>OX388165.1:3778925-5029401 GCA_947579745.1 Apocheima hispidaria | reverse complement strand
TTCGTGTTGTTTCCAAAACTCCATAGAAGGCTCTAGTAAAGTTTTCACCACTATACTGGAGCATGATGGAGCATTTGATTTGACCGTGACTTGCTTTGCTCGCCTTTGACTGTGACTATGACTTGTTTGATAATATCTAACAAAACTTGAGAATATATTATTATATATGTATACTTGAAACTGGCAAATGCATAAGAGGTGCGACGCCAAAATCCTCTTAGGAGGAAAGAGCAAAAAAAAAACAAGACGTTTCAATTTTTTTTTTTTCTTTTTTTTAAAATGAGTTTTGTCACTCAGTGACTATGCCACCCCCGTAACAGACAAAGGAACATATACATAAACGAATACTTATAGGACACGCTTAAAGCTACATTAATACCAAATTATCAATCATAGGGCAAGGTCGGGCCCTTTTAGATCCAATATCCGTCGCTCTATTGTGAACACTTCCTGTTGCTACTGCATTCATTTACTTTTACGACTTATTAGTTTTAACAGAATGACAGGCGGTTCCGGCGAACTACAGACGGGCGTTTGCATAGCCTCGTGTTTAATGTTCTATGCAAGCTTATCTGCTTCAAGGTAATTCCAAGGTTTGTGAACGAATGTTGAGCCTTTTTGGACGGTGGGTCTTTTGTTATTGAAGGAATTGAGACGGTCTATTACCGTCATGGGATTAGAAATAGAAGTAATTTATCTCAAACAGTGCGGTTTAATTTTATGTTTGTTAAATGTCAGTAACATATTATTATAACCGAATGAAAGTCTTGTCGCTTTAACTGGCAATATTTGCTTTTATGTCTGTATGTTGGTACTCGCATACAGGTCGTCTTTTTCAACCAATCATGACGAAACTTGGATGAACATGAAATTTTGCAATTAAAAAATAAACTATAATAGAACCTGTATAAGTTTCTATTACAATTTTTTTTTTATTGGAGTGGTATTTCCCCCAAAAAAGAGGAATGTTTGCTGCGGTGTCATTGACCGCTCCATCTTGATAATATTTTATAGAAACATTCGGTACTTAATATAATAATATCAAATATAACTGAAATCGGTCAAGAGCTTGTCAAGATATAAGTTCACATTTTCGACTCGAACAGAGACCTCACGACCCTATATTATCTTTGATGACAAAAATAAATAAATAATAATAAATAAATAAATATTGGTGGACGTTTTTCACACAGCGCCATCTAGCCCCAAACTAAGCAAGCTTGTACTATGGGAACCAGATAACTGGTAGAATACATAGATACTTTTTTTTGTTAATAAATACGTATAATACATAGAAACACCCAGACAAAGAGAAAACATCCATGTTCATCACACAAATGTGTGATGGGTGGGAATCGAACCCACAACCTACAGCTCAGAAGGTGGAAATCCGCCCACTGGGCCACAAGGCTAGTCTAATATGTATAATACAAATAAAACTATGAAATCGTAGAATTGAGATTGTGCAAAAAGTTTGTGCTCGCGGTGTCCACCTTTCGGAGAACTACTAGTTTATTATGGCCACCTGCCAAGCGTGGGGATTATGGCAACTACCCCCAATTAAGGGGCCTGTCCATGTTTTAACTCCCGAACAGTACTTTATCGTCTTTTAATGTAGCTTCATTTCCGTTCCGTACAAATCCCATTATTTAAATGGTGGCTACCTGTCTCATTGACACCAATGCTCAGGCCGTGTAATTGGATCCTACAATTATTTACCAAGCGTGTATGGCTTTTCAGTTATTGTTATCCGACTGCCCAAGAAAGAAGTTAATGTTTTCGGGGTGTATGTTAATATTTATATATTGCGAGTATATACGTATGTAAGTGTGTTTCTATATTACCTCCTGTAGCCTAAACGGCTGGACTGATTTTGAGGTGTCGTTGGAATCCTCTTTACGCCTGGAGTGACATAAGCTACATTTTGCAGTCGGGTATTTTGTTTTTACTTTTTGATATTTTTTAATTTGACTGGCGAGATCGAAAACTTATTAATTCTCTAATTAAAAGTTATTAGACAATATTATTACACGTTATATTATATTAGACCTTGTAGGGTTTTCAAGCCGAAGTGGCAATGGGCAGGCCACATCGCTCGAAGAACGGATAACCGATTGGGATGAAAGGTTCTTGAGTGGCGACCACGTACCGAAATACGCAGCGTGTTGTTGCAAATTGCCAATTGTCCTCCATTGTGGCGCTCTAAGGGTGAGACATTTGTTCAGTAGGAGACGTCATACGGCTGATAATGATGAATATTATTAAAAGAAAAACAAAATACCCGATTGTAAAATGTAGCCTATGTCACTCATCAAAATCATAAAGAAGAATCCACACTCGTCAAAATCGGTCAAGCAGTTTATGCTACAGGAAGTAATAACCACGCAAACTTACATATACCCCAAAAGCATTACCCTTCTTTTGGGCCAATCGGGTAAAAAAATTGTTCGCCGGTGGGCAATTATGACGAGGGTCTAAAGTAAATCAGGAGATCTGCAACATTATCTTTTACATCGTGCTAGGAAATATCAAGAGCCTTTAGGTATATAATATCTTCTAGACTTTGAGCTCCACAAACAGTTTTCGTAGTTTTATTTTAAACATAATTGCGTTAGTAAAATTTCCAAATAATTAATTATAAATATTAATTAATTGTGGCAAAAAACTCTGTGTATGTTTTGGTTTATTTTTCACTTTTTAATTTATTTTTCTATGTTTTTTGCTACAAATAAACTATTGTCTATTGTCTAAAATGCTTTATTTCATAGTCCAGCTGCGACGTGCATATGTCACTCCGCAACGCTCCGCTGCCGTCAAATGGTGGTTTCCGTTATAATTATTAGTTTTGATGTGACGCAAAACTTGCGCCCGCGCACTGTTCGCTACCGTGGAGCTAAGATCATTCACTCGTACGTACCAGTGGAGTAATCGCATTGGTATATCCTCAGATTAGAAAACAAAGGAGACGAGTTAGACAATTTTGATCGCCCCCCACATATGTCGCGATACGAGCTGGTCTTAAAAACGTCAAGTTAACTTACTGTCGGTCAAGACCAGCTCGATCACTAATAAAGAAAGAATCACAGGCTAAAGTCTATAAATACTTTTATGAACAACCTATTTGCCCCCGAATACTGAAACGTTTGTTAACTTTGACGACAGATTAAGTCTGTTGCTGCCTTTGTCAGTTGCTTAGTGCCAGACAAAGGCAGCATTACAATTAATCTGTTGTCAAAGTTAACAAACGTTTCAGTATTCGGGGGTTAGACAGTTTGATAATTAAGGAGAAGATAAAATTTACTGACAGTTATTAAATTTCAATGAACTGTTTGATATATTTATATCAGCCCTACGCTGCTCGCCTATAAATAAATAAATAAAAGAACAGAAAGGGACCAAAAAAATGAAATTAAAATTATCACTGGCTTTACAATAGGTACAATATTAAATAGAAGTTATAGTCCTTGGACGGTTTGGCGGCGGATAGTTTTTTTTTTTTTTTTTTTATAAATATCTGGCACATTTTTGCACACACGGTCATCTGACCCCAAACTAAGCAAAGCTTGTAATATGGCTGCCAGACACTGATATACGTACATTGATATTTTTAAATACATACTTATATAGATATTAACACCCAGACATAGAACAAACACAAATATTCATCACATGAATGTTTGTCCTAGATAGGAACCGAACCCACGCCCCCAAACACAGAAGGTAGGTTCACTACCAACTGAGCCACCGGGGCCACACGTACGAGTTGTAATCACTTGTTTAGTGAGATCTGCCAATGAGCTGCTTCTATAGGTTTTATAGGGATGGAGTACTCTTCGGAAACGTTGTCGTTTGTTAACTTGGATCGACGTTTCGGGATATGACTGCATACGGTTAATTTATAGGTTTATTTTTATAGACTCAAGACTCGAATCATAAACCTTTTACAAGCTACGAGTAACACTTTTTATCGTTTCCAATTTCGTTGGTTTTTGAAACGAATCCAACGAAATTTTGGCGGAAACGTGAAGAAGTCATATCGCGCCATAGTATTATTTTACAATACTTGTGTTATTTCGAGTGATAATGTGTAAAAATGGTGGAATTTTGTCTATTAAGTGTTCGTGAATAGTATTGTCATGAAAAGTGATTTTTCGCGTTGTTTTTAAAACGACATAGAAAACTGTAGTAAATTCTCCAACAACTGTTACTCGGGCACGACTTGGACTTCATCGTGACTTACTTTGCTCGACTTGGACTATAACTGAGTTTTGTTTTAATTGTAAAATATTTAACATTACACGAAATATTATAATACTTGACACTGGCAAAATATACTACGTGGAGCGAAAACATAACAGAAAAAAAGGTATCACATTAATCATTGGTTTTTTGAGATTTGCGAGCTTATTCTCAGGAACTGTCATTACAATTAATATAACTAAGCAGTTACCTCGCCTTATTCTTTTTCCGCCATAATCTGATAGGAAGTGCAATTTGTTTATCTGTCGTCAAGTATCCATTAGGATTGTTGCGCATTACTTGACCTCTGCTTTACGGCTTTCACCCTGGGTGTTTTATTAGCATTAGTATCATGCTCAAGTCTTTATGATTTATATCTAGCTTGTGTAAACTGCAGGTTTTCGTAACTATTGTCGTAAGGATAATATTATGTACCAATAACATGCACAGAATAAAAAATATCATTGTGAACTTCCATTTTGTTTTATCATCCGAAGTCGTCAATTGTAATGCATAGACCTCCCTTTAGAACGCCACACTGAACAACAATTCGGCATTGCATCCACCGATTGCTTGCGAATTTCGTTTACTAATCATGATGACAAAAAATATTTTTAAAAAAACTGGCAAAACGAGTAAGCGTTTAAAACACTTTGTTTTATTTCAAAGGAACAGTTGGAATACCCAAAACCAGAAGACGCAGTATAGGTAGGGCTCCTACTAGGTGCGCAAGGGACTGATGACATTGTGAAAGTTGCATTGCGGTGGATGCAAATGGCAAATTATCGTTCAGTGTTCTAAGGTTCCGAGGCCTATGTTCAGTAGAGGACGCCTTCCGCAAGGTGATGATGATAATGATGATGATACTCACTTTTGATTGAATATTCCGATTAGAGTTTCCAAATCAACGAAAGGCGAATATTCCTGTATAAATAACAAAACAATTAGGATATATTCGTATTCGTTGTCAAGAACGTGTCCAGTGATTGGAGTTCCATAAATGCTGAACCCACTGTCAGTTGGCAGCGTATTCAGCACGGTAGCGGCATTACCGCCGCGAATCGTGTCGCCGCGTGGTTAAGTTCACGGTGGCGCAGCGTTGGCGGCTGAAACTAACATTTATCGCAAATTATGAGACCTGCTCTACAAAATTGATATACCTACATTTGAAAGTAACAACTAAAGAGGTTATCTTAACCACCCTTCGTTGTAAAGCTTCCGATATCTATGCAAATACTATCAGCAAACCGTCTCTTCGTGACTCTGTGATCGTTATTTTTAATTTGCAAGTTCTTGCAATGGGCATTACACTTATCTTAATTGCATGAGAAATGGGCGTTTCATAAGCAGATAACAGCCCTGTTAAGAATAATGCTTAGCGGATAAATGACGTTGTTTCTAAAGCTTTTATTGAATTTATTCGATTTCCTATTAAAAAGGAATGGCTGTGCCTCCGCTGCCGTACAGCCGTAGCCGGCAACGACGAAGTAATGGAACGGTTGAATAAGACCATCTTGCCAACAGGAAGGGGTTTACCAAACTTTTTTTTAAATTGTATTTTTGAGTACTTTTGGCACTTTTCGACAATGATTGGTCGTTTCTGAAAAAAAAATATTGTAGTTAAAATGCGCTTGGCCCTTACGCAAGTGGCTGCAAGTGGTGGTCAGGTTAAGTTCAAATTAAATTGCAATATACGACGTAAAAATATATTTCCAAAAATAATGTTTTCAACGCCATCTCTTGAGAACCTTGAGAACCCTTGAGTGCATGTTTTGCAAATAAAAAACTGTAATAATTTTACTGATACTAATACAAAAATGAGTTTGTTACTTTGTTGTGACCGGTTATGCATTATTATTTAAGTACACTTTCAAGTACTGATGGCACATGTAACCACGGAACTGAAGAACATTACGGCTTTATGACTCTTTCATGGAGACATTTGCGGACGATTCAAAGACAATAGACCCCGGACCCGGAAGGGCGCACGGCTCAGAGTTTACCTTAGAAATAGCAAGTTTGTTTCGAATGGTTGTAGGATATGTGCCTGGACATACATACATTCATACAAGGGCTTTTACGTCTGTGGCTGATGGTTTAAGGCCTTAGGTACCAGTTTGAAGCATACACTGTCCATTAAAGTAAGCAAGAATGGCGTTGTTCGAAGTAAGATTATACAGCCATAAATTCGAATAACACACTCTTCAAGCTCTGCATAAGAATTCTGCGACCTTCACGAATCGGTAGTGTAGGACGCAATATGGCTGTGATTTGGCTCCGTATCGAAGACACTGAGTAACAACAATCTGTCATTTTCATTCATCTAATTACAAAATATTTCGTTTCATATACCCAGGTATATCCGTATACATCGAACAGGGCCACCTGAGGCGTGGACATTATTGCAATCACCTTCCCAATAAGGGGGAGGCTTTGTCCAGTAGTGGAGGTCTAAGAGCTGATAGTACGGGATTTCTTAGAAGTATTACTCGTTGAACTTATTCTCTATAATAAACAAGGAGAAAGGTAACCAAACACGTTGGAAATAAATCAAAACTATTGTGGAAGCTTCAGCGGTAAACACACGGCAATGAGACGATCGTGCGACAGATATGCCGGCGACACGGCGTTGTCGTCACGAACCCAACACTTCGTGCGGTGAAACCCACTTTTGACTATTTTAAGTAGTAGGTGAGTAGGTACTTTTAGTTACAGTATCATGATTATCATTTTGCGCGTACATTTACTGGCAAAATTGGATTTATTCGCCACTTACGAACGCATCTACATACTCGACGAGTGGCGAGGTAAGTAGGTTGTCCTGCCGCTCGCATGCTCCGCGCTTTGCCCGCTGCTTCCGATTTTGTCCGTTTTTTGAGCGCGAGGCAAAGGACCGGCAAGATAGAGCGATGGCAAGGCCAAGACGTAAAAAGGATAAATAGCGCTATGAGAGGCGCGAGACAGGATGGTATGTGTGTGACCGCAGGGTGAGCACAAAGACTGAGTGGTATCAAGGTTGGTTCCATCAAACTTCAGAATAATATTAAGCTTATAACTTAAATATCGAAAAAGGAAATCGGCTTCCGTCATCATTCACTCTTCATTTGATCTTATAATGACGTACCTTGTGGCTAAATGGAAAGAAATGCCTGAGCCTCCCAACGAAAAATGTGCCGAATGTCATTGCATTGTCAACAACAGAAAATGTAAACGTAAACATAACCAACTCAACTCAAAAGTGATTTCTTGTGTGGCACTGACACATTTTTAATATTAGAGGCAACGGCCTTAATATTGAAATCAAAGTATGACGTTATCAGCCACGGAAAATTTCCAAAATTTCAACAGTAAATTATATAACTAGAATAATAATGAAAATGAAGGTCGAGAAATTTTGGACAATCCCCATTGTCAATATAATATAGTTTTTTTAACTGGCTGAAGCCAACGGTGCCGCGCGCCGTAGCCTTCAGACAGATAGATGGGCAACAAAGTCATCCTATAAGAGTCCTCTTGAGATAGGGATTCTAAAAATGAATAAGAACAAAAAACTAAATGTAACTATATTAAGTTAGTTTTTTTCAGAATCTCCCAATTCTCAATTTGCATCCCAATCTCATTTTTAAACAATTTGCTATAGAAGTCCGAAAGTTTATTCGATAGTACTTAGTTACTAGGTACGAAAGCATCGCCATCTGTACAATACTCAATTCGTACAATTCGCGTTTTTTTATTAGTTTGTCCATAATTTTGTTTTACATTTTACCAATTTACAACTTATTACATAAGTACTTTTCAACATTTTGTTCCGGTTTTTACCAAGATTTGGTAACAAGCCATTCATGTTTATGTTATAGACCATTTAACCATTTAGCTCTGATAAAGTGGTTGGTTAATTTTATGAAAACCTTTATTCAATTTAAAATTTACGATTACTAAAAACTCGTAAACTGTTATTCGTAGATGCAACTTTATTAGCATAACCAACACGCTGACTAGTAAACGATGATATCTTAAACACATCTGACATTTTATGGCTGTTTTCTCATTTAAATATGGTAATGTTTTTATTTCTTTCACGTCTTCATAAAATACATTTGATGGTATCACATTACTCGTATAGTGCAACTCTGAGCTTTCTCATATGTTGTTACGTTGCATTACGTGAAATTTTTGTCAATTTTTAAACTTACGAGTTTTACGTGTCACATTTCTGATTATCATCTTCAGTTAACAAGCCATTCGGTATAAATGTGTGAGAAATCGCTACAGACAGTCAGAAATTTGGGATGACGATCTTTTACCAATCTAGGCCACGTCTTCCAAAAACATTTCATTGTGCTTTCATTTCGTTTAAGACGAGGACTGATCGTGATTTGAAATGAGTGTTGTCCCGCTCAAAGTTCTATAGTTTAAAGTTGAAAACCGCATATCGTACATGATCAGAAAACGGTAAATTGTAGTTTTTCATTGCTTTTTTGTCGATTATCGGAAATATACAAATCAAATAAAAAAACTACCTGGTTCGCCGTATAAACCACTAGCCTGGATATTTAATTTGTAAAAGAAAATTAGTAGTTACCGCTGGAAATTCAGAATATTTGATTGCAGAATGGTTTTTCAGGTTTTTTTGCGTTTTTTTATTTTGTAACTAAGACAGATTTTCGAAATTTTATTCGGTTAAACGTAATTTTAGTTTTATTTTCGATCTGCAGTATTTTTTGCACCTGATTAAGTAATCTTGTCGCTTCGAACAAAGCGCTGAAAAATGCTACTTTTTGTTGTTTTGCGATTGGACCTCGCCTTAAGATGATCTTATTAGTAAACAGGGTTTTTTTAGTGCTTCATGGTAGAACCTGCCGCAGGCAGCTTCCATTAAAAATGTAGTTTCATGACTTTTCACAAAATCTTTTAAAAAATAATAGTTTTAGTGGATTTTATTTATCTTTATATTTTTTGGTGCAAATATTAGTTTCTAAGCTTCGCGCGTCTCCACGGTCCTTCTCATTTAAAACCACGGTATTTTAGTGGCATTTAGTGCCAAAATTTAAATGTTTTTTGGTTTAATAAAAAAGACAAATTATGATCTAAAGAATTATGATACGATGTAAGGAAACTACCTGCGAAAAGTTTTTGGTTGATTAAAAATATCCCAGTATATCCACGTTGGACACATACCTCTCCTAATATACGTCACTGAGTTTAATCATTTCATCATCTTCTATAAATATCTTGTTTCTGCCTTTTGCTTTACATGGGCAATGTTTACACCGTTATTATACGTAACAATTTGCTGGGCGCCGACCGCCGTCTAACAAACAAGGGAGAAAGAGAGAGCGATATTTTCCTTTTATTTTCTTTCTTTGGTCTGTGGAACTTTGATAGGCAGTTTTGTTAGGGGTCTTACATAGGTCTTCTTCACCTCTTCATCCCCATATCTCTCCTTAAAGCAAAAATATTTTTAATAAGTTTAGCGAAAAAAAAAAAAAAACTAGCAAGCTTTTATTAAATCCTTTATTGGTACTGTAATGTGATCAAACAGAGTAAAAACTCCATCAACCCACTGTTAGTAACTGATGAGTTCTATTTTCTACTTTCCGTCTCCATCATCAGATCAGCTCGGTTTCACAATATTAGATGGACATCGGAACTTGACAGGCATGCAAAATTTCAACTCAATTGAACAAGGGGAAGGCTACTTATTTCCATTGTAGTAAAACTCATCTGTTACTCCACGTTTACATCACAAATACGAAGTTATCCAATCCGATATCGGCTTTGTAAATCATATCTTTACCAGGGGGGACAGCCGGCGGCGCCAATATATTATTACAAATTATTGTTCCTTTATTCAAACACCAACGAACTTTTCACTCTCTTGCTCAAGATTAGGAACTACGTTCAACAGGTGCTTACAATGCTTCCTTATAGATAGAGATAGCAGATTTATGAGCATGAGCAATTTACTCCCAACTTTATTTAATCATTTACATCGATTTGAAATCTAGACATTTCCACCAGTCACTTTTGACGCTTGTGTGTCTGCTTCATGAACTGGTCCTGGTTTCGAATTCCGGCCGCTCAAATGTTGGACTCGTGGATTTGGGTCTAGATTTAAGTATCCGTTTCTTTGTGTGGTTTCCTTGGCATCCCCGACAGAGGGTAACTTAGTGGGAAGTTTTGAAGGTGAAGCGTTATTATTTCTTTGGGTTCTTATTATTACGTTGTCCGCTTGCACAAATAGTCCTGTTACAAGGACCATTTTCAGTGTTTACGCAAACCCATCCAAGAATTTTCTACGAGAACTTTCGTACCAATAAGCGAATCCTTAATCGAAAAGATTTAAGGACCATCACACCCCTCCATTTGTGATTTATGTGCACCCTTTTCTGTTCCAAAAATTTTCAACGTAATCACAATTTCTACAAAATCTAGGCTCACATTTCTTGGCACAGGAGTTACTTGTACTAGTTTAGTTTGTAAGTTAAAGAGAGCAGTACTTCTGTTTGATCGAAATCACTGAAAGTTAAGAAAGTTTATTTAACATGAACTCGTTGTGATAATCATCAGAAACTTTAAGGATAACAGATCTGAGAAACCAGTTTCATTAAGTTTATGAAAATCTTTCATACAAGAGGATAAACGGAAGCGTGTCTGTTATTTTTAACCAACAAGAAGGTTAATGTTTTTGGTTGTATGTAATTTACACACAGATCACACTAGATTGGACTCAGGACGATAAAACCACCACGCATCGTAATAAATACACTTATAAAAATTACTCCCATTGGTTGATTGCAAGGTGCGAGAATGCGTGACCTTGAGATAGCCAACGAGATCGCTCGGTCACAGTCTTCGTAACCCGCGCTTTCAACCACTTTAGTGAGTTTTTGTCGGAACAACGATCTCGTAATGCGGTATTTAGTGTGATATGTGATGTAAATACATAATGTTTGTAGACCGATTATGTATTGCGAGGATCCTGTGGATTAAAGTGGACGCGACTACTTACGCAACATGCTAGGTGTGGATATTAGGTACTACTACTACATCAGCCTTTTAACATCCCACATGCTAGGAACAAGCTAGGATATCGACCTACCCTCGAAGGATAATTGGGCCATATCCACCACCACTGCCCAGTGCGGTTTGGCAGATTTAAATACGCCATCAAATTTCTTCTGGGAGATATTCAGGTTTCCTGACGATGTTTTCCTTCACAGAAAAGCCAGTGGTATATCCGTACGTATATTCCAAAGAACTGATTGGTACGGGTCCGCCTCGGTTCGAACCCGCGACCCCACGAATGAGAGGCGAGCGTGCTCCCACTGAGCTACCATGACTTACTGTTAGTATTAGGTATCTCTCTATATCTTCAACACTTTCGTTCGGATCATGTAAACGAGTCGTATAAGCTACAATGCATATTATGTTCACTTGTTTACGTTCAGGGAAAGTTGCCCCGCGTCTATGATTTACCATAGGGTGTTAGCTTTATTACCGCTGCGGTTTCACCTGATGCGAACTTGGATGTGGTTTGAGGTTCTTGTTGTTATTGTGTAGGGATTTTACGGTAGCTCGTAATCTATTCTAAAGCTATGGATTCTGTTATGGTTGTTATATCATCTCTATTGTATTGTCACTGATGTATTGATGCTATCGACTTCAGTAGTTTCTTTATGCATGGGATCAGGTGAGGGTTATAAGGGTTAATTACTGTAGGCAAGCTAAAATTATGTGAGTGACGAATGTAGAAACGATTCCTTTGCTGTCCAGAATTTAGTAGGAATGATGTAAGCAAAACAAAAGAAGGGACTTTTTTTCTCTCTTATATTTTGTCTCCACACAGTTTGTTATTTAGCCAGTGTTAAGTTTTGTACTATTTGAAGTGAAATAAAATATTTCACAAAAAAACAAGTCTCAGTCCATAGTCTAAGTCGAGCAAAAGTAAGTCACGCTCAAGTCCAAGTCATGTAAGTGTAAGTAAGTATGTAAGTGTGTTTGTTCCTGTTCAACTCAGTAACGGCTGAACGAATTTAAATAAAATTTGGTATAGAGGTTGCTTATAGCTTGGATTAACACGTAGGCTACTTTTTATTCCGGAAAAATATTCGGTTTCTGTAGAATAGCGGGTGAAACCGCGGGGCGCAGCTAGTGCATAATATTTTGTTGTAATATTTATGTTGTTTTTTCGTTTAGTTCAAAGCATGACATGACAACTCACGCTTTTATTAGTATTCAAAATCGTTTTTTAAAATTGAGTATCCAATGCTTATGCCAATGCTTTTTGGGATAAATACCCCACCATAAAAAAATCGCTACAACTAAAAAATTCAAAAAAATTGAGAATCTTTATACCGATTTTCGTCAAGACTGGTTGAAAAATACGCGAGTACCAACATACGGACAGATGAAAGGAAATTTTTCCAGTTAAAACTGAGACCTTTCGTTCGCTTCGCGCACTCGCTAAATTATAAATAGACATAATTTCTAGACACTCCACCAGCATATTGTGGGTGACCTCTCTGAACCACACGTAATCGTGAAAACCTGCAAAAACACTAGCAAATGCCACATTGGGCAATACAACGTGACGACTGACGACTTAATACATGATTATAGTATCTAGATTGTGACTATGCTAAGATTTTAAAAGATCAGGAAGCTTTTTGAGGTGTAAATATTAGTTTACTAGCAGCGTGATATTTTCTTACGGGTTAAAAGTTTCAATTTCGTCCTATTAAAGAAGTTCTATTATTTGACCATGGAGTCTCCGATACCGAATGTCGACCATTTAAAAATATGAACAAATTTTTAGCCACTGGATAAACTTTCTTCATTCAATAAACAGGACTTCAGTACAAACAAGAATAAGAATATATTTATTGCCAAGAACAAAACAAAAAATAATACAAATTGACACGGCAGCATAAGCAAAAACTAGGTTGGCAATAGGGTAGGGTTACTCTCAGCGCTATGCTGCGTGCTCCCGAAAGGTCACGTAGGGCTGATTTTCAGCGTACACCTATGCTCAAAAGATGCAGAAGAAAAAAAAAAGGAAGATGATGACGAAGAAGAATTATTATATCATTCTAGTATAGCATTCTAACATCTCGCGTTTTTATAATATAGGCTCAAGATATCAAGTTCGTTCTATCGTGTATAAGACACTTTTTATTTGGGTTGAAATCCACCATCGATATTTGAAGTCCTTTTGAAAACGTCTTATATGTACGTCATAAAGGTTTAGAGCCTTTTTGTGGATCTGATTGAGCTACAAATATATATTCCATCTAAAACGTGTTTTAATATACATAATAATATTAAAAGGTTCCTTTCGGTTACAATCTATCACCGTCAGTCATTGTATTGGCTCATATTTGGAACAAGCCAATATGTCGAATTCGGAAGGATCTTGAGGATAGAAGAGAATGATTACCGTCTGTCCATTTCCTTCCCCTACTGACTCCCCCCACTCAGTTGCTAATCAATCACTCGGTTAAGGTGCAAAGTTTCGCTCAGCGCGGCAAATTCAAATTTTCTTGCGTTTTTTGTCAATTACAGCTTAATTGCTCATCGTGGGTTCATGAAAACGAATTTTGCGACAATAAATCTAGATAATATTGGTTTAGCTACGAATCTCAATAACCTGATTCTATCTTGGTTTTTGGCTTAGTGAGAAGTGTACTTATACTAGCTTTCATCTTGATTTTTTGGTTGGTGAAATTTCTTGATACAACCTATTTATTAGCGCAAAATTTTCATGAACCCACGATGAGTAATTAAGTTGTAATTGACAAAAAACGCAAGACAATTTGAATTTGCCGCGCCGAGCGAAACGTTGCACCTTGACTCTTATGGCTATCGACCCCTACGTCTGAAAAATAGGGGCGCACAAAAAGTTTATTGGAGAGTAGACTTTAATAATAGTAGAATTGACCCAATCAAAACTTCGCCCAGAAAGTGTCTTCTCCGAACCTGAGCTTAGCTTTACGACACAGACTACATAAAAGCAACGCTAAACATTTTACTAAACACGTGTCATAAGTGCTGCAAAACTGTTACTGTTGAGAGCGTTGAAAACATTAAGGCGCCATTTTGATGGGGTCTCACTTTCAATAGCAAATCATTCATGATTGACTTTTACGCACAGTTAAATATTTATACCTTATGTATTGCGAGAGTAGTTAAATGTCCATGTCGAAATAAAGGCCTCAGTAATATTGACCTCAATAACTTTACACCTGTAGTGCAGTTTCTCGAGTGATGGAAACTAGGGACTAGCAGCACTCGCCGTTTTATTCACTTTATCACTGGATATATAACAGATATATATAGGATTTAAAAAACTATCGGCGATCGTTATTCGGTGACGAGGAGAGGTCTATCTTGCTTGTTGTTAGTAGACGAGAGAATCGCTCAATCGCATTGTGACTGAAATGTGACATAAAGCAAAATCGCCTTTCTGTTATACCCTCGCACTAAAGGCGTAGTAATATCTTAAATTCAATTCATTTGTTTGGACCCTGGGTTAGCACAACAGTTGGTAACGTCAAATACAAAGTTTTCATTTGAAATACATTAAATACAAATACATTATTTTAGCGGCTTCATAATTGCCCTGTCAGTTATATGCAGCTGTAAAGGGGCTTTGTCCAAATGTGGCTCTGTCCTTAATTATAATAAATTGATTGATACAGAAAGTAGAGATATATAATATAATAATTAGTTACCTATTATGTCAAATCCTTGTCTTGATTCGATTTCATCGGACGATATGACATAAAGCATAATCGCCTTTCTGTTATTCCCTCGCACGAAAGGCGTAGCAATATCTCCATCGGACAATATGACAAGAGAAATGCAAGCGAATAGAACCGACACTTCGATAAATAATGCCTATGTTAATATTTCATTGACCGTCCTGAGTGATGGTGCCCACCTTTGAGGTTTCCGAGTGATGTTGTATCGTGTTATGCAATCTGCGGGCTAATCCTATAACTTTGGAACGTTCGTGATTCTGATTGCGAGAGCATGCCATCCCGATCGTACCAACTTAGTCGCACTATGCGCGGTCCCGCTCGCGCACTATCACTATCGCTTTCAGAGTTATGGGATAAGCCCGCTGGTAGGAAATGGGAGGTGATTTATAGGATAAGGTGAGATTAGTTGATCGGTTTGAAGTTGAAGTTTGAAGTATGTACAACGGAACTGATGATGTACGAGTTATGGTTTGAACACAGTTTGTATCGTAGTTTACACCGTTTATTTTAGACTAGCAGCCCGCCCCGGCTTCGCACGGGTATTTAACAAAAAAATAAAAATTATAATACACACACAAAAACCCTTCTATTTGCGTCAAGTTACAAAAAAAAAGAAAATTATAAAGAAAGCTACCCAACAGCGAAAGAATTTTTCAAATCGGTTCAGTAGTTTCGGAGCCTATTCAATGCAAACAAACAAACAATCAAATCTTTCCTCTTTATAATATTGGTATAGATAGATTATTCTATCATCATCAATAGTTTTCGCAGCGCACGCGATGTAAAGAATATTTTAGGTATTTTTTTTACATCTTGGGTGACATTATTGGAGTTTTTGAAGGATCCCTAATTTTTTTGATAATATAATATAGCCTATGTCACCCGGGGATAGTGTAGCTTCCCAACAGCGAAAGAATTTTTCAAATCGGTTTAGTAGCTATTCAATGCAAACAAACAAACAATCAAATCTTTCCTCTTTATAATATTGGTATAGATACCGCATTGAGAGATCGATGTTCCGTCAAAAACTGGCCAAGTTGGAGGAAAGTGCGTATTGCGGCGACTGCGCCCAAGCGTTCTCAGTGGCTACCTCAAGGTTATGCTTACTCGCGCTTAGCGTGATGAAACAATGAGAGTAAATGCTTATAGGTGTATTTTGACCGATACGAGGTGTATTTCGGTCGTCCTGAGTGCGGAATCTATGGTGGTCCGTGGGTTTAATGGCAGGATTCTGATAGGAGTTTGCGGAAATCATCAATTTGATAAATATCTAACGATTGACTGATTGACCACGGCTTAACCGGTGGGTCAGGAACTCTGAAGGTATTGCAAAGGAGTTTTCTTACTTAACGTAGTTCAGCATTAAGATGGGATAAATAATTGACCGTCCTGAGTGATGGTCCCTGCCTTTGAGGGCACCGTCGTCGCCCTTAAGGCACAGCTCCCTTGAATCTCGCTGTCTCGTTCACACCTTTTAAACATTTTTGAATATAAAAACTACAGAGGTTTTTTTTAAAATCTTTTGATATCTTTAGAATACAATTGCCAATGTTATTTGCAATTTTCATGTAATATTTTTTTATTTTGTCAAAGCAGATGGAAAAATACTTTTGTTTTTTTTATTTTGCTTCGCCAAATTCAAAAATAATTACATAAAAATAACTATGAAACATTGGCAATGGTATTCTAGAGATATTAAATGATCGATATTTTTTAAAGTCTTCACTGTAAATATTATATTTAAAAAAAAAATGTAATCGGGACTTGCAATCGAGTTTCTAGTACCAGTGGTACCCGTGCAAATGACTGAAAAAGAGGGTAGATCGGATTGTCTGCTCCTAAATTTCGTAATTTCATCATCCACCCGCATCTTCAGTCTACCCGTGAACATGACGCATGCAACCGTGCCGAAATATCGGGAACTTAACAAAAATAAAAATCGTAATAAATATCCCGTTAGTACTACTAGCACACTAGTAATGTATTAAAAAACATTGTTGAAAAAGTGTGAACGAGACAGCTGAATCAGGCTCTTAATAAATAAACATTAAACATTATTATAATAATCACCTTCAGTATTCTTGGGCGGAACTTTGGTTTAGCAGTGAAATCTACTGGCTTATTTATTGACCAGGGTCGTCAAACTGGCTTAGTTGATAGTTTCTACCTTTTGAGCAGAAGGATTCGATTCTTGACCGGGCAGATATTTGAACGATGAATTAAAATATCTGCTCTGGGTCTGGGTGCTAGTTGTCAGTGTATTTGTGTTTGATGTCATCGCCGACACGGAATGCTAGTTGGGGAAGTATGAATGTGAAGCAAATCTATAATAGCACTTAGCTCTGTAATAGTATAAGGATTCATTGGTATATTCCTTTTGTAGAGTCTTTAGTTTTATTTGATGTGATGTCCACTCCGATCTTTGGGGTTTGCCTACTCAGTGAAACACCAAATTATTTCCAGTAAGTAGCACAGCTCGCCGGAGACGTCCGCTCGGAACCAGTGACCGCTCGGGTGTGTCGCGTCATCCGTTGTGCTGTGCTTTCTTTATTTACTAAAATGCCACAGTTGATAAAAATAATTGTAAAATTTGATAAAAAGCACGGACCCCGGAGTCAAAAAAATCAAAAAATGTACAGATACTTATTAAATTTATTTTATTTATTGTTGCAGGTAAGTTTCCCGATTAGCTTATCAAGAGACACAGACGTAACTGGAAGGTAAGACTGTAAGATTTTTAGGTTACGCCCTTATTCAGAATTCTTATTGCAATACTAAGGCTTATTGTCCAAGTAGCGTAGCTTCATACGCTCGCTTTTGTCATTTGCTGGTTGTTGAACGCTTGCAGCTTTCGTATAAACAAACTACACGGTCTGTTCACGGTCCTGCGTAGTGGCAAGCATTTAATGGCAATCATTTTAGAATACTTATTTTTCATGCCTATTCTAGGTTGTTATTGGCTGTTCAAACTTAATTTAATATGTTACCTATTAACGAGCAAATAAAGAATTGAATAGAAAAGCAATCGTTGCCGCTCCGTGGACAGAGCTTTGTTTGTTATACGCAAGTAGCAAGCGGCAAGTGACGAAAGCTTGCGTATGAACCGACGGTGTACGCTGACCTTAATATCTTTATCTATAGCACGCGATTCGCACTGGTACCGCAGATAAACAACAAATCGATCGCAACACATGATAAACCGTACTTAATTATTGTTACAAACGTTTTAGGTTAAATGTTGGAAATATTTACGTAAGTGTGTTGCAAGACCGTGAAGTTTGGTAAGTCAACGTTTCCATGGACGATGGATATTACTGATATTCCGAAAATGAGACAGATACATAATAATCATAGCCGTGTCCTGTTTTTGCACGTCAAAAAGAATAGATAAGATTTTTTGCGTGCTAGACCTGCAGATAACGTTTTTTTCGTAATTTTGATAGTTGGGCCATAACACATTTACTTTAAAATATTTAGACAAAAATCCTTAGATGGGATTTGTTCACTTTGTAAGTAGTATTTTCACGAATATCCTATGTACGAGGACAGTAAGAGGCGGTCTTTAGGCCAGGATGTGATTGTGATTCGTTAATCTAATGTGTGGTTTAGTCTAAAGTGGTTCAGTGTGGCTCTCTAACCGCGAGGCCTTTGCTCTGCAGTAGATGTCTTCATGCTGTTGATGATGATGACACATTTTAAAAGTAACATCTTCGAGGTTGATGCCTCTTGCAAAATGGTGCTAGTAAAGTAAGCCATAATTATCGAGTTACCTGACTAGATGCCGTGGTAATCCAGGATTACTAACAGTAGAAGCGTTCATCCGCCAACTTTTAATCTGACATACAATCCCTAATAGATGTAATTACGAATGGTGCAAGCAGTGAGCTTATCATCTTTTCTAATGAAAATCTATCTCATGAAATCTATCATCAGTCACATTCTTAGTCTAAGTCAACCAAAGTTTGTCACGGTCAAGTACAAGTCATACCAAAGTAAAGCAGTGAAGACTTTACTAGAGGTTTCTTTGGAGTTTTGGAAAAAACACGAAAAGTCACGTTTCATTAGATTATTCCCAACTCGTGCGCATTCAGATTACCTATCAACCATTGGTACTCACTATTAAGTGTAACCACGAACACTTAATGGGTAAAAATCTCAGATTAAAAGGTTTTTAATCCGAGGTAAAAATAGTGTTGTGTCAAAAATTTACATGTTATATCAAAATTTGATATCTTGTTGTTTAGTTTTTTCTGTTTTTATTAATATGCAATTTACGTATTTATCTTCCCCTCTCGTACCTTACTTGCACCACACCTGCGTTCACAACCCATCGCGTGCTTGCCACCGTGACGAGCGACACTTCGCTCCGATACAAACGGACGCACACGACTATTCCGACCTGATAGATACCTGAGATAGGGCGAGCACTTTAAGTCAACACATTGGCACAAAAATACTTACAAATGCTTACGGAAAGGTTCTACGTACTGTAATAAGACTCCGGTTTCCTGAAGATATCAATTGAATACTTTCTATAATTTATAACATAATAGTTGTTACCCGCGACTTCGTTCGCGTGGACTTAAAAAAAAATGCTATGACCGTCTTTGTGATATATAGTAACTCCTTATCAAACTTTATCAAGATCTGTTTAGCCGCTTAGCCGTGATAACGCGACAAACATCCAGACAGAGAGAAAGTTACTTCCTATAGTTCGCTAGATGGCGCTGATCTATTTTTGTGCATTTTTTGACGTTTTGTATGGACTGACAGTTGTAATGTAGGGAGTTCTGAATCGCTCAAGTGACATTTTTTCTTCGAGTCGAACGTATTTATTTTTATACCTCGAAGCTTTATTGGTCTTAATATAACTGCGGCTATATTCCTCTGAAATATATTATTAGTTAGGATTATTATATAATTTAATACGGCTTGGTAATTGTGGTACATTTTATCAGATTAACAATATATGCTACTAAAGGTGCTCATCGCACCGTTTCCTACGATCGAGGTCGCTCGACTAACTGCCGTCACTCTTGCTTCTAAGCCATCATGCGTCATTTCTCCCCACCCATACTTCTACCGCGCCAGTAACCGGAATCGAGTCAAATCCACACCGTTATTTTAAAATCGAATGCTATTCATTGAGCTACAATACAATTGATTCGTAGCTCAAATTAAATTGAAAGCTAATTTAAACACATTGAACCTAACAGTACCAATCCAGTATCGAAGTTGAATCCGGGACTCTGCGTTGACTATCCCACTCCCACGCACGATGCAGCTAGTTATATTTTTTTTTTGTATTACGAATAATTTTGATGACCCACAGACTTTACAACCGGTTGACAACTTGTACCTATTCCATACAAAAATTATACGGGCAAAATAGCATACTCGCACCTATTGGATCGTCTAATATTGGCCGGCTCTTAATGTCGGCAGATCTAATGTATGATTGTATGAATGATCTTTAAGCCGTCCAATCGTAAGTGCGATTAATTAACTCGTCCCGCGTGGTGCGATGAGATATTTTTTTTTCCACATGCGCACTGACAATAATTGACATCATTATCGGCCAGAAAACGGATTTTTAAATTGGGGGTTGCAATAATCCGTATGCTTGACAGGCGGCTTGGAAAACGCATAAAGCTCACCGTTTACTAAGATGACGCTGCTGCTTGTCCTTCAATGGTTTTGGTCCGAGTTTTACGCCTTACCAGGGTCTTTTAAGTATTTTTTTTTATTACCACGCGCACCGAGATTAGTGACTTTTGTTATAATTAACTACAATTTTGTTAACTTACTATTGTGTGTACTATTATTTGGTAAGATATTGTATGTCTATAAGATAAGAAGTCATCGAACGCACTCGACCTCTCCGATCCGATCCGATGCACACTCCCTAATTGTAGACACCGGTAAATTTTACCTGTCAATGGCAATGGGCACCTGGCTCTCGATTTGTTTATTGATGTTCAATGCGAGGTTGGTTGGGTTAGGTTGGGCTTGCTACGTATCACCAACTACTGATGGACATCTTCCGGTTCGATGCTGTATTGTAGACGCCAGCTGTTTTTGCCCGACTGCCCTAGACGGAGGGTAATGTTTTGCTGTAAGTATGGAAGTGTGTTCCTAAATTACCTCCTGAATCTTAAACGGCTTCTCCGATTTTGGCGAGAAAGGTGTCGTTAGATTCCTTTTTATGGCCGAAGTGTCATTTTGCAGTCGGGTATTTTGTTTTTCTTTTAATAATAATACTTGTTTAAGTAAAGCTTGGTTTTAGTAAAGTAGGTTTTAGGGTTTTGACCGGTAAGTCTGGAAGGAGGAAAGGGAGGCCTTTGCCCAACAGTGGGACTCTACGCTGAATATAATTTAATAATAATAATGAAGTAGGATTATTGCTATAACCGGTAATGGCGTGCAAGACACGCTTGCAAGTTCTTGACACGAGACAGGCAAATCGGTCGCTTAAAAGTAAGTGTCACGCTTGCCTATAACAGTTCAGTTCAGTCCAGAAATTTGCAGTTCAATGGTTTAAAACCATGCGAGGCAACGCACTACGCTCGTCAACGTAAGATTCAACTAATGTAACACCCAGTTGTATCGGTAGGCCTTTGCAAAGTCCGCCTGGGGAAGTACCACGCCTTCGCCGGATATTCAACCGCCTCGCAGTAGTGTGCAAACATTTGACTGCCCCGGTGGCTCAGTTGGTAGTGAACCTACCTTCTGTGTTTGGGGGCGTGGGTTCGATTCCCATCTAGGACAAACATTCATGTGATGAATATTTGTGTTCGTTCTATGTCTGGGTGTTAATATCTATATAAGAATGTATTTAAAAATATCTTTGTACGTATATCAGTCTCTGGCAGCCATATTACAAGCTTTGTTTAGTTTGGGGTCAGATGACCGTGTGTCCCAGATATTTATTTATTTATTTATTACTGTGTTCCCGATTGAAGGGCAATGTGTGACGAGCGAAGGACAATGCCACGCAGTGTTTTGAACTGCTACAGTTCAAAATTCTGGGTGGCATTGAACTGTTGTGGGCTAGCGTGACATCTACCACCAGGTGCGCGACTGCCTCGTCTTATCACTGAGCCTCATTAAGAAGGAAAATATAATACCGAATTATGGACTTAATTTATGGATTAATGCGCTGTACCTTACTGCGGTCATCGCCCTTAGCTGTTAATTCTTTATACCAGACTGCACAGAATGAGGGTAATATTTTTTGGTTGTATGTAAGATTGTATGTATATAACTTTGTGTGTTCCTAAAACTGTATGTTCATCAAATCTCTAGTGCTTTTCCGCTGCCATGTCGCGTTTAGTACAATACGCATGAACTTGTAGCCATAGAGTACTTTGTCGACACGTGTTAAACCTATACGTGAGGCATCATCAGTAGGCCTAGCACGGGCGCAGGGATAAAAATTTGTCCACCATATTTATCCTGCAAGAACGAGACGGTTTATCCATATTCTAGCTTTGTCACGTTGACGCGACTATGGATACATCCGTCTCGTTCTCGGATAAATATAAATATAAATCGGGATAAATATGGTGGACAACATTTTATGCCGGCGCCCGTGCTAGGACTGCTGGTGGACATAACTTTATCCCGGCGCCCGTGCTAGGCCTGCTGGTGGACATAACTTTATCCCAGCGCCCGTGCTAGGCCTGCTGGTGGACATAACTTTATCCCGGCGCGCGTGCTAGGCCTACTGGTGGACATAACTTTATCCCGGCGCCCGTGCTAGGCCTGCTGGTCGTGTCGACTCTCAAGCGACTCGAGTGCACAGCCGCAAATGAACACATCCGTGCGCTCGGAAAGTCGGTAGAGAGAGATTAGTTGAAGATACATTTTGAAGATTGACATCCGCAGAGTAACGCCTGATTCAATCAACTAGGTACGTCAGTTCCTATTTGGACTCCTACTTACTAAGCCAAATTACTTATCCTATTATCTTTCTTAACCAACGGAGCTGAAATAAGACAAATGTCTCAAGCAATTGTCGGATTACATCAGGTCAGATCGATCGGGACACCTACAGTTCGGCACGGGTCGGTTCACACAATGCTCGATTGCGATCAACCGCTTCAGGCTAGTTGGTTACGTTAACAACGTACTGGTAGTAGTTTCTATAAGAGGCTCTACAGAACCTTTAGTGGTATGGCTCATTGCTGGGCGTCTTCCTGACAGTCCTGTCAGTTTCTGAGAGTTTTCCGGACAATTTGTCTCTATTTATTCCGATCAGAGGCCTCATAAATGGGCATCAATAATATTGGTATCAAGAATCAATATACCCAATACTAGCTGCGCCCCGCTGTTTCCCCCGTTATATTACAGAAACTTATTAACTTATTACTTACTTATTTTCCGAGATAAAAAGCAAATTTAAAAAAAAAAAAAAGTAGAGAGGAAATTTAAAACATTTATCATTTTTGTCTTCAGAATACCATTGCCAATGTTTTATAGCAATTTTCATGTTATATTTTCTTTAGTTCGGCGAATGAAAAGGAAAGAAATCGGAAAATAATATATATTTTTTGTCTTCGCCTAAATAAAAGATTAAGATGTGATCAGATCTGAATCAGGAGCTGGTCCTTAATCGCGCGGTTCGTTTATGCAGTAAAAAAATATGTAAAAAAAATATGCAAAAAATCAGGTCGATCCGCGTAACCGTTTACAAACAGAGTGACACAGTTATACTTTCGCATTTATAATATTAGTTAGGATGTAGTACAACACTGTGCGTCAATCGCAATGCAATATTCCTCTTACATTCTAGAAGCAAAAACCTACCTTGTTTAGTCGCTTTTTAATTGTGTAATAAGTAAAATTGTTTTATGTGGAGTTAGCAACACTAGCTGATAAATTATGAATAGCTGAAAAAAACTTCGCGGGTAACGTTGTTTTTGACTAACAGCGAACCGCTCAAACAATGCGCCAGATGGCACCAGGTTTTCTTTTTTCGATCAGCCAGTCATACTATTAGTTAAGTGTTGTTATCTCTAATAAATACAATGTTACTTAATACACAATTAAAAAGTGACCACAGACTAAAAACTAGAACATCATACGCTTATATCACACTTAATAAGAACTAAATATTTATTTATATAGAAAGCATAACTTAACCATAGTGTCTCGCAGTTCGATTTCACACGATATTCGCGGATTTGCGAGAAAATGCCCCCGAGGTATACTCGAATAACATAACTCTTGTCTGTATTCACTATTGAAAACGTTTGTGAATAGCACACTGTGCCTTTATCTGCCTACGGACATAATAAAACAAATTATACAAAAAACAGTGCCAATTCGCTGGTTCTAATGGCCATAGAAAGATGAAAGATGCGTAACCCGTTTGTAGTAACAGTTAAGATACGCAAGATGTCGCTAGTACCTTCGACCAAAGTCAAATGAATGGATCGTAACCACACAACTTCCACACTTCTTAACCCTTATTTATTTTTGGGCATGCCGCCTATAGTACATACTACATTATAGCTCACTGTTAGGTTAACCCTCTAAGTTCAAGTTAAGTGCAGATGATAGCGTAAAAAGTGAGAAGCCGTGACCTGCGGCACCAAAACCCTTCTATTCTGTTTGCTCATTGCCGATAAAGTATTTGCCTGTGGCTGTAGGAGCCAAGAAGGAATTAAAAAATAATAATATCGTTTAATATCGTTCGAATACCGTTGTACTATTTTAATGTTATTTATTATTTTTTATTCTGGCCACGGAGAAGGAAAAAATCTCGAAAAAAATAATGTTTTTTTCCATCTCCTCTAGTATTATGAGATAAGCGGACGTTAATATCTACTACTACCTACTTTTCTAAACAACAAGTAGCTTATTTATTAATTCAAAAAAGGTTCGATGAGATCACTTTACACTTCATAAAATATGGTCGTTAATTTACCACGTGGGTGGCGTGGGTGTTGCTGGCAACACTGCAGATGCGCTTGCGCACTTCACGGAAACGACGTGAATTATGGATCAATTATTGTCTAGGGATAAGTGCGTTTTCGAGTTTTAAGTACGTAGGCCTAAATAATATGATTGTACATACATTTTTAATTAAATTTGGTTTGTTTTGGTTCCATTACTAAGAACGACTCTCGCACATTTTCGGAATCACTGAGAAGGGATTTGAAAAAAGGTATTTGGAAAAGAACGCCTTGTTTAGTAACTAAACGCGGAATGTTATTTAAATCTAATTTAAACTTGAAAATGTTGAACAAAAAATTACTAAGAAAGTGTTATTATTGTCCTTTCTTATTGTCTTTAAAGTTACACGTTTATGTGTTATTTATAAGCACAACTTGCAAGACGAGTACAATGGTATCCTAGAATGTTTTCATTGAACCAGTCACCAAGTAGATGTGTTTGCACGATTCTATCGACGTAAATCGATCGATAACGAAAGATCATTTTTCCACTGACAGCTCAGTTTTTTTTTTTTTTAATTTTGACTCTATGTGTATTTAGCCAGTGTCGAGTTTTATAATATTAAAAGTTAAATAAATTGTTCAAGTGTCAGTCATAGTCTAAGTCAATCAAAGTAAGTCACGGTTAAGTCCTACTCATGCCCCAATAAAGTGGTGGAGTATTTACTAGAGTTTTCTATACAGTTTTGGAAACAACACGAAAAGTCACGTTTCATATCATTATACTATTTACCAATAGTCTTGCACGTTCCCGAACACTCCATGAATAAAAATCCACGGTTTCTACACAGTAACACTCAAAAATAAATTAAATTTTTAGAAAAATATCAATGGAGAATGAGTTAATGCGTCTTGCCTTGTGACTTACTTTGCAGTGGAACCTAATAGTCTTTATCTATTTCATGTGCGCAGTGATTACCGCTTCCTTGCATGCGTGGGCATCCGCGGGGCGATATGGACGCGGCATTATGGATTTGATGTTTGAAAATTGATCGTCTAAACGTCTTGGTTTCACTTGTTTTAGCGGACAATGGTGTCGATTCTTTTGTGCATTTTCCTAGACTAAACTAAATTTGACGGATGTAAAATTGTTACCATTATTTTCTCGCATAATGAAATGGAAAAAGAAGCAGATAATTTTAGTCCGGTCAGATTAGTTTAGTGAGTGGTACAACAGAATCGACACCACTCTGTATCTCTAGTGTTTTTTCGCTGCAGTATAGCGGGATAACATTTAGGGATGGGAAACAGTATCGACACCATTCTGTAGCTTCAACGTATCTCTAGTGTTTTTTCGCTGCAGTATAGCGGGATAACATTTAGGGATGGGAAACAGTATCGACACCATTCTGTAGCTTCAACGTATCTCTAGTGTTTTTTCGCTGCAGTGTAGTGGGATAACATTTAGGGATGGGAAACAGTATCGACACCGAATGGTGCCGAATGGTGGTTGAAGCTACAGAATTGTAGCTTCAACGTATTTCTAGTGTTTTTTCGCTGCAGTATAGCGGGATAACATTTATGGATGGGAAACAGTTGGCGCGTTTTGTTTGGACAAGTAGGCGGTATATTCTAATCTTAATAAACAATTTTCTAAGAGATACCGCAGTTTATTACCTCCTTCACAAGACGTAATTCATAAACAATGGCTGTGATAAGATCTTAAATACTTCCTTTAGTATCGAGTTTATTTAAAACGTCAAGTAAAACGGTAAAGTGGCTTTATTACTTTC
The DNA here is from genome assembly GCA_947579745.1 of Apocheima hispidaria. Lineage (NCBI taxonomy): Eukaryota > Metazoa > Arthropoda > Insecta > Lepidoptera > Geometridae > Apocheima > Apocheima hispidaria. The sequence continues at coordinate 5,002,707 of OX388165.1, read as the reverse complement.
TTATTGCGTAATATCTTGTGCACTATAATTTTGCCAATAACTAGAGTTTGTAATCTTTATAGCTGCAATATTTTTTGAATTACTGAAATAAAATTTCTCGACTTTAATGACTTTAAATTAAATTCCAACAAACATTCGGATCTGTGATCTGTGACTTATAGTATCAAATAAAAATCGTCTTTCCATAATATATATCTATGACTCTATGCTTATTTGTAATTTGGTGCTTCTTTTTTGTATTTTTATTGTGTAATCATAAAAAAATGCGAATAAAATAACGTTGATAAGAAAAAAGTTGAATGGAGAGTATAATAAAATAAAAATAAATAACGTATAATAAAGTTTGATAATTTAAAAAAAACATAACGTAAATAGTTTTTTTCATTTTACATCGGTTTTTTTTTTATTTTAAACACATTTATGTATAGGAAAAAACTAAATATCTAAACTTAAATATACAAACTAAAACTAAAACTAGATACAAAATTAAAATAAATTAAATCTGCAATATCTACAAATAAAAAATCGCATTTAGGTCGCTGTCTACGGATAAGGTGCCCAAAAAGCTGGCGGCATTACCCCGTTGAATTGCCAAGCTCACCCTTTGACCGAGGTAAGCGCCAGCTCTTTGGTCACCTGTAATTTCGACTAGGAATTATACATCTATATCTGCATTCTTGATTTGCATTCGAGTTTGTAGTTTCGAAGGCATTCTCTTCCCTTTTCATTGTAATTTTTCAATACTTTTATTTTCACTTCTTTCGTATTTTAAAGCTAAACAAGAGCTTTTAGAACTTTTTTGATACCTTTTAGAAAAACGTGACTAACCTGTTGTCAAGCGTCACTTAGTATCCAACACAATACTATGTCGTAAAAACCTTTGTTTACGTTTTTATAAAAATTAACATTGAGTTGCTAACGCACAGGCTAGGTTAGGTTAGATGATGAAGGCTACCACGATGACAATGCTAAGAACAATCGGAATGGTAAAACTTAGTTTTCTCTTTTCCAAAGAACATGCCGAGGTGTGAGTGAGTCTGAGAGATGGGTTCTATCTTATCTACGTGCAAATAAACAGCTTGCGGCCTTTGTTCATATATTGTTGCGTGCAGCCTTTTTTTATTATGCGCTTTCAGGGTCTACCTGATTTCTTACATTTTGTTGCAGTATGTGTTAATCTCAACTCAAGATCAAGAATCTTTTTTTCTGTTCTACCTAACTCTGATTTTAATTATAACGTTTCTATTTATACCGTATAGAAAATATATTTCAACATGAAACAATATTTACGGATGTATGAAATTAAACTACTTAGATACCCCCTTAAAATAAATATGAAATACCAATCCATAATATATTTATTTACCTACAAACTTAAAAATAAATCTAATCATCTAGTCCCGTCTTATAAAGAGTTATTAGGAAAGGGTATGCTATGCCGAAAGGGGCTCATAGTACTCATGGTTGTGGACAAGTTTTTCTATGGGACCAAATCAAAAAAATTCAATTTTTTTCTCGATTTCAGGGTTGGTCCCCATAGTAAAAGTTGTTCATAATGATGAGGTCTATGAGCCCTTTTCGACTTAGCATACCCTTTCCTTCTAACTCTGTATAATTGACCGAGCGAAGCGAAGGTCTCAGAGTTTACTGCGACAAATTGGCATTTGTATGTATGTTTGTGTGTATATTTGTCCGATGATAACTTGCGAACCGTTGATCCGATCTTCATGAAATTTTGTAAGGAAGTAGTTAATTTCAATACCAATTTTTAAGTTCGAATATGAGCTGAATCGGTTCAGGGGTTGTGAAGATATAGGGGTCGCGAGGTCTCAGTTCGGCAGGAACTACTGGTAATATTAAAAAATGTTGATTGTGTGAGCAAGAGAGCGCGTATTACGTAAACGCGTCCATAATCAGTTTCTGGCCGATATACAATGAAAACTGGTAAACATCGCTTATATTTCATACAAAATGCTCTCCACTATAAGTTGGCTATTGAAAAAAGAAGTGGTCGACGTTAATGCTCACAAAGCCAAGGGCCGAAGTGAAAGTGCGGTGGCACTTTTCGTAAAAAGCTTTTGCATTGATGATGATCTAGATAACGAGTCATCAATCTTTTGCATTATGTCACTTTTGCTCTCTCTGTGAGAAAGTTTGAGTAAATTTTGGGTCTTTGTTACTTTAATGGGACGTTGTCATGTTTCAAGATCATCTTCTGGCGTTTTTTATATTACTGAGTGCCGAGACGCGACTGAGACGTGGCACTATACTGCTGGCCTTTTGGAGAAACTCAGATTCGCACAACGGGCAATGGAGAGAGCTATGCTCGAAGCCTCTTTGCGCAATAAAATCCGGAACGAGGATATTCGCCGAAGTACCAAATTCGCCGACATAGCTTCCAGGGTTTGCAAGCTGAAGTAGAAATGGGCAGCTCACATCGCTCATAGAACCGATAATGGGGAAAAATGATTTTGAATGACGACCACGAACCGGAAGACAAACAAACAAAGCAAAGCAAAGCAGCGTAAACAAAGCGTAGACAAAAGTCTCATGCAACCGGTGGTGCATCCACAACGGCAAATTGTCGTTCAGCGTAGCGCTCGGGGAGGGGGGGGTGGTTGTTTAACAGAAGACGTCTACTGGCTGTTGATGATGATAAATGACGAGACGACCAAGTCGCTCTCCTGACGGCGATTTCAGTTCCACTCAGAATTTTAAATTTCAACAAAATGGCAATGCAATGCGTTTGGCTCCTTGAGAAACTGATAGTAAATATAATTATACTCAGTCATTTCAATAGAATAATTGCGTTTCATAGAACACAGCAATGTTTACACACTGCTTGGCGCTTGAATAACTGGCAAAAGGTGTAGTACTCCCAAAGCGACTTCTGCAAAATAGTTCTCCCACTACATTTTTTTTGTCCTAAGTTGAGGATTAGGCTTCCCACTAGGTGGACCGACGACATTGTGAAAGTCGTGGGCAACCGGGGGGTGCAAGTAGCACATGGTCGGTTTGGCGGTCTAAGGGGGAGACCTATGTTCAGCAGTGGACGTCTTCTGGCTGATAATGTAATGTATGTATGAGGTTTAATAATGTGAATAATATTAGAACTTGTATTTTCGGTCAATACTATTGCAGATTGCATTTCAGTGCTTTCATTCTGCAAGTCATTAAAATAATATAGACGATTTCGTCACTTTAATCATCGAATCAGACTCTGGCACTTCCTTCAATTCCATTTATTTTTCATCCGATCGAATCGAATGCGTTTTGATTTGCTGCATTCGTTTCAATAGAATCGTTTTTTTTATTTCTAATGTCGATAATGTCTACGATGACAGGAACTGACAAAACTAAGGCAAGCGTAATATTTATGGATGCTTATCATCCGGTCTGCAGGCCGATTCGAACTACGGAAATCGATATTACTTCTACCTCCGTCTTTCCTATGATTGTTTCATTCAGAATGATAGGCGATAGAAATAATATCTATTGCCGGAGAATAAGCTCGCTGGTGTTACGTAATTTTACACGGTAAGCGTTGAAATGTTCTTATTTTGTCTGTCGATGTGTCGATCGAGATCTTTCGTTTGTCACTCTAGTTATTTAACGGTTTCTAAATGATAATATTTGCGTTTAATTACTTTGTTATTAGATAATAGTATTATTTAACTTCTGAATTCGTTTCACACTTTACGCAACATGAAGGACTCTTTTGCAGTGTCTGACGGAGGAAGTACCACTCCTTTGCCATTTATTCAACCACCAAAAGTGTAATCTTAACCTACATTATAATTCAGAGGAATATAGCCGCAGTCATATTGTAACGTTGTAAGAAGTTTCCTGGATTATCTACAGAATCGCGAGGCAAATTAACTATAACTCAAATACGCAGGGATCCCTAAGAGCCTGCGTTGACCGATACTCCAGAGAGTTGCCAGCTTGTATGACTACCTTGTGTTTACCTCCGAACCCACTTGGCCTAAATCTAGGTAGGTAGGTCTAGTTAGTCTAGGATAGCTAAACTAACTGTGGGCAGTATCTAAACCCCAAACGCCACAGTATCAGGCTCAGGACCAATAAACATTCGAGGTATAAAAACGAATACTTTTATCTCGAGGAAAAAATTTCGCGTGCGTGATTTAGAACTCTGTACATCACACCAGCCCATGGATCAACGCCATCTATTGAACTATAGGTAGTAGCTTTTTCTCTCTGTCTAGATGTTTGACGCGTTATCACGGCTAAACGGCTGAATAGATCTTGACGAAATTTGATAAGGAATTACTGTATATCACAAAAACGGACATACTTTTTTATATCCACGCGAATGAAGTCGCGTGTAATAACTAGTCTCTAATATGTAAGGTAACGTTAAAAACAAACGGAATTTTAGCCTAGGTATGTTACTCTGGACATATTGAAAAACTCAAGGACACCTCACCTGCCAAAATACTTGACCGATTTTGAAGAAGAATAAGAACATTAAATTTTATCGCCTTTTCAATTGACGGAAGAGTTCGAAGGAAACTATTATTTACCCGACTGCACAGGAAGGAGAGTAAAGTCCGCCATCGCCGTTCATCTACAACAACACGAGATGCACAAAAAAGATACCACCTTTCTAGTAAGAATATTACAGCAGAGGTGTGGAACTCATTACCTGCGTCTGTCTTTCCGAACAGATACAATCCAGAGCTCTTCAAGCAAAAAGTTCAATAGGTAACTCCTAGGCAAGCGTGCTACACCTACGGCCACATCGTCGCTTTCCATCAGGTGAGAATGTGGTCAAACACCTGCCTAATTCGTAATAAAAAATAAGGTATATATGTTATCTAAAATATATATGAACGTCCCGTAGAACTGTTCTCAAATTCTGACATTCTGTTTGATCGATAAGTGATCTTCTAGATAAGAACCGTGAATTGAGGTCGCCACTACAAACAACATATTTGTAAATTTGGATGAGTGAGCCACTATCGCAACTTTAGAACAAAACTGATAGCCTGCTGTAACATAAATTGTTCCGTTATTTCGCCACCTGCACAGGCAAGTTGGTCGTACAGTATACCTATGCGTCCTCTTTAGAAAATCGTGAATGCGTTTTTAGAGACGCGGCATGCCAACAGTAATGGCACCTAAAACACTTAAACGTAGTTTTGGCGGGAACGTGATGAAATCATGTCGCGTCATGTTATTATTTTCCAAAACTTGTGTTATTTTGAGTGTTAATGTGTAAAAACGGTGAATTTTTACCCGTTAAGTGTTCGTGAACATGCACGAGTGTTGGTGAATGGTATAATGTCGTGAAACGTTAATTTTCATGTTGTTTCCAAAACTCCATAGAAAGCTCTAGTAAAGTTTTCACCACTTTACTGGGACATAACTTGAACTTGACTGTGACTTGCTTTGCTCGCCTTTGACTATGACTATGACTTGTTTGATATTATTTAACAAAACTTGAATATATATATAAGTATACTTGACACTGGCAAATGCATAAGACGTGCGACGCCAAAATCCTCTCAGGAGGAAAGAGAAAAAAACACTTAAACTACTTAGTTTTTATGACGCTTTTAAATTTTAAGCTTGTATAGGAAATATTATTCTGGAAACAGCATACAACAACGCAGTACGGTATTAAACCAGCATGGGGTATATACCTGTAGCATATGTAAACAAGAGGCCCTTGGTTCTTCGTTAAAAATATTTGTTACTGCTACTCCCATTTTTTATACTGGTTCCGAAATAAATGTTTTTTAAAATTTATTTCACCGTCTGAAGGAGGTGTACAGCCACAAACCAAAAAGCCAGTGAGAACATTTTAAGCTATTTCTTCTTATTTCGTGCTTTTTAAGAATTCAGAGATTTGGGGCCTGTAGAAGACTGGCACCTCGTCGCCCATCGCCCCCTCTCAATGCGACACTGATCTCACTTGATATATTTTTAGGCCCCCCTTGTATTGGTTGCACTGGTAGCTTTCCTTAATCATATTTGCCCACTTAAGTTCCAGTAATTCCCAATTTAGTTCTTCCAAAACATAAAAAGTTTTAATTAATGAAACTAGGGTTTCAAATCAAAAAGAAAGCGGGGCGAAGCTAAGGAGTTGACATTTGCGCGAAAACTTTCTTGCGGCTTCCTTCTTTTTTCGCGTCGTCTGTCTGAGCCCAAATAAGTAGATTTGCCCCCCTTTTTTTTATCTTTGTATTTTTTCATTTTTTTTTCATTTTTTTCAAATGTCAACTCCTTAGCTTCGCCTTGCTTTCTTTCATTTGAAACCGTATGTATAATTTTATTAAACTTATCGCGGCGAGTAAACGCGCCCTCAAGGTTTTGGTAAAAGTCATAGATTATTCATAAGTACAAAGCCTAGTTGCCCATATAAAAAGTGCCAAAAGTCCCACCCCTAAATGTTAACCGTTTTCGATGATTTTTCATATTTTATGTTATGTACACCGTGAAAAATTATGGTACACCTACCGTAAACATCAAACAAAAGATTTTGATAAGATTTTGGGGGGTGATTACAGTTTTTCCCCGAAATCCTAATTTCATCTAAAAACGTGCGTAAATTCACTATCTTTGTCGCACGTACGGTGAACAAAGCGACAGCGATACAAGTTCCAATACTACAGCGCCAAAACCACGAGGCAGGACATGATCTGTAGGGAAGGTTTGTGCTGGAGGTTTTTCTTTAATCAAATATTACCCTGTACCAGTAAGACCTTAGTTTAATGACGTGTTGGGGGATAAATTAGAATCGAGTAGTGAGGTCATCATTGGCCTTGAGCTCGAAAGCCTATTATTACATAGTATCTCCTAGCTCGCGTTAATTTTAACTAGCTTCCGAGAAGTCCGGTCACTCATCAGTCATCACCATCGCTTCCTTTTCAAACAAAGTTGTCTCGCCACTCGCAACCTCTCGTCCCGCTCCGACGCCGATAACAAAAATAGATATTCGGGCGACCCGATCGAAGAAAAAAGTCCTGCCAAATACACAAAAAAACCTAATCGGCCCATTCCTGCCAGGCTAATGTTCGTTTGGAAACTTCACGCTAAGTTTATCCTTCGATAAGACGTTGAAGAACGATAAAATTGCGTCCGTCTCTCTCTGTTATTTCGAGTTTTTCCGCAGCGAGGGAGATAGAGAGGTAGGGCGCCCTCCGCGTGGCTGTTTATGCCGAGACAGAACCGAACAGTTTGCGAGTCGCCGGCACCGCGCGCGGCCGTACGTACACAGTCCGTGCCGCTCCACGCCAACAATCTATTACTTAGTTTACCAAACTGTTTTAAACCCTAACAAACTATACGAGTGCCTTATTAATGGATGTGCCAGTGAATGCATGGAATGATCATTCCCAAGAACTGAAACCCAATGAAATATAACTGCTTGTAGATATTTCATTTCGTAACGTTTGTGTCCTTTTGGTATAAAAGTTTTCTGTATGTAATTGTCTTACGGTTTTTAATTTGTTCATTTCTTTGTTAACTGTATTGTGTCAGAGCACGTTTCTCCGCGATTGGCACGAGCCTTTTAATAATAATAGTGCACGAAACCAGTTTGCAGTGTGGTTTGGTTCGGCTGCGGTTATCCTGACTTATGTATGCGGCCTTTCTTGGACGAATTCGGAGTGTCTTTAGATATTCACATACTTAGTAATAGGGCGTTTTTATCGAAAATATCGGATTATCTCTTTTTTCATACGTAGCATTCTCATTGTTAACGTTATCAGCAAATTTCCCGTTTATCAATTCGACGCATATCGAACGCGTTTATTTGTTTATCGCTACAGTTTCTGCATGTGTTTGATATCTTTATTAGCCTGCATTTACCTAATCCGTCGGATTGCCAGACAGTTCACCTTGACCGTTCAGTTGGTAACTTTCTTGTTTCGAGGTTAATCTGATACTGAGACTTGTTTAACTCACATACCTAGTCGGTCATTAATTGACAATTGCTCAGACGGCCCGGTGACTAACCTCCTTCTGTCTTAAAATACCGCAGTAGCATTTTGTAAACCGTTTGTAGATCAACAAAGAACTGTGATTGTCTGGTTGTTTATTGCATTGTTTGCATGCTCTTAAATGTCTGTCACAATCTATGTTTATAAGATGTCTGACTAAGATCCTGCGAGCTGAATCATGGTTGTATAAACACTAAATAACTGTCACCATTTATAAACACCAATTGCAACGAGTGTGGCATAACCAACAAAAACATCGTATCGTCGTGCACGTTGATTTCACTGGCGCCTCTAAATTACTGTCTTCGATTTTCTAATTAGATCTCATTAAGACACTACTGAATTTAAACAGTTAACCTGTCCACTAAATCTCACAGCGTCGTAAACTGCAAACTCGTTAAATCTTTCAGAATCACGAGCGTATACTCGCCACTTGTTACGCTTGGCTTCACTTTTAGACGTGACTTCATTGCTTTTTTTCTATCCGATATAAACTTGCAATCTGGTTTTAAATTGCCCAAGTCACCTTTAGCAATGGATAGTTTTTGTATCTTATTATGTTTCTAACCCGACACTTCCTGTGAATCATTATTGAAATTGTGAGTACAGTCTGTTGCGTAATAATGGCAGTCGTCCAAACGTCCCCCAATTTATGACATAAGGAATCAAAAAATAAGGTTGAGCAAACTACCTAGGAGACACTCCGAATGATCTTTGTAATCTTGTTTACATTCGCAAAAGTGATAATTAGGAATATCCTCAGGCCTCATTGTCTACTGAGTATTAGAGAAATTGAATAATACGCTAGGCGGCTAGAGTTCATGAATCACCCGATGCTCGAATTCAAGAATTATTATTTCCACTGTATACTGCATGCCTAATAAGTTTCCAACTAGTTATTACTGTTATTAAAACCGGATCATCACTGTAAATACCAGTAACCAGCGGTTTACTGAACACGGCTTACAGCGGTAGCGGATGCACTGAATTAACCAACATCATTAGGAAGTTCTATAGTTACAAGATTTCTTTTAGATCGGTCAGGTCCACCCTCATTCCACCGTTCACCTTCGGCGTCACCGTTGTTTACGACAAGATTCTCGGTGGCCAAACATAGACCTATGCTCCATAAAAACCTATTTATATTAATTCGTTCTTCGTTAAAAATCTTAAATTCATTTTAGTAAGTAACTGACAATACAATGTTTCAAACGTATATATTTCTATTTTTATAAACGCATCATAGTCTGAAATCCTCTAATATACATATATACGATTCTTGAAATCTCGTTTTTAAGGTGCAACGTTTCGGTCAGCGCGCGAAATTCAAATTTTCTTGCGTTTTATGTCAATTACAGCTTAATTACTCATCGTAGGTTCATGAAAACTAATTTTGCGATAATAAATAGATTGTTTCAAGAAATTACACCTACCAAAAATTCAAGTTGAAAACTGATATAAGTACATTTCCCACTAAACCAAAAACCAAGATGAAAATCAGCTTATTGAAATTTGTAGCTAAACCAATGTTATCTAGGTAATCATTTTACCCGTAATTTCTTAAAATAACTTATTTATTGGCGCAAAATTGATTTCAATAAATCCACGATGAGTAATTAAGCTGTAATTGACAAAAAACGCAAGAAAATTTGAATTTCGCGCGATGAGTGAAACGATGCACCTTAATTAAATTATTCACCTGCTTTATAACTTGAAGCGCTATAAAAAGGTGGGTCGTCGCTAGAATAGCAAATTTTACGAGCAATGTGAGGTGTTTTGGCAAAAAGTTTCAGTTTCTCTCGTTCTTTCTAGATCTTTTAAATCAAGTTTCATTTTTTACTTGTGACCTCAACACGAATACTAACTGGTTTCGATCGTAAAACAGCTTCTTATTCTTTATGTCTATCAGTATTATTAAATTTTAGGTTTATCAAACGAATACCTCCAGTTGCATGTTTGGAACATTACAATATTTACATTAAGTTATTCCATTTCAAACTTTGTTACATGCTTTTAAGAGTCACTTTTGTTTTGAATGTTACAAGAATAGCACCCGCATGCTGTTTTTGATCAGTAAGGACACGGCTTTTTATGGTATTTCGATAAAAGTGTTTTACGGTACTGAGAGACTTCATTTTATTCAAACCAGTAAACTAATAGTTGTATGGCATGTTATAAATACGGTGAACCTAAATAATTTTATTTTGTATGGATTTTGTATTGGATAACAAAAGGACATAAAACATTCCATATTCTAAGACGAACGAACGAAAACCAACAAGTGCCTTAACAAGTGCTCTTATTTGAAATGAAATATACAAAGGATACTGAAGATTATTTTTGAAAAATACTATTGATGTTACATATTGGATCGCTGCAACCGTTCCTGATGATTATGAGGTCTGAAGGATTCCACCTTTCATATGATGATACAAAAAACTAGGTAAGTACATATTCAAATAATACTTTCTGCAACTATTGCCTAACATACTGTTTAATCTAACGTTACATCTTTTATGGCTATGCACCACATTTAATTTAGACTATTGGAAGGATTGAGCTAACTAAACCCCTTCCTAAAGACAAGACAAACTCCATAATATACAAGAAGTTAGATTTTTTTAACTACACTTTTCGAGCAATAAAATAAAGTGCTGAAAAATCTATAGACCACGCGCGACCTTGTGCAACCCCCATATTTTTGCTTCACTAAATGCGACCCTATATTATGAACGGTAACTTTTTATACCCCGTACATATATATTTTTTTTTATATCCAACTACATATTATACGTTAATCAATCATATTTTGAACACCAAATCAAAATTTCGGCGTAGTCTTCATTAAAAGATAACCTCAAACCATCGCTAATTCTAATCTTGTCACACTCACATCAATACATTTTTATAGTAACACTTCAATGAGGCGTTTTCCAAAAAAAAAAACTTAAAATACATACTAGATGGCGTAATAGACCTATCGTTTTACCTGTCATTGTCATTTATGTCGAAAAAATAAACATAAAATTTATGTTTATTTTTTTAAATCGTAAACTTTGGCTCCACACGTTTTGTATTTAGCAAGTGTCAACTATTGTAATATTTCAAATGAAGTCAAATACATAGTTACGTTACTTGAAATTGTCTAAATACACATGTGGAGCCAAAAAACACGAGAAAAAAGGCACACGTAATTTTTTTTGTCTTTCATGTCTTGACAGTGACAGAAAAATCTCAAGTACATCTAACGCCATCTATTGGGTACTTTTATTACCAGAATTTCTTTTATTTTGGAATACGCCTCATTACCTTCGTTTAGTGAAATAAGTTCGTAGTAATCTTTATTTCATTGAGCAACTCGGTAACGGCCCGAAGCTCCGGGTCGCCGAAGGCCTGTGTTGCTCTAAGATTTAATTACTTAAGTTTCTTCTTTTTACGACCCTATTCTACGAAACAAAAGATTTTACTCTAGCCTATTCCTATCAGCTCTCACTTTCTCTTTAGCTATTTGTCATAATCATAACTTTTGTAGTACAAAGGGATGCCCTTATTTGGCCTAAAAACTTTCTGACTGATTGGTCATTTATCTTTTGGGCAGCTTTCTCTTTGCGTATTGTATGTAAAAGTAACTATGCAATGTAACACATAGTTTTGAGTTCGAAAATTACGATTGTAATAACGATTATTCGTAAGGGCTTTTCGATTAATTGCCTTGATTTAAATATCTAGTACAGCTAATGTAAACGCACGATACAGAGGTATCGATATTATTAGAATGGTATTGAATCGATTTCGGTAGTTGACTCACTGGCCTATTGACCTTATACGTCTAGTTTTTATTTATTGACCGGCAGATTTAATTGATGGATGTTTCATGGAAGCTTTCTACCTGAAATAGGAACATGTAGATAATATATTTTTGTTTGTGTTACATGCGTGTTATCTCATAGCATAGCTCGACTAGGTGTTTCTAACCGATGACCGATAGCAAGCCAGGACAAGGTTGCGAATGGCATTTACAACTGAGCGCTGTCGTGGATCGGAAGACACTGAAAGTTGTAGGTCCCTGTTTGTCCTATTACAACAACTGCTAAGCCTTGTCGGAGAAGTCGATTTTATGGAGAAAAAAATTGTCTGTTGCTGTAATATACTGTGTGTTATATAATACCTGTACATGTATGTTCCTTAAAATCCATGATGATTATCGTTAACATCAACCCAGACCAGTCCACTGCGACATTTATTACTTACCCAAGTAAAAGAACATAAACTATCGTACGTACCCAAACCTTGCAACTTAACCCGATTTTCGTTTTATTTTCTACAGTTATAGCCTATTTAGTTTCTGTTATTTGCCTGGTATGTAATCCCTCGTTAGTTCCTAAATTTACCTTTCTTATACGTATAAAGGTGTTTACAGGAAACCACTTATTTGGACATTGATCAAAAGAACTGAATTTCGGGAACGTCTGTGTCATGCGCCGGTGCAGGTTTCGGCACGGATCCGGCCTGTTGCAACGCTCTCTTCACGCCCCACTTCCCGCCATTTTAATTGATTTTTGTTTTTTCTATTTGAATTTCGAACAGTCATTGTCGTTTTAATTCCGACTGTTTGGACAATTGCGCTTGTGCAACAAGTAATCGATAGGTAGCTCGTTAAGGGGGACATGATAGCTATTGTTAATTTTGTTCCGCTTCTCAATTGACTGAAAGTACATTTTGTTTGATCGGACGATGATTACGTATTAAATTTTTCTTTCAAATTAGGAACTCCATAGTTCCTAAATTGAAAGAAAAATTTGCTAATAATTTCCGAAAATAATGGTCGTATCTTACGAAATGCCTGTTGATAAATGTTTGTGTACTTAAGTGTGTAGCGATCGTGACGTGACGCTGATTTAAATAGATCAGTAAGTAACATAAATGTATCAAGATGTGGACGAACAATCTTCGGATCAGTAATCGCAAGGAGAAAAACTGAGAAATGTGATTCAGATGACATAACTAAAATTGATAAGCTATTTCGGAGGCCTTCATACTCTAACATTATGGCAGTTAATACGTACTTACTATGTCTAGGTACATTGCTTACAGAAAGCTTTTGACCGTACACTGATCGTACTACGCCAGTTGCGGGCAATTTGCTAACTAAAAAGCGTACAATAGACGAAAGTGGCATCGCATCAGTCGAAATGTAATCTAGGTACCGTTACGTTGCAGTCAGTTGCTATCCAGACTAGGTCAGTTTTTGTGGACAACGTGTAGGCTTTGTCCACGATTTATTGTTGTCTCGTGCGTAGAGATGAAAAGATTGATGGTAGGAAGTAGTAAGAATGTCACGCAGGTTTTCTGAATGGTATTTATGAGTGGCAACTGGCGCTTTGCTACGAAACAACTAGGACGTCACAGTATTTTTGATCTGTGGGTGTCAAACTATTAATTTGACATAATTATTTTATACGTGTGTCTGTGGTAAAAAAGAACCAAAATAAGTCATTAATACTGTCACTGTCCTACATATAGATTCAAATGTGCCTGGTATAGGTTTTTGTAAACAAAACATCACAATGGCATAATCATTGCATTGCTTAAATATTTCTTTACAAACTAATTTAAAAAAAACTTCAAACTCCCTTTCTTCAATTAACACGATCCGTCATCGCAGGAATACCCACACACATTCCAGTCCATTGTTCGTCAGTGCCATGTCAATACTTCTTCGCTTCCACATCCACCTTTCTCAGGTCGTTAACCGATCTGATGCGGTTCCCTGTTTCTCATGGGCATATCTCGATAGAATAGTTGAAACCTGAGCTCCCATTCACACAAGTGTCGAAATATTTTCGATAGGATTTCGTTACTTTTCAGAGGAAAAGGAGTTCTTAACTAATTTAGTCAGATAAATCGGATATTTTTTTCCGAGTGTGAATTATAAAACTAATACTCCTAGAAAAAAAAAAAGAAATACTAGCTATGATAATGTCTAGTGTTGACGTTATAAATGTATAAACCATCTTTTGAAAAAAAAACTATTTTTGTTGGATAGTAAGCGAAAATGTGGGGCAAGGATAAACTTTTTTCTGATCTATGGGGCGAGAGCGACTGAAAATACATCTACAATTAACTTTTACTACCAATGACCCTCTAACTAACGTAGTCTCACACATAATAAAGCTCATCATTACGTGGTAACATCTAATATTTAGAGAGCCACTGTATTCTATTTACAAAACAGTGAATAACCCGGCTAAGATCTGGGACGTGATTCACATAGTCTTTCAAAATAATTTCATCTTTATTACTGTCAGGGTAAAGCATAATTCGGAAGAACAGCTAAGCCAAAGACGTGACTATGAGTCTGAGGAAATGCATTATGCGATTCCTCAATTTTAGGCAGATCAGCATGAAATAAAGCAGTGGGTGGGACTGGCAGCACAGAACAGATGATGCGTGGAAGAGAAGATCAATACCCAGTAGTAATCGGACACTTGATTTAACAAGACAATGACAATTATGACAGTGCCATAAACAGTTTTTAAATTTAAAGAGCTTGGGTAGCTTTGCGGCTTGGGGTTAGTCTGCAAATAAATAAACAAAACCCGTCGACATGAGATATACTTTTCGATGGTAAACCTATTGATTTAAGTGAAATGCATGGCTAATGTGCTGTAGACTGAGCAAAGATTGTTCTCAAACAAATCGCGAGTTCACACAGCCTTCTGTCTCACCTTGGACAAAGATTGCGTGACTTTAACTCGGTTAGCCGTAATTAAGGCTTTTGGGCCAACAAAACTGTACTGCAATTGTTAAGTGCCGATTAGAGAGCATAAATTAGTAACACCTTGATGGGAATTGAGGAAGATAATATAGTTGGAGAAGGAAACAAGCTTAGTACTGTTGTTTAATTGTTACTGAATACATTTTCACTACACTTACTGACCTAAATGCTCTCGAAAGTAGAATCGGGTTAGAGCTGAGAAGTAGAAGGAACATAGAAAAGAAACTTGCGATCTCCAAAAACACTACTGATACAAACTAGTGGTCAAAACGTTTATGGTGGGACGTTTATTCATAATTAACGGCCAATAAAATATTTATCATCATATAAAAATTTGGTACTCTTTACAAGTACTCTACGAAAGCTAACTGCACCTAGGTCAATATCCACAATAACGGTACATGATAATTTGTAAACTGACACTATTTGACGAGTAAACACTACACATCACGGAAAAATCTCATTAGAAATACGGTATGCAACGCGAAGGGCTTTCTAATTGTTCTTAATACCTTCTCCCATATTTTACAATGGATCTATTGTTCTACAAATTGTAATGTTCCACTTCTCTGGACTATTATTGCTCTAAAAGAGTGGGCGTATTATTTTTGGTTCACAATACCTTGTCGTGTCGATGAAGACCTCCTACTATTATCTCTCTCTCTGATTTGAATTTTAACAGCTTTACTTATATTGTGCGTATGACAGTTACAAATCTATGTAACGGTCACTAAAATATTTCTATATCTCTTGAATTTCATAAAATAAGATATTTGTAAGGCTTTTTGATATGAATTAAATAAAATGTGATTAATCATCGTTCACGTTTATCGTTATCTATTTTTATTTGATCTCCGTGTCGGAGCGTGTTTACATAAATCCATCCTGTCGATGTAACGGTTAATAGGGCAGCCTGTGACAACTTAATAGTTTCCTCTGGTTTTAGAACAGGTCCGATCGCTCGCGCTTCCTGCTCGTACAAATTGTCTGTCACCTTAGTTTTTACTTTCGTATTACTAGAGCTTTACTTACCTTCCACGCTATCCGCTTCTACTTTATTTATTGTCTTTGTTATATTGTATTCTACGACATACTTATTTAGACGCAAATTGGATAATACTTCTAAGACGTTCGTGACGTTCTGTCGCAGTATATCTATGAGCTATCTCTTCCGATTACAGGTCTTTTCTAGTCGCCTTAAGCGAACTACAATAACATAGCTGTAGATTTAATAAAAGCCGAGCTTGGAGAGATCTACGATAAAGTGTTGGGGCAGCGTAGCATAGTCATTATTTTGTTAGTGATTCGAGTGAAAACACTTAGAAATTCACGATGAAATTGCCAGTTATGGATGCGCGGTATGACCATTTGTGGACGCCGTTACGCGTAACGCAGGCGATTGTATCATGTTTCACCGTTCGTAAGTATTTTAGACTCGTATTTAGTAATGGTCGGCTCCAATCATAAAATCTCATATATTAGAGAACTAGTTGTTACCAGCGACTTAGTTCGCGAGGACTTAAAAATATAAATATTAAATAGTATCCTATGTCCATCTTTGCGATATACAGTAACTCCTTAACAAATTTTATGGAGAACCATTCAGCCGTTTAGCCGTGATAATAACACGACAAACATCCAGAGAGACAAATCTACTTCCTTTAGTTTGCTAGATGGCGTTGATCCATTTTTGTGTATTTTTTGACGTTTTGTATGGACTGATAGTTGTAATGTAGTTCTGAATAGCGCAAGCGAAGTTTTTTCCTCGAAACGAACTTATTCATTTTTCTACTTCGAAGTTTTATTGGTGCTGATACGACTCCGGCTATATACCTCTGAATTATTATATTAGTTAGGATATCTTCTATCATTGAGTTCTTCTGATAGCCGAACAATATGGATAAACCTATAGATATATAGGTATAATATAGATAGAGTTAAGTTTGTCTATTGAAACTGTAACTGTTCCTTAATGTAAGAGCAGAGAAGAATTTCCCACGATCATCTCATTAATTATGTCATCGACCCATCTGCCTGCCTTCCCAAATCAGGTTCGTCCACTTTAGGATCCAAATTACAATTAGTGGTACAAAAAAGAAAATTTCTCGCCTAAAATGTTTACTGTTGCGCAAGATAACCTAAAGTTTGACCACAGATTGTAGTGAATATCGAACGTGACTCTCGCAATCCCATATGAGTTCTGTATTCGTGTCATTACAATACAATTGCCATACGTCTGATTGATCTCCATTGTGTGATTGAATTGCATCGTGTAATCTTTTGATAGCCGTTGAGTTTTCGATTAGCCTTCGAGGAACATAACGGTATAGCATTTATCATCATCATCCTAATCCCAACTAATATTGTAAATGTGAATGTAACTCTGTCTCTTTCTCTGTCTCTGTCTGAGTGTTTGTCGCGTTATCACGGCTAAACGGCTTAACGGATCGACATAAATTTTTGCATAGATATAGTTGTAAGTCCACGCGAACGAAGTCGTGGGTAACTGCTGGTTTATTATGTATTATTTGTACGTCACTTCATTTTAGAAGAGTTCAAATACAATGTTCTAATAATTTCACATTTGAAATGTTTCCATATGTTTAAAAAAACACGTATCAAAGCAATGGCACATTTATGCCAAACAGTGGTCCAACGTAGCGTACAATCTAAAAAGCCGCTGCTAAACAGTGTAAGATTTATTGCTATTGGTCACAATTCGCCTAGAGAGACAAATCGAACCATTCGTCTGACAGTACATACCATTTCTCCAGATCGTTTCCTCTGATATGCTTACCAGAAAATGTTCTGAACTGGCCACCCCTCGGGCGGCTCTTGTTTGATGGACGATTGTGCACTAGAATTAGTCACAACTCGCAACTTCAGGAACTGTTGATTGCTTTCGATAGTGTAAACGTTATTCATAAATTTGTGTTTATAGATATTTTTCATTTCTTACTTTTGTAGTTGAAGTCAAGATTCTACCTCTTCCAAAAATTGGTAGATAGCATAATCTCTTTGCTAGGAACTCTGCTGCCTTCAAATTGGAACGCGCACTGGTTCTTATTTGACAGGTTGCCCTACTTACTGTGGTAATGACTGTGTGATGATGTTTATTGACAATGAAAGATATTTTATGTATACAATTAAATAGAAAATAATTAAAACTAACACAAAACCAAAATAAAGAACTAATGTACTATCTTAAATTTCGGCTTTAAAAGTATCAAATGAAAACCCAAACGTTTCTGAAAATTTTAAGGGGTATATTCAAAGCATTGTGCTTAGACCATACTTATATATCTTATTTATGTTCGGTACGCTTATCCATTCCGTAATATAATTAGAAACAGAACTATAGATTAACATTTCCTAGTGATTGTTCCAATAATTACACCCCAATCTGTCAGATCAAACCCATTTAATGATCAGGAACTTGTAAATTCAATAATTAATCTTTTGACAACCGCTTCTCATGTCATGTCACATGTAAGATAATACAGATAGTTAAGTTTATCGGATTGACTTTGAATAGGTGAGATCTAAGTTCTATGCTAAATGTCTAATTAGAAGGCTCCAGTAATCAGTTTCAACAGATCGTTGTAATGAATACCGGTTGTGTGGGATGCATTCAAGATTTGAAACTTGATGTGCATTGTTCCTAGTTTAATGTGAATTATCTTGATGAGCTTGAATAGGATGACTATTGAAAAAGGATTGAAGAAATTTTCTAAGTGGTAGGTGATAAGTTTTATTGTAGCATTGACTTGTTGTTCCAATTAGGCATTCAACGTAACATTCTCAAGGGTCACTAAAATAAAGCTAAAACTAAACATTACAATGGCATCTGTGCTGTACACGTGGAATAAATAAGCGCAGAAATATTATAACATTGACGATAAAACCTTGAGAAAAAAAACTTAAAACCCTAAGATAATGACTTTCGAGACCGAAAAATTACTTAAAGGTCTCTGCTTATTTCTGCGTAAATTTTCGAATGAGCGTGTAATTTCTCACTCTAGTTAAATATCGTATAAAATCTACAAACCACTAACTAATTAGTCTTCTAAGACATTGGAAAGTCTAGATGTTACTTTCAAATGTATGCGCGTCGGGTACGGTTAGGTTTCCAATCGTTTAGGGAATCTTCGAGATGGTATGGTTCGTACAAAGTACTGTTTCATAGCTGTAATATAAAATTATAGGCACTTAAAGTGAGTTTTTTTCGTCGAAAATACGACGAAGAATAGTAGTTGTTGTTAGAATACCAAAAGCCTTTTTTTTGAAAAAAGAAAACCTAGTGGCATCATTTCATCCATGCAGTTGACAACAAAAACAAAAGATTTTGTTCAAATTTAGGGGGTGATAAAAGACTGCCCCAATTTTGCCTACGCTAATTTCATCAAAAAATTAACTAGCTCTGTCTATCGCACGAGAAACAGAGCGACAGCTATACAATTTCAAATATTGAATTCGCCATAACTCGCGGCAGGACTATCCGCTTAAAGGAGAGGCCTTGGTCGATGATGTTGATAGCTGAATCAGCAAGATCTGTGTTTGTGATAAATTTCTCACTATCAAAGCCGTGGCTTTGCTCGTTATTCTACAGATTTGTGGGTACTTTTCCGGAGCAAAATACTTTCTATGTAAAGAAGTTAAAGTGAAACAAAGATTCCTACTTACACACAAATGTTTGCTTTTGTAATTTTAGTGAGATAAGTGTGATTTATTTCAGACCCTTCATTTTTTAGATCGTTGAACTTACTAAAAGGTTCTTGAATAAATAGTATAATCATGTGTGAGAATCTTATTAGAATTATTACTCGCCGCATTGTAACTTAATAAGCGTATTCTTTAATTCGAACTGTCAGTCAGAAGCGTCCTTTGTAAAGCGACCTTTTAGGATGAATAACAAGTTAAAATTAAAACTGAGTTCATTGATTTTTGAAGTTGTTTTTCCCAGCTTAAATGTCGAGTAAGGTAGAACAAAAGATTTTCAATCATCATTATCTAGTTCAATATCTGAGTGCTTGCTTTTCGAATACGCTGTGTCTTATCTCGGGACCGCTCAGAAGCTCCTGATGAGAAACATTAAACAAGTCGAAATGAAAATACCTATTACCTATGCCAAAAACATCTTTACATTTTGAAATCGTATGATGCCTGCTATCTTATCTTGGATTGCAATTTCATAAAATTCCTCTACGCATTATTGTATTGTTTCGATATCATTATCACTATGCTAATAATTTTATGTTTTTGTTGCAGGTAAGCAAAATATTGTGAAAAATAGAAACTCGACAATATGTGCATAAACAGGTAAAACCGATAAACTAATATATTTACCTACAATGAACATAAGTTTTTATTTCAATAACAATTACAATGCTTTAAGATATAAATAAAAAATAATTAATAATTATTATTTAATTTACCCACAATAACTTCACTTAAATGTCAATAGAATACAACTATTATCATTATCGTGTATACCTACAAAAATAATTCGTCGAGCTTTAAATATCTTAACCTACTCTAATAGTCTAATAGTCATCTAATAGTCGTAGGTCTAATAGTCGCGAACCGGACCCTAACCAAAAGTACCTAAAACACTCGCAACGTTTCCGCGCTGAATGGCCAGGGAAATCCTCTGAATCAGGAACCACCCCGACCGAGGGTCCCGCCCTTTCTACATCAGGCGACGTCCCAGGTCCAGTGAAAAATTTCTTGCTTCGGAGCACCAATTTATATTTCTTACGAAATCTCTTACTTTGATATTCATACCTAATTATTTATCTTATTTTTTTTATTATTATGTATTTATAACGAATAAAATAGTATGGATTATATTTATATTTTACAATATAGAAACTTATGATGCATTTTTGATTTATCTATGATTTGATAATTATAATGCAATGCAATACAATGAAACGATCGATATTCTTTAAATCTATTTGTCAACTTCTAGACGACGAGAATCATACCCGTGAAAAATATACAAGTTTTAATAGAATATATTACCTTATCGAGTGTTTATGCATAATAGGGAAAACGTATCTTGTATCGATAAGGCAAGGCATGGCATGGCTTGTATTGTAATAAACTGGAAGACATTGCGTCCTATACGAATTTTCACAAACCGACGGGGCAGTTGAAACCTGGAAGCTTCTGTTAAGGTTAAGTTCTGTTGTAGTTATGTATTAACAGAAGCTAAAAAAACTCTTACAAGCTCAAGTTTATAGCTTGGTGACAAATATACATATATTTTGTATTGTATTGTATTGCATTATAATATAAATATCCTTTCCATTTTTAGGTTTCATGACTATGATTGACATTACTCAGGCCTGTTTGGAGCCATCCATTGCAGTTCCCATAAAATTTAACGGTCTATAAACTATTCATTCAGTAATGCCGTTTCCACACATTAGGGCTAATCGCGATGATCGCAATTTCTATTATGCTCATTGTCATTGACTGTCGCTGCGAGGTAAATGCGGATATAATTCTGATCCAGTACTGGACGACTATTGTCTTTTTAGGGAAAGCGAAGGCCTCAATTACTATCATATCTACTATTGCAGTTTCAATTTGCTGTATTATTACTGAATAAATGAACTTGTTTTTTTAATCATAATAATACAAAAGGATCATTTGAAACGAAGCCCGCAGCTTCGCTCGTCTAGGCAGTGAAGTGATGTTACATACAAGTACACTTAAGTACACTTTGTGTTTGTTACTTGTACTTATTATGAATTTATGACATTTGTTTTTTTAATTTTTTTATTGAATTTAATTTGTGTAATGTGACTGCTCGGAATTTATAGAGCTATGAGCCATAAATAAATGAATTATATATATTAACATTAATCGCGTTACGGACCTTGCTAATAACAAAAGTGATCTAATTCTACCTATGTCAAATAAAAATATTGGTGGACGTTTTCACACACAGCGCCATCTATCCCCAAACTCTATGGAAACCAGATAAGTTATAGAATACATATTTTTTTATATATGTCTAGATTCCAGATCTCAGAGATTTGGACCAGCATTCCAATAATAAACAAACAGTTTCATAGCATCTCTCGCACTCCCACGGGTGGGAACGGAGGTGGTGGGGGTGTGGGGGCGTGGGAAAGCACCGCACGGCTGCACGCATGCTCTCGTTACTATTGTTTGTGTAACGACTGTACTGAAGACAGGGTTGCTGCTACCTTTCAGAAGTACATAAAATTAAATAGGTTTTTGAAACACAAACATTTTTAGGTCAAGTTTGAGAATTTAGCAACTTTTCTAAACTCAGTGTAACTGAGATTATATGAAGACTCTATGGGATAGGGTATGGTTTACAATGATTTTAACCGATTACGTGTCATACGTTTCCTCTTTTCTCAGAACAACAGATTAAGAATTCAGATCAGTTTTCGATGTACTTATTGGTAATAGACTTTTGTAACTGCAAAGTCTACAACCGTATTTAGTATTAAGTTTAATTTTAATTTATTTATTTCCACTAAAAACGAATTAAACATTGATTTAACCTCAGGTAATTTCCTAATTTATAATAGGTACTAATAACACTGTTTCTAACAATAATAACTTGTCATGTCGGTAAGAGCATGTCGGGCCATGCTTATTTGGGTTCCGTAGGTGCGCAGGACGTTTGAAATATTTATTCGCTTTTTCCGCTCATCTCAAAAAGTCATTACCAGACGTTGCTCTAAATAATTTTAAAAGAAAGTTTTTACTTAGGGTAGATAATAAGTTTCTGAGATGCATAGTTTAGAAACGGCGGAGGGAGACACATTGCATGCGACTTTGTCGGCCCATATTTCGCAAGCACTACGTCTGAAAAAAAATAGTGTAGGAAACCTTAACTCAATTTTAAAAGACCTTTTCAATGATACACATGTGGGGGACAGGCTTTTTTTTATCCCCACTTACATATATGACACCCCACCCCACTAATATAAAATTATGATATTTTTATTCTTTGAAAATTGTCACCTTAAAAAGACCTGTTCAACGACAACCCACACAATGGGGTACAGCGAATTTTTTGTTCATCCCCTCTTTACATGTATGTCCCTTATAAAAAAAAAAGGTAATTGTATTATTTGAAACTGGAGGTCCTTACTTAGAATATAGTTGTACAAAATTTCATGCATAAACGTTTAAAAATTTGGAAGTTATAAGGCTGTAAAGGATTCAGACAGACGGACATGACGAACCTATAAGCGTTCCTTGTAGTACGACGGAACCCTAAAAACTCGATGTACTAGGAATCATTGTACTAGGAAGCCCCGTGTTATAGCTGCTGCGATTCTAATTCTTCTCCGGCGTCTGTCCAACTATATAGCAAACTAGCGACCCGCCCCGGCTTCGCACTGGTACCAGACTTCACAGGCTGGGCTAATCTAAAGATCGCCTTAAAAATTTCATCAAAATCGGTCCAGCCGCATACATCGAATTGTATATATATATATATATATATATATATATATATATATTTTTTTACATTCGATGTATATAAATCGAATTGCATATATATATATATATATATATATATATATACAATTCGATGTATGTATATATGTTCCTAGAACCCTGTGGTAAATGTATATGTATACATATCACTTCAATGCCCAATAAGTTATTTAGAACGACACCTACGTCTAGTCACCCTTATATTCTAGACTATTTTTATATAGATATATAAATATATATATATATATATATATATATATATATATATATCTATATAAAAATAGTATATATATATTTATATATCTATATAAAAATAGTCTAGAATATAAGGGTGACTAGACGTAGGTGTCGTTCTAAATAACTTATTGGGCATTGAAGTGATATGTATACATATACATTTACCACAGGGTTCTAATTAACTAACCAGTTGTAATTTTACCCAGCTTTCATGTCGAGATAGGAGTTCAGTGTAATCTACAACTTCTTAGGCGCGTTTTAAATTACAAAAAGCAGCATTGACAGCCCTCGCAGTGATTTAGCTTTCCATATGAGGCGTACGCGCAGACATGTGGATCAACAAGTTCTGAAAAAGGAAACAGTGAATTTAAAACTTGTATTCAATACTGCAGATGGTTTGATGTTGCGTGAAATGCTCTCTTTTCTCCCGCGCGCACTAATCTATACGAATGGTAGATTTTGTAAACCAAATGCAAACTGTGCCCCGCGTTTTTTTAATTTCCCCACACTTTTCCAAACAGTTTCAGTTCGCTATACGCTTAAGTTTTGAAAAGGAGACAAAATGATATAAAATTTTGAGTTAAGTTAACATATATATTTTTAACACATTTATAATCATATTCGTCAGTACTATTATTATGAACAAATATACATTCTGTACACTAAAATTCATTCAACATACCTCAAAGAGAAATATAATAACATTCACCCGACGCCATTCGTACTGTAAACCTAACTGTTCCAGTCATTATCATCAAAGAAAGACCTAGCCATCGTGTGCAGTCTTACACACAAACATCTACACACAAAAATACAAACCGAAACACAGACTAAAATGAAACAGATAGAAAACTTAAAAACCGTGCAAAAAGAAGAAAGTATCTCTGACTGAAATGCAACGCCACAAGGAAAGGATATTATGCATTATGTGAAACTGGTCGCAAAAGTTTGAAACTAGCTTAAATCAAGTGATCCTAGGATCACTCCTGATCTGATTTGCGGCGACAGTATCTATAATATTCTTACCGTTTGAGATTTGCTGTTGTATGCCAGTAAATGTATGCCTTGTGCGTGCATGAATTTGGCCATAGCGAACACCCAAATCATTGGAGTTTTTCAGCGTCTTCGAGTTTAGCCTGTGTCTTTTTCTGATCTTTGCTCCAAACGAGCAAGCCACGTAAACAGCGGAAACCAGTGGACACGTGTTGTATGCCAGACCCTCCCATGACTTCCTCTCGTTCCTTATTAAAGACAACTTCAGGATGTTCTAATTCTAATCTTATTTCTCTATCCTATGGTTGGTTTTTGAAATAACTTTTCAAGGGATTGTGTAATTTACCATAGGTTACTAAATACAGAACTGTGACATTGGTTCTAGTGTTTTTTGAGGAGCAACATGTTGGGTACGGTGACATCTTTGATTTATTCTTTGAAGTTAATCTTCTTCGTTAGTGTCGACAACTGGTAATGTTACATTTTAATTAACGGTTCTATAAGTGTCTTTATTTGTTCTAATTTTCATTACTATTTGGAAACCAAAGAATAATTATCAAGTATCAACACGACCATTATGACAAAACTGTGATTTCCTAAAAATAAAATTTATGATCAACACACGTATCAACTTGATAACCTAAAAACATTATAACACGAAATATCTGACGATTTTGATATTAATTAATTATTTTTAAGTATGTTAAGAATGAATTAAAATGAGACGTTTATATAATTATTTGTTTAATTTACGTAGGTTAGGTAAGGAAAAAACGTAATTTGTCTTAACAATTTTTACATTTTTTTTTTTGTTTTTTTATAACTTCTTAGAAATCAATGATAATCATTGACATCCATTTAATTGGTGTAAATTACAAACTGGTACGTTTATATTTATTTGCCTAACGCTGGATGTAAGTTTATCAAAATGGAAGGCTTGTTTTCTCCATTAAATTTTGTAAACCATGATCAAAATCGTTTAATGGTTTTCGATTACCAGTATGATGTAATGGGGTCAAGTGGTA
The DNA here is from genome assembly GCA_947579745.1 of Apocheima hispidaria. NCBI lineage: Eukaryota > Metazoa > Arthropoda > Insecta > Lepidoptera > Geometridae > Apocheima > Apocheima hispidaria. The sequence goes on along the minus strand of OX388165.1, from coordinate 4,977,214 downwards.
GTGTTACCATCTGCGAAATTCGTGCGCACGATGTCCTTCAAAAACGTTGGGAAATTTTGAAAGATATCGATGGATCTTGTTAACCTAAAAACATGATTACTTGATAAATTTAACTTATAATAACAACGGCAATAACAAAAACAGACATAGTAATTGTCACAATTACTGGCAATAAACTAACATGGTACTTAAGATATCTTTCACTTATCATAACTTACGTTTATCTTGTAGTGATAGGGCTCTCTTGCAGAGTCCGCCTGGGGAAATACCACACCTTTGCCAGTTATTTAACCGCCAAGCAGTAGTGTGCAAGCATTACTGTGTTCCGGATTGAAAGGCAATGTTTCCAGCGTAACTGGGCATACAGAGATTTAACATCTAACATCTCAGGGTGACGAGCGCAGTGCATTGTCGCGCATAGTTTTGAACTGTTGAAGTTCAAAATTCTGGGTGGCACTGAACTGCTATGGGCAAGCGTGACGCTTAACATCAGGTGAGCGATTTGTTCGTCTCGTCAACGAGAAAAAAAAAACGCAAAAGCCGCCCAAATATGGAGAAATAAGGCGTTACGAAAGGACCCAATGATAGGGTGATGTTGACGGAAAGTTGTACATTTTCTAAAAACGATTGATAAACTGAAGAAGTGGACGAATCTAAAGTTTCGATGTACGAAAAGTCGACGTGATCGTAAAGGAAGTGAACTCGGATAATGCATCGGCATGTACTACTAATTAAAAATCGAACAATTGATTGAATTGATTGATAGACAATGAAGATGTAGGCAGCAATAATAAATATTTATTTAACTTAAAGATTGATTATAATATGATCAATTCCTCATTTGTGTATATCGATCAGCTATCATTGTCTTATTATTTCACCATAATATACCTAATGTTTATGACGTTCAGGAATGCGAGGTGTATCAGCCTATTGGAACCCGTTTATCTGTGTAATAGGTATTTGTAGATAAATTAAAATCGCATCTAAGCCTGGCTCGTAGTTAGTTAACTTCACTCTGTTTATGTTAGATGTAACATATTGTATTTTAAGTTATAGTCGTTACCTCTGTAATTTATAAAATTTAATTAAGATTTAAACTGTGAAGAATTAATAAAAAAAAAAAAAAAAAAAAAAAAAAAAAGGGATTAAGAAGGAAGGAGGTTTTACGCAAATAAAGTCGCTGATAATTCTTCAATTCACATAGATTAAAAACCGATGCATAATAAAGTAATGTTCTCTGAGCGTGCAAAGACGCAAACGAAAGTCGCGTGCTAACTGTACTGTAAACAACGAATGCTTCATAAATATTTGACCTGGTTTGGGCATACGAGGTATTATTGTTTTGCCCTATTTCATGAGTTTTATGTTGTTGAATTTATTTGAGTAAAGCTTAGGAAACGTTTAGCCGTTGAGTCGCTTCGTTCGGTCAGCGCGATTCGCTTAGTCGAATTTCGAGTACTTAGCTACCAGTATGTCAGAACAACAAAATGTTGGCGAGTAGTTGAGTACGATTACTAATACGATTATAATTTAGTAGAGTCAATCCGTTTTATTTTTCCTATTTTTTCCATCGAATAGCGCCCCCAAATGGAAACATGTTGTTGTTTTCGATCTTCATGGGACATGTAACTTTCAATTAAGAGTCTTCTTTAATGATGTGCTATCTCCCTTTATCGAAATCCAAAAAACGAATGTAAGCTGCGTTTTCGTGATATTTATCATTAACTTTCCTGTGAACCTCATCTTCTCCTGGCTGTCATCGTTATTCGTGCAGTTTACCGCTGTTACACTGCTATTATTGTTATCTATTTTATATACTCTTGCTCCTTTTTGCTTAGGTGGTAGCGTGTCTATCTTATATGGAGGAAGTAATGGATGCGATTCCCGGCCGGACAGATATTTGAGTGATGAATTTCAATAGCTGCTCTTGGACTAGGTATTCGTCTGTCCTTGTTTGTTTGTTTGTTCCAAAGAAGGGAAACCAACCTAGACTACGCTAACCCTAGTGTGGAGCTATGATTGTAAAGCGTTATTATCCCATATCACTTTCGTAATGATCTTATTATCAAGTAAGTACAGTCCAAGGTCAGAGAATTGAACCATCTCTCGACTTGCTATCCGTCTTTCAATTAACACCACTCAAGGGTCAACGAACTGCGGCAATATGGCGGGCGTTTGCGGTTGTTTTCAGAATGGTTTTATGATTTTTTTTATCTTAAGATAATACATACATATGTAATTATTATGACATAAACTCCGTAAAAGGTTATCGTGGTGTAAAAGCTGCTCGATTAGATGACAGTTCAAAAATTAGGCGTCAAGATTCCGGTTTGGTCACCAATGTGGCCCAGGCCGCACTGTGAGATGCCTATTGCAATGATTGTTAGGTTCAGCCACTGACGCCGCGCGACCATGAATCCTATCGCCGCGCGATAAGGTGTATGGTCGCGCAGCGTCGTCGGCTAAAACTACCAATCATCGCAAAAAGCACCTCGAGTACGGTCCCTGTATTCTGAAGTCAGTCGCAAAAGTTTTAGATTCGAGAACTACACTCTTTGTCTCCATCAATTACAGTCAGGATGCCGGAGACAATAAATGTGTCAAAACCTTTCTGACTGGGTTAAAAAAAAGGGTCTGTACGACTTACGAAACAACACCAACCAAGATATTCCACAAAAGGCATCTTTCAACAGGTATATTTTTATTGAATGAATGTTATTAATATATTTCCCTTGTAATAATCCTTCGTACCTAAAGTAAAATTTGCGCGTGAAAATTATCCTAAAAGGAAAAGACTTCTTCTACACAAATATTCTTCAAAAGAGAGTTTTAGATTAACTTCGCCTTTCTTCAAGTTTTTTACCGCCTTCTGGAACCTAACATCTTTATAACAGTCATTCACATTAATTTCCATACGGGTCGTGTTACGAACATACACAATCGAATGGTAATCGTATAGTACTGTAATGTTTTATTGAGCGGGTGTGGTCCACCCCCGTCACGCGATGTGAGTGGTATAGATCTATGTGTAAGCATACAGTGGGGAAATACGTCACAGATTGTGATAAGAACTGTTTAGTGACCATTTTGTAGGTCTCAGTTCGTATATGGATTACTACACACCTATATAAACCTGTTAAATTTTTTGTTGATGCAGTCTGCTTGCTAATAAAAGGGAAAATATTGTGTCTGCGCTCTGCGTGTAATTTTTTTTTGACCTAAGCTTGGTTCTTGTTGCTAAGCTTTGCTGAGTCAGGTAGGTTTTCCATTACATCTTTTGTATGCAATATTTCTGGATCAATACTTGCTTTTCCATTATTTGTCCAATGTTTATACGATTTTAAAGCACAAGTTATGTCACGCATACTCAAAGTCTTGTAATTTAAAAATTCGTAGTAAAATGAGCTACTAGAAACAAACAAAGTTACAGCTCTACCACCCAAAACATGTATCGTCGTAGTTGTTTTAGGGGAACATCGTCAATCCCATATATGCAGTGAATTGAAGTACAGCTGAACCTGTAACCGATCACCCGTAAACCCCTATAAAGAAATCCCAAAACAAATAACAGGAAACTCCACGTATAACATTGTAACAAATTATCGCGGTGTGATTCCAGGGGCGACCAGCCCTTATGTAGGACAGGGCGGTGCGGTCAATGACCTCTACGGAGATTTAATAATAGTTGCACCCCCCATTTCTCTAATAGAACCTCTAATTATGACCTAATTCGGAGGTTATTGATGTCGTAAATATTTCGCGGTTCCGTGATGGAAAAAGTGGATTAGGCTTATTTTTGGAACTATTTTCGTGTAAGATGATTACGAGTGTGTTAACCCAAATGTTTATAAAAATTGACATCTTTTGAGTCTTCCCAATTTGCAAAGCCAATTTTTTCCCTGTCTAATTTCTACGAGTATCCCTCAAGACCATAATTTTAGAAGTCCACCGTTTACATCTATAATAACAGCTCGTTAGATATAAAAACATTACCTTCCTTCTTGGGCAGTCGGGTAATCAAATAAAACCGCGTAATTAGCATGAGTCGCCAAGCGGAAAATTTTGTTCAAAGCACATTTAATTACTACAAAAGCTTAGCGTAGGAATAACACTCGCGTGTCCTATAACTATAAACTCACTAAAAGTCATCGAGAAAAAACACCCCAGGTCAGTCACCCTGACCTTTTTAACCTTGTAACGAACATTACGAGATTGTTAACCCAAATGTTTATAAAAATTGTCATCTTTTGAGTCTTCCCAATTTGCAAAGCCAATTTTTTCCCTGTCTAATTTCTACGAGTAACCCTCAAGATCATAATTTTAATAAGAAGTCCACCGTGTACAGCTATAATAACAGCTCGTTAGATATAAAAACATTACCTTCCTTCTTGGGCAGTCGGGTAATCAAATGAAACCGCGTAATTAGCATGAGTCGCCAAGCGAAAAATTTTGTTCAAAGCACATTTAATTACTACAAAAGCTTAGCGTAGGACTAACACTCGCGTGTCCTATAACTATAAACTCACTAAAAGTCATGGAGAAAAAACACCCCAGGTCAATCACCCTGACCTTTTTAACCTTGTAACGAGAAAAGACTGTTACATGAACTGGCTAGTGATTAAATAGTCGCAGCAGACAAAGATGTAGACCGTAATGTTGAGGACTTAAAGTTTAGTTTAGAAGATAAATTCTTGAGGAACATAAAACTACATATTGCTGTTTAAAGTAATGAGAAAGCTCCAGAGGGTTCTTTGTTCTAAGAGGAATAAGCATCTGAATGGGGATCGGTCATTAGTCGAGCTCCGTTACTTTAGTCAATACTGCTAAAAGATTGATTGACTAGTTACATTTTACTGACAGACAAAGCAAATTGTGTCGACCATTAAATCAACATTTAGAGTAGCTTCCAAGAATTCACTTCGTTGTACATATATATTATATTATTTTTCGGTAAGTTGGTACGTTGGTTCGTAACTATATTCTAATAAACGTATTATTTTACAAAATTCAGTAATACAGAAGAAAATTAACAGAATTGTGAAGTAGTTTTTGCTTAAAGCTACGAATTACAATTTAAAATGTCCTTTTCTCAATGCAAACCGCGCTTCATTTCTCCATTTCCAGTTCGAAAACTCCAAAATAGACATTGTTTACCGTATACCGGTTCCTCGAAAGGAAACTATACCTCCATTAGTGTTTCCTTTGGGAGCGGCGACGGGAATCACTCAAATTTCATTTCATTTATACGGAAACGTAAATTTTGATTGTCACGTCTCTAATAAGAGGGAAAACTTAATTGCAGTTCTACTATGAATTAATGTAAACTTTCTTAGACTGCTAGAATTATACCATTGTGAATATTATAATTTGAAGTAAGCTCTAAAAACGTGTCTGCACATAATTTTAAAGCAGTACTACAAATGCTACAATAACTGACCTGTTTTCTACACCAACAGGATATTACAGGCTTGCGCTGTCTATTTTAAAGTATCTTAGTCATCGTTCAGTTTATTTTTACAATGTCACTTGCTTCTACTTAGGTTTTGTTAATAAATTACAACCTTGAGTAGTCTTGACGATTTGGTCTATTGAATTGTCTGACTTTATTGTCCTATTGCTGGACATAGGTAAAAACATCGTTTGTTTGATTTCATTTATTTATATTTAAATAACTATACGATTTTTTCTCGTCTCCGTTCTATTCTGGTTTCTGTTCTGCTTTGAGCATTTCCTTTACCTGAAACATATTCATAAAATTCAAACGTATTCACAACCTGCCTTATATTCGCCAAAAACAACAAAACCTGTTCAGAACCAACGCAAATGAACATAATTCGCAACTCCGCAGCCATGTGGCCATCGTCTGCTTCCTGTCTTTGTTTAGAATTTAGCCGAAATAAATTAGTAGTAGTTGCAACAATAATATGAAACAAAGCCTGCACGCTTTTACCTTGAATTCACATGATTTGAGTCTCTTATCATTCATTAATATGTTAGATAGATGTTTTTTTATTTTATTATTCTGAGCTTTGCTCCACAGACTCTGGGGTCCTTTTGTCAAATTTTACTAATTTAACAACTAAAACTTAATATAAAAACGAATGACTTTACAAAAGGAATATACCAAAGAAAACTTATACTATTATTGCAAAGTTAGGTGCTACTTATTACTAGATTTGCATATACAGGGATTATACTCAAGATTATGTACAACTTTTACTATGGGACCAACCCTGAAAACGAGAAAAAAATCTGTTGTTCCATACATTTTGACGAGTGTCATTGACATTTTTCTATGGAACAGCAGATTTTTTTCTCGATTTCAGGGTTTGTCCCATAGTAAAAGTTGTTCATACTGATGAGTACTATAAGCCCTTTTCGGGCGGTCACTTACCGATGGGCGACATTGTATACTCCGAGCAGTCTAGTTCCCGCAAGCAGAATCCTTTCATGAGTTGACGCTGTCCTCAACCACTTAGATAGATGGTTTCATTTCCTGACATATTATCGTTTTTGCCTATTTTATTGTGTCTTCATGTTCGCTTATATGCTGAACTGCTTTTTAACATTACCAATTTAGTTTGTGAAGCTAATCAAATATTATACTCTAGAAAAAAATATTTTACAAAAGGTGAATATTTTGGTACTTGTGTTTAGCTTGTAAAGCATTACCTGCATACGTGACACAGCTCAGGCATCAGTAGACAATCACGTGAGATTAGGTATTTTAAACTCTACCTGATAGCAAATAACTAAATACTTGTGCACAATAGCTTTACCGCATGATAAATCGCTGCTCATGCTGTCTCGAGAAGTACATTTTACACAACTTCAAAACAGTAAACAAAGTCTTTTATGACTCTAAACTAATGAGAAACACGGGAGTCATGTCTAATAAAACAGTTTTGTTTATTTTCTAAACGGCATTTGCAATTTGCTATCAAGTTCTACATATAACAATCAGTACTCTGTTTAAATTAACCAGGAATTTACAACTTTAGGCCTAACAAGGCCTCGGAGGTATAAGTCAATTATAAAGATTATATTTAAGGTTGGCCTTCAGTAATTTAAGTACGGGTTTCTTAGTTAATGACGCCGTGGCTTTAACAGCTGATAGCTTATTAGCTTTGATTTATTGATCAGTTTCAGCTTATAACTAATAATTTATTATGTATTATGTGTTGCATCTGTAACAGTTGCCTTAAAATCTGCTTCTCTTTTTTGTTTTCGATGTGTTTTCATTGAAAAAATATTGTGGGAACTTTTAAAAACATTTGCGTATCTTTAAGTGAACTTGAATGTTGCATAAATCATCATTCAGCAAGTACTGAATGATTATTTTTACCTTGTAAGAGGATGTTGACGTCATTCTATGACACCACTTATTGCACTTTACTTGTGATTATTAACGACTTCCCGTCGAATACTACAAGCTGTTTTTTATCTTTTGGCATGTGTGTACATAGTTTTAAAATTTGATAGTTACCAAAGTCCAAATTTTTTATGACGTCTGCAGTTGAACTTCAATTGTTAAGGATACATATTCCAAAACTGACATTTAGTGTCGTCCAAACCTTAGGTGTAATATATATAGCTATATAGGTGCCCAGTTTCGTTTGTTGCCCGTGGTACTACCAGAGTTTGATTATGAATCATGAGATCGCATCGCAGTAAAACATGTTTGCTGTAAAAATGTTGTGTTTATCCTTATCAGTTTGATCTGATAGCAAAGTAACAGTAGGTGTTATAATCTAGATAGTGTCATTCGCTACAGCTTGATTTCTGCATATTTTCTCCTTTTCTAAATGTAAATTTTTCGAAATCGGAATGTTTTTTACGAAATCTATTTTAATAACAAGTCCATTGACTGCCACACCTTAATACGTTGTATTGTATTCGCCTCGGTTAACTTTTTTCTCGTCTTTATAAACAATATTAAACGAATAAGATTATTAAGATAATTTTAAATAGCCTTTGAAGTTGCGTTAGTTATATATTTTATTTTATTTGGGCACATATAGACGACACAAAAACGTCAGAAAACATAATTTCCTAAAGAGTCACGTTATGGATATAATTGAACATAAAGACTGTAAATTGAATCTTAATAATTTTAAATATTTTAATTTTGAAAAGCTCTGTAAATACCACCGCACTTGGTATTTCAAATTAATGAAACGCTTCGCAGTTATTCGACATTTTTTGTTCGTCTATATTTTCCCAATTTAAATATACAAGAGACAAAGCGTGACGCTTTTTAATCAAATAAAAATGTGCATCAGGACATTGTCATAAATTTTCAAACCCCTTTCGTAGGAGTAGCCTGACAAAAAAACAAAATATCAAGAGGCACATTTGCATTGTCACGGGCCTTCCAGGTAAACATCAGTAAACATCAGCATCAGTCACATTTTATGAAAGGTCATAACGTAATCAAATCCTCATTTTCAAAGCTGATTAATGTTCAGCTTTCATATGTCTCTTACAATATAAAAGTATTCCTTCTTGATATTATGTATAGTCTCTTAACAGCTAATACAAAATCAGCTTAATATTTGTTACAGCTTATCCATATCTGGATTATTATCCAGATATGCTGTTCACTCTATTGATACAACTATAAAGCCGTGGGAGGCGTCACATCTGGCTCTAGGTATATTATTACACTTTGTATTTACACCATACGTACACCATGCACCAAACTAGGAGTCATTTATAACGGTTTTACTAATTTTAGGGTGCGGGCGTTGTATGTAGTTGAATGGCTGTTTAACTTAAAAATCGTATTTGTTACTTGATACGTAAACATTTTGGATTTTGAAGCATACAATATATTAGTTATAATTGCATGATTAATGAAATGATGTGTGTTTGTTTACAGGTAAGTTTAACCTTGAGTTTTTCACGACTATCGGTGGATCTCCGACTCGTATTCGATCTCTTCGAATTCTGCGTTTGTTTTGTAAGTGATAGTGTTAAAAAGGAATATTTTTTTACTAAGAGTTTTTATTTATACTTGCAGGACTGACTTCAATTCAAATCATTATTTTTATCTTTTGTACAAAGTTTTTTGTACTTTTATTACAAATTTATAAATAAAAAAAAACTTGTTAAGAGTATTTCGGGCCATGCTTAGTAGGGTTCCGTAGGTGCGTAGGACGTTATAAGTATTTATCCGTTTTTTCCGCTTATCTCAAAAAGTCGTTATCGATGTTGCCCGAAATAATTTTAAATGAAAGTTTTTACTAAGATCTATCAACACGGAAGATGACAAGTTTCTGAGATGCATAGCTTAGAAACGGCAAGAGGGGACACACACTGCAAGCAACTTTGTCGGCCCATATTTCGCAAACGGTACGTCTGATAATAAAAATGGTGTAGGAAACCTTAGCTTCATTTTTAAAGACCTATTCAATGATAGGGGACGTGAGGGACGTGCGAACGACAAAGTATCCATCGCTCTTCTCAGAGTAACTACTGTTTGTAGACTGTATTCTTTATTCTAAACAATTACTCACTGAAGTGCTGAGACAGATCGAAGCAAAGATAAATTTCACTTCCTTGCTTGACTATACAACTATACTCCCTATTTTGTAAGACTCTACAGTCTTATTTACATTGTCGTGCAGTTACGTGTGATAGGAACCAGAGTTGAGCTATTTATTCCTGCCTCGTGTCCAATTACAATGATAATGAATCGCCTAGCTACCAGTCAGCAGTGTTTAAATAACTGTGTGTCACTAATAGCTCAGTCACACCTAGGAAAGCTAGTTGAGATGTTTTAGTAAATTATAGGTGGACAAAAGTTTTTGATAAAACTGACGCTAGCAAAGAAATAAATACTAATGGTGATAGCGGAGAAAGAATCGTTATGGCCTCTATGTATAATAGAAAATTATTTGTATTAGCTACTTCATTGAAAGCGCCAAAATATATTATAACTAGTAGGTCGCGCCGATCTGAGACCTCGCGACCCCTATGTCTTTACAACCCCTAGACTGATTCAGCTCATAATCGAACTTAAAAATTGTATTGAAATGAACTACTTGCCTACAAAATTTCATGAAGATCGGATCAACGGTTCGCAAGTTATCATCGGACAAATATACACACAAACACACATACAAATGCCGATTTGTCCCAGTAAACCTTGAAAACTTCGCTTCGCTCGGTCATTAAAAAAATTGCGTTTAAATACAAATAAGAATGTCGCTAATATACGTAATTATAGGAGCAAATATTGAAAATCTGTTGTTATGTTATATTATAATCGTATAATCCAAGACAAAATACGATATCCTGATAAATCAAGGAAAATATTTTTTATCTTAGCAAAAAATAACCTGTTCGAAATCCTGAGAATTTCAGTTATGCCTTTTTCTTAGTGGTACCAATTCCGTTTTATGGCCCTGATCATCTAGAACTCAAAATCTTCATTGTTCGTCAGTCAGATATCAATATAATTTATTTATAATTATGAAGATCGTTTATTAGTATTGGTATCAGGATAAATACATCCTTTCGCTGTTTATCTTGCATACCTGTCATATCACAGTTGACACGACAAGCCAACAAAATAATAGCATTCGCTTTCTACCCATTTGACAATTGGTGGTCGTAAATTAACTATGATGATTCTGATATTGATGAATTTTTTATGCATGAGATATTGAAAAGAAAGTATTGGAGATTGCGATATTAACGACGTTGCAAATTGCGTACTCGCGCATACAAATAAATATATTTTAAACGTTAATTTATTTCAGTGAAGATGTAAGATCCGTCGAATGATTATTGAGTAATCAACCGCTTCATAAATAATCTGGCAAATTCTTATAAATTGTTAGTCATTATAGATCACTATGATATAATTAATGACATTCGAGTTATTCAGGTTATGGAAATTCATGCGATTACAAAATAAGCTTGGATGTTATTAGTATTATGATTCGAGATTATTGTGCTAGGACTTTTGCGAAGCCTTTGCCAGTTATTCAACCGCAAAGCAGTAGTGTCTAAACGTTACTGTCCTAATTAAGGCAAATGTTTTTAGTGAATTACTTAGCGTAAAAAGATTCAAAATATTAAACGCGACGTGACGAGAGCAATGCTTTGCCGCGCAGGGGTCTGACTGAACTGTTGAGTGCAACATTCTGAGTGGCACTGCGCTGCGCTGAGCGTCGCTAACCAACACGCGAGCAACTTGTTAGTAAAGTCGTTGCAAAAAAATATGATGTAATAAAGACGCAAAATTATAACAAATACAATACTAATATTATAACTTTTTATTTATCTTTTTATTTTTTAACGACAACTTTCTCATGCACTAAGACCACAAACAAAAACAAAACCCTATTATAGCAAGCATTAATAATGCATTAAACGAACAAATTAAATAATTACAGTGGCCTGACAGCTCTAATGAATTGCCACTACCAGTCACGATAATACATAGCAATTCATATCAAGATTCGCCTAAAGCTATACGTTAAGGAAAGTAAGCAGAAGTATGCACTAGACATCTCATCTCTTACAATTTGCTTGTCAGCCCGCAATTAGATTCCGATGTAGTTATGCCAATTTATGAATTATTAAAGTAATGATAGTAATTGATAAGTACCAGTGGAAAGTTTTAGCTTATTACCATTTTGATTTGTAACAGGTCCGGCTGGTTCGATTTTGAATGATGATTTTAAAGATGTATTACGATTCCGATGAGAATATTCTTAAGTTTAATTAATTGTCTTCCGCTTTAAGAAATTTAGACTTCCTGAATCAAAGGCTAGTTTCCGAATAAGTCGAGTAGCTTCTAATAGCTCGTGTTAAACAATCAACATTAATATTTTTGTTTATTTTCTTCTGGTATCATCGCTTCACATAAAAGTAATAATTGTAATTACGTTTATTTTAATGAAGCTCATATTATCTTTTTATCTGACACGATCATTAAACTATGTATTACTAAAGTACGACTTAAATGTACATAAGTAATAATTATAATTTCTCTCTGCATTTTACACAAATGAGAACGGATACGTACTATCTTAAGGGCCATCTACGATTTACTGGGTTACGCTAACAGTTCTTTTTGTTTAACAGATAAGTACATTCATAAAAGGCAGTTATTTATCTGTTATTTGATAGTCATACAATTGTTTAATGAAATCCAATAATATTCTATTTGGAGCTTTTCCTATTTAGAATGCAGTGAAATCTCAGCCTGAGTATCATAGCTATATTTTATGTTCTTATCGAAAGGGCTATAAACCAACTTTTCGAAATAAGTTACTGTTTCTGTAAATGTAGTAATATATAGGTGTAGTGTAGTACTTCTGTGCATTAGGTAGTAAGTAAATTGTCGGTATTGCCTGTTTCTCACATAAGTGCAAATCCAACGTGAAACAGGCATCATCCTACACCATAACTGTCTGTTCGACATAAGCTAAATTATTGCGTTCCACATTAGAATAGGGTCTTGCTAGTACGCTTCATATATCACTTCCATTTCATTATAACCCTTATTATAAAACCCTAAGGCTTACTATTCCGGGTGGTTTTTTAAGATGAATAGCACTATGTTATCTGATGCTATCAATCTCAAGCGTAGGATTGAGGTGTGTTGTTTTGTGAGAAATGACCTTTCCTATCTCGTAATTATTAATTCTCGATCTTTACCGTATAGCATCATGTGTGAGATTATTTTAGTTAAAATGGAGATGGTTTGCGTTAGTATTGCTACATACCTAATAACTCGTGGAAGAAACTTGACTTAATTATTGAAATATAGCGTTCTGCATATAAGTCGTAATTTTACATTTTATTTTCTTTCATTGAGTATGTATATACCAGAGTGTGTAGTAGACTATGTTATATATTCACTTCCATGTTATTATGTATGGAAATACTGTTGATGATGTTACATGCTTACTAATATTAAACATTAACCCTTTGAGATGCTAGAAACACGGCTATGGCAAATATTCTCGTTAGAACTTATTTAATGTCGTGATAACCTTCGGTTTTTTCAATATTGTTAAAAATAATTAAAGTTTACTAGAACAAATATAAAATTACACGCAAGTCATGTACCTAATAGTTAAAGCTTCCTGCATAATTATAAGTATTTCAATATCCAAGAATTAATTGTTTCTAAACGATTTCTTTCGTAAGGTGTTTAATGAATCTGACATTTATACAATTCTGAGTACCATTTACTTTTAACTACACATCCAATTTTATCAACAGCGAGTTTTGCAAAAAAAAAAAAACATCTATTCATTTCAGGTTCATCTATTCATATTGTTGGTCGCATGATATAAGATGTTTATCTTCTACTATCCGTCACATTACTCTTTGGCCAATCATTTAAAGCCTGTGCTTATTATCCTACCATTTTAAATATTCAAATACGATTTTCCACGTAAGAATCACTCATTTATTTTTAGTTTGCTAGTATTGCGTTTGGTTTTTTAAAATCTCTCACACGGTCCAATTCTTGCTTGACCCAATTTCAATCACTGTAACATGTGTCGAATATGACATAGCCGTTATTTTCAGATACAATTTCAAACATTTTAAAGTCTGTATAAGAAGTAGGTCATTTAATGCTGCAAATTCTTCTGGTCACATAGTTTTTTTATATCAACAGCAATGTTTGTTTTGTTCACGCGATATCAGACATTTTACTGACCTTATTAACTTGAAGTGAAATTACTCTTCCGGTAGCAGCGAATAATCACTCTCATAATTCTTATCTGTTACGTTATCAAACATTATTTTTGTAAATAAAGAAGTGGGTTAAAACCATAATTCGGAGATGTTAAATCTGCCCACAATAGTTACTGCAATCAAAAAAAGCAATTTGTTTGATTGTAAACATTCACTTAAAAACCCACGTAGTAATGTGAAATATGAGTTAACAATCGAACGATTTCATCAAAGATAAAGTTTACCAATCTGCTGAGCTCCGGACAATCGAGTCGGCAATCTTCATAGATAAAAGTAGGGCATTCTATAAATTATAGCAGCGCGTGAGACGAACATTCTTTATTTTAAAGGGGCCCAAGGTCGCTGGAACCGTTCCAGATTTATTTTTTATTTTTACTGTGGTCATTGGCTTAGGAGCTGATTTTTTATTAGAGATTTGAAGGGCTTCAGGGTTTAATGGTACTTGTTACCAAGTATCTCGATGACGACATTATCTAATGCATTAAAATATATTGACTTCTTGAAACTTAATGTTTCGTGTGTTATACACCTATTTGCATGTTTTGTTTCTAGGTTTGGCATGAGAGTTATTTTATCACTTGGTTAGGACAATTACACAAGAACACTTATGGTAGAACGAAACAATTATGACCATTTTATTTTGAGGTATTTGATTCTCATAACAATATTTTAGTTTACCTTCTATCCCACACTAATTAGTTTACGTCGACTATGTAGAATTTCATAATACCTGAAGAAATCGTAATGTGTTATATGTCATATAAAACATATCCATCACTCATATTTATGTTAACGTTGTCCATGATTGTTGTGAGTTCTAATAAAATTGTACTGAATCAATAACTTATGTAGGTAATCGATATTGATTCTCTTCCAATAATTTCGATTCCATAATTGCAAATGCATAATTCCTGTTCATATTAAGCATCGCTTTCCCCTATACTTATGCCTTTAGCTGCCAGATTACCACTTATAAGTTCAACCTTGCAATTATCCCTGAACATTGCAGTACATCCTCGATTACTGGTAGTGGAAAGCTGTTCCATAGTAACCCTTGTGCTTCCGTTGTGATGGTGAAAGTGACCGTCTATCGCAAGTGATGGATCGTGGCATGAAGCTAACACCTGCATGAAAACGAATCGGATATACGTATAATGTCATGTTAAATTATGCTGATGTTGAATACGATGTCAAAAAATATTCAAAAATAATTTGCTAATTTTGATATAATGTCAAAATTATATGACAGGTTAACGGTTAACGGGTTGATTACAGATTTCAACAATTTGGAAAATTATTTGATCGCTGTTATGAAATAAACTCCAGCAGATTTTCATAGTGTACATGGTGAACATTCTGCGATCTACAAGCCGCCTGCCAAGCGTGGGCATTATGGCAATCCATAGAGATCCATAGGCAACCTGTTAGAGGCTTTGTCCAGTAGTGCCAAGAGCTGATAAGAACAAGATCATAATGCCTATAAAAAATGGTATTTAAGTTCATCATTTAACTTATTTCGATATGATGTGTATTTGAAATGATTGTCATTTTATCCAACAGCCCAGAAAGTAGGTATGAATGTTTATATTACGTATGTTTCTATTATCTTCTATAGCTTAAACTGCTTGGCAGATTTTGGATTGTTAACATTTGGTTGTTATGAAATTTGCGGTTGAACTGTTTTCTTTTGATCAGGCTTTAAAAGCTCAATACCTTCTTTTAATTTATAATTATTAAGAGAATCTTGTACATGCATTTCCATAAAAAACCTTAGTCTGATTGATTGCCTTATAATATATCTTACAATTTTTAATCGACAGCTATTATTTGACCCTTGATCGCTAGTAAAAGCTCAAAACCGTGTTTGATGATGATGGATTAATGATATCTTGCATACATTCTGCGCTTATAAGTTTTATAACCCTTATGCAACGAGTGACGGATCGGCATGTTCTCATGATTGTATTGCAATCGGTGATCTATCACGGTCCGCCGGATTGTAGGTATAAGTACATTAGGCACTTAGGTATTTCTCTGTTAGTGCGGAAAAAAAGAGCGATCTTCAGAGCCCGAACTGCTATGCTATGTCAGTTGCATAAAACAAAACAAAACATAAAATTCACAAATTTATTTTTGGACCTAGTACCAGTTCTAAATAAAGACGGTTTCAGTTCGCGCGACATCAAAGATGAGCCGTGTTTTTTTCGAATTCAGACACTTATTGTATCAAATTCCCGATATTTGTTAAATCACTTGCGTCACTATGCTGTCAGATAAGAAGCCACTAACAAGTGGTATGCGTGCGCTCAACAAAAGAAGCCTCTAGCATTAAAACAAAACTGTGCACGCAATGCTATAATATTAAATTGTTTTCTTGTACCGTGCTTAACCCTTAACCTTTATTACAATATCATTTAGGCTGTCTGATTAAAGACAGAGAATGAAAAATGTTGCATTTGTACCGACTCTTGTCACTTTCTCTTCGAAATCAGTTACATTGACAGCACATTACTGTGTAGTAATTGATTGAATGTTAATAGTCCATGTTTATAACATTTGCTTTGTATTTTTTGTTATATCATGTAATCATTCATAACTTTTTGCTTAGCATTGCTACGATAAATCGCAAACCTTGACAAAGATATTTACTTCCAGATATTTATTTTAATTAAATAAAAGAGACCGGAAACAAGCACTAACAAGGGAAACCCAGGGACCTAGACGCACCGCTGCCTAGGGTTAACTGCAAACACCAAGGCGAAGCTCAAGAGTAATCTATCAATAATTAATTCAGAAAATCATCTATATGTATCCAAGCTACCGCCACTGGTGGGTAATACTTCGTCTTTTGTGAAGGATTCACGTCATTTTGTGGAGATCATTAGGAACCTGAGACTGGAATCAGATGACTACATGGTGAGTTTTGCCGTGGAATCGCTTTTCGCTAATGTTTCAGTGAAGTCATCAGGGAATTGTTGTTAGAGAACCATATACCAGAGATTTTAATGGACTTGCTGAGAAATTCTCTCGAGGGAAATTTATTCCTTTACCACGGGCAGTACTACCTCCAGATACATGTTGTTGCAATGGGAAGTTTCGGGGCACCGGTGCTAGCCAACTTCGGGATGTAACATTTTGAGTTCATAAATCTACAATCTGCGGCGGTAAAATTGTGGAAACGATATATGGACTACGTTTACTGCATAATAAAGGGAGACATAAAGGTAGTGGATCAGTTCGTGGATCACCTCAACTCGA
The DNA here is from genome assembly GCA_947579745.1 of Apocheima hispidaria. Classification (NCBI taxonomy): domain Eukaryota; kingdom Metazoa; phylum Arthropoda; class Insecta; order Lepidoptera; family Geometridae; genus Apocheima; species Apocheima hispidaria. Next base: position 4,960,225 of record OX388165.1, on the reverse strand, counting down.
TCCACGCAAACATTAAGTTCACATATGAGTTGAAAGTGGAATGAACTTTACCTTTCCTTGACATCAGAGTGATGGTGAGTTCCTATGGCTCGTTGGTTCACACACACACACACACACACACACACACACACACACACACACATCATTAATATGCAGTATTTATTATGATATAAGGTTTGTGGTTCTTGCTTGACATTAATTTCCTTAAATAAGTTTAATTTTATTTTTACTTAAGTAGCCGATAGTAGTCAATGCTGTATTAAGAATTTTAATATCTTGAAATGAATCTCATACATAACTCCTGATTACTTCTCATGACTTTGCGTAACATCAATAAAAATTATGTTGTTTAATTTTTATTAACGTTAATCTTTACGATGTTTAATTTTGACTTAAGTAATGTTTATGTAATCGGCTTGTAGATTTTAAATTATATATTTTTTAATTATGTCATTTTGCATAATTATGTGAAAAGAACCGCTATCTATAATAATGTATCATAGGGGAATTATTATGTATAAATACTTTTCTGGATAACTCGCTTGGCATGAAATAATCTGCAAAATTTACAATTGAATATTTATAATTACCTGCCTTTATTTCCTTAATTACCAACTCTGGTGTTGCTGGTGTCTAGCGAGATCTCCTTCATTCAGCAGCCAGCAGTTAGTTTGCCTCTCTCTCTTCTCTCGCATTTAAGATATCAGCTCTTGTGCGTGGACTACCACGGTTTATTATGAAAAATTTAAGAAATATAATAAAATTTGCGTAGTCCTCACACCATTTGCGGATTTTTAATCTTTTTAACAAGAGGATGAACGAGGATAAACAATAAACTGTAAACACACTCTTTGTTTATTTTCAATTAGTTTTTTTTTTGAAAGATATATATAAAAGTGGAAAACACCGCAATACTCAGGTACCTCACATATCTAAACATATCCAATTATCTAATCAAGTCATATCAGAATTTGCTAATATAATTAGAACAAAATTACATCCATGCTATTTGATTGATGAGTTTAATTGCATAGAAACACAAGCATATGTAAAGTCATAATCATAACACTTTTTCGGATTTGACTTTAAAATCACAGTGAAAACCAAACAGATGATTATGTTGACATCCTGTAAATTTTGGTCCGACGACTAAGTTTCTGTAAATTTTCTTATAGTTGTACTAATCAGGCAATTGAACTTGGATGGCGTGCCCTTATATGGAATTTTACAGTGAAAGTCCGTGAACAGTCACTGCAAGTCAAGGTGCCATAGACATAGTTGTAGGATATATAAGAAGGAGGTCTGACCTTGAGCTAGTCAAATCAAGTTTCCACTCCATCTCGCACTTTCCTTCATCTTCAGTCGCTTGAACGTACCTACACAAGTCTTCTACAGTACAAGTCGTCTCCACTCGGGTCATGTTTCAGTTTTTAATTCCCAATGAGAGGTCTCATGTTGCAGTTGTTTATGTGTCTCTTCTGAACATGTTTACATCTTAAAAACTGGCTGCGTTGTTTTCGCTTACCGTCCGAGTGCCGAGTGTGAGTTTTTCCAAATGCGTTTACCTATTCGATCGCATTTAAGTTAACTATGATTTTTACGAAGCAAGAGCAGTGCCATCTAGATGACACTAGACGGCGTAAGTATTATATTACTATAAAAACTCTTCAACACTTCAACAATCTTCAATTTTTATACAACTCTTATTTCGTACAAACTATAGTTAACTTATAACGCGATCTAGTAAGAAAACTGATTTGGAAAAGCTCGCGCGCGACACTCTGAAGTTTAGAGCAGAAAATGCGTTGCAAAGTGTTTGTATTAAAGTTTAATTGACAAGTCGACAACTTAGGATTGCAAAATTATCATTGAATAATTCGTAAATACGTAAATGGTTTTTTGTCCTATAGGGATTTTTGTCCTGTATGGATTTTGCTTCACTATAAACTTCATATGGTATTATGGTGTTCTGATGATTGTAGATCCAGCGATCTAAAGATTTCAAATTTATGCCTAGAAAGAAAATTATTTGCATAAGTACCGAATATAATTATGAAATGAAAAGAAAGGTTACAAAGGCTTTGGAGAACTGATAAAAATCTGAAAGCGTACGAAATGTGATATTGGTAAATTGGTATAAATATATCACAAACAATATGATATTGCGGCAAACAAAAGTTTAGAAAGTGAGGTTTTTGTTGATATTAATCTAAAATCAGTGGGACAATGGGACGGTCATGATTGTTTCCGACTTTCACGACATCAAGAATGTCACAAGAGGTGAAACGGAACTGTTTGATGTCCTTTTCATTTGATAAATGAAAAGATCATTTGATAAACACGCTATTGCAGTATTTCTTTCAATTTTTTGTTTTAAAGCGGACCATTTGGCGATATTAAGAACGGATTAGGCGAAATTCCACCTCCGAAGGGGTAAAATGAACCCCTCAAGTTTGCATGGATATAAAAACTGTTTTCTTGCTACGCCAATTAAACTCGGTTAATGTACTAAACATTAAAAATTAAGAAAGGTATTTCTTAGGATTTCCCGAATTCATGGTGAAATTGGGTTTAGAAATTACTGTAGCATTGCAATTTATACGGAGTTGTAGTAAAAGATTAAAATCCGACAACGAATACAAAATCTTCAGTCTCAAAAAAACTTAAATCACGCAGCTGGTATAGCCTTTTCAACCTTTTTATACTAAAGCAGGCTCGAGCTACACAAGGTGTGTTTGCACCTGCGAAAGGAGTGCTTCGCTGGGCCTTGATAATAGAGTACTTTTACATGCCTAATGCCCGTCTGCACTAAACTTTGACAGCTCCTTAGTTCATACTTAACTCTCTAGGACGTACCTAACAAAGAAAAATGCGTTGCACCAAACTTAGAAGGTTGCCTAAATGCGTAAGACATATCCTTTTTTGACAAGCCTAAGTCCGACTTATAATTTAAGTGATCCTTAGCTAAGTTTTATCTTTGTTGACTTTAGTGCAGACGGTACATTGAAGACGAGATTTAAGTTTTAGCTCACTGAATGGTATACTAGTTTTGTTTTTGGCTTATATTGTACGAATAGGTGTACAATAACATGCATATCCTGGAACGTCAATTGGTTCTGAAATTTCGATGCTGGTACAAACTGTTAGGCCAAATTCCCATCGAGCAATGCGTGGTCCAGAGCCACGACGTGCCGCAGTTTGAGGCCAGTTTATTCCTTCATACTTCATCTGAAGGACTAGGCTTGGCGTTAAATTAGTAATTTGAGATTAGCTACCCAAAAGAATAGTAGAAAATGTTTTACCAGGCTGCTAATCCCTTCTTAGAGTACGTAAGTAAGGCGGCCTTAAAAAGTCTTTAAACCTTTCAAATCCTGAAGTCGTGCTTCACACATTATTTCATTGACTGCTTCACAAAAGTATTTAACCTTTCAAGCCTTTGTGGAGTTTTCAAGATCACTTCACACCTTCCGCATTTGTGCTTAGTGACTGAAGAATAATTACTTCATCATTATTTCATCCGCAGCTTAAGTCGCCATATCCACGAGCGATATCTTGTTGCCAAAAAAAGTATAATTAAGGTATCTGTAAGACAAGCGTGAATTTAGTCCTTTAGATCGTTGTCTTCCATTCTCGGCCACACCGTCGCTTACCAAAGGGCGAGATAATTGAGTACATTTCTAATTAATCACCTATTGATATGTCGTTATCAGTCTGTATAAGGTACTGCTGGACATACGCCTATCATGTATCACGCAACTCAGTCCAGCCTTCTGCTGTCCAGTTCCAGTGATTGTCAACTGCCTTCTGTACATCGTCAGGCATATGTACATTGTACATCGTTCCAGGCATTGCAATCTTGCACTACGTTTAGATCGTATCGATATCAAATCTCTGTCACTGTTTTATTAGTTGCGTGCAGCTTCTTCCCCGTCATATTTGCCTTTCTTTCAATTACAAGGAATCGGCGCGTTTTATACGGCTGTAGAGATGATGTTAACTCTTGCATCTCTTTCACCGCCTCTAAGCCAGCTACAAGTAAGCTTGCAGTGCATTAGCGTTGATAGATTACGTCATTATGTCGGTTTAATTGTTGAGCAACGGTTTGACGGTAACTGTGCTACCTCAGACGTGACCAAGCCTGAACATCGGATGTTTTAATAGCAACGCTTCTGAGGATAGATCTTTATCATTAGGTATATTGCAACTTCAAACTTAAACAAATCACAGTGTCTTGTTTTGCGGAAGAACACTGGAGATATTTTGAAATACAGTTTGAAGATGGATTTCTTCAAAGTAACGCCTGATTCAATCAACTATATATAGTAACTTGATTGCAGCTAAAGATTTAATTTGTTAGAGGGAATCTGGTGCATTCTTCTGGAGATCCCAGGAACACTTGCTAGACACTGAAGCAGGTCACCAGGAGGGCTTAGTGAGTGCAAGCAATTCCATATAACCTAAATATATTCCAATACAACCGAAAACTCTTGTGAAGATTTCCCCACTCACCAAAAAAGTTATAACTTTGGGTTGTTTTTTTAATGTAGTCGGTACATCGTATAGCCTTACTAGTTCACTAAAGTAAAGTAGACCGAGCGCAAAATAAAATCCGTTCGTAGAGTAATATTGAGATCTAAATGAAAGAGTTTCCAGTTTTAGTTGTATTGCAGGCCATTGCTCAACAATTATATTTTCAAATATATTTTTTATGGAACTTAATGACGAGACGACCCTTCCACTTCGATATACACCAAACCTCTTGCGTGAGAAAAACAACCACTTACCTGAACTAATTTAACACCTGCATACAAATCACTAAACTTCTCCGCACTGCATAGGTTCACCACTATAATCTGCTTATACTTTTGTATAATTTTATTACTACGATTGGCGAACGGCGCAGCAGAGTTAATTCTCAATGTAATTATTAATGTCATAATGTAATTTAGATTACCTTTATTAATCCTTTTCCTTATTAATGTTCTTATTCTCTCAATGCCACTCCAAAAACGAAGTCAGCTTCTCTTTTATTGTCCTGGGGCGATAGTCTCGACTTTTCGCTACAGCACTTTGCGACCGAATTCGGTCGCTATGACGCAAAATTCGACAACAAACACTAATTGTCCTGAAATAACACAAAAATAGCGTTGAATTTTGCGTCATAGCGACCGAATTCGGTCGCAAAGTGCATAGCGAAAAGTCGAGACTAGCGGCCCAGCACTAGATTTTTAAGTCGAGAAACTCATTAAATAATAATGTGTGCTTCTTGAATTATTATTTCTTGATTTTGGGAGTATATATTTCTGGAACCCAAAAAAAAATGTTGTGAATTCCAATTTATTTTTACTATTATACACTTGAGCTACTATGATTTTAGCTTGCAAATGAAGTAAGCCAGAAACTTAAGTTTCAATTTGTTTGTTAACAACGTTCCTTGTGGTCAAACTATATCGCAACACACATCAAGCTGATTTGATCATGTTCACAGTTGCACAATCAAATCCATTACTCCAAAATTACAGTCATACAACCATCATACAACGTATGAACTGATCGAGGCTCATTTCAAGGGAGAAAGTGAACACTTTGCAATGATTATACATATTAACAGACAAGCCAAAATTATTTTAATATTGCCTACAACACGATATGGTAATTTGTTGGACGGTAAATTAGCTAAATTAGAGTAAACTGTGGCAATCTATGTATTTAAGTCATTAAATAATTTAATATACTTGTCAGAAACAAATACGAATGGTGTACATTTGGAGAACTTGTATAAAAAGTGAAAATATTAATTTCAATAGACCATATAGTAAAAACTTAAAATATTACTTGAAAGAGACAACAGTAAGTCCGCCTCAGTCTCTTTTTGGCGCGTTAAAGGTAAAAAAGTCAAGTTGTTTTTTTTTTCTCAAAAATTTGTGTTTTGCTAAATGCTAAATACAAACTGCCAAATAAGTCTTTGTTGAAAAAAATATTAAAAGACAAGCTAGACAAGCTTTTATAAAATCCGTTATTGGTACTGTAAGCTGATAAAAACGAATCCAAACTCGATCAATCTACTGTTAGTTACTGAGGAGTTCCGTTTTCCAACTTCCGTACCATCAAATCAGTTCGCTGTCATAATATTGTATTGTCATCGGAACTTGACAGGCATGCAAAATTTCAACTCAATTGAACAAGAGGAAATGGTCTAAAATACAGTTGCATGATTTGACCTTAACATACATACTTACAAACATCAAAACCCAAAGCTTCTTGGAGCGTCAAATTCCCAAACAAAATACTTAATGTAAACATTATCGTTTCTTTACACGGCACCTTTGACGGCACCACAGAATTCTCCTTATAATTAAGGCCGGCACCTACAGCACACTAATGAGCATAATATTATCGCCAACACAACTTGAAAGGTATCAGATTAGACTGTCTACGCTGCCTCTGTCCTAATTACCTTATCTTTACAATTACGACTATTAAGTCGACTATTAAGTCGGTGTGAAATTGTCAAGCACACCTTGTATTTTTTTCGCTCCACTACACAGAAACTAAACCTTGGTTACTTTTTATTTTACAACTCGCTGCATTGAAGCTCACTTAGCTCAGTTTATTCAGAGTTTTTTTGCTGCGGTTTGACCCTACTGCAAATTTTGCAGGGTTTTATTCTTGGCAATGATGACTTTAATAAATTTATTTAAAGTGTTTTTTTAATTAAATTTATTCTTATTTACATATCTATTTATAAAAAATTCGATGAGTGTACGTATGTTCTCACCGACGCAGCCATACCTCACCACCACCCTGAAGATAATCGGAAGCCATGACATTGACGCAAGAGGGTTGCATATTGCATCCATTAAGCCCGACAATTTTGGGACAAACCAAAACAAAAACAGAACCGAACAATTACTTTGCTTCAAAATTTAATTTTGAATGTTGTAAACAAGTAACCGTCTGCAAAATAATTAAGTTAGCCGCGAATTCGTCACGTGGACATAAAAAAAGTATTCTATGTCCGTCTTTGTGATATACAGTAACTCCTTATCAAATTCTATTAAGACCCGTTCAGCCGTTTAGCGTGATAACGCGACAAACATCCAGACAGAGAGACAAAGTTACTTCCTATAGTTCGCTAGATGGCGTTGATCCATTTTTGACGTTTTGTATGGACTACAAAAAACAACAAGTGACAGTTGTAATGTAGGGAGTTCTGAATCGCGCAAGCGAAATTTTTTCTACGAGTTCAACGTATTCATTTTTATACCACGAAGCTTTATTGGTCCTGATATGACTGCGGCTATATTCCTCTGAAATATAATATTAGTTAGGACTATGATTGGGATGGCACTCCGGACGTAAAGAGGAATCGAACGACACCTCGTTTCTCAAAATCAGTCAAGCTGTTTAGGCTACAGGACGTCTCATATAAACACACAAACATACTTACATACACGCCAAAAACATTACCCTACTTCTTGAGCAGTCGCATAAAAATAAACCTGAGTGTATTACGTTACTGCGAGTAAAGATAACGCGGTTGTTCCCAATCATGGATTATATTATTGCGACTAACAACGCGTGCTACTGCGAAAGCCCCAAAACGTCGAAAGAACAAAACTGCGGTGTGTGATATTCCAAATCATTAAAACTACGATGTTCATAATGAGGCGTTTTCCAAAAAAAATACCTGGTAATCAAAGTACCCAATAGATGGCGTTAGATGTACCTTGAGGTTTTTCTGTCACTGTCAAGACATGAAAGACAAAAAAATGTACGTGTGCCTTTTTTTTCTCGTGTTTTTTGGCTCCACATGTGTATTTAAACAATTTCAAGTAATGTAACTATGTATTTGAATTCATTTGAAATATTGCAATAAATGACACTGGCTAAACATGTGGAGCCAAAATTTACGATTTAAAAAATAAACATAAAATATTTCGACAGAAATGACAATGACAGGTAAAACGATAGGACTATTACGCCATCTACTAAGTATTTTAGAACTATTTTTTTTTTTTGGAAAACGCCTCATTGATAAACAAATTATAAACATTTCGTATCCAAAAAACAATACAATATTTTTATTCTGATATTGTTGATTTTTGATTAAGAATAATTGACAACCATTTTTAAAAGATTTCACTTCGGAGACGTTGATGTTTTTATTTTCTCGCAAAACGCTCCTAATTTGGTTTTGGTACCTAATTTCAGTTCACAGTCAAATTCCAAATAATACTAAATAATTAGTACTTGAAGTTGCCGACATAGCTTTCAGAGTTTGCAAGCTGAAGTGGCAATGGGCAGGCCATATCACTCGAGGAACCGACAACCGGTGGGGAAGAAAGGTTCTTGAGTGGCGACCACGAACCGGTAGACGCAGCGTAGGTAGGCCTCCCACTTTGAACATTGTGAAAGTCGCGGGCAACCGGTGGATGCAAGTGGCCCGTTGTCGGTCGGTGTGGCGCTCTAAGGGGGAGGCCCAGCAGCAGTGGACGTCTTATGATGATGATGATGATGAATTTGCACTTTTGAAGTCGATACATTTTTGACAGCCTAGCCGATGTCCGAGAAATCTTTGAAGGGCTAGAAAAAATTTCTACTCACTCTCTGTGACCAGCACACTCAAAAGTAATTCCGAAACTCACGTGCACTTAACTTACTTTCATACATACGAGTATGTATATCAGTAGTAAGAGGTTGTTACATAAATTCTCACATGTTCAATACGTAATTTCTTTTTATATTACACAATAGTAAATTGTGCGCGTCAATATAGAAATGTGGGGTGTTGGCAGGAAACGTGTTAATGTGGTGACAGTTAGACAGATTAATGTCTGAATCAATTATACTATTTGTCACTAATGTTTTTATTTTTCTCTTTCCTCCTAAGAGGATTATGGCGTCGCACGTCTTATGCATTTGCCAGTGTCAAGTATACTCATATTTTTTCAAGTTTTGGTGAATATTGTCAAATAAGTCATAGTCACAGTCAAAGGCGAGCAAAGCAAGTCACGGTCAAGTCCAAGTCATGCCCCAGTAAAGTGGTGAAAACTTTACTAGAGCCTTCTATGGAGTTTTGGAAACAAGACGAAAATTCACTTTTCACGACATTATACCATTCACCAACACTCGTGCGTGTTCACGAACACTTAACGGGTAAAAGTTCACCGTTTTTACACATTAAAACTCGAAATAACACAAGTTTTGGAAAATAATAAAATGACCCGACATGATTTCTTCACGTTCCCGCCAAAACTCCTGTCACTAATGTTTGTAGTTTTTAAACTAGTTAACTAAACATGTCGCAATCCTTATGAAACGGGCTCGTTTTACTTCCAATGCTTCAATTCAAATTTGACTTATTGTATACTAGCTGTTAACCGCGATTTCGTTCACGTGCACCTACAAAAAGAAAAGGAGCCTATGTCCGTCTCCGACTCTTAAGTTTTATATATGCAAAAATTCAGGTCGATCCGTTCAGTCGTTTAGCCGTGAAAACTAGATAAACATCCAGACAGAGAGACAGATAGAGAGACAGAGTTACTTTGGCATTTATAATATTGGTTAGGATATCTTAAATGTGAGAAGTTGTCATGCTTTGTGAGCGTTTGTTTATGGGTATCTTCTTCTATACCAGTTTTCCTGACGTTTTCCCAAGGGACTAAGGAATATACATTTTTTTTTGCAAATTTCCTGTAAAGCAACTAACAAGAATATAAATCTGACAACATCGCCAACGAAGCAACTAATATGGCCACAAGTTTTCTCATACAGTTCACAGAGACAGTTTCGATTAACAGCGCAACTATCGATCTCCAATCTTATGGAAATGCGTTTACGGAGAAAGTTATTGGCACAAGAACTCTTGTCTTTGTAAACGCACTAGACGCATGTGACGAGTTTTTGCAGCAGCCTTTGTAAATGTTATTATGTCAAGTGAGAAACTCGTAAGAACTATAATGTTTATGAGCCTTTGTTAGTATGGAAAGGGAAAATGCTGTTAACTACTTATGTAAGTGAAGCCTATTTCTCTCGTAAAAGTAAGCTTATGCTAATCAGGTATTTGTGTATTCCGTACAACGATTGTAAATTTAGTGAGGTAGGTAGTGATAATGACATCTATTCTGTTGTACTGTAATATCGAAATCTAGTAACACTAAAATCATTGGCGACTCTTTTCATTCCAATGTAAGAGAACAGGGTGGTAATATGTTATGAGTCATGCAATTTAAAAATTGTACAATAATGTTGGCGCTGTTTTTGCCGCTTTGGACTTTTTTATTATTCGGATGCTTTTAGTATTAAGTATTAAAAGTAAAATTATCTCTACCTTATTAGATATGTTTACCGTTATGTTGATTAAATTCCAAAGCAATCGTGAAAGTATGAGCACGATCAAGTTTGAAGCAACAAAAAACTGCAACAGTCATGTTCGTGAAATCCGATACGACTACTGGACTGGTTAAACTTTATACGGGCATGTAACAAAATATGACTTGGTTTCTATAAAATTAAAATCTTAGCCAAAATGCCAATGGAATTTGCAGGAAGCCTGACGGGATTGCTTTACAGAAACAAAAAAAAAAAAAAACGAAAGCGCACATACTATCATGTAACAAAATGCTAATCAGGAAAAATTCAAGTTTTGTTCTTGAAGGAAAACTTGCCTGTATTTCAATACACGCAAGTTTTCCTCACGATGTCCGAAGGCCAAATTTTCAAATCACATCCGCACGATGTGGCTCTATTCAGTACTGTGCTAAATCATTCTTGGACAATGGCTAAATTGTGGTCCAAAAACTAAAGGTGACGCAATATATCGTGTGATCCCATTTTATTTTTTACACTTGTAACATTGCCAAGGCTATGTCAACGACCGTAGAGTTGCCAGAAGCGATGTAAAAAAGGCCATTTATTTTATTAACATTGCTTTATTTCATACAGTGCAAACACAGGTGTGCGTTGTTTTTGTTGGTCTTAAATCTATTTTGGTAATCAATCGTTGTCCTGTAATTAATAGATTTAATCTAACAGATTAACACAAAGCTAGCGTGCTCTAACTAATTGATAAAATAGTAAATGTTATTTCAAAACCTTTTAATTTATGAATATAAGAGTATTCGATCGTATTTTTAATTTCAATAAACTATCTCAATCGTGCAGTGCAGCAATCGATAAGAAACATATGTATTCGCTTCAAGGTTGTGTCATATACTTGCGAACGATATTTACAAAATATAGTATTTACATCATCATCATCAGTCTAATGTTTATTCACTGGTAAACGCAGGTCTCTTCTAAGGTTCTCTTCTTTTTGTAGTGGTAGGGCTCTCTTGCAGAGTCCGCCTGGAGAAGTACCACACCTTTGCCAGTAATTCAACCGCCAAGCAGTAGTGTGCAAGCATTACTGTGTTCCGGATTGAAGGGCAATGTTTCCAGCGTAATTACTGGGCATACAGAGATTTAACATCTAACATCTCAGGGTGACGAGCGCAGTGCATTGCCGCGCATAGTTTTGAACTGTTGAAGTTCAAAATTCTGGGTGGCACTGAACTGTTATGGGCAAGCGTGACGCTCAGCGAGCGATCAGGTCAGCGACTTCCTCGTCTCGTCACCGAGTAACATAAAACAAGCAACGCCACGTGTAGTTTTTAACGGGTTATTTTCAAAAATATGCATTCAAAATTTACTGTCCATTGGGAATCGTATTTCCTATATAACTCCTTGTACAGGAAATACGATGTATAAGCATAAGGTAGAGGCCTCCCTCTACCTTATACCCATCATCCAGTTTAGATATTTACTACTGTCTACTGTCCTAATGTCTCGAACACGCCACGGCTTAGTTTAGCTAATTTATTTGGTATCAGAAAAAACTGAGCTGAATCCAATCGCCATTGAGTCTGAGCGTATCTAATTTTGCAATTTTTTGCGCCTAAATTCCGAGAACAATGATGATATCTCGCAAAACTCAACCAGCAAACAAGAATTTTGCCTTGAGGTGTATGATTAAATAGTTTTTATATTGCCTTATAAGATCTATCTTTTATCCAAATATAAATCTTATATGCTAGCGCTAAAGTTTATTCTTCTATACGTTTTCCTGATCTAAAATCGGGAATCATACAATTGTGTACAGTTAGTACTTATCTCTAAGCATCGAATGTTTTGTATTGTTTGGTTTGAACTTGTGACCTTATAACGGTTCTGTACAATATAATTTGTGTCTTGTAGTATTCGTTCTAATAAGTGCATTGTTTGTTGCAGGTATGTCATCTATAATTCCGTAGAAAACAGCTGGATGTGGTAAATTACACCGTTTGTATATTGGACTGTTGAATTTCTATAGCTACGTTGTATTTATGCTTTGAACGTTTTAAGCATATTGGCAATGTTTTAAATTTAGATCACTCTGAATCCTCATAAATTGTTGCCATGACGCTAAGACTCAAAACTTTTGTATCTCGTTAAAAATAAACACATTAGTTAAAGTACCGCTACTAGTGTATTAAACGAAGCTGCGAATCATTAGTCTGCCATAATGAAAGCGTCCGGTAAATGATTAATCACTAATATCCCCTTTCCATTTAAGAAATAATCGATTTTGTTCCGACCCTAGTAGCGATCCTGTGCGCCCGTTGTATCCTGAATCTTTATCATTTTGTGAATTTTTGTCCATAATTTAAAAACACTAGCGGAAAAAAAAAACTATTTCAGAAACTGTTCTTATATTGAAATATCTATGTTCGTGTACTTTTTATTACATCTTCAATTAATTAATAATTAAGAACATAATTTCCAACAAAATCACATTCTGAAAATCGTGGCGTTAATTGCGAAATTATTTTGAATTATTCAAATCCTTTCTTTCAAATAATTGTATGAACCCTTTTTTTATTCTCTTGTTCTTTTCTCGTACGATTCGTACTCGTATCTTCGACGATGACTTGTATTTTCTCTATCGCAATCAAGATTTCGTTCTAATGAATTAACAAAGGGCTCCTTGTTAGAGATGGCCCTTTCTTGTATCGCTTCGCTTGTTAGGAATAAATGTGTTCCATTATGTCGCTCATTGGGTCACGAATAGCAGACAAACCATGGATTAGTCTGAATCAGGGCTAATCTATTGAGAAACTTCACTGTGAACTTTGCATCTCTTTTATGTTGTAATATGTGGTAACACGGTTCTGTGAATATGCTAATGAGCTCTAATGTAATCTCGTGGGATTTTCTGTTTGTATTTAGTTGATAGCTTTCTTAACTTCATACCATTGCTCATAATTTTTGTTACTATTATATGTTATTGCTCATATATTGAGCTTTGTCCATTCAAATACCCAGTTGTTTGACAGTCTAACATACAGGTACAATAGACCTATAGCATATCAAATTAAGTAGCGACCCGCCCGAGCGTCCCACAGGTACCAAACTTCACAGGATCACCTGCTAGGCTAATCTGAAGATTGCCTGAAAATTTCATCAAAATCAGTCCAACCGTTGTGGAGTCCATAAGGAACATACATGCATCGCCTTTCATATATATATTCGGGAGTAGCTCTGGCTCTGGTGTCTGCCTATCTGCTTGTTTTTTACCTCTGACCAAAACGTGGGGTGTTGTAACTGAAGCAGTGTAAGGACGGATATAGAATACGTTTTATCCTGGGACTTGCACATACAAAACTGCCAGCGCGGCGCTGCAAAGTAATTATGACATGAATGATCCTAGTTTGTAAATAATTTTAAATTTTGTTGTTTCATACAATTAAATACATGGCGCTGATATTTTCACAGTTGCATTGAGTGTCAGGAGCCGCCCAGCCTTGGCTTGCAATTTATACAGCTGCACTGTATGGCAATTGTATTGCTAAATAATACTCAGATCTCCTTGATAAAGCTTTTGTTAAAACACAAATGGAAAAAACATCATTTGTAAGACCTGAAAATTTACTGAACCGTTCATTTAGATCTCCTTCCATTATAATTTTATATGCAGCATTTCAGCTCATTCAAGTTTAAATTTAAAATGACTGTACTGATTTTCAAGTTTTGTTGTCAATATTACGCAAATTCTTCAATCAATCTGAATTATTAACTGTTTCACTTAGCTTCACTCTTAAAACTTTCAACTTAATGAGTCATCAAATCTTTCACTTTTTCATTGTTGTCGCAATTTGTTCGTTTTCACAAACTTTGGATTGACTCAGAATGACCTAGTCTGTCTTCTTCTCGATTGTACCTTTAAAGACTAACTTTTACAACTAATTACGAATCGATTTTTCTGCTTTCACTATCTCTTTACAATTTCGATTATTTGTGTAGTCTGTTTGTTTTATAACCTCGAATATTTAATTGAATTTACTTTTCATATTTTAAAGGTTTTTAATGACTTTGTTTATTGCATCTGTAATTGAATTTATTTTGTTTATTGAATTTACGAGTGTCGTTGTTATGAGCGTGGGCTAGTAAGTAGTCACTTCCGCTTTATCGAAGGTCAATATGGAGGGTGAGTCTTTCTCTGCAGCCGCTTTAGGGTATTGTTTGTCCATCTGCTCAGTACCATTAAGAAGATCGATGTAATTTGACAGATGCTCGTATATTGCTGGTTGCATGGTCTGTAATTTGAGTTTTAAATTGACGGTTTTACCCGTATCTGTGTTAACAGCCACCTTTTACTTAAAGATAGCTGTTAGTTGATCGAGATTAAACTAATTTATCTTCTTTGTACTTTTGTCGTTGGCTCGTTTGAACTCCTATTTTACTGGCGGCTTTTAATTGCTATTTAATTTCTATGTGACTTTTGAGTCGATGGTACTTTTAGGATTTTATTTGAGGTTATTTTATTATTTGTCTATATTCTTTCACATCTCGTCTATCATTTAGTTCACTACGCCTTTAACTACCTCTGCAGCTCACCTATTTTAAATTAAAAGCTCATAATCTTTCATATGAATAATACAAACACGTCATCACTTTGTGTCGGTTTCTTTTTCATAATATTGACTTAGTTTTTAATTACTTAATGCCGGATTATGGCATCACTCGTCGGATGTTATATCACAGCTTTTAGATTCGGTAATTTTGATCCTTTTAAGATATGGCGCGAAACAATGAAAGGTAATATCATTCGCGGCTCGTCAAGATTTCTCGATTTATCTTAATCTATTGACACACTTTTAAGTGTGAAGTTTTTAGGTTATCTTCGATATCTTTTGCCTGACACTGTTTTATTTTTTATCTTAAACTAGCTTGCCGTGTAACAGTAAATGAAACAACCCCATTTCATCTCTTCAGGGGTTGATTTTCTAAAAATCCTGAGGCATGCCTGTCTTTATTTTGTAATGGCTAGTACCTACACAAACCGAGTTTCATTGTCTTCGCATAAAAAAATATTTTTATTCCCTACAAACTTTCGGGGTCCATTTTTCTAGAGGTGGAATTTCGCAAAACCCATTCTTGTTGTTCACCTAACCATTTGGGGGTTTATTGGGTTCACGTGACGTCTTTTACCATAATAGGTTTGGTCTGGGCGTTGATTCATAGAAAAGAGCTTGTTCTTTAAAATATAAAAATATTTTAGAAATTTTACCACGATACTAAACTATTTTATTAATCTTTTATCATAATAGGTTTGGTCTGTGCGTTGATTCATAGAAAAGAGCTTGTTCTTTTATATATAAAAATATTTTAGATATTTTACTACGATACTAAACTATTTTATTATACAAAACATAAAACTTGAATCATTATATGATTTAATTGTTTTTGCTCTAAACCTTTAATGTAATAAACATAATCTCAGTCTATTAAAAGATAAAAAACTTAATTTATTACACACCCCATCCCTAGTGCCACAGCCAAAGCAGTGCAGTAAGTACATAAACGGATACAAATCAAAAAAATGAAATTTTCATAATGTTTATTTAGTATTCATATAATAAATGAATAAGCATTTGTGTGCTTGGCATTCCTCATTGCAAAAACTTTTGTTTCCGTTATCACTCGGCTGGTCTTTCTATGCCTACCATAAATACATGCATAACACCAGCACTTGCGACCTCTACAATACCAACGCCACCGCTGTTTCTGTGGCATCCATTTCTATCGCGGGAACAATAAAAAAAAAACATTCACTCTCTACGAAAAACAGTTTTTTTTTGCGTCTCGTAGGTAAAGTTTATCATAATAACTAAAATGATATTCTAGAATAAGGCCAGCGTCTAATTCAAAACCCAGCTTTGCTAACTGTGTGTATCACACTGTGGTTTGGTGTGTACATTAGATACGGCTCGAGGGGCGGATGCGCTCTCATCGCCGGGTTATATGGCGCTGATTGAATGTTTGGATAGTGTTGTCTTAAATGGTAGAAGAAACGCCGACAAGTATATCCTTTAGTGAACGTGTGAAGTGAAAGATATGGATGCATTTAATTTTTTTAAATCTTTATAGTATTGAGGGTAAAAAATTAAAATAAGTTTTTGCAATATACACGAGTTGCATTTTTGTAACTTTAGATAGATAGAAACTCTTTATTGTGTACATCAAAATAATAATAACACACGTACAGAACTATCTTATATGCTAGTGCCACAAGTGGCGGCCTTATTGATAAAAGTTAAGCTAAGTTAAGTTTCGTTATGTTAAGCGTTTAAGTAATTAATTTTCATACAGTAAAAAGTTTATACAAACACGAAAGGCAAGTTGGTATAGCCACTTGCAGCAATTCGTATATACATACATATACATACATTGTGGAATGCTAAAATAAATATGAATATGAATATATTCTGCAAGTGCTAAAGCTAGCTTGATTATATAATTTGTAGGAAGTTCTTGGTGGACTATATTATTCCCCTGTTTAGTTGTATAAACATCTTATCTAACCCTTGCCTTGTCTATTTCTTTGCTCTAGATATTTATCTACTTTCTTTTTTAATTATTAGCTATTGGCCATCTATCTCACACTTAAAATTTATTTCTCTAATCAAATCTAGTAATTTAGATAAGTATTGAATTTCTGTCATCTCGTGCGCACATGGTAAAGTCGAGGGGAAATATACAGCTGGATAGCGTAAACAAACGAGGGTTTGAACCTCGCTCTATGTTGAAGGGGGACACTTGTCGTTCGACGACAACGACGTATTTCGCTTTTTTATTGGTTCATTGATTTATTTGGGAATCGAAACATATACATATACTACTGCATAGCTCTCGGAGGGCTAGGCGGGCCCGTGCCCCAAGCTCAGGACCCTTACTAGCAAACCTCAAACTGAACTTTTTAATATTTCTCCCAAAATCGGAATCAGAATATAAATATTACAGGTAACAACACGACTTCAATCATGGCAACTCTGTTAAAAGAAATTCGAAACTTGTACTTTTCGTTTTTTCGGTTCCGGCAGTTACTGTTTAAACTCTTTACAATTGTTGTAGAAGAGGTCTGTGTGTATGTTGTAAGTAGCTTTTCTTTGCTGTGCCTTGCAATTCGCGATAAAGAGCTGAAGCTGAGCTAGGGATTTTTGGACATACATTCCAAAATTTCCCCTTCGCATGGGATTGTCTAAGAGGATTTCTGGAGTAAGACGTTGTTGCCACATTAATAACTAAGAAAGATAAGGAAACTAACGAAGCCCATAACGAAATAGGAATTGACTAAGTAAACTAATTATCTGTAAAGATAGCTATTTCTAGTATACTTCAGCTACACTGGCTATTGCGTGTTCCCTAATGATTCAAAATTACTATACGTTATATGTCCTTGCTGTCTATCTTAACCCTAAGTCATGCACCGGTCGAAGCTTGAGTCAGCACACTTCACGGTATCTCTACCACGAAGTCGTAATAACTAACAGTGATGTTACAATTACACAGCAGACTAGCACAGATTAGGAAGAACAGAGATTCACGCCAGATTTCAAATTCTATCGAATTATCCAGGGAGGGATATAACCGTCATATATGTGTACAAAGCCTTTTATAGACGAACATAAACGTCAGACAATAGTGAATGGTCTAGATCTAGAGAAGAAAAATGACCAGTAAGCAGACCGCTGCCAGATGAAAATGGCCAGAGATTGATGAAAATCGTTAAGGTCTAAGAGAAAAGTGACATCCAGATTAGGATCAGAAATATTAAACTGCTAACTGTCGACCCATAACGGCTAAGAGGATGACGGTGATGAGTATAAAAAAAAAAAATAGGCTTGCGTTTGACTACATCCTGCAATGACGCGGTATGGGGTGGAGCAGGGTTACTTAGGAGGAATCTGTTTACTAGAGATATGGAATCACTCATATTGTACTTTTGGGGCCATTCCGGTTCTACAGACATGTCGAACATATCACATGTCGCTGCTCCTATCGTACATATAAAATAATAGAATCAAAGCGATTTGCTCGTACGTATGGGCACGTACTGGATATCCACCATATGTACGGGATGAATAGTACTGGAAAATGTGCGGTTCCTGTAGAGAGTCGGGTAAATCAGCATTTGCATCTTGCAAGATGAAGGTTTAGCTACAAAGCTTAAGATGGTGGGCCTTCACTATACCCTATCCTTATACCCTAAATGCGGATAAACCTTGGAGTAGTTACTCAATCTTCCGTGTTTTTCAATCGAGTTCTAATTTCGAAAAGAGCGAAAAGGACTAAACACGTGGTACCTATTCCAAGGGCACTCCACGTTTATTAATACGGGGGTTACCCCCGAATACTGACTGTTTGTCTGTTTGTTTGTTTGTTACTGTTTGTTAACTTTGACGACAGATTAAGTCTATAGCTGTCTTTGTCATTTGCTTAGTGCCAGACAAAGGCAGTATTAGAATTAATCTGTCGTCAAAGTTAACAAACGTTTCAGTATTCGGAGGTTAGAGTATTTCATTTTGAGACTTGGCTTTTTCTTTCTCATTATTGTAAAAAGAGCGAGAAAAAAGC
The DNA here is from genome assembly GCA_947579745.1 of Apocheima hispidaria. Classification (NCBI taxonomy): domain Eukaryota; kingdom Metazoa; phylum Arthropoda; class Insecta; order Lepidoptera; family Geometridae; genus Apocheima; species Apocheima hispidaria. The sequence continues at coordinate 4,941,289 of OX388165.1, read as the reverse complement.
CGAGTTAAACCAAAGCATGAACGAAACGCAAAGAAAGTTGTGGTTAGGCCTTTGCTCGCAGTTTTAGAAGTTGTGTCTCTGTTTCTGCATATATTTGTGCAAGTGTATGTACGCACAGAGTGGCTGCTCGGCAAATTATCCATAGTGATTATCACGCAAGGGCTAGTACAACATGGCGATTTGCATATTTATATATATCAAAGTAAATATTCGTGGACATGGACGTTTTTTACACACAGCGCCATCTAGCCTCAAACTAAGCAAGCGTGTACTATGGGAACCAGATAATTGATAGAATACATACATTCTTTTTTTTTGTAATTAGAAAGATATACAGAAATTTCCAGAAAAAGAACAAACATCCATGTTCATCACAAAAATGTTTGTCCTGAGTGGGAATTGAACGCACAACCTACAGCTCAGAAGGCGGAGATCCTTCCACTGAGCCACAAGGCTATTCGAAGTAGGAAGTGGGCTGACTTTTTTAATTTGTATTACCTAATTGTGTAAGATTTTTCGATTCTATTTTGACTGTAAAGTACTTTTTGTGAGTTCGTTTTCAATCAGGCTTATTTTAATATGTATATTGTCAGCTTAAATGAGCCATATAAGAATAATATTTTGTGAAAGGAAAGCTTGGTCAATAAGTCGAATTTTCCATAACAATCTCTAATGGTATGCTGATTTATTCTTAATTTCCATAATTAATAAGATGGTTCTCCCTAATTCACACGTTCTCACTGCCTTATTACCTCCATTTATATTATGATAAAAGTCAAGGCCATATATATTTTCTATAAATCGGATCAAAGTCTATCCAAAAGGTAACGATTGAACAGTGTAAACAAAATGTTATAGGATCTGAAACGAAAGAACTACAACTTACCGGTGATTTTTAAAGTAACAAAAGTGACTTTGTAGGTATATAAAGTGAAAACAAAGTAAAGTAAACCAATTGGTATTAAAACTGACCAATATAACCTCAAATTAGAACAATGACCTACAGTTTTGATTGTCGTAATTCTCCAAAAATTACTACTAATGCCATCTGTGAACTGTGAGAAAAGTCTGTAATCACCTTGAACTGTGACCCGTGACCTATGACATATCGACACGCCATCTGTGAAAAAAATATCTCTTCACTCAGAACAATTGTTAATCGATTCAGCTCCTCTGAAACAATTAGGTACCTATATAAATAAAAACCACCAACCAAATCCGCAAGATGGTGCTGTGTGGTGGTTGTAAGCAACAATGTCCTACCCGACAATATCTTGTTTGCTCTCTTTGTAAGAAGTATTATGATCTGCAATGTGCCAATGTATCAGAGACACGTTATTATGGTACTTTAATCGGCGAGCACAGACTTACATGGGAATGTCAAGAATGTATTTGCAAGAAGCCCAAAAATATTAGTTCTAATATTCCTATACGACAAGGGGAGATGGGGGTAAAGCACACCACAAAAAAACTAAACCTAAATACAGATTCTCAGTATTCAAAGAAGTCTCCTGATAAAAAACAGGATTTTGAAGATTCATTTGTCACCAAAAGACAGAAGCAAAATAACAACAAGACACGCCATGACTCGATCAGCTCCGACGACATGAGTATACTTGGTGATACGATTTGTAAGGAAGATCACAAAGAAGTTGTTCCAGAACTGACATTACGTAGTTTGAGCGAAATGATATCTTTTAAGTTGAAAGAAAATAATAAATCTATAATTTTAGATATCAAAAGTACTATTCAGACAGAAATTAATAAGGCTATGGCAAAATTGAAAGAAGATATCCAAGAAGACACAAATGTCCTATTTTCTGAAAATGGTTTCCGGAAGTCTGAAATAGAAGCAGTAAACAGCCAAATAGAAAAATTATCTCAGGAAATGGAAAAGTTGAAACGCGAACTAGCGGACCTACAATATAAAAAAACTTCTACCGAGGCATGCCTCCCTGAGAATAACCAAAAAAAGATTGTGATATACGGTTTTGAGGAATATAGTGGAGAACCTGAATGCAACCTACATGGCAGGATAATAAGCATGTTCCGGAACGTCATGCAAGTTGATTTACTGGGATACATTGAGGATACATACAGAATCGGCAGATATAGAAACACGAACCGGCCGTTAGTAATCGAATTAATGAGCAAAAGAATGGTGAAGTTTGTACTAGAGAATAGTCACTATGCTCGCGGAACAGGCCTATATATTGCAGAATTTCTAAACGAAAAGGCGAGAAAAGAACGAAAGGAAATGCAGGTATCAATGTCTGCTGCAAGAAAAAATGGAAAGCATGCAGTTATCAGAAATAATCAATTGTTTATAGAAGGAGAACTGATAACGTTCGACAACAAAAAATCCAATAGACCGGACAAAATAATACAATATGACACTGATGAACAGACACCTGAAATAAATAATAATGAGAAAAGTGAAAATAATAACAGAAATATAGCACCTCAAGAATACCCCACTTTTCAAGAAAACAACCAAAATCGTACATTTCGAAGAAAAAATGAAAAATACAACATCAATACATCTCGAGAGAAAAAAAGCACATTTCGACTCTAAAACCAATAAACGCTTTAAAATACTTTTTCAGAATATGCAAAGCATTAATAAAAAAGTACACTTAATGGAATCATTTCTAGCTGAAAATACTACTCATCAAGTCATTTGTTTATCTGAGACCTGGCTTACACAAGCAAAACTGAGCTTACTAGATTTTACCGGTTACAAAATTGCGTCGTCTTTCTGCAGGGAAAACCGAGGGGGAGGAGGTGTCTGTATTATGCTTCAAGACTCTATAGAATACACCGAAAAAACTGATATTACTAACATGTCAATTGAATATAATTTAGAAGTGTGTGCAATCGAATTATCTAAGAAAAATTTACTAGTAATTTGTATGTATTGGAACGGAAGAGAGAGAGACAAATTTTACAAACAATTAAATAAAATATTAAAATATGTACTTAAAAAATACTCCAAACACGATATCGTCTTAGGTGGTGATTTCAACCACGACACTTTAGCTAAGAATTCAAAAATAAGCAACTTCCTAGATATCATGACTGAATATAAATTTGATCAACACATAAATGAACCTACACACACAACTAATTTTTCGGCTACATGCTTAGATTTAATATTTACAAATTTTAGTAAAAGAGATATAAAAACATACATAGAAGAGTTTGGATTTTCAGACCACTGTGGTACAATTATAAGTTTTAATAAACCACACCAAAATAATTCAAATACTATCTGGCATACAAAAAAAAGACTGTACACTAAATCAAATATAGAGGCTTTCAAGTCAAAATTAAATTTGATAAGCTGGAGTGATATACTGAGCAATAATAATAACATTAACGAAAACTACAATGTATTTATAGACATTTTGATTAAAACCCTAAATGAATACATACCGAAACGTAAAATTAAATTAAAAACGAGTTTTAAAAAATACTGGCTAACAAAAGGAATAAAAATTTCATGTAATCACAAAAGGTTATTAAAAATATTAACAATAAAATCAAATAATAATATAATTAAAGCATACTATAAAAAATATGAAAAAATTTTAAAGAGGTCAGTAACTACGGCTAAACGTCAACAGTACATTAAAAAAATAAATAACTCCGAAAATAAAGTCAAAGCTATGTGGTGTATAATTAACGAACGTACAAATAAAAAAATTAGAAAAGAAAAAAGCAATATAAAACTAAAAATAAATAACACCCTTTCCTCTAATCCAAAAGAAATTGTTGATACATTTAACAATTTTTTTTCAACAATTGGCTTGGACAGTTCTAGACCAGCTGGCAGCGAGCCGTGCGGCAGGCCAGTACTTCACCCCACAGAAAATACAATGTTTCTCAAACCCGTTGATTATTGCGAAATTTATCAAATAACAAAGAATTTAAAAAATAAAAAAAGCCATGGTATAGACGAGATACCACCTTCTCTTATCAGACAATGTGCGGATCAACTCACGTTACCTCTATGCATATTAATAAATCAATCTTTCTCAGAAGGAATCTTCCCAGATTATTTAAAACAGACAGTAATAAAACCCATTCATAAGAAAAACACAAAATCAGATCCCAATAACTATCGTCCAATTGCTCTTTTGCGTGGGCAAAAGAGCAATTGGACGATAGTGGAAATAGTGGTATTTCCAAAATTTTCGAAAAAACGATGTACAACCGCGTTTATAAATTCTGTGAAAAATATAAGATATTTGATGAAAATCAACATGGCTTCCGCAAAAAGTGTTCAACAACTATAGCCGTTTATAAATACATACAAAAAGTCATAAATTTATTAGATAGTAAAAAATATGGAGTCGGAATACTTTTGGACATGAGCAAAGCCTATGATAAAGTGCAGTTTAACATCCTACTTGATAAATTATACGGAATAGGCATTCGTGGAGCAGCTCACAAATGGTTCACATCTTATTTAAAAAACAGGGTACAATACGTTGAAATTGAATATATTGACTACGATAAGAAGGAAATTAGAAACGTTAGATCTGATGAATTAGTTATAAATACATCAATACCCCAGGGCAGTGTCATTGGATGTTTATTATTTTTAATATATATTAATGACCTGCCGAAAATTATGGAAGACCATTGTATTTTATTCGCAGATGATATATCCATTCTCACCTCCTGCCAAAATAATAATAATAATAACAATATTAATGATAAACTCACTTCTATCTTTAACAATACTACTGACTGGTTGAGAGAACATAATTTAGAAATTAATTACAAAAAAACCAAATTAATGACATTTTATCCTCACCAAAAAGCTCCACTTACAATTAACTTCACTTATAATGGTGCAAAAATAGAAGTCGTTAATACATTTACGTTATTAGGAATCAATATAGATACACACATTAATTGGAAGCCTCACGTAGAAAATATAAGAACGAAACTATCTAGATTTGCCTATGCTCTTCGCGAAGTTAAAAAATCCACTGACTTACAGACCGCATTAGTAACATACTATGCCTATGCTTATGCATGGCTTAGCTATGGAATTATGCTGTGGGGAAACAGCACAGACGCCAATACCCTCTTCACCGCGCAAAAGAAATTAATACGTATTCTTGTTAACATCGAGCAGACCGACACCTGTAGGCCATTTTTTCACAAACACAAAATACTCACCTTACCATCTATATATATCTTCGAAATATGTAAATTCGTCAAGAACCATCCGGACCTTTTCACAAAACGATCAGCTAAGCAATTTAATCTAAGATACAAAAACAGATTGATGTTACCAGCTTCACGTCTCACACTTCACTCAACCAGCCCCTTTGTAATGGGCATCAAAATATATAACAAATTACCGAACTCAATAAAACATGAATCGCGAGATAAAAATTTTTTTAAATTACTGAAACAATTTTTAATAAATAAAGTATATTACTCCATAGATGAGTATCTAACAGATAAAAACATATAGCACTGTTACATAACTAAAGTTATGGTTACTGCTGTCCCTCTCTCTACTCTTCTACTTCTTTAGCTGGTACCCGACGGGGTCCACAATTGTGACCAAAATGTAAAACTACTAAGTACCAACATACATTGTGGAATGCTAAAATAAATATGAATATGCATATTATACTATAATTAACTTTATATAATATAATATATAATATATTAGCCAACTACAGATGAAAAAATTAAATGATTGTCTGTGTTGTTATTTTCGTGATTTTACAGTTTTCCGATTTAAAAAGTCCGCTCCTTACAACTCTCCCAGATTCCGTTAGGATAATATTCATTTTTTTGTCGTAAAAACACAGCAAATGGACAGAAAAAATGGATTGCTTACTTTCCCATTTGATATATTGCAGTAAAACTAGTGACCCGTCACGGTTTCGCATGGGTACCAAACTTCACAGGATAACCAGCTGGGCTAATCTAAAGATTCCCTGAAAATTGCATCAAAATCGGTCCAGCCGGTTAGGAGTCTATAGGAACATACATACATACCTACAACCATACGTACAACGCCTTTTATGTATTAAGAAAAAATATTCTGTTGACTAGAATAAAATAATTTCATTTGACCCTTGATCGAAACAAAAGCTTAATTTTAAATTCAAGGACTTATATTCACTCTAAATCAAGTTTTACGAAATAATTCGTCAAGTCCACAGTTTTTTCGTCGTCTACGATCGCGTTCGCGTTCCACTTCGATTTACTTCGCACCAAAGCCATTATATTTTTTGCCGGCCATCAATTATATGAAGTATAACCTCGGCTAAATTTCCACTTCCTTAGCAGAAATATACGAGAGTCGTGACCGACGGACGAACAACAGACAGACCGACGCCCGTTCTTATTATGAGACTGGGTGCGCACGCGCCGAGCTATAACTTTACTCTGGTTGTATGTAATTAATATGAACAAGCAGGAAATGCTGTAAATAAGGTATTTATGGTTTGTAGCTAGTCTTCGTATGTAACTTTTAATAAGGGGCCAATAATGAAAAAAACTGCCGTTGCCATCAGTTTGTTTTTCAAGTATATTATGGTTGTTCGCGTAGTAAACGTTTTTTACAATCTAAACTCCTTTTTCATTCACATCCTAGCCTAGGACACCCTTGAATATGTCCTTCGTCTACCGAGTACCAGTATAAAATATGTGGCAAACGAGCGACGAGCGCCCGATGGTAAGTGGTCACCGCTGCCGCCATCTACGGACACCTCGAATACCCGAGGCGTTGTCATACATAGCACTAGCTATGTATGACTATTCATTCTTCTTTTGAAGCAGTCTAGAAATAGGAAGTAATGATGTATAGAACTGGCAAACCTTGAAGAAACCTAGTTATACAAAAAAAAATACTTCACGAGAAGAATGACAATCTCATACAAAAAAATACCCCCGAAAAATCTGCTTAAAACTAGATGGCGCTTATGTATTCAGTCAGTAATGTCCAAAACGCTATAAAGGCCGATGAAATATAGAAACATAGTATTGGTATAAGTCCGCAATTTAAGGTTTTGTTTAAATTAGATTGCAATATACGACCTAGAAAGAATGTTTCCAAAAATAATGTTCTCAACGCCACCTCTTGAGAACTTAGCGTGTGTTGCAAATAAAATATAAAATTTATAATTTTACTGATATTACTAATGCAATAATATTCATAACAAGTAGCGCTTTTTCTTCGTACCATTACGAATGACCTGGCTTGAGTTTGTTTCAAGTCAAGCAGAAATTGTGACGATCATGTCGCAGCTTAAATGACTAGCGAAATCTTATGTCCTTATCAGTACTAAAATCGGGTTACACATCTTTCTATGGACATTAGCACTCTGAGAATAATTTCTCTATGGTTATATATATACTAACTTTTCTGATTTGTGTTACCCAGTTTCCTTAAAAAAAAAAAACACGTTGGTAAAATTCTCTGGAAAAGAATAATTCGCAGTGCACAGTTACCATTCAAGATTTATTTAAATTCACAGTCTGTGACGGTTCCTAAACAGGTAAATTAAATTGCATGTTTCATAACTTCTCGTAATCGAGATATCATCTAAAACGTTCTCATTCTAGTAGTTGTCTCACTAATTTTATTAATCTTTAGATGTAAAGCTAATTACCAGGAGCGGTGTCAACTTGAATGTCAAAGATCTGGTGTTACCACATATAAATGAAGCTACTACGAGTCGTATCGGCTGATCTTTTAACGTCATAAGCTACAGCGCTGATAACATCGAATTTCTTGTAACTAGCTGCTAGTTTAACGCAAGATGTTATAACTGAACCTGCTAACGAGCTGCTTGGTAATGGAACTGTAAAGACAAGGTTCCTGGGCAATTCATACAATTCCTTTTGGGTAGAATTAATAAACATCTGTGATTAGTAATTATTTTTTCAAGAATTCGTGCAGTATTTGGTTTCCGGGCAGTTAGTACAGTACCTATTTGGTACAATCAATAAACATTCATCATCCGTACATGTCCAAACAATAATTTAATTCCAGAAATGTCAAAATGGTTGCTGTAATTCTGGTACCTTTTTTTATTTTATCTTAAATTGCAGGATCTTGTTGTTTGTTCTATGACAGATTTCAGATATGTCAGACGTCTCCGGGCGTCCTAAAAGCTCTGACATGAGGGGTGGCAGTGTCACTTTTTTTTAGTACATAGGAGTACATTATTTTCGCAGCGGGCAAAAAATTGACGTACGTGAAAAATGGGGACCCAAGCGAGGCCGAAGCACACATATCGTATTCGTAGCACATCAATATTGTCACCAGTAACGTTATAGTACTTTTGTCGTACACAGTTAAGTTATTTAGTAAAACACCACTACTGTTATAAATGAAAGACCAAGCATATTAAAGAAAATTAAGTTAGTATCCTCTTAGTTTAATGATCCTCTTGGCTTAGTTGGTAGCTTGTAAGCAGGTCCCGGGTTCGATGTCTGGTCCAGAAATGTTTTATGATAAATTTAAATTATCTGCACTGGGTCTGGGTGTTAGTTAATAGTCTTGGATCTTTGTGTGTTTTCCATCCGCAACAAAGGATTTCCTGGTGAAGAATGTTGAATAAATTATATTTCAAAAATAACAATAAATTAATTTCTACAGCTAAACTGCCGAAATATTAAATGAACCATGTAAAGATTTTACTCTACATGAATGCAACTTGCATTTAAACTGTTGTTTTATAGTACGGTTATAAGGTGAAAATTGGAAGTAATTGCTTGTAACACTTTACCCTATAATTGCAATGCTCGGTGGTAATACCACTAATTCTGCTAATGAGCAAATTGCAGTGAATCGTGTGAATCCTTAATAATTATGGGTGTGGCATGTTGTGTTGTGTGTGTGTGTGGTTAACCACTGAACTCAATCCTCGAACTTGGAACAATAATGATTGTACCTATATGAATTTTTCTTGTTTCTTAGAAAGCCAGTTTGTTCTTCCAAACTTTGCTTATAATGGATTAGTAATTAGTTTCAAAAGGAAGTTGGTTTTATTATATGTACGTACCTAGGTTGTGTAAATGACCGGTGAATACATCATTAAAATGTGAATGTACAGGTTATAACTGTCATCAATAATTTTATCGTATCGTATAATATTATCGTAGAAAACCACAACTATTTAAATCAATTGTAATTTCCTGTTACAGAAAATTACAATTGTAACAAATTAAAATCATAACAGACTTTAAAATTTTTATTTGTTGTTCTAAATCACGAAGCTATTAAGAACATTGTAAGCAATTTAACAACAGTACCTTTGGATAATTGTCTGTCACAATGCTGAGCTGTAACTCCCAATAATTGTTTCCTGGGAAACTTGATGCATGAATCGAGACGTCGGTTCTGGCAAGAGGTCTCAGTTCTACATCTCGATCTTAGAATCGATCCCAGTAACATTTAAATCTATGTAATGTCCCATTTGAATATAACTGTCACGAACATTAACTTATGTCATTGCTTTATGGACTATCTGATTATTTCGAATGTGTTTGTAATGCAAATGTTTATTACTGACGTCGTTTTCAGTTGCTATGTCTATTATAGTCGATACTTCAAGAAAATGTCAGGTCGGACCTTAAATATGATTTTCCCTTGTCACAGTTAAATTTTGCTACGTTCTCGTTAATATCTACTTTCACTTTGCAGAGTGGAACGTGTACGAGCTGTTACTGTAATTGATTGCGGGCAATATATTGTCAATCATACTCGTATAATGTTTTGCTTTATTTCGTTCTGAATATCCATTTGGCGTAACAATCTGACATTTAATGGTTTTTAACATGAATACAAGCATTAAAAGTTTTGCTTGCGATTATTGATATATCAACATTTATTCTATACTAGCAACGCCCGTGGTTTCACCTGCAGTCACCCGCTATCCTAGAGGGATCGTATATTTTTCGTGATAAACCGCAGCCTATATGTTAATCCACGGTATTGGCTACCTCCATACAAAATTAGTGGGAATCATTCTCTTTTTCAGCCCTTGTCGTCCCTCTGCTGGGCAGGCCTTCCATCTTTTATTCCGTTCCCCTCCATATTATGCTGTGTACCAGTCTTCCGTTCGGATTTTTTGGCGCCAACGCGAAAAAATCATGTCTGTGCCTTTTATTTTTTTGGAAACTTGTGTTCTTTCGAGTTTTAATGTAGAATTACCCATTGAGTCTTCCGAGTACTAAGTGTGAGGATATCGTTCAAATTGGTAAATAGTGTCTTTATAGTCAATAGTCACTTCACTTGAAATATGACTTTGACACTAGTTAAATACACTAAGTGTGGAACCAAAATTTAAGAGAAAACAACTCCATTCCGTCGCCCTATTCGACGGGGTCTGTCTAATGGTCGTCCTTGCAATAGTATTACAAGTTCTCACCAAGATTTTTTTATAACCTCTCCTTTCTCTATAAAATTCTGTTTAATCCGACCACCCCACTATACTTGAAGGAACGCTTTAAATTCATTCAAGCTAACCCAGCTCTTTGCGCTCTTCTCGCCCTCCAACTAAAGATCCCTATTTCTACCCTCTCCAAACTTTCATACTCTAAGTCTTTTACTGTGCAAGCTGTCCTGCTCTAGAACGAGCCGCCTGCATGTATCAGGCAGGCTAAATATCTTCCTAGTTTTAAGAACCTCTTTTACAAACACTATCTTTCTTTAAGTTAATTAGTACGTCTGTAAATTATGTATCTATTGTGAGTTTTACAATCTTTATTTATAGTGTGTTATTAATAATTATTGTATGTATTTCTATGTAAGTATTAGGATTATGCATGTATTTTCATATATTATATTATACAAGGTTATAAGGAAAGGGTATGCTAAGTCGAAAGGGGCTCATAGTACTCATGATTGTGAACAACTTTTACTATGGGACCAAACCTGAAATCGAGACAAAAATATCAGCTGTTCCATAGAAAAATGTCAATGTCACTCGACAAAATGTATGGAACAGCAGTTTTTTTTTTTCAATTTCAGGGTTGGTCCCATGGTAAAAGTTATTCACAATTATGAGTACTATGAGCTCCTTTCGGCTTAGCGTACCCTTTCCTTATAACCCTGTTTATATTTTTATGTAGATATCTACACCACCGACCGTATTGTTTTTCATTCATAATTCTGTCCATCCCAAGGTTGTCTGGAAGAAATCGCTTTAGGCGATAAGGCCTACTAAGGTTTTTCTATTATTGTTTATATTTAAGTTTAATTGTCTTTTTGGTGTATAATAATTATATTGAAATGCACTTGCTATGATAATTAATAGGCATATACCATGTATATGTACTGTAGAATCATGCTAGGAACTCGACATTATCATAAATGCACAGGCAGCAAATCAACTTTCTCATTGTATTTTAAAATGACTGTTTCTTTCGTATGTAGATTGCATTTCAATCGTGATCTCGATATTGAGGCCATAATAACACGCAGTTATGCCTTTAAAATATTCGCTCTCGCCCTTCAGCTTGATTTCTTTCCTTACTTAATCTCTGACCTGGCTTTACTTTTCACTAATAGTCTTGTTATGTAAAAGTTTTATCACTTTTTTTATAGTATCATATTGCTTTCTCGAATACCGGTATCTTATACGATTCCAAAAATTATGGGTATCTCTATTGTGCTTCGATTAATAATCGATAATAAAATTAATTTAAAAAAAACTTAATTTTAAAATGACCAAGTTCTCTCTTAAAATGAAAGTTATGACAAATGATTTAAAACTTCAGAAATCAGAATATTATAATCTCTAAAACTAACACTCACTGTTTATTCAATAGATCTTTGTGGCGGTGCTTTTGAATAATAATTTCCAGTTAATGCACACGTGTCATTACAAGTTATGGTCATTATAGCCTAAGGAACTAAACAATATCTCGTGAAAGTTCTAGTCTATGATCATCGGTTAATAGACTGTAATAATTCAAAAATAAAGGCGATATTTGTTTAAGTCTAGTTTCTACCTACCTTTAGGGTGTAAATGACGTGAGTCGACAGATTAGAAGCATTAAGGAGAAGCTGCGTCATATCGATTCTTATCGTTTGATATTAACGCATATCGGTTTTATGCAACAGCTGTCAGTTTTCAGAAAGGTTGGCAAAGGTCACGATAATGTACGAGTAAAAAGAAAGTTTATTAAAATATCAGAGGCAGTGTTAATCATGCTTGTCCTGACAATACTTATAAAATTTTCAACCAGCCATAGGTCAATAAAACATTTACTAACCGTACTATCAAATCTCATTAACCAGTAGTTCGCGGCGAACTGAGACATCGAGACCCCTATATCTTCACAACCCCTGGACCGATTCAGCTCATATTTAAACTTAAAAATTGTATTGAAATGAACTACTTGCCTACAACATTTCATGAAGATCGGATCAATGGTTCGCAAGTTATCATCGGACAAATATACACACAAACATACATACAAAAGCCGATTTGTCCCAGTAAACTCTGAGACCTTCGCTTCGCTCGGTCAACTATTTAAGAATGATCCATACTGAGAAGTACGTAATGTATCCATAATTGTCATACATGATTAAAAGAAAAACAAAACCCTACTGCAAAATTAAGTTTATTATTTTAAACTTCATCATTCATTTCATCATAAAGAAAAACAAAACCCTACTGCAAAATGAAGTTTAAAAAATATATATATATTATTATTTGTTGCCTTATGCCATTACAGACATGAAGACGAATCTATCGACGCCTCGTAATGACCTCGCACTTTAAAATGCGGGAACACGCTTAGACTGCACGAGGTATATTATCTAAACAAACACAAATACATTTTTCATGTATTCGCCTACGTTTTTTTGAGCATTATTTTGAAGTATAGTTAAAATTTGTATCAAAATAGGGAAATTCTTAAAAAAATATATTTTACTATGAAAACTGACGTGGTTTTGATACATTTTGTTTTAGTGCAAGGCAAGACGAGGTCGCGCGCGTGTCTCGCTAAGCATTCCTTGATAAAGGTCACCGAATGTGATCGAAACTATAGTCGGAATAACCGACTCAATTTAACGTGAGTATTCCCGTTTTATTAAAACAAAAAATATATTTATTTCAGTAATGGTGCTCTTAATTTATTTCTTTAGATAACAGCTCGACCGTAACTCTGAGTCGTGAGACCAGTTCTGGCTATCATTCTTGCATAGAATCAGAAGATATTGTTCACGATAAAATGATTTAGATATAACTAATTCTATAGAAGAATACATAGAGACAAGCCTTGCAGCACACGACAACTCGACAAATGACTAACTCCTACAGTAGCAACTCATAATCTAACAGTTGATAAATCATAACGTCGTCCCTAATTCAGACGTCCCAGATATAGTCAACGGTACCACTCCATAACCAGGCTTTATTGGACTAGCGATCGATATATTATCTGTAGTTTCTGACATTATCACGGCTTTGTTATCGCCGGCTTATGGGTCGGACGAAGTTATTAGAAGCTTACAAATAGATCCAGGTTATGTTAGTTGTTAGGTTTTAGACAGTTAGGCTAAAATTAACTCTCTAATTTTTGAAATCTAGGTCTTAAGTCTAGACATCAATCACTTTAATATTACTGTCTTCGATTTTAGATTATTTTTTAATAGAACAGTGTCTAATATAAACAAAATACATTATACACTAAAATAAACAACCTAAACTACTTAGCTTACTACACAAAATAAACAGTTAGATTACGTAGAGACCATTGACGGTCTAAACATAATGACGAACTCGCTTACCACTGGCATAGAGATTTTTTTTTTCTTCTATGCCAGTGATTAGCAGCATTCCTAGCATGCTGTCAGCATTACCACGCTGAATTACATATATTACAAGCTTTTATTTCACTTGCAATGTTTGTATGTATGTTAAGGTCAAATCTTGCAAGTATTCCTCAGTAACTCTCAGTAGATTGATGAAGTTTGGACTCATTTTGATCAGTTTACAGTACCAATAACGGATTTAGTAAAAGATTGTCTGGAAAAATAGTTTTTTCACAAAAACTTATCAAAAACTTATTTTGACTTTCAAATTTTTATTTATCAATGAACTACGTTTGCTTTGCATGTTGTTGATAATTTTAATTTAATTAAATATTACGTTCCGACTATTTCAACTGTAGACGTATGGAAAAAGAATTTATGCGCTGTAACAAAAGTAATAGCCAGTTGCGGCTTGTCCAACTTCACACCTTCACATACAATGCGATTGCATTGTATTGTATCTGTAATTTTGATTAGATGTTAACAGTGTTTCGACTAAATTTAAATTAATAATCGACTAAACAGAGCCACTAGCATTATTAACACTATTTTTGTATAATTATGTCCACGTTAAAGTCCTTGACACAATAATTTCACGCATTGATTTAATTTAATTTATCATTTATTTGACATTGTCTGTGAAACACGAGAACGTGTTAAGATTGTCAAATTTATCGAACACGTGAATGTAAACCAAAACTCAATGCGTATGTGATACTTTTAAATTCCTCTTGGTCAATATAGTAATTTAATATGGACATGATCTCATATTGGCTCGTTCAGTTTCAGAGTAATTGTTCATGATTAATGTAACAATTTGGCCTACAAATTCAAAGTGGCCTATAACTTGTCAAGTGAGAACATTGAGGCACTGGCTTGTATTAATCTGTGACGTGTCAGTTGAATTGCCGGACAATTTGTTACAATCGTCTAGGCTCGACCAAATGATATGTATGACATTTTCGTTTACATGTGAGATTCTCATGATTGTATCGTTAATTTTTTGTTTGTCATTTAATTAAATTCACATACTTTGAAGGCTACTTATATCAGTGGCATGGTCTAAAAATTGTCCCCCGTTTGATAGGCTCCTTGAAGATCGCAGAATGTTCACCGTTATTAACAAGACGCTGCTGCCCGTTCTCCAGTGGTTCTGGTTGCAGCTTTAAGACATATCTGGCTTTGAAGGCTTATTAATCATTAATTAATAAACCTATCTATAATTTGGTTCACTTTTATCAACCAATTAATCTACATAATAATGTTATTGGTTCTTAGAAGTATGCAATTATTAGTTGATAAATCATAATAATGTAGTCCTATAAATATAACTAATATTATAATTCAGAGGAATATAGCCGCAGTCGTATCAAGAACAATAAAGTTTCGAGGTATAAAAATGAAACTTGAGATGTTCTCACGATTTTTTGTTCACTGGCAGCAGTAAAGAAAAATATCATGAGAAAAACATAGCCTGGTGCTAGGGTCCTTTAGGCTAGCTCCACTCTCAAGTTCAAAATCTGTCGCCAAGCACCTCAGAGTGTTCCGGTATCCTAACTGGAGAGCCAGTTGCCTTTCCAGGCTGTGTGCTTACCATCATAGACTGCACCGTCACTTAATATCCACTGAGTTGCGGTCAAAACAGAATGGCACTGGCAACGGGCAGACCACATCACTCGAAGAACCGATAACCGATGGGATAAAGGTTCTTGAGTGGCGAACCGGAAGACGCAGCATAGGCAGGCCTCCCGCTAGGTGAACCGATGACAAGTCGCGGGCAGCCGGTGAATGCAAATGGCACCATGTCGTTCGTTGTGGCGCTATAAGAGGCAGGCCTATGTTCAGCAGTGGACGTCTTATGGGTGATGATGATTATGTCAAACACAAGTAGACCTCAAGTTGGACGTCCTCCCATAAAAGCTAACCACAACGCCGCATCTAGGTTAATACGTCTACGGAGCTTTGCTCCCAATTACTTCATTGCCATATTCAAATTATTCACTCCCGGCTTCTGCATTAACGATTAGAGCAAATCGAATGAAATCGATAAAGCGTTAATCGAATCGTGTTTCTTCCGCAGCTGATTTATCTTGGTCAGGTTTTCCTTTCTCTAGAACGTTGTTGATATTGTTTCTAACGTACTTGATCTGCTTATCATTATCAGCGTGGGCGGAAATACCACCATATATTAAAATATCACGTCTCATTTTTTTCACATTCATTATTAATTTTATATAGGTTGGCCCATCGGCAGCTGACCGCCCGAAAAGGGCTTATAGTACTCATCATTATGAACAACTTTTACTATGGGATCAACCCTGAAATCGAGAAAAAAAGCTGCTGTTCCATTCATTTTGTCGAGTGTCATTGACATTTTT
Source organism: Apocheima hispidaria (assembly GCA_947579745.1). Classification (NCBI taxonomy): domain Eukaryota; kingdom Metazoa; phylum Arthropoda; class Insecta; order Lepidoptera; family Geometridae; genus Apocheima; species Apocheima hispidaria. Next base: position 4,925,098 of record OX388165.1, on the reverse strand, counting down.
CTATGGAACAGCAGATTTTTGTTTCTCGTTTTCATGGTTGGTCCCTTAGTAAAAGTTGTTCATAATGATGAGTACTATAAGCCCTTTTCGGGCGGTTACTTGCTGATGGGCGACATTGTATTTTTAGCTATCGTAGCTTTAGCTGTCGTTAAATGACTTGCCTATTTTTTCCTTATTATTTTGTTCTTCATTCATGACTTTAAACTTTTACACGACTTCCTATAAAAGGAGTGTTAGGTTTTTTTGTCTTCATGTATGGTATGTATGTAAGTTTCTTAATTCTAACATAACTCGTGAACGTCTGGATCGTTACTTGAAATACTAAGAGTTTCTAGCGAAACCGTTGAATATAAAAAAATAATATAAACAGTGGAATTGAGAACCTTTTCCTTTTTTTGGGAAGCCGGTTAGTAAATATGTACGTACAAACACAGCATTTATTTATACGTTTGAAGTTTTGTTGCATTCATAAGTCATGTTATAGACTAAAATGTCCCCCGGCTGAAATAAAACTTCAAACATAAACATACATTTTGCTGTGTTATACGGCTAATTACACGGTTTCGCTAGTAAATCTTAGCAAGTATTTAGACAAACTACAATGCATTTGCTTACATAGATACATAGTTACACGAAGGCCATCGCCATCTAGCGAACTATAGGAACTAACTTTGTCTCTCTGTCTGGATGTTTGTCGTGTTATCACGGCTAAACGGCTGAATGGATCTTGATAAAATTTGATAAGGAGTTACTGTGTATCATAAAGTTGGACATAGGATACTTTCTTTATGTCCATATGAACGAAGTCGCGGATAACAACTAGTTTTAAATAAAATAGGTCAATGGCATTATGATTAGGCATCCAGAAACGTGCTGTGTTGTCATAAATTAATAGATTAAACAATAATGACTCACACCACCAGGCGTTGGTGATCTCATTCTGCATGTTCCTCGTTTCTTGCTTTGGACAAAAAAACGCTTCCTTAATGGGTAATTGATCTTGATAAAGCGTAGGTATTATGAAATACTAGCTGATGCCCGCGAAGCTCGGCCTGCGGCCTCGCTAAACTCTATACAAACCTTGTCCTCACAATTACGAACACAACAAAAAATAAATCATCAATATCGGTCCAGCCTTTCTCAAGTTATAGCGCCAGGAAAAATAGGGGTTCATTTTTATATATGTATATAGATTAGTGTAAATTGAAAAGCTAGATTAAAAGGTGTTCATAATATAATTTTACTAAGTTTTCTGGTTTATATTGTACCTAAATCAAATCACTAGATAAGTGCATAATTTTTACTTGTCTTTTAAGCCATAAACAGTCTACAAAGGACATAAATGCTTTTGGGAATTTTGTCTATATATCACACTAATATTATAAATGCGAAAGTTTATGTGTAAGTGTGTATGTATGTAAGCGCGTTTGTTTCCGTTCAACTCTGTAGCGGCTGAACGGATTTTAATGGAATTTGGTATGGAGATAGCTTATTCCCTGGATTAACACAAAGGCTAATTTTATCCCGGAAAAATATTCGTTATCTGTAGAGTAGCGGGTGAAACTGCGGTTAACAGCTAGTACTCGTATAAAAGAACAACTCCTTTTCTACGAACCACTTATGATAGAGACGTAAAATTTGATCGGAATTCTCCTTGAAATAGTCTGGGTGAACAATAAGAACGGATTTTGCGAAATTCAACCCCTAAAGGGGTAAAATTGACCCCCAAAGTTTGTAGGGATATAAAATATTTTTTCATGCTAAGCCAATGGAACTCGGTTTATGTAGTAAGCATAAAAAATAAAAAAGGGATATCTGAGGATTTTTTTAAATTCAACCGCTAAAGAGGTGAAATGGAGTGTTTAAATTGTATATATATGGTATAGTATCCAATCCCAAATATGGTGTAGTATCAAATATCATCAAAACCATATATTATTAGCTGTTCTACAAAAAAAAAACAGGTAGCCTATGGCCGTCTTAGACCCTTAAGGTGCAACGTTTCACTCATCGCGCGAACTTCAAATTTTCTTGCGTTTTCTGACAGGTTAATTACTCATCTTGGATTTATTGAAACCAATTTTGCGCCAATAAATAAGTTGTTTTGAGAAATTACGGGTAAAATGATTACCTAGATAACATTGGTTTAGCTACAAATCTCAATAATTTGATTTTCATCTTGGTTTTTGGTTTAGTGGGAAATGTACTTATACTAGCTTTCAACTTGAATTTTTGGTTAGTGTAATTTCTTGAAACAATCTATTTATTATCGCAAAATTAGTTTTCATGAACCTACGAGGAGTAATTAAGCTGTAATTCATATAAAACGCATGAAAATTTGAATTTCGCGCCCTAAGCGAAAAGTTGCACCTTAAGCTATATCTATGCAAAAATCAGCTCGATCCGTTCAGCCGTTTAGCCGTGATAACGCATCAAACAACCAGCAGAGAGACAGATAGACAAAGAGACGGATAGACAGAGAGACATAGTTACTTTCGAATTTATTGTATAAGTTGGGATATATTTGTTTTATTCGCACTTAAAACTCATGCACCAAATCATTCGCAATGTTTTTTTTTTCATTTGACCATTGAGGAATCACCAAACCATGAATGCTTTTGAATGTTGTGACTTTGCAATGTCAGTTTTTATGTCCTACACCAAATACGTTTTAAGGCCCCGCTACCGACTAAAGCTATCTCTTTCACACATTCTCAACATTTTTGAAGATTAAATATTACAGTGGAATTAAAATAAAAAAAAACTTTGGAATACCATTGCCAATATTTTATATCAATTTTCGTTTTATTATTTACTTAGCAAAAATACTCGATATTACTTGATTTCCTACTTCGGCAAAATAGAACTTAATGTTCAAATTAGCCGATCCCCAAGCCGCCTGCCAAGCGTGGGGATTGTGGCAACCAAAATGTCATCCAAATCCGTTCAACCGTTACAGAGTTGAACAGGAACACACACCTATATACTTACAAACAAACTTTAGAATATGATTGTTGAATTTCACGGCTATGCTCATACACAGTTACTTCAAAGTGTTCAAATTTTCTAATAACAAAAATCTCTGGAGGTTGTTTTTTTTTCTTCGTTGCAATTTGAAATACACCTAAAGTCTACAATGCGGAAAATATTGGATTATTAAAAAGCAACATTAGTGTAACGTATATTCGTAAAAAAAAAAAAAAACAAAATGTTTAAATCAACAAATCTTTATTTATTTCGGTTATAATATAAATGATCTAAGGCCCATGCCTTACTGGTTGATCAATGTATCAGGTAGACGTTGAAACACTCGAAATGACTCAATTTGTCATCTTAGCTGTAAGTGCTTTCATAATTTAGACGCTCCCGCCCACTCGGCAATAGTAGGAAGCTACTAAATCTCTAGAATGAACGAGATCTAAAGCATTAGTGTCTGGTACTAACGCAGTATTTCCTTAGGAATATAGGTCTACTTCCCAAGCAGAATAAGGAGAATGAAAAGTGATGTGTGCTAAATCAAAATAATGGGATCAGCTTGATGAAGATGACTACTATGGTAGAGCAACAGATCTAGTTCAAATTGGTTTTTGCATAATAAACAATGAGATGTGGCAGACTGAAGAAACTGTTACTGAAACCATGTCAGAAGCTTAAACTTGAAATACTATAGCTTTCAAGTTTCTCATAATAGCAAATCCGAAAAATACTTGAGTATAATCTTTTTTATCTAACCTACTATTAATAACGATAACATCGTTCCTCCTACTTATTACCGACAGTAATAAATTAAACACAGCCGTCCGCAGCTTCTTATTAAGAGCATAAGCACTTCTAACTTGCTGAACATCTAAAAGTACAGTTATTAGTAACGGTAGTGATAACTCACGATGATGATGACGCAAATCAAACAAAACATGACAAAAGCGTGAAACTACGAAAATATCTTCAAGTTGATGTCTTTGCTTGGTTCAAGGCGCTAGTTTCTACTAATATTGAAGTGTCTGTCGAGATCAAAATAAATATTAATGAAGTGAAAAATTCATTCTCAAGCAACGAGAACGAGTTTGAGGCAGCTATTTGTGATGCTAATGCGACGTGACACATTGGTATCACTTTCGTTGTGACGTTTATTTTTAATCGAACATGCGCGCTTCTTGCTCCGAGACTCCGTGTATAGGATTATCTACGGATTCTGCGGAATGAGATTCTCATTATCTTCTTAAGTCTAATGTTTGCTGAATGATCAGAAAATATATTTATTGTACACTCTTTATTGTTTTAAAATTTAAAGTTAAAATATATAAAAAAGTAAGTAGCCGAGGCTGAACCAAAATGTGTAATCATTCACTGCGACAAATTATAAGGATGCACCAAAATCTGGCATCTTTTTCCTAATAAATTGTGTCTGTGGTTTGTTTGTGAAAATTAGTGCAATCTAGCAACCCCGTGGATCAAAGATAATTGGATTATTTTCGAGCCAGTGATAATGATGACAGATAAGTGGGCAGACATGGTGAAACTATAAAGGGTTTTCAGGGCTGAGTCTACAAAACAGATTAGAACTGCAGTTAACCTGAGTCACCGTCCAACATCTCAATTTGATGTTGCAATCTTCCATTAACATTCGGGATGCTCGTTTCAATAACCATGTTATTGGCCAACACCGAAAGCTTTAACACCAAACACATAAATACGCATTGCATCCAATCAGTTGAAAACGATGAATGAGTAACCCCACATGAGGGACGTGGGATGCTACTACGCGACTTGTCGAAATAGTAAACGCATTAGTAATAAATGTGGGCAGTCGTTGATTGAATCTAATTTTATTTTCGTTCGAGGTGAACAACCCGGGTCTGGATTTTAGATGCCTTATTGCGGAATTGTGTGGGTGGATTGTTATTGTCTTGACGTACTACAATTGCCTTAAAAACTTGATTGTCTAAAATGTAACGGTTGTATTCGTATAACTGGTCATCTTCATTGAAATTATAATAATTAGTATGATCGTGCTATCTATTATCAATTTAAATAGCATTATTATGTTTCAATGCGGCCTTCTGTACCTCACAGCTTAGTCCGTTTGGCATAGCGTAAGTTACCATAGGTTTCATATTGGGTTGCAATTTGATTGTATTGTAGTATCCACAATTTCCAGTGATTTATTGAACGTCAAACGTTCAATAAATCACTGGAAATTGTGGATACTGACAAGATTAGTTTTGATATCATTACGTTACCAGTTACAACTTTGCAGTGTCTTCTTATTGTTGTAATAAACCTTCCATAAATAGTGAAAAAGGAAATAAAATAAATAAAGTAAATAGTATAGTAAAAATATTTTTAAATTAATATTCGTGCTTTGTATTACACAATTATAAATATTATATTATATGAGATATAATGATGAATGTGTAATAACAATAAGTAATAACATAAAATGGTAATAGCTTCTTGGCCAACTTTCAAGGTCCGTGTGATCTCAATAGTCCGTTTACAATCCAGTCCGGGCATTACTCAGACCTCAGTACTGTAATTACTGTAATTCAACTCTTTGTTCGACTGTCAGTCATAAGCCAATCGCCATTTCCTTTACTGTATAGCTTGCGAAGGTTGGAAACAAAAGTTTGTACCCTTGGAAGTATTACACGGTGATATTTCAGAACCATCAAAATATTCAGTAGCATTATGTTTATTAAATTATTTTATTGCTCAAAGCGTTCCAACTAAATGTCAAATAAACCATTGATTGACTACTGTATCTTTTATCTCGATAACGTCTCCTTTGCGCTTATCTCTGCAATTCCTCACGTTTCTATGGTTGCCAGTTGTCAGGCAATTTTTGCTCCCATCAATTTTGCAATTCACCGATGTTGCCAGCCGCAATACACATAATTGCAAGTTGTATAACATCTTTGCGGTTGCCGTGTTTTGCATTTCAAGGCAGAGTTGGTTTATTATTTTAAGATGACTACGATTTAATAGTCAGTAGCCTTTATTAGGTTCTTTAAATTTATTAGGTTCATTGTTGATGAATGATTGATCATCTTGAATTGCGTGTTACGTGATCGGTAGATCAGACAGGTATATACTTAAACAAAACACAAATGTCAATGCCTTGTTAGTTTGGGAACAAAATTTACTTATTCACTATAACTACGCGTAAATTGCAGCATGATGAACCATGTTGAAATGTTAAGAAAGCCGTACTTAGCTACTTCAGAGTTCAATACACTCGAAAGTTTATACATTTGTGCAACTGTTTACATATAAATCAACCGAACATAACAACATAATTCCTACACAAAGCTCTATTCAGAACTTTTCATACCGCATTGTTTGAACTTAACATTCCAATACTTGCGCAAGAGTTTGAGAACAATACAATGTCAAGCGTACATTTCAGCTTCATTTAGAAAAGAATTGTTAATAAAGCAATCAAACAGTTTCAGCTTTGCTATGGAAGCCGTTCAATCACACACTTAAGTGAATTCTGAAGTATTGGACTAGGGTTCTTGAACTGTTGCGTTGAGGTCATATTGTGTTAATATTTATTCTGTAAACGTTGACATTATAATTATGCTTTATGTATTTTGTTACAGGTAAACACACGTGTTCTGCAAATTAAGATTTACACAAGCTGTAAGGTTTGAAAAATTTGTTTACGACTTCTTCTGATAATTTCATACACCGATCTCATTTACCGCTTGTCTATTTGTATTTGTTTAAACCGACTTCCCAATAAAGGAGGTGGTTCTCAAGTCGACTGTATTTTATATTTTTTTGTTACCTCATTTCTTCGTCATTTATGAACCGGTTTCGTTTTTTATTTTTTATATGAATGTAGATACTTACAGATGGTCCCATGTTTATCTTAATGAAAATGAGTCTAAAATAACCAATCTGTAGTGTCTTTCCGCTGGACGTTATTTACACTCATTTGTAAAATTAACTTCCGATAGACGTGTCCAGTTTTTCCTAATGTCATCATGTAATCATTGTAAACAGATGCTTATCTAGATCTAAAACGAAATACAGGAATACTTATAGCTACTCTTTTGTTATTTTAAATTTGTTTATAATACAATTGCCCCTTTACAGCATAACAATATTTTTTGTATGTGATGAGACATATTGTGAGCGGTGTTATTATGATACAATAATGATTGTACCTAATTTTGATATCGTGTTTCTTTATGTCAATAAAATTTTCTGATTCTGATTCAGGACAACCGTGCACAATAAGCTATGCGTAATTTATTATAAGCGAAGCCTGTAGCCATAAACGTTATCAGATTACCTGAGAGCATTGCCTAGTGCCTGTTGTAGGTTACCTAGTAAAGTAACTACTCAATGCTTCTTTGGAATTATGTATATATACTCGCGTAAAGTAACTACTCAATCCTTCTTTGGAATTATATATATGTATACTCGCGTTCGTGCAAGGTGTTGTGCTAGGATATTCCAAGAGCTCTCGTGAGGGCAGGATGTTGAAATATATTAGTCAGATCTTGTTGCAGCTACTTCATCAAGCATCAAGCCCACCATTAATGGAATATTAGACACCAGACAGTACACAAATAGTGTCATGGAAGTGGTGTACATTTTATTGCTTCGTTTGGAATTTTAAGGTTATGTTAGGGTTTATTCACAGACATTTGTTAGTATTAGTTTGGTTATTAGTCTAGACTGAACAAAAAAGAATTACGTCATGCTTTACAGTAGCCTCTAGTCTAATTGTATTCTGTACTAATAGTTTTTAATTACCAAAAAATGAGTGTTACTTCATTTCCCCTATTGTGTCAGAACATTAACTTAGCTTAAAACTTTAAAATCAAAGGCATTACGTAAACAATGACACAACGATTCTCAGACAATGGCGATGTCAATAATCTCATACGCTGATGATTCCTTTCTCTAGAGAGAGCCACGTACTAAATTTAATAAAGTGAAACTGTAAAACAACCTTACTATACAAAGTTGCTCGCATAACATATGGCATCTACAGCCAGTCCAAGTCTATTACAGAGAGTGTACGTTTACATTTAAAAAGTCACTGTCTTTGCAACTGAAAACACTTGTGTCCACAAGGACTTATCAATGAGTGTTTTGTACTTATTCAACTTTGAAAGAAATGTGTAATAAAGTATCACCACAGGCATAGCCATTAGCCCAGTCAATTTAGAGTTTGACCCGGAAGTAATTAATAGTAGGTTTTTTTTTTTCTGTACATAATTATATAACCAGCCTGTCATATGAATATATAATAATTGAACTTTTTCTATGTTCCGTACTTCCAGACTGTTTAATTTAATATTGATTCTATGTCAGCAAGTTATACCAAACGCAATTTTATATGTAAGTTATGAATTAAGTCCAGTCCTCCATACTACCCCCCGAATACTGAAACGTTCATTAACTTTGACAACAGATTAATTCTAATACTGCCTTTGTCTGGCACTAAGCAAATGACAAAGGCAGCAATAGACTTAATCTGTCGTCAAAGTTAACAAACGTTTCAGTAATCGGTGGTAAGTCCCGTAAACATGACTAGGCTACATATACAATTGTAACTAGTACGCTGCAAGTGAAATGTAAGTTTGTAAAGCAATCACACAATACCTTGCCAGCAAATCACAGTAATACAAACTAATGACTAGACCCATATATGCGCTTTGCAATTTGTAATCGACTAAATTACGAACATGGATACATCTCGGCCAAATAGAAATGGACGCAATTGGGGCTTATTTTATACTAATCATGGTATCTTTTATCTAGATGACATGTTTGTGTAGAGACCAGATTTGTAGGTTTACTGTATTGCTGGTATTCTGTTGCGATTATAATCATACGTTTCAGTTTCTCTTCGATGTATATCGTCACTCGAGCAAAATTTACAGCGTTTGTCTCTTGTGATTTAAAAACTTTCATTTGCGATTATTTTCTTTCAATCGTTTTATATTATGTGTTTGTATTCATTACGAAACGCATTGGAGCTTTTGCATTCCTTTTTTAATATTATAAAAGCGAATCGTGTGCTTATTGGTTTGTTTGTGTGTTTCAAGCAGCAATGTAGCAACCGATCGACGTGATTTTTTGCATTGATTTAGTTCAAGGGTCTGTGAGAGACATTTATCCAGGAAAATTAATCCATTTTCACGCGGGTTAAATCATCGACACTAGTGTTTAACTATAATTATCATCATCATCAACAGTCTGAAGACGTCCACTGCTGAACAAAGGCCTCCCCCTTAGACCGCCATACATATTTCATATTTCTAACAAACTGCCAAAATATTTTTAGGTTTTATTAAAATAGAACAGGAATAGGAGAATAGCTTAGACCAAAAACTTGATTGTTTTAAAAAAATTATTAAAAACGATTAAAGCTGTTATTTTTAAACTAGCATATCCAGCGACTCGCCCTTCGGTATCCACAATGCAACTCCGATACCTAACGCAGTAAATTGCACCATAATCACACCCTACATTACAGCCCGTATCGTATCAGCATTGTGAAACACGTGCGCGATACGTCCTCGGTGCAAGCGCAGCTGTGCGCAAGGGAACGGGCTTCAAGTGTCCCTAGTCAATAATTTTACCTGCTTTCATTGCTATCAGTAAAGTTGAATAACTAATTTTATTTATGTACTTTGTTTAAAATTCATTTTCGTTATAATCATCATCAATGTTGTATTAACAAATTTCTGCCTCTCATTGATTTTGTTCTTTCAAAGATGTATTAAAGCCTTTTTTTGGCTAGTTTAGTAAAACAAAAATATCAAAAGCCTGTATGACGAATTTTGTGTTGTTTTGTTTTTTAGTAATTGTGTAATTGGTAAAAGGTTGATTCTGACTCGGGAATTACAAGTTCAAGTTTCCCTGATCGTAATTTTTTTGTAACGGTCTAAAATGTAAGAAATACTACATTCAGAATTTCATCACGCTAGCTTGAAAAGCTATTAAAAAGCCTCAAACATTCAAAAACCTAAATAAACGTTTTACCTTTAATAATTAATCTCGCCAGGAAATATTCAATAAACAATATCTCTAGAGTTCCTAATGTTCAGATAAAAACAAGGTTTGCTTTGTTGAAGCTTATCATTTACGCGGACACTTTCTAGAAGAATAATTTACACGCAGACGTTCGTTTAAGATTCAGTACTGCAAGATTTTTACTCGCTAAATGTTTGTACTGTAACAACAAGCACTATTGAGTATTCCACGTAAGGACCTGCAAGAGCTGTGAGAAGCGTACATTCATATTGCAGTAACGTGAATCATCGGCATAATTTACATTTATGTAAATTAACTTCAGGCTTGTAGTGTCTGATGTTACTCAATAATAATGTAAGTCTGATTAGGCTTTGACATGCTTACGTATAGATTTTGGTATCACAACTTTTATGACCTGGGACGGTATTATTTCAGAACAAAAAACGATTATTGACCTTTTCTTCACAATCACAATAACTTCTTTTTAATTCTTATGTTATACCTCTTTTTGAGTAATCGATTGTGGTACTATTTTAAAAAACATTGACCTTTAGCCTCTTAGCCTCTTTCCCTGTTATTTCTTGAGAACGTCTTGTTTATTATTAGTAAAGTACTAGAACCCTTATTAAGAAACTAGGATGAGGGCATCAAATAATGATAGTTCACAATTTTAAATTCTGAATTTACTATACATGGTTTTGCACGATTTTGTGGTAAGCCTGCAGAAATTTCATTGCAAATCACGTTGCCGATAAAAGCTTCTATTTTTGCTTGAATGATACAACCACCGTTTTCATGGCATAAATGAAATTAAAAACTCATCATCATTAGCATCTCAATCTTGTATTACCATCCACAGGTATACCTACCAACTTTTTTATGCAAAAGAGGTTCTAGAGCTCTTACATTCGAACGATGTTTACAGAGGTTACATCATAGATTACGATCAATGATTTTACGGTGTTCAGTCACAGTTCGTTTTGTTTATCTACAGGCACTTGCTTCTTATTCCTTACGTCATTATTTTTTTCTAGTCTTAGTAAACATCTAAACAACTATATGAGGAAAGGTTATAGTGCTTGCGACATCGTTTCACGGTAGTTTATAAATTTGTTTTGTGAGTGCATATTTGTAAAACCTTAAAATTCAGAGGAAGGTTCATAATAGCTGTATCAGATTTTGTACCTGCCCTTGTCTTACAATATTGTGTCCTTCCTAATAAGGATTGTTTATTGAAAATGTGAGTTATACTATGAAATGCCTATCTACTACTACTATTATCTCTTGGACTCAGGATTTCCTCCCATTGATTCACTACAAAAGAGTGACGTGTTACGGGAAGTATTTTTTCAAAACATGTTTTATTTCAGACTGCCCAGAAGGGAGGTAATGCTTTTAGGAAGGCAATTTTACATGTTCTTATGTGTGCTTTTGTAGCCTTAACGGCTTGAAAAATTCTGAACCCTAAGGTAATGTTAGATTAGTCTGCGTGTCCGTAACGTCAAAGGCCATATCGCAGTCGGTCAAAGGTCATATCTTTTAATAATATTCTTGTTTAATTATTTACCTCATTACTTTTTTACTATTCTCTTGATTCCACCTTTAGGGAAGCTATTTATATCGCCGTCTTCTTTACCTTGTTGATCGTTTCTATCACCACCTGTTACCAGGTTCCAGTTACATCACCTGATGACCTGATAGTAGAGTATCTTTCATCGATTAGCCACGCCGTTCCTTGCCCATGGCGGTTTGCGATTTGCACGGTGGTCTGTTTCATTGTTACTTCCATCGGTTTTATGTAACTACGTGAAAATGAATAGTATTGTAATCTTTTGTTTGCTAGGTTCTACCCCACCTTATGTACCACCACCTCGTGATTTTCTAGCTATTCTAGTATCCCACATTCTTTCGGGATATACAGTATCATAAAATGTTTAGGGCCTTCCTCTGTGCCGTCCCATTGTCCTTGCTTGCCTTTTATATCAGTTCAATCAGCCGTTCTGTTCTGTCGTTCTGTTAAAAAGCACCAAAGAGAAAGAGAGCAGCCACTTTGGCATTTACAAGTTTAGACTGATTTGCATTTGAGCTGGTATTGAACCCGTTGGAATGTCTATAATTATGTCTATATATCTAAAGTCATTATATACTGGATCAAATTCTTTAGCAGAAATCTCATTTATTATCATGACTAAGTATGCTAATTCTTAATAATTATAGATTATAATTGAAAAGTTTTATGACCACAATTTAATTGCAAAGCACTTCATAATTATGGCCTTGTAAAATTTCTATTCCAAAATTGTAGCTTGCAACGAGAAATAGTTCCCATGATTCTGCTGTTCTTTGTGTAGATCTACAAACTTAACTGTAAAGTTAGCCAAATGACGTAAATAATAAAAACTACGGCTAGATATAACTTTATTTAAAAACGTAGTTCTTGGTACGATGGTGGCGCCCTAAATCAACTCTACAGATGAGTTGGCCATACTTTAATTGTTTCTTTATGGTTTGACAGTACTCGATTATAATTATTCGTAATTTTAGTATGTAATAGCGGTTCTGTATTGCTTACTAATTGTAATATCTTCAATTATTGTAACATTAACATAGATGCATAGTTTTTTTTTAAATGTATACATTTTTGCGCTTGCGTGAAATAGTATTATTATTTTTGACGTAAGACTTAAAGCTTGTCCACACAGTTTTTAATTAGATGACCAGACATTAATAGGGAGAATTTTGTGCTGACGTCATTTGTTGTATATTGTATAAGTATAACGAGGTTTCGAAATTTACATTTACTTTGATGATATAATACGACTTATTTCAAGCAATCTGATTATGAACACATTCGAATTGGCCTTTATGATGTTAATTGGATATTTAGATGACAATGTAGTTGAAAATTATTCTGATTTAAATCCTTGTGATGTAATAAATATTTAACTAAGTAGCTCTTGTAAGCTACTCGCTTGCCAAAGTTTGTATTTACAGAAGAATTTGGTTACAGCGTTGACCGATATACTAGCGACTTTAAGTCGTACTAATATCATAGTTCGTAACTTCGTACCTATCTATTAACATTATTGAAAAAGTCGTTCGTTAGGCGATGTTGCTATGACAGGATTCTACGGTGCAATAATCACGATCTTGGATTTTGTATAAAGTTTTTATGATAATTGTCAGGTAACAAATGACAAAATTGAAGAATACTAAAATGCTGTCCGTGCATTTCTAGAATCAATCGATGGTTGTAATGAAAGAACAAACAATAACATTAAAAGAAAAAGAAAATATCCGACTGTAAAATGTAGCCTGTGACACTCCGGGCATAGAGAGCAATCCATCGACACGTCGCTCGTCAAAATCGCTCAAGCCGTTTAGGCTACAGAAAATAATATAGGAACTGTGTTTTTCTTTACTTGATATAAAAACCGGCTAAAAACCATAATCTATGAAAAGCATGATCCGACGAAAGAAGTCGCAACACTTTCACATATTCCTAGGAAAATTTAATTAAGACTTTCTTCCTATATCCGTTTAGAAAAGTATAAAATAGCAAGTATGCAGGCAATTATATTGTCTACAGAGCTTCTTGCGGGCACTATCGGTTCTTTGAGCAGCGGTTAGATAAATCAATGACTAGAGAAATCAATCTACACAGAACCGTTATAATATGGGTTATGTCACCGCAAAAGGAAGGACGGATGCACAACCGGCCCACGAGTGCAATTTCCCAGTATATTCTATTGCTTGATAGAACTCTCAATTTACTGTTAATCCGCTTGAAGCCATATAAAAGGCGACGTTATAAATGATGTATTCTTAAGTCAGTGAGCAGGTCAGTGGATTGGTGCCAGGTCAGGACGCCAGATGGCATTACCGGCGGGACCTAGTTTACACTATTTATTATTCTATGGTTTACAGACTTTGCATCCCAGTTTGGTATGATACTTGAATTTCATTAAGTCAGTGTTGGCTTTTGGCAGCTTGTTAGTTTAATGAGCTGATTAGAATTTTATTTCCCTCTAAGTATGTAACCAATCAATTTTTTTTTTTTTTTACTAGCCTACAAAATCTTCGCTCTGGCAGTTCAGAACTCCGTTTCTTTCATCAGTTGACGTATTTCTATCATCAAAATAGGCAGTCTAAATCCGCCCACTGTAAGACGGTACATTATTATTATTTATTGAGTAGTTTACGTCACCAATTGGCTTGATGGTAAGCATCACATCATGTATAAGCCACTGCTTTCTCTTTAGGCAATTATTCTTATTCAGCACCAATGTTGCGCACGTATTTCCACAAAAATTTATGAATAGATATAACATCACGCTAACCTCTGTACTGGTCTTCCCGGTCTGTCGTCTGGGCCTGCACTGGGTGTCATAAATGTAATTGTAAGCATAATAGTAAATTTTGTTTAAATTGAGCATGAGCTTTACTTTATTCTTAAGATAATTTGGCAGCATTTTCATAATTTTCAACATAGAGGTTGTCCACCTTTGTGAATGTTGCAATTTCCACCTCAGAAACCGTATGTAGTGTCACCTTAATCGCTTTATGTTTCCTCAATTTGTGTACGTGTAGCACTTTAAATGGAATTTAAATTCTTTGTCTTCCGTCGCAGCGATTTTTCGTTTCGTGGACCTTGAAATTGATTTCTCACGAGGTGGTCACGTTGGCCGCGCATTTGGCTACGCACAATAGGGCTTTTTTGTCGTAACTGCCTCTAATTTGGCCCATCTTGTTTGCCTTAGCTGGCTTTCTTAGCTCATTACGGTGGATGATTTAGGTTGATGACTGATCTGTGGCAATCTTAATGTTACTGAATAGGTTCTATTGATTTACCAACAAATCATACTTATTAATTTTAAGACACAGGCAGCGTATATTTACGAAAACAGGAAGAGTCAAGTTTCCATGCCGCTGATAAAGCTAAGTTTAATAAAAATTGTCTAAGTTCTCTTTCAGAACAGCCAAAATATTCTAATGGTTATTATCTAGGTTACACAACGATATGAGTAAATTTTGTACCATCCGTAGCAATGTGTCTATTGAATACTGTCTCCAAGTTCTACCTACAATGTCGTGCATCCTGTCCCTTTGATTCATCCATCTCGTTTGATTTACGACTTCCAGCATTGACCGCGCAGCATTTGCAGAAAGGCGGACAAGCGCGTGCTTTTCTGGTCATTCGGCTATTTCCGTCCGGCGCTCGGCTAAATTCGTCTTCGGCGGGACGATGACTCCGCCGGCATGCGTCCATGCCTGGACCTTGACGGGTTATGACAGTATGTACAGCGTCAGCATTATTATTGTTATGCAATATTACCAAGTCAGGAAGTTGCTTGCCTTCGGTTATAGTCTGGTGTTATACGGTCTTTTATTTTATTGAAGTAGTTATTATTCGCTTCAAACTGCTATGTCATTGAAGAGGTTAGTTTGTTATCTTTAATTTGAAATTCTTGAACCATGTTATGTTAATCATTTATTGCTTCAACTGTCACGTTTCCGCTGCTGCTGTGTTTGAAGTTATTTCTTTTCCTCATTTTTGGAGTCATCGTCAGCCGTTATTGACCCATTGTTGAGTATAAGCCCTTTCTCTTTTAAGTCATTTATTTCCTCACTCTCCTCCACGCGTTCCGAAGTACATACTACTATAACAGCTTTTAAACATCCCACTGCTGGGATATCAGCCTACCCTCGAAGGGTGATTAGGCCATATCCACCACGCTGCCCAAGTACATACAAAAAAATAATTTGCTGAACTGTACAGCTCCTCAATTTAATTCTGATTTAGTCATGCCTATCAAAACATGACTTCCGCGTAACAAAACAGCACCTAGAAAGCGTTACAAGCGCCTTGTTAGTCCCTTCTCTTAATTAACAACTGTTAAAGCATCGGAAACCCAACAATTATCTTGTCCAGTTCGAAATTACCAACCATAGCTGGTACTGTGCGAGACAGTGACTAAGATTAAAAACTATTTACTCCTTTTTTTTAAATCTATTTCATTTAAACAAACTCGTAATAGCCCTCATTTTTCATAGTCTGGTAAAAACAAAGCTCATCTATACTGGGGATGAAGTCATGTAAAAAAAAACCGTCGAAACGTATATGAAGTTACTCTCTTTATTTTAAGCTAGCTCCCCCTCTTTAGGGGTTGATTTTTTAAAGATCCTGAGACATGTTTCTTTATTTCTTGTACTCTGTACACAAACCAAGTTTCATTGCCGTAGTATAAAAAGTTTTTATTTTCATACAAATTTCGGACCCCATTTTTCCTCTTTAGGGATGGAATTTCTAAAAATCCGTTCTTATTATTCACCTAGACTATTCCTCAAATAGTCTAGGTGAATAATAAGATAATAATAGGTGTCCAAATTTCAAGTCTCTATAATAAGCGATTTGATCCGTGCGTTGATTCCTAGAAAAATCCTTGTTTTCTTTTATATATATACATATATAGAATATGACGACATGCTAAAAGATGGTGGAAGCGTCTAGTCTCGGAAAGGCTCTCGGAAAGGAAACATAAGGGTTGCCGGAACACACTGTCAGGACTTTGGAGAATCATTTTCGACTTGAGGGTGATACCTAGTCAACTGAGCACTATAAAGTATCCTACCTTAAAGCTATTACTATTATTCATGAAGTTTTCCTCCTTTACAAATCATTAAAAATGAATAACGTTTTACACGCACATCTCTCCACTAGGATTCCCCGTGTCGGTAATATAATGTAAAAACACACAGTCACAGACAACTGACACCCAGGCACGGAAAATAAATTTAAATTCATCATTCAAAAATCTGCTCGTCCGGAAATCGAATCCGAAATATCTTACTCATAAGCCGATGCACCAACGTACCAACTAAACCAGGAGATTCGGGGGTCGTTGATATATTGCAACATTTTGAACGCATAACTAAAGACAAATTAGGAAAAATACCCAAACAAAGAAGTAGAGAAGGCAACAAACTTGATGAAAATGACAGAGGGATATGCCAGTACCTAAACATAAAACAATCGACAGCTTCAATACTGAACTGAGTACCTTTACACTTATTATGGTCTTATTCAACAAAGGAACAGCATCTGCGCCGGCTGTCAAAGATAAAACACGTCTTAATTTCAGAGCTGTATTGAAAGCAATTCATTGCGATTGCGACATTGCAATTAATGGTCTGGAACTATCGACGTGATTATGAGTGGTGAGACTATAATGGTGATTTTAGAGTAGTGTTGAATTCTAGAAAAATGTGCTTGAGTGCTTCAAAATGTATATGGTGCTTGAGCATTTGTGTTGTTGGAATCGACTAGTACTTAGAAGAGATCCTGGCGGGTAAGATAATTATAAAATAGACAAATTAATGTTGGCTACCAGCTCACAGATTTTGAATGCGCTGATTATTATTGAGGTGCTTATGGGGTGGAGGTTCGACGGTTTTGGTCGACCAGTTGGACTAAAGTATTACGACCCTATATTCAGGCCAGTGTTTCAACTTATTTTTAGAGTTTCGAGATTCACAGGGTGTCAACGAAGATATTTTGTTTTCGAAAAGTATTTAAAAATGCGATAAAATTAGTAAAGTGCTTTATGTTCTGAGATAAAATTTGTTTTAATTACAAATTTTATAAAAGTATTAATTTATAATAGTATTACAATTTATAATACTTACCTTGTACGACTGCCATTATTTAGTAGTGTATTGCAACTGAAATATACTACGGAAATTGAATACCATACATAAAAAATACCTAGAAAATAAATACGTAAACAATAGAATAAATAATTATTTAAGACAATCAAATTATTTCATAACTTCATTCAAAGCTGTATAAAATTATGGTTCAAATTGTAATAATTATACGTTTATCATTGGTGAAGTCATAATATTTATATTAGATAGTCATGCTAGGATGCAAGGCCTGTTACAAAGCTATGTGGCTATTCTTCTTAGTTAGACATTCTTGTCAGAGTGGGATTGCTCGCAGTTGTATCGAAAGCGCTCAGATGCTCTTCATCATTTTCGTCGTTTGTCGAGATGAGGTCGGTTCGGCGAGTTGGTGATCGACCATAAGCTTCTTGCGCTTCAACCGTCTCCATCAAGTTTTCGTTTATGAAATTGTGCCTAAAGAAACATCACTGAAAATACCTAAAAATTACAAAATGATAACATATTAAAAGTAGTTGAATTAGGGCTACCTTTGCGGAAGTCCATCTTCAAACGGTTTCTTCAACAAATCTGTAGCTGCAATATCGCGTATTATTCCTAGAGTACTTTGTTGCCACTAAACTTGTTTCACCTTTACACGAGCCATCATCAGGACGTGTTGACTCTTCGAGCTCTCAGCTGAGAAAGGGATAAGGATCATTCCTACTGTACTAGATGTTATATTGCAGCGAAAAAACCGTTTTTTTTTTTAACTTAACTGTGGGAAAAACACTACAGATTTTGTTTAAATACAGTTTAATACCTAATATTTAAAGCACATCTACGAACTATTTCCTGTTATACATTAGATTACTTACTGACAATTTTATAATATCATCTAGCCGTAGTTCCAATAAAAGTAGGTATAGAATAAAATATAACGAGAAGCTTGAACAAAAAAACATGCGCATAATGGAATCGTGATTCCTCTTCGTACCGAGATAATCGTTGGCTTCCAACTTGCGCAATGTTTTTGTCAGTTATTTCATTGTATACAGGGTTATAAGGAAAGGGTGCCAAGACGAAAGGAGCTTATAGTACTCATGATTGTGAACAACTTTTACTAAGGAACCAAAAATGAATTTGATGGAAAAAATCCGCTGTTCCATACACTTTGTCGAGAGTCATTGTCATTTTTCCTTTCTATGGAACAGCTGATATTTTTTTCTCGATTTCAGGGTTTATCCCATAGTAAAAGTTGTTCATAATGATGAGTACTATGGAGCCCTTTTAGGCTTAGCATACCCTTTCCTTATAACCCTGTATATTGTAGATGGAAGTTCGTCGTATGATCAAGACTCTTTCTTAGTTCCAGGAGTGTACTTAAGTTAAGTGCTGTGAGACAACCATGGCTTTCTACAACGACGACTGGTAGCGCTCCGTGTTTTTTTATGATCTATTGTTTTTCCTGTCACAAAACTTATTCTAAATTCGTCCGCATCGTACAAGCCTTTGTCTCATTTCATTAATTTCGGTTGAGCTTTCTAGTTGCAAAACGTGAAATAGTAATAAACTCTCATTCTACATTTTGTTTTCCGAGTCTAGTAATGTTATCATTTGGTAGTACTTTATGGTTTTTATGATTATTTTTTTCGATATTTTCATACAATCTTTATTAAAATTCAATTTTATCGTTTTTATTTAGTTTGTTATTGAACGGCTTACTAACTACTGAAAATTGACATAAATTTGACACGATTTTCGACGAATTTATTATTATGGGATCATATTTGGGTAACCTATGGACTTTTTGGGATTGAAGCGTCATTTTAAGTAGCTATAAAGACCTTAGTTAAGACCAGTAGTTAAGTGTGAAATGAATAGAGTTCAATTTTGTAACTCCAAAGTTCTTCGGATCTAGGATATTCCTTAGAAGCCTTAAACTTGTCGCGTTTTTACTTGCTATTTCTGGTTTATAGATAATTTTTATTCGTATTTATGATCCCAACCTCCCCATTGCCTGATTTCGTAGCGATGGGTGCAGCCGTTTATCGTTTACCGTTTACGTAACTTTCGCATTTGTTACTTTAGTAATACTAAAGTAACAAATGCGAAATTTTTATCTACTCGTATTTACTATTTATTTCACATTGTTTTTGGATGATACCAAGTTATTTTTAAATGCGTCAATTATTTAATATCCTTGCTTCGTCACACAATCACAAATTGACATATCACGATACCAGTCTCTGTACAGAATACTAAATGACATCTTTCGCGGTCTAGCATTTGTTGAACAGCCTTGACTTAAGACCTATTGGCATTTAGCGTGTCTCATGATTGCAGGTATTGAAGACGTAGGTGAATGATAAATTGTACTCTAATTGCCCTCAAGTTGTGCTTTGACTGTGCCTACGCATAAGTTTAAGCGTGGTAAGCTTTGGGTAGAGTCTAGAGATATAAACGAAGATAAAAGTTTGATTTTATCAAATGTGAAAATAACAAACAATTAGCATCATCTGAAAGGACATTAGTTACTTTTATTTCGAACTGAGACGACAGCGTGGACTAGTCAACGTCAAAATTTTGACGAATGCAAATGCAACGTAAAAATAGAAACATTAAAAAAGTTCATAAAAATTACAAAATCTTAGTATTGCGTAACGACAGTTAAGAATCTAAGATTTTGCTTATCTGACTGGGCTCACTAAACTTCTAACATAGGTACCAGTAAGAATAAATTTTCAAACCATAAACCGACACCTTATCAAGCTCATTAGCATACATTAGGTGCATGTTTTGAGAAGTTTTTTAATGGAAGAAGAAAACCAAGAATTTCAAACACATATAATATATATTTGTATATCGTTCTTAGTTTTCAAATAAAACTTTATTGCCCCTCTTTATATTTTTAAGAGTAAAACTGAGGACATATCTAAACATTAATAACAATTAACACCAACGCAAATTTAAACGTTTCATATTTACGATTACGGCCAAACTAAATTTGAATCGTCGAAATTGGTATTTAATTTAACATTCTATAACTGTTTTTATTCGTTCAAGAATGTTATGTTTATCCTATCCCGTGGTTTCTTAATTGATATAGCCCACTAAAAACGTCATCGGTAACAAGTTTTGACTATTTATCTGCATTTTATCCATGAACCGGATTCTTCCCGGAAAAATATTACTTTTAACTTTCGAAATCCCAAATTCTCCGATTTTTTCCGACACAAAATTATTTACAATCGAAGCTTGACCGATTGGATTTTGTTATTCGGAATGTAATCGAGTTCATCTCCTTCATGGTAATTTTTACTCGTAGACGCGGTACAGAGATTCAATCTTTTAGAGTTTCATCTCATCTATACATCAGTAACTTGCTCGTGTCCGTGACTCCCCCGCTTACTGAAGTATTCCGAAGTGCCTTAATCTATCTATCTACATTCATACCTCCTAAAAATTAATAGTGTCACACACCACATCCCTACGACCTCAAATATGAGTAAGTACGCTATTGTTACATTAAAATGTGAATAAGCTATGGCTTTCAGGGTTTGCGCTAAAGTGATAAATAATGAGCAGGCCACATCAGTCGAAGCACCGATAACCGATGGGTAAGAAAGGTTCTTAAGTGGCGACCACGAACCGAAAAATTCAACGTAGGCAGGCTTCTTACAAGGTGGACCGACGATATTGTGAAAGTCGCGGGGAACCGGTGGATGCAAGTGGCATATTGTCGTATGGTGTGGCACACTACGGAAGAGGCCTACACTCAGCTGTGCACCTCTTCCTGCTGATCATGATGATGATGAAGCCAAGGTCAAATTTCATATGATTGAGCTTTTAAGGGAGATCATTAGAACTATTCAAAAACCGCTTCTTGATAACGCTTTGATTTGATAACTCACTGTTAACTAGTCTTTCCCAATTCACTTTAGTGGGCAATTATTTTTATTGATAGTTTACTGGTAGTTTTTCGGAGAGTTTAATTTAAATTTTAAAATTACAATAATTAAAGACTTGTTGAGTGTTATATTTATGGCCCATTGGTATACTTTCTTGGCCTCAGCTTAAGAATTTAGTTTCTTATTTTTAAAGCCAGAGAATCGTAATCATTCCCTATATTCTGAACCCAATCGGAATGAATCTTTGATTCGATATCTACGCTCTGTCTCTGTCATCTTGACTGATTAAACGAAACAGCGAGTGTAGAGCATCGAAACCATTCCAATTGTGTTCAGAATACAAGGCCTAATATTTTTTCGAACCCTCACATAGAACATATTTTTATATTCTTGTGTTGAAAACTTATTAGATATAAAATTAATTATAAACATCTAGACAAGTATAGAATACGTACTATCTATCTAACACAACCAACATTGACATTACTCCACATTCTTCAAGCATCTTTTTCAAACCATTCGCTCCTCCGTTATTGTTTATATATTATGTAGATGATTTCTTGATTGCATCATCAAGTATGCAGGTGCAAGCGGCTTTCATTATACTTACGTGAAGGCAACCGGTGCGTTCGAACTGATGAGTGTTTTCAATATTTTCGTTCGGATCTTGATTTACATCTCCATGAGTCTTAGAATGTGCCTCTATTGTTTATCTTATACTAGTTGATGCCCGCGACTTTGTAAGCGATAAAACACAAACCTTGTGAATTTTTCTTATGTTTTAGTTTTAGTTATTTTGTTACTCGGGACGGAGACAAATCTAACAAATCAAAGATAATAAAAATCGGTAGAGATGTTCTTGAGTTACAAATGGTGAAACTAACCAGACTGTACTTATATGCATAGATTTTATAGATATGACAACAAAACCTACAATGGTAGATCTTTTTTTAATTTTTTTATAATTTCGAATAATATTTTATACTAAACTGGTGGTATTCATTCGTTATCTCATCTAGCTAGTCCTAACAGATTATCGAAGTTCAACATCCCGCGATCAGGTCATTCTTTGGTTAAGTGTCCGCAATTGCATTTACTTTAGAACTCTACGTAGATAATACGCTAATTGTGAGTCTGGGTAGTTCGTTCTGGAACATAGGCCATGAAAGAAGCTGAATTGTTATAAAATCACCCAGCTTAGATGTAGCATCAAGCACCCGAAAGGATATTTTCAAGAATATTGTTATAACTGACAAATACAGTATCTTGTCATAGAGAAACGCGTGCGCAACTACCGAAGCACGTTCCGCCCTTTGTTGCTTTTTACAATTTACTTTTTCTCTTCCTAAAAAAAGTTCTTGCAACCCATTGTAACCATTGATTGGTCGGACTTCCATCGACTGCCTTACTAAAGCCTCGTATTGTGTAAAATCAAATTGCTTTTTGTTATCAATACCTTCGTTTTTGTTACTCCCTCTCCCTTTATCGGCGTTCGATGCTCTTACGCAACATAGTTATCATTTATCGAATTGTCGATCTTCCGTCTATTTGGACGAGGTCTTTTATAAATCCGTCGGTTGCTTTCGTCAATGTTTTGATTAGATAGCGTTGTTGTCATAATTCCACATAACGTTGAAACGGTGTTTCATCATTCGGTATTGATCGAATAATGTGATTTATTTTTCTTAATTAGTCCTTAGCCACAAATAGCCATCAATTTTGTCTGCAAATTGATTCGAATATTTTGTCTTTGCTTCATTCTATATTCTATTTTCTACCTTGACTATGCCCATGAATGAGTTGAACATAATGATGTTTCATATTCTGAGCAATGTTATGGTGTTTTTTTCTTTGTTTTTGGACTTTAAACTGAGGAATAAAAATATATTGAAATCATTATTACAGACATATAAAATAACATAAATCATTTATTACTTAGATGCAATGGAAAATATATTTAAATACGTTTCGGAAAGTCAAAATATAAATTTTTAAAATTTCATATAAATTGTTTTTTTTTTGCTTTGTTTGTTATTCTTGTTGGCCTTCCTGTTAATGGCAAGCATTTACAAATAAATAAATATTATTAAAACTCTTGCTCTTTTTGGGGAGTTTCTCCTCTTGGAATCACACTTTTTATTTCTTTCTGCTTTTGTCTCTATAAAGTCCGTGTACATGGTTATGCTCTAAACCCCGATTAGCTGACGTTGATCAAGAGTACTTCTACGCTCTCTTTTGTAAAGTGAGAAAAATTCACTGTGATGTCACTCCCAACCTCCCTCATCCTACTTGGTTTACTCGTTATACTTGCAGGCTATCAGCTTTCCAGTAAGCTTCTTACAAGTTATCTTTGTCCATTGCGAGTATCTGTTGTCTGTGACCCCTTTACTTACTTTTGTTTTTTTTTTTCTCAGGTATTGCAGAAGGACGTGGAATGCCACAGACGGATCGTAGGGTCGGTGGTACGACTATGCCGCGGCGGTGACGCGGCCAAGGCACTCGAGAAACGCTGGCACCACCTCTACCTCAGGGCTATCGAGTGGCAGTGCCATTTGGAAGCGTGCATCTCGAGGATTGAAAACCAGGTTCGTTTTTTATTTTTGTTACTATCAGCGCTCATTATGTTATGTAATTTCGTAATCATTTTCAATATTTCGTGTGTGAAATTCTGTGATAAATACTGACCAAATACATTATTTGAATATGAGTTTTCATTTAGATAAAAGCTGATATAAATATGCACGGTTGATTTATTGATTGGTATACTAAATATTATGCACACTAAAAGCTATAATTTTCCTTTGATGTATCAAAAGACAACTAGTGCCCCAACCTGTCGCTAAAAGTAATTTATTTCAGTTTGAAAGAGATGAACTTAAAATGCAACTTAAAAATTGACTGACTCAAATGTCTGATATGACATTGTCGTTCATCATTTTATTTGTCTTTAAATACGCAGATACAAAGAAATTAAAAAAACAAAAAAACCGTACTTTAAGGAAAGATTTTTACGGTGTAACATCAATTAAAAAAAAAACGAAATCGTCATATAGACAAGAAGGCGGTATCTATAATCTAGTCTTAAGTTAAGGATGAACTTTTTGTATTCTCAACTGAAGTAGATGCATCAACAACTCAAATACTTCACCTCAAAAAATACTTGATAATGTCATTCATCTACTAAATACCAATTGACCAAATATCCAATCAAATGTTAACCTATACAAACTTATTGAGGCTGCTAAATGTCACACATCCATGCAAATGATCACACATCCATTCAAATAACACTGAACTAAATTTGAATGTCATGGTCCCAATCAATTTTCAATAGCAGATAAATTCGGTACTAATTCTTTTTAATTTGTAGTTCATACTTTCTTCATCGAGTATCACAGCTCAGACTCTAGATTCTGGATTCAGGGCGCTTGAAGCGTACCACGCGTCAGTCTAAATACACTTAAACGAAATTACTCGGACTACACTGCCGATTCAAGGATGTCGCGTCGTTCTTAGGCAGAGAGTGAAGAGCGCGTTATTCGAAGTTGGTCATATTATATATTACAACCTTATCTATAACGTGCGCTTCGAGCTCTGCATAAGAATGGCGAAAGTTTTTTCAAATGGTCTGTGCTTAAGAAGCTGTAATAGGTAGACGGTGGCAGAAAGCAGTTGTACCTACACCTTCGATTCATAGCCCAGTCCAGTTACGGGACTTTGTATGAAGGATCCGGACATAATTCATAACATAAATATAAATTTGTGTTTGGTATAATTTGCTGACGTACAATCAATATTTTAATATTAAATTATAAACAGTCCGAAGATACATACGGAACATAGAAAAAGCATTTAACATGACATGACATTATCGTCGCCGACGACTCAGTGCCGTGCTTACGATCGTCATCTGTAATAGACTGAACCGACTATTTGACTATTTGTGCTACAAATAGAGACGATATCGCAAAATCTATAATTTGCATCTGTTCCGGATACGAATTAAGTTTAATTGTTGTATATTAATATGAGAGATTGGTTCTACAATTAAGTACAGAGAAATAAGTACAGTTATTAGTTACTTCCGGTTCAAACGCTAAATTGACTGCGGTCTATCATTAATAGAACTGTTCGTTAACATCTAAACGACGCATTCAATTCTGAGGAATGTCAACTTTAAACCCGGAATACTCTATGCGTTTGAATAAGCTTTTCTCTTTCCCACGTCAACTAGTTGAAATTTATTACGTTTGTGCAATTCCTCGTGCAACAATGGGTGATCAACCACCCGCTGCTGTTTGCAAACACGCCAAGTGGCAAATGGGAAAGGACCCTTGCCTTTTGTGGTATAGAATTAACCCTAACTTGGTTGGGGTCGGAATGGATATGGTTATAGGTTACTTGATTTGATTGTTTCTAAGCATTCGAAGTGTATATACTTTTATAGAAGAGGGCCCGTACTGTTACGTGCTTATTCCGATGATTCCGACAGCAGACGATGGTGTGCGACCGAGATTCGTTTCGCCGCGTGATAAGGTTCACGATTGCGAGCTTGGGCGGCTGAACCTGAATGATCACTATCAGGACTTCGAGAAAATGGCCCTGCATTGCCTTTACAAAGATTTTATAATTTGTATTTAGTATTTTTTCGCCAACAGAGTTTGTTGTTCTTTTTTCTCAACACTTGTCTCCCAAAATCTCAAACTCTTTTTACCTTTTGTGTCTAGCATAATATCAATCTATTCAAAAAATTTATTCAACGTTAAAAAAAAACTCCATCAACAAAATCAATTTAATCTCACCCCTCCCTCCGTAACTTGTTAATGTGACGGATGTGACTTCGTCCCCTCGGAAACTCAATTGGCGTATACGTCAAGTGATATTAAGGGTTAACCACTGACTGAGAATTTTATTTATCAGAGCCTCCGATGATCAAAGGGGTTTTACTGAGTGAATAGACCAGCGAATCGGTCGCCTCAAATGTCACCTCTGCCCATAACAGTTCAGTGCCACCCCGAATATTGAACTTCAACAGAACTCAACTCAACAAAACTCAATTGGCGTATACGACAAGTGATATTAAGGGTTAACCATTGACTGAGAATTTATTTATCAGAGCATCCGATAGTCAAAAGGGGCTTAAATTTTTCAGTATTTTTTATTTTACTGCGTGAATAGACGAGCGATTCTCTTGCCTGAAGCGTCACCCCTGCCCATAACAGTTCAATTCCACCCAGAATATTGAACTTCAACAGTTCAAATCCTGCGCTGCGCTCGTCACCCTGATAATGTATATTAAGTTAAATCTCATGTTGCTCAGAAATGACACTGGTAACACTGCCCTTCAATACAGAAGATAGTAATATTTGCACTACATTACTGTTTGGCGGTTGAACAACTACCAAAATGTGCAGCAAAAGCAATAGACATAAACCCGTTTCACAAAGTAAGGAAAATATTTTTCCTTCAAAAAATACAAGAAAATGAATGTAACTTTTCACTGTCTATTGCTTCGATTGTGATCTTTTTACGACTAAACGACAATAAACAGGTAAACGAGAAAATACAGAAAACTTTTACCCCGAAAAATTACCAACACTAGTCACTATGTCAATGGTAAAACCGAGCTAAAATAAATTCAACTCTATGACCCTAACAATAAGATTATTTTATAGATACTCATGTTTCACCGTTTGGTATGACCGTAATGACCACACTACACCGAAAGTTCGAGGGGTCATACATTAGATATTACTCATAAAATCAAGTACAACTCGACAAACTTATTTTAAGTTGGCGAAATGAGGGAACTAAAATTTCCAAGGGGTGGCTGTTAGTTTCGTTCAGAAACTATGTCAGTGGCCCCATTCAACTCCTACGGATAAGCTGATGAAGATGTGTGGTATTGACCCACCTAATAGTTATATTTATTTAGGCAAGAAATAGCCGGCGTCCTATTTTATTCCTCTACCAATTTATGTGATTTCTGTACCCATAAATAAAGAAAAGGATTTTAAAATGACGTTTATTGGTCGTAAATTAATTTATGAATGAGTTTTGATTTATGAATAGATGAGAACTATAAATATTTGTGAGGTTATTTTTAAATTGAAATTGGTAGGGATTATTTTATAACAGTTTTACTATGCCACTATTTGATGAAAACCGTTGATGGACAGTTTAATCAAATCAAATCAAATCAAAATTTATTTATTTCTGACACAAAGATCCATACTCTAAGCTAAGTACTTACTTAATATTAATGCATTAATCGTATTTAAAATTTAAATTATATAAGAATGTAAAAAAAAAAAAACATTTTATTAACACTCTAATATGATGTTGCAAGATGGGGCAGTTCAGCTTATCGGTGATAGCTTTGAGAATGCTGTTGCCACTCGCACGCGTTCTGCATAAAAGTGAGGCTACCTTTTTTCGCATTATAGCAGCAAAGCCATCAGTGCGCGCTTCCACAAACATGGAAGACGCACTGCAGAACCGCACCGTTAATGTAGGTACTCACGGTTTGAAAACTTTAATCGCAAAAACTATTTATAAAAAGAGGTGCCAAGTTTAAGGGTTTCCATTCCTCCGACGCTGACGTCGGTCGCGCATTACGAAACTACGAAAAATCATAGAACATACTTAAAAAATATAAAAATGAATCCCTATTTTTTCTGGTCACGCTATTACTTGAGAAAAGCTGGGCCGATTTTGATGATTTATTTTTTGTTGTGTTCGTAATTGTTAGGACAAGGTTGTTATGCAGAGTTTAGCTAGGCCGAATGCCGAGCTTCGCTAGGCATCAGCTAGTACATAACAAATTGTTCTTTAATCATCGCACTGCGCTGCACGTCAGCGTTGAATTTTTGTTTACGCTATCATACGCGCTAATGGTATGCTATCGACATCAGCATAGAAGGAAATCAAGCCTCAGACACCAAATAAGACGACACAGAGTTCCGTTGTTGGGTGGTTCTAATTATTTAGAGCGTAAAGAACACTAAAGAACCAGCCGCCGAAGAACCAAAGTCACCGTCATAGCTGTCAAGGCTTGCAAGCTGAAGTGGCAATGGGCAGGCCACATCGCTCGAAGAACCAATAACCGATGAGTAAGAAAGGCTAGATTAGGTTAGAGGTAGAAAGGTTCTTGAGTGCGCAGCGTAGGTAGGCCTCCCACTAGGTGGACTGTCGGTGGTATGGACTGACTGACTGAGGTGGTGACATATTTGAAGGTCGCGGGTAACCGGTAGATGCAAGTTGCAAATTGTCGTTCAGTGTGGCGGTCCTAGGGGGAGGACTTTGTTCAGCAGTGGACGTCTTCAGGCTATAGATGATGATTATGAAAGTAAACTAAGAAATGCGGTTTTAACTGGTTTTATTCATATAAAAATGACGTTGGGTATGGATGATGCAAAAGATAAACCGAAATTATCGTTATCTAATCCATCAAAATATAACTCGCTTTATGAAGCAAGTTGTTTTCACTGTATTCGTGATATTGATTCAGTTTACATCGTTTTCTATAAAGCTAATAATAAATGTATAAAATAATTATTTAATGACGTTGCAGTTAATCTATAAATGCAGGTCTTAAAAGCCACGTTTGAAATGCAGTTAAAGTGGTTTTTAAGTGCAGTGTTGTTACATAGTGTTCTGTTAAACACTAATTGGACATACGAAAATGCAGTGAATTCATCTTTATAAAGTGTTTGAAGATGCAAACCAAATTGGAAATGTAATTTATGTACTTAGCTAGTTACTAAGTGCATTTAAATTTACTAACCAGTGTTTGTAAAAAAATGTGACAAAGTTCCCTCCAAAAGTAGTGAAGCGGTCTATACACATCAGTTGAAGTTTTTAAGCCATATCTTAAATGCAATTTCTGCTCTTAGCTAGTTACTAAGTTCAGTTAAATTTGCCAAGTCATTTTCTATATTAATTAGTGACCATGTTTCCACTATCTTATTATCATCAAGTGAAGAAGGATGTATTTCCCTTACAATTCAGCAGTGTAGGTGTCGAGAAAATGTTTCCGCTTTCATACTACAGTCAAGTGAAGAAAAAAGTATTTCCTTACTACCATCGGTGTATAAAGGTTCGTTCTTTATGTTGTCTGTTGTTATATTTTGTATAACTCACGTTTCAATCAAAGTAACATAGTTATTATATAAGGTTGTGTTGTCCGATAAACCTGTCTAATTTTTAATCACCCACTCGAATACCACCTTAAAGTTTAATGTGGTTTAGTTCCCTCAACTCTGTTCTTTTAGACATTGCATATTCATTATCTGGTGAGAACAGATACCTCTCGAGATCTTAGACAGTTTGCATTAATCATTGTGTTGTTAAAGTTCTCAATTTGCTTTCTTCGCTTTAAACCGCCCAACCCCAACTTACAAGATGACCAACATCGTGAGAACCTCTTCGTTCTTCGTTTAATTTAGTAAAGTACTTTACTAGCTCGCCCTGCACGGGTTCGATCGCATAGGCAATTTAAAAATCCCATTCCACCTCGTAGGGGGTTGATATTCGCCTTTTTTTATTTTTTATGCTCAGTACTAGCATAGCATGAAAAAATATTTTATTTCCATGCAAACTTTGGGGGTTCATTTTACCCCTTTAGAGTTGGAAAACTTACTGTCCGCTAAATCCGTTCTCATTCTTCACCTAGTAATCAGCGGCTTGGTCTGTGCTTTGATTCCTAGAAAAGTATCTTCTCTTTTATGTATATAGATTTCCAACCTTCATAACGGGTAATTTCCTTACTTTCAGGGTGGTGTGTCAGTGAAAGCACCAAGCGATAGCGACGACGAACCGGTGCTAAAGCAGCCGCGGTTGAGCAAGCGAGGTTCGCCGAGACGACAGCGCACTCCCGTTAACCAGCATAGATACTCCCGCCGCCGTGACCTATCCTTGGACAGTCGCCAATCAGCCTCAGAGGTAAGCATGATCTACAATGGACACGCCGATGTTGTAGCAGTCGCGGTAAGTAGACCTGGGTCGCAAAAAAGACACCGTACTCCCGCTAATCAGCACAGATACCCCCGCCGCCGGGACTTATCGGTGGACAGTCAATCCCATCAGCCTCAGAGGTATGCATGACCTACAATGCAGACGCCAATGCTGTAGCAATCGCCAAGACGAGGTTTGTCAAGAAGACAGCGTACTCACGTTACTCAGCACCATTACAACAAATGTTCTACAATGAAGAAGCTAATGTTACAGCAGTTTGCGTGAGTATGTAAGCCAAGAAAATAACTTACTCCCGTTATCCAGCACAGATAGTTTCGCCAGCGAGACCTTCCAGTGGACAGTCGCCAGTCAGCCTTTCAGAGTAACAGTAAGTTCTATATAAGCCATCGGTAAAGCAGCCGTGGGGAGGTAGAAGACAGGGCTTGCCGAGAAAATATTTGCCAGTAAATTCAGAAGTAAGCAGAATCGGGTTGAGATAGAATGCATCTGCAAATACCAAATTTTGCTTTGTTGTAGCAAAGTTAGCAGCTTTCTTTGGATAAGACAAAAATAGTCATAAAGATGTGACACGTCATCGTAATTGTTCACTCAGACTCAACTCAGGCCTTCTTAAATAAAAAAAATATTTGATCAGTTTTTCCTCAATTTTGACATCACCCATTTCCAGCAAGCCATGTCATTAAAATTAGGACTAACTTCTCAACTTATACAATC
Source organism: Apocheima hispidaria (assembly GCA_947579745.1). Lineage (NCBI taxonomy): Eukaryota > Metazoa > Arthropoda > Insecta > Lepidoptera > Geometridae > Apocheima > Apocheima hispidaria. The sequence continues at coordinate 4,893,836 of OX388165.1, read as the reverse complement.
CTTTGTTGTACTTTTTCAGGACGAGCAAGAATATGCGATAACTTACAAGTGGCGTGGCTTCGGCTCCGATTGCGAATCTGAACTGACGAGGCGAGACTCTGACAACATGGCGGACGAGAGGCGAGTGCCAGGCAATTGTGACGACTTCAACGCTAGGGCTACGGACCAGACTGTGCCAGTGACTGACCAAATTGATGGTGAGTGTTGAGAAACTACAAAACTGACCTTATCAGGCCAAAATCTGATGGACGAGAGACGAGTGCCGGGAAATTGTGACAACTGTAACTCTAAAGCTATAGACCAGGACGTGGCTGTAACTGAGCTGACTGGCCAGATTGCTAGGGAGTGTTTAGCAACTCGATAGTATTAATTGAATGCTTGATTTCCTTTTTAATATAGGCAGGTCTTAAAATAGATAGATCACAATTACCAGACGCATCAACTAAAGGATAATATCCTTATGGATTGACGCACATCTTTAGTTTCGACTTGTTTATGATCTCAATAAATACAGGCTTGCTGATTAACTCAGTTCCTGATTCAGCAGTCTAGTTCGGGTTGGGATGGTAGGATAAGCAAAGCAGGACACCCTTCCCGCAACGCGTAACTACCCGCCACTCTCCTGCCGTTTTACGTGTCTTCATCTCAGTTAAGCAGTGGACCTGTCTCTGATATTTGCAGTATATGATTTCAATCAAGTACCCATAGCCGTCACGGCCCCTTTTTCGTGGAAAGTAACCAGATGACGACCATATTAAGAGTAGTCCGCTTGATAACATTTATTGCATCATGCTTTATTGTATCTATAGATTAACTATGTACGTACCCCGTACGTATGAAAATACTTTGCAATCGAAAGATCACAATAGTGTCGGCGTGTAGGTAGATGCTAACAGTATGGTGTATTGACCGATACTGAATCACCTGTCTACATAAATACAACATTATTGACGTAATATTTCATAATTAATGTCGATGAAATACCTAAAAATGACTAACCGCACCTAGCCGCACATAACAGTTCCGATACGCGCCCGACAGCTCCGTACCGTACAGTATCAGTGAAAATGAATATCGGTTTATTCATTTCATAACATCATTCGAACTCGTCAGTGTTAGTGACCTTCGGTGGACTTCAGTGGCGCTCCGACGCAGTCCGACGTCTTCAGTAATCCGACGTAAATTTCTAGCGGACAATATTTTGCCTGACACGATCGCAGTATTCCAAGATGGACAACAAAAGTTTGATCGAATTAGTTCGAGTACATCCTCCAATGTATGATCTTTCGCATAGAAGATGCTTATATAAGGTGGCGAACTCTCCTGCTTCTTCTCGATTCCTCCACGTGTTATGACCCCTTAAAAATTTTACCCCAAACTTTTTTAAAACCCCTATTTTTATTTATTTTTACGCTTTTTTGGCTTTATCTTACAAATAATATTTCGTCTTCATCTAATATATATCGAGGCATTTTTAACAAGCACGTGAAACTGTCATAGTTACCCCAAATGTACTAAAAACCACTGCACGCGTCGGTGTCGGTACTGATATGTACAAACAGCACGTCACGAAACTGTACGGTACGGAACTGTCGGTCACGTGTCTGCACTGTTGTGTGCGGATGAGCCTTTATAGTTAACGATAACTGACCGTTTTCCTTTTGAATCCACTGGCTTTAGTTCGCAAACAATAGCATTGAATGAAAACGTGCATTCCTTGTTTTTCAAACAAGTCTTTCGACAAACAAAATCAAGTAAACAACGCTCCGTTCGGTGACATTCTTCTATCCGTTACAGGACTTGAAAGACAACACACGACTCACACTGAAGAGCTTCAAACACCACCAACAGTTATAAAGAGGAAAAAACCAGTGAACACATCGAAATTCAACCAAACGGACAGAAAATCAAAACACTTGGCAGTATTTTACTTCAAGCATCATGACACGGACTCCGATCGACAAGTGATAGAGACAGATGAGAAAAGCCAAGAAGAATCTTCAGAAGAAGAGTGGACTTACGTCGGAAGCCCAAAAATTGGTAACGAAGATTCGACAGACATCATGACGTCATCGGTTGAAATCCAATGTGAACTGCCCGTAGACAATAAGACACAAAAACTTGATGCGTCGACGCCTGATCTGATAAAAGTGGAGTACACAAGATGTAAGGATTTAGATAGACTTGTCAATCAAGCGGAAGAAATGGCACAGAAGCAAGCAATGGCAAAGACAACAACAAATGGCCAACAACAAATGGCAAAGAAAAAAAGTACAAGGAATTTTAAACCATTGGCTATTGAAGAAGATGGCAAAAATGTCAGCATAAATAAGATGTCAAGAATTAAGGAGTGGCTAAACCAGAGTTCGGATGGAAAAAATGACAACAACCAGGTAGGTGTTTATTTAGATAACTAACGTAATATTTAAAGTAAAAATGTCATAGTAGATAGAATGTTTATGTTACCCACACTGATCCCTGAGGTGTTAGGACGTGGATGGATGCGGGGTTAAATACCAAACTTAAAATACCAGCCTTATTGCCAACAGTAAATTTTTCATTAAGACGAACGAGAGATTAATGATGACTAACTTCAGAATTAAACTTATGATTCATAACAACGAATGAGCGGCTTTGGAACCCGCAAACGGCGTAGTTTTTCCATCTAACCTAACGAGAGCGAAAGTGACAGAGCGATTCAGGAAGCATACAGGAAGCTACATTATGAATGCTTGGGTCCTACATTATCTATTTGTATTATGCCCTCTGTTCTAGAACCAAGACCAATTATTCGTATTCTGATTTTGACCACTGATCACATTGCGTTCTGAGATGGTGAACAAAGCTAGCCTATCCTGTATTTTGGTAACTTTTTCCCCCTCATTAGAAATGTAATGGGAAGAACTAACCTGGATATGATTTATAATAACCTTTTCTTATTCGTTCTAGGGCACAGAAAGTTACGACGCCTCAGGAGAATACACTACAGAGAGCGAAGTGGACACGTCACTCACATCTGAAGAAAGGAACCTGCACTCCTCAATGGACATGAGCACGTCGACTTGTACTGTCACTCCCACACATCATGCTAAGGTAAATATACCTGCTATCGAAAATCATTACCCTCCTTCTTGGGCAGATGGGTAAAAAAATAATTATTTATTACAGCTCCTAAGTTTGATTTTTGCCTGCCTAGCATGAGTGCCTTGACTAAACTTTGTCGAACCCTTATTTAAGAGGTATATATGCGACAGCTTTTTTTTTTATTTATTTTTTTTATGCCATAGGTGGCAAACAAGCAGACGGGCCGCCTGATGGTAAGCGATCACCGTCGCCTTTGGATACCTGTAACACCAGGGGCATCACAGATACGTTGCCGACCTTTAAAGACTCGATTAACAGCCTTTTTGAAGAACCCCATGTTGTAGTTACTCGGAAAAACCGCTGGTGGAAGCTCATTCCACAATTTGCAGGTGTGCGGCAAAAAGGATCGCGTAAAACGCACAGTGTGCGATTTCCACAGATCTATCACATGCGGATGAACTTTTAAGCGGTGGCGGCTGGTGCGGTGATGAAATCGCGACGCCGGACGAGCTTATTCCATATAAACGTATCCTCCCGTTTCCTTTCTGAATACTAGGCATTCGTTTGACCACAATCTCTTCTGACGGAAAGCGACGATGTGGCCAAAGATGTAGCACGCTGGCCTAAGAGGTACCTATTCACTCTTTTCTTGAACAGTCCCGGATTGTGATTGTTCGTTTGTGTGGAATAGACGGTCGCACAGCTAGGTTATCTTAGGTATCTCTTAACGATAACTACATGTAAATAATTTTTTGACGTATAGCAAGTGTGACAAGGTCTGATAAGGTAGTTGACAAGTTAGCATCATAAGACAGTTGACTTGTGTTTGTTACTAAAATAAGATGTTCAGTACAACAAGTTCTGTGATATATGCGTTTATAAATTTTGGTGGGGATTGAGAAGGTATGCTCTACTTTTACCTGTCTTCTGTTTGTGAAAATGATCACTTCCATGCTTATGAATTTATTTGTGTGTCTTCATGTTCATAGTCATCTTATCACTTTGTAAATATAATCACATTAAGTTGCACCGCTTTTATCTAAATTAAATTATCAGTGAAGCAGGCAAAGATAAGTTTTTACCTTCAAAATGGCGCTTTGAATTAGGCTCCGCTGCAGTCTGCGTACAGCCGCCAAAGAGTGCGAAAGAAGATGCGAAAAGTTAGGGAGTAAAAGAGATAGCTATAATGAAATCTGTCCGAAGTGACAGATTTGCGGGGGTCAATTTAAGTGCGCTAAAGTCGTATCTCTAGTAAAATATTATTGGTTTGTCGCGACAAAAATAACGCTTTACATTGGCTTTACATTCAAAGCTCCACACTAGATGCTGTGTCCTTATTTTATTTACTGAAGCGGTGCGATGGCGCTAAAATAAATCTTTCTTACCCTCTGACAGCAAAACGACACTCCTCACATCATTATTGCTAATAATTTGTGTATAACAAACGCACCGTGTCCTAATCAGGTAACGCTAAGGAAGAAGCGACCTGGCAACAGCGCACGACCGTGGTCCGTCTCCTGCATATCACAGCTCAGCGCAGGCGTTTCTCTCGCGACTACGCCCAACGCGGGCGACGTTGCCGCAATGTCTATGTCTGAATCTGCTTTGAACACGCTTGCGTCACCGCAGAGAGTTACGCCAGGGAACTCTAATTCTAAGCTTAGAGGGAGTTCTACAACTGTACAGGTGAGCTAAAGCAACTAATATAGCGCTTGTGTATGTGAAATCTCACGGCGACGGTGCTTCAATGTTGCACAATATTGCGTCTGTATCTAAGTCGAGATTGATCACGCTTGCAGAGTTCTACTTCTGTACAGGTCATCCGTAACTACAAAGGTTTGCTCTCAATACTCAAAAGTCTCGGCTTAAAACCAAGCATAGAAATTTGAGCCGTATGTCGTGTGTCGCACAGCGAAATTTAGACGTTACATCGGTAGTATCACAATCGACCACGCCTTTTGTACTCGATAATAAAATTCTACTCCACGGCATACAATTAGGGCTCATATTCCAATGCTTTGATATTTGCGGGTTTTGTGTTAAATGAGTGTACTGAACGACGACATTATTAGTACCTATTATCCAATGATTTTGTACATTTTGCGTGAAAATAGTTTTACAAGAGTTACAAATAATATACACAGATATTAACATGCTAGATGGCGCTATTTATAAATGTTTTGAGAAATACAAAAACGTCTTTGTCAATTAATTTTTGTTGGGTAAATTGTAACTTAAATTACTGTGTACAAAAAAAAAACATTTTTACACTTTTTGTTTTTTGTTTTGGGCAATTTTTTTTTAAATTACAACATCCTTAGAAGTTACAACGCACGTATTAAATGTTGTTGGTATATTGAAACTAAAAACATGAGACCGTTTAATAAATAATTTATTAATAATTAATCGTTTATTTGGCTCAACGCATAAGCATTGCCATTCATCGTGGTAATGCCGCCAGCATGCCGGATACGCTGCCAACTGGTAGTGGGCTTGAACATTTGGATTATCTATATAGACCTTTAATGGTCTCTGGATAATTCAACTGTTATTTTTATGTAGTAGGTTAAGTAGTTGTAGTTTGTATGTATTTTGCTTAGTTAAAAGGCACTTGCCCGAAAAAAAAAAAGTTTACATAATGTTACTAACTCTTCCCCAGGGTCACATATCAAGCACTAACACTATGACTGAAGCGTGCACGTCGTGCGTCGAAGCTAACGACAAGCAATACTGGCTGCGACGCAAGCGGCTCAAACTGCGCATACGAAGACACAACAACGATACTTCGAGGCAGGAGAGATTGGTCAAGTCGCTGTCATTCTGTGGGCGACTGACGCCCGAGATAGAGGATAAAAATGAACGAAGTACCGCTAGTGACCCCGCTACGGGAAGAAAGAGCAGGTTAGTTACTCATAAAAAACTCATTTAAATTTAAAAATCGCTGGGGTTGACGGATGGGTAGACGACGGACAGCCGAACTAGAAGATTAGAATCACATACCTCTAATTATAAGTCTGTGGAACAAACGGACACGGAACGGGGTGGCTAGACTAGCTTTTTTGTCGTTGTGATTAATAAAACTAAAATAACTAAAACTGTAGTTTCATTTGCTTTAGAATATTTCTGATCTTATGATTATGGTAGACATTATTACAGCAATGCCGTTTTTGAAAAATTACATATCAACAAAATGAATGAGAAAAAAATTAAATTAAAAAAAACTTCCTCCTTGAAATGTTATATTTACGATAAGTATATTTTGTTTCTCTTCACCAGATTCGACACAACATCAACATCCGGCAATGATAGCGACGAGGAGCAAATCAAACAGCAGCTAGCGACGATAGCGAACCTGCGCAAGAGCATAGAAAAAACGCACATATCGACCAGAGAGGGTGAAGGCGCAATACCGGAGCAAAACGAGGCTGAGACGGTCGCGCCCAGTTTCAAACTGGGTCCGGCAGGCGGCGCTGTCAGGCCGAGACTGGCGAGGAGTTTGGAAAGGTGGGTAGATAAAAAAAAAACTCAATCATGATCCAAAAAAACAAGGTCCGGTATTACATCAGCTTACGCCACTATCTGCCATTTTGTCGTGTTTCGTCATCTTTGTGTCATCATCATCATCAGCCGAAAGCCGACAACTTGCCACTTGCATCCACAGGTTGCCCTTGCATTTACAATGTCGTCGGTCCACCTTGTGTCCGTCGTCTTCCAGTTCGTGGTCGTCACTCAAGAACCTTTCTTCCCCATCGATAATAGGTTCTTCGAGCAAGCTTCAATGGGCAGGCCCCATTGCTACTTCAGATTGCACCTTTGTGTAACGTGTTTGTTTGTATTCCGCTTGCTTATGTACGCAGAGCTATTTTTCGTAAAAGATAGACCTTCGTACACCGCGATATCCTACTGCGGAGTACGCGTAAGCCTATGCCTCTAGCGAGTCAGACGAAGTCAGACGGAAAGAAAAGTGTAATTCAGGAAAAAGGTAGAACTATACACTTGCTAATTGCAACTAAACCAGGATATCAATCGAAATTCTCTTCTATGCTATCCTAGATATTGTTATTACCTCAATATAGAGCAATAATCACTTGACTATCAACAGGCGTTAGATCTAGCGAAAAATGTGTGTAAATCTAGGGTTTTCGATGAGTTTTTGTATCGAGAAAATGTTATGTTATCATATATTCTCTCTTAGCTATATAGACGATACACTGATGAAAATAAATTTATCTGTGAGATGATAGAACCAAAAAACATAATTATATCTCAACATAAGATTTCTAATGTACATAACTAATTAATGAATGTATGAGTGAATGAACATGAATGCATGGAATAGAGAAATATATTTTTTTCGTTTCATTCTTCCCCCTTTTCTAACTTCTATCTGTCCATCCGCAGAGAGAAGAACTTCTTGGCGTTAAGCTTGGGCGACCCGGGTCAGTTATGGGACCTGAGTATGGATAAGGACTCTGACGTGGACAAGAGCGTGACGGCCGGGACTGAGGAGCACAGCTCGTTCTCTGAGCAGGCTTGGGACTTCTATCAGGTAAGTTGACATCTTTGTCAATTTCACATTAGTTTTTAGTGGTAGGAATCTTTTGCAGACTTCGCCTGGGAAACCTTTGCACCTTTGCAAGTTAGTCAACCTCCAGGCCGTAGTGTCCAAATATGACTATTTCCGGATGGAAGGGCAATGTTTTCAATCAATCAATCAAATCATTTATTTGCAATAATACATTACACCACAATGGTGTTTCCAGTGAAATGACTGGGCAAAAAGAGATAAAACAAATACAACAGGACTAAAGCGCAGTGTATTGCTGCGCAAGGTTCTGAAATGTTGAAGTTCAAAATTTTGGGTGGCACTTAAATGTTTTGGGCAAACGTAACGCATACCACCAGGCGAGCGACTAGCTTGACTCGTCTCTCAGTAACATAAAAAAGCCCTAACTGCCTCGAGATAACTTGACCACTTCTCACACTAATGTAACTAAAGCCCAAAATTATAATAAAAAAATGCTATGGGATGCCAAGAAGCTGGCTCTCAAGGCTATCTATAGTGAATACTACGAGTCAAGATGATTACGCTTTTCAAGAAAAAAACTCACGTTAAGCTCGAGTAAAAGTCACGCTAACAACGTCGGGTCCACGCTTCGGGTTCGTGTTTTGTTTGAACAACGTACACAAGCGCATCGAATGCGGTTGGTCGATTCGGTCCACGCATTGTTGGCCGATACGATACAAATCTCTACAAACACAAACTTTTTGGCCTTTATGGAATACCCAAATGATGTACTAAACAAATTGTATCTTCTTGTCAACAGGAGAAATACAACTCGGAACCCTACTCCGAAGCACCTGACTCGGACGCCGCGCGTCGCCTACTCGAATTCGGAGATGACTACCGCGCCTTCCTGGACTCCCAGTCGGACTGTTGCTCCAGCCTCTCCGCCCAGCCCGAGAACGATAGCCCCAGCGGCACCCGCCGACGCAGACCGCCCTCAGAAATGTCCCGAGAAAGGTCCCTCCCGCGCTACAAACGACCTACAAGAACATCTCCCATCGAAACACCCTCACGCAAACCCAAAAAGTCAATGTCCAGCGCCGAACGCAAAAAGACGCTTCTCGACAGTCTCGAACGGTCTAGAAACAACACCAGTATCGAAAGCAACGATGGGAGACGACGTCGCCCGTCCGAAACCAAAAACAAGCGCTCCCCAGAATTTGATCTTCTAAACGTTCAAGCTTTGAGCCGTCGACGACACAGCTCGAACCTCACCAGCGACGAGGTCAACAGCTCCTTGGAGTACACGGAAGTCAACAACCGACCCGATATATTAGACTCCCTAAACAGAAGGAGGAATAAAGATGGTGAATCGGAACTGCAGAAGGTCGCTTTGTCGGAGTTAAGACGGAGGTCGACCGAGAGCGTCGATTCGGAAGACGGATCGTCGAGTCCTAAGAAGCATAGTAGAAGGAATTGGGACGGGGATTCCGATTCGGAGTCGGAAGAGGTTCGGTCTATGGTGCGGCGGTCGAGATCGCAGTTGGAGGCGGCGGAGGCGGTAATGGCGCGTCACGACTCCTCCCCGGACCTGCTCCGAGCTTTCGACTATGTAAGGACATACGATACAGATTTAGCTAGTTTTTCTGAGGACGAGGACGCGCGCTCGTGCGTCGCGCGCAGGCATGCTCGCTTCCGCGCCCGGCTTTGCCTCGCTGTCGCCACTGTCTCGGTACTCATCATTGTTTACATACATCTTCAGTGACGTGGAAACTGACGTGGTTTTCACACATTTTGTTTTTATTATTCGGGAATTATGTTAGATTAAGCCGGATCGGTGGTCCGACTATTGTTCCGAAGCAGTTTAAAAATGTCTCGTTGAGGTGGGATCATTTGGAGACCTATACTAACGATTTAAGAAAGACATGACTTCTCACGCAAAGCTTACAGCACGCGTTGTTTGAAGTTTGCAAGATTCTATAACCTTACCAACGCTGACTTCGATCCCAGAGTAAGAACACCTAAATCGAACTTCTTGAATATTGAATTCTTTGAATATTGAATTTGAATTTGAATTCTTTAATAATATTGGCAGTGTAGAAAAATTAAACAAGATATAGCTTGACCCGACTACGTCATTACGTCACGGCGCATTTATGTTGCAAACTCATTTTTTAACAATGAGTTTGCTAACAAAACAGCTAATAATATGTATATATTTTAAATGTGCTTGATTAAGCCCTGTCATTTGATACACAAAACGGCATCATTAACAAATTTTAGTTCGTGACTTTGTCCTCTAGAGGAAGCCATATTAAATTTAATATGACCAGCGGACGAACGCTATACCGGTCAAAATCATAACCCTCCTTTTTGCTTCGCGAAGTCGGGTGAAAAAGTCCGCAGCTATAGTTACAAGTACAGATGCCCCATCTGCCATAATCGGCCGTGAACCATTCCCGTACGGAAACAAAATATTTTCAGTGACATCTAGCTTGGGCTTGTGTGATATGAATCGTTATTAATGTAAGTATGCCTAGAGTCGCCGCGATAGTCAGATTGTGTGAAGTCTCTTGTGAATTTAGAGACGTTTTTGGCTCATAAAAGTGTACGATAACGCTTTAAAAAAAGTATTATACTTTCGGATCTCTTGTGCCTACATTCCATTTGTTGTAAATATTAGGTAACTTATTTATATGTAAACGTACAAACAAGCATTTTGAGCAAATACGAAATCTGACGATCGCTGCGAGGTGGTAATAACTTATGAAGTTAACATGTTCACTGTTTCACGCTTCCGAAGATATATTTGACGTACTTAATTCCTAATTTAAATGCTTTCTTTCAATTTCGTGTAACGCCAAATGTGCTAAAGTGAAACAGTAGTGTTTTAAATTCAAAAGTTTGTCTTCAAATTCAGGTTTGATTTTTTTCATGCCCTAGTTTTTTCCTTCCTACTAACATTTCCTCTGTGTGTTCTTTTTTTTTTACTAACTGCCTGTTATATTTTTCTGTTACATCGTTTTAATTATTTTTTTGGTGGTAAAACTTGGTGCTAGGTTGTTATGCTAGGATATATTATTAATAATAGTTTAATCTCATATTTAATTTATTTGGACGAGGTACTGAACGCTTTCACTTAGGAATCATTCAAAGTTACCAGTGGCATAAAATGACTGAAAAAAATGTAATGTCAGATTGACAGATGTCACATTTGACGGTTTCGTTGTCAGTTCAGGATTAGGGGGCTTATTCTTGGTATGCTCATTAATATCTGTTTACACTTTAGATAAATAAATAGATAAAAGTTATTAAAATTATTAATTTAAATCGTGATTTCTTGTCAATGAGTGAGATAGTTTTACATCAAGTTAGTGTAGTTTTCGATTTTGGATGTATTAAATATACAATAATATTCTAGGTTTCGTATTGCATGTAATGTTGACTGAACTCCAAAATATCTCACAAACGTTGTAAATTGTTATCATAATAAATATTGTAAACGAATAGGGGTAGGATGTTAATTGATCTTTTTTACAAAATGTAAAACTTTATATTGATCTTTGTATAAATTGTTTAGATTAATAAATGTATTAATTTGAAAATAATTATGGAGTTTCAGTCAATTAACACCCTAACTCTCAACACCATTCAGGCCTTCTATTTTGTTAGATCAGTTTTTAGGTTAGATTAGCAACTTTTTTAGACTTTTTTATAGTATATTTTTACTACAATTCTGCGTGTTTTTATTTTACATTTTTTTCTTTCTTATACTTATTAACAATGATATTTTACTTAAAGATAGGTTTTTACCTTCAAAATGGCAAAAAAAGAGATAGCGATAATAAAATCTGTCCGAAAGGACAGATTTTCGAGGGTCATTTTAAGTGCGTTAAAATCTTATCTCTAGTAAAATGTCATTGCTTATTCATATATATTTTCTCAATAAGCTTGAGCATTGACTTTATACATTAGCCACCTAAAAGAATGCTGTTCAAAATCTTAACGTGATTGTTAGTCTAAGAAATGCTATAAACAGATTAATAAAAATAAAAAATTTGATTAAATTAAATGTTGTGTCGTGCTATGCTTTCAACTGCAGATGTAAAGGATTGAAGTGAGTTAGTAGTGTTTTATAATTATTTCACTGTTGTATGTAGATGTTTAATGTTTTGATGCGTAGGAGTTATTTAGCGTTTGCAAAAATGTTATTTTTTCCGCACACAGACGGAGTTGGTCACACGTTGCCGCGAAAATATTAACTTGCTGGACGCTGCTTTGGCTGAAGGACTTTCGACGACCTTGCAGAGGGATGTTAGAGGTTAGTTCACAATAACTTTAATACATATATTACTATTAGTATTCACGGGATATTTACCACGATTTTTAATTTTGTTGAGTTCCCGATTTCGGCACAGTTGCATGCGCCATGTTCACGGGTAGACTCGGGTAGTGTTAAAAATCGTGGTAAATATCCCGTGAGTACTAATATTAATGTAGTAAACAACCACGAAAGTCTAAAACAGTGTTTAACTTTAATAATTATATGTTTTAAAAAATACAGCTATTCTTGTTTACAAGTACATAGTGTTTATATTTGGTTTATACTTGGTGAAGCCACAAGAAATCAAAAACACAAAAATTCATAATTAAAAAAAAAATGTATCTAAAATTATTTTATTTTGCAAAAAAAGCGACTTTACTTACCTACAATAGTACAAACCACTAACAATACAGAAGACGTAACGTACCAATGGTTTAGAATTTAAGGTACCAATAGTCAAATCACACGTCAATATTTTTGTATATTTAGAAAATACTAGCTGTTACCCGCGACTTCGTTCACGTGGACCTAAAAAAAATATTGAATATGTCCGTCTCCGACTCCTACGCTATATATATATATATATATGTATATGCAAAAATTCAGGTCGATCCGTTCAGCCGTTTAGCCGTGAAAACGCGACAAATATCCAGATATAGAAACAGAGAGAGAGAGAGAGAAAGTTACTTTGGCATTTATTAATTAGTTATTAATTAATATTAGTTAAGATGTAGTTCAAATTTATCGACTACACCAGGTACCTATTCCCAAACTATTTTGGGCAAGAGATTTTTACAAAATAAACTGATACCTCAGACCCCCATAGCCAAATTAAATTACTTTAAAAACCCTATCTCTAGTTTTTCTAAAGTACAAAAATGATACGTCCTACTAAAATATTAGTGATTCTTAAAACAAGTTGGCAACTTATACAGTATCTTGAAAGTATCAAATAAGAACTTGTGTTAATTAATAGGGGTCGATTTTTAAACCTCGTCGACCCACAAAATCAGTTTTCGTTTATGTCGACCCCCGGGAAACCGATATCGACCACTTTGGGACTGGACCCTGGACTATACATTTTTTTAGAACTCAAATTTGACAGTTCCAAAACTAGTTGCCAGGTCAAAAAATATTATGCCCTCTAAAAATGCGTTGATTTCACATTATGAACGTTGCATCGGCTTGCACATATATATCTGGTTTCATGCAAAAATGTGAGCGCGGTTCCTTGCTCGAATTTCGACCGGTTTCCGATCGCCTTATGCAGTCGAGTGCATCAGGTCCTTCATCCTATATTTGGGGCTCCATTCAAGACTCGCTTAATTCGGGCCGATATTTTTTTTTTTTGCTAAACGTCGAATGAAAGTTGCCATTTAAATTAATGGCCAAAAGCGTTAACTTAAATTAAGAACCCCAAAGATTTTAAATAAGAAATCGAAGCGCGCCATGAATAACTTGGGTTTTTATGTAACTTTTTGTAGCGCCTATAGAATAAGTTTTTTTTTTTTTTAAAAGCGGTATAATTATTTAAGAAGATTTCAATGGCTTAATTTCAAATTACAGTTTAACACTTCCTTTGATCTGCATCTACATAAACCTTAGGTAATATTATACATACAATTAACTCATGAAAGGTCTATATTTAGAAGCTGTTGCGACCGTATGGTCCTCTATATCAGTCTCTAATCTCAAGCGATTATCTTCCTTTTGATGTTACTTTATGACAGGAGTGGCTACGTCATTACATGGTTGAGTGCGACCAACTTATCTTTAGAGCTTATTTGAGGAGACACCATCGTATTTTCTGAACAAGTATAACAGCCTCCCGTAGGAAATTCTAGTCCCCTCATTTGGCCAACCTATATTTGTTAAAAAAAAGTCACACTACCGTGCTACCCGTCAGGCTTTCCCGTTGGTCTTGCATATCTAATTAAGGGCTGTCACCGTTATTTCGAACTGGTATCAACTGGTATGTCATACTTGTTGATAGAAAAAGTTGTGTGAGTCATCTGCTGATTACTTAATACTGTGGATGAGTTAAATATAATCCGAGGTCCTTTTTTAAAAAGAATCGCCGGCCGGATAAACTGTTTAGAAATACCCGATAGTTCAGGGAGAAGAAGAAGAAACATAACGGTTTGTAGTTGTTTTTTTTTTTTGGCTTAACACGTTTTGTATTTATCCAATGTCAAGTTTTGTGAAAAAGAACGTGCGGCGATGCGGGGTTGCGCGATAGATGAACATCTATCTGTCGAGTTTATTAGTACCGGTTTCTAAACCACCTACATCAAAATTATAAACCTACATTGTATGACGTAATACTCACAACGTACAATGATGTTCAAGAGCAAAAAAACATAGTAGAAAAACATACTCTTAGAAATCTTGGATTAAACTCAATAACTAACGATGACAATAACGTTTTGTAAAAAAATACCTGAACCTAAAAAAGACTTATATCGGATCTCATAGTTGCGCTAGTTTTAATAAAGCGTCGGGTAATTTATAGCCCAGTGTGGCAACCCTGTCACAATTCCCGGAAGCGGCGACACGGCCACCGGTCGCACGCCGCCGCCGCCGCCAGCTCGTCTCCAGCTATTTCTGCCAACGAAAGCGGAACGGTCTCGCCTGCTCCCGTACTGTGGACAACGCACTCACTTTTCGCATTTTTTATGCAACTTAGAGAAAGAGGCAAGTCGAGACGTGAAGAGCAAGGCGCTCAACCTGATTATCCATCATGATTGCCCATAACCGTTGCAGTCTCAAACAGAATTGTGGACTTTTTCTTTTTCATTTTTTCCTTTGAGGATTTTGGCTTCTCACGTCTTGTGTATTTGCTAGTGTCAAGTATATAAATATTTTCAAGTTATGGTAAATGTTGTCAACCAAGTCAAAGTCCCAGTCAAAGGCAAGCAAAGTAAATCACGGTCAAGTCCAAGTCATGCCTCAGTAAACTGGTGGAAAGCTTACTAGAGCTTTCTGTTTTGAAAACAACATGAAAAGTTACGTCAAGTATATCATACCATTATACCTTTCACCAAGCAATTGCATGTGACGAACACTTTCTTAACGGATAAAAATAGACCGTTTTTACACATTACCACTCGAAATAAAACACGTTTTGGACAATGACGCGATATGACTTCTTTGCGTTCCCGCCAAAAACTCAATTTTGGACTTCGACATTTCAAAATCCCGCGTGGCACCTTATTGGTTTCGTCACGCTCATCATCATCAGCAGTCTTTTATTGGCAACTGCCATATCTAGGCTTTTTCTAAATGTATGCCTCTGAGATCGGTAGGCAGCTATCCGCGTGCAGTTTTTGACCTTCCCCTTCTACTACTGGGGCCCTATTCGGAGAAATGACAATATTATCTCGGTCACTCTCACTCCCATTAAATTCTAAATTAGAGAGACAGTGACCGAGATAATCTCGAGCGCACAGGAATAGGGTCCCTGTCCCAATACGTTCTCGTCACGCTAAGATATTGCCATTATTAAAAATATATTAAAAATCTTACTTTTATATTTTACTATACTTACTTGATATATTCCGATAATTATAGAACTCCTAAACAAAATATTTATTGATGTACGTTTGCCACCTACTTAATTTACGTATTTCATCATAATATTAGTCATAATGGATGTCTTTAGAGACATCAATAAATTCGCCCACGTTTCTAATAATGGCAACTCGACGTTAACCTGTCAAAACACGCACAAGGTCTCCCAAAATATAACTAGCAGCTAAAAATACAATGAGACCAACTTTGCTGTACAAATGAATGCGGGCGCAAGAATCGTACTTATTGAACAAAATTCACAGTCAGGAGGCAATAATTTTAGTTCCCTCATTTGGTCACATCTTCATAATAAGTTGGATGGACAATAACATCTCTGTATGAAATACTTGATTTCTCCTACGCTTTATACACATACAATCAAAGTAATGCTGCAAAGTAATTTACATCAACGCAATAGTTTTAGACAGTTTTGACACATTTGTCTTTTTATAAAACGAATGTCAAATTCTACATACAGAAGAAAGTATTTGCATATTACATAATGCAAATACTTTCCTTAATTAAACTTGGATGAGAATTTCATTAATATTAACAACGAAGTATATCATAAACTTATACTTTAAGTAGTAGGTACACGCCTATACCTAACCAAATTGTTATGCCGGTCCCAGGCGTGCAGGCCGAATACCGAATTTCGCGATAATTCGGGGCGATAGACGCTACTCTGGGACAGGCATTTGTGTATTGTAAAGGCCTCGCTACATGGCCTGACCTGACATCGTCTGAAAGAGATAGCTATATATAAGTTTTTGGGGGAGCGAAAGGGAGGAGCTATAACCTTAATAGTTTGTTTCTTTTGCTCCCGTGAAATTCAAATCTAGCTGTCCCTTTCACACGATGTCAGGTCAGGGACACCCAGGGACCCTATTCCTGTGCGCTCGAGATTATCTCGGTCACTGTCTCTCTAATTTAGAATTTAATGGGAGTGAGAGTGACCGAGATAAAATGTAATTTCTCCGAATAGGGGCCCTGAAGTTGGTTGCAAAGAAATTGCCAGTAGTCAATGCTTTCCCCGAAACCCGTTAAAGTTTGAAGCAGGCGAAAGGCTACCATACGATCTTCCAGTGTACCAATTTAAGTTGTATAATTTTCCACATGTTGTATGTGTATGGAAGCAAGTGTAAATTAGTTAAGTAAATGATAACTGTCAATAGATCTCCAGTTTTTATTAGGTATCTAGACATAACATCACGCATGGGTGACATCATTGATGTAAAAACGGAAAACAAACATTATCCCACTTGATGCATTTATGAAATTTTCAAGTCAGTTTCCAATCACTTCTTTGGGAGTTAAGTTGTAAAGTCCAACTAGTTTAATTAATTCCGTATAATTAAATCGGTGATCAAATATGGTGGTGTCCGGTAAAGTGTTGGTCATCGTTGAAGAATTCAGGGGACCGAAGTTGCGGAAAAGTGAGTTTGCTTTTGGATCAGCTGCTTTACTTTAGGACTAATTACTTATCTTTTCATTATTATCTTTATCTTATCTTTACTTATCTTATCTCATTTTATCTCGGTCACTCTCACTCCCATTAAATTCTAAATTAGAGAGACAGTGACCGAGATAAAATGTCATTTCTCCGAATAGGGTCCCAGTTAGTGAAGAGGACGATGCCCTTTTCTAGATTTGAAGAGTGTGGGGGTTTTTCAAGTATCCTATCATCTTGGGTGGCCATTGATGATATATTCTATCTACTTTGTTTCGCTTTATAATTATAGTAAATTACAGCCGTGGTTCATGACTGCGGTGGCCAAGGTGGGCCGAGGCCAGCATACGTGATTACATAAATGACCCATTGCTGCGAAGGCATGTTTAAGTACTTTACTTAAACATGTCGAGGATAATAACGTGAAAATACGCACAAATACTTTTGGTACGTTACCACTTTTCGTCACAAAAAAAATATATGTTTTTGTCTGACAACCCAATTTACGAAATTGTCATTTCTTGATTTTAGAAAAATTGACTTAACAAGTAACAAAAAAAAAAACCTCAAAAAACCTTAACCTTAAAAAGCACCTCTTTTTTTAAATGTTTTCATTACAAGCCAATTTTAAAAGAATTTTCTACAAATATTAAGGAGTACGTGAGTATATATTTCCGTTTTATTAAAATAAAATACTAAAGACACGTTTGAGAAAATATTTTTATCTACGGGATCCAAATCTACACCATGCAACCAAGTCAAACTTAAATAATGTGGTCTCACTTTTGATATCCTTTATCAGCTGTCAAAATGACTTTCGTTAATTAAATTCCGTGTTGATAAAATAATTTAGTTTTAGATTATTACATAACATCAATAATAATACAAAAACTATTTATGTCCTAGTCTTGTCATACTACACAATTTTTTTCGCTAACCAAATAGTCTATGTTTACTCAACTGACGTCACATTAACAGACAAGGTGAACAAGCCCGCATAACTTACGTAGGTAATGAATTGGCGGCATTTTACGGCCGATGCATTCTTTGGCATTGGCGCCAAAACTATTGTAGTTCGGGATTGCTTTTATTTGCACTGGCAACACTGTCTCATGGTCAGCTATTTATTGGACCCGCAAGTTATCCACAAACTGGAATAGAAAATGAATAGGATAAAATATTTTCTCATTTAAACGTTGCTGGTTCATGATAATAGTTTTTTTTTCCTCTTATTTTTTAGCTCTACAAATTGTGTATTTATTCAGTGTCAAGTACTGTAATATTTGAAGTGAAGTCAAATATTTCAAAATTAAAATAAGTCTCAGTCATAGTATTCTTTTTCTTTTTCCTCCTAAGAGGGTTTTGGCGTCGCACGTCTTATGCATTTGCCAGTGTCAAGTATACATATTTATTCTCAAGTTTAGTTAGATATAATCAAACAAGTCATAGTCACTGTCAAAGTAGAGCAAAGCAAGTCACGGTCAAGTCCTAGTCATGCCCCAGTAAAGTGGTGAAAACTTTACTAGAGCCTTCTATGGAGTTTTGGAAACAACACGAAAATTCACGTTTCACGACATTATACCATTCACCAACACTCGTGCATGTTCACGAACACTTAACGGGTAAAAATTCACAGTTTTTACATATTAACACTCGAAATAACACAAGTAATGGAAAATAATATAATGACGCGACATGATTTCTTCACGTTCCCGCCAAAACTCAAGTCATAGTATAAGTCAAGCAATGTAAGTGACGTTCAAGTCCACGTCACGCCCCAGTAAAGCGGTGGACACTACTAGAGTTTTCAATGGAGTTTTGGAAACAACACGAAGAGTCACGTTTCACAACATTATACTATTCACCAACACTAGTGCACGTGCACTCCACACTTCATGGATAAAAATCTACCATTTTTACACGTGAACACTCGAAATAACAGAAGTTTTGGAAAATAATACAATGACGCGACGTGACTTCTTCACGTTCCTGCCAAAACTCCGATAATAGGTTTCCAGATATTGCAGTTTTAAATATTTTAACAGCTGCTGAAGTAATTGCACACAAGTCTGATGTCATCTGCAAATTTTCCATGTCTAGGCCTCATACGTGTCTACTCGTTTTTAGGTCATCACAGTGATATTATATCAGTAGTGGTTTTATAGTCTATGTTGAACCGAGGAGAGGACCGTGAATCGAGATCTAGATATACTACATCATTGGAATTTTATTCGAAATTACTACATACTACATCATTGGAATTCCGAATAAAATTCCAAGATTATACAAGTTTTTTTATTTTCTCTTATGTTTTGGCTCCACACGTTTTGAATTTAACTAGTATCGAGTATCATAATATTTCAAGTGAAGTCATAGTCTACGCCAAGCAAAGTAAAGTCTGCGTCATGCCCCTGTAAAGTGGTAGAGACTTTACTAGAGGTTTCTATGGACTAATTACACGAACGTACGTACGTTACAACACGAAGAGTCACGTTTCACAACATTATACTATTCACTAACACCCGTGCACGTTCAGGAACACGTAATGGATAAAAATACACGATATATTACTGGAAAATAATACGACGACGGGATATGACTTCTGTACCTCCCCGCCAAAAACCCCTCAAGTAATATTTGAAGCCTTTAAAACTTTTGTTAGCTTCTTTATGGTTATAATGCTATCGATCCACTCTGAACTAAAAAGGGCTCAACAATATTAAATGATCTATTTCATTGTTTTCCATAACTACGAGCAAGGAGGTATTTAATATGTAGCAGTCATTGCAGCGTTGCCTTTTTAAAAAGACCGTTGACTGCGTGTCCCGACTTCATTCCATTTAATTAACCCGTGTTTAGACAGAATTATGGACTGTTAGTCAGTGCACTCTTGTAATTATCTGATATTAGTGCATTCTTAAACGTTATTATCTGTAGAAATGGTGAGATTGGATAAACGGTTTTTAAATGTGGCAAATAATAAGTACCGAGTGCATTTAAACTTGTATTTTAATACCTTCGCTCACTTCGGCTACAGACTGTAGCCTAGCATCCCATTACAACACTTTAAGGGTTGATTTTCTAAAAATCGTGAGACATGCCTTTCCTTATTTTTTATGTTTAGTTCATAGTTTCGAGGCTAAGTATGAAAAAATGTTTTATTTCCATACAAACTTTGGGGGTCCAAATGGGGCGAAATTCCACCTCTAATTTAGCAAAATCCGTTATTGTTCACCATTTGAGGAGTATTGGGTTCAAATTTCGCGTCTCTATCATAAGCGGTTTAGTCTGTGCGTTCCGGACCTCTCTGGTCCACGGATAGAGCTGACACACCTTCCCTGGAGGCAGCGTCCCAGAGCCAGCCTCGGCAATGAGGAATATCCTCGACTCCGATCTCCCTACCTCTCCCCCCAGGTTAGAGACAGACTAGAAAAGGGCTTGTTCTTTTAAGCAATATACTAATACAAGGTTGATTTATGTCCTTCCAGAACCAACGTAAGACTCTTCGAATCTTCGGTATTCGTGTAGGGTTAATTTAGTCGTGCCACAGCTATCTCACTCCCACGTCTTCCACTTTTTGTAGGTAGTGTGAATTTACAAAAACTGTATGTTGTATCTACTATCATCATCATCAGATAAGTTTGAAATTTTCTTTTAATTTGAAAGGGATAAAACTTACATTTTTTCGATTGTTTTTCTTCTATCTGTTAAATTTAAAATTTAGTTTCTTTAAAACATTTAATAATATTATTATAAAAACCACAGAATTCTCCTTATAAATAACATAACTGTAAGAAATTTAATACACTTATTGTAATATACTTACGAAATTACCTTTGACGCGATTAAGGAGTTCCTAACATCATCTTAGTTTTGCAATAAATTGCTGGCGGCGTTTTTTTTTTCCAATTTTTTTACTCCACCCGTACTTTAGTGTATTTAGCCAGTATCAAGTTAATGGATAAAACCACCGCTTCTACACATTCACACTCGAAATAACACAAGTTTTGGAAAATAATACAAAGACGCGACATAAATTCTTCACGTTCCCGCCAAAAATACTTAGGCCCCTTGTAATGATTCATTTTTTACCGCGTTCCCTAAATACCTGGACAGGTTCTTGCACCACCGTAAAATGTCTACAAGGAAAAATTATTCACCGAAGCACTTCTTTTTTTTTTTATTTGTTTTTTTTAAAGCAAAGTAATTCTAAGTAATAATGTTTTACGTATTGTGCCAGTTTCAAACTTTTTAACTTCATAGATTGTGTGCTTGACCCTATTCTTATTACCTATCTAGTCTTCATTATTGGTTATGCTAGTTAGTTTTTAGTGTTTGCATTGAGTCTGAAAATAATAATTCTTGCAACGAGAAGTAGCATTGAAGTTATTTCATAAGCAACAAGCATTCTGTTCTTTTTTTTCATTCAGGCTTTGTCTTGCCTTTCCCGTCTCGAGGTCTTTTCTCAGTTGCATTTAGGTCGCTTACATAATTTCTGTTACAATGTATGATTAATTTCTTTGTCCAGTAACTGCACTGTCGAATATAGAATTCTGAATTGCAAATTGAGTCTTTCGTAATTCTGCATGAGTGATTTTTTCCAAAATTTGCATTTTACGACTGACTGACATTTTAAATGGAACATTGGAACACCATTTATATTTATGATGTACTTCTGGGAGTTTTGGCGGGAACGTTAAGAATTCATGTCGCGTCGTTTCATTATTTTCCAAAACTTGAGTTATTTGGAGTGTTAATGTGTAAAAACGTTGAATTTTTACCCGTTAAGTGTTCGTGAATATGCACGAGTGTTGGTGAATGGTATAATGTCGTGAAAAGTTAATTTTCGTGTTGTTTCCAAAACTCCATATAAGGCTTTAGTAAAGTTTTCACCACTTTACTAGGGCATGACTTGGGCTTGACCGTGACTTCCTTTGCTCGACTGTGACTATGACTTGTTTGATAATATTTAACAAAACTTGAAAATATATAAGTATACTTGACACTGGCAAATGCATTACACGTGCGAGCCAAAATCCTCTTAAGAGGAAAGAGAAAGAAAGAATATACTTCTGTCGAGACATGTTTCTGTCACTGTCATTGGATTATCTAACATTTTCCTTTAAATTTTGGCTTCAGGCCTTTCCTGTATTTAATTGAATCATCAAAGTTTAGCAAACGAGTTTATTATCTAGCAGCAATCAGGAGAGTTTGTGGTTTTATTTTTAACTTTCTGATAATAGTTTGTGAATCCTTACTAGCAAAGTAAGTACTTAAACTTGGATAAAGTAGGAGGCGCGCCTTCGTGGATTGATCTATTATGTAGCATGATTTAATTTTTTGTTTCATCGTAACCACATTATGGACTTGTAAATGATCTTATACCTATCAATCCTAATCGATGCTTAACATTAAAGGTGATATCATCCTTTATGCTCCAAATCGTCGCAATACAGCGCTTTAACAGCTTCGTACTGCCAAGTATGGATTTTAAATGAGTTTCAGTGCATTCGCTACAAGCGCTTGAGATTATTTTTGTAGCAAAGGTGGCTCAGTACATGGCACGGGCTTCGATTGAGGCGGACGTGTCCTCTAACGTTACATTATTCCGCGGGTATTGTTTTCGTAGTCTTTGGAGTGTCCGAGTTTTGAAACAGTGATAATTTGTTATTAATGGTTATTGTTTGTCATCTCAAAAGTTATGGATTGGAATGGAAATTCAAACTGGCGTTTCTATTTTGTCAGAGAAAATTGTGTCTTTTACTGGATGCGAACGAGTGATTTTAACTTTCGCTTCTGTCAATGCGTTAAAAAATTGTTTTATTGGTGCTCTATTTTTTAAATGATTATGTTCAGGCTATTGTTTTTTTTTTTTAATTTGACATCATAGACAAGTTTGACATTAGTTATATTTTAAAGTTCAC
The DNA here is from genome assembly GCA_947579745.1 of Apocheima hispidaria. Lineage (NCBI taxonomy): Eukaryota > Metazoa > Arthropoda > Insecta > Lepidoptera > Geometridae > Apocheima > Apocheima hispidaria. The sequence goes on along the minus strand of OX388165.1, from coordinate 4,870,977 downwards.
ATTTCAAAACGTTTTGTTATATCACGACATAGTGTTTTTAACATCTTCACTCGTTTTGTCAAGTGTTAGGTGTATCGTCTGGATTTTGATTCTAAATTTTAATTAACTAAGGTCGCATTTACATTTCGTTATTCATACTTATTTTTGAAGTTCCTGCCAAGTATTAACGTAATATTTGTTCAGAAGTAACCTTGGGACTGTGTACGAGATTGTTTGCAATCATTTGCCAGCTGTGTGCAATTTTATCGTGTTCCGTGTTTACCATTGTTACCAATTTCTTTTTAATATTATTTCTCTGTATTAAAACATTTTTTTCCTTGTTTTAGGTTAGGTATTAGGTACTTCGGTAACCTATTAACCTTTTACGCTTAGAACACTCACCCCAGAATACTGAAACGATTGTTAACTTTAACGACAGATTAAGTCTGTTGCTGTCTTTGTCATTTGCTTAGTGCCAGACAAAGGCAGTATTAGAATTAATCTGTTGTCAAAGTTAACAAACGTTTCAGTATTCGGGGGTCAGGTTAATTCGTTTTGTGTGCTATTGGTGTATCTTTTTGTAAGACACTCATTAAAAAAAACTTCTTTCGTACTACAAATTTACGTACGTATTGAAAACTTATTACATCAGTTATAGTTATATATTTTTTATCTAATTATCACTTCACTATCTTATATCACATTCTAGACTATATCAACAATTATTACATTATCAAAATTTACATTTAAGTACCTAAATAATGTAAATTCTAGATAAGGCACTTTTAAAACTTGATGAAATGTTCCACAATCGTTTGATACTAAACACGTAATATTATATCTTTCAATATTATCTACACTAATAATGATCTATTATATTAAATAATTACAAACAAAACACATAGGCGTTAGATAATAACTTTCACTATTTTAGTATGCAATTAGCACTAGTAACTGGTTTCGGCGTAATATGTTTAGATAATATGACAAGTATGTTTAAGGTTGGTCAGTTAAAAAAACAGGTCAATATTTTGTTGTTGAACTTTCGATCGTTTTTTGGACATAATAATTTCTTTGGTTTTGTCTTATTCATATTTTAAGAGCTTTGCTCTTATTGGTGGGATTGTTTCCAGGTTTTTCGATATCTTATCGCAAAAATGTAAACGTTTTTGATTTGAAAGGGTACCAACTATTTACCTAGTAGAGGTAATTTTTGGCGATAAGACCACTTGATGCGATATTTTGTCAAAATCATTTTGGTCTTTGTGAACAACTTCCAGTGTGTTTTATCTATCCCTCCAGTTCTGGCAAAAGTATATATACAATATATAATCGAAAAATAAGGAATTTACTCAGATGTTGATTATTTTGTAAAAACAAATCCCGGATTGGTTTCTCATTCCGCTGAAACCGCTCTAAACTTATACTTGTCCAGTAAATTTCTAAAAGCTTTTTACTATTTATATCATTCGACTAAAATTCTATCATCCGATTCTGACCCAGATTTATTCGATTCAACTACAATAATGTTCTATCGTAATTCACTAGATGCGCTTGCGCAACTGTTTTCTCTTTGTCACGATTATTGTGCTACTGTAAGCAGTGAAACGTATCGATGACTAAAACTTATATCTAGGCTGTGAAATGATTGAATAGATCAGAATCAGTAAACTATCTGGGCCAATCTACTGAGTTACTTAGAACGGTGGTACTAAGCTGAAAGGAGCTTTTCTCATCATTATAAACAACTTTCACAAAGGACCCCCCATCCAATTGTGAAAAATACCAGCTATTCCATACAATACGTTGAGTGCAAATGTATGGAACAGATGATTTTTTTTTATCGATTCCGGGGCTAATGCCATAGTAAAAGTTGTTCGTGAAGATTGGCACAATGCTCTTTTTCACTTAGTACCACCATTCTGTGTAACCCTGTCAATAATATCTTAGGAAAAGCTTTTAATTTTTAGTTATGTCAGAAAGCGATATCCCATTTTGGAATGTATTGTTTATTATCCTGGCAGCTCCTTCCTGAGCTATCCCAACTCCTCAAAAATAGAGTGCTTATCAAGAAAGAAGTAAGACGCGGCGCTGACTTCGCGCGGCGGAAAGATCCCGTGAAAAAGATAGGATTAGTTCCGCTGTTTGCCGCGGGACTTCTTTCATGAAAATCACTCTAGGCATTGCAACAAATATATTGACATTTACGAACACGATTCGATCAACCCCGCTCAAATTTCGAATGTTAAATACAAATTTATCTAACCTTTCTGTGTGGCCTTTATAAAGATCAAAAATTTGCATCGTAATGCAACTTTTGTTTCTCACGTGAAAATTTCACCAAAAAATTATTAAATACACATACTTTTATTACTCTGTTACGTCATTACAGAGATCGCGTGGTTCTTTTTAAGCACGAGTTATGTTCAGCTACTTTTCGTATTTCGCTTTTATGTCGCATTATGATCGTAAATTGACGTGGTTTCTCGCTGTGAAAGTTTACTGTTGATTTTTATTATGATTTTTGCGGTTTGCCTCGTTTTTAGGTTTTTATTGGCTTCATCATAAATCATGCACAAGCACTATCAGCAACTTCACAATTATTAAAATTGCTTCTGCGGTATTGATATAATTTCGTATGTTATCTCGATTTATGTCGATATATATCATATAGCTTATATTAAGTTTTTAAGCGTCTTTATATTTTTACTTGTAAAGTATGATTTTCATATTGCACAGTTAAAAGCACTGTTTTACTGCACCGTGTCAGTTCGAATATAAGATTTTATACACAAAACAATAAGTTCATTATCTTATACCTTCGCAAAATACTAGATCTACATATAATTATTCTAATGACCCAGTCTTTGTTATTTTTGTAAGCATGAGATCAGCCTTACCACTCCTTTGAGAGTCACTCCTTGTTTGGTGCCTAATTATTCATCTTTTATTCATATAGGTGCTCGCAGCTGGTATCTTACTCTTCCATAGAAAATTTATTCATTGGACATTGAATAGTCACATTGGCCCTAATTCTTGAGGTCGAAGGAATGTCTGTGTTCATCTTAACTAATATTATAAATTCAAATGTAACTCTATCTCTCTGTCTATCTGACTATATATCTCTCTTTCTGACTCTCGGGTGCTTTGTCGCGTTATCACGGCTAAACGGCTGAAGCGGATCAAGCTGAATTTTTGCATAGATATAGCTTAACGATCGGAGACAGACATAGGCTACTTTTTTTTGTAGGTTCACGCGAACGAAGTTGCGGGTACAGCTAGTAGTTTATATGCCAGTTAAGTTGCCCTTCAATCCGGAATACAATAATGCCTGCACACTACTGCTTGAAGGTTGAATAACTGGCAAAGGTGTGGTACTTCCCCAGGCGGACTCTCCAGAGGAGCCCTACCACTGCTCGCTTAGCTTAGTCAATTCCACGTATTACGTTTACAAAGGTTTATTATCTTTAGGTACCTAAGTTTTTGACCATACTTCCAGCCAGACATAATGGCTTCGACATTCAGGTCGAAAGTCCGTCCATTATTCTTTCAAAGTGGTCTAATGACTGGGTAAAAACTTTTTTATTATTTTTGTCGTTAACCTCTTTGAACAGTACAACGATACTATAGTTATGAACATTTTTGTCTTTAGTTTAAATGGCCATCAATACATCTACATTTCTATGTTATCTCATCTAAGTTTATTGTTATCTTGTTTAGGCCCAAGCTGTGTCCAAATGTTTTGCTTTTGCATCTGTTTTGCCTTGTTGCGGAACTCTTTTTCACTATGTGTCTCTTTTGCCTGGCTTTATGTTCTTCATTCTTGGTTCTTGATAATTCCAGTTGTCATTGAGGAGAGAGACCACTATCATAGAGAGGTAGAAATCTATTCAGTGCGCTTACTTTTTATTTGGAAATCACTACCATGATGATGTCATTTTTGTTTGACTCTATTTTGTTAATCCTCGTTGTCTATTGTTAAATTCATTTTTTTTTAAGATTCATAGGACTCTATGAATCACTATCTATGAATGACTCTAATCTTGTGCAGAGAAGTGGCTTCGAGAAGTATCCTATCTTTGCCAGTTATTGGCTCGCCAAGAATTAGTGTCCAAATAGTTCAAAATTCTTGATGGGTCTGAATTTTTATGGGCAAGCGTGACGCTTATCATCAGGCGAGCGACTTGTTTAGCTCATCAGAGTTGCATAAAAATTAACCACGTCTTTTTGTCGGTCTCCATTTTACTTACTCTTGATAATCCTAGCTGGCCATTCATTCATTAATTGTGTAATTCACGTCTTGAGAAGATTCGCAGAAAAGATCAAATTTAGATCTATTCACCGTCACATGCACAGTATGCACATTTGACATCACTGCTCATGTATAATCCATCACTGGACATGTCAAGTTACATTCGCATGGAAAGTTCACTTCTAGACATGCGTCGTCACGTAAACATTTTCACTTCCTTGCACTCATGCATTAGACTGATGGTAATCTTAACAGATTTCTATACGTTTTCATTGCATATTACTTAGAAAACATAACTTTATTTACCTTCACATTTGATTATAGGTTTGACGTTTACGTTAAGTTTTCTTCCATCGATCGGGTCTATTGAACTAAGTTGGAAAGTTTTCGTCCGCTGTATATTGTATGTCCGTTGTTAGCCAAGTAGGTGTTGTAGCTTGTAGCCAAGTTTTCTACGGTCAGTGAAAATAAACATAATTTATTTGAAAAGTATAATTGTTGCTCGTTTTAGTAAAATAATAAACGCGACTTCGTTCGCGTGGATTTACAAAAAAAAAGTAGTCCGTGTGTCCGTCTCCTACCATTAACCTATATCTGTGCAAAAATTAAGGTCGATCAGTTCAGCCGTTTAGCCGTGATAACGCGACAAACAACCAGATAGAGAGACAGGCAGACAGAGAGACAATGTTACATTCGCATTTATAATATTAGTTAGGATTAGGATAAATTGCACTTCACGCATTATCCGCCGTTTTTCATAAAAGGGCACCTATATCCTTCTCATCCTACTATTTTGCCAAATTTCATTAAAATCGCTTCATCTATCGGTAGGACGTTAAGTCGTGAAAAAGTAACAAACACAAAGATGAAGAAAAAAGAAACTAGGTTCTTTATATGAAATATCTTTCGTTATATTCTTCTAATTTCGTTTTAAATTATTTCATCAATCTTCTTCATTAGTCTCACACGCCTACTAAAACTTTAATAACGCTTTGTAGAACTTTCATAATAATTGCGAACAAACATTAAAAATTGTTATGGAAGACAATTTCTCAATTCTTTTTGTTTTTCTTGCTGACGATCCCCGAGTAAAAATAAATGAGATGAAAACAATACCGACTCGCGTGCGACATTTGATAAATTCGTACAATATTTTTCTTGACACGAATTCTCTATTAACGTTGACTTCAATTATCGTCTCTATTGTAACCATTATAAAGATTAATCTATTAATTATATCAGTCAGACACTAACGGGGCTTAGACCGGACATTCTGGTTCAACGGTACCGCTAACTTTAAATTCTTTCTTGTCTTTAGTAACTTCACTATAAGAGCCAAAGTTATCAGCACAGTCGACCAAATGACGAACTAACGATTTCCAACGGGCGATTGTACGTTTTGTGTTGAGAAAGTGTGATAGTGGCTCTCCGCCCGACTGTAAAGATAAGTTGTTAATATTGCACATTGTATTTTCATCGCATTGCGTTTATCGATTTTTGTTAAAGAAATCGATTTGGAATGCATGATTATTAATTAAAATGCAAGACGTGGTGTTTAAAATTGATTTGTCATGTTGAGACACTCATGCCATGCATGTGAAGATAAAGCTCAGGCTCAGATACGTCTATCATCAAATCAATTAAAACTAGTAGTTCGCGCCGAACTGAGACCTCGCGATCCCTATATCTTTACAACCCCTCGGCCGATTCAGCTCATATTCGAACTTAAAATTTTTATTGAAATGAACTACTTGCCTACAAAATTTCATGAAGATCGGATCAACGGTTCGCAAGTTATCATCGGACAAATATACACGCAAACATACAAACATACATACAAATGCCGATTTGTCCCAGTATACTCTGAGACCTTCGCTTCGCTCGGTCAAATATAAAATTAATACTAACCTTTGTTACTATAGGTTTATTGGATCTCGCTATCAAGTTGTAGTTGTAGGGCTCTCTTGTAGAGTCCGCCTGGGGTAGTACCACACCTTTGCCAGTTATTCAACCAAGCAGTAGTGTGCAAGCACTACTGTGTTCCGGATTGAAGGGCAATGTTTCCAGCGTAATTACTGGGCATACAGAGAGTGTGATGAGCACAATGTATTGCCGCGCTTAGTTTTGAACTGTTAAAGTTCAAAATTCTGGGTGGCACTGAACTGTTATGGGCAAGCGTGACGCTTAATATCAGGTGAGCGACTTGCTCGTCTCGTCACAGAGTAACATATAAAAAAAAAGTGAGATGTTGCTGTTAAAAAAACGATGTAATAATTCATAATCTACTGAATATTTTTTCAATTTCTCATAGCTAATCTGTGAATGGTCAATTATAATAATTTTAATTGCTTACGTTTATAGAAGGCAATAAGTTATGATTATGAATAATAAATCTCAGTATAATTAATAATATAGATTAATGACATCCTTTCACGATCTGCGCATACACACTTTCGAATTAGATGATCATCGTTGTACAGGCTGTTTGATTAGACGACGTGTAAACTTAAGGAGGCTTTAAACTCAAGTTTGTAGAAAATAGGACCTTAAATTTGACACAACCGATACCTTTCCCGAGCTGCTGGCAGATTTGCCGAACCAATCTGCTGAAAGAAGGTGTTAAAGTACTTTTCATGAAAGAAATCCCAGAAACAGTGAAACTACGAAACTCCTTTGACGCGACCTATGGCGATGGCAGCGCCTCGTCTTGGGGACTTCTTTCATGAAAAGCACTTCTAACTGTAAAGGTGTAATGACTTAACTTGCGAAGCATCGCTTTGACTGTCTTTGGAGCACTCGTTTTTATGTTTTTTTATTATTTTTTATCTTTGATTATGATAGCATTTTCGTTCATCGGTAATATATATTTTTACTACATTCTTTTTCGTACCATGTAATAATTATTTATATTATTAATATATCCTCAAATAATTAAGTCCGTTGTCTATTCGAACACCCTGTAGAGTAATTCAATTTGATTTTCCATTCCCAATCGATAATGATCAGTTTTGTTCGAATTAAGTTATATCATTGTTCTTAGATGATTTCGAGTGATATAAGGATGATACTAAGATAAATCTTTTCTAAAGTGGTTTTCAAAGTGTTTTTACGTAATGTTAGTGGGTGAAGTGATGACTTGACGGTTTTAGTAAGTGATAGTGATATCAAGATGAATGTCTCAGTTACTGCTAACGTGAGCACTGTCAGCTGTAACAATGAAGAGATTGGTAAGTTTAAGGTGATTTTACTGTTTATTTTGACTAAATATCGGGTGATATTTTTACCAAAACGGAAAACTTTGGAAGTGACATGGAGGGTTATGGTATTATTGTTTTTTACAAATAACGCTGTTGCTGTTGTATGAAAAAAATCTACCATACAGGAAATAGAGGATTTTGTAAGTTAAAAATCTGCAAAGTCAAAGGCATTATAGCATTACAGACTCCTGTTACACCCTAAAATTCCCGTTTTGCTAAACAACGATACCTCTTATGATTGGAGAATGTCCAATATCGTTATCTACCAGAATCATACTAAGATAAAAAACATACGTATTCCAAATAATTATACCTGTTATGATGAAAGAATGTGGGTAAAAATTATAATCTAGATGTCCTCAAGTCGCGAGTGAATCGGTTTCTTCTACGCAAGCGTGCTCCATCGTAGGCCGCATCTTCGTTTAACATCAGACGTGATGGCAGTTAAACGCAAGCCTACAAACTAAAAAAAAACGATATGTTATCTACCGGAATCATACTAAAAGCAAACTGCTTTAATATACAAAAACACATTAAAATACAAAGTACCTGTATAGATAATTACTAACGCTCACATACAAATTAAAAGTAATGATGATAGTTTAAAGTTTAACGTTTAAAGTTAAGCTAAGGTTATTTTTTACTCTGCTTACGTTCATAAATAACTTTACCTACACAATACTGCAGTCAACTTATATAGTTACATAGAATATCGCTATGATGCCAGAACAAATCAACAAAATTATCTCGGATTAACTTGCCCATAATCCTATTTCCCCCCTCGGTATTTTAAATAAACCCATTCCCCCCCTTGGTATTTTCTATAATCCCATTTCCCCCCCTCAGTATTTTTAACGTTTTCCGCAATTTTTTTTCTTGGAACAAAAGTGTGATGCTGCGGCCACATACACGACGAGTGGCGAGGGTAGTAAGCACATAATGTGGATACGTTAGTCGTCCTGCCGCTCGTCATGCTCCTCGTCCTCCCGATTTTGTGGGTTTTTTGAGCGCGAGTCAAAGGACTGACTGAGTTATCCCGTTGTCAAAGGACAAATTGAAACAAAATGTATCAAAACCACGTCAGTTTTCATAGCTTGTTACTATTATTATACCTTGTACTACTAACAGCTGCTCTAAGCATTTGAACTAACCCAGCCCAGCAGCGAGCAATATTGTACTTGACCTCGCGCAGACTAGTACGCCCACTGGCTCGGCCTACGCGTCTGCCGTGCTTGCTGTTTTCACTATTGAAGTATGCTATGTACTCAAACCATTGCAGTTTCGAGGATAATCCATCAGCGATGTTTTGGCGATACGATATTTGAAATTGCATAGCTGTCGCTCTGTTTCTCGTGCGTGCGATAGAGTTCTCCTAACTTTTTGATGAAATTAGCGTTTCGGGGGTTTAAGCGCTCCCTAAATCTTAACAAAATCTTTTGTTTTTTTGTGTGTGTCTAGTAAAGATAAAGAATGTTTATTTGCACAAACACGAGAACATTATACATTATACATTTACATGCACAATCAAATAAATGTTAAAGTAGTTTTTGTTGCTTTAAATCATGCTTTGCCTAGAAGGCGTACAAATTTATTTGGAGATGGCACAACACTGTTATTATTTTATTACAAAAAAAGTATATATAGTGCTTATAGTATTCTAATAACAACTACTTTTTTGTAACCTTAAGTGCCTATAACAACGAATATATTGCGAAACTAAAAAAAAAAAAAATGCAACCATAGTTTTCACGGTGTTGATAACATATAAAACAAAATATCGAAACAGTTCGTTACCTTTTCTTTTTAATTGTTAAGTATATTTATTATATACATATTTACAATACAACAAACTACTTACCTACTAAAAATTAAAACAACTTAAATTATATATAAAAATAAATAAATACAAAACCGTAATCTACAAGCCCCTTGGTGGAGGTGAAAGTGGCCAGAATGCTGGCAGCATCGCCATGCTTGATGGCAATGATAACTTTTTGCCCAAACAAAATAGGCCCCAGCATTCTGGTCATTCGTCACCTCCACCGAACGTTTGGCCAGGTCCCTATATAACTCGTAGGCGGCTGGCCCCCACGGACCTAAAGTCTCGACCCCAAAATCAGTTCGTTAAAATCGACATTAGTTTTACCCCCGAATACTGAAACGTTTGTTAACTTTGACGACAGATTAAGTTAAGTTAGTATATTACTGGCTTTGTCATTTGCTTAGTGCCAGACAAAGGCAGTATTAGAATTAATCTGTTGTCAAAGTTAACAAACGTTTCAGTATTCGGGGGTTAGTGTACCGATGAAGCAAGCAATGAAGCTTGTAAGCATCAACAACAATACTAATATTTTTAAATCTGACATCTATAAACAAAGGAGTCCGTTCCAAAATTAACGTGCAGTTCCCTGAGTAGGTCACTCAGCCAGCTTTTTCACTCACACACCGATCATTATCCGAACTATGATGCAACTGCAATCTTGCGCAAGTCTTGGCAAAAAACGACAGATGTACAGCCAAAATAGCATGCTTTAATTGGATGTATAAAATTACTACCTTTGCCAATACGACGGAAGTTATTAATATCTGTATAACTTTTTTATACAAGGTGTTTACTAAAGGTGTAGTGATGTTGAAAGGTATGTATGGGAGTTTTGGCGGGAACGTGAAGAAATCATGTCGCGTCATTTTATTATTTTCCAAAACTTGTGTTATTTCAAGTGTTAATGTGTAAAAACGGTGAATTTCTGTACATGCACGAGTGTAGGTGAATGGTATAATGTCGTGAAACGTTAATTTTCGTGTTGTTTCCAAAACTCCATAGAAGGCTCTAGTAAAGTTTTCACCACTTTACTGGGGCATGACTTGGACTTGACCGTGAATTGCTTTGCTCGCCTTTAACTGAAACTATGACTTGTTTGATATTATTTAACAAAACTTGAAAATATATAAGTATATAAGTACTTGACACTGGCAAATGCATAAGACGTGTGACGCCAAAATCCTCTCAGGAGGAAAGAGTAAAAAAAAAGGTATATATGTACTTATACATCTGTTCCATACATTTTGTCGAGTGTCATTGACATTTCTATGGACTTTAAAACTAATATTCTATGGAATATTAGTTTTTGTTTTTGCGATTTCAGGGTTAGTCTCATAGTAAAAGTTGTTCATAATGATTAGTACATGCATACTTTTCAGTATTACTAAATACACCTTTTAGTTAACTCCTTGGGTATTTTATCTGGGGAGGTTCGGTTTCGCGCCAATTTCAATTTAAGGTGAGGTCGCGTAACTTATAATTATAAATGAATGAAATATAGTGTACTAGTTGTTACCCTCGACTTCGTTGGTATCATAGGTCCGTCTTTGTGATATACAGTAACTCCATAACAAATATTGCGGCTTACTCCAAAAATCCCCTGCGAAGTGGATTTTTGGAATTTCTGTCCATAAATACCCTTAGCATCAGATCATGAGAGGCGAAGGGGTAGATCCGTCCAGCAGTTTAGCCGTGATAACGCGACAAACATCCAGACAGAGACAAAATTACTTCCCATAGTTCGCTAGATGGCGTTGATCCATTTTTGTGCATTTTTCGACGTTTTGCATCGACTGACAGCTTTGTAATGCAGGGAGTTCTGAATCGCGAAGTTTTTTCCTCGAGAACGTATTCTTTGTTATACCTCGAAGCTTTATTTGTCCTGTTACGACTGCGGCTATATTCCTCTGAATTATAATATTACTTGGGATATCTATATATATTGTCTTTGAACCGTTACAATTTTTGTCTATAATTGTTATATCTATAGAAAATTTCGTCGTTACGTGACTCAGTAATTATTTTGTTCTCGTATTATGTTCCGGTTAGATTGGTTTTCGGTTACGAATGACGGTTTAATGTGCTGTCGATGACCATTTGGAGTTCATGTGGGCGCGTAGCTGTTCTATACAAATTAAACGATATAATCATGGGGCATTTCGTAATAAATTAATATTTATAGTATTTTTTTCGTAGAAACTGTATCGCGGATTACCTATGCTGTTATTATTACTGTAATATCAAAGGGATTTCTGTTATATAAGTCATGTCTTAAAAGTTGTCTAATCTGTTGTATATTAACGTTTACTTTGCATAGATTTGTGTTATATAACATACTGGTTGTTACCCGCGACTTCGTTCGTGTAGACATAAAAAAAAGTATCCTATGTCCGTCTTTGCGATGTACAGTAACTCCTTATCAAATTTTCTCAAGATCTGTTCAGCCGTTTAGCCGTGATAACGCGACAAATATCTAGACAGAGAGATACAGTTACTACCTATAGTGCGCTAGATGGCGTTGATACATTTTTGAATTTTTGACGTTTTGTATGGACTGACAGTTAAGTATAATGTAGGGAGTTCTGAATCGCGTAAGCGAAGTTTTTCCTCGTTTTTACATTTTCATACCTCGAAGCTTAATTGGTCGTAATACGACCGCGACTATATTCCTCTGAATTATAAATTATAATATTAGTTAGGACGTAAAATTGTATATGTTATGTTACGTGTTGAGTTTATAGTTTCTAATGTGATTTTTCTACACATATTACCATACATACATACTTTCAAACCCACTCCTCTAGTCGTGGTAATTCAGATTCATTTAATATAACGCAACTAGGCATACATAGTTTTAGAATGTAATGCAGATCTATAAATGTTACTTAAATAATAATCTTAATATGATTGCATTCTGTTTGGTATGTTTATATATAAATAAATAAATAAACTAGCGACCCGCCCCGGCTTTGCACGAGTACCATACTTCACAGGATAACGCGCTGGGTTAATCTGAAATTTCATCAAAATTGGTCCGTTCTGCCGTTCTGGAGTCCATAGGGAACATACATACATCGCCTTTTATATATTAAACTAATATACTCCATTAGAATTAAATTAGATTACAATTAATCTGTTGTCAAAGTTAACAAACGTTTCAGAATCCCGAGGTTGGTGAAGGAGAAGGCAAAAATATAGCTATCATTTACAGTCCACAAATATAGTTTGAATTCCTTATCGTAGCAACCTAGCCATTCTTGGCAAGGTCAGACGACCAATAGGTATGTCGTTTAGTCATTAATATCTTCAGACTATGCTATCATACATACATAATTATATCGCTACATGGATTTTCTCATAGGTAATGAGGCTATGCCACTATATTTTTGTAAACATTTTGCCATCATTTTTTAACATAAGTAGAGAGATGCGAATTTAAAAAAAATTACGTTCTATTTGTTTTCTCTTGATATTTTTATGCCTGTGCCCTATTTAAACCTGTTTAAAAATGTGTAACCTTACTTTTAGTATACAATGAGGCGTTTTCAAAAAAAAAAATTGTTCTAAAATACTTACTAGATGGCGTAATAGTCCTATCGTTATTATCGTTAGTACCTGTCATTGTCATTTCTGTCGAAATATTTTATGTTTATTTTTTAAATCGTAAATTTTGGCTCCACACGTTGTGTATTTACCCAGTGTCAACTATTGTAATATTTCAAATGAAGTCAAATACATAGTTACATTTGTTACATAAATTGTACAAATACACATGTGGAGCCAAAAAACACGAGAAAAAAAAAGGCAGACGTACATTTTTTGTCTTTCATGTCTTGACAGTGACAGAAAAACCTCAAGGTACATCTAAGCCATCTATTGGGTGCTCTTATTACCAGCATTTCATTTTTTTTGGAAAACGCCTCATTATTATGTAAAAATAATTCTATTTCATTACATTATAACAGGACTAAAATTATCTACATCTCATTTCGTTTTAGTATGTGAAGAAATGGCTATCATATTAGAGCCGTTTTCGTTTAGGCACAGAATTCTTCTTATAATGTCTTTGAGTTTAGGATATGGTACAACTAAATTCTTGTCAATATTGCGTAGTTTGAAGAGGCAATCATTTATTGTTACCAGGGTCACGACATGCTCTTGATAGCCTTCGATATCAATAAATTTACCTATAATCCATATCAGTCACTCATTTAGCTTTGGCTGTATACACGTCTATGCCATTTACCAGTGTTAAATTCACGTTTGTTTGCAAATTTTATTATTGAGTGATATTGATTTTGTCATCGTTTAGTGCTCGTCGTTCTAGAATTTTATCACCAAAACAATGTCGAAGTTGGATTCTGACATTTCATCATTATTTATAAGAGCCTTTAAATAGCCAAAATAATTAAAGATTGAAGCACTAATGAGTTTTACTATGAAAACTGACGTGGTTTTGATACATTTTGTTTTAATAAAACGGGAGTGCAAGGCAAGACGAGGTCGCGCGCGCGTCTCGCTGAGCATTCCTTGATAAAGGTCACCGAATGTGATCGAAACTATAGTCGGAATAACCGACTCAATTTAACGTGAGTATTCCCGTTTTATTAAAACACTAAAGAGTTAGTCTCATAATGATTGTCGCACATTGATTGTCTTTTTCAAATGATGTTTTGATTTAATTGTCAATTTCTTGCTTTGAACTTTCGAGAACGTTTTTAAGTTCTTAAAGAGCTGTAATGCCAGTAATTCTGCGATCTATTTTGGTCTAGTATCTCCGCGATCTAAGACGAAACTCAATAGCTGCGACATCGGGGTCACCTTGCATTCGTCACATTTCTATCGCATTTTGTTATACCTTAGCTCCTTCAACACAAGGCTTGTATTCCTTTGTCCCATTTTCATCGACAGCCTGATCTACCGTTAGTTTTCCGTCAATCACTCCTTATTTGCAAGCATATGCCGAAATATTCACTGCATTTGACGCTTTATTGTCTTCACAATAGGTGCAGTTTGAAAGACTGGTAGCTGACATTTACAGAATAACACTGCGCTTGCGGCATTGCGTTCATTGCTTGTAATTGCGGCATTATAGTTCTTGTGTCGTTGGGATAAAGACGTCTGTGATCTGTTACTTTTGTTATGTGACTGTTAGATTAATGGTGTAAATAGTGCAGTGTCGACCTTGCCGCCTCGTAGACTCCTGCGCATAACCGATGTCACAGTTCTATAATGGATTGCAATGAATATATACCTCCATATCCAGGTATTATGCGATTAAATTAATATTTTACGACCAAAATACCTCATTAATCATCCAATTCATGATATCTATGGGTAAGTTATAGTTTCGCCTTCAGTGTAGTTCAATGTACAGACTAGAATTAAGAAATAGTGACGAAGTCAGGGCAATGACTTTGGATCTGCTTCGTAAGTTAAATCGGAAATTTTGCACATCGTTGTTGAAATCGCACAATTACAAGACTTGTGACTCATCTAGGTAGGTAGGTACTTGCACATCGAGGATTTAGCAATACTACTTTGCTTACGTGTGTGTGTTCGGTTCTTTATGCTTATTTTTTTCTGCTTATTTGCTTTGCTCAATGGTATTTTATATAGGATAGGTTTTCACCTTTAAAATGTCGCTTTGAATTCGGCTCCGCTGCAGACTGTTTACAGCCCATTTTTACCTAGCAACCAAGTTTCGCCAAAGAGTGCGAAAGAAGTTGCGAAAAGTAAAAGAGTAAAAGAGATAGCTATAATTAAATCTGTCTTAAATGACAGATTTTGCGGAGTCATTTTAAGGACGCTAAAATAGTATCTTTGAAGGTCGCGGTTAACCGGTAGATGCATGCAAGTTGCAAATTGTCGTTCAGTGTGGCGGTCTTAGGGGGAGGACTTTGTTCTGCAGTGGTGGTCTTCACGCTGTTGATGATCATGATGATGCTATCTACGATTTGTATGAAATAAGAACAGCGCCATCTAGATGGCACTGCTCTTAATTCATACAAATCATAGTTAACAATGACGCGATCGAATAGGTAAACACAATCGGAAAAACTCGCACAAGGCACTCTGATCTAATCTCCTGCTGAGACAAGTAGATGCAGCAGCGACTTTATTTATTTGCTTTCACCAAAAGATGTATGGATATTGCGTGACCCTACTTAGCCAAATGACGTCACCTCACGTTTCGAATTTTGGAACGCACGCATGGAATTTAAGAAAATAACCTTTTAACGAACGTCAAGTTTCTTATCTTGATTGTTCAGGTATTTAGTTTGAATGTTCGGTAAAATATGCCGCATTAAGGCCTATTAAAATTAGTAAATACAAGAGTAAATATAATTCACATAACGTATTAAAATTTTGCTTGATTTAAGTTCATTGGCTTTGAATAAGTCAGTCGAGTAAATCGTAACAACCCAGCTTGACCAATTTGTTATACAGTTGCTTCTAACACCTTCGGTTTGAACAATATTATACGACTGTATAATGGAAGAAGAAATAGGTAAAGAACAAAAAATATTTTTCTAATTATAATGGTTATCACTTGTTCAATTTCGACTCCACTTAAATTATTGCTGCATTAAAAAAATTATTTGAATAAAAAAAAAAAAAACTCCCGTTTCTATCACTTTATGATATGTTCCTGGTTTTTTTTTTCTCTTATGCTTTGGCTCCACACGTTGTGTATTTAGCCAGTGTCAAGTATTGTTATATTCCAAGTAAAAGTCAAATATTTCACAAATAAAATAAGTCAGTCTAAATCAAGCAAAGTAAGTCACGGTCAAGTCCAAGTCATTCTCCAGTAAAGTGGTGGAAACTTTACTAGAGGTTTCTTTGGAGTTTTGGAAACAACACGAAGAGTCACATTTCACAGCATTATATTATTCACCAACACTCGTGCACGTTCACGAACTCTTAATGGATAAAAATCCACCTTTTTTATGCATTAACACTCGATATAACACAAGTTTCGAAAAAAAATAGAATGACGCGACATGACTTCTGCACGTTCCCGCCAAAACTCCTGGGAATTTTAGCGGGAACGTGAAGATGTCGCGTCATTGTATTATTTAGCAAAACTTGTGTTGGATTTTTATCCATTAAGTGCTCGTGATAGTCGTGATCGTGCATGTGTGTTGGTTAAAAGTATAACGTGACTTTTCGCGTTGTCCAAATCCCTGTAGAAGCTTTCACCACTTCACTGAAGCATGTCTTGACAGTGACTGAAATTATGACTAAGACTTTTTTTTATTTTGAATTACTATGCTTAATTTGAAAATATCAAAATTTGACTCTGGCTAAATACAATACGTGTGAAGCTAAAGCATAAGATTTAAAAGATGTAAAAAAATCATGGCACTGTTGCGTTCCGTTTCACACAGCCGCGCCACTTCACAATAGGAAGCCGTAATAGGCAGTTGAATTTGACTGGGGACCTCCTCGATCTGCAAATTACCTTCCGTTTGTGATAGAACACAAATAAACTCTATATTCGAATTCAAAACGATAATATTGCATCTCAGCGTTTTTTGTTAATCTTCTAAAGGTGAATATAGTCAAAAACAAGTCCGGTTTCCGAAGTCGTATTTAAGTCACAGTCAGCTCCAAGTTGCACGTCAATAAATAATTTTGAAAAGTTTGCTATGGAAATTGAGTCGTGTCGAATAATGCAATGCTTTCGTAATTCGTTAAAATGGTTACCTTTACCTACTTTTTAATTAAATGACTACTACCATTCTGTTGCGTATTAAATTAAAATGCGCAGTTGTTTGATTAAGCAGGTCAATTGTATTTATTTGTGTATCTATTGTATCTAACTTTGTTATTAGGAATTGCGTCAAAGCGCGAAGGTCAATCTGACAACTAACACCTAGATGCTTCTAGTTCAGATTATCTTCATAGGGGTCGTCCATTAATAACGTGATGTTTTTAGCAACTTTTTACTGGTGAACCAATGAACCTGGTGTGATACATAAAAATCACTCGTACTTTTTTGGTGCAAAACATCTTTAAAAAATTCAGAATATTATATCTTTTAATACAGTTATAATCTAGCTAAGGGGGAGGCCTATGTTCAGCAGTGGACGTCTTCTGGCTGATGATGATGATGATAATTTAATTTATCTCTGGAAAATTAAGCACCAGGTTGCAGGTTGTTTCTGACTGGCATAAAAATCATAAAGGAAAGGCATCATGTGAAAAACATATAATCATTTATTGTACTGGTACATGACTATACTTAATGGACATTGTCCCCGTACCACGGATTAGCGTGACTTTCTTCAACATTAACAAGTGGATAAGCATCTTGCAAGTCAGCCGTTGGCACTGTGCCTTGTTGAAGATCAACACCGATATCATCAAGCCACCCAACGTTAACATTTTTGCGCAAGCATAGGTCAACAACACAACTACTGTACTGTGGTAGGTTGCTACAACAGTATTAGCTATCACAGTTTTTCCAGTACGTCAAAAATTGCTTAAAGATTCATTATAAATCAAGCTACAAGGCTAGCAAAAATCACACTGTCAATATTTAGTATCCTTGGTTATTTCCATCCACGCAGTCCCCAGACCAGATGTCTAGACATTCTCGAAATGCGCCAAGTGCATTGACTTGCTCGAATTGGGATATGTCGGCATCAAGTTCATGGGGCTGGTGACATTTTGGCAGATATTTGTGGATGAGACCTATTTTGGTTGTATCTGGGAGCTTTCAGGCAACTTGGTTATTTATTTTCTTTTGGGTTATATTATATCTGAGATTTCTAACGAGATGAAAATTCCTTCCATAGTTTTGTACAAAGACTTTTTCCTATCTAGGTGAATAATTATCTAAATTGGGCTGTAACAAAAGGGAAATTAAAAATTCAATTTCCTTCCCGACTATTCGATTTATATTTTCGAACCTTTTGAAACAGTCATACATTTTATTTGTTTTTGTCTTCTCTTTATTTCTACTTCTACAAAAAATTATGTATGTAACAAAATCTTTATTTTCTTTCTGATTCTTTTAACAAACAACAGGTATACGAATATTGCTCCCAAAACATTTATACAAATACAATAGTAGTATTAAATTAACAGTTTCTTCTTTTCTTCTCTATCCTTCTAATTAATACGGCGCGTGCGGAGGCCAAAGGTATTGTCGTATCTTTTGATTTACGCGAAGTCTATGCCAGCGTTAGTACAGTTGTCAGTAACCCTCGCATACTGCATCTTTAGGAACGTCCAAGAATAATTTTGCATCTCCCTTCCGGTGTCTGTTAAGCTTGCTTATTTGGTAGCCAGTTTAGGTTTGTCTAATCTAATTACTTTGGTAGCAACAGGATTATTTTAGAACGCGATATGTTGTACATGCCATCTTGTTTCTATTATGAATTTCTTCCTATGTCTATTGCCACATCATATATTCATATGAGCCTAAGACATTTTATTACGCATAGTCTCCAAAGGGTTTTTAAAAAATACTTAAGGTCCAAAGTAAAAACTGTTGAGCTTGTGGCAGAAGAAGCTATCTGCAAACTTATCTTCTTACATTTCTTTCGTTTGCAGCACTGATACCATCTATTATGTCCAGGAAAGATTAATTAACTCTTATCTGCAATATGTTCTAAGACCAGGCATCAAACTCCATAAAATATGTCCACAGTATCGGCGTCCAATATCCGGTGTTTCTGAGCAAATTGCCGCTCACGCTAGCAATGCGTTTTACTTCCTCTTAAACTGGATCCCTTTGATGATCGTTAGGTAATAGTGCAATTTCTGCAATTTGTAGTTCCGCCACTCAAGGGTCTACAGGCTACGTTACGGAGTTTCTCTATGATTACAGTCATGTTGGAGCAGTGTTTAGGAAGATAAAAAAAAAAATATCTTGGGTATTTAAAACGACAACACCAAGACATACTTGGGGCCTCTGGGCCTGTATTCTGAACTCACTCCATTTTATTGTAAATTTGACTTCCCCAATAACTATTCATCATTTCTATAAGATTCTATTCTTCACTTCAGTTACGAACTTACGAAATCACCTAAAATTGTACCATTTTAAATCAAACACCTACTTAAAGAACTAACACCATTTATCTAATTTTGGCCGTGTCATCTTTGGTTATACCCTTCGCTTCCTTGTTATTTCTGTCCTGGACTAATATTTCTTTTACCCGAAATACATAGAGATTGGACATCTCAGTTATGTTTGGAACTACGTTAATGGTCGACAACAGCTTTTCGGTTTGTTTTGGAATACATTTTCAGTTAATGGGGGACCTTGCTTGAATTATAATGTTTATGTTTACGTAAGAATTTTGTTGCTGGAAGTATTTTTGATACGGGGATTTATAATATTTATGCACTTATACTTTGTGCATTGCTTTGGCAGCTCTCTTAACTGATTTGTTACATGTCTGTTAATCTATTCCGCCAATTTTTTCACTACATTTATTGTGAAATACTTACTTTAGCTGCAACGTCAATGCATGTGACGAGTCATGAATACAATACTTAGTTAGCACTGAACTCTTTTTACATAGGTACATCAATACTGTACCTGGCAGTATAGTAGGAGCGGCACACATTAACCCACTAACTGATATATTAGGTACAGAAATGATGCCAGGCGCATCATTGTGCGTAAACAAAATGTATTTTTGATCTCACTGATGTAACGAATAATAACGGTATAGCAATAGTTTTATCTGGTGTGTTTCTTTTGAGGGCTGGTATGTGTTTCATTGATCGAATAGGATACATACATAGGTACCTGTTAGATTACGATAGTGAAGAAAGATAGCATAGTGGATTTGCCTAACATCTAAAACTGACAACTTAACTGTTGGGTTTTTTCAAACTCAACGTGTTAAATCTGTAGAAGATTATATTTTTATTTTTCTTCTTGTTTTCTTACAGCGTGGCTCTAATTGATGAAGTATATAGGTTGTTTAGATTTCCCTATATTTAGTCATCGTTTTCACCTCTCTGTACAAAATGATGACCTCAGCAACATTATCATCAGCATAAGTTATGTTCGTATACTGCTGGACATAGGCGCCTTCTAAAAAACGCCACATGTTACTTTTTCGCTTTACGCATCCACTTGAAATGATGACCTATTTAATCTAAATTTCTGTTGTCCATAGCCGTATCAGCGCGATGGTCGGCGCTCCGTGCTGCGGCTACCCGTCGTGGTGGAGCCAGGCGCCTTCGGCGGGAACTTGCGGCACTCAGGGAAACCCTGGATGACATCTGTGAACCTGGGGACTGTGCCCCGCAGCCGCACACCAGGGCTCAGCTACATAGGAGGATTGAGGAATTGAAGGTAGGATTTGTTAACCCTACTGTAATATAACGACGTTTCAAATATTTTATGTATTTCTCACAAATAATGGAACTGGAGAATCACATAAGAGCAAAGTCTCTCAACCTGGTTTCTTGTGAACCATAATCTAGGGAACTTTAAGAACTAGAGTTAAGACATTTCTAAATCCACGTGCTCCATCCTAAGTCACATCGTCACTTACCTTCCAAGTGAGTAGAACAGAATGTATATTTACCTCTTCCTCAAAAAAAATTATAAACTGACTTTGTTCTGAAAACAATGGACGAGCTTCCCACAAGACCGAAAAGAATGGCGCGAGCAAGAGAAACCCGGCCCTATACCCAGCAGTGGGTGGAGACCGGATGGTTAGATAAAAACTGCCATAACCAAGTCGCTTGCTTCTACGCTGTTCAATGAGGTCTTACCAAAGTTTAAATTGGGTACCATTAGTCTGAGGACTAAGTCATTAGTAGAAGTATTGCAGTAGGTTGCGCAATAAAATGATTAGTGCACTTGTATAGATTTATAATAATAATTACAGCGATACCAAAGTTGCAATCAAATTGATCAATTTGGATTATTAGACTATATTGCAGAGCTTAAACCTTATTATTCCTTTCGTTTGGATAATTTCAAAGCAGTTAGAGCGGAAATTGCCAACCGCAGGTACAATCGGGATTAAGGCTTCAAGTTGTACCATCAACGAACGTATCAGCTTACATTCGCCCGCAAATGTCATGGTCGTGTGTGAGGGCATTGTCTGGAAGGTATTCGAATGACAGGCATATTTGTAGGCATGGGCTTATTGTAATCAGCTTTATGATGTTTATTACTTTTTGAACTTTTAATTCCGCAGATTCCTTTTTATGTAATATTTCTTTCACACGACTGTCTAAGGAAGAATTCTGTGAAGCTAGGCTCTCTTACACATGAGCTAGATCTGGTCTGTTTGAAACGCAGAGTAAACAGAGTCCTTTCCTAGGAAAGACGAGACAAGCAAGCATAAAAGTCACTATTATCAGAGCTTTCTTAATTACCACTCTTATAATTTCAAAAATAAGTCATTCAGAATTGTACTTAGGGCTTGTATGACATGTAATACATTCCGTTTCTTCTTAAGCCCCTCATTAATCTGAATTTTCAGGAGCGCCTGTCACGACTTCTCGAATGCAAGGTGTCGATGCTAAAGCTGACAGTGTCTGTGCGCCGGACCCTTGGCGATATGGAGTCTGACGAGACCGGACTGGCGGCTGACTTGGCTGCGCTACTCGCTGCTTGGGATGATGCACATTCGAGGTAAGAAATACAAATACAAATTCATAGTCACACATAATTAAACAGTAATAAAGTAAGCTTAGATCTGATAGATAAACTTTTTATTGTTAACACCAGATTTTACATACTTAAGACAAAAAAGCCTAAAACTGTGTAAGAACTGTCGGCCTAAAACTATAAGTGTAACCTTATGAAGAAGTAATAGATGGGGTGTGCAATGATGGATATGACGTTACCATAATTTTACTCTAATAAGCTGCACTTAATACATAGATGTTTGTATTTAGATACATCATACATAACTGTAATTTTAAAATAAAGATATCCTGAATCACCTTTCGATTTTCGTGATGATTATTCGTGTTTCTGCTGTTTCTATTACCATTAGGAGCAATCTCTATACTATAATATTCTATCAGTCTAGTTAATTCATTCACAATTCATCGTTACATTATTACGTCGACATCTGAAACTAAACTAAAAACATTAGCTACCGTGAACTCAGAAACGCTAAATTTGTACGTTGGATCATTGTTATAACCTAAAATGTATTTTGCTTTCAGGACTTCAAACGAACTCCTTTCTCTAGAAAAGGCAGTGTGCGCCTGGGCAGAATGGGAGAGCGCTCTACGAGAGCTCCAGGGTGCTCTCCGCGGTGATCTAGCCACTTTGGAGTCACTGCGAGACCGTGGCACTTTGGGCGATCAGACCGAAGTGGCGGCGCAGATCAAGCAGCTGGCTGCTTCGCTAGTGGAGAAAAAGAAGGTAGAGAGTTGTGGCTTACTGCCACCTCCAAAAAGCCTAGTTTTTTGCCATCCCTACCCTACCAAACCTACAAGAATATAAAAAATATTTTCATCAAAATATGGATAGTGACAAAGCGAAGTCTATGAAAAGAAGAGACTACATCTTGATTCGTTAGTGTAGGACCTCGGGCATCTTTTGATTATTCTAGTAGTACGTAAACTAGTTTAATTAAACGTTGTATTAGCAATTTTATTGGAAAATAAACGCTAAATTACAGTGCTTGTTTGGAAAGATGATGGAGATATTCTATAATTTCAATTGTACTCATCATAATGAACAACTTTTACTTTTGGACCGGCTCTGAAATTGTGAAAAAAAAAGCAGTAGTTCCATACATTTCGTCGAGGGTATTTACACTACCTTTTTCGACTACCTTTTTCGCGGTTTTCGGGTTGGTTCCATAATTACAATTATTCATAATAACAAGTGCAAAGATATCCTAGAATTTTTTAGTGGTCTAACCGAATAAAAAAACAGCATAAAAGAATAATAATACTCGATAAATAAGTTTATTACCGCTCGTAAGTAGATCATGAAAATGTTCCGTCAAACTGGAAATTTAAAAGCCGGTAATTATTCTGCGATACGTGTTGGTACGCCTAATGAAACATAGATAAATAGTGAACATGAAACATCTATTTGAATGTAAAATAATGTTAATTCAGTTTCTTTTATTTATGTCGCGTGACTGCGTGAAAAATTAAACCCCCAATGTCGTTGTCTCTTTGTACTGCTAAATCATTATTCCTTCGTTTGGTGTGGTTCAGTGTTTGGTGTCGATCATCATGATCATCATCGGCGGCTTATTCAGCCCACAGCAGAGCATAAAACTCCTCCCCTCTTTCGTGTCGATACACAAAATACCAGTACCTAAAACATTTTTCCTCTTATCGATAAACCTACAATAGGCTAATCTATGCTTTAATGTGATCTATGCTATACAGCTGATGAGAAATATCACAAATTTTAACCAAAACATGGGCTGTTTCATAATAAGACAGATTATCGACATCGAAAACAATATTACAATAATGTTTTTTGTATGTCTTCAAGTCCTATGTCCTCTTTATAGGGTAGTTCAACCTGCGACTCTCTCTCCGACTCCGGCATATCGGACGGCGACAGCGACGGTGCCGGCCGCCGCGCCCGGCGTCTCAGTGCGCTGCGTGAACTGGCGCGCCGTCTACAAGCCGCACTGGCTCCAAACTCGCCGGCTCATAGGGCTATTACTAAAGTAAGAAACGTAGATCATTCTGCATAGGTGTTTCCATTTTACCCATATTATAGTTAGTAAAAAGATAAATTGCAATTATCATTATTATAATATCACAAAGGCTTCAATGTTTTTCAACACGTTTAGCAATTAGGTGCACATTTTCCAATAAATAATTCCCATTATATGTTTACAGCGTATGGAACAAACCGAAAATGAAGTTCGCACCTTGCAAGAGTCCTGTAAAGCTTTGGTCGAGCAAAGCATTCCAGATCTGAAACTTGACGATGGGCCGTAAGTATTTTTTCTGCTTTTTTTGTAACCTTTCGAATTCAAATTAAAATTATTTTTTTAAATAGTACAGAAAACAATAAGAATAATTGCCATGGTTTTGTCAGCAGGGAGAACGCCATAGCCACAGTCGCTGGTAACAAAACTGGCGCCGGCGATCCGGACTACAGCCCTCGAGGCGGTTGGGTGTGGCGCGTATTGCGTTCATCGCTTCCCATACAGTTGTGCCTCGTCGCTTTGCTCCTGGCCGCTTGGCTGGTGGAGAGACCGAGGTGCTGCGATGCCCTTAACTCCCTGGCTCAAACTCTCACACCACAGCTCCGCTACGTTCGAGGACCGCCACCAGTTTGAACTCTCCTACAAACGTGTTTCAAACACAAGTGAGGATTACTAGAAGTTCAAAATGGATATGGCAAAAGACTTTTATCAAGTCTCATTAACATATTTTATCTGTTTATTTGTGTACTACTTTTTGTACCTATCTGGAGAATTTGTTATTTAGACTTGATCATGAGTTTAGATATTGTCTTAGCTATTTGCTTAGCTATTTGTATTGCACTGTAGTGACGGATTAGAAAATTGTTCGGATTATACTTCGTCTATGTGGATGATGTACTGATAGCGACAAATACTTGCCTTGAGCAATAATTTTTATTTTACTAACATAGAATGATGGAAATGTTTGATGATTTGACGTAAATGAGTGACGGTAGAGTAATTTTGATTGACATTACTAACATATCATTTATGTACCTATGACGAAAAATCCCAAAAATGGAAGATGAGGACGTAACTGATGTTATTCTATGACAATATGCATACTTTAAACTTTAGAAACATTACTTATTGTAATGCTACTTTTACTTACACCCTTATAATAATATGACAATTAACAATTGAGTCGTAATTAAAACAATTGATTGCTCATAAAGAAGTTCAAATAAAAAAGAGTTCCAAGTAAAACATCATCTGTATCAGATGCAGTTCAAAGTAGTTAGTCTTATGTTTTAGTATTAAAATACTAACAATTTGACAAGCGATTCTTAGTTTGTGCGTAGACTAGAAGCATGCCTATTTTAGTACAAGTATTTGATAAGCTACTTAAAATAGGTGAGAATGCGATAAGTGTGAAAGAATTAGTTATTATTAAGTATGAGAAATATGGTATAGCATATTCTATTCAATGCTTGTTCCATACAAAGTAAAATCTTGACAGTTTTTGAAACTATTGTTACAGTATATATAATATTTTGGATTTATATAAATGTGTATTTATATGTTATATCTAGTAAAATATTTTCATTGAGGCTATCTACAAGGTAAGAATAATAGTATTTATAAATTAAAGAATCTGTTGCCTTATGCCCGAGTAATCGTCATTGACAAGTATTTTACAACATAGAAGACTGATTTTCACTTTTAATGTCATATGAGCAAATAACACAATATTCAACAAACATTTACTTTAACATAAATTCGTAGATTTCTATAGTTATATTCGCTTTGCATTAATACAATGTTTCAAAGAAAATGTAGGCGTAGGCGTCGATTCTGGCGTATCACTTAACTAATCTAATCTGACAGGTCTAAAATTATCTGCGTTTCTTTTGATTTAAAAATTTAAGAAAGGGATGGTAACAATCACAGAACTGTCAAATTTCGTATAGTTTATTAGTAAACTGTATAATAGAGTCGACACTATTTTTGCGCATTATTGATACATTTTCAAGGGATTGAAACCACTATTATTATGTTGAATTCTCTTCGGAATACCCGTTTATATGGTTCAAATATTTAAAAAAAAACTATGTTATGAAATGCTCTCAATTAAATTAAATTTACCTGCTCTGCTCAGAAAGCCTAAAATCCGTTGTTTAAATTATTCAAGACATCAAAAATATAGGTGCTTTTTGAAATTTTACATTAATAACCTTGTTTTTCATATTTTTTAAACCAGCTGCATAAATGCCTTTCATAAACGCCACTTAAAAAGTTAAGTGACGGTAGTTTGTATTGCGCAATTCGTTTTTATATTGCTTAGAATTTTAATGTCGTTTGTGAATTTAAGAGCGTTTACAAATAAGGCTGGTAAAGTTTTGATCAAATTGGGAGCATTACTTAATATAATAAACATACGGTTTAAGTATCAGTGAGTACTAATGATATCAAATTTAATTTAATCATTTCAATATTCCATGTCGTTTATGTGTTTCCTTGCTTTATATTCAAATCCTTTATTATTATTTAAATAATTATATTGATTGTTATTTTGACTATATTTCGGTTTATTTTCAAGAATAGAATTCATATTATGTTTTTTTGGTCTTATTCATACATGAAGGTAAGTACCAAACTAAGTTTAGTACAAACTTAATTCTTACAATTTTATTTATATATAGTTACAGATTATATATACAATAATATGTTTTTGTAGATCTGTACTGTAAAAATATGATACCTAAGTATTATAATTAATTTTGTTATAGACAATTTGATAATTCAATTTCCATTTGTAATGAAAAGCAATTATGTCGTTTATAATATAATCAAATTATATTGATAACATTATTTCACATTTTATAGCAAAGGTGCTTTCAGACTACGTTATAATATAGCAGTGTATTGATAAATATGAACTTTACGATACAAAATATATGAGAGATATTGTTCTGTATGCTAACCTGTAAGCTGTAAAATATACTGATGCAATCAGTATTAGTAAGAACTAAAACTCCATTAATGCACTCCCACGCGAAATAATGTTGTTTACTGATAGAGAAGAGAGAGAGAAAAAGAGAAGAGTCGTGGCATAACGGTGAACTAATATTCAGATTTTTACATTTATATAGTTTTTTTCGTGGTACCCGAGTGCTAACATCGCGAGTGAGTGCGAGTGAGAACTGACAAAGTATTAAAACATTTTTTGGTGTGCTGGCAATGACAGTAAAGAGTATATTAGCACACGAGCGACCTCAATTCCTACGACTCTTGTCTTTTGCACAGACTCTAACTTTTACCTTTTGTTTTGGGAATTTTATCATTATGACATTTGCCTCTACACGAAATTTAAAATTTTCGAATAACAAAGAGGGACTAATAGTTTATATTTAGAAGCGTAAACAATTTCTACCGAGCTTATTGTGCAAAATGGATGGTCCTGGGCTTTAAATACACCATAGCGCAATGATATTTTTACTAAAGGTAGGATTTTACTTTCAAAATGGTGCTCTGAATTCGGTTCCGCTGCAATCTGTTTACAGTCGCCAAAGAGTGCGAAAGAAGATGCGAAAAGTTAGAGAGTAAAAGAGATAGCTATCATGAAATCTGTCCGAAAGGACAGCTTTGCGGTAAGTGCGCTAAAGTCAGTATCTCTAGTAAAATATCATTGCCATAGCATAAATACAAACACAATATGGCAACACAGGCAAGCAAAATGCAAAACGAGCTTTCAAGCGATAATATTATCGTGGTTCGATATTTATAGCGTGGTCTCAAAGGGTCCTTTTTTATAAAAACCGGTATAACTGACGGGTTAAAATATATAAATATATATACTTACAGAATTTGTATGTATATTCGACGTTATATAAATGCAACAACAATTTAAACTGCCTAGGGTATGATTGTAGTGTGAAATTTTTTCTATAATTATAATTATTAGAATAATTGCAATTTACCTAAACCTTCTCTGTGGTTTGCTAAGCAAATTAGTCATTTTATGGTGCAACGCCAGAAGTCAATTTAAATTCATAATTTTATTTTTTAAAACCACAGCGAAGGTGTTTGGAAACATTATAATTTTCCTTTAGGGCAGTCGGTGCCGCTTAGTGTGTCATATTTCTTTTTAATTCTTTGTTAACTTTTAGATTAAGGTTAAAAGAATACAGACATACTATGACAGTGCATTTAACTAATAATTTTCATTAATTTTGAGAGGTTTTAACGTACAGTGCCACCAGTGTCAGTGGTCTAGGAAATGGTTCCGATTTTGTACACTTCAACTTAAGCTGGTGGAACTGTATTTTAAATTGAAGGTTTTAATGTATTTGGTTGCATAATGGCATGTTGGCTTTTGGAATGGAAATAAATAATTGAAATGATAAATATTGTCTTTTCGGTTTCACAACCTTGAATTTAACGACCACTTAGTCTAGAGAGTCACAAAATACATAATTAATTAAACGGACCACAACTTTGTAAATAAATTTGCGAAAACGCGAGCTGAATTCTCGTCGAGGATTTTGTCTCGTGGCTAAAGCCGCTAGTGTAGTTTATTTATTTTTTTGAAGCGAAACGAGACTTTTTATTTTGTTTCCGAAATTCCATAGAAGACTAGTAAAGTTTTCACCGCTTTTCTGGGGCATGACTTGGACTTGAACGTGACTTACTTTGCTTGCCTTTGACTGTGATTATGACTTAATTGACAATATTCATCAAAACTTGAAAATATTTATGTAGCTAATTGACATTGGCAAATGCACAAGACGTGCGACGCCAAAATAAACAAAATAATAAAAAAAATACTGACCAAGTTATATTATGAACAAGCAGCGGAGTTTTTTTTGGCGGGAACGTGAAGAAATCATGTCGCGTCATTTTATTATTTTCCAAAACATGTGTTATTTCGAGTGTTAATGTGTAAAAACGGTGAATTTTTACCCGTTAAGTGTTCGTAAATATGCACGAGTGTTGGTGAATGGTATAATGTCGTGAAACGTGAATTTTCGTGTTGTTTCCAAAACTCCTTAGAAGGCTCTAGTAAAGTTTTCACCACTTTACTGGGGCATGACTTGGACTTGACCATGACTTGCATTGCTCACCTTTGACTGTGACTCTGACTTGTTTGATAATATCTAACAAAACTTGAAAATATATAAGTATACTTGACACTGGCAAATGCATAAGACGTGCGACGCCAAAATCCTCTCAGGAGGAAAGAGAAAAAAAAAAAACAAGCAGCGGCCGCAGTTTCACCCGCTATCCTACTGAAACCGAATATTTTTCCGGGATAAAAAGTAACCTAGGTGTTAATCCAGGATATAAGCTACCTCCATAACCCTCAAAAAAATCAGTTCAGCCGTTACCTAGTTGAACGGGAACAAACACACTTACACACAAACTTTCGCATTTACAATATAAAATAATTAGTGCGATATAGTTATAGGTATATTTTTAAGTTATTTAAACACCTCTCTATATCTTTAAAACCGACAACTGCACAAGCATCAGTTCTATCAAGATTATCAATCTCACGGATTGATAATATTGCCGTTGACCTAACTAATACGTAATAATTAATTGACTGTGGCTGACATGACTTGGACTTGTACGTGACTATATACTTTTTTTGCACTTTTTTGAAAATTGAAAATTCTGTTGTCTCACGATCTTGATAAGATTTTTGTGGGAAGGATAGCTAGATATACTACAATACAGTAAGTAACACTTTATTGGCACCACAGAACATAACGAGAAAAATATATAAGAGATAAGTACAAGAAGACGGTCTTAAGAGTGATCTCTTCCAGCGAACATTTCATTAGAGTAAATGAAACAGACTACTTCGTTTGTAGGTTGTTTCTTTTACTCCCATGAAATTCATCCTATCCTCCTAATCTAAATTCATCCTAATCCATTTCCCCATCATTTTTGAATAAATCAGATCAGGCCCGTGTGGAGACACCTAAAAACTTAACAAAGCTAAGCTAAGACAGTGGCTAAATAGACAAGACATATGGAGCCAAAAATTATTTGAAAAAAAAAATGTTTCGTTCGAAATCATTGAAGTTTGAAAACATGTAGGCTAGGAAATTAAAGTTTCGTTCGAAAACAAAAATTGTTAGCTTCTCTCAATTTTGCAATGAAGACACGTACTTCCGGCTAATGATGTGCTAAAAATACGGTTGAACGATTACTTCGAGGCCCACAAAATCGATTTAATTAAGTATGTGAACCACAACCAAAAATAAATAAATATCTAG
Source organism: Apocheima hispidaria (assembly GCA_947579745.1). Taxonomy (NCBI): domain Eukaryota; kingdom Metazoa; phylum Arthropoda; class Insecta; order Lepidoptera; family Geometridae; genus Apocheima; species Apocheima hispidaria. The sequence goes on along the minus strand of OX388165.1, from coordinate 4,840,774 downwards.
ATAAATGTGAACCACCAAGCTATGCAAGTTTGTTTTTAAAACCAAATTAAAACAGACTATGTATTTCGTAACAGCTTATAAAACTGTTGTCATACGCGAATGCAGTGAGTGCGACTATTTTGGTCTACCGTTAGATTTTTGTTTTTGCGTAAGCTATCACAAAATATATTATTTTAATCTATTTTCAAAAAATAACGGCGTCGATTTTTTTGAACCATTCAGGGAGACAACAATGTACGACCCGATAATGTACAGTCTGATAATTCGTGTGTACATGGAATATCAGGCTGTGCACTACCGGGTCGTGAAATATCATGCCGTACATTATCGGCACGGGCCTATAATGCACCGCCGATAATGTACAGACTGATATTCCACGTACTGGTACATCAGTTATCAGGCTGTACAATATTGGACGTACAATATCATGCCATATATTATTGACACGAGCCGATAATGTACGACTCGATTATGTACAGCCTGATAAATGACGAACCGTCCCTCATTAGCTGAGAGCCTCTGTGTCTATGACATATAACGATTTCGTGCTTCGTTTGTGCGTGATAGTAAAAAAAAACACAGATTAAAAATATAAGGATTACAGTTAGTAGGTTAAGGTATATTTTTTTTTATGACAACTCTGAAATCTTTGCTTTGTCAAAACTGGTTAGATCATTAGGTTTTTTTATAATAGCTCGGAAACCTCCTGTTATGTCTTGTCAGAACAGATCATAGACACATCGACCAATAGGAGCAGAATCTCTCAGCCAATACAGACTGGGTCGTCTTTTATCAGGCTTTACATTATCAGCAAGTGCCAATAAAGCACGACCAGGAATGTACAGCCAATAATGTACAGCTCATCAATGTACGACTCGATAAAACGTGTACTTTTCTCAGGTATTTGGATTATCAGATGCGGATTTTCACTAAACTAAACCAACTGACAGGGCCAAAATTATCTATATCTCTTTTTGCTTCCATGCGTGAGAAAAGGATGGCAATAATTTAAGAGCTGTCAGATTTAATTTAGTTTAGAAAATGGAACAACAGACTAGACGTCACTAGCTCCAAAGTATTGCTTTTGAATATAAATAGGAAAGTCAAAGGATGTCCAAGTTTTGACTTTAAACAAACGTGACAACCACGGACCAACGATAGAAAATATTATGAGAAATATTTATCTCTCTTTCTCGTTTGTTGACGGCAGCCGGCGCCAACCAAGTTATTGCGTGGGTTAACGCTCTAGCACAGAATTCTCCTTATTATTGTGCTCTAGCTAGATGCCTCGTGATTCGATAAATCATCGACTATTCGAATCATTCGATTGATACGATAACACACGATTATGCTTCGACCGAAGAAGCTCGAATACCATACCTCTACCCTATTCTTTCAATTTCCGCTTTCTATTTTATATTGGCGTGCACGTGTCGCCTTTCATAGTTTCTTGAAAAAATAAATAAATCGCTTGTGGGAAAAAAGTAATCAACAATAATTGTATAGAATTGAGTTTCAAAGCTACCCTGTGTTGGTGTTTGTGATTGAGTTGAGTGGTAAGTTGATGCATCTATAGACCACGGGAGCACGTCGCCATGCTTCTTGCCGCCATATTGTTGAAAGCTTGGATATTGCGCGCTTGGTGAATCTGCAAATAGTAGCAGCCAGGAAGACTTCAATCTTACCTGATTCTACCTCTTCTCGACCTGGTTCTTAGGTAACTCTTGACTTGCAAGATCAACATTATGATCTTAATTTCTCGTGGCTGAACCGGCTTTTGGTCGCAAAAGTACCACGAATCGGGGTCAAATTGTCAGCGTTGGTTAGTGTAATCAATAAATATAACCTAGTTACTTACAATCGCTGTACATTCCCCGATTATTGTTAAATTTAACTTTCATTAAAAGTCATTATCTATTCTTAGAAACCCATATCCAAGCTTAACTTGCAAAATAACCTCAGTCTAGATTACGTGTGGCCTAGTCATATAAGTTATGGTAGGTAGATAAACTTACATAAACATTGAGCTTGTAATTACCTAAAAAGAGTAGTTTCAACACCAATTCATAGCTTTTGTGCTTCGTTGTTTACCTTCAAACATTTCTATAATCAAGATTGTTCTCCCACAGAGCAAGATGGTTGGCTCACGGGTGTATGTGGGAGGTCTGCCTTTCGGCGTCAGAGACAGAGACTTGGAGAAGTTCTTCAAAGGTTTTGGCAGAATCAGAGATATCCTCATCAAAAACGGCTATGGTTTTGTGGTAAGTTAAGTATATATTCTTGAGTGGAATCTGGCTCTCAGGTGACGCTGCCAGACCAAGCCATAAAATCCTTGAGCTAATACTGTTTCTTCACAGGAATTTGAAGACTATCGAGATGCAGACGATGCAGTGTATGAATTAAATGGCAAAGAACTATTAGGAGAAAGGTATGAAAAATAATTTATATTTTATGCAAATAATTGTTCAAATTATTTTTTTATAAAATAAAAATTAATATTATAAATACAAAATCAGCAGGCCTAGCAAGGGAGCCGAGATAAAGTTATTGTCCACCCGTTTTGTCGTCGCGTCAACATGACAAAAGCTAGAATATGGATACATCTGTCGTTCTCGCGGGATAAATATGGTGGACAACATTTTATCCCTGCGCCCATGCTAGGCCTGCTGTTTGTTAACTCTCCATGAATAAACAGCTGAACTAGTAATAATGAATATTATCTAGGAAATGATTTACATCAAAGAGACAGTACTCTTATATACTAATCACACTAATATTATAAATGCGAAAGTTTGTTTGTATCTAAATGTGTTTGTTCCCAGCCGGAACAGATTTGAATGAAATTTGGTATCGAGGTAGCTTATATCCTGGATTAACACAGGCTACTTTCTTTTTTATGCCCGCAAAATAAACTAATCCAGTGGTAGAACGGGTGAAACCACAGTGTTGCTAGTATTGTGTACTGTAAAAAGGCAGTGCAGCTAAAATCTTATACTATTAATAAAACTCTTTATTTTTTTGCGCAGTTTTGAATTACTAATGAATGTTTTTTGTCAGCCGGCTCCACATTTTGTGTGAGAATTGTATGGAGAAATCACTATTTAGTTTGTATGAGATGTATGTATGGTTGTATGAAAAGTCTTTGAATGAGATTGCATATTGTTTCTCTCCTGACAGTGAAGCTTGGCTTGGCATTGCTCAACGAATAATGAAACTGAATTTAATTTATATGTTGTGTTTCAATGATAATTACAAAGTTGTTATTTCTAGGCAGCTTGCCAGATGATTGAACCCATTTACCTTTGTATTGTATCCTAATTCCCCAGTAACCAATGTAGGATTGACTATTTTTGCATGATGTATTTGCTACCAAGATTACAACTACATTACTTAAAAATCTTGTTTATAAATTTATTTCATCCTTGTCTTGGATTCTGACTTAGAATTTTGACTTTACTGTAATCAAATCCTTTCTTTGTGTGACATCTTTTACCCTCAATGCAGACACACAAATGCTCCTAATAAAAAAATTAATACATTTTTTTTTTAAACAAGATTGTGACCATTCAAACATTTGCTTGCCGCACTTCTTATTTTACCTATTTTAGAGGATTTTTATAATCCGTTATTTGCGGGTAGGTCATGGGTATCCAGAAAATAAAAAAAATGTGCCGAAAAATTTCAAACTTTTCGAGTTTTTAACAATTTGAATTATTAAATTAAATAAATAATTATGACTTCTATTATTAATTATGTTATATTATATATTTTATTAATTTTTAATGTATTTATATAATTTTCTTTATTTCAAAAAGATTAGAAAATGTTCAATAATTTGAAAACCGTGAGACTTACTGAATACAAAATGATTTTAATTTTCTGAACAGTCATGATGTCCCCTATCCGCATGTAATGGGTTAATTCTACTGTCTCTAGATGCAAAACAGACATCTTGCAAACTTCAGCATGTGACTGATCGTCTCTTGTACAAATTCATTCAAATTCGGCCAAAGTTGTCCTATCCTTAAGTTTTCCCTTTAAATCCTGCTTGTGTAAAGCATCTCCCCGTCCCCCGTATCAGTTGGTAAGCTGCCTGTGTCAGGTGGGGTCGCGGGTAAGGGGCAGGGCTAGGGGGCAGTGCTAACCCGGTGGACGCGTGTGCGCAGGGTGGTGGTGGAGCCGGCGCGCGGCATCGACCGGAGCGCCGACCGGTACCGACGCGAGCGCCACTCCGACCGCGACCGCGGCCGCTCGCGATACGAGTGAGTGTCTCCTGTTGTAGGGTGTCGGTGGAGCGCGCGCGCGGCATGCCGCGCGGCTCGGACCGCTGGCGCAGCCGCGACCAGCCGTCGCCCGCGCCGCGCCGCCCGCTGCCGCGCAAGGAACCGTCTGTATCCTATAAACTAGAGCCGTGATATGCTACATTACTATCCCCCCGCACAAATCGCCCCCAAAATCTATATTTATAAGTATAGAACAGTATCCACAAAACTCTCTAAAATCTCTTATTCGTGAGTGTGCAACATTGTCCACAAAAGTAGCTACTCACTTTTTTCTTGAGTCTGCATCATTATACATATTATACAAAACTTCCTAAAATTTCTTATTCACGAGTGTGCAACATTATCCACAAAACCCTCTAAAATCTCTTATTCATGAGTGTCCACAAAAGATCCTAAAACATCTATTAATGAGTGAGCTTCCGAAGATTTTAATTGATTGCTTAAGTTTATTGCTCCCACAAAACATAATTTTTTTGTTCGCAATCTCCTTAAATAATTTGTACTAGGTATTTCTTTTGACCAAATTATTATTCGTTTTATACAAAATTAACCCACCCAATCTTGCTTGCCCTATACTCTGAATTACTTTTTAACCCTTTCCGATATGCCGGCGTTGCTTTTCGCATGCCTTTTCTGTATTGCACACTGGCCTGATTTCTCAATTAAACTTTGTAATGTATGCACATATTTAAAAAAAAATTGAAATGTTTGCACATCACGCAAGCAAGATTTTATCTTGTGTCGTAATAGTGGTAGCCATAAAACTTCCTCTATCACATATTTTGTATTATTTTGCACTCGAGTTGGTTTGCCCTTGTTTTCTTTGCTTATTTGTTCACTTTTCAGCTATCAGTAAGTATTGTAGTAACCTTGAAGTCATTCCGTATCACCTCTATTTTGAAACAGTTGATAAGCTCACCAGATATCAAGAGTAATAACAGTATTGCGAGAAATACATATAATATAAAAATTATTGACCGAGCGAAGCGAAGGTCTCGAGAGTTTACTGGGACAAATTGGCATTTGTATGTTTGTGTGTATATTTGTCCGATGATAACTTGTGAACCGTTGATCCGATCTTCATGAAATTTTGTAGGCAAGTAGTTCATTTCAATACAATTTTTAAGTTCGAATATGAGCTGAATCGGTCCAGGGGTTGTGAAGATATAGGGGTCGCGAGGTCTCAGTTCGGCGCGAACTACTAGTCTTATTTTAATTTAACATGCACAGTAGTACATTTTTAACTTACTATAATGTAATGAGGCAAAATGAAATGAATAAATTCATAATAATTTTGAATCCTAAATTTTGGCGGGGGACCGGGATGAACAAGAAAAGAGGCCTATGCCTACGTTATTTGGTTTTTTATTTATTTTTCTTAAACTAAAACTTAAACTATTCTAAACTCTATGTCCTAGTTATTTAGATTCACAGACCAAGCGTTCTCATTGGCTATCCAAGGTTACGCCTACTCGCGCCTAACTATAAACCAATCAGAGGAATTTCTTTTAAGTGTATTTAGACTGACGTGTGGTGCGCTTCGAGCGTTCTGAATGCTGAACCTAGGGTGTGGTCTGTGTTTTGCTTGCAACAACCACCTCAATTATTCATCTAATATTTAGTGATTTAGTTTACTTTTGTTTCGGACATTTATGTGCGTTTAGCTGAAATCCACGTGTTTTTAGGTCAAAGGTCAATGGAGTTGTGCAGTATACTTTCATTTCAAAGTTACGTAATCCTTCTGAGAAACGTGTTTAAATTTTAAAAAGGCAACCCGTTTTTTTTAATAATAATTATCTGTCCGAAGTGTATAAATTTGGCTGGTATATATATTTTTTTCTAATTTTGTTTGACCCATCATTTCAATTGACCAAGACCCCATAAATCATGAAGACTTTTAATTCGAAATGAAATGTTTCTAAACGAAATATTTCTTTTCTTACAGCTCTGACACAAATTACAGATACGGCCCGCCGACGCGCACGGAGTACCGTCTAGTGGTGGAAAATCTGTCAAGCCGCATTAGCTGGCAGGTAAGCGCTCTACGGCACTCGGGCCCATCATCATCACCACATCACATCACCCAGGGTGGAGGACACATGGTTACATGAGGGCTGGGCGACCCACCACACTCCCCGTGAGGTCCACGCGGGCACGCTCGATGAGGTCACGAGGTCACGGTTTCTCTGGACGTTACATGGCAATGGACTGGACGAGGGCGCTAAACTCACTGGCGGGAAGATAAGGACGAGATGGAACCTTCCAATGATAAGACAAGATGTCAAATCTGAAGTTAAACATGATTTGGATGGAGTTGAAATTCACTTAGAAGACTGGCAACCGATGGGATGAAAGTATCAACACTGTGGACACGAAACGGATCTTCACACATATTGCTTTACTAATCAAACAAAAAAATATATCAAAATCATTAATTTCTTATTATCGATCAGTAGCCAATATTGTATCCTAGTTTAACAGTTTTGAAATAGCATTTGCATAACATTTGTTTTGAAATCAATTTTTACGTTTTGTTTAAATACATTGTAACAGAGTTACCTGCAGGCTTATAGAAATAATTTTTAAAAACAACAGAAGGTGGCGTATCGTGCCCAGAGTCCTCCATGTAGCGCAGTGTGAGATGTGGCCTATCGCGATGTTAGGAGGTTTGGTTCCTGCGGTGGCGCCGCGAGATGTGACACCCCGCCCTAGCGACCGCCCTCCCCGCCCCGTGCCCCGGACTCCACGGAGGCCAAGGTAAAGTCAGGGGCACACCAGGATACACACGTTATGTGCAAGATCCCATTTTATATAGTCATTTCATTGTTAAGTTTGTCCGCGGTACTATGTGCCGTGGACGGTTTTGCTCGTCACTTGTCTTTGTTTTTGATAGCTTGCGCGGCCTTTTTGTATGCGGTAGCTCGTTAGCGGTATCATTGTTTATGAAAATGACCAGTTTGCGGCACCCGGAGACGACGACGCGCTGTAATTTGTATGGAAATTGATGGGACCCGATAAATTTACTGATGTGTAAATTTCACATAAATGAAGAACTAGAAATGGTAAAATTGCTTGGACAATTTTAGACCTGAAACGAGACGATAGACGAGACAGGAAAATGAATCTAGACGAAATGACCGCTGCAAAGGACGGACAATTTGCCCAGATGGAGAAAAACCGCAGCATCAAGGACTTTATGACATGAAATTACAAGATCTCTGCGCAGATATCAGACGCTGGTGAAACAATTATTTAATTTTAGTAATGATGACTGAAGACAAGGCCAAAACTGGGATAATTGAGGCAATCTTCCCAGGCCCTGGCGTACGACGATCGATGGAGAAGACTACAGGTACCTGCATTGGAAAACAACCAAGATGGTACAGTTAACTTACACCCACTGAGGAAAACCATACCTTCAAGGATCTAGAAGTGACACTGGGGACAATCTATGGATTCTGAAATAATGGACGTAGCAAGGAGAGCAATAGACAATAATAGACATCTCATGATATCATAATATTGGCAAATTGACGGCGCCCGGATTCCAACGCCATACCCATGGCACCTATTCGTGAAATTAATTTACGGGCAGATCATGGACAGACGGGATTGGACGAAATAATTTTCTAAACAATGATTACCAATGGGTGACCGCGTACTTAACGGCTGCAAATAGCGTATCCTCATTTTCTCTCATTAGAATATTCAACCATATCAAATAACGGTTACGATGTAAGTTTTTAAAGTGGATGCAACTCTTCCAAAAGTTTCAACATGATGATACTATATTTTTTACCATCTTTCGGGGCTGATGACCTTGATGATAGAACTAAATCTGAGGTAACTTTTGGAAGAGTTTAGTGGAATATCTTTGAGATTGAAGTCCTAACATGCGATATTGGTTGGCAGGACTTGAAGGATTACATGCGTCAGGCTGGCGAAGTAACTTACGCTGACGCACACAAGCAACACAGGAACGAGGGGTAAGCTTTACTTATATCACTTTGTGAACCTGTTATCAAACTGTTGAAGATTATCGATAAATAATACATCAACATATCGTGGTACAATCCTAAAAGATTTTTTTTAAATGAGTGGCTTTGGAAGACTAAATTAGCAACGCCGTCTAGTGAAATTTTATGGAACTTGCCCTGAAAACCACTAGTAAAATCTTTCCACACTATTTCTACATGATGATACTATATTTTTACCATCTTTCGGGGCTGAATACCTTGATGCTAAAGCTTTATCTGATGCTAGACAACTAAACACTCGTTTCGTTATCCGTAACTGAACATCTATTTTCATTTACAATGTGTTATCCTTCTGCAGTGTGGTTGAGTTCGCGACTCATTCCGACATGCGCGCTGCGATCGAGAAGCTGGACGGTACAGAGTTGAACGGGCGCCGCATCAAGCTGGTGGAGGACCGCCGCTCGTCGCGCCGCCGCACGCGCTCCTCCTCCAGCCGCAGCCGCAGCCGCAGTCGCTCGCGCGATCGCCGTCGCTCCAGGTACTATCCACTTTCTCTATTCGAACTGCTGTACAGTGGAATGCGCTGCCCGAGTGGGTTTTTCCTGATAATTATAATCTAGGTGTCTTCAAGTCGCGAGTGAATCGGTTTCTTCTAGGCAAGCGTGCTCCATCGTAGGTCGCATCCTCGTTTAACATCAGACGTGATGGCAGTCAAACGCAAGCCTATAAATAATAAAAATGTGTGTACAAAACTATAAAAGCCCTTACAGATCTGGCGGATTTGGTTCGCACGGATAGCCCTGTAGGCGAAATATATTTTCCTTCGTTGGTGGTGTCCATGGTGTAACGCCGTTGTCGAAATAAGTTTGATTTTATGGTTGGGAGGCTAGGTGACTAGTTAACCTAATAAGTGACGCTGGGACGATTGGCTTAATGAGGCTACCGACTCAGGATTTTCAACTAGAGGGTACTAGAACCATAGGTTCTTACCCTTGGTCCACATATGTGGACTTGGGAAAGAAACGCTACTAGAATTCTATGGTTCCCTTACGATTTTTTCCTTGCTAGATGAACCGCAGCTAGAGCTCATTGTTGATGACAGAATTTCGACTTGGGCATCATTTACGGCATGGTAGTAGTACGGCACGGCTCTCGACTTTGCTTTTACAGAAAAAAAAAACATTGTGAGATTTATATACAGGACATAGCGTCAACCACGACACTATCATCTAATATCATCGGGTCATATTGACGTACACTCAAGATGAAGACCAAACTATGTGGGCCATCCACACTACAGTATTTATAAGTAGCGAACTAGATTCAAAATTTTAATATAATATGATGATACTACATTTTTTACCATCTTTCGGGGCTGAAAACCTTGATGCTAAAACCTTATCTGAGGCTTCCAAGCTTTCCTAAAATCCTTCTGTAACGATCTTCCAAAACTAACTTCGAAAAATGTTCATCTTTCCCACAGCCGCTCGCGGTCAAAGTCCCGTCCGAAGAGCAAGTCGCCAGCCGCCAAGTCCCGCTCCAGATCTCGCTCTAAGTAAGTAATCGGCTAGTATATAAAGCTTCACTGAAAGTATAGCTAATTTGAGTGCTAAATATTGAAGGACTCAAATCGGCCACGTAAGATTTAGCTTTACGTTCTTCAAGCGCTGCCCTTGCATCTTGATGACTTGCCGATATTGACAGCTCCAAATGTCAAAAAGAATCTTATTTGTGTAAGGCGAAGGCTAGATTAAGAACAATTTTAACAAAAACAAAAAGACTTCAACAAAAATGCATTTCTTAGTGCCACCCGTGAAATACTTATCATTGTGGAGTTCCGGTGGTCTTCATCAGTTCCACTTCACCAAATGTTACTTTTGAATTCAAATCCTTTACTTGTTGATGAAAATACCAAAATCGCCTATAATATTTGCGGAGTTCCCACAATTCCTCATGGATCCCATTATTAGAATTGGACTTTGATGAAAACCGGCTGGAAGTATATCCTTTCAAATAAAAAAATACGAGTATATACGCAATTCTATAATAGCACTTAGCTCTTTATTAGTATATTCCTGTTGTAAAGTCTTTTCATTCCGTTTTAGTTGATAAAATATTTGTAAAATTTGATAAATGGCACGGACCCGGAGACCGTGGAGCAATACTGTAAAAAAAAAAAAAAAAAATAGGTTATTAAATAACGGACCTCCTTGTTCCTCTGTTACCTAACAGATATAAAAAACGATTTGAGAAACTCCATATTTTTGGAAACCTTTTTATTTTTGCTTAGGGTACGGAATTTGTGAATCGTCATAAATGGCGAGCGTCTAGCCTTCCTCTTATAGGTAATGTTATTATTATTAGTAAAGCTAAAATACTTACCTGTCAGTGAAGTTCTGTTAAAGCTAGTTCTTGCTTTGTCATACGCAAATTATGTAATGTAATAAGGGGGCTCCCGACCGGGCGTCATTGGCCTGCTAATTAGGGGGGGTGGGTATGGAAACAATCAGCGCTATGTTCAAACTTTGAATTTAACATTTTGGGGTCAACTATTATGCTTTTAAATTTATTTTCTTCAGTATATTAGCGTTTATTAGAGGATAAAAATTAAATTGTAAAAAAAATCCATTATGTGATCCTGGGGCAAACAAAACACCCGATAAGTAACGGAGTGCGGGGTGGGGTCTGAACTAGTGATATGGTCTTATGGTACTGTTACATGAGAGACGGAGGTCGGAAATTTGTTAATTTTTTGTTACATAGTTTACGTATGGCTCTTATAAGTGGATTTTAATAATTGCAATATAGTCGTGGTCAATGTTAGATATAAGAATTTTGCAAGTGATGCTATAAATCTTCATAAAAGCAAGCAGATCTGTAAAAAGTGCAAAAATATCACATTGCTTCAGTTTAGTTTGCATATACAGGCTGTTGTGAAACTCGTGTCCGTCCCGCAAGAATAAAAATGTCCCAGGAAACATTAATTAAATCAATTCAAATAAGAGTAAGTAAAATATTGGGTAAAATCATAATTTCTCTAATTTCGTAACTGATAATAACTATCGACTCTTGGTCTTTAAATTGGAATTTCCATATAGGTTTCCAAATACATTTAAGCAAATTAATGTTTTGGTTTTTCACAAGGTATTTTTATTAATTTCACACAAATGATGTTGTTGATAATGGAATCAGAGGCTAATCTATATAATTACATATAAAAGAACAACCCTTTTTGTAGGAACCAACACACATACCAAACCGCTTATGATAGAAAACGCAACATTCCTCGAATGGCCTAGTACTGTAGGTATAAGAACTGATTTTGCGAAAAATGGGGTGAATTGGACCTCCCAAAGTTTGTTCGAAATAAAATGTTTTGCCATGCTACGCCAATGAAACTCGGTGTGGGTAACCATAAAAAATAAAGAAAGACTTGTCTCAGGAATTTCGAAAATCTGAAGAGGCGAAATAGGGTTTTGAAATTACTTTAGCCTATGCAAGCGAAGGCGTGCGGGCAAGCTAATTTAATAATATTAAAGAAGCGAAATTTAAAGAATCACTTACCGACTCCCAAGTCGGACATGGTTTACACAACCTCCTGTATATTTAAAATCTTATTTTATCCTAATAATTATCTAAAAGATTGCATGCAATTCTTAGTTCAACACGAACGGAATAATTTGGAGGCATGTATTGTTACTTGAATGGTACATTAACCTAGTGTTTTTGGCTAGGTGTGTTAAACCTTGCGCTGAGCAAAATATCCAGACGTGAGTAAAATATAATAGTACCTAATGATTGTTGACAACTAGTTGTGTTGTTTATAACTTTAAATACTGAACAGATATTTCAATAGGGGGAGTTGACTGTTGTTTCATTTGTTAAGTATAATAGGCTCAGTAACAAATTATGATTAAATAAATAACGCTATCGCAAAGCGAGTTTTGGTGTAGAATTTGTATGGCGAACTTGAGGTGTGACGTTATTTCTCAATACACTGTGATCTCTGTCTAGCCTGAAATTGAAATGCATATAATAAACTAGACAATGGCTAAATACACTCGGTGTGAAGCCAAAGTAAACGAGAAAAATAATCTTTATTTACTTATATGGAACTCCTATGCAAAATCTCATTCTTCGACATATTATAATGTATATTTAATAAACAGTCAATGACCCTATTCTTGAAGAAGCAATCCACGGCGATATATTTTTCTGATCAATTACAGTGCAAATGTACAATGATTTGCTACAGTCAGTTTGCTATCAGGTGATCGCTTACAACTGCAGTTGCTTATTCAAATTATAAATAGACGATAGTCACAAACGTCGACTGCGCGACAACATTGCACTGCATTTTTTTTAAAGAAAAATTGGGCGCGTCTTCGGGGATTGATCTATCTGTACACAAATGCCAAATAATATGGTATAAAAAGAGTTTTTCAAAAAAAAAACTGCTTGTTCTTCCATTAACTGTTGAATAATCAAAAAACATTTGTCTCATGGTTAAAAAAAAGTTTTCGCTATTTCACAAATGTATTTTTTCTTCTGACTTTACAACACGGAGAACAAATAGTATTTCATTTAAATACTTTTAGTACTTTTATAACGATATTTTTTGGCAATTACTATAATTATTTTTTTTCAACTGTGATGATTGCTATTATATCAACCGTACGGTTTCCTGATGTAGCATTGTAATGCTACCGTAGCAGCCTGTCTGGCATGGATTTTTGACTTGTTAAAATGTATTATTTGCACAACCTTCTGGAGCTCTTCGTGTCTGGAATATATCCCATCCTATAATTATAGCTTTATCTGAACTGTCCCATGATGCAGCATGTAGAGTTATATTTGAAGAGCTCTTCTGCACAGTCTGGGGAAGTACCACACCTTTGCCAGTTATTCAACCGCGAAGCAGTAGTGTGCAAACATTACTGTGTTCCGGATTGAAGGGCAATGTTTCCAGCGTAATTACTGGGCATAAAGAGATTTAACATCTAATATCTCGTGACGAGCGCAGTGCATTGCCGCTCATGGTTTTCAACTATTGAAGTTTAAAATTTTGGGTGGCACTGAATTGTTATGTGATTGTCAAGCTTAACATCAGGTGAGCGACTTGCTCGTCTCCTAACAGAGTTCCATTTAAAAATAAAATGTGCCACCACGCTACGCAAGGTTTACGGAATGGTTCTCCTAGAGGTCCTTATTATGAACAACTTTAACTTGGAGAAATCAGACGTTCCTGGGCCCCTATTCGGAGAAATGACATTTTTATCTCTCTCTCACTCACTCCCATTAAATTTTAAATTAGAGAGACAGTCACCGAGATAATCTCGAGCGCACAGGAATAGGGTCCCTGAATGATTTGTTTGCGTTTCGATAGGGATCTTTGAGAGTTGATCCCATAAGAGTTGTTATTAATGATGGGATAATAAGCTCCATCGGCTTAGTACCCCTCCATGTAAACCTGTATAATCAAGGTACAGTGCAGGGCAAGCTATCAAAACTTTAATACAAAATTTATTTATATATTGTTATTTTTTGTGGTCTACGCTTACGATTGAAGGTCGCGCACTTATCAAAGCGCTTTCGAATTTGGTTTGATTATATAACGTAAGATCTGGGTAGTAATAAACTACGACCAGAACCACCGGAGGAAGGACAGCGTCGTTCTTGTAGTAAACTGTGAGCGTTCTGCGATTCCAAAACCGCCTACCACCCGTATGGATTATAGCGACGCCCCCTTTGGCGGGACGCCATTGTTCTGTCTTCCGGCTGTTCTGATGATGAAGATATCAAACCAAATTCGAACAACGCCCTCTTCGAGCCCTGTATGAGAATGGCGCTGCGGAATGGGGGAATTCTTGAATCGGCAGCGTAGGCCGCAAAAAATAAGTCTTAAGACGTAGCCCAAAAGCTCGTTTATTCCTGTCATAAAAGCATGTAAGCTATTCTTCCAAGTTCACCCAGAAACGCCGTTTCATGGAAATACTTTCTTACTACTTGCCTAGTTTTATGTAAGCGTCAGAAATCCTCGCTCCGTAATGTAGTGAGGTCGTAACTAAAGTTGCCCGCTTGGTCTGGCGATTGTCGTCGCTCAGGGACCGCAGTCGCTCCAAGTCCAAGTCGAAGTCGCGGTCGGGGTCGCCGCGCCGCGTCGAGCGCCGCTCCGAGTCCCGCAGGTCAGACCGCCGCTCAGCCTCACGTAGGTCTCGGAGCCCCGAGGAGCGCAGGTCACGAAGCCCCCACGACCGGAACGGGAAGCGATCGCCGTCCAGATCAAAGTCCCGCTCGCCTAAGGCCGATTCCAAGTGAGTAGTCTTATGTGCTGTCAATTTCCGTCTGACGGTATTGCGATGCGAGGCGATGATCGAGGTTATCCTTCTATGCTCGTTAGAGATCGTCTAAACATGATGGGACGCGTTTCAAACTAAACTCTATCCATTATATGTTAATTTCATGGTTTTACACATGGTACATACCTAGAATGACAACCTCGTGTATATAAAGCATTATCTTCAGACATTCCGGACGAGGGTCCGGCGTCCCGCAACCCATTGGCATTCACAATATTAAATATTTAACAATGTTCATCAAATTTGTTGTTCAAACACATTGATCGCACAATTTAACAATATTAATTAACACGATCCATGTTTTCCTGCCACAGAGATGTGAATACAGCCATCGCAAGGTGAGCTTTATCTTTTAAATGTTTGAAAGTGTTTTAAGTCATTTTGTAGAATAGATATTATTTCTAACAGCCAGTAATTCTTCTCTACTCTTTATGTCCTGCAACAACTGATATATATATAAACCCGACTGCGAAATGTAGCCCATGTCACTCTGGACGTAACGAGGAATCCATCGAAATCTCACACGTCAAAATCGGTCAAGCCGTTTAGGCTACAGTAGGTAAAATAGAAACACAAACATACATACTTAAACAGGGTCACAAGGAAAAGGTACGCTGAGCCGAAAAAGGCTCACAGTACTTTTAAAACAACTTTTACTATGGGACCAAACATAAAATCAACTTCGGCTCGAACGCCGCTAACCAAACACTGTATAAATACACCTCAAAAACATTACCCTCCTCCTTGGGCAGTCATATAAAAAAGAGACAAACTTATATATCATCCTGTTTTTTCACGACAAATAGAGTAGAGAAAATTTTGTCGCGGTGTGAATGCAACTGCTGCATCTTTGTTTAATTTTGTTTTGCATCTTGAATCGTTTGGGTTGTGGCTTGTTCGATTGACACAAAATCATGCTTTTGTCACGCATTTTTATATCTTGGATTGTTGTGCAAGAGGGAGTTTGTGACAACTTCATTGTCTGGTCCAAATATATTTTCTCTTATGTGGAATGAAAGTGAGCTATGGTTTTAAAAAATATATTGGCCAGAATTTTAGGCGTAGCTATCTCGTTTGCGATATATAATTATTTTTTTTAAGTTCTCTAATCACTGTTTAAATTTGAAAAATGTGCTTCGGTCATTTTGAGAGGTTATTAAACTTAAATATACAAAACAAAGTTGAAACTTTTCGAATCACTATTTATTTATCCCGTGCTATATAGTCATTATAAAAAGAACTCTAAACAAAAATTTGTCTGTATAAGTTTAATAACCTCGCTGACCGAAGCACATTTTTCTAAAATGTATACAGTAATTTGATAACTTTAAAAAAAAAACAATGCGCAAGCGAGATAACTGCGCCCGGTATTCTGGGCCTTAAATTATTAGCTAAACAAAACTGCAATGCCTAATAATAATTCTTATTAACAGGGAGAGGTCTCGTTCCCGCAGCAAGGAAGCGTCCCCGAAGCGCGAGGAGGAACGCCGCCCAGCGAGCAAGTCCCGGTCCCGCTCCGCTTCCCGGGACCGGTCCGCGTCCCGCGACCGCTCCCGCTCCCGGTCCCGGTCGGGCTCCCCTCGCCAGAACGGGGACGCCAAGCGAGCCAGCAACGACCGCTCCCCGCGTAGCGGCGATTAGATCACTTAGTTACCTAGGTTACATGTACTATAGTTGTAAGATCGTGACTTCACTCGTAAGCCTCGTTCAGCGCGTTTTAGCTGAATTTACGTTGATAAGTTAACACCCCGTTAAACCTTTGTAGTTCTTACATGGTTTTTGGTACAATTGAGAGCCCCAGACATAGGCTACAAGGGAATTCAAAAAGTTTTAAGATAATCACTGTAGGAATTTAAATAAAATAAACGGCAGGTTAATGTTGTCTATTTAACAAAGGAGAAACTATTTTATCGAGTTTTTGCTTTGTCAACTTGACCAAAATATCAACATCAAAATTGATTTTAAACATTCTACAAATAATTGCAATTAAATTCTCAGTTTTTTTTTAATCTACAAAAACGTTATGTGCTAAAGAGAACGTTCTAGCCAGGAGCGCGCCTTTATAGCTTAATTTATCTGAGTCAGATTTAGTAATGTTGGCCAGCATTCATACAAATTTGAAGTCGCTATATTTTTAATAAGCACTCCAAATTAGCGCTTCTTAGGAGGCACAGTTTACAACCTTACACTGCCAATTCAAGATCGCGCTATTCTCAGATGTGGAATTCAAAGCGCCCGTTCGTATTTGGTTGGATTATATAACCTTACGAAATTCGAGACGCGCGCGCGCTTTGAGCTTTGCAAATGAATGGCGCTACCTTCTTAAATCCGCAGTTCAGGCCGCAAAATGGCGGAGCCTTGAATACATAACTATGTATTGTTTGATAGTAGTCATTTTACTATCATTTTATTTCACAAAGATTGGGACTGATATTTTGTTACTTACCTTTAGATTGCAGGTATATGAAATATAAGTTTAACTCACTAGGTTAAATAACTTATATCTATGTTTGACGAATTCTATTGTCCTGCGTTTGCAGGTCATTTCTATGTAATAAGTTTTGAGACTTCAATACATAGGGAAATAAAAAATATTGGTATTTGTAAATAGTGAATTCTTATCTTTTAACCAAATAAATTTAAATTATAAGGAATGTTTGTTTGATTTTTTTCCGCTAGCACCCAATGCTCATATTTCTAGGATTCTAGAATCGTTAACACAATTTGTGGTGTGTGGTTGCACATCAAATGTTAGGAATCCAATGGTGGTATTTATTATCGTGAGACGCGTTTAGGCGCAAAACGATCAAAAAAATTCAAAAGAGCAAAATGTCCAAAGAGTTAGGCCCAAGGCGCACAATGACCAAGGAGCAAAATGACCAAAGAGCGAAACGGCCAGAATTCCGTGAGCGACTAACCTTCACAACTGCTCTGTAACACTGATGTGTGACGAACAACTCTCTCTTTCGTTTTTCTTTACATTTCTTAATTTTTGAAAATATTATTTCTATTTTATCTAGCCCCTACAGAATGTCAGCTAATTAGTACAAAGTATCAGATCAGAAATAATGAGGTAGTTTGTGATAAAAAGGGACCAGACATCGTTTTTCACATTTTATTGCGACGATTCAGCGTGACCGACTAACCTTCACACTGCTCTCACTAGTGTGACGGTTAAGAACATTATCTTCATACAGTACGAATATGAAGAAGTATTATTTTATTGCAATACTGTGTACAAAGATGTTCTTAAAATAGGGATTAATGTTTCAACAGTGGACCAATATCGCCTACTTTTATTTTTCTACAGTATAAAGTACCGTGTTCGTGAACATGCACGAGTGTTGGTGAATGGTATAAAGTCGTGAAACGTGAATTTTCGTGTTGTTTAGAAGTGTAGAAATTTAGAACATAGAAGGTAAAGTTTTCACCACTTTACTGGGGCATGACTTTGACTTGTTTTGCTCGCCTTTGACCGTGACTATGACTTGTTTGATAACATCTAACAAAACTTGAGAATATATATGTGGATACTGATAACCAATAATATGTCAAACCACAAAAAAAAAAAAATTGTTAATGATACAGCGGGCTTATCCTCTAACTTTAAAACGTTCGTGATTCTGATTGCGAGAGCATGCCATCTCGCTCGTACCAACTTAGTCGCTCTATGCACGGTCCCGCTCGCGCAACTCTCGCTATCGCTTTCAGAGTTACGGGATAAGCCCACAGATCGCTTCCTTGGGGCGCCTACACATGGCCTGACCTGACACCGCGTGAAAGGGACAGCTAGACTTGAATTTCACGGGAGTAAAAGAAACAAACTATCAAGGCGATAGCTTCCCTTTCGCTCCCTCAAAAAGTTATATATAGCCATCTCTTTCGCACGATGTCAGGTCAGGCCGTGTAGCGAAGCCTTTGGCTGACAAAGAAGCGTTCTGTAACATTAAAAAAAAATTTTTTTTGTTGGTTGACATGTTATTGCTTATCAGTATCCATGTATACTAGACACTGGCCAATGGATAAGACGTGCGACGCCAAAATCGGTCATGAAAAGGATCGGAAGGTCTCGTATGGAACGGTGAAGAAGGAGGGTATGTTGCTCCTGCGCTGGCGATTCATTTCGCGAAATGCGAGTAAATGCTCCATTTAAAAATAAACGTAGGTTTTGAAATATACATGTAGAAAAGATTTTTAATATTTGTTGTGGCAAATGGCAAGGCGAGCAAATCCCTCGCCTGATGGTAAGCGTCACGCTTGCTCATAACAGCACCCAGAATTATTTATTATTCTGCACTTTAAGTCATAAAGTCCTTCCATATACCTACGTATTACTTTACTAGGGTTGTTTTATTACTTGTTAATTATTTACCTTGAAATAAATAAAAAGTCCAAAACACAGTAAATTGTTGTAAGAAAACGTCTCTGGCTCTCTAGACGGATTGGTTCCGAGAGCAAATAGCTGTCGGAAACTTTTCGAATGAAAATCAGCTGATGTGTCGATTTGAGCCGTCAAACGATTTCGAATTCGGGCTTGTGAATCGCTGTAAAGCAATTCGAAACGGAAACGTTCCCGTATTCGATCCGAAAAGCAATGGGAATAGCCGCGCAGGTCTTTTTTATCACAAAATACTTCTTCATTCTGATCTCCTGATACTTTGTACTAATTAGCTGATACTCTATAGGGGCTAGGTGGAATAGAAAGAACATTTTATAAAAGAACGAAATAGAGAGAGAGAGAAAAAGAAAGCAAGAGAAGAGCTATTAGCTAGGGTAGTATATAGCTTTCTTCATTTCTATAAATTATTATATCAATTTCAATTCAATGGCGAGTGTTCTGACTGTCAAGCAAGTATGACAGCTCTTGTGTCTGCGACAAACTAGTGGAGAAAGTGTTCTCGCCGGCAGTGTGAGCAGTCGGCGATCGACTATTATACCTGTTTAATTCTGATGCAGAATGCGTGGGATTATGACGGGAGAATTAACGTTAGCTAATTTTGTGGATCACTAGATCCATCCCCTATCTACTTTGTGAAATTATTGGGGAATGGGAAATAAACTAAGTACTAAATAAAATGCAAGTTTTAATCTTTTGTAAACAATTGTTTATTAACATTTTATCCATTCACTCCAACACTCGATGCATATCACCGGCAACATCATTACAATATTATGACTTTTATTACGGATAAGAACTATGGAATAACAGGATACTAGAATTATATTGAACCAAGGCTTTCATTTTTCTTTTGAAATTGAAAGACTATGTGAATATACCAAAAGGTAACACAGCAAATAGGAAACAATATAAAACGGTCCATCTAGGACTCAAAATAGACAATCATCAAAATATAATTGCTGAATACGCATGCAAATTAAACGATCTAAGAAAATAGATAATTAAAAATAAAGACTCGTAAAAGTTAACCTAAGCAATGGAATGATTTGGAAATCTTATCTTTCAGTATACTCACGTAGCACTAAAATACATTCATGATTTCTTACGATACATTCTGGGTCCAAAATACTAGATATTCAAATAGTCAATTTAGAATCAGTCAATTGTAAACCTAAGTATTCAAAAAATAAACAATAATTGAATAAAAATAAGAAA
Organism: Apocheima hispidaria; assembly: GCA_947579745.1. Classification (NCBI taxonomy): domain Eukaryota; kingdom Metazoa; phylum Arthropoda; class Insecta; order Lepidoptera; family Geometridae; genus Apocheima; species Apocheima hispidaria. Next base: position 4,820,541 of record OX388165.1, on the reverse strand, counting down.
TTCACAATAATCATACATAATTATAGCTGGATGTATAAATTAATTAAAATACTGTCATTTTATCGTTCGGAATGGAAATCATATAATTTTATTATGCGTAACTAAAATTGTCAAAAAGAAAAATGAAAGTTGAATAAACTGCAATCAATTAAGTACAAAAACTATGATAATATCGATAGGTCGTTTGTCTTGACATAATTTCAGCTTACATTTTGTCATATCTAACATTACATAACATTTATGATCAGTCTATTAATAGTTCTATAGTAAATTTTGTCCATTATTCTTCTTTAATCTACGTTCGAGTACAAAAGGCAACATAAGAGGTATCATCGCGTATCACTTACCAAATAATACTATCTACAAGTTAATAAAAAGCAATTTAACATAAATTATTTCATAAAAAGATTCCATCGCTGCGGCACGCGTTTCTAGAAAAGCGTGCCGCCGCAAGGCGAATCAGAACATTCGAGAGCTGTACCTATTAAAATAAATAAGTTAAAACAACCTGAACTCACGTCCTATGTTGCCAAATGACGCTTTAATATTGTCACAGTACTCTTACATAATTAATGGAGATACACTTACATAGCTAAAACTTACTCGTTTTATACAAAATGACTTAGGTTTCGAAAATTGTTACTTATAAGTACAGAATTTATTACCTATGGACTAAACGTGCGTGATGTTAACATTTGTTATAGTAGGATTCAAACTTTATGGAGGCTATGAAATTAGAACGAGACGCTGCGCATCAGCAAAATAGTGGTTGTGCGCAGGCGTTGGAGAAGCCGATTGGGTGGAGCCTCGCTCGCAGCTCACTTCACAGCCGTCATAACGTTTTAATCGACCTGTACGAGGGCATTTGTGGTACTTCCACGCGAAACGCGGAAACAGCACAGACTCCTCGTTCCCAGGAACGCTGTGCTCAACTAATACCGTGAACGGAAGCTAAAGGAAAAATCTGTGTCGATTTTCAAGAAAACCTGAACAAGATTTTTGGAGAATACTAAAATCATAGGAACAAATGACAACATTATTATAAGTCAATCACAAAATATAATCAAATTGATGTGCGCATGATTCGCGCTTTCATATTAGTCTAAAATTCTTAATTTACGCACGGTTTGGTATCTTCTGGTGCGAGTTTAGAAGGATAACGTAATGGTGATAGGAGTCGCTGAGACGGTACGACGCTACTCACAAATTACACGAAGATGAGTTTGGCATGAACCCCAGAGATGTTGGCATGGCAAGATATCCTGGACGCAACCACGTGAGATGCGGCGATGATCTTGTATGCCAAAATCTCGGACATACTGATTCAGCGTGGAGACTCTAAATGATGTGATAATACTGTTGAAAACGGGGCTAAAAAACTTAATCCCATGGCGATTAAAGCCCCAAAAATTCAATAAAAACATAAAGAAGTAGAAATGGCAATCAAAAACGGTGTAAGGTGTAAGGGTCCTAATCAACTCACAAAAAAATAATTGTAATTAAGCGAATTTGAAAGCCAACCATAAAGATTTTCATGTTGTACTGTACAGGTACTGAAGTAAGGATGAAGTATGTACAACATCCCTGAAATAAAGATTTCAAGGCAGGCACATTATTTATTGTAAACGATTGTTGCTAACATTTCAGATTTACAACTGATTTACCTGAAATATTACCAACATCATCTACAAACTTCTAAAGCTTACAATATACAGAAACTGAAATACCGAAATTTATTTAATCAGTGCCTGACTGAATGCCGTGATACTTATAGAATTGCCATTTCAGGTTTTAGATGTACAGATATATTGCGATTTAAAAAATCTGAAAGTAATCCCCCCCATGAGATGTATTCAGAAACAATATTCGTTTCAGATGAAAAAAATTATATTCAAGAATATCTTATGGGGAAAATCCTAATACAGAATTTAAAAAAAAAAAATTATTCAGGAATTGTCAGGGGATTTAAGTGTTCGTATCATGTTCACTATTTAAACTGTCGAATGTTTCGAGTGGTTGGTTGTAGCGGAAGTACCGTCCCATGGCGTCGGCGCGCGCGGCGGACCGGCGGCGCCCGCGCCGGTACCTACAGAGATCGCATCAGTGGACCGCTGTCCACTCGCCCCTCGGTGCGCCCGGTCCACGCTCGCGGCTCACAGAGCACACGACGCTCCACGAGGGCATTTCGGAATGAAACAGAAAATAAGGAACAGAAGCAGTTGTCTGTTCTGTTTCAAGAACTTTATACAAATCCGAATTTGTTTTTGTTTCTTTGTTGATGAAAAACTCTGTATTTTGTTTCACAACTATTTAAACTGTTATAAACAAAAGTGGTTTTACAAAACATTGCAATCAATGTCTAAACTCATCTTGGTAAAAAGTTATTTTAACAGGAAAGACATATTTGGTAGAAGAAAATACAAGTTAAGAACACTTTGACTCTACCAGAGAGCAAAATCGGTGAAACACAGAAAAAAATTGAACAGAGGTTAGTCCGAAATGCCGTCATCAGCGACGTCACACACTAAGAAAACCCGAGCGAAGCGCACCACCACGGAGCGGCAAAAACCGCGATCCGTCGCCCCACAATATTTACACGGCAAACGGACCGCAAATATCGCAAATAAATACATCGAACGCTTACATCTAGCTGTCTATACAGGGGTCACTTTACATTAATCCTATATTTACACTAGGCCACACATTTCCACAGCCTGGTTCGCGGGAGCGTCCTTGTGAATAAATAAGTTACTCTTGTCCGTATCACTATAACTACACTTGCGTCGCGAACGTCGGCGGCAAGCAGTGGTCGTCCAGCACGTACACCCCTCCGCCCTCCAGCGCGCGCTTCACTAGCGACGTGTCGCTGGAAACAAACAAATACATCTCTTCATTTTATTGTAAAGAAGAAATTGGATTTAAAAGAGAAAAAAAGGGGTATAATAATAATATATAATTTTATAGAATAGTTTTATAACATAAAATATCTGCAGGTCTGCTTGCAGACTAGATACACCGTGATACTAATACAATTTATAAGAACATAATTAACATGTATTATTGCAAATAAATAATTTGATTTGATTAGAAATTAAATAAAAATTATTTTAAAAGAGAAATTGGAAATGATCAAGATAATATTGCCATTTTAGAATTTATCTAATGGAGAAATCGTTATTTCAGGAATTTTATTAGAATGGTTCTGATAAGATAATTACTTTTTCAGAAAACAATTTTTTTTTTGTGGACACCATAAATAACGTGAAAGCCTGACGGTTAATGAAGTGAACGTCTGTAACGGTCAGGTTTGCTCGACTAAAACGAAAGGCGTTTACGATTACTACGTTTACAAATTTTTGTTTGAGTTTTTTTTGGGAATGTGGAATATACCTACATTTGGCCACTAACTCGCCTGATGGTAAACGACGGTGAAGTATGTCGATTTACTCACTCTAGCCTTAAAAATAACTGAATTATAGTTATAAGAAAGCAAGATATAAAAGGAAAGCGTAAGTAAGAGCGTGGATAAAATTGGTGGAAATACTGACCTGTTAGCGCAATACGCAGAGTCATGCGAGAGGCGACTGAGGCGCGGGTCGAGCGCGGCGAGCAGGCGCGCTGACTCCGTATTCAACGTCTTGCGCTTGCACTCCTCTGCGGCTTGGTTGTGCGCGTTCTGGCACTCCGGGGCCGCCGCTTCGCACTTGCCCCAAGTATTGCGGATCACGTGGCCGCCGACATTGCCGCCCGCATTGGCGGCATTCTGCGCCCGCGCTTCTGCGTCCGCGGCGAGTGCCGCTCTCGCGCGTCTTCGTCTCACGCACGCTAGCGCACCCAAGGCTATCACCACTAAAACTGGTACCGTAGCTCCCACGCCCACTATCCACGCCACTTTCCCCGCTGAAAGACTTTCTTCCTCCGTATCCTCGCCTACTCGTCTCAAGTGTCCACCGGCGGGTTTTGCAGCCAGTTCAGTCAATGAGACGGTACAAGATTTGCCTCCCCAGCCTTGAGTACAAGTGCAAAGGTAGCCGTCGACGCGATCGCGACATGAACCGCCGTTCCGGCACGGCGCTGAAGCGCATTCATCGATGTCAATACTGCAGTCTTTTCCGGCGAAACCAGGTCGGCATCGGCATTCGTAATCGTTGTCGAGGATAAGGCATTCTCCGCCGTTGGCGCAGGGTTTAGCGAGGCAGAGGTCGACGCGTGTCTCGCAACGTGGACCCAAAAAACCAGGCGCGCACTGACAGCGTTGGCCGTCAACTAAGTCGACGCAGGATCCGCCGTGTTCGCAGATGACGCCCGCGCAGTCATCTATGTCGATCTCGCAGCGGTTGCCGCGGAAGCCGGCACGGCACTGACAGCGGAATCCGTCGCCGGCACGAGAGCACGTGGCGCCGTTGCGGCACGGACGGGCGGCGCACGGGTCGGCTTCTAACGCACAGTCTGCGCCGCCGTAACCGACTGGACAAACGCACACGTAGCCAGCTCCACGTGGTTCGCAGACGCCGCCGTTCCGGCATGGGCGGTCGGCGCAGGTGAGACGGCGGGTTTCACAGCGTGCGCCCTCGTAGCCAGCTGGGCAGGCGCATGCTAAGTCCCCGCCTTCGTCAGGCACGCACGCGCCGCCGTTGAGGCACGGCCGTACGGCACACGAGTGCTTCGATTTATCGCAGTCGGGGCCAGTGTACTCGTCGGGGCAGACGCACGTGTAGGAGCCCTGGCCGGTGTTGTGGCAGGTACCGCCGTTGCGACAGGGGCGGTGGTTCGTGCAGTAGTTAAGGTCCTGGTTGCAGAATAGTCCGCCCCAGCCCTCTTCGCAGATACAGTCCCACGGGCGGCTGCAAGTGCCGTGTACACAGCCCGGGTGCCTCTCGCACTGGTCACATAATTCGCCCACCCACCCCGAGTGGCAGCTGGAAGAGACAAAAGAGAACGTCAGCGACGTGATAACGAGCGACTAATGGCCGCGAACAATGCGCCAGATGAATAGTTAAAGCGCAGCTAGGCTATTAGCGCAGAGGTGCGAAGTGGATACTCACATGCACTGGTCGGGCTTCAGGCAGTGGCCGTGCTCCGAGTCGCAGCCGGGCAGGCAGCGCGCTGCAACAAAGACAAAACGTTCGTTAGCGACGTAGACAAAAGAATTCTAAATGGGTTTCTTTAATTGCGAGAGGGAAGGGGTTATTAATCACGCAGACGAGATCGAGGGAGGGCGCATCTCGTATTAAACCCGGATTCGCTGCAAAGGACACGCCGTGCGGCGCGAGGCGTGCATTTACTATGACGCGAATATGTAGACGATTTAGCACCTTGGCGCTTTAAATGGTGTGTTGTTTTGTGCGAAATTAGAATAAAAGCGACCCTTTCTCGACGCGACAAGGTAGTAAATCGTCTTCGCGTTTCTGCAGCTGGCTGTACAAAGAGAGAGGTTCGTTAGCATCCCGAGGGCGAGGTCGCAGCCGCGTCGATTTATCTCGACTCGTCTCTATGACAGCATCCTTTAAACTTTATACCTGCATTCAATTACATTTTTAGTACCGAGTCGGTAATACCTTCCATAGTTACAAGTGGAATCTCGCGCGATCTCCAGCCGTTTTAACGAACGGATATTATTTATATTAGTTTCTAGGGCTAAAATATTTAGCTTCGACGTGATGTATTACTGGTGTAATATGTGCGCATCGTTAACTTCGTGATTTACGTTCAATACACTGCGAACCTTACCCTAACGCATCTTCATTCGCGAGCGGAGAAACCAAACCGCACTTTCCGGCTAGGGTGGAATGCATTGCCGTGCAAAAATATAAGCGAATGTAAGAAATGAGAGACGAAGCGGTAATGTATGGTGCTTGGTAAAAAGCGTTTTGAAGAAGTACGGCGCGGAGTCGTATCGGTCGGGTGCGCATGGGCAAGTTATCGGAGCGAATACAAAGGGGCAGATAGCGCGGGGAGCATAACCGTCACTCGACCGTTACTATTCCCCTAACTCGTTAGAAAAATACTAGACGCCATCTTGATAATAACTTCCATTCCTGAATGCAAATGCAGCCGGCTTAGTTCTATATCGGACGATGGAGCCGGTTGGCGCCTTGCTCGCGTCCTGTGGAATCCGGGCTCACATGAACAAATAAAGACTAGCCTCCCGGCGTAGTTCCTATAATCTATAACACGTTTGAGCTCGACAAAGCTCCCAAAACTAGCTCATAATCCTCAAAACTCAAACGAATTGGCAAACTCGCTTGTCAGTCCATTTTAACATCACGTCATTTCTTTATCCGACGAAGGAAATTTATACGATCACAATCCAGCTTTCACGTGTACTTTCGCGTATGAAATAAACGTTTAACTATGAAAATCGTTTAAACCTCTTCGGGCATTTCGATGGATTAAGAATTCAAGAATAAAACTTTATAGGTTCTCTAAAGTATGAGAGATGGTAGAATGGCGCCGCGTCAGTCGGCTCTGCAGATACATCAAAGACGTCGAGTGCTGGCTCATTGCTTGCTGATCCACTTCAGAGCTACTCGAACTTATCTGCCCGAAAGGTAGAATGGTAGTAAAAATTACACTCCAGAAGCAATTTAGGGCGTAAGTGGCTCGAGCCGCGGGTGGATACTTTACGTTCTTCCTGCAGAGCTATTAATTATCAATGTACATTGAGCAGTATCGATTTCTAATGAAAGGCTGGCGAGCGCCGCAGTACGTCCAAGGTCTCTCCGAGGCCAGTTTATACGAAAGCCGACCTGCTTCAGGGATGGTCACACGTGCGGTACATTCGCCCGTCTCCACATCTGCTCTATCCGAAACGGAAATTAGGTGCGCGTGGGATTCGCGAACGCAGCAGGTAATATTCGTGAGAACGGCGGTCGCCTCGACAATTAGCCAGAATGAAGCGGCCGTAAAGGATCCTCCCGCGATGTTTACCCCGTCATTAACCGCGGAGCCTGGGCTGGATAATACCTTCCAGTCATGCGAAATAAGTTTTCGGGATCGTTAAGCTTTCCCAGAAGGCGAGATACCGTTCGGCAGATGCGAGCAGACTTTCGTGACACGGTCAAGTACAGAGTTTATTTCGATTGGTTCGGTTCTCGTTTAAAGGTGTTTTTGACCCGGTTCGGCATCTGTGTCTCGTGTGTGTGCGTGCGCGGCGAACGTGGCCGCTCGTCTTTCCATTATATATTTTACTCTCTCTATATTTTAGTAATGGCATCTCATAGGGCTCGAGACGTTCATAACTTTCACACGTTTCCCGATCCTGTGTTTGTTTACTTTTTCCAGAAAATTGTGATTTCTCGGTCGTCGTGGAGGCCGGTGCGCGGGCGGCGGGTGCGAGCGAGAGGACGGTATGCGCGTAGCGGGTGTAGTCGTCTCCGTCTGTCTGTTTTTTGCGGCGCCGGAGTGTGGGAACGCTGCGGCAGGTGGGCCTATAGCTGCCGAGATTGCGCGAGACATCCGCCCGACAATGCATCTCCGTCGGCGCTTTGTTTCCAGTCTCCAGTCGACAATGTGCTTAACACACGTCACGACTCGCCGATGGATTGGAAAAACTCGCATTAGAAAAAGATAGCAGGATGTTAGGCTCCAATCTCTGACTCCACTTTCTAATTTATTATCGAAGGAGTTTGAGCGATCGATATGACATGTTTTAGAAATCTAGAAACGAATTTGAGAGCAAAATCTCAGATGTTGTTCTACACGACAAAAATAATAGAAGTGTTTATTATAAACAGCAAAGTCTGTGAATTTGCTACTTCGTTCAATTCCTGTTAATCTGTTGTCAAAGTTAACAAACGTTTCAGTATTCGGGGGTTAGTGGCAAGTAAAGAATATGAATATTTTGATTATGTTTGGGCCTCGATGAAAAGCATTAGTCCATGTTTCCGGATACGAAGATTCTTAGTACCTATTTAATCAGGGTTATGAGTAACAGTGATCGGTCATAAATATGAGCAGAACCTTGAGTTTAAAGCTCATGTTCAGAAGGCAAGGACACACGTAAACTGCGTTTACGTTGACGATGATCGATTAGAAAGTCAACTCAAGTCAGCTATGTTTACCATTGGCCACATAATGCAAATAGACGACTCTGTCGGTCACACGGTCCTACGTCATACTAATGGTTCTGTTGCCTTACCAACACAAATGCGAGTTTTGCATTTTTGAAAGGTGTAAGTCAAAATCAGTGTGAAGAAAATTTTCAGAAAAAGTTTCCGCGATGTCATCATTTTAGCATGTCTTTGATTCATCATCATCATCAGCCATAAGACGTCCACTGCTGAACATAGGCCTCCCCCTTAGAGCGCCACACCGACCGACAACGGTCCATTTGCATCCACCGGTTGCCCGCGACTTTCACAATGTCGTCGGTCCACTTAGTGGGAGGCCTACCTACGCTGCGTCTTCCGGTTCGTGGTCGCCACTCAAGAACCTTTTTTTACCTGAATTCAAGAACCTGTATTTTTTATTGTTGTTGCAATCCTGACTAATATTATAAATGTACGCTGTCTCTCTGCTTCGCGTTATCACGGCTGAACGAACCGACATGAATTTTTGCATAGATAAGGAGATCCGTCTCCTACTCAGATCAGAGAAACAACTTGTTTCTCTGATCTGAGGTCTCATACTACTTTTTTAACGGCCCACGCGAATTAAGTTGCGTAAGCTAGTATATTATATATTTGAGTTATATATAGGCTTTATTTTTACATATTTATAAGGATTATAATTATTTGAACAATTTTCTGTGTTTATTATGTGCAGTTTTTCTTAAAAAATACTGCAGTTTTTGCTACAGCTACACAACTCAGTATTTAGCTAGATTAAAAAAAAAAATGAATGACAGCTCGCCAACATCTCACGGATTCCCTTTTTTTCTAATTATCTTTGGATTGTTAACAATGTTTTCTGAGAAATTAATAAATCGAATTGAAATTGTTCTTATTGTCATACCCTATACGAAAATTTTTGGTATACAATATTATGAAAAACAACTTTTTAGTGATATTAAAAAAATGACACGAAATTATGACTGAAATAATGATTCTAATTAACTTCTACTTTATTTGCCAGTTAACTAGAGGTGGTTAAGCCACGTTAAACTGAGGTTATATAAGCTATACTAACTAACTTATGATCACAATCAGATAAATTCTCATAGTAAACTTTTTTATGAGTTCTTTGACACTTCATTACCATAGATATTATTGTATGCAATTACATTTAATGAAATATTTAGAATGGGCACTTAAACTTTTGAACTGTTGAAATAATTTTGTATTCTATTGTAATAGGAATTAATGAAAGAAAAATATTAGAATTAACTCGTTAATGAGGGGCAATAACCTAATGATACCGTTGTTTTATAATTATCAACAGCAGAATGTAAAATTTAATATAACATTATTAATTTTGATTACTAAACAAAAACTTTATATTAAATAATTTAATTATATAAATGTATAACTTTAAATGAAAAAAAATATAAATTTGTATATAAAGATAAGTATATACTTATTTTTAAATATGAGTAATATTTCTTCAATTAATGTACCTAATTAAAACAACGATTTATGATCATGGAGGCACTTTACGATAATTAGACTTATTCCCAAGATGATGAAACACAAAAAAGTAATAAAGTTACTATTAATTAAAAATAAGTAAGTAATGTGTATTAATATTTTACATTCGGTTTAAATAATTAAGTCAGTACAACAAACTTATATATAAAGTCGAGTGGGGGAGCCACAATCTTACATCTCTCAAGAAAAGTGACAGGCATCCGTGGTACACTATTAATTTCATCATTTTGCCACCTCTGCAGATAAATTTGTGAATATGGATAAACTCTACAAGTTACATATTATACATACAGCATACGTTTACAACGCGCATAATGTCTATAAAGTACTCCGTTTCATGTGGAAAAAACCATACAATCGTGTAACCAAAAAACTTTACAATCTTAGGATCGTATAACCAAAAAACTTTACGCACATTTGGTATTTTTAAAATGTTTTTTTGCCGCCTGATCCTTCATGAATTATGACAACATTTTATTTCTGGGTATTAAATCAGGAGTATCTAACCTAATTCTGCATTAATATCGCACTAATATAAATACTCTATTTATTTATTAGGTACACACAACAGATCACCGATGATATATTATATAACAATTTTATGAAGTTTCTATTCGAATCCGCGATCCAAACCGTGAGCACACAACATGGTTATAACAGCGATTACTATCTGTTTGTTAGTTGTTATCTTTATCTGATCAACTTATAATTATATGAAATTCTTTGCGTTTCATATTTAATATAAGGACGTATATCAAATATTTTTAAGCAGGAAAATTAAAACCTACAAAAACACAGGTTGTATATATAAATAAAATGCTAAATATCTGCTCTGGGTCTGGATCTGGTTACTTTTCCACGTCTTTGTTTGTGCGTTTGCATACCAGCTATATTCATACGAGTAATTATGTCTGTAGTGGTAGAATTGTTGCAGAGTCCACAACTTTGGCAGTTATTCAACAAATATTACTGTTCCGGGTTGAAAATATCGAATGGAAATCGAACCCATCACCTCCTGTTTACAAGCGCTACCGACTAAGCCAGGCCATCAAATGGTCAATAAGTTCTATCGTCGCGGACAAAATTGTCCGCGCCTCTGTGCTTCGTCTGCTCAGCGCCTAAAAAACGGGGTGTGTCAGAGAATCCCAATTACACGATTACGTGAGTTTTAGAAGAGGCCACGCAAATTGTAGCCATGGGAGGATGTTCTAAAATTGTCATGCATTTTAATGAGGATGAATGAATTGCGCGCCCCATATATCATTTTGAGAATTTGGAACATTCAAATATCAAGTTCAACGCGTAATAGTGAAGAGATTCGAAACTTGCACGCCGAAAATGTTACACTAATTTTATGGCGCCATAAAACTGCGCGGTATTGATATTAGGAATACCGCAAATGTTTTAGTAATGCCGAGGGGTTTTACACGAAAAATATTGGTAAAGAATTTTATTGTAAGCCCGTTACACGAAAGTGTCGCAGATTCCGAAAATTTTATACGATCTCGGAAAAGATGACGTCCATGATTGGCCTAATCTTCGGGCCGGCCAAAAATAGACGCATTATGCATTAAACAAATTTTGGACTACCCAATTGTAAACGCGAAAAATAAGACTTTCAAGCTACAGTAAATTAATATCGAAAAATAAGACTTCCAAGCTACAGTAAATTAATAACGAAAAAAAAACACTTCCAAGCTACAGTAAATTAATGACGAAAAAGAAGACTTCGAAGCTACAGTAAATTAATATCGAAAAAGAAGATTTCCAAGCTACAGTAAAATAATGACGAAAAAGAAGATTTCCAAGCTACAGTAAATTAATGACGAAAAAGAAGACTTCCAAGCTACAGTAAATTAATAACGAAAAATAAGATTTCCAAGCTACAGTAAATTAATGACGAAAAAGAAGACTTACGTTTTGAGCAGTAATCCCCAGTCCAGCCCGGCTTGCACACGATCTCGCCAGTGGCGGAGCAGGTGTAGTGCCCGAAGGGGTCGTCTCTTGGCCTGCAGAGCACCTCGCACCCGCTGCCGTAATAGTGCTGCGCGCAAGTCACTCGGTAGGAGATCCGTAGGTGCGGGCTTCCGGAGCCGCCCCATCCCTGGTCCTCATCCACCCACGGGCCGCCGACGTCAGCTATGCTCTGCTTCGTCATGCGGGCTATTAATGAGTCTGGAATGGAAAATAATGGCGTTAAGTTTGGTGGATTTGTTACAACTGATTTGAGCAAGTCAAAAAAGTAAGTTGAGTTGCTGAGTTGCTCCCCTTGGTGTCAGAGTTTTTAGCCGCCTGACGACCTTTGATATAGGTTAACGGTTGTTGTTATAGGATAAACAGCCGGAAGAGGTCCACTACTGAAAATAGACCTCCCCCTTAGAGCGCCACAATGAATGACAAATTACCATTTGCATCCAACAGTTTCACGCGACTTTCATAATTTCGTCAGTCTATCTAAAGGGAGGCCTACCAACATTGCGTCTTCCGGTTCGTGGTCGCCACCCAAGAACTTTTCATCCCTATTGGCTACCGGTTCTTCGAGCAAAGTGGCCTGCCCATTGCCACTACAGGATTTTTTAATTTTGCCATGATAGCGCTCAGTTGTAAGTGTCACTCGCGGTCACCTTTAATCTGCTCGGTACTGCGCTAAAGTTATATTGTATTGTATTGAAATGATTGCACACTTCTGCTTGACGGTGTGCACTACCCTAGTTGGGCTCAGCAAGAACTGTACCACTTCATTAAATTCAAACGCGCAGTTAAAAAATACTTAGTACAAATAGAAAGTGTGAGTGAAAATTGCGGCGCCACCGTCGCATCGCTCGAAACCAGTGAATCACGCTCAACAATGAGCTCTCACGGTCGAATGCGGGCAGTTAACAGCTCAATCCTACCTCCTACCCACCCTTTCCCACGGCGATAAACACATAATCGTATTATCATCTTAATTAAGAATATTTAAGAATTTTAAGCTCTCGTAAAGAATCATCGCCATCTTGTATCAGGTAAAGCTAGTGAGCTTTTATAGCCTTTATCTATCTTCAAGGGGGAGTCGTGTCACAGGTATTGCACGCACACTTTTACACTTTCGCCCTAATCACACTATATGTAAATGCGAAAGTTTGTGTGTAAATGTGTAAGTATGTAAGTGTGTTTGTTCCCGTTCAACTCTGTAAGGGCTGAAAGGATTTGAATGAAATTTGGTATTGACGCAGTCTATACACTGGATTAACACACATTCTACTTTTTATCCCGGAAAAATATTCGGTCTCTGTAGAATAGCGGATGAAACCGCGGGGCGCAGCTAGTAGTAGCCAGTAGCTAACTTTTATTAGAACTTCAATAATCATACATCTAAGCCTATATCCTCAATAATGTGAAAATGCGCGAGCGGGACAAATTTTGACGCGACACTAAGAAAATAGCACTAAAGCTGTAGATCCACTTTTGAACACGTCGTGAGCCGTGTTGCAGTACAACTTATTCTTACTTACTTACTTCTTACATAACTTGATAAGTTTTTTTTTATCTTTAGCTGAGTGTTTTACCTTTATTATAGTTAATATTTATATTATTTTTATTTTTTTTTAGTTGGACAACCAAACAGCCTTCATACAAATAAATTAAAACACTAGGATAAATAAGAACACCTAGGCCAACGGAGGCTATCGCTTATAGAACAAACACGGTGCTAGTGCAAGACTACCTAACTTAACTTTACAAATAAATAAATAAACAAACAATATGAAGGCGAGTGCCTAATTAAACAGAATATAATCATAAAAGATGATGACAAAGATGATGACGAAATCATAAATAACAATAAATGAAACAATTTATCACACTATCATTAATAATTTAGTAAATCATAATAGTTTGATCAAAGATCAAAGAACAGTTGATTTGTAAAAGATTTAAATATATTGTGCCTTGTTGCAAATAAGTCAACGTGTTGGGAAAAGTTAGAGTTAAAGTTAGAAACCTTAAAAATTATAATTAAAAGAAAAACAATAAACCCACTGCGTCATTTAGATAGCCCATGACTATGACCTGATAATTATCTGTGACTGAGACACTCCGGTGATAAAGAGAAATCGAACGACTCATTCGTCAAAATCGATCAAGCCGGGCTACGGGAGGTAATTCCCATATTACCTCCCCTCACATACTTACACCACAAAAACATTACTCTTGCTTGAGCAGTCGGGTAGTAAAAATAATAATTATACAATGTAGTGTAGTTAAAAATAAGCTCGGGTTTCTGAAACGTTTGTTAACTTTGACAATAGATTAATTCTAATGCTGCTTTGTCTGGCACTAAGCGAACGACAAAGACAGCAATGGACTTAAAATCTGTTGTCAAAGTTAACAAACGTTCCAGAAACCCAAGGTTAAAAATCAATCAGCCTAACGTTATTTGTTAAACCCACGTGGAGATGGAAAATACTCGGAATTATTTTAAACGAACATAATTCCCAATCAGATTAATACGATCTTCCTAATTCAGCCAAAATATCGTTAAGACGGCCATTTATTTAGCATTTAAAACAGATTAAAATTAGTCCCAACGTCTGTTTATCTGATGACATACCGATCAGATTTATCGTTCGAGTTGCAAAGAAATCTTAACTAGTTGCATTGTGATCAGCCAGAAGACCTCGTGTACTTGTTCTACATGAAATCCGGAGGAAAAGGCCTCCGGCTTAAATGTACAATGGTACTGTACGATCTATTTCCTGCTTTGGTAAATACTATACTATAATATAATATATTTTTAATATATTATAAAAATTGTTTTTTTTTTTTACATTGTACTATATTAACTATATTGTTTACAGTAAAAAAAATTCTTTTTTTGGGTTCAGTATTACAACAATTGTACAAATGTACAATTGTACAAATATAGTGTTCTATGTAAACACGTGTAACACGTGTATGTATGTGTATGTGTGTTTTGGTAAATACTATAATATAATTATAAAAATTGCATTTTTTTACATTCTACTATATTAACTATATTGTTTAAAGTATACATTTTTTTTCTTTTTTTGGGTTCAGTATTACAACAATTAAGTAAATGTAGTGTTCTATGTAGGTATAGTTAAATTATAAAAAAAAAAAACACGCCCTATACACGTCTACTACTACTACGTCTCTCGACACGCCTTTGTTAACAAGATATATAATTATGACAGAAAAAAATATACAATAAAATATCTAAAAAAATATATGTGAAAAAACAAAAAAAAAAATACAAACATCAAAAATAATAGGGCTCTTTTGGAGAGTCCGCCTGGAGAACGAACACACCTTTGTCAGTTATTCATCCGCCAAGCAGTAGGTACGATGTTCCTTTCTTCAATCCGGAACATAGTAATGTTGTGTGCAAACATTACTGCATTCCGGATTGAAGGCTTAATCCTCGTATGCCACAGTCCCGCTATGCCACGGTCAATTTTTACCTACCGAAACTTCCCGCTATGCCACGATTTGCTTTCTTGGACAGTCAAAATGAAAAATGTTAACAATTAATACCGTTTTCAACTGATCTAAGTGTTAACAAGATAATTCATAATTGTAAATTGATGTAAAAAGTTGGTTAAATATTTCATATGTGGCGTAATAAAACGTCAAAATTAGTTGACACAGGTGATCCCTAGATATCTGCAAAGGGTGACTTACCAATAGTTTATACCTGGATATTTCGGTCCTTTCACACTTTAAGACAAAAGGCCTCACTAATTGGTCTAATTAGGCTATTGCTTTCACTCTTATTACAATAAAAGAGATAGATATATATACCTTGAGTTGCAGTGGCAATTGATAAAATGATTTAAAATCTAGTTCACCTGTCGCTATGTCGGGCGCAGGTTTTTCTCGTGGCCCTATACGAAATTATAAAAATAAAATTATAAAAAGTTGACGCGGTGGCGAAACGCTTTTGCGCGCTGGTAGTAAATACCACAAACATCGACAAAATAGAAAATCTACTAGTTGGTACTGTGTGAATCGTAGAAGTGTCATCAAGTGCAGTGGATCTGTGACCGTAGAAGGACGTTTGAAGTAATTATCCGTTTTTTCAGCTTATCTCAAAAAGTTATTATCAGATGTTGCCCGAAATAATTTTAGAAGAAAGATTTTACTAAGATCTATCAACACGGAAGATAACAAGTTTCTGAGATGCATAGTTTAGAAATGGCAGGGGGGGGGGGCACACATTGCAAGCAACTTTGTCGGCCAATATTTCGCAAGCGGTACATCTGATAAAAAAATGGTATAGCAAACCTTAAAATGATTTTACAAGACCTATTCAAAGATACCCCACCAGTGGGGGTTTTTTATCCCCACTTTACGTGTATGACAGCCACCCCATTAATATAAAATTATGATTATTTTATTCTTTCAAAATTGTCACCTTGGAAAGACCTACTCAACGATACCCAACACGATGGGGTGCAGCAATTATTTTACCCCCTCTTTACATATATGGAAGCTACCCTTATTTTACAAAAAAAAATAAAAATTTTGACTATGAAACTATGAATTATAAAACTATGATTTAGTTTAAGTATAATCTGTAATAAATAAAACTGTTGAGAACAAATCTGTTGAAACTGTGATTTCGTTTATACTTTACCATTTTTTTATATACGTAGAAGCTAAAAAGTATAGAATATCTAATAGTATTGTAATAATTTCGTAGCTTTTATTTTTTTATTATAGCTAGGTATAGAAAATAAGTCTTCAACAAATCTGTTGGAACTGTGATTTAGTTTAAGTCTAATCTGTGATTTTACTTACAAACATTTTTTTTAAATATATAAATCCATATTTACGAAAACTTGACACAAATTAAATAACCTTTATTTACATCCTAATTTCTAAACACTTTTATTTTCAAGCGTACCCTCTATTGTTTAAAGAGTTCGTGGCATAACGGGATTTTTCGGTAGGTAAAAATTGACCGTGGCATAGCAGGACTGTGGCATAGCGGGGCTAAGCCGGATTGAAGAGCAATGTTTCCAGCGTAATTACTGGCCACACAGAGACTAATTTATCAGGGTGATAAGCGCCTTACATTGCCGCGCATGGTTTTGAACTGTTGAAGTTCAAAATTCTAGGTGGCACTGAACTGTTATGGGCAAGCGAGACTCTTAACATCAGGGCCCCTATTCGGAGAAATGTCATTTTTATATCTCTCTCACTCACTCCCATTAAATTTTAAATTAGAGAGACAGTCACCGAAATAATCTCGAGCGCACAGGAATAGGGTCCCTGGTGTGTGACTTGCTCGTCTCGTCACTATAAAAATAGTTTTCCAAATCGGTTTATAAATGACGCAGTTCGGAGGTAACAAATATAAAGAAAAAGATCGACTTGAGAACTTACTAATATCTAGCTGCGCCCGCGGTTTCCCCCGCTATTCTACAGAAACCGAATATTTTTCCGGGACAAAAAGTAGTCTGTGTTAATCTAGAGTGAAAGCTCCATACCAAATTTAATTCAAATCCGTTCAGCCGTTACAGAGTTGAACGGGAACAAACACATCTACTTACACACTTGCACAACAATCATTCGCATTTATAATATTAATCCAAAAAAAAAAAACAAAATCTAGCTTTGAAAATTTGCATTTCTAAAATACTCGGAATTCACAGCTTAAAGCTCTCTACACCTACCCCACTACCTAGGTATATTCAATAAGTATAACGTACGTTTTGAATATATACCTCATATATTCAGAGAACGTACGTATATTTACGTACGTTTCGCTCGCCGAGCAGTTTTTATTCTTATTGCATCGAAACATTCCTAAGTCGGTAATCTTGACAACGGTGAAGTTACACCAGACGAAAATAAAATTAAATGGTAGATTAAAATGCGGGCTAATTTTGTAGCAGGAATTGTTTCTTTAACTGTTAGAACAAACATTTAAACAGTACTAATTATATTTATTACTAGCAGCCCGCCCCGGCTTCGCACGGGTATTTAACAAAATAATAAAAATTATAATACACAAACAAAAACCCTTCTATTTGCGTCAAGTTATAAAAAAAAAAGCTAAAAAGCTACCCAACAGCGAAATAATTTTTCAAATCGATTCAGTAGTTTCGGAGCCTATTCAATGCAAACAAACAAACAAACAATCAAATCTTTCCTCTTTATAATATTGGTATAGATTATTCTTTCATCATCAATAGTTTTGGCAGCGCACGCGATGTGAATAATATTTTAGGTATTTTTTTTACATCTTGGGTTACATTATTGGAGTTTTAGTAAGGATCCCTAATTTTTTTGAAAATAATATAAAGCCTATGTCACCCGGGGATAGTGTAGCTTCCCAACAGCGAAAGAATTTTTCAAATCGGTTCAGTAGTTTAGGAGCTTATTCAATGCAAACAAACAAACAATCAAATCTTTCCTCTTTATAATATTGGTATGGTACAGATTGTAGAACTCAAACCGAACTAGGAATGTTGCTTACTGCTGTAGTACAATTTTAATATTTTAATAGTAGGTTACATTCAAGTAAACACACAAGTAAAGCATTTGCATTCAGAAAGTATCATATGGTGAAGTGGAACTGATGAAGAAGACCACAGATGGCCATCGGGACTCCACGATGGCAATGGCGCGGAGAACATTCGGTTTATTTTTTGTTAAAATTGTTATACTTTAACATTCGAAATAACGCAAGTTTAGGAAAATAATACAATTACACGACATGAGTATTTTACGTCAAAATCCTTCGTCGAGCTTTGTACAATTTTACTGTAGCTGTCAGAAGCATTTTTTTCCCTCCATTTTGGCTCCACACATCCAGTATCAAGTGTTGTTATATTTCATGTCACAATCAACAAGTCGGTCATTTTCAGACACAGTCCCGTTCAATAAAGTGGTGGATGCTTTAAACCGAAAGCTTCTATGGAATTTAAGGAAACGACACGAAGTTTGGTTCGAGTTAGTACACTGTCATAATGACAGTCATTTCTTCGTGTAATGAAATAAGTGTCAGAATATTTATAGAGTTGAGGTACTATAATTTTTATCATATCGAATAATAGGAATTTTATCTACGATCTGTAATGACGACCGGGATTTATCGTTAAGGTCGAAATCCATCACGATTTAGGGAACCAAATTAAAGGACTACTCATATTCGTAAAATTTGTATAAAGCAACATTGCTCCCCTCTATCAAGACGAGCAAGTTGCTTGCCTGATAGTAAGCGCTTACCCATAAGAGTTGAAAACCATGCAATGCATCGTCTTACTCTCACTTAAGTTTATGCCTAGTGTTTTCGCTGCAAGCATTACCCTTCAATCCCGAACATAGTAGTGTTTGCACACTACTGCTTGGCGGTTTAATAGTGGTACTGTTGTACTTTCCCAGGCGGACTGCACGAGTCCTCCACTAAATAACAAAACTATAAAATTTGGTAATTAAGGTGGGTATTGACCCCTAGGGAGGAGAAAGATTTGTAATCCGGATTTATTTCATGTAATTCGGGTCAATGGTGATGCTCTATTTTGCCTTCTGATTCATGGAAAGCTATTTCTACTGGTGAGTTGATAACAGGTGCTTAGTGAATATAGAACATGCCTATATAGTAATTTAGACCGGTCGTACATGTTTGTGCCGTTTGGGGTTGAGACTTTAGGTCCATGGGGGCCGGCCGCTCACGAACTTTATAGGGACCTGGCCAAACGTTTGGTGGAGGTGACGAGTGACCGGAATGCTGGGGCCTACTTTGGGCAAAAACTCAGCATTGCCATCCAGCGTGGCAATGCTGCCAGCATTCTGGCCACACTCCCCTCCACCAAGGGGCTTGTAGATTAGGTTTTTTGTATTTATTTATTTTTGTTTATAATTTGTTTTAATTCTAAGTAGGTAGGTTATTTTTTATTGTAAATATGTATATATTTTTTGATAATAAAAGTATGAACATGCCTAGCATATTATTTATTGTCGGTGTTACTTGCATGGATAGTGATTACTAATTAATTACTGTAAAATGTGCGAAAGAGACAGCGATGTCGCTTTCGTTTTTCAACGTTTTTGATGGTGGAAAATCACAGTAAATGAATTAAAAAAAAAAAAAATTTCATAATTGCCAATGTTTTATGGCAATTTTTATGTTATTTTATTAATATTTTTTTGGCGGTGAAGTGAAATTTTTTTTTTCTTCTTCGTCGAAATAGAAATCCTTTAAAAACCTTGGCATAGTTATTGTTTATTTATATTTTTTTTACTTCCCTTTCACAGTTTTTTTGTTGAAAATGCACGAACAAGACAAACTATGTCACTCCGGCTATCAGGAGAATTCCAACGACACCTGACCCGTCAAAATCGGTCAAGGCGTTGAGGCTACAGAAGATAATGTAGGAACACACAAACATGCATAGTACATACACCCAAAAACATTATCCTCCTTCAATAATAACACTCAATAATACTGTACACAATAATAATCGAATAGGTTGATTTAAATCGATAGTTGGAATTGTTCGGTAAAGCTCATGTTTTAGTTAGGCAGTATCCACACGTATCTTCCAGATTTATTGATCTGATACCATCTTGAGTCTACGCCGAACCGGTCATGTATACTTGGCTTTACTTTGATGATTGCTTGGTATTTAATATTCTTCGCCTATTTAAGTGTAAGATGGTGGCCAATGTCAATGCCAATGTTCATATAAAGTTTTATAAAAACGAGTTTATAGAACATTTTACATCTTCCTCTGATATATAAATAGTTTTGCCTGTATTGTTTTTGTATTTATTTGTAAAATACTAAATATAATTGTATGTATACATTTTTGATGCTTAGCGATGGTTATATGCGAATGCTCATGTTAAATTGTATAATTAGGTACAAACAACAACACAACAAAACAACAACAACAATGAACAACATGAAAATTGTATTGTTCGAACAATTTACATCTTCCGTGTACATACATTTAGTTTTTTTATTTGACAAATACTAAATACCTATGTACATATGTAAATATCTATGTTCCGCAGTGGTATTTTGTAAAAGATTTTTTTTAACGTTATAGATAGAATACAAAATCTTCAGCACCACTAAACTACAGATCAGTTTTTTAGGAAGATACGAAGGTATTTATTATACGATACGAGGTTTTTATTTTCCTTGGTAAAAAAAATAAATAAAGAATAGTTTTGCAAGGCCAGTACATAATTAGTGTTTTTTATTTACTAAGTACTTTCATGTTTTTTTTTTAAACAAGCAAAATCAGGAATGAATCAAATTTGTTTGGATGTCTGTTTGTTCGACGATAACTTGCGAAGCTTTGATCCGATCTTAATGAAATTTGCAGTCATCATGAGCAAAATAGGTCCAGTGGTTGTGAAGTTATATAGTTCGCGAGGTTTCAGTTCGGAGCGAACTACTAGTTGATATCGGTGTTATCGTCCTTCAGGGTTAGAGATGTGGGAAAGCAAGTTCCGAGTAATTTACCACCGGCGAAAAGCAAGGAGAATGTACAAGCGATGTACTCCTTGTTTTACGATAGGGTTGCCACATTGGAAAAAATAAAAATGTTTCACCCAAAAAAAAACTGATCCATAATTTGCCATGATTAGGGATTGATTTGATTTATTTTCTCGAATTTATGTTTAAAGTTATACGGAATAATAGATTTCACTTAAAATATTAGTGTTAGAGTAGATAAAATACTTATTATATCAGTTAGTGAGTTTAATAGGTTTTTACCCCACCGCTCCAAGACCCACCGCTCATTAAAATGACAAAAGTATGCAAAAGGTTAGAAGCAATTGCTTGGAAAATTTCTGTCTTCAAATAACTTTAGTCGTCGAAACTCCAGAGAAACAATCAAATAAATTACACCCATCATCCCAAACCGTAACAATATTAAATGAGGGTGTACCACTATCGCATCTATTAATGTAATACCGATTTACAAATAAATAACACATTTAAAGAAGGACGAGGCAGCAGGGTTTACTACCAAGAACCTTAACCATACAGTACCATATCATAACAAAATTTATAAAACGTGAACGTAAGCGTGCAAACAAGTCCAAAGAATTACATGATTTTTCATTGCGAGAAGGTTTCAAAGAGGGTCTCTGATATGTATCTGTACGTGCTCCGCCGCTTCGCCGGGTAACGTATAATTACGCCCGTAGAGGTCAATACAAATAAGAGAATAAAGAATGATAAACAAAAACAAAAGAAAGGCGAAATAACCGATAATTTGAGGCGCACTATCGGCGGCCGAGACTTTACCAGCGATTTTGGAAAACGGGACGAGCATGCGATGAACGATCGATGCGCCGGATGCGGCCCGGTTCACCTCATTATGCCACATCTATGAGCTGTAAGTAAGAATTCCATTCGAAACAAACATTTACAGAATTACAGAACCATACTGAATCACACGCTTGGTCTGTTTCCGAAGCTAGATGTAACATAAACAACTCATCCGAAGTATATCTCGGATGTAATTATTAGAACGAAATGGAAACTGTAACGCGAAACTGTGACAGTGTTCCGCAGATAGGCCCACATCATTAAGAAACTGACACGACGCGGACACCTGCCAGTCCGGCCGCAGTCCGGTCGGTGGGAACATCACCGCGCACCTCTTCAATGGACCGGTCTGCGCTCCCTTGTTTACAAAACTGTCCACTTCTATCGAGTATTTCAATTCGATTGCGCCTCGCGTCTACTATTCATAAACAACTCGAGAGCTCTTACATACAAATAAAAGACGTCATAGTCTGAAGGACTTTACGGAGCTTCGCCCAACGACGGTGTTCAGAACAAAATTTCTCGATTGCGTAATCTGCCTTGAATCCAGACGGGTGTCGTGGAGTTAACCTTTTTGAAAGCCAATTAACAAGGCTACTAATAAAGACTGGGAATAAGCCCGTCGCAATGACTCGCCTAATACCTAATAATGCACATGGTAACGAGATAAGCAGCCGTCACAACATAACTGTGTCGATAATCGCATCTCGCCGGTAGCCGGCGAGGGCGACCGACCGGCCTCGGGCCTTCAGACCAGACGAGTAATTACACGAATCTTTGTCAATGCGTTTCACACGGTTCTTTGCTCTAGCTGTTTTAAAGGCCAAATAATCCTGGAGTAAACAAAGGATGAAACAGGATTCGACAGGAGTACGTCCACTTATTATCCTGAGACATGTGCCCAGCATCTGTCGACGAGACTTCCTGAGTCGCGGTCGCCTGTTACATCATAAATCGAGCCTTCCGGGACGTCTTCCGAGATTTTTTCTACCACGACGAAAGACGAAGTGTAAACTTTCAAGTTCAACTTCCCTCGGAGGTGTATTTTTTAGCATCGAGTAAACATTCGCTGGACCCGTTAGAGACCAGGTGCTCGGTCGCCGCCTCGGGCGCTCAACAAAAGATTTCGGTGAAGGAAAAAGCGACAACATCGCATTCGTCGAGCCATTGTGTACGGTTATTTGTTTAGCGAATGAATCGCTTTATCCGTCGAGCAACAATCGTCAACGCGACGCGTGTTTGTCTATGATATATCGCATTCTTTAGTCGTGTGTCCTATTCTTCTGAGATGTTAGGTTTCAGGGGTCGAGATGGATTAGTTCTGATTCCGCGCAACGGTCGTTTTCCTCTGCAGCTGCTCACGTTAGATAAAAAGCCGAATATGATTTAATAAACATTAACCAGGGAGTAGATAGTGAGTGAACACAAACGGCGCTCGTAACCTGTTATTATGGTTGATTAGATTTCTGTTGGTAACATTTCTCGGTAGTACACGGCCCGCCCCTCGCTCCCGCGCCGTATTAAAAATATACCCGTCCTCTCTATCCACTCCGGACGCTAATGATTTTCGGTAAACCGGCCGTAGACACACCTCGGCCGTATCTCTAAATCTCCTAAGTAAATCACCGGCTTTTTTGTTGTTATTCGGTCAGGAGTTGTAATTATGTCGGTCAGAGTGCAGCAGGATGAGAATCTAATTAAGAAATGGGCGGTATTGGAATTTTGCATCCGCCATTATAGTGCTGCGGAAAACGGAATGGGTGCGGTGTTCGAGTCTTGAAGTGCGCTGGGATTGTTATTTTTTCTTCGTGTCTAAGGAGCACGTATCGATGCACGGCCCGTATTATCACGATGATGAATTTATGAGTCGGGCGGTTACAATTCATTCGGAATCGTTTTTTCGGTCACGCCACGTTGCATGTACGGAATAAACTGTCGATTCTTTATTGGGCTTGAGGTTTCGTGATATCGTCAGGCGGATAGAACCCGAATCGATGGTTATATGATAATAATCTGGCGTTTAAAACTCATGGCTCCTGTCGCGGCTGAGAGAAACGCGATCATTGACAAGGGAGTATTGAGCGATTTGGCTATAAGTTATGTGCAGAGCGACGTCTAGGTGCCGGTCAACGGCCAACGGAATACATTAGAACATTTCTACTAAATTTTCGTCCTACAGAAGGCTGAGTTTATTAGAATAGCACTCGCATTGGCAAGAGGATCACGCGCGGTGAGGCGTGCTCCGCAACCCAATTGCACTCTCCATGGGAACATTTTTGTCTTCCACGATATGATAATATGAGCATTCAAATATACATACTGTCCGTTAAATGCACGATAAACACCCAGAATTACAGTGAAACCTGAATGTGAGCGAGTCGTGGCGACGTGATGGGAATTTTACAAGCGTTTGAACGTCCGTGGTGACTTTTTAACATAATTTTATCGTAATTGTATTAGAAATGGAGCAGGCTTACCGTCTGATCTTGACGTGTCGTTGGTGTCGTGCCACGCCTCGACTATTAGCGAGAAGGTTCCCTGGAAAATACAAACACAAGTTAGGGAGACGTTCTGAACAAATTCTGAGGCAACCTTATATAAGTAAATTAAAAAGAAACACTAGGTACGCAAGTAGCATATCCATATGATATTCTTCAAAGATAAACTAAGTAATACTAAAAATATATCTGTCCTTTTCTTATAGACAGACAGAAAGAGACAATGAACACCAGCGAATCCACATCGAAGGGTTAAATGGAACATTCTTCAAGGGTAACCCACATAAATACTTGCCGTAAAATCACGATGTAATGAGCCGATTTATCAGACGCCACAAGATGGCAACGGCCGTGTTTTCATAAAACCTTCCATGTTTTTTTTTCTACAGTAAAGTTTACTAGCTACATGGAATACTTAATACGCACACTTAATGATGCTATAGCCAGATTAAGATAATTTATCTGAGTACCAGTATAATGTAATTTTTTACATTTTGGCACATGTCTAGTATTAACCACAAGTATTTTTTAACCTTTTTAATAAGCATTCCAAACATTTCCTTTCCAATGTTAATTGGCTAAGAATGATAGACAGGTGACTCTCCGGCAGATGGCGCGAATTGTAACCAGATCTAAAAATAAGTCCACAAGACGAGGCAAGAACGCTAACAAGTTCAATATAGGATCATGTAATACGCTTCATAAAAAATGGGGAACGCGCGTATCTGATATGGAGCTGTTGACATTTGTGGATGTAGATGTTTACTTAAGGCGAAACGGCAGTCCAAATTCGATTACGATAGATAACGGGCCACACTTTAGGCGCCTGAAGTTAGTATATCAATACTATCAATAGCTTTTATGGTCAAAGTTAAAGGCCCGTCTTCCGCTGCAAAAATGTGGATGCCTTATGAAACTCCCATACGAACCGGTTGTGGTGTAAGGTGGGTAGGGAATGTGCTGTACGACGGCCCTTTAGTTCGTCGGTTTTCGATTAATTGCGCTTTTAATGGCGCTTGTGAATGATTTTGTGCGAAAAGGAAGTTAACGATTCCTATTTTTGAGCACATGAACTATTCGAAAAACTCAGTCAGCTGTTAAGAGCGTAGCTATCCGTGATGCTTAGAATAGGTAGTTGTAGGGCTCTCTTGCAGAGTCCGCCTGGGGAAGTACCACACTTTTGCCAGTTATTCAACCGCCAAGCAGTAGTGTGCAAGCATTACTGTGTTCCGGATTGAAGGGCAATGTTTCCAACGTAATTACTGGGCATAGGTTTAACATCTAACATCTCAGGGTGTCGAGCGCAAAGCATTGCCACGCATAGTTTTGAACTGTTGAAGTTCAAAATTCTGAGTGGCACTGTACTGTTAGGGGCAAGCGTGACGCTTAACATCAGGTGAGCGACTTGCTCGTCTCGTCACCGAGCAACATAAAAAAAAACGTTATTCTAAGCCATGGTGTAATTTCCGAGCTTGACAGTCTTCTGCCGGTGTTTTCAACTACTTGTGACATGACGTTTGTTTTCTCTTTTATCTGGTCAAAGAATGCTCTACTTGGTCTTCCTGCTGAAGTATTCTCATCTCGAACGGATCAACGTCATCTATAGTCAAGATGATAGAGAATGGATTTCGAATCGAATGCTTTCCGTATGGCTTGGGAATACAAGGGCTGGTCCTCAACTTCCTTCTACCTTATGTTTTCTCTGCTAAGATTTATGAAAAGTATAATTATTGCAAATCCCGAGTATACAAAGCTACATACATATTTTTAAAATAGTTACTACAACTTTATCTAATAAAGTTCATGGAAGTTTTACAGCGTCCAAAGATTAAGAGCCCGAGATCTATAGATCGAGAGATACCAGCACGTATAGACGTTTAATACGAACTGAGGTAGGTACAAACATTATAATTACAATAAGCATGTGTCCTCGCAGCTGCCGGATATTAAGGGTCACCTCTTAAGTAACTCTTCATCTGAGCATAACGGAGTGATTCAGTTTTCCCTGACAGATGTCGCTCAATTAAGGAATAAAAACAATTTGCATTCACGAACAACGACGTATTGTAAATAACTGACACATCTCTATCGAACAGTGATTACGATCGGATGGAAATCAATACTAGAAATCCGAGGTTTCACAAGGCTAGGAAAAACTTGCTTCTTGGTAAAGTTAAACTTTCGACTCGGATTTGACGAATTCATAGTCTGTGGGCGTGTTATCGCATCACTTATATTCGGTCAATTCTTATCTTTGATTAAACTACCCATACTAACATGTATTAAATTATCCATACTAACATTGCGAGAGAAATTATTGATAGGTGATAGCTCGGTGGTTAGCGAGTTCGGATTGAATGCCGCAGGGCGTGGCTTCAAATCCCAACAATAAGCTTGAGCTATAGTTGAGGGAAAACTCGCCTGGCTAGCCATCACCGTCAAGTTAAAATAGTCGCCAAGCATCTACGGCAGCCGGTAGCCTCACTTGAGAGCCAGTTTCCGTTCCAGGCTAGGTGTGTTTACCATCTTTGACCACACAGACGGTTAACAACAGGTGAGTTGTAGTCTTGTGGTTAAAAGCCTAACCTATCGACCATTATAAAAAACCGTCCCTCTGACTTTGACTTGATCTTTGTTTGTAACTTCGTCATGATTAAGCGCATGGTATAATAACATACTCCAAGTATGACACTAGAGGGTCACGTGGGTGACACCAGAACGCGTCTCCAGCGCGCATAAACAAGAGGGGAATACCTATTCAAACACGTTAGACAAAGATGAAATAATGGTTTATAGTGACGCAAGCTAGTGTCACAGCTTGGAATATGTGACGTGTTTTTTTTTTGGATCGTGACAAGGCAGTTAAAGGGATCTTCATGAAATTTTGCAACGAAGTTAGTACATCGTTAGGACGGAAATGTGATACTTTTTATCGGGGAAAGATGTTATGAAACTGGCGCAGCTAGAATCGAAAAACATTGTGGTGAAAATTGAAAATGGTGACGCGTGTCAAAATGAGTAGCGCAAGATTATCCAAATTGTTGATTTCTGTGACTCGATCAAATACGTTGTATCGATTTGTTAATCGAGTATGGAGAACGCATTTCGGTCAGCTGGGCCGGTCGTAAGTATATGCCGGTTCCCACGACACTGACTCTCGACGGCCCATAAAAAGCATGCTCATGTACGTGTGCAGTAGTCTTTACAAACGTGTCACCCGCACACTAGCGCACCTCAGACCGGCCAATCGAGGAAGTGCTAACACTTGAGGATTGAAGAAATTGTGAATTCAATTTTTTTGATTTTAAAATTATTATATTTCTTTCCGATCTTAATCGCTCAACCCAGATCCGAACAGACAATGCACCGCTAATTGCAATCAAAACTATTTTATAACAAAATAAAAATCTCGATTCTCATTCGACAGCGTGAAAATTGTATAAGGAATCGAATGATTCAACGGAACGAGTCGGCCGGGAATCGTTTGATAATCGTTTTACGAGGGTCCTAAGCTACTTCCATATCGGACTCCGATATTTCGTTATTAATTAGAGAACCGAAAGGATAAGTACGTGGGAACGGACAGGGTCTTAGTTTCGTTACTTTTGTACGTTTTGTAACATGTGTTTGGGACTTTGAGGGCCGAAACAAAAGACGCTCGGCCTCTAAGCTCAGGTGGCCGAATTTGGGCCTCGCCACGTGTTGGACACTATTGTTGTTAATGACTTGTAACTAGAAATCGCAACAGATGTTCAATTGTTAAGCCGATTAGTTAAAACTATTGAAGAAACAACTTTTTACAATCGTCTTTTGTTTAGTAATATAATATAGGTAGCTCGTAGAACACCTAATTTCAGTTAGTGTTGAGGGGGACAATCGGATATTTTAAACAAAATTCAGACACCTGTAGAAAATTTTCAGTTCCCTCATTTGACCAACTCTTCGTTAAATTTGGTTGGATAGGAAATAGAACAAGGTCGATCGATACGGATATTATCGAAAGTTTATATAAAAGCTACAGAAAAAGTCATTACCTCGTTCGTTTCGAAAGAGGAGATATTTGGAACACAAACACCGAGGCGAGTCGTGATTTCATATTTCACACTTTACCAGTGTAACTAACTAAGGCATAAGACAGGTTCTTTTCACTTACACCCTAACAATAACTTACAAGTCAAAGTAGATCGCAATACGTTGTATTAAAGATTAATTTAGGAAAATATAGACGTTAAGCGTGTCGAATCGAATTGTCCGCTCGATCCTTGATGTGTATTTGTTTCAAAACTTTAGCGATACGTAAAATTGAAAATATATGCAAATCTTTGACAAAACTCGTTCCCAGTCGTGTGCATTTATTATTGCTATTAATTTAGTTAATTTCCGGGCCTTCTATTCGAGATAGGTTGTTGATTGGTCGGAGCGATGACCCGGTGATTCACGCACGAAAAGCTCCTATTCAAACGAATTAAACATCATAATAAAATATCGTGCGAACAGGACACTTCATTTACACATTATTTCTCACAAGAAATTGAGGTCGACATTTTATTGGCGACAGTAACACGCGTGAATTCTGTTAGAATGTTAAACAGTTTCGTGTTAAAGATGCACGTAACTTACTGCACCTCTACTACGCTGTCAAGTCGAGTTTAACTCAAATGAACGGTTGTTACTCGTTCGAGCAACTCTTCTTACTTACCTGTGTTATCTGTGGCACACAACACAAGCATGGGCATAGACAAAAGTGAGACGTTCTCAAAGCAATGCGACCTCGCGGTCCGTGTGACCTATGACGTTCGAAATTCGAATTGTTTAACGAGAGAAATCCTTTGTTTGCATTCAAAAATGGAATGTTTAATACAATGACAGCAAAGACTATTTCGAAAAGTTTAGCTTACGCACGGTCGGTAAAAAAGAAGTGCATAAAATACCTAAACGTAAAAAAATAATACTAAACGTTAAATTATTACGTTTTAATGTTAACTGTTCTGGAAGTATTCCAACGAGTGCAGATTTATGAGTTTATCTCGATTGTATAAATTATTAAAAGCGTTTTTTTACACAACGAAATGACTCGTCCGACAGGTCAATTATTTATGTGAGAATTTATATTTTAGAAGAAAAAATACGAGTTCTGAAGGCTAAAGTTGAAGAATTGCAATTATTTCGATTGCAGAGGAAGACTGCTATTAGCCAGTTAAGTTATATCTTTGCAGGTAAGTTTACAATAAGAAAATATAATGCTCAACAATTAAACACGTTCACACGCCAATCACTAATAATAACCAACAAATTGATGCCGTAATAAAGTTCCAGTATAGCCAGCTAACCTGAGAAAGTAAACACCGAGGTGGCCACACTCAGAAATTAACCGAGTGTTTAAGAGTTTTATGAAAGGATTAATAACCGCGGTCCGCAATACCGGGAAACATTAAAAAGTTAAACAACCACTCGTAATTCAAAAAGAAATGTCGAGATTAGTTTACAGGACGCAGTCTAGAAGCATTAAAACAGACGAAAGTCCGCTTTTTGTCAACTAACGACCTGTCCGGTGTATGAGACATGAAATAACTCGGACATAAACAATTTATTGCCCTCAATTACAATCATGGCGAAAAAAGCCTTTCGGATGTGGAATTCGGGACTTTGTATCGCGGCCGAAGTGAAAAACGAAACTGGCTACCTTTAATTTGAAAATGGAATCGGCGGCATCCGTCTCCACTCGGGAATCGACCGACGGGCTCCACAAGAATTCCAAAAATGAAAATGTAGCCCATAAACAACGGAACGATTTGAATGAAGCATAAGAATTAAAAAATAAAGCCGAGTTAACAAATTTTAGAGAACCAACCTACGATGGATCCGATAAGCCTGAGAAGGGTTAGCGTTGAAACCGAAACTACACTAAAAACAAATAATCTCGAGATCAGCTCATCCGGACTTAATCAAGAATGACTACAGCCTCCTTACAGGTTTTAACTTGATTCTTGTTTCAAATTTTATTACATAATCGTTTTTTTTCTTCTAATCTTCTATGAACCGGCATCGCATTAAAACTAGACAGGCAGTGACACCGATGAGTAATATTTACACGTCAAAAAAGGCGTGTTTATAATTCCGCACACGGCAATCAAATGGAAATAAAGTTTCAAAAGCGTGTGATCACTAAAAATTGCGAAAAAATAAAACGTTCTCTGAATGTTGAGGTTTCAATTTATGATTTGTAAAATTTTCGACATTTGCCAAACATTCTGTCACTCAGATTTGCGTCGCTGGTGGTTCCCAGCCTTTGACGCGTCTATAAATTCGCCGAAGCATGGTACGGGTAGATAAATACTGGCGCTTCTTCCATACTAAATAATGGCGATTTATTCGCAGTGATACGACGAGAGCTCGCAGTCACAGCTCGCTTCCAGTACTCATAGTTCTTAGAATCAACGCGCGTGTGATGAATAAAGAAAAGAACGCGTGGAATTTCGTCATTCGCAGATTTCAGGGCTCACCCTACCATCGTCACTGCGTGAGAACGTCGATAAAATGGAACGCGCCTCGAAATCGATTCAATTTTGGAACGCGACGTTCAGCTATTCCTAATTTGAATTTTGATTGACACCACTCAATTAGGCATTTATTTAATCCGAACTTTGTAGTCGGAAAATATCAGCGGGCAAATGAGTTTTGGACTACCATTATAAATCGGGCTCTTTGAACAATTTTATTAGCAGCAGTAAACGTTAGAGAGACGCAGTTAAAATGTCAGAATGTGACCGTAAACGAGCGTCCATTTGAAAATGGAGTGTTTTCTTAACGCGGGCTCGAGCGTTGTTATAACAAGCACGGAGTCGGGCGAGCTTTTATTGTCTGTTCACTCTGATGAGCTTATTTTCTTTATCTGTAATTGTCTATGACTAATCATTATTGAAGACCAGCGTTCGAAATTTGAAGGTTTTGTTGTTTTTAGCGTTGCCCTGTAATTGCGATTACGTTTGTTTAGGATCGTCGAAAACTCCAGTTAATTGATAGGTTGCCGAATACCTGTGCAGTGGCTGCGAACAATGCAACGACTAATTATGCACGCTCCGATTGTTCAAATTTGAAACTTATGAAATCGTGTTACGGTTTACAAGTTAATAATATTTAATAACCTGCTTTTAAAAACCACAAATTTATTTGAAATAGACCAGATTTATTATTAAGAATGTCGACCAAACTGGCAAGACAGAAGAATGGGTAAGTTGTATATGAAAACTGAACCAGCGCAAACTCGTTTGGTGCAGATTTTTGTGTAAAATATGAAGTTTTCTTTTATTAATAAGTAGGTGATAAACCATCCTTTGATAAAATTATTTATTTTATATTTTATTTGCCAAGCACTCTAGGTACTCAAGACATGGCGTTGAAAACATTATCTTTGGAAGAATATTTTTTTACGTTGCATATTGCAATCTATTTTGAATTAAGTAAACCTTAAATTGCGGACACTAATATACTATGTTTCCATATTAATTCGGCTTTTAAAGCGGTTTGAAAATTTGCTGACTAAATACGTAATCGCTATCTAGTTTTATGCTGTTTTTTCGGGGTACACTTTTTTGTATGGAATTGTCATTCATCTCGTATAATTTTTCTATGGCTTGCAAAATACACAAACAGGGCTGTGTGCTTTTAAAGTTTTATTTTAAATATATTTGATCGAGCGAAGCGAAGGTCTCAGAGTTTACTGGGACAAATCGGCATTTGTATGTATGTGTGTATGTTTGTACGTTTGTGTCTATATTTGTCCGATGATAACTTGCGAACCGTTGATCCGATCTTCATGAAATTTTGTAGGCAAGTAGTTCATTTCAATACAATTTTTAAGTTCAAATATGAGCTGAATCGGTCTAGGGGTTGTGAAGATATAGTGATCGCGAGGTCGCAGTTCGGCGCGAACTACTAGTATAATTGGTTTGAGCCGAACTAAAGATCAGGCGACACATTCCTGCCAGTGTCTTAAAGAAGCGGATGCGAGGTAAGTATTTTAAGAGTCGGCCCGATAGACATAAAGGAAATTATTAAGAGCTCTTAAGAAAAAACTTGGTAGACGGAAGTCGGCAGTATATGGTTCACTAAGTAAGTGCCTATATCGAATATCGATATGTACAGCGAAAGAAAATTTATTGATAATAAAGTTATCCGTTGAGTTACCTCATTTACATTTGCGGTTTATGTATTACCTTCGTCTTAGGATGAAAACGTAATTTTTAACCGACATCCAAGAAATGTTTTTTTTTTTGTAGTCGAGATTTTTGTTTTTGATTTAATAATAATAGTCGTTCGAGATTGCATTCAATATAAGTATTACTTTCTAACGCGATAAAGCAAGAGCAAGAAGTGAAAAGTTCTCACAAGACAATAGCGATTGAACGGCATTCGACAACCGTTTTGCGTTTCCATACGTACCTTACTATTGTTTTGAAATTGGAAGCGACACTGACGTCACGGCGACGTTAGTTTCTGCGAATGACAGGTGACGTTCGGTTTTTGAAAATCGATCGCGCACGGAGCTTTTAGCCAGAAAATAACATAACCACGGGAACGTGAAGAAATCATGTCGCGTCATTTTATTATTTTCCATTACTTGTGTTATTTCGAGTGTTAATGTGTAAAAACTGTGAATTTTTACCCGTTAAGTGTTCGTGAACATGCACGAGTGTTGGTGAATGGTAGGTATAATGTCGTGAAACGTGAATTTTCGTGTTGTTTCCAAAACTCCATAGAAGGCTCTAGTAAAGTTTTCACCACTTTACTGGGGCATGACTAGGACTTGACCGTGACTTGCTTTGCTCGACTTTGACAGTGACTATGACTTGTTTGATTATATCTAACTAAACTTGAGAATAAATATGTATACTTGACACTGGCAAATGCATAAGACGTGCGACGCCAAAATCCTGATAGGAGGAAAAAGAAAAAAAAAAAACATAACCAGTATTGGTTATAGAAGACTAGTTGTTACCCACGACTTCGTTCGCGTGGACATAAAAAAAGTATCCTATGCCCGTCGTTGTGATATACGGTAACTTCAAATTTTATCAAGATCCGTTCAGCCGTGATAATGCGTCAAATATCCAGTGACAAAGTTACTTCCTATGCTAGGTGGCGTTTATCCATTTTTGTGCATTTTTTCACGTTTTGTATTGATATGGACTGACAGTTGTAACGCAGGGAGTTCTGAATCGCGCCAGCGAAGTTTTTTCCTCGAGACGAACTTATTCATTTTCAAACCTCGAAACTTTACAATACAATATTTTATATATAACTCCATAGTTACATGTCAAATCAAATATGTTTACAACAAAAATAAAAATAATCATTGTATAATTTCTTAAAAATTGTCTAAAATAAATTTGTCTTAAAAAAGTAAAAAATAAATTTTAAATTAATTCTGGTAACTTCATATATTCATTATTACTGTAAAATAATTGTTCATTTATTATCATGTTTGTTTGTTTATCGGTCCCGATACGCTGCAGCTATTTTCCTCTGAATTATAATATTAGTTAGGATTAGGATGCATCAAGTATGTGTTCAAGTATGCCACACTTTCATTTGAACGCCAGTTATTAGAGCGTGTAAGTATTTTACGAAACATGCAAAATAAGTAACAATCTGGAGCATTAGTTACGCTTAGTCGTTGCTTAGTCTTCTTCACAATGCCCCGAATACTGAAACGCTTGTTAACTTTGACGACAGATTAAGTCTATTGCTGTCTTTGTCATTTGCTTAGTACCAGACAAAGGCAGCATTAGACTTAATCTGTCGTCAAAGTTAACAAGCGTTTCAGTATTCGGGGGAATGTCTGTTACTTTACTTGACGACATTAAGGTTGCCTGGAAGAGATCGCTTTAAGCGATAAGGCCGCCAATTGTTACACTAGTTTTAAGTAGATTTTTGTATTATGCATGTAATTTCTGGTGTGAACAATAAAGAGTTATCTATCTATCTATCTATCATAACAAGCTGAGCTTTGAGTAGAGCTTATATATTCGGAGGCTTTTGAAATCTTCCATTCGTAGTGAGCCACAGATCACACCCTAGATTCTGCATTCAGGACGCTCGAAGCGCACCAAGCATCAGACTAAATACACTTATAAAACATTACTCTGATTGGTTGATTGTTAGTCGCGAGTAGGCGTAACCTTGAGATAGCCAATGAGAACGGTCGCAAACCCCGCGACCCGCGCTTTAATCAAACTGGTGACTTTTTGTAGGGACAACGAATCTCGTAATGCGGTATCTAGTGTGGTCTGTGTACTGAGCACAATTAAATAAAATTATTAATATTTGTCGGAGCGAAGCGAAGTTCTCAGAATCTACGGGAATGAAAAGGCGTTTGTATCATTATCATCTTCAGCCTGAA
The DNA here is from genome assembly GCA_947579745.1 of Apocheima hispidaria. Taxonomy (NCBI): domain Eukaryota; kingdom Metazoa; phylum Arthropoda; class Insecta; order Lepidoptera; family Geometridae; genus Apocheima; species Apocheima hispidaria. Next base: position 4,785,753 of record OX388165.1, on the reverse strand, counting down.
GGCGTCCACTGTTGAACAAAGGCGCCAATCCGCCATTAGTATCCACCGGTGTCCGCGATTTTCACAATGTCGTTCACTTAGTGGGAGGCGCTACTCTGCGTCTTCTGTGAGCTTATCCCGTAAATCTGAAAGCGATAGTGATAGTGCGCGAGCGGGACCGCGCATAGTGCGACTAACTTGGTACGAGCGAGATGGCATGCTCTCGCAATCAGAATCACGAACGTTTCAAAGTTTGAGGATAAGCCCCCTGGTTAAAGCGACAAACGCCGCGTGTAAAATTTGTTTAATACGAATGACAAATAAAAATGATTCAATTTGGTGGCACCAAAGAATACACTTTTTCTACATCTTTTTACTGGAACGCGCAGCAAAAAAAGGAAATTACGTAGATAAAGAGGGCTTCAACACTTTTTACGCTTTTATTCGATTTAAATTACCTGTCTATTTATATTTTCAATTGTAGATCTCCCAGACTAGTTCTCGCTTGGGTGAACACCGACGACAATAAAACCAGCAGATCGCGCATGGGGCGCTGGATGAAGTAATTTATTGCGCTTTTGATTTGGCGTTTCAAATGTATTCATGCTACGAGTTTATGCTATTTATACCCGTTGTTTCTTTTTTTGTTCCACTGTTTTCGGAAAGACACAGAAAGTGACAGAAGACCCTAAGCGGGAGCAGCGCCATTACAGTGAAGTTCTTTTTGTGATGATTGTCAGGTTCACCCGCCGACGCTGCGCGACCGCGAATCTTATCACCGCGCGATAAAGTTCACTGTCGCGCAGCGTCGGCGGCAGAACCTAACAACCACCGCAACAACGACTTCAGGCCAGGGGCCTTATCACGCTTAGCTCAGGTGGAGATGGTCTTCGTTTGCTATCCCGCTCGCACGCATGCGCAAGTAAGTTGGCGCGAGTGGAACGGCACGCGACCATCGCCACCAGCGTTAACATTATAAGGCCCCGTGTCTAACTACCCAAAATTAGAATTACTAAGTGATAGGAGAACAGGCACTAGCTGTCTACCTGTTATATGGTTTGTGGTGTCCACATAAACACTTAAAACATTGTATATAAAAAGCATAAAAATACAGCTTTTGTGAATTAATTAATCTTAATTACGTTAAACTGTGCTCTTTCTATCCTCTCACGGTATAATGCTCGTTTTTAATTTCACATTGAGTGAAATGACGCTTTCCGGAGAAATCGTTTTAAAATGTAAGTTGATATGTTTGAATTGCTAAACTAAGTTTATGTTGAATTATAATATATACAGTTTGTCGTAATGTGTTTTTTGTGACTTGGAGCAAAATTAATAGTATTCCTTAGTATTTTTTTAAAATCAAATTTTTGATTCTATATTTTCCATACCATACTATTATTGTAACCAAGAAGAATAGATGCCTATATCCAGAAATGGGATAGAGAGGCTGCGATGACGATGAAAATGAATATGATCACAATCAGAGTCAGAAGTACAAAAAAGCTTATAATACTTAATTAATATTTGATTTTGATACCTTTTAATAATAGTACCTAACTAACCTAATTATTAGTATATTTACATAATTTTAGTTTATACAATGTCGCCCATCGGCAAGTGACCGAACGAAAAGGGCTTATAGTACTCATCATTATGAACAACTTTTACTATGGGACCAATCCTGGAACACAGAAAAAAAAACTGCTGTTCCATAGAAAAATGTCAATGACACTCGACAATATGTATGGAACAGCATGTTTTTTCTCGATTTCAGGGTTGGTCCCATAGTAAAAGTTGTTCATAATGATGAGTACTATAAGCCCTTTTCGGGCGGTCACTTGCCGATGGGCGACATTGTTTAAGAACACTATTTAGAATTATATCGTATTTTGTCTATGTTCATTGACATTAGACTTCAGAGCGCTAATAAATAAAATAAAGCTTCAGAACAAAATACAGTTAGCAAAAAGGCAAAAGATAATAAAAATACGCACTTAAAAAAAACGATTAGAAATTAAATCGCTATAGATAGGTATTAATTATAACTTCCTCTTGAACGTCGTGTTTCAACGGAACAGATAAAGTGTTTAGAGTCGCACGCATGTCTCTCTTTCTAACTTGGCATGATCGTGCGCGAGAGCAATTTGGCGAGTCACGTACATACTAGCGTTTATTCCATGGCTTCGTTTATTTAAGCTGCCAATGTTGCCATGTTATTATAGGACTTTAAACTATTAAAGAGTAAAATGACGACGAAATGCACAATATTTATTTAAATTGATAGATATCGCCAGTGCGGCTTACTTATTTAGTAAAATAAAAACTGCATGCAGTAATTTTTTTGCTGACAACTTTTGTTACGGAATTCTAAGACGAATAAGGTCGTAGAACAACGGCCTCGACCACACGGATCTATGGTGATCATACAAAAAGTATAGTTCAGGGCCAATGTTTGGGCTACTGGCAGCACCATGGCGCATGCGTGGATACACTGACATTTGCGTTGCACAAACGCATTTTTTCGCGCTAAAACGACATTAACGGTTCAATTTATTGAATGGGACTTCTCGTCCGCAACCCTATCATTAAGGGCGTGTACATACATGACCTTTTCTGGAACATTGTAAACACATATAGAGGTACGTGCGGAGACTGTCATAAGACTCATAAGCCGGTCTGTCAGCCTTTGTCACATCCGGAGGTAACGGACCGGCAATATAAAACCGGCGATTTACAAAACACAAATTGTTTAAGAGTGAAATAAATGAAATCTCGACGACTGAATACAAATGAGCCTCTTTCGGAGTGAGCCATTTCTTTCTTTCTACATGATAAATCGTCCGAGTGCGTCGTTAACTCGCTGTAGGTTGTACGTACTTGTAATTTAACTTCGATGTTGTCAGTAATATTAATATGTTCGTGACCTATTATCGGACGGGTCAAATCTCTAGTCCGGGATTTATTTCACGGGGATCAGATAAAGTTCGGATGCAGTAACGTAGGATAAAGTGACGCGGCTCACGTTACAGCAGCGCAGCGTCGCGTTTCAAAATATTGTGGTGGCAGAATCGACGAGTAAAAAATATAGAGCGCGAAATTTTTTGAAAATGAAACGTGCGATTTAAGTTAAAATTTTAACACTGAGCCGTATTCATTATCTTTTTAGTGTTCCCATCCAGCAAAGTTGTCCAGTTTAAAGCCAGTTAAAAAGACAATATTAAAAAATCGAACATCTTTAGTGTTGTGCCCATTCACCTGCCGTGCCGGCGAGTCACGGAGGCAACGTGCGGAACGTCTATGTACCACATTACGTTGTTACTTGTATTCATTCGTACGATATGGCTCGTAAAGCAAGCGGCGATGACCTCATTGCGAGAAAAAAGGTTCAGTTTCTAGGGGAAGGGTAGAGGTAGACTTTATTTTAATGCTACGCAGCCAACTATAAAGTAACCGGCAAGCAAGCGCGACGATGCGTATGGCGCATCCTGAGTGATCCGGATATTATGGATCTGCGACATAAGGAGTTCATCTGCGGATAAACCGCATATGGCGTGGACCTGACAGTTTCGATAGAGAGCTCAACCTGTCAACGAAATTCGAGTGACGCGGGCATACCGCATCGCTTTCGCTCAATTGATCGCATGTCAACACATGTCTGGCTAGAGAGCTCTGAATTTAAACAGGAAACACCAATTTAGCGCCAATTCATTCGGAATGATACTGGCCGTTGACGGACTAATTAAAAAAAAAAGTTTTGTCTATGGCTCCTATTTCCCGCCTACCTGGGTACCAAATGTCACGTTTTCTCCAGATGGTCCGGCTTGTGCAAGCTCCAAGCGATTGTTTACTTAAACATTACGAGACGGTACGACATTTGAAGCGGGCCGCTAAATAAAATACAAATAGCACTCGAACCTCTAGTGTCCACATGGTCCGTGTACACAATTGACGCCAGCGAAATAACCGTAACTAAGGTCCAATTAAGACGTCCGTTATCCTTGGAGATGGAGACTCTAAACTAAACGCGACCCGCAAATAAATAACAGGGCAATTACAATATCGAATCACGATCCCGACCGGCCTCCGAGCTTTAATCGCTCGAAGATGTAGCCAGCGAGGCTGCTCTAACTACATCTAATAACACACGGGCGGTCATATAATATGTATAAAAACGACGCGACTTCATAATTAATTAAAAATGAACCATTGATCCCCGTAATCGTCCCACGCGGTCGCTCGTAAAACTATCGACTAGTCTTATCGTCGTCGCTTCTGTCAAGTTTGAATACGGAATCCCTAATTTCTTTTTTACTTATTTGCGGGGAATGAGACGCTCGTACTGGCCGCATGGATTATTGGAATTTGAATGTTGGTAACATCAGCGTTTGATTTATTGATGTAGGGTTACTACTTAATGTTTCTTTTACGATGTATTGATTTTATTGTTGCTACAAAATTAATGAGCTTGTTATTGGTGGAGGTATGCCGGAGACTAAGTAAAAGTTATACAGGGAAATAACTTACCGGCCACGTGAAGTCGAACGGGAACACGATGGGATTGCTGAATCCTTCGACGTTGAGGTTAGGAACATCCAAGGAGTTCCCGCCTAGTACAGGCGTGGTGATGTCGCCAAAGGTACACGGCGACGTCGTGTCGATGTTGGCTTGATATATCTTGAGGCACACACGGAATTTAGTCCTGCACGGCGCCAAACACGGCGCGTCACTATTTAAGGAACCATCACAACACTGCCCACTACTTAACCTACCCAGCGAGTTCGTAAAACTTTTTATCCTAAGCTCGAAGGAACCAGACGTCAGCACCTGAAAAGAGAAAGACAACATCAATATTTGCTTAATGGCTAAAGCGACAGATAAATGTCCGAGCACATAGATTAAGCCGATATATCAATATCATTGTGACAGCGTAAACAGAACTGGCAATACAGCTTTCGACGCCCCCAAGATGTAATCCCCAGACAAACTATTTGCACAACTGTCCAACTATCGATCGCGCTGAGACATTAACGGTTTAACAGGACTGGGCAGACTTTGTAGGTCGCTCAAAATGGGGTTGAACGCGCGGTGACACCCCTAACCCAAATCGAATTTCGTATGATCTGTGGACGTAACAAACGATCCATATTTTGAATATCGAACTGTCAAGTATCGACGCCCCCCCGCCTTGTTTTAAACGATCCGATGTTGCCAGGGCTACCGATACCAAAAAAAAAAAGGTATTTCTAGCCACGTTGATAGATACTCTCGTCAACGAAACGAATTGAATTCCGTTGTATGAATAATAATACAACTAGTTTTTGTTGCCCTCCAGGGTGCAACCCTTGTATATTAATGAAAGAGTGTGCAGTTGGTCGCGCGCTTGCACGCAGCACGAGGGGTCAACAAGTTTTAAGAGCAAATGCATTACTATAAGCAGTTTGTTCGTACGAGAAACTTCTTCTAGTAAGTTAACCTGTCTATTAGCGTTACGTCAATTAACGTTTTTTTTAATACAATATTTTTTTCGGTTCCTAATGTTGTATTGAGCCATTGTCAATTTAATATTAATTTAGTAATATAACTTTATGTATTGAAGAAATATAATTTGAGTCGACGTTATAGGGCATCGGAAGGAAGTGGTGGGTAATGGGTATTGAGTTATGGCGGTCGTGTCTTAGCAAATCATTACCGGGACTATTATAATACTATGTTGTCTGAGACGGCTTCACTCCAAACAATAATAAAAAAACACGTTTCCTGTGTAGTTTAGGTACTAATTTGATTATTTAGTGGCCTACATAATATATTACATTCATAAAACTTTTGTATGGCAACTCATTAAACTATTTAAATTGCATAATGTTTATCTGTGGCATAAGTTGAATTAGAGATGAGCCAAAACAAATTAAGACATTTTTCTTAAAAGTTCCCATATGTTTTTTCATGTTTAGAGAAGGAGGAAACAATGCGCCATTCAAATTGAGTCTTATCTAGTAACCCAGACGGTGTGTCTGTCGAGATGTCAAACTTTAACCCCCGTTTTAACTAAACTGCGGCAAAAAAACCACCAGATTTTAAACTTCCTGCCACAATGTATGGGTTCACCTTGTGTAACCGAACGCGAAAATACTATCCATCTCTCTTTTTTAGTTTGAATAAAAGACAAAGACCGAACAACGTCACTTTACACGTCCACGTGATTACGTCAGGTAGGAGCGGAACCAAAAAAATGGCCGAAAAAAGATACGCAGCACTATAAACATCCCCTTTTTTTGTCAGTGTAATGTTTAAAAAGGAGTTATAGTAGCACGAAGTTTGATGAATTGTGGCATACTGTTTTTTTTTTTTCTTTCCTCGTAAGAGGATTTTGGCGTCGCACGTCTTATGCATTTGCCAGTGTCAAGTATGGTTATATATATTCAAGTTTTGTTAAATATTATCAAACAAGTCATAGTCACAGTCAAAAGCGAGCAAATCAAGTCCAAGTCATGCCCCAATAAAGTGGTGAAAATTTTACTAGAGCCTTCTATGGAGTTTTGGAAACAACATAAAAATTCACGTTTCACGACATTATACCATTCACCAACACGCGTGCATGTTCAAGAACACTTAACGGGTAAAAGTTCACCGTTTTTACACATTAACACTCGAAATAACACAAGTTTTGGAAAATAATAAAATGACGCGACATGATTTCTTCACGTTCCCGCCAAAACCCCCGGCATACTGTTTTAGAAAACAATCAATTTAAAAAAAATAAGATACTTATCCTTGGTAATGACAGCTGTCATATTCAATTAACGTGGCGCCTTTGTTTCCGAAGATTTTAAAGTTCAAGCACATTACATAAAATAGAGTTAATACTTGTCAATGGAGAAGCAAATTACGGTAAATAAAAAACACGTTAAAACGCGGGATATAAGTGGTTTAAGTCGTTCGCCGCTTGCCCTGCGGCGGCCAGCGACCACAGACTAACAATTAAATAATACTTAACGGACTACCGAATAACTAACTTTTATTACATCTCCGGGCGGATTTGACGCGACGACTGCCTGATTGATGTGTTTCAGAATGACTTTTAAAGGGCGATGAGTCTTCGCCCATGGATTAATTAATTCCGGTGTGCACCAAAGCCAAGCAAAGAAAAATATTACTAAAAATAAAAAATAAACTAAGCAATAGAATCGCTCAAAACTAAAGTCTTTGTCATCATCAACATTTATCAGTCCACTGTTGGAAAACATGCAAGCTTATCAGTCCGATTTACGCTTCCAATAAAACGTGTCATCAAAATACTTAATTGCGTTGCTGAGTCTTACGCCTTGTAATCTCTGTACAATTCTATTTGTTGGAATCATCTCTCCCAATCCTATCGCTCTGATTTTATAGCTCTCAGCGAATCCCACAATTTTTTGAGTTATGTAAGTAATTATACTCTTTGGTAAAATAGGTTATGTCTAAAGTGATTGTACTCATCTTCGATGTATGTCAGTAATCAATTACACGTGCGCTCAATTTATTTAACATACGACTTCACGTTTAATGCATCCGACGATACGAGAGTCGTGAACATCAAAATTCTTTTTTTTTTCAACCACGATGAAAGGAAAGTAACACTGGCACGTAGCATTAATTGCGCTAGCGCAGGCATCAACAAAACCGTCCAAATATGATTTGAATTTCGAATACCTAATCGACGATCTCACAATACAATATCGTCTACCATTAATATTTTTTTTTACAATTTCAGTTTATATATCGTCTAACATTAATATTTTCTACACAATCATCAAGAATCACGACCTAGACGTATTTTATGAGTATTGCTTTGTCATAATGATTTGTTGCTTCTGTGGAAAAGGGCGTAATTATGGCGTTTAACAAGATCCCTATTAGAAGTAGATAGGAATAATAATGTGAACAGCATCGTAAGTAAAGCAACAGTAAACACTTGTTCCAGCAGGTTGAGCGTATGTCTAAAAATAACGCTAATAATGAAACACAGGGGAATGTTTTTCATCTCTCCCGTTACACACGCGAAATGTGTTAAAATAAATACCCAAACACCGACTTTATATTTAATCTGTGAAAGCGTCTTTTAATAGCGCCATAATATCGCCTGCATTCGCAATTCCAAATTTAAATTGGGAATCATCATGCATGATTTATTTTTTCCATTTGTGTATTTTCGACCAGTGTCGTACACATGCCGTAAAGATGTTCGTTCATCAAAAATAGAACAGTCTTTAAATTAAATATTAAAAAAATGATTCGAGCCTAGCAGCTGACGAATGAGCGCTGTTGCTAATTGGTTTTCTGACCTGACTTCACAGAACTTAGCTTGAAATCTTGAATGTTAGTATTGTGTCGAGGGGGACTCGGTCTGTTCACAAAGGGCGTTCCGTCCCGGAGAATGTCTTTGGTGGCAAATAAAAGGCGTCTTAAAGCGCACCGATATTCGGGCGACAAAAGTTGCGATCTTCTTTGTGTAAAGGCAGCTGCAATGGCACAAAAGAAACATACATTTACCTAGTGGAATTCGAAATTAACGGAGAATCATGAGCGCGGAGCGTAATAGGCCCGCAGATTGCCTGGAACCTATATGGAAAGCGCATAAGGTATTTTGCGGTTATTTAAGCGTTGCACAAGCGAATTGAGTTTTCGTACGTTGGTGTGAGTACCGACAATGGTAGCGAGTAAGTACTGAGTACTGCGCGCTATGATCTGAGTCGTGTACTACGTATCGTAAACCAGATCTTCTTGCTTGAATTGTTATTGGGATTACTATACGTGTGAACCTCTCGCAGCGAGATTGAATACGGAACTTATTAAAATACTTTCGAGATACCTTTTACGGTCGATCTACTTGATTTGGGAACGATTTATGAGTAAGTAAAAACTAACCGGACTGCTAAGCCAACTGCTATACAAACTATGCCATTAAAGTGTAATAAGGTGTACGGACCGCGTATTTTATCTCTAAGATATTCTCTAGGATTAACTTGGCAACTTTGTTTTATTTTATTTTTGTGGAATGAAATTACCGACGAGGTAGACGTGCTCCGGATAGTGAGCGCCTTACATTTTCAGAAGATCCATCTTACGCAAAGCTGTATTAAATAGATTTCTGAGATGGTTTACAGAAAATTATTTTCATTTTGTCTGCAATCATACACAGAATAAAATAGTTGTTACTAGTTGCAAATCGTAATTGGATGCAACGTTACGGAACGGTATTCCACACAAACATAAACTAAGCATGACATTACAGACCCGAGTTAGATAAATAAATAAATAAATATCTGGGACATTATTGCACACACGGTCATCTGACCCCAAACTAAGCAAAGCTTGTAATATGGCTGCCAGAGACTGATATACGTACATAGATATTTTTTAAATACATACTTATATAGATATTAACACCCAGACATAGAACAAACACAAATATTCATCACATAAATGTTTGTCCTAGATGGGAATCGAAGCCACGCCCCCAAGCACAGAACGTAGGTTCACTACCAACTGAGCCACCGGGGCAGATAAATGATGAACTCGTACTTATCAGTTGATTTACTCCCACACAGTCTGCTTAATTATATAATTCGCGTATAAAACTGTGCATTCATATCTGTCAACTGGCGGCCTTAACTTTCAACCCACATAAAATTAAATTTTAGACTCATCTCTAAGCTATGTAATTTCAAGTATTGTGCAACCTACACAGTACAGCGTGATGGCACAGCTGACACGTTTACCCAATTCAGAATTTAATAATTTACACTGGCAATACTAAACAATGGATCTTAAATTAGAAGGTTACCGGCTGTATTACACAGCATCCGATTATTCAAATTTCGAAATACGAAAATGCTCTCTTCGCTTTTGTAATGTTGGCAGTACCAACTTTTTTTTGGCAAAGGGTACTCTGGTTGAACTAATTAGTAGAAAGAAAACCCTACTTGCTCGTATTTAGGTACAAAAGTTTTTAAAACATACCTAATAATAATTGACTTCCCCCTGCACCCAGTTTGGCAGCATTGCGCAATCTGATCAATGATCCTGGCCGCCATTTTGTTTTTTACAGCACCAGGATTCAATTAAACGTCCGGTTCTGAACGATAAGAAAAACTAAATCGACTTTAATGCCCGTTTATGTTAGTAATGAGATAAATAAAGTAACAATGGTGGCATTAGTGTTGTGCCGGAGTAATGGATGTGTCATTTGTCAAAGGTGTCATAGATGGGATTGAATTTATTATCGATAAACGTGGTTACTCGAAGTGGTTATAAGAAAAATATTAGAACTAGAACATCTTGTAAATTCTAGCTCCTTAGCATTATATTATTTTTAATTTAATTGGTTACATATTTTATGTACTAAACCGATTATTGGCAAATGTATTATACCCGTGTGGATTAAGCAAATGACAATAAAAATAAAAAAGTACTTACTTAATAGCTTATATTATTTGTTGAAAAAAATAATACAATTCCATGTTATTTGGAGTTTTCTAAGTATGCCAATGCCAATAATGTCCCCCTTTCTGCTCACTGTACCCTTTCTGTTTAACTCTGTATGTGTACTTTAGACATCTAGATTTCGAAATTGACGTTACTTTAATACCGAAAATGATTCATTTAGGTACGTAGGTAATTCAACAGTACAATGAGACCGAAAATTCAAAGCTTTTCACATAGTTAAGCAGTTAGGACCGGACGATTATACTGATTTCGTAGTTTCGTACATAATTGAGCCGGTTCTCAGAGAACAAAACCGTTTTCGACAATGAACGAAATTATAAAAGTTTAAAGACCTACAGTTACAGTCTCACATAATTATACTGCATTTTTAGCTATATACGACCAACTTCTCTGAACAGTTGGCCATAAGAGGGAAATAATTTTTTCACAAGAGGCTCACAGGAAATTCTATGGTGGCTCCCTCGTTTATGTTCGCAGATGAGTTGGTATGTATATGACATATGACGATTAATTGAGGTATTATGAAAACTGTGGGACAGCTCTGCAGGTGTTCTGAATATCGCTATTTTGTCTTGATTGTTGAGAAAATTTTGGTGAAATTCTATGGTGACATGATTAGGATTTAAAGACCCGACCACATCCAATCCAGTCAGGCAGGTACATTCCATCTCCGTTACAGTACTTTACACATTAGATTTATATTTTGTACACTATAAAATAATGAAATGTGGTAAGAATGTACTAGGTATGGACATTTTGGACCATCTGTACGAGCACAAGCGGTCGGCGTCTGGTAACCCTGTTCGGCCAGCATTTTGGCCATGATGCCTGCTGGTAGCGGTTCATTATAGATTAGTTCGTCATTTTGGATTTGTTTTCTAATTACTTGTACAAACAGTTTCATTCGCAATTATACTAGTAGCAAAGAATACCAAATATTGTTTAGTATTACATAATTATACAGAAGCAGAAGAAATTATACATATCCCGCCTACGCGAATTTAAGGTACTTCACCCGCTGCCCGTAGTTTGTTTGCACTATTCAAATATATCTACGAATATATCTACGAAATTTCATAGAGAATTGTAATTTTTTTTTTTTTTTAAATCTAAGCACGACTGCCCCGGTGGCTCAGTTGGTAGTGAACCTACCTTCGATGCGTGGGTTCGATTCCCATCTAGGACAAGCATTAATGTGATGAATATTTGTGTTTGTTCTATATCTGGGTGTATAATATCTATATATGTATGTATTTAAAAATATCTATGTACGTATATCAGTCTCTGGCAGCCATATTACAAGCTTTGCTAAGTTTGAGGTCAGATGACCGTGTGTGCAAAAATGGCCAAAAAAAAAACATTTGACAGGCATTTTCGTTATGTTAGGTCACAGAATAAATAATAGTACGAGTTTGTTCGATGTAAGCTTTGACGTGGGATTACCTATAATAACTTATATATCAATCTGAATCTTAACTCAATCTTGTCAAAGTTAACAAACGTTTCAGTATTCGGCGGTAAAGCCATAAAAAGACCATTAACCGTGGTTTTTAATTTTAATCATCTTGCTTCAATTAGAATTTGCGCGCGATTGGATACTGAAAAAAGCAGATGTTTGTTACTCAAGAGTTGCCATTAAACATGTCGCACCTGCTCGAGTTTGACGGGAGGGTTGCCAGGCGACATAATTTGGTAATTGTGGGGTAAATTTATTAGCGTGGTACTTGATTGACGAGGTAGGATATGGTTATCAACGATATATACTGAAGATCGCTATAGCGAAGATATTTTGTTTATAAAATGAGTTGGGCTAGACCAAAAATAATAAAACTAGTTGAGCATGCAATTATGATTAAATTGCATGCTCAATGGTTTATATATACTATTTTTGTGAGAAGGCAATAGATAAGAGCTTTCAACTGGTTTTGTAATTACGGTCTATGGACAGAGGACTGAACTTCAGCACTAATAGAACTTTGGTCACTCGGTCTGTTTGTTGCCTTTTCATGACCTTAAGACTTGAACTGATGTTGGTGTTTGACAAGGATGTCTGCATCATGAGAAATGATATAGGTGTGATATACTTAATTTACTTTTAATACCGGAAAAAAAAACATGAAAGCTAGGGACCGAAACTAGGTACTGAATTAAATATTTTCGATAGAATGACGGACTAGGTAACAGGAAAGAGTGCAAATAAAGGTGTAAACATTTTCAACATTTAAATACCTAGTAATATTATACCTAAATGCGATACTGTGTTTGTTGTTATGTTTGTTCCTCTTTCGAAACAACAACAACATAGCACACACATACAACACATAGCAACATAGCAACGGATCTACCTGAATTTTTGCATGGATATAGTCGGAGCCCGGATACAGCCGGAGAGTACTACTTTTTATCCCAGGGAAATGTACGGTTCCTGAAGGATTTATTACGCGGGTGAAACTGCGGGGCGCAGCTAGTCTATGATAAATGAATGCATATCGGAATGCTAGCCAGTCAGTGCAAGCGCAACTAGCACACACGAACAGAAACGCACCTAAAATCGAAATATGTATCGATTATATCACATATAACGCAATAATACACGCACAAGTAACGTTCCAAGCGAGCTATGACATGCTATGTCCTAGATATGCGACAGGTAGTCGCCAGCTATAATGAAACCTACCTAGCAACATTGTCCATAAACAACAAAAAATAAACCTTAATGCTCATAGGTATACGGCGAAAATAAGAATACAATCATTTTTAATGAGCTTTATCCTCTCAGGGATGAAAAAGGGAACAAAAGAGGTCTTCATCGAATTATTTATTTGAAATTGGAAATTATAATGTTGCGGTTTGGGTAGACGTGTTTCCGACGCCGCTTCCGATTGGAGAAGCGATCACGCGATTCGAATTTCGAACGGGGAATCGGCGGGAGGTAACTGCAACTAGCAGCACTAGCAATATATAATGGGTTAAAAAAATTGAAGAGAGAAATTAACGATAGATAGCTATCTGGCTATTTTCAGTACTGGCAACATTGAGGAGTAAAAAAAAAAGAAAGTAAAAACGTCTCACTCGGGCCTGGGACCCTATTCCTGTGCGCTCGAGATTGTCTCGGTCACTGTCTCTCTAATTTAGAATTTAATGGGAGTGAGAGTGACCGAGATAAAATGTCATTTCTCCGAATATGGGCCCTGATCTGACCTGTCTTTTTCTAAAAGGATAGCAAGGGAGGAATTTGTAATGACTAAAATAAATCTATATTACTCATTACAAATTATTTCCAGGTATTATTTACTGCAGTAAAAGATTACCTTTTTACAAGCTATTATTTTTTATGTATGTTCGGGACAAATCTCCCCTTGTTTAATTGAATTGCAATTTTGCAAGTTTGCAATACAATATTATGAGAGCGAGCTGATCTGACGATAGAGACGGAAGGTTCAATACGTAACTAAAAAACTTCAATACCAATAACGGATTTTATTAAAGCTTGTCTGGTTTTTTTTTTTCACAAGAACTTATCATCAAAAATCATACAGGCCCTTCCCTTGTGTGTTCAAGAGTTGACAGATCGAACAATTTGGTACTTCAGTGCACTGCTGGTCATGTAGGTAGAAGGATCCCGAGGCGACAGAAACCAGTCCCTGCACAAAATACCGTTTTTTAATGAAACGAGACTGGAGACTTCATTCATAATGTATTATAGCGCCTTGAAAACGCACACATACGCAGGCTATATAAATAGACACCCTACGCGAATGGTCGGTGCACACTACGGATAATTAAACCTGACTGGTGCAAAAACGATCAAATTGATAAAAGGGCTCGAAAATCACACGACAGACAGGATCCTACGATCGATTCCAGAAACGTATCCCATACCTTACTTTGTTACTGTAGTGTTCTTTTTTTTTTCTTCAATTTTTTATTTTTTCGTGTATGTTTTTTTAAATCATGTGGTCATAGAATTATTTTTGAATTATTAGATTGTAGATATTTGCATGCCGAAATGCGGAATATGGCGCTCTGTGTCTAATGTTAATTTCCACATAGTATAAAAAAAAAAAGTTATACTTAGGCTTTTTTTTGTAAATGTAATTAGGTACCTTTACCTACCTATCTATGAAATGTTTTTGCATCATATTTACACCTTAATACCTAGGTAGTTTTTGTATGCCAAAACAAAACAAAGTCAATAGGGCATGGATAGATATAACTCCTTCTATTTATTTGTTACTATTACATAACCAAACTGCTGAACCGATCTTGATGAAATTTTACAAGTAGTCGAGTGAAATGAGTTTTTGCACCAAGAAGACGGAATTATGATAAGTAGGTACCACGTAGGTACATACTGAGTTGATTTCCTGTTCAACTATCTATCATCACACCAATGTTATAAATTCGAAAGTTTGTTTGTTCTGTACGTGTGTTTGTTCCAGTAAAACTCTGTAACGGCTGAACGGATCAGGATGAAATTTGGTGTGGAGGTAGCTTATTCCTTGGAATAACACATAGGAGGACAATATTTTTATCCTGAATAATTTAACCATTCCTGTAATATAGCGGGTGAAACCGCGGGGCGCAACTAATAATTCATATACACTACATATTGGTTACTAAACACATAGTTTGTGATAGGTACTTTTTTAGAAGCAAAAATAAAATAAAAAAACGCAAATAAATACAGCGCAGTCCAATGTTTTATCTCTCTAAATTCGCGAGAATATTAATAGCCTAATAGCCAGGCACGTTATTTGCTACTTGCTACCCTTCATTCATGCGCACACGCATTGGGGAACAGCTCCCTCGTAAATGGCCACACCGGCCCATAAACGTTGCGGGAGAACAAAAACTGAATCGACCAAAGTATCGATTTTTTTAACGACTGTTTGACATTTGGTTAAACTCTAAAGCATGCAATAACTAGGAATGTTCTCTGCCTACGTTAACAATGTTAGGAAATTGCATCGCGTAGGAAACCTGCAACTCGATTGGGAAAGTAGGTATCGAGTCGGGGTGAATCATGCAGCCTCAAGCCTCGAGTCGAGATGTTACTTGCACATGCTTATGTAAATAAACATCTTGTGCGGCCGATTGATAGGTACTTACTACAAATCGATTGATTCGTTCGACGTTAACGAGCCCAATAATTAACTTAATCCCAACTTAACTCGTAAAACCAATAAAATAGAAAATCGTGACTTTCGTGAGAACACGTCGTCATGAAAAGTTCACACGTCAACGACTGGGAAACAGCCCTTAGAAAATAACCTTGACCGGGTCGCGGGCGATGACCCTTGATCGACTATGGGTTTTTTGTCACCTTTATCCCATCAATTTCATCTCTAGGCTAGTGTTTTGTTACCATTTAGTTTTACGGTTCCCGGCGCCTGTTACAGGGAGATTAGCGACGGACGATAAACAGCGAAGGGTTCTCGTGTAAACTAGACCGAACTACTAACCCTGCCCGAAATATCGCGCCTTGAGTCGTCTGGAAGAGTTATTCCTGTCGCGTCGGTGCATGCGGATTGCGGAGATCCGCCGCGGAGAGAGCGCATCGAAGCCTCGGAATGCATCTAATTTTAAAGCGGAGAGGCTCGCGACCCTGCTGACCCCGCGCGCCGGTATTAAAACCTGAACTTTCTTCACAACTAGGTGCCTGTTTGCTCGGCAAACGAATCGAACACACACAGACGCGTGGAGGCGAGCGAGGCCGGTCACGATCCTCGCCCTCTCGAGTCTCGCCGCTCCCGTCTAGCCCTATCCAGGACGATCGCTAGGCACCAGCCGGATCGGAGCTCTCCAACGTTCGTGGGAAAGTGACTCGAGCGATGCAGTACCGCCGCGCCTGCAGCGCTGTTTATGAGAACCGACGCGAACTACTAGTTTTCGATTGGGTTACGTGCGAAACGTAAACAAACGGGGATTCGCGGTTTTAGGTGTCGGTGTCGGCGGGCGCTCGATGCTCGTACCTGGGGCAGAAACCCTAGCAGGGCGATGAGCACCGCGGGGGCGCGCATGCTGCCGCGTCCGGGCTAGCGGCGCCGGGGCATATACGTCGGGACCGAGCCCGACGTCGTCAGCACTCAGCGGATCCGCAGTAATCCATCACTCGCACAATGCACTGAGCGTTTTCACTGCAAGTCACACGGCACAAGTATCGAGATGTCACTGGTCGCTCATCGGCTCCGGCGAACCGGTCGCGGGATCGTGCACTACGTTCGAAACGCGCGCGTCGCGTGTGTCGGCAATTGCGGGCCGTAACAACGTGTGTTCGTGGCGGCGCGTGACGGCGGACTGGGGGCGGGCGGCGGCCGCGATGCGGGCAGCGCACCTGGCGCGCCGCGGCCGCCGCCGCCGAGAGATGGCGCTGCGCGGCGCATCTGCCGCCCGGCGATACCCCGCGCCCCGCGGCGCCACCGCTAACGCCCTGAGACAACCCAACCAGAAAATACACGGAAAACACCAGTGTTCTGTCTGTACATGAACACGTGCCCCTATGTAAAAACTTCGGTGAACAGTCGAGCGCTATGCAGTTTCTTTTTATTTAGTATATAAGTATGTAGATCTCCGCTACCTACTCAATAATTAAGACAAACAATAATTACCTACCTTGATAGACTACGTTTTCGCAATGATCACAAAATAGGTAATACTATAGGTATTACATATAGGTATTAGTAGAGTTCAGGACATAGGTACTACCTAAGTAAGTAATAGTTTTTCGTGCATTTTCATGAAAAATTAAACTCAGGCAGGTACTCAGGTTAGATAGGTACCATACTTACCTAACTAGGTACAATTGTCCTTTCCGCAACGAACTGTAGAGGTAGCGTACGATGTGCGTACGATCGACCCTGCAAAAACTGGATTTACACTCGCGATGCATTTCCGCCCCAAAATTTGTGAAATGCAAATTTCCGTAAATCTGTCCAATTATAGACAGCTGCCCGACCAGTGGCAAGTAATTTAGTTTTATTTATAAATTCATAAGCCTGCGAGGTATGTATAATTTGAAATTATAATAATATTATTTTTAGTTTAGGCTGAATATTTGGCACGCAAGTGCCGCGGGGTTTAAAAATCGGTAGCCTTTTCAAATATAGAAAGGAAAGCTTGATTTTTTTTTCTGGCGTGATTAGATGGCGTGATGTTTAGACCTTTTGTATCTAAGTACCACAACATTAACTAATTCGAAATGTAAATGAAGCACGTATAATTATTATGTTGCCTGTAAGAAGGCGGCTTTTAATACGTACGTTTTCCAATGATATTTAATTTTTACCTTGAAATTGCTTTGAATTCATCTCCGATGCAGTCTGTTTACTTAGACATTTTTTTCCTGCGATTTAAGTATGTCATTAATTTCTGGTGTAAACAATAAAGATCGAGTTATTAATTTTAATCCTAACTAATATTATAAATGTGAAAGCAAAACTGTCTCTCTGTCTGGGTGTTTGTCGTTATCACGGCTAAACAGCTGAACGGATCGATCTGAATGTTTGCATAGATATAGCTTAAAGGTCGGAGAAGGACATAAGCCACTTTTTTGTAGCTTCACGCGAACGAAGGCGCGGGTAACTGTTAATCTATCTATATTTCTAACTAGCAGCATCGCCAAAGAGTGCGAAAGAAGATGCGAAAAGCAAGTAAGTAAAAGAGATAGTTATAATGAAACCTGGGGCTTTAAAAACTTATCTCAAGTAAAATATCATTGGCCATTACATTGGCCTTATCTATAGCAAGGTAAAATAAACGCTATTATTTAAAATAGCAACCTAATAGTTTTTGGGTTACGAAAGTACTAATTATATACAGGGTTACAAGGATAGGGTTACTTAGCCGAAAAGTGCTCATAGTACTAATCATTATGAACAACTTTTCTAGGGGAACTTTCTTTTCTTTTCTCTTCTCTTTTCTATTATTATTTACTATAGGACCAACCAACCATGAAATCAAGAAATAAAAATCAGCCGTTCCATAGAAATAAGCTAATGACACTTGACAAAATTTTACTTTTAATTTTTCGCGATTTGAACACATAATTTAAGTTTCTTATCAGTCCTTTATCTGACCACATGAAACATGGCAGAAACGTCGAGGTATATAAATAAACTAGTTTTAGCGTGGTTAAGACTTGACAACATGTATGGAACAGCTGATTATTTTTCTCAATTTTAGGGTTGGTCCCATAGTAAAAGTTATTCACAATCATGAGTACTACACCCTTTCGGCTTAGCATGCTTTCTGTATAACCCTGCAGATACAAAACTGCCTAACTCCAACAGGGTGTGGAAACCTAAACGACCCAATCCAATTAGGTTAAAAGAGCCACCTAACAAATGAGTTCTAGTGTGCAGACGGTCTAGACAGCGAGGTGGGGTTTGAAACCTTTTTAACCCACTTACCCATAAAATATACGAGTTCATAAGAAAATTGGATTTTGGGTTCCGTTTGTACATAAAACCTTCGACCATGTAAAATGAATGGAAGGGCCTCGAGTAAGAGAATTTAGTGAGCGCCGGCGCTCACTTGCTTCAGTCGCTCTCAGTATGTGAAAAGTGCGAGACGTACTTTCATCAATACATGCGATCCAAATATCTGCAAAAATATACCATATATTTTTTATTATGTTATATTCGCCATCTCTTTTTAGTGACAAATGTACTATAAATACTTTTAATTACGTATTGAAATCTAAGTTAAAACAATAAATACATTTTTTCTCTACGATTTCAGTACCCGAGGCCCGCGAAGAAACGTGCTGACAGCTACAATAACCTAGAAATATTGAAAAAAATATATAAAAGCAAAAATATAATATACAGGGTTATAAGGAAAGGGTATGCTAAGCCGAAAAAGGCTTATAGTACTCATGATTATGAATAACTTTTACTATGGGACCAACCCTGAAATCAAGAAAAAAATATCAGCTATTCCATAGAAAAATGTCAATGATACTCGACGAAATCTATGGAACAGCTGATAATTTTTTCGCGATTTCAGTGTTGGTCCCATAGTAAAAGTTGTTCACAATCATGAGTAGTATCAGCTCCTTTCGTCTTAGCATACCCTTTCCTATAACCCTGTATATATATCACTATTTTAGTTTTCTGAGCGTAAAGCAGCGTCTATATGAACGACGCGTGGTTCCGAAGACTCCTAGCACACCTGACAAAGTGACAACTCCGGACCGAAAACCGCGCGAAAACAAGAAAAAAATAACTCTTTCTTTCTCTCTCGTTTGTTTTTGGCGCCAATCAACTGGTTACGTGTGTAACGCTCTAAGGCCAAACAATCAGAAATAGAAAAGTGCTATCAGAAAAAAACGATCGGAAGCTGCGAGTAAAGCTATTCATCTGATAAATGTAAATAAACGAAAGACAAATGCCCCTAATGAGCTGTTGAACGCGTCGCGTGCAACGGAACAATAACATTAGGCTTGTTCAGAGAGAACAAAGTCCCGGCACGCCCGACCACGCCCGCGTGCCTTCAGGCTTCAGGCCATGACATACTCGCTAATATGTATCTTAGATTAACATATACTGGCTTAAACGGTGCGTTCCGGCAGACTCACTTGAATTTTTATAGTAATTTAAACAAACTTCTACTATATAATCACGTAATAATTTAAGGATTGAAACCATCTGTACAATAATTAAATTACATGAACCCAGTCATAAAACCCAAAACCAATTTCTCTCTTCTGAAGTTCCAGCAAAAGTCAAATGCCATGCGTCGCCGATTACAATCACACAGAGCTTCGTTTTTTAAAAACGGTATCCATCCACCGGCCAAATGCTTAGGGTGTCTACACATGGCCTGACCTGACAACGTGTGAAAGGGACAGCTAGATTTGAATTTCACGGGAGAAAAAGAAACAAACTATTAAGGTTATAACTTCTCCCTTTCGCTCACCTAGAATTTTATATATAGCCATCTCTATCAAACGCTGTCAGGTCAGGCCACGTAGCGAGGCCTTAAAGACTGCATTTTTTATTTTATTTTTTTATTCGGCCATTTCTGGGCAGGCTAAAGCCATTAAGGCCATACCGCCTTGTCTTCCGTATTTTTTTTCCCTATTTTTTTTTTGCCTCAGTAATGTGGTAGAGACTTTACTAGAAGCTTCTATGGAGTTTTGGAAACAACACGAAAAGTCACGTTTTACGATATTATACTATTCACCAACACTCGTACACTTGACTTCTTCATGATCCCGCTAAAACCCGCTTAGACTGCAGGCTTTCTTGGTGTTGCCGACACTCAGTTCCGGTATCAGATTAGGTGAGCTTACCATCTTTGGCCCATCCACGTTCTCACTGATGGGAACGCTAGTGGGGACGTTGGGAATAAGACCCATTGAAGGACTACTTCAAAAGGATAGCGCACTTTGTCAGATAAAAATCGATATCGACATCGATATTTGTGAGATAAAATCAAAAGGAGTTAGCACGCGCTAGACTGAAAATCGTAGGCAGCGTAGCATGCCTCCCACTAGGTAGACTGACGACATTCTAACCGATTGATGCAAACTGCAAATTGTCTTTCAGGGTGTCTCTGTACGGGGGCGGTCTATGTTAACATTCTGCGTTCCCTGCCAAGCGTAAAGAAAAGGCAACAAACCATGTTTTGTTTTACCCAACAAAACGCAGCACAATAAAATCATCTAACATAAACAACATCTAACATAAAATCATTTAATCAATTATAATTAAATTAACTATAACTTTAAGTTTAACCATAAAGTTTAACCAATGTGCTACCATCATTTTGACCATATTTAAAATGGCAGCACATTTTTGCAAAACTCACGTTAAGCAACGTGAGTTTTGAGTTTTGGCGGGAACGTGAAGAATTCATGTCGCGTCATTCTATTATTTTCCAAAACTTGTGTTATTTCGAGTGTTAATGTGTAAAAACGGTGAATTTTTACCCGTTAAGTGTTCGTGAACACGCACGAGTGTTGGTGAATGCTATAATGTCGTGAAAAGTGAATTTTCGTGTTGTTTCCAAAACTCCATAGAAGGCTCTAGTAAAGTTTTCACCACTTTACTGGGGCATGACTTGGACTTGACCGTGACTTGATTTGCTCGCCTTTGACTGTGACTATGACTTGTTTGATAATATCTAACAAAACTTGAAAATATATATGTATACTTGACACTGGCAAATGCATAAGACGTGCTACGCCAAAATCCTCATAAGAGGAAAGACAAAAAAAAAAAAACGTGAGTTTTGACTGCAGTTATGGCTGTACTTTTAAGTTGCTAAATGTTGCAACCCGGCCTTTAGAGTCCATTCTGTCTCGAATGTCAGGATCTCAAATTATCTGAATTTCAAAACGTGAATTCTAATGATATTCAATACTTATCCCAGGGCTATCACTAGAATGACTTGATTAACAACACAATAAACACAGATTTAATACTGAACCCACACGTCGTCAGATGCGTTACTCATTGTTCTGATAAAGAAGGCTTCTAGGTCAAGGCGATTGATAACAAAGCATGCTGATAACAAAGCGCTGGGCGTTGTTCTTCCTACGTTTGATTGATTGAAATCATTACTCGATTTGATTAGTTTAACATTGATGTTAAATGTTCAGTTCCTGTTCTTATCAATAATTGTTGGTAGCATGCCTATGAATATTGATAGGCTAGTTGATTGCCATTACATAGCTGAGTTACCCCCGAATACTGAAACGTTCATTAACTTTGACAACAGATTAATTCTAATACTGCCTTTGTCTGGCACTAAGCAAATGACAAAGGCAGCAATAGACTTAATCTGTCGTCAAAGTTAACAAACGTTTCAGTATTCGGGGGTTACACTGGTATCAAACTTTCTAATTAAGATACATAGTATATACTACTATGGGGTTTTGGCGGGAACGTGAAGAAATCATGTCGCGTCGTTTTATTATTTTCCAAAACTTGTGTTATTTCGAGTGTCAATGTGTAAAAGCGGTGAATTTTTACCCGTTAAGTGTTCGTGAATATGCACGAGTGTTGGTGAATGGTATAATGTCGTGAAACGTGAATTTTCGTGTTGTTTCCAAAACTCCGTAGAAGACTTGGACTTGACCGTGACTTGCTTTGCTCGCCTTTGACTGTAACTATGACTTGTTGGATAATATTTAACGAAACTTGAAAATATATAAGTATACTTGACACTGGCAAATGCATTAGACGTGCGACGCCAAAATCCTCTTAGGAGGAAAGAGAAAAATAATAATAATATACTACTATTTTTTTTAACGGGGGGCAAATCTTCTCAAGATACCCGACTGCTTTGGGGTGCAGCCGGGCTATGTGGGATTATACCCACTAAAACCCTCCCGGTGGCCTGCCTTGATGCTTGAACGAGGGTTCCGGGTTCTCCAAGGGAACGCACTGGAGCCTTCAGCACCACGCTTCAGCTCCTCCCGAGACAGCTAGCAGCTGTTCAGAGCCTACAACAGCGTCCGCCACTCGACGCTGTCGTTCCTCCTCGGGCTCTCTTAGGTAGATGGTTAGAGACCCACCTCCAACCACTCCCGGGATCCTCTTTCAGTAAGCTCTTACTACAGGCAGGGGACACCGATGCCGTATTCTAGTGCCTCGGCATCTAGTACATACTATCTAGGTACGTCACGTTCACAGGAAATCCATTACAGTTACCAAATCCGTAGTTTTTTCTGACAATTGGTAACCATTAACATAATTATTATTAAGTATGAATATTACTTAATAACATAAATAATTAACACTATAAATGATACCGATTCTATGGCGCGTACAAGTATACTACGCACCTATGTGAACTTAGTCGAAGGCGACCCGCGCTACCGAGCGGATCACGCGTCGAGCCGAGTGAATCACACACACGCAATATCGCACGTAGATATGTGAAGCAGTTAGACAAAATTTGTGAGTACTTGTATACAACAACAAAAAATACAAAGCCTACCGACTGACTGTCAAGAAGAAAGACAGCAATCCTTCAAGTTTCATCCACCTGCTTCGTAAATAAACTAATGGACACATTAAACAACTCCACTTTGTTACTATCACTCTATTGATTAAACAATACCCATCCACTGTGAGAAGAAATACGTGCGTTGGCAATTTCATTACAATACACATGACCAAATTATGTGTAGAGCCGATTGAGGGAGCAACCACCGCATTTTTACAACAAAACTGACACTTCCATAGAACATTTTTTAGTTCCTTATTTGTCCACCGTTACAACGTTAATCGCTGCAGAATAAACGCTTGACATTTAGACGTCAATGTTGCATTTCTTTACGCTCCCTAAACTCCTATGGCTTTAATAATAGAGTCCGTTTTGTAAGTGATTGAGTGTTAAATAAGTTGTCTTACACTGACGCATGGATTGATTCGTCGAAGATGAATGGGTTATAATTTAGTGCTAGCTGCTGGTAGAAAAGTGTTTTAGATTGGATGGATTTTGAGCTCATTTCGAGAATCGACACTCGAGAAGTCAAATATATAGTGTTATTTGATTTGTGATTAAATTACTTATATTACACTAGTAGTTCGCGGCGAACTGAGACCTCGCGGTCCTTATATCTTCTCAACCCCTGGACCGATTCAGCTCATATTTGAACTTAAAAATTGTATTGAAATGAACTACTTGCCTACAAAATTTCATGAAGATCGGATCAACGGTTCGCAAGTTATCGTCGGCCAAATATACACACAAACATACAAACATACATACAAATGCCGATTTGTCCCAGTAAACTCTGAGACCTTCGCTTCGCTCGGTCAATTATATTTAGGGTAGTGTGTAATCTGGGCCCGCGCCTGATAAGTATGTATATTTTTTTTATGCTTTGCTCCACACACTCCGGGGTCCGTGCCTATTTTGCACATTAACTATTTTTGTCAACTAAAGCTTATGGTTTGTATATATCAGTGCACTCAGTTTACAATAATAATAACAAATCGTCAGTGCATACTCGGTTCACGGGCCCAGTTAACTCCCGACTTAGAAGACTGATTTCAGCTCGATGTGGATCTGGCATAACATCTAAATAATGTATTCATTTATTTTTGTTCTTCAGAAGCAATATACTTAATCTGTTGTCAAACTTAACAAACGTTTCTACGTTTTTTTTCTCTATTATTTTTTGGCTCTACACATTGTGTATTAAGCCAGTGTCAAGTATTGTAATAGTTCAAGTGATATTAAATAATTCACAATTAAAATAAGTCTCAGTCATAGTCTAAATCAAGCAAAGCAAGTCACGGTCAAGTCCAAGTCATGCCACAGTAAAGTGGTGAAAACTTTACTATAACCTTCGAAGTTTTGGAAACAACACGAAAAGTCACGTTTCACGACATTATTCTATTCACCAACACTCATGCACGATCACGAACACTTAATGAATAAAGATCCACCATTTTTACTCATTAACACTCGAAATAACACAAGTTTTGGAAAATAGTTTAATGACGCGACATGACTTCTTCACGTTCCCGCCAAAACTCCGTTTCTACGTTTCTAGACCCCTAGACTAATAGAGAGAAAATAGGAGGAAAATATATTTATTTCTCTTTCTCTCTCGTTTTATAGACGTTGCCAATGTCAACCAAGTTGTTACGTGTGTAAACGTGGGCACAATAGCAATGTTGAAGGTTCTCAACCTTATTTTGCCCACCACTCATATAGAGTTTTTTTTTCTAGAGCCCTCAGTTTTTTTACTTATCAACTGTCACAAAGTTACCCAAATAACCGTCTGTCGCGAATCTGAAGCAGCTATTGCCACGATTATATATAATAATTACAGTCGTATGATAGGATATAACCATAGATAAAGTGGATATAACTCTTATGCTATTTCTGAGCTTAAAAATAATGTTTCATTTGAGAACACATTTTTTTTACATTGCCCACACCCCTACTGTGCCATCTTGAAGCCCCCTAATTTTCTTGGACTCTTCTACAGCCCCCCTGAAAGTCTCAAACACCCATAGGAGGCGTTATCGCTAACGTTGAGATTTGAGAACCTTATGACCTATGTGGTCTGAATAAAGACAGCCATATTGTTCTATTGGAAATTATAAATCGGAAGACGGTACAGGACTCCTAAGAGCTTAGGAAATTTACCTTACGGAGGTGGGTTAATGGTAAAACCTGCACCAATACGCTATTGTAGTAGGCCGAAATGTCCTTATTATTGTAAAAAAATGTTTTATTTTCCATTATACGGGTAAAATAAAGTGCAATTCTCAAAGCAGTTTCATTGGTTACAATACTTTTTGTTGTTTCAATTAGCTTCAATTAAGCTCTGTAGCTTGGCTGAGGCTTTCGCAATAAGGATATTATTATTTCTCACATTCGAAAAAACCTTGAATGTTGATTCCCACACTTACTTTATCACGTTTAGGTGGCTATCAGAAACTTGAAAGTCGGTTATATAATCACGAGAGAATCAGGTGCGAGACGAGCAAGTCGCTCGCCTGATGGTGAGCATCACGCTTGCCCATAGCAGTTCAGTGTCCATAATTTTGATATTTACCAGTTCAATACCCTGCGCGGCATTGCATTGCGCTCCTCATTTCACTGGGAAAATTGCCCTTATTATTCTGGGACTAAAAAATACTTAGGCTAAAAAAATAGGTACAGCAGGTTTTACTGAATTACGGTCACCCAAATCACAATGAAGTGTGTGAATATTTCGTATGTGTTTTTCTTGTATTTTGGAGTATTTGTGTATTTATAAAAAAAAAAAAAACTCTCAATCATCATCATCATCAACAGCCTGAAGACGTCCGCTGCTGAACAAAGGCCTCCCCATTAAAC
This sequence comes from Apocheima hispidaria, assembly GCA_947579745.1. Taxonomy (NCBI): domain Eukaryota; kingdom Metazoa; phylum Arthropoda; class Insecta; order Lepidoptera; family Geometridae; genus Apocheima; species Apocheima hispidaria. Next base: position 4,759,470 of record OX388165.1, on the reverse strand, counting down.
CGCCACGCTGAACGACAATTTGCAACTTGCATCCATCGGCTACGCGCGACCTTCAAAATGTCGTCAGTCCACCTAGTGGGAGGCCTACCTGCGCTGCGTCTTCCAGCTCGTGGTTGCTCTAAATAGCTATAAAATATATACACACTTCATTTTGCACCCACCCACTGCACAGTGAGGTGTGTGAATATTTTCAATTAAGCAATTCAATAAAAACCCATGTGTTAGCCGCACCATGCTATGTGGAATGAAGTATTGTTTGGTGCTTCCACGATAGCTAGGAACCCGACTATACCTACTTCACAAATTACGATGATCCAGTGAAGATTTCGTTACATCGCGAAAGTATCGTCTTGCGCATACGCATATCGCCGGACTCAAGAATGCACGCCACAGTTACGCAACAAGGCATTCACTTGCTTAAACATTGTTTGTTCAGGGTTACACAGAGTCGATATACGTCGTAAGGGCTCGTATAGTAGGATTCAAACTTTATGGCGGCTGTAACCCTAGCATGAACCGCGGTTTTAAGGTGTGTTAACGCTGTACTGATCCACGACTGATCACGAAAAAAAAAGTTTATAGATGTTCCATTTCTTTCACGATTTCAGTTTAACCATTAAAAAAAGCTATTCTAGCTATTCTTGCAAGTACATTGATGATTTCACTGTTATACATAAATATCCCAATATGTTTGTGAATAAAAGACCTCCTTTCGGCATATCACATCACTCCTGCCTAACCTCGAATATTGTTTGATTGCGAGATTCTGGTATCATCCGTAAATGTATGGAAACGCGTGGATAAAAATTTTTTTTTTGCTTGGAGTGTAGGCCGCATACCGACCGACTCTTTTGCTGAGTTGCTTGTGGGAGCCGTAATCGTATTTTCTCTACAAAACTGTTAGCCTCCAGTGGAAAACATTAACTCCAGCATTTCGTCAACAATCCAAAAAAATTGGTCGCTTTAATGGGTTTTCTGGTGCCAAGGTCTTGGTTATTGTAATTATTTAATTCTTACACTTCTTACTAATTAATGTATATGCGAAATTGAGTGCCTGTTTGTAATTTAACTTTTCACGACCAAACGGCTCAACCAAACAGGTAGAGTAGTGCATTACAAGGACGGACCTAGGATTATTTTTAAAATGTATCCCGTAAAATTGCAGATAAACTACAAAAGCAACAATAAATATCACTACTCCCTAAGCTCCCTATAATAAAAACTAGCCAAGTGTGAGTTGGGACTCATGCACATGTGTTCCCTATCACCATAAAGTACCAAAAGAAGAAAATATAAATTTACGTGTCGATAACTTAATGCAAAAATGTATAAATGTATACCCCTAATTTAAACATTTTTATTATTTATTCTGATAATAATTTATTTACGATACAGAGCTGAATAGGCAGGGTAGACAGACGGCGTAGGCTTAGTAATAGAATAGGGTTCTGTTGGCATCCTTTGGGTAGGGACACCTAAAATATACCAGGATGTAAGTGAATCCATTTGCACCCCCGTAGTAATAGGCGCGGATGGCTACGGCATAGTTTGTCTAAAGAAATTATAATCTGTTTTTGTTCCTTTTTTATCTGCTACCAGTCCCTGGGCATACTTATCATATTATGTATTGTATCTTGTGGTTTAATAATCTGCAAAAGAAAACTAGTCAATATTTAACAACAAACAAGTAACATGGCCGTAATGAACAAGGTTACAACAGACAAACAGACAAGGCGCGATGTTACTACCACTCACTGAGGTATTACTGCCTTATTTATAAACTGGAGGTGCTAAAAATGTATAGGACGTAATTTTAAGTGCTGAATTAGGTGTTGTTTCCCGCATTTTTATCTGTTAAATACATCAAATTGTTTATGAACAATAACACTCGCGGTGATCACGGCAAAAGGGTGTATCGTCAACTAAATAATATAATCAGATATTTCTTTAAATTCGAGTTTAACAACAAATAACTAAATCAAATAACAAAAATACCTACTGCTTACCTACTTACTACTTTTAGTAATATGTAATAATCAGGGTTACAAAAAATCCGATTTTTATAATAAATATCAAAAATCCGTTTTTTTGGATCGGATTTCGGATATATATCCAGGCTAAGAAAAAGAAGCAAATTTTCCCAAGAAAGTGAAAATTATTAACGCTCGGAGCACCATGGATACTATCAGGGTATAATGTGGAGTCGAGTACATTTTGAGAAATGTTACAATTATGCATTATGTGGTAATGTATACTTAAATTAAATAAATGTGTATGATTAATTTTTTTAATTTGTGCGACAAGCGTAATTTTTTATATATTTGCGAAAAACACATTTCGATGTTCTCCCAGCGGCATAAATAAAATGTCATCAGAGACGAAACGTAACGTTTTTGACAATACGCCTTTTTGCATGTAACCCGCGATATGAGTTAAAACGAGAGCTGTTCCTTGGCTGTTCCCACATTCGCCTCTAAAAATGGAAAAAGTATATTTAAATGCAGGATTTAAAATCGTAAAATGTGAAATTGGTCTTCTTATTTTTTAAATGCTCAATTATCTGTGAGGACCTATAAAATAAATAAATATCAACCATTATTCTTTTCATAGTTGACACGACGATGTGGAAATGCGCCCTTTCTCTGAAAAGCAGACACAGTTAAAAACAACTGTAAACAGAGTAAACAGACTGTAATGAGGCAAATAAGCAAGTACTCCGTTGTTTCTTTCGGATACCAATTATTATTACAGGAGAAACTTTTCTAGGGCTTTACTTAACTATTTCGGTATCTGTTAATACGAGTACACGTTATAAAAGCAAATATTTTAAAACACCAAACAATCATAGGCCGTAATGGTAGGGCTCTCTTGCAGAGTCCGCCTGGGGTAGTATCACACCTTTGCCAGTTATTCAACCGCCAAGCAGTAGTGTGCAAGCATTACTGTGTTCCGGATTGAAGGGCAATGTTTCCAGCGTAATCACTGGGCATACAGAGATTTAACATCTAACATCTCAGGGTCTCAGTGCATTGCCGCGCATAGTTTTGAGTTCAACATTCTGGGTGGCACTAAACTGTTATTGGCAAGCGTGTCGGGTTTCGTTCGGGTTTAACATCAGGTGAGCGACTTGCTCGCCTCGTCACAGAGTAACATAAAAAAAAGGCCGGTATCCTAGCCACTAAAATTAGCAGAAAAAAAAAACCCGACTGCAAAATGTAACTTATGGCATAAAGAGGAGTCCAACGACACCACACTCTTCAAAATCAGTCAAGCCGTTTCGGCTACAGGAGGTAATATAAGAACACGCAAACGTACATAAATACTTTTATACTTAATATATATTACTTAATATATATACTTACAATCCAAACACCTTTATTCGAACTGCTGTACAGTGAAATGCGCTGCCCGAGTGGGTTTTTCCTGATAAATATAATCTAGGTGTCTTCAAGTCGCGAGTGAATCGGTTTCTTCTATGCAAGCGTGCTCCATCGTAGGCTGCATCCTCGTTTAACATCAGACGTGATGGCAGTCAACCGCAAGCCTATAAATAATAATAATAAAAAAAAACATTAACTTCCTACTTAGGCAGTCAGGCAAAAAACATACATACATTACATTATCAGCCAGAAGACGTCCACTGCTGAACATAGGCCTCCCCTTTAGACCGCCACACCGACCGACAATGTGCCACTTGCATCCACCGGTTGCCCGCGACTTTCACAATGTCGTCGGTCCACCTAGTGGTCCACCTGCCTACGCTTCGTCTTCCAGTTCGTGGTCGCCACTCAAGAACCTTTCCTCCCCATCGGTTATCGGTTAAAAAACATAAAATCAAAATTCTGCATTATCTTACTTCAAAATTAAGTGAACACGTATGCAAACAAAATCGAATTAAACAACGGATTCATTTTTATTACATTACTAATTGCTTGATTGGGTCGTATAAGCGCGAATGACGTCAGAGGCGCGAAATGTTACCCAAAAAGGCAGGGTTGACCCTTTTCACGTCTTTTGCCTGTCTTAGTGGCTAGGCTACCTGCCTATTGTCTGGTGATTTAAAATATTTTGCTTAATTATTTCTGTGTATTAACAGATACCCACATAATTAAGCGTTGCAATACAAAAGATCATAAAGCCTTAGATAAATTCCATCTGAAACTCGGCAATGATTTGACATTACTACTTTGCGAAGCACCAAAATGTTAAACATAAATAGAAACTTTCTCCTACCTTACTTAGCGATACTTAGGATCTGTAGGATCTTATTGTATCAAAGTTGAAAAAGATCCTCGAAATTCGCGCGACCAGAGAAAGCGAAGAATCTTTAATTGCAGACACCAGCACTATAAAGTACTAACAAAATTATTATTTTACTTTTTTTTTCCCATTTTAACGTAAATTATACCTCTGCACCACTGCGTGTGTGTGTGTTGCCAATATGGTAAACATGTAAATATAAAAAAAAAAATGCTTTATAACTAATGCTATAACTTCTATAAAATTAATTATATAGCTAAATTATAATCTAAACTTAAATATACAAACTAGAAACAAAATTAAAATAAATACTTAAATAGATTAAATCTAAAATATCTACAAATAAAAAACCGCAGGTATTTGTTGTTTACATATTTGTTTATTTTTGTTTGTATCAATTGGTGACGTCACCGCCTGTTCCAGCAGAAGACCAGCGCTGGTTATTCGCAACCAGTATTATGCCGAGTTGGAACCGGTTTGTGGAAAAATAAAACACTGTAGATTTTATGATATTATATGCGTACTTCATTTGTTTATTGTCACAAATAAAATAATGTCTATCGTCTATTGTCATAACTCCGCAACGGAAAGGGTTACATGAGTTATTTGAACGACGTCGTGTGGGTCGTTGAGACGCTCCAAAAGGTGACATTAGTAGAAAAATAAATAAATTGAAAAGTAAAAAGTTTTATCGGGTGACAGGATACCAAACGTTAAAAACTGCTAGTTTCAGGCAATGCGCAGCAAGTACAGGAATATTCAGCGCCAGAGGCAGCAGGAAAGGGCTCGAACTCTAAGGCTAGTTTGTACCCATCTGTGTTTGTACCGAATCAAGCGAGTGCCAGAACTCATCAACAAAACAAGTGAGGCGCCGTCGTGAGGACCGTATACTTTTAGCGTTGGAGGCCACCGATTGCGTCAAAAGATAACATTATCACAAAAAAAAAATATGACACTTACCCTGATGTTTTTTTTGTATGTAATTTTTAAAAAAATTGGTATAAAATAACATTGATAAAAAAAATCTTAGCTATATTTGGTTTTTTTATTCTGCGAAAAAATACCTATTGTTTCTCTCGAAATAAAAAAACTTAATAGATATATAGGACTGGTTGGAAATACAAGATTCTCGTATCTAACATCTCCAAAGAAGCAAATTCCGATTGGCATTAAATTGCATAGCTAGGTTCCCTTACTAATTACGTAGAAATAATTGCATTTGTGCGCTATGCGTAGAATCTTAGGTATGACTCGGGTCACGTCACTACCTGTGGCAACACTGGCTGACTATATAGTATATAGCTATACATATTAATAGCTAAGAGACTATTGCTATAGTATATACTAGTAAAGTTGCTACCCGAACCTCGTTCGCGTGGACATAAAAAATGTATGGCCGTCTTTGTGACATACATATACAGTAACTACTCATCAAATTTTATCAATGTACGTTCAGCCGTGATAACGTGACAAACATCCAGACGGCTTTGATCCATTTTTGTGCGTTTTTTGATGTTTTGTATGGACTGAATCGCGCAAGCGAAGCTTTTTCTTTGAGACGAACGTATTCCTTTTTATATGTCCAAGCTTTATTGGTACGACTGCGGCTATATTTTCTGAATTATAATTTATTATAATTAGTTAGATTATCCATCTTAATTAGTGACCGACTAACCTTCACACTTATGCTCTTAGCAATAGCTAAGAGGATGAGATGGCTATTCAACACTATACTAGGTATAAATATTATCTTATCCTAATGGATAATTTAAGTACATACATAGACTGTCAAAACCATAAACCTCACTTTTCCGTAGTCGGGTAAAAAATCGACGCTCGTTAATAAGTTGGTAGATTGGATATGGTAATATTGGCTGTTAGGCTAGAATGTCGGCTGTGCCGGGTGTGGGAGGTCACGTGGTGGCAACACCGGCCACAGTCCGTACTGATTGCGGTTCATTTACGATGAAGTTGAAGTTAAGATGCTTTTATGAGCTGGCCCGGCGACATCGGCGGACAGAGGTTGTCACCCCGCTTTACTTGCTGTAAAATTAGTGATAACCCCGCGGTAAAGTTCCATACAACGATCTACTACCATCATTTGAAATTTAGTTGTTTTATTTTGTTTTTAACCAACTTCCCCAAAAAAAAAGGAGGAGGTTCGCAAGTTGACTGTTTTTTTGTAGTATATATTTTTATCCAGGTACATTAAATGCGCCGAATTTATTTATTTTATTTTACATTAGAAAAAAGTTTTTATTTTAGTTATTGTTTTTTTGTGCCTAATAATAAGTATTAAAAATGTTTTTTATTTTTCTGTATTTTTATTTGCTGATTTTCTTGTTTTTAAATATTATATCCTCATCCTTATTCCTTACTGCTTATGCAGACAAAATATATAGAGGTATTTTATGGAAAGTTAACTTCAACTTAGCTTAACTTTAACGCACTTGAGCCATCCCAGTTTAATTAAAATTTACATCATTTCTCTATGAACCATAAAGTTTAATACAACTGGTAATGAGACATAAACTAACTTAGCTAAGTTATAAACCAAGTTATGAAGACTTACTAACGTGAGTTATGAATGACGCTCATTTTGTTAATAACTAAGTTATTGACATTTTTATTGTAATTTACGGCTTATTTGCATAAATATTGACAGCATGTTGATTAAATGGCTCATTTTATCTTGAAACCAAGTTATTATATTATTTATATAATAACGGCTCCACCACTTTATTGGGGCATGACGTGGAATTGACCGTGACTTACTTTGCTTGACTTAGACTATGACTGAGACTTGATTTAATTGTGAAATATTTGCCTTCACTTGAAATATTACAATACTAGACAATGGCTAAATACACAACGTGAGAGCCAAAACAATAATTTAACAATAATTTTAAACTGAAACAATTTTTTCTTTCTTATCTTTTGGCTCCACACGTTGTGTATTTAGCCAGTGACAAGTTTTGTAATATTTCAAGTGAAGTAAAATATTTCATAGTTAGAAGAAATGTTATTCATAAGTTTAAGTCTAGCAAAGAAAGTCACGATTAAGTTCAAGTCATGCCCCAGTAAAGTGGTGGAGACTTTGAGGACTTTAACTTCTATGGAGTTCTGGAAACAACACGAAAAGTCTTGTTTCACAACATTATACTATTCACCAATACTCGTCCACGTCCAAGAACACTTAATGTATAAAAATCCACCGCTTTTATCAGATTAACACTCGAAATGTCGAGTTTAAAATAATACAAGTTTAGGAAAATAAAACAATGACGCGACATGACATCTTCCCTTTCCCGCCAAAACTCACTGAAACTAAACTAATCTGAAACCATAGAGCAGCACTGGCCTCCAGCTGGGCTGTTACCGAGTTGATCTATGCCTGAAACAGAAAAAAAAAATACTTAGCATAAATCTGTCGCTTGTAAGCTTTTCAATGTATCCGTAAGACACAGAATTCTCGTCTTTGCCGTAAGAAATAATTTGTTCTGAAATACAGTTGTTTTTAATTATAAAAACTGTTGTAACATGTAATTTTACTATAGTGTCAAAGCAGCGGCACGATTATTCCACGTTGCCAAAAGTTCTTTTTCGAAATTGTCCTCTTCCTTTCATTACAAAATCTTCCACCAGAGTCGGGTCTAGGACGGACGCAGGTCCACTTTCGGGCGACTTTTCCCGCTATTAATTACTTTCCGTCGGGGCTGTAGAAAGCTGACCCGGGGTCAGGCGACACAGAACTTACGTAGATGCGGTAGATAGTGACAAGTATGGTATAATGTTTCTCTTCATATATTTAGCTTTTAATTACATTGCGTGTGCCGGTGACAATCATGATGGCTGTGAAGTAAGCGAACTGAGCAAAGGTACTTATGACATCAAACTATTTTGTACAACGTTCTAGAGGTGACACCGCAGGGGCTCGGTTCCTCTGGCTCTCGGAAGAAAAAGAACGCGAAATCATTTTTTTTCGTTATCCTACGCAAAAAAAAAAAAAAAATTGGTATAAAATATTGGCAATAAATAGTATTTATTTTTATTCTCTCGCTGTAATTTTATATTAAAAATCTTAAAAAAGTTCTAAAGAGATAGGTGAATCAGGGAAACCAGCTCTTAAATTGCGATGTCACATTTACTTGTGGTCCCTTTGCTCAACCTCAGTCAGCCACTCGCTAGTTTGGTTTATGATTACGCGTTGTGTTGTGTTATTTGAAAACTACGAAACATCTTGTTCATATTTTATGCGAATAGGATTTTTAAAGGCTTTAAGTTAATAAGAAAAGCCGCGATAGCTCAGCTTCACATTCGTGGGGTCGTGGGTTCGAACCCGGGCGGGCCCGTACTAATGAGTTCTGTTCTTTGGAACTATTGTACGGATATAGAGCACTGGGTTTTCGGTGAAGGAAAACATCGTGCGGAATCCAGCATATTACCCGAGAAGAAATTCGATGGCGTATGTGGATCCGCCAACCCGCACAGGGTCAGCGTGGTGGATATGGCCCAGTCACACTTCGAGAGTAGGCTGAAGCAGAGAAGTTAATAGTCATCAAAAAATAAATGGCATAAATAAGGCAATAATAAGTGTCAAAGATAAATGGCTAATTATTATTTATCAGAAGTCTAGGATAAAATAACGCACGTAATTTTATTAGACATTACAAAAAAACTAACATACAATATTATACACATAATCTATGATCGAAAGCAACGAAGTAATAAGTTATATTTAATTGCTCGGTCTCTTGCACTATTTCATATTTTTAAACTAATTAAGATCAGATAAACCCCCATCATAATTAACCGAAATTAAGGTATTTAAGTACCGGGAATCCTCCAGTTTAAATGATTAAACTAATTCTTAAGGTTCATAATTCTACTCTACCCTATCTTAAAAACTAACAGCAGGATACTAAGGATAATCTGTAATTAAAAAAAAAAGGTAAACAAAAACAGCTTTTATATTGATAGCGTTAAGGTATACTGATGTTTGAAAATATTCTCTATTTTATGTTAGCAGAAATGTATTTATTATGCCACAGATTTTTCCTGATAAGTGTGCCAGAATCCAATTTGCTTAACGTCAACTTTCTGATACGGACTACGTTTTCTAAAGCCGGGTACAGACTATTTGCAACCATTGAACGGAGCGAATCGGTACCGGCCCGAACGGATCGACCGGAGGCATGTGTTGCTCTAAGTTAGCAACACAATATTTGCGCACGAAAATATGATGCGAAGTGACTGATTTTCGAACGAAATCCCAAACAAAAGTATCAATTTAGAAATAATCATAACACTCCTTAACGATTCAAAAAAGAGCGCGAGCGGGCTATTCTCAAAAGCTGAGATTCAATCTCGTCTCGAAAAATATGTCGAACTTCGAGATTCCTTATTCTCAATCTCAACGCTACGATTCGAGAAAAATTTGAGAAAAAGAAATCTCGAAATTAACATCAATTTGTCATATATCCGAATAGCAATTGTTTCAATTGCAATTAAAGTTGACATTGAAATTTAATTTAAAAACTATTTGTCATAGTTTGGTGAGTTAATGTCCATCCTTTTTCTAATGTATACTATTTGTAACTCACTGGTTTAAGAACTATATACTAATTAATAATAATCATAATATAACCACATATTTTATTAATTTCATATCCACTCCTCTAGTGGTGGTATATACATATTCATTTAACTAGGCATACATAGTTTTAGAATATAAATGTTACTTAAATAATAATCTTAATATGATTGCATTCTGTTTTGTATGTTTATATATAAATAAATAAATAAACCTGGAGGCTCGTCGCTATAAATGATATAAATTATACATAATATATATATTTTTTAAATTATATAATGTGCAACTCCACGGACACCAGGGTCTGTGACTTTTGTTATACTTAACTATTTTTATAACAAAACAAATTTACTTTGGTTATACACAATACAAGAGGAAGGTGAGTCAAATTTAATCTAAGGTTTCAACCTTAGATTAAATTTGACTGTCAAAGCAGTCATGTCAATCACGAGTATGACACATGTGCCAGCCATTGCCATCTCCAATCATATCTGAGGGAAGAAAGCGACCCGACCCACGACGCCACCGCAAGAAGGTGCTTTCGATGGTAAGCATGAATGCTCGAGCCATACACACAAAATCCTTACTAATATTATAAATACGAAAGTAACTGCCTCTTTGTCTCACTGTCTGTGTATTTGTCGCGTTATCATGGCTAAACGGTTGATTAGATCGAACTGAATTTTTGCATATTTTAATATAGATTTAAGATCTATATCTATTTATAGATCTTAAGGATCGGAATTTTGATAGATGAGATAAAACAAGTCTTTCCAAATTCCAAATCATAGGAACAGGATTTGAATATTCAAAATAATAAAAACAAATCCAATGTAAATAATACCAAACTACTTAAGTACATTATTTTAATGATAAAAACTTCAATGATAAAGATATTAATGATACAGAGAAGAGAATTGTCCAAGTCCACTTGTCTTCTATCTCGAATATTTTGCATTAAATTAATTTAAATTAAATTATGTTGAGGTAGCTTTTTATCAGTTCATAGAAGCTAAAAATAGCTATCTTTTTTTAGATGTATCAATTAATTCAAGATAAAATTCAATTTAGGGTAATATACTGCAGGGCCGGAACGAGGAATGCAACCAAGCGGTTTGGGGCCAGATACGAGTTGTATATAAGTTTATGTAATATAATAACAGCGTTTATGAGTTCGTGTTGTTATATGGAATACATTTTAGTGTTGTGACGAATCGGGTAGTCGTTAGCGATCACCACGGTTCGATGGCGTAAGAACTGTGACTTTGAATTGGGATCGGAACACACGGAGGGAGTTTCTGAGAAAGAAAAATATGTGAAACGCATTTAAGCTATTTGAACCATACAATTCATCATTGGCGCTCTAAGGGAGAGGCCTAGATTCAGCAGTGGACGTTCTGGCTGATGAGGATGACGATGAAAACAATATGTCCAAATCAAATCTGCAAATCTGTTTCATAGTTCACAGTTATATATAAAAAATGTACAAGCATGGGGCTAACAACTAGTTTGAGAAACGGAGGATGAAGAGCGTCAATATTTGTAATTTGCTTGCAGTGGCAGTGCAGTGATTTTGACAAATTCGACATTTTGGTCGATGTTTCTACATTTTCGGTTTATATGTAATAATTGGTTGTTCATATTTTACTCGACAAAAACTACTTATGTCGTTTCTGAATGTCAAAATTGTTGAGCGATAAGTTAAATGATCGCAGTTTGAACATGCAACTAAACTATTGGATTAATAAAAACAGTTTCCACATAACAAAAACCTATTTGAAATTGGTAATCAACATGTTTTTTTTTACTTTTAATAACTAAAACTATATCAGTGTATTGCCACAGGTGTATGTTGGTCACGGCATAATTCCTCCAGTTCGCGTGCTCCCCAGACAGACAGTCATAAAGACACGCGTGTTAACTATTAATAATAAAACGCCTAATTGGAACTTGTGCTACATATATCTATGACGATTGAAATGTAACTGACTAGTTTATTGTTGAACAGAGGTGTTAGGCTGATGAGAAAAATTTGGAAGAGAGTTCCGTATAAAATTCATATTCAAAAAATGAGACTTGACAAACCATCATCATCAGCCAGAAGACGTCCACTGCTGAACATAACCTCCCCCTTAGAGCGCCACACTGACCGACAACGTGTCACTTGTATCCACCTGTTGGTCGCGACTTTTCACAATGTCGTTGGTCCAGTGGGAGGCCTGCCTACGCTGCGACAAATAAAATCATTAAATTATTACTTAAGTCAAATGAGTATTGAATGAGTATTAAAATGAGTAACGAGCAGGATGTTTGGTCACCTGGTGCGACATGACAAACTGATGAAAACTATCATAGAAGGAAAGATGAGAAAACGGGAAGACCGAGGAGAACTTTTAAAAACTAGATGAAAGAGAAGGCAGTTGTCATGTCTTACAGGGAGGTGAAAACGCTGAAGACTGCCAAGCATTCAAATTACTCCACCGACAAGAGCTACGCTCTTAAATAATAAGTGAAACAAAAAATGAGCATTAGTTTGTTTACAAAATTATGTACAAAGAAGTATAACACTAAACTGGGTAATAAAAATAAAAATCAATGTAAAATTAATTTCAAATATTTAAAAGATTATTTAATATATTGAGATTTTCAAAGAGATTAGTTTGTTTATGACGTATGTTACATGCTCAGTTTGGCATCAGATCACTCCGTGATCGTGGTCAGCATGAGGGAAAAAATATCACTTATAGAATGATGGACAATCGCAAACTAACCGTGGTTGATGTTGATCAAGGTCACGGCCTGAAACAATGTAAATATGACGTCCTATAATATGACCTCAGTATAATAATCTCGCAAGCATATGCGTATATAATATCCAGGCATTTGATCACATTTCCATTTTCACCAAAGACAAAAAATATCCTTAGCCTTTAAACATATTCACACAGACCAACGAATTTCTTCTCCGGAAATAAAGCAGGTTTACTCACGATGGTTTCCTTCAAAAGGGGTATGTTATAACATATTTTTTATAACGTTTTTATTATACTAGTAGTTCGCGCCGAACTGAGACCTCGCGACCTCTTTATCTTCACAACCCCTGGACTGATTCAGCTCATATTCGAACTTAAAAATTGTATTGAAATGAACTACTTGCCTACAAAATTTCATGAAGATTGGATCAACGGTTCGCAAGTTATCATCGGACAAATATACACACAAACATACATACAAATGCCGATTTGTCCCAGTAAACTCTGAGACCTTCGCTTCGCTCGGTCAATTAATACAAAAAAATGCACTTAGTGATATTTTACTGAAACACAAAAGTCTATTTTATATGGAGGATACAAAGAACGATTTTTTAGGGAGTGTTATTCGTGACGCACCCGCGATTTTATTTTGTGTTTATTTGTTTTTATGAGGATTATTTTTATAGGATTTTGCAAACTGTACCATAGCTTTGCTCTTCATGAGAATAGGCTCCCATCATCCTAAATTTTCTGTTTCAGTATTTAAAAATTTAATCTAATCTTGCTAACCCATTTATATCGAATGTGTTCGAACCCTATCAAAGGTATTTATTGGTCGAACGATATGTAATTGACAACCGCTGTTATTTTTATAGGCCCATGGTATCGTGTGAGATTGTTTATAATTATAATTGTGTCGTTATACATTTCTGTTTAGGAAACAAAGGCTGAAAAGATTTGATATGTAAAATGTTAGCATTACTTAAACAATGCATGTATCTATTTATTTATTAACTAGCCCCACAGTTTCACCCGCTATTCTACAGAAGCCGAATATTTTTCCGGAATAAAAAGTATATGTGTTAATCCAGTGTATAAGCTACCTCCATACCAAATTTCATTCAAATCCGTTCAGCCGTTACAGAGTTGAACGGGGACAAACACACTTACATACTTACAAGCATACATACTTACACACACACAAACTTTTGCGTTTATAATATTAGTGTGATATATAACAGATTTTCAGTTGGCATTGATAGTTGCGCTCCACCCGTTGGTTAGTCATTATCACAAAAAAAAAATATAGGTAAAAAATGTGAGTTCGTGCTAAAGAGTTGTTGAAACCACCACAATTTCATCACACTAATATTACAAATGCGAAAGTTTGTACATAATTGTGTAAGAATGTAAATATTGAAGTATGTTTGTTCCTGATAAATTCTGTAACGGCTGAATGAATTAGGATGAAATTTGGTATGGAGTAGCTTATATCCTGGGTTAGCACATAGGCTGCTATTTATCCCGGAAAAATATTCGGTTACTGTAGAATAGCGGGTGAAACCTCGGGGCGCTGCTAGTAGTAAATAAATAAAAATAATGCGCTATGGCAGCAGACATAACAAATGTTTTTAATTTAATGGACGAGAATGCTCTGCAAAACAGCATCTTTCCGATTTCAGACCGGCTATAGCTTTTTTTTTGCGAAAGTGCCAACTGAACAGCCGTTTACTAGCCAATTCCATTTTTAAAATTACATAACTATATTTTAGTTTTGTCCCCAACCTGCCCTTAATACGTTCCACATCCGTTTACCAAGGACACTTTTTTTTACGAATACACTAATTTAGTCACTATTTTTCACTCAAAGTGGCAAAGCACATTTTAACCATTGTATAAATAAATTAAAAAAACTCGTAAGTAGTTTGGCAAGTAGTGCGGACATTTGGAGTGTCTTTATGTCTGAATGTTACTTATAATGTCGAAAATTGTCAATTTTTATACCTTAGTAATAACACTGTAAGGCGCACCACACACCAATGACACATTTGTGTAGTAAGACATTTGTGTTACGGCGCACACCTTTTGGCCTGGAATGTGGTGTGCTTTCTATTAACGCTCTCATTGAAATGTAGGTATGCGATAAATGTGTCTACGATAAATGTGCGATGTACAACATTTGTAGTATTTGTGTGGTGCCGCTTTAGAAGGTCGGAAAATAGCCTAGGGACAATTTTCATCATTCATTCAAAGTGTAATAACTACAAAATTATGGGTTAGCGCTATTTTGTGCCCACATAGAAATGGATTACTATCAAGTGTTAGCTAACCGTGTTGTGATCTATACTAACAAGACTTGCAAGTGATCATTGATTGATTAATAGTTGAATCGTTAATTAGGATGGTCTTTGTTGAACCGACTTGATAGGTTGTTAGGCTTCTGACAGGTGATTGGTAGATTGGATTAAGAGTCCGCTATTCTCAATAGCTATGTATTAAAAATAAAAACATTCATCCTAATTCTATCTAATATCATAAATGCGAAAGTAGCTCTATCTCTCTGTCTGGGTGTTTATCGCGTTATCATAGCTAAACAGCTGCACGGATTGAGCTGAATTTTTGCATACACATAGCTTAAGGATCGGAGACGGACATAGGCTACTTTTTTTGTAGGTCCTCGCGCGGTCAAAGTCGCGGGCAACAGCTAGTTATCTATAAAATAATTTACGAATGTTTTAAGTTTAAATAACGAACAAACGACCAATATGTCTTACTTTTGCCAGATACTTAGCAATGCTATTCAACGAGTCGGAACTTCGGCGGCCTTTTATTGGGTTCCTTGCCAGCGTATAGTGACTTTAGCTCCGTGGTTTTATCTGGAATAGGCAGTTTAATATGTCAATAATTTATATTTATTAATGAACTAGAAACACAACCTCAAACTACCTCGTCTACTATCTTATATAAGAAATACATATAAAGAAGAATACAATAAAATACACTGGCTAAATAGCAAGTGTATTGTTATTGCTTCATCTCCACTATGTGAGGAGCCAAAATGAAAGAGAAAAAACAATAATAATGTACGAAAGAATTCAATCGTCGTGGAGTTTTGGCGGGAACGTGAAGAAATCATGTCGCGTCTTTGTATTATTTTCCAAAACTTGTGTTATTTCGAGTGTTAATATGTAAAAATGGTGAATTTCTTAAACGTGTGTTGGTGAATTGTATAATGTTGTGATACGTGACTCTTCGTGTTGTATCCACAGAAACCTCTTCTCTAAAGTCTCCACCACTTTACTTGGGCATGACGTGGACTTGACCGTGACTTACTTTGCTTGACTCAGACTAAGACTGAGGCTCAGTTTAATTGTGAAATATTTGACTTCACTTAAAATATTACAATACTTGACACTGGCTAAAGTAAAAACACAATGTTTGGAGCCAAAAAACAGTAAAAAAACAAATCATCGTATTCTATTCTACAGTCTTATCTCATTTTGTTATTTCTCGTCACATCTCGCAGCAAAAGTATTTTTTTTTTGGGTATTCGTTAGTTTACTCCTCCGACACTGGCCGGGGACGTTAAGCAACAAACATTATTGCATCGACTTTTGTTTCATGCAAAGTTTGCTATAAATGTGTTTTGAGCGGTATACATCATACGTATAATGTATTTTGAACCGCATACATCATACGTATAATGTATTTTGAACCGTATACATCATACGTATAATGTATTTTGAACCGTATACATCATACGTATAATGTATTTTGAACCGTATACATCATACATATAATATATTTGAACCGTATACATCATACGTATAATATATTTTGAACCGTATACATCATACGTATAATGTATTTTGAACCGTATACATCATACGTATACGCTCGTCAATGGGATCGGGGGTTTACGGGATTTTTATCTCTTGCTTTTCTTTATTTCATAATCATTTACTTATTCCTATATAAATTAGCATTGGGCCAGTCACCGCAAGGTCGCATAGATGACCTTTTACATTTTAACATATTAGATTATATTAGCGCAGAGAGCACGCGTAGGTTTAACATAAGTTGGATAAAAGTTTATGTAAATCATAGAAAAATACCTGATCTGATGAGTCAGACCAACATTTATGGGGTATCCGAAAACCTGGCAGTTGAAGGGACCATATTAGATTTTTATTATTGAACTGTTAGTATCATTTTGACCGATTGCTCAAGAAGGAGGGCAATGGTTTTTAGGGGCCCGAATTCAATAAGCAAAATGGCATCTTAGGGTTTTTTGATGGGAACGTGCAGAAGTCATGCCGCGTCATTGTATTATTTACATAAACTTGTTTTATTTCGAAAGTTATTGTGTAAAATCGGTGGATTTTTATCCATTAAGTGTTCGTGAACGTGCACGAGTGTTGGTGCATAGTATAATGTCGTGAAACGTGACTTTTCGTGTGACGGCATGAGTTGGACTAGACAGTGACTTAAATTATTGATTTAGTTATTAGTTACTATGACTGACGTTTTATTGGAAAATAACAAAACTTGACACTGGCAGAATACACTACGCGTGGAGCCAAATTTAACATTAAAAAAATGCAATCAAAAGTTTTTCACTCTGAAAACGACTGACTCGCCAATTAAAATACTTAAAATTTCACATTTCGTAACTACATTGCTTAACTCTTGACTTAGTTTAATTAATTACTTAAAACGAGCCATCAAAACTGGTATTTGATTTCAAATGATTAATTTAATCAATATTGTAATCGTTATGACATATTGTTACAAATATAGAAATAGAATCGTGCTATTATGTGGGTGTCATACCATCATTATCTAATAGATAGTCATCTTGTAATCAATTGAATTACTTATTTATCGTTAATGATTTGAAAAGCATGGAGGCTGTGATTTATGTAATGGTCTACTCTGATTGTTTTTTAAGTATAATTATTAATTTATTAAAATAAAACAATAAAGTGACTTTATAAAGGCTCTTAGCTCTTTGTCATAATTTGATGCAAAAGTGACAGGAAGGTTCTTGTAATGGTCTACTGAATAATTATCAATTTATTAAAATAAAACAATAAAGTGACATTATAAAGGCCTAGCTCTTTGTAATAATTGGATGCAATAGTGACAGGAAGGCTCTTGAATGGTCTACTGAATAATTATCAATTTATTAAAATAAAACAATAAAGTGACTTTATAAAGGGCTTTAGCTCTTTGTACCATAATACCATAATTGTAAATAAGTCTCAGTTATAGTTTAGCAAAGTAAGTCACGATCAAGTCCAAGTCATGCCCAAATAAAGTGGTGGAGACTTTACTACCGGTTTCCATGGTGTTAAGGAAATAACACGAAAAGTCACGTTTCTCGACCTTACAGTATTCACCAACACTCGTGCACGTTCACAAATGCTTGATATAACATAAGTTTTTGTAAATAATACTACATTCTGACTTCGTCACATTCCGCCAAAGTTCCCAAAAATACTTTAAAGCAAGTGTAACAGTTATTTTTTAATATCACCCAGTAATTTTTCATAATTAAAAAAATATTGATTGTTCTAACGAGAGACCGCATTTGTGTCAAAGCGGTCTCAAATAAAACCTAACAACTAGCAATGAGGTCAAACATATAGTCACATCCTTTACTTTCCAAATCTAAACATTAGTAAGATATTTACCAAACAGGTCAAATTATCCAGTTAGAGATTCAATTCAACTGTGTTTTAGCGAAAGCCGTAACAGTCCAAGCTATCTATACAGCTGAGTGGGGCAGCCTGCATCGTATTCTCTTAACAACACTGACAGCCATCCATAGATAATGTTTAGTGTTATCATTTGGTCAACTGTATAATTAAGTTGGTCGTTCCAATATGGGTCGAGATGCGCCACCGAGACGTAATCTCGGCGAAAGGAGTTCCTAAGGTCCAAGCTACACACATGAGACGAGGCGCGGACACTACCGTTCTCCTTCAATGCAATGTCAACCTTAATGTATATTGATACGATACAAAGAATAAAAGAACGTGGCGTCTCAAGATTTATAATTATCACGTCGCGCGACACATCTCGTGTTTGTATCATTGGCACGCAACACCGTAAATTTATCACTGAAACGACAATTTTCCGATGCTTGTTAGGTCCATTTAATATCATATTAAATACCTTCCTTACTTATAAAATACTAGTTGTTACCCGCGACTTCGTTCGCGTGGACGTAAAAAAGTATGTATTTTTTTTCTCTTATGTTTTGGCTCCACACGTGTATTGTGTCAAGTATTGTAACATTTCAAGTGATGTCAAATATTTCACAATTAAAACAAGTCTCAGTCATAGTCTAAGTTAAGCAAAGTAAGACACGGTCAAGTCCACGTCATGCCCCAGTATAGTGGTGGAGACTTTGCTAGAGGTTTCTATGGAGCTTTGAAAACAACACGAAGAGTCACGTTTCACAATATTATACTATTCACCAACACTCATGCACGTTCACGAACACTTAATGGATAAGAATCCACGATTTTTATACATTAACACTCGAAATGACACAAGTTTTGGAAAATAATAGAATTTCGCGACATGTTCCCGCCAAAACTCAAAAGTATGTATTACTTTATATCATAAATACGGACATAGAATGAAAACTCCAAGATCCGTTCATCCGTTTAGACGTGATAACGCGACAAACATGCAGACGAAGAGGCAAAGTTACGTCTATAGTACGCAAGATGGTGTTGATCCATTTTTGTGAATTTTTTTTTTATGGACTGACAGTTGTAATGTAGGAAGTTCTGAATCGCGCAAGCGAAGTTTTTTCCTCGAGACGAACGTATTCATTTTTATAACTAAGCTATATTGGTCTTATAAGACTGCGGCTACATTCCTCTGAATTATAATATTAGTTAGGAAATTAAGATTTCCACTATTTACAATATCTTTGAGAATTTCACTAATATTATAAATGCGAAAGTTGGTGTGTAAGTGTCTAAGTATGTAAGTTTGTTTGTTCCCGTTCAACTCTGTAACGGCCAAACTGATTTCGATGAAATTTAGTATGGAGGCAGCTTATTCCCTGGAATAAAACATAGGAATATAACTTTTTATCCTGAAAACTCTAACCGTTCGCAGCTAGTGTTACATAAAGTTTCTTTCTTTCAATTTGTAAGAAGAATAAGGTTGAAATTGCTTTTATTAATAACGGTTGCGTCCGTGTCCCATCTCACTAGTGTGGCATGTGCCTAATACTTAGCTAGATTAGGTTGGTAATAAATGATTATGGTCAAGGTCTTAATAATCATTGGGTACGTTTGAGTAGGAATGGGATATTATACGGTTTATCTCGCATACTCGGTCCGCGTTGCTAGCACGGGCGCGGGATACAATTTTGTCCACCATATTTATGCCGCGAGAACGAGACAGATGTATCCATATTAGCTTTGTCACGTTGACGCGAAGACAAAACGGGTGGACATAACTTTAAGCGCCCGTGATAGGCCTGCTGGCATTAACTCTGACAGCTCCAATAAAGAAAGAAAGAAAAGAAAATAATTTTATTTTGCAACAACATTAACATTAAATAAATTGAAGGGTAAACAAGTGCAATATCAAATAGGCAATAGGTTGTAAAGGGTGAAAACCTTAGTATTTTGGCTACCAATTATGAATGTAATCTTACTATTGTACTGGTCTAAAAAACGTCAAAAAAACATAAGGCTCTATCATTTTGCAGTCGGGTATTTTGTTTTTCTTTTGATAATATTACTTGTTTGTTCTCCAAACAAAATATGTGAGTGAGTGTGTGTGCTATGTTTTGTCAAAAAACTATTTATGTCTTATTTATAGTCAAAGATTAATAAAATTGTTAGTAGTAGGTATAATAAAGCAAATCGAAGAATGCGACTTGAATTTAAATTTCTTAATTATTTAAATTAAATAAATAACTACAAAATTATTACGAAACTGAAGAGATTCAAATCATTCAAAATCAGCGACGAAACTTTTTATCGTTTTAAAAAATTACCACATTTTTTTTGCGTTTTTTAGTTCTTCGGAAGTCTACCTTGATTGGCAGCCGGTGAAAAAATATACCATTCCACAGCATATTTCGAGCTTTATTTTTATCGAGCTAAGGTAAAGTTTTATTTGGCCTTTACAGTCAGATGTGATTCTTGGGAACAGGTGTATAAGAACAGGTGATATTGTTACCGCCAATATATTATCTTCAGGATTTAAATCGACATTCGACAGTTTGTATTTAATAAAAATTAGAACTTATTTCATTCCCAACCTTATTTGGAAGCTTTTGGTTTGTTTTAGTTTGTTTAGTCGTTACAGATGGCTGTAAACAGTAAAGTGCATTGTGCATGTATTTATGAAAAGTTTTGCGCTGTGATTACTTAGGAAATATATACAATATTACTAGCCTATATCCGTTTCCGACCCTTACCTAGACATATACTTAGACCTTAAAAATAAGAACGGATTTTGTGAAATTTCATCTCTAGAGGGGTAATATTGACCCCCAAACTTTGCGTGGAAATAAAATCTATTTTTCATGCTAAGTCAATGAAACTTGGTGTGTGTAATATGCGCAAAATAAAGGAAGGCATAACTCAAGATTTATCAAAAATCAACCCCTCAAGGGGTGAAATGGGACGTTTCACTTACTGTAGCCTAGGCGAGCGGAGCCGTACGAGCAAGCTAGTGGAGTATAATTTATATTGCTACTAGCTGCGCCTTGCGGTTTCACTCGCGTGGTTATTTTTTTTCCTAAATCATGCCCAGTATTGAGGCGAAAAAAACAAAAAAAAACTGTCGAGCTAATTTCGAGTTTTACTGGAGTTTTAGACCCGCCCTGGCTTTGCACGGGTACCAAGCTTTACAGGATAACCCGCTGGGCTAATCTGAAGATTCCCTGAAAATTAGTCCAGTAGTTTTGGAGTCTATAGGAAAAATACTCATTTGATGAAAATTTGTGTTTGTTCTATGTCTGGGTGGTAATATCTATATAAGTATGTATTTAAAAATATATATGTTCGGTATCAGTGTCTGGCAGCCATATTACAAGCTTTGGTTAGTTTGGGGTGTGATGACCGTGTGTGCAAAAATGTCCCAGATATTTATTTATTTATTTATTATACATACGTACATCGCCTTTCCTACATTGATATGTAGATTAATCACTTAAAAAAACTGTCGACATTATTAGTGCAAAAGACTTCAACGCGCTCTGTTTCACTTGTCACATTTTATTAGCTGAAGTTTTTTACGAGTTAACTACGCTCTGCGATTGTTACGGCATGTTTAAAGTTTTATTTATAACTAGCTCCTGCCCGCGGCTTCGCCCGCGTTTTTCAATGAAACAATAATCCATTGAATTACTATGGAGGTTAATAATTATACTTATCACACAGAAACTTTGTAACTCAATGGATAATTTTGTCCATGCCATAAGCTATCCCGAAACCAAACTTCATTAAAATATTTAAAAATTGCTGCAGTCGTATCAGGACCAATATAACTTCGAGATATAAAAATGAATACCTTGGTCTCGAGCCAAAAAGCTTCGCTTGCGCGATTCAGAACTCCCTATATTACACCTGTCAGTCCATAAAAAAAGGTCAAAAAAAATCACAAAAATTGATCAACGCCATCTAGGAAACTATAATAAGTAAGTTTGTCTCTTCGTCTAGATGTTTGTCGCGTTATCATGGCTAAACGGCTGAACAGATCATGAAGTTACTTTAAATCACAAAGACGGATATAGGATACTTTTTTAAGTCCACGCGAACGAAGTCGCGGGTAACAACTAGCAATATAAATAGTGGTAGTAGGCAGGCCACACCGCTCATGGAACCGATAATAGAAAAAAATAATTGACCCATGGAGGAAAAAGGCCCTTGAGTGGAGACGTCGAACCGGAGTACACAAGCTTAGGTAGGCTTCCCACTAGGAACGACGACATTATTAGCGTCGCGGGCAACCAGTGTGTGGCGATCTGGAACAGCATGGCTTTTGTTCTGCAGTGGACGTCTTCTGGCTGAGGATGAAATCGTGTTAAAGAGAGACAAACGTAGTAACAGCTACCCATCACCGCTCCTATTTATATTCATTAAAACACACATATATATTTATAAGACATAGTTCCGTCTATATATATAGGCTTTATCTTTTACGTCACAAAGAGAACCAGTCCAATTAAGCCGATAGACATTTTGGAACCGTATTTACAAATGCCAGCGCAAAATTAACATACTAGCTTAAGAATAGAATATACCGCCGTCTTGTCTATACAAAAAGCGTAGTCTGATACCCACCCCTAAATGTTATCCGATGTTATATATGTTACACATGTAAAGTGGGTAAAAACATTTTTTTTTTTCGCCGGTCCCCCACTTGTTGTGTATTCATGAATAGGTCTTTTATAATAAAGTTAAGGTTTTCCACACCATTTTTTTATCAGATGTACCTCTTGCGAAATATGGGCCGTCAAAGTTCTTACAATGTGTGTGTCCCCTGCTGTTTCTAAGCTATGCATCTCAGAAACTTCTTATCTTCCATGCTGATAAATCTAAAAAAATTCTTGTAAAATTATTTTGGCAACATGATTGTGATAATGACTTTTTGAGATATGCGGTAAAATTGGATAAATACTTCAAACGTCGTACGCGCCTACGGAACCCTTTTAAGCGGGGCCCGATAAGCTCCTAATAAGTTATTTATTTTTATTTACGTCTTTCAGCTCTCAGCGAGGCATGGTCAAGACGTATTCACTCTCCGAGCGCGCGTTCTCTCTCTGTCTCACATTTTCACTGAAGTCGTGGTAGCTCAGTAGGAGCACGTTCGCCTCACATTCTTGGGGTCGCGGATTTGAACCTGGGCGGGCCCGTACCGTACCGTACCATTCTTTGGAACTTTCTTACGGATATATACCACTGGCTTTTCGGTGAAGGAAAACACGTGAGGAAGCCTACATATTTCCGGAGAAGAAATTCGATATAGTATCTGAATCCGTCAACCGACACATAGCCAGTGTGGTGGATATGGGCCAATCATCCTTCGAGGGCAGGCCGGAAACCCAGCAGTGGGATTAAAATGCTGATGCAGTCACTAAAGTTTATTGTGACAGATTCAAATTGAACAGAAAGTTGAAAACCATTTATTAAGTTCTATAACGGTTTTGTTCACTCGCCAGTCGTCACCGGTCACATGGAACAAACAGTGAAACGTGACACGCGTTTATGTCTTTTATTAGAGCACACTTGTCGACAAGTGATGTCTTTTATAGGTATTCATTACATTCACAGATTATATATAGATACCGCATACACGCAAGGTACAAAAACTCATCAAAGTTGGAAGAGAGCGCGCGTTGCGGACACGGTGAGCAAGGGTTCTCATTGGCTTTCTCAAGGTTAGGCCCAGCAATGAACCAATGAAAGTAAATTTGTATAGCAGTATGTGTAGTGCGCTACGATTTTCCTGATGCGGAATATAGAGAGGATAATCTGTGATTACACTTTACAATGGTAGATTTTAAGACATGTTGGTCGAGTCTAGCGGCAAGCGATGTTAATTTTTTACTAGCTGAGGCTCTTGGTTTGAGTTTTTCAAGATAATAAGATACAGGTTGAGAAATTAAAACCCAACTACGTCCTATGCCACGCAGCAATTTTATTTGCAAGACTATTTTGTTACCAATAGCCTCGTATTTATGCTTGTTGAGAAATCATAATTGGAACGTGTCAGAAAACAAAAAAAAAGTTGGTACTTGGTAAGCGGGCTTTTTTCCGCAACTAGGCTGCATAGGGAGGCGTGTGTTCGGCAGTAGACGTGCTCTGGCTGATGACGAGGCTGCTTAGCGACCCCTTGTAAATGTCATCCCGGCTGTAGCTAGTCCAGCGACCCGGTGTCTTCCAGCAGGCCTAGCACGGGCGCCGGGATAAAATTTTGTCCATCATACTTATCCCGCGAGAACGAGACGGATGTATCCATATTCTAGCTTTGTCGCGTTGACGCGAAGATAAAACGGGTGGACATAACTTTATCCCGGCGCCCGTGCTAGGCCTGTAGGAAAGCCTCGCTGACGCCGGCGTAGGCTCCCCGGAGTGTCCTCGGTGAACCGAGGATCGACGTACGTTGTTCTGCCACGCTGCTGCACTCACGAATTGTTGCATTATACGCGGCTGTTTCTTCGGTCTCCATGCAGCCTCTGCATAGGAGGCTGTCTATAACCCGAATAGTGAATCAATGCGAAAGCAGAGATTTTGAGGAGCGAGGTGTCATTAGATTCCTCTGTGTCCAGACCGGAGTAACATAGGCTTCATTTTGCAGTCGGACTTTTTGATTTTCTTTCGTTTAGAAATAATGTAGTATTGAGACGAGCAAGGCGCTTGTCTCATAGTAAACTTTATATTATTTTACTCATTGGTAAACTGTCTTGTCTGACGTTTGTCTATGTAACGTGTAGCTAACCAGCTATTTTCACTTGGCAAAAAAGGACCAAGTTAACAAAAGTATTTTAAGGAAGTGTCTCAGAACTTTTTATACGACCTTAAAGTATTATGTCAATGCTTTTATTGCTAAACTAGCTGAGCTCCGCGGTTTCACCCTCGCGAAAAAATCTACTAGATCAGTAGCCGAGGACTATGACACTTTACGGCCTTTAAACTTTCTCTGCATCACGCTGGCTCTGAGTGGGTTGGCGGATTCACATACGCCATTGAATGTCTTCTTCGGATATATGCAGGTGAACCTTCCTTCCTTTAGACTTCCTTTAAAATATCCTCTTTGCCCCGAGTGTCATATGCTATATTTTGCAGTCGTTATATTATTCTATTAATAATATACAATCTTCGATAAGTTAGTACCGATGAGAAAAATCACGTCGATCAACAGAGCAGCAGAGCAAGTCACAGGCGTGATGGCAAGCATCACGCTTGCCCTTAACTGTTCAATGCCACCCAGAATTTAGAACTATAGCATACCAAAACACGTGACAAATGCGTGACATCGCCCCGCGCTCGTCACTCTGATATTGTCATACCTCTAATATGCAATTTGCAGCATAATTACCGCAGCCGGAACATTGTAATGCTTGCACACTACTGCTTGGTGGTTGAATAACTGATAAAAGCGTGGTAATTTTCCAGGCAGACTCTGCAAAAGAGTCGCATGACAAAAAGAAAGAAAAAAAACGTGAAAGAAGAACTAACAAACCAACAAACACACTCCTGCCTTTATAATATTAATATGTCTGTACTGTAGTATAGACAGCAATTATTTTTCGGCTACACTTAGTGTAACCAACTTCGCAGCAAAGTTGGCTAAATGACGAAATTAAGATATGCCAAGAAAGGCCGTCAATTTAGTTCAAAAAATTCGCCGCCGGCTCCCCCACTCAACTGTCGAGATAAGTCAGTCACACTTTACAATGGCTGTTACCTGTTAACGTGAGTTCACGCACAAATGGCTTCATTTTCGTATTAGCCAGACGCCATAGGTCAAAGATCACCTTATACCTAACAAAGCTAGTTATCAATGACTCATCATGGATTTAAGTCATGGCGCAGTCATTGCAATTACTCGCAATGATCATTCTTGATTATTCTTGTTATAAATCTCACGACTTGATGATTCAAATTAGTATGCTAGACTGGATGGGTCTGTACGCAGCCCATACAGCCGCTAGACGGCTCGTACCTATTCACCGTCACCAAAATGATACGTGCAAAATAGCATAAGCTCGGCAATTGCATAGCGTATTTACCAATTCTTCGATCCTGCTAATCCTTGGTACAGATCGCATGAATTAATTTTAAGCCGCCCAAACATCAAACATTATCAGCCAGAAGACATATATTGCTGAACAAATGCCTCGTAAGTTGTCCATAATCCCCCCACATCGCAGAGCGCTACCCATTTTCTAAGAGGACGCTGCTGTCTTTTCTGCGGTGGTTCTTGTCATAGTTTCAGAAAATATGTATCCAGGCCCAAACATTTATTTACCCAAACACATAAAGCGCGATTAATGACATCGTACAGCGGCGGACGTGAAAGCAAAAGTTGGTAAACATATATTAACACATAAGAAAAAAATATATACGCGATCAAGTGATTTTATTATTTTTGAATGAAACATTGTTTATTAAAATTATAGTAATATGTCGTGCATTAGTTACTTCAGTACTTAATAGACTGGGAAATCTTTAGCTATGAACAAGTAGTCCAGTCCAAGCATCTCAGCCTTATCTCATTCTTCAGTACTTTCAGCATTTTATCACTAAGTAACTTGGTCTATTAATATTATACATGCTTGCAACCAGGTACAGGTAATTACGAGTTTTAACGCTAACGTTAAAAAAAAACACGTCGCCGCTTGTATTATTTTTCAAAGCTTGATCCTATTTTGAGTGTTAATGTAAATGTACATTAAGTGTTTGTCAAAGTGGTGAATCGCGTCTTATTTATTTATTTATTGAGATACGCCAACAGTTAACATATTTTACATTATTTTATATTTCTACGTGAGTGGGTACATGGAACTGATATGATCACCCTTTATAGGCATCTACAGCATTCGCCATAAATAGTGATTAGACAGGGAAATAAAATAAACTAAACTATAATATGATCGGAATGTTAATTAGAACATAAAACATTTTCTATGATAAAACAAAAATAAAACATCATAATCAAAACATTATTTATCTCTCTTACTACTTTACGTTAATCTTTTCGTGTTGTTCCCAAAACTCCGTGGAAGCTTCCCGTAAAGGTTCACCCATTTTACTGAACACTTGGACTGGACAGAGACTGAAACTTTAAAATGATTTACTTGAAAAATTACAAAAATTGACACTGGCAGAATACACTACGTGCACAGCCAAATAAAAAAATAAAAACTTGGTATACATAGTACGATTACGGCTTTTGAATAATGTATAATTATGAAGGTTAATAGACACCTATGACACAACAAGTAATTCCTAGTGTAGGTGCTACACGACACTAAAAAGCGTTTAAGCTACAATATTTTGTAAATATTTAACCTAATTTAATGAAGAATAAATGATTTGATTGATTGATTGATTCAGCCTGCGTCCATTTTTGTAATTATCAAGTAAAGCACTTTCAAGTTTCAGTCTCTGTCCATATACATGGACACTATATTCGAATCGTGCACGTCCCATATTAAAGCAACTATGTACGCCCGCGTATACTACATTGGCTAAAGGTTTGCTTTTCAGGGTGACTGTAAGTTTTTAAATAAGAAAGTTATAAAATCGTGTGGGAAAAATGTCAAAAATTCGCTCCTTCCTGGCTGCGCCTTGACGACCGAAATTAAATGCCAAGCAAATCGCATCGATGAATGTTACGTAGTTACGTAATGCAAATATTGCGAAAAGATACCTACAAAAGAGTTTTGTTCATAAGCTAGCTTTTTAGGATTCATTACCTAAAAAAAAAGTAAATCTTAGGATAATTTCGTTGTTTTCTGTCAAGACCATTTTGTCAAGAACCTGTCGAGATCTGTCTTGAAATATATATCAAATACTCAAATACTTGAGTGTGTTAAGTCTGTTCTACGAAAAAAATACTAACTGTCGTTTGCAAAAACAACAACAATAAAGATAAAACTTAGCTAAGCATCACCTAAATTAAATCGGACTTAGGCATGTCAAAGAAAAACACATTTCTTAAGCATTCACCTAGGTTTGGTGCAACGCATTTTTCATTGTTAGGTTCGTCCTAGAGAGTTAAGTAGGAACTTAGGAGCTGTCGAAGTTTAATGCAGACGGGCACTAGTCTAACGAAGCAAGGTCTTAAAGATAGCGGTGTGCTAAGTGTGAGACAGTTATTCTTATATAAAACGTCACTCGCCGTACATAAGTTCGTGCTTACTGCTGATGATTATGACGATACTGCCAAAAAAAAAAAGATCTCACAAATTGCCTCTCCCGCGTGTACATACATGTTTTGCACGTCGTTTTGGTCAATTCGTCAGGGCACATGTTTACAATATTTTAGATAAACACTGTAATCTAAAAGAAAAGTCTATTTATGAAGCCAAAAAGACTTTATACAAGTTTCTGACATCTCTAAGCTACAGGGAGACTGAAGATTTACTTAGGATAATATCCTAATCATTCTAACAATTGTAATCATTCTGATATTATCATAACTTGTTTACTTTTTTAATACCATAACAACACATAAATTCGTCTACATAATACAATATTTATATATACAATACTTATACAACACATATATATTATAATACAATATTAATATGTTGTACAATATACAAACAGTTAATTACTTTTACTTATTTAATACCCTATTAAAAAATATTTATTTATTGATAAGAATGTGCAATTGGTCCTATTATTAGTAATATGCTTATATATTAATTATATTGTTAACTAGAGGCAATAGACTTAAGTTAAATCGTATCAGATTCCCGCGATACAGGCTTAGCCTAGTGCGGAAATCACTGTGTTGCCACTTTTCAAACCTCCATAGACATAAGCCAAGTGTGTAACAAGTATATTTATTTTATGTATCCTAATTTAAGCTTATGTTTATGCTAATAAAAATATTTTCATTTTCATTTTTTTATTTTTTCAGAGTGCGGTAAAGGAAAACATCTGAATTATTAATTTTTAGTTATCATATGTATTTTTTTTACTTTTATAAATTTATATGTATTTGTGGTCTGAGAATGGACCATGACGCATATCGATTTACAGAAGAAAAAAATTCAACTAGAAGGTTAAGTTTGGCAATCCGACTTATTTTTTTCACGTTAAAGCAATGTTCGGTGTTGTCATAGTTTTATAATTTTACGTATAAAAAGTAGTGCTGAACTTCTCGAACTGACACCGCCAGTCAATAAGCGAAGATCTCGTTTCGCGTATATGCAGTTTTTTACTTTTCTTTCCTTAGTAGAATCAACCGCCAAGCAGTAGTGTGCAAACATTACTGAGCTTCGGATCGAAAGGTAGTTTCCAGCAATTACCGAGCATGAAGAGACTTAGCATCTTATATCTCAGGGTAATGACCGTACTGCACTGCCGCGTAGAGTAAATGTTAGAGTTCAAAATTCTGAGTGGCACTAAACTAAACTAACTAAATTAATTTTATTTTCGTGTTTGTACGCCTTACCTGTTACATTTACAATAAGTAAATCTGTATCTACCATCTTGAATACTTCTTTGTACAAATGTATACCTAACACGTTCTGACAAAAATAAATAAAGAAAAGCGACATCAGGCGAGCTACATTCTCGTCGTGCCAAAAAAAAAAGGAAAAAGAAAAACAGTCGACTTGAAAACTTCCTTCTTCTTTATCGAAAGTCGGTTAAAAACTATCGACTTGCTCACGCGCATTTTGCCAAAACCTCAAACTATTCATTAGCAACAAGCTAAAAGCTTTCTTAACTTTCATTGAGAAAATGCCACAGATAAATTGTAGTCACTCTTTCAAGGATTTACTAAAACAAAAAAAAAAAACACGTCTAAAAAAAATTAGGAACGACATTCTACAGTACCGATATTTACAATGTGAGTCACAGATTCCCGTGAGACTTAGTCGAAATGACTCAGCACGGATCACTTACGAGTTTCACATACAGTACCGCCAACTTAACTATAAAATTAAATGAACGCGCCATCATCGCATTTTCAATACAGAACTGACAGCCATGCCTAAAATTTTTAAGTTTGATGTTTTCGTCAACTCTAATGATATGTTTGTGCGGTCTGTACCTGTTACCTGCATCAATGAGTTTCACTCAACTTATGTGTGATTCTTTAGGCATATTATCAATTTTACGCATTAACAGTTAGCATATGTAAATGCTATGGCAGAAAACAAGTCAATGGGGTCTAGAAATGTAGGTTTCATCGAGACTTATATCTAGAGATGGTGATATTACGTTTCTTTACATTAAGTACTTGTAGATAGTTGCTATTTGTTGTGGATGCATTTTACAAAAAAATATTACACTGATGTTATAATCTTATAAATATGTTTTTTTTATGCAGCTCCAGGTCTGTGGTTCATTTGTCAACTTATACAATGTTTTAAAAATATATTTTGAATACATGTTGAAACTAGCTTTTACACGCGATATTGTTTGCGTGGACCAATAAAAAAAAAATGTAGCCGTTTAGCCGTGATAACGCGACGAACACTCTGACAGAGAGTCAGATAGACAGAGTTACATTCGCATTTATAATATTAGTTGCTTACTAACTGCGTCTCAATGCAGTGTGCCAATGAATAAAATATGCTTTTTGTTTTAATAAAACGGGAATACTCACGTTAAATTGAGCCGGTTATTCCGACTATAGTTTCGATCACATTCGGTGATCTTTATCAAGGAATGCTAAGTGAGACACGCGCGCAACCTCGTCTCGCGCTGGCTATTTTTCGCTACGGTAACGCCAATTTTATCAAAAGTTAGGAAAAATCACTAACTCTATTGCAAGCACGATAAACAGAGCGACAGCTAAACAATTCAAATATCGAATGCGCCAAAACGTCGCTGCGGGGCGACCCTGCCGGAACACACCGAGATGCTTGGCGACAATAAGCTTGATTATCTCAAGTACGTACCTAATTTTTATCCTATCAAATTCAATTCACAAATCTACGATCTATTGTACTATGAAGAGATTTGAAAATAACTATTAAGTTTTTTTTTTGTTATAGCGAGAATACCCACGTTAAATTGAATCGGTTATTCCGACTACATGTTCGATTATATCTGTTGACATTTTGAAAGGACCGATCAAATTTAACGTGAGCATTCCGTATGATAAAAATAAAAATACGATCTGTTTGTTCCTAAAACCTTCACCATAACCGGCGCGGGCGCATCCACGCGATCGTGGAAACGTGACGCCGACCGTATGTACACTACTAACTAATCTGTGCCGTTCGACCAGGAAACCACCATCGCATTTGCTTAACAAAACTGACAGCAGTCAGTTGAACATTTTAGGTTCTATCGTTTGGCCACCTCTTCTAGATAAGTTGGTAGGTATGTACGGGTGAACTATTACAGTTAGGGAATGCTTTTGCATAAACATGTCTTTGGGTAACTTAAAATGCTGTTGTTTGCGCTGATCCTTGACTTTCAGTTTGTGGAATCTATTTGTTTATTTGGAAGCATGAAGTGCCTACCCATAATCACAATCACAATAATAAAACATGTGTAGGTGTGTTTGTGCCTATGGACTCCGCAAAGTCTCAATGGATTTAGACGAATATTGGCGAAGAGGTTGCAATAATTACTAACAAATAGGATACTTTCATCCCGAATAATGCGCGGTTCGTGTGTGTTAGCCGTAAGCCGTAGGGGTACACCCCAAAAACATTACTCTTCTTCTAGGGCGGTCGGTTAAAATGATCTACAATTCTATCTATCTATCTATATCAGCCTTTTAAACATCCCACTGCTGGGATATCAGCCTACCCTCGAAGGGTGATTAGGCCATATCCACCACGCTGGCCCAGTGCGGGTTGGCGGATTCACATACGCCATTGAATTACTTCTCCGGAAATATGCAGGTTTCCTCACGATGTTTTCCTTCACCGTAAAGCCAGTGGTATATCCGTACGTAAGTTCCAAAGAATGTAAGGCAAGCGTTCTCCCATTGAGCTACCACGACTTTTGAGCTACCACGATACGTACGATACTACAATTACTTACCTCAAATATTCTATTTATAAATAATATTGTATTTAAGTTAAATTATATTTCAAAGAAAACATAAAGGCCAGAGAGATTCTTGCACCCGGTGCACACCTGTTTATTCCCAGTTTTAAGGCACCGTTACTTTCCTTAACCATTCCCAAAACCAAAACATCTGCTCAAATAACTTCTACAGAAAATGCGCGTTGATCGAAAACAATGATCAAATAATCACATTTGAAAAGACAATTTAAGCTCAAGAAAAATAACATTTTGTTAAAAATGAACATCTGCATTTAACTCTCGCTATTTCTTTGTTTTACTTATCCACTATTCTTTGATTTTTAACAAAAGAAAGTCTAGGATCATCTGTTTGTGAATGGTTTTGAATTTTTGCACGTGTTTTCTGTTTTTTGTTGATTTGGGAATCAGTTTCGGGTCCAGTTGACGTAAGAGCTTTAATGAGTACGAACATAACTATACATTTTTTTAAAAACCATCATCATTTATTTAAGTTTGCTTCGTCGTAGTCGCTTAATCATAATCGATATTATCTTGGTGCTACCCGTGAAACACGTATCATTGAGGAGTTCCGGTGGCTATAACTGTGGTCTCCTTCATCAGTTTCATTTCACCAACCGATACTTTCTGAATGCAAATGCTTGACTGTCGATGAATATACCAACATCGCTACATGTTTGCCTAATATTTGAGGAGTTCTTCATTCTTCATGGATCGCATTATCAGAATATAATGAATAAAGGATTCTGATAAAAATGGAACCAATCTTGAATAGTTGATTGATTCAGGCGTAACTTTGCGGAAGTTCATTTTCAAACTGTCAAAAATAACCAATATGTAGTGTCTTTCCGCTGTGACGTCGCGTCCAGTACAATAGGAATAATGAACAATTGTTACCTAATATGTATTTAAATTTTATATAATTTTTAGAAAAGTAGTATATTACAAATTATTTATTCCAAATGTTTAAACAATTTTTTGAAAAGAAGAATATAACAATTTTGAAATTATTATCCTAAATTAAGAAATAGAGCAACACTGGCGTCTGCCTGGGCCGTACCGTGCTGCGCTACGTCTGAAAGCAGAAAAATATTTATAATCTCAATCTCAATCTTGAAATATCTCCTTTTAAATTAAAAAAGAATTTTACAAAACATTAAACGTATGTAAAAAACATTCGACATGAGAAACTCTTCCTTTTTTTGGAAGTTTATCAAAAAATTGTTTTGACAAAATAAATGTAGATTCGTTTGTTGTATTCGTTAGGCGAGTCTATTTATTTGAATATTTTCAACGATAAGCAGGCAACATCATCTCGATTATCTGTTTTAAAACTTCCTCATAGGAATGCGGATACGCTGTACGCAGTGTTACAGACCTGGGAATCGTTTTTTTATTTTTTTTAAATGTTTATTGGCACACAAAACAAAATACAGATAAGTAATTACAAAAACAGGATATGATTTACAGTTTCGGTCTGGACTATATCCCTAACAATTGGGTTGTAAAAGGAGGTATTTAAAGGAATATTCACAAGTACTATTATTAAAAGAAAAATAAAATACCCGACTGCAAAATGTAAAGAGGAACCAAACGACACCTCACTCGTCAAAATCAGTCAAGCCGTTTAGGCTACAGGAGGAAATATAGGAACACACACAAATACATTTAAATACTTATAAATACATCCCATAAACATTACGCTCCTTCTTGAGCAGTCGGGTAAAAAGTGTACGAAGTTCGGGAAGGTGAATTAGGTACAAAAAGAAAATACTAGTAGTTCGCGTCAAACTGAGAGTTCGCGACCCCTTTAGGGACCGATTATGCTCATATTTTCAATTATCATAGAGAAAAAGAAATGAGTTTTTATTTGTCAGAACGCATGTAAGCAGGGTGTTGGCGTTTGAAATGTTTCATTATATTCGGTCATTTCTGATGTGCAAAAATATTTTCATAGAAATCGTTACATAGTTCATACAAAAAAAAAATGAAAAAAAAACCTTTACCTACAATAACTTTACAAAAACTGTCAAAAGAATACAATTAATAAGTCAATAGAATATCGGACAACATCAATACAAACAAACGAAGACTTTTTCCTTCAGACTCTGAGACCTTTGCTTTGCTCGGTCAATAAAGCGACATTTCAAATTGGCGGAAATACATTTATTTAAATTTAAATACTTACCGGATCTTATTTAACAAACCATTCACTGATAGTTGAACTCTTTCCGATGTCACTCCATCCTCAATTTGCTACTAGTAGTTCGCGCCGAACTGAGACGCGACCCCTATATCTTCACAACCCCTAAACCGATTCAGCTCATATTCAAACTTAAAAATTGTATTGAAATGAACTACGTGCCTACAAAATTTCATGAAGATCGGATCAACGGTTCGCAAGTAATCATCGGACAAATATACACACAAACATACAAACATACATACAAATGCCGATTTGTCCCAGTAAACTCTGAGACCTTCGCTTCGCTCGGTCAAATACTCTCGTGGTTCAAGAAAGGCTAAGTTATACCTGAAGTAACTAAAACAGAATAAAGT
Source organism: Apocheima hispidaria (assembly GCA_947579745.1). Taxonomy (NCBI): domain Eukaryota; kingdom Metazoa; phylum Arthropoda; class Insecta; order Lepidoptera; family Geometridae; genus Apocheima; species Apocheima hispidaria. Next base: position 4,724,569 of record OX388165.1, on the reverse strand, counting down.
TTAATCTTCTATACTAAAGAAATAAGACTGAAATTGGCTTTCAAAGTGATGTTTAAAATTCTAAGTGTAGTAAGCGACCTTTAAGGCCGATCGGCATTGGTTGATAGGGTCACGACTTCTGGATATGGCGACACGCTCCGGCAGCACGAATGTAATGGGAAATAATGTACACACCGGAGCTTCTTCTATTTAGAATCTATTATAGGGGTTGCTACTGCGAAAGACTTAATTTTTAAAGAAGCATTTGATTTTCTGTAGCCGAGTTTCAAATATGTTTTCTACGCGTCCGTACAAATGTTCAAAACATATAATTATATTATTTATATTTATATATTATATTATATTATTATTATTTATATTTTATTATATACTTAACACACCTTTTGACGATCGTACTTGGCGTCAGGCTTCACTACCTGTCAGGTTTGGAGGTCTCGGTATACGCAAAATTTCCAGTGTTTCTTTGCCAGCTTTCATATCGTCAGTCCTCAGCACTCAAAAATTAGTTAACGCAATTTTATCAACGTCCCTTCCAAATTTTCAAATTAGTTATCTAGCTGAGGCTGTAGAAAGCTGGAAAATATCCTGTCCAAGCCAAACTTTTCCCAAAACTCCCGCTTCTCAGAGGCAGTGGGATGGGCCGCTCTGTGAGTTAGAACTTAAAACTCTAATTAATACTTCAAGTTCTCCTAAAGAGCGTGCTCGCCTACTTGCTGTCACTCAATGGGAGTCGGGGCTTTGGCTGCATGCTCTGCCATCCAAAAATATTGGTAATCTTTTAGATAATAATACCTTCCGGTTAGCTGTTTCCCTACGCGTAGGTGCCCCTTGTCAGGTTCCTCATCATTGTGTGTGCACTGAAATGGCAGATCGTTTCGGCCACCATGGATTGTCATGCATTAAGAGCGCAGGGCGAATACCGCGGCACGCCAGCTTAAATGATATTATCCGTCGGGCCTTTGTTAGTGCTGGCGTCCCGTCTATTTTAGAACCTAATGGGCTGATGCGGGACGACGGCAAGAGACCCGACGGGATGACCCTCATCCCATGGAAGATGGGGCGGCCGCTAGTTTGGGACGCTACCTGTGTTGACACACTAGCGCCGTCCCATCTTCCGGCAACAGCAGGTCAGGCTGGCGCTGCCGCGACTAAAGCAGAAAACCTCAAACGGCACAAATATAGTTATTTAGACCGGTCGTATATGTTTGTGCCGTTTGGGGTTGAGACTTTAGGTCCATGGGGGCCGGCCGCTCACGAAGTTTATAGGGACCTGGCCAAACGTTTGGTGGAGGTGACGAGTGACCGGAATGCTGGGGCCTACTTTGGGCAAAAACTCAGCATTGCCATCCAGCGTGGCAATGCTGCCAGCATTCTGGCCACACTCCCTTCCACCAAGGGGCTCGTAGATTAGGTTTTTTGTATTTATTTATTTTTGTTTATAATTTGTTTTAATTTTAAGTAGGTTAGTAGTAGTAGATAGGTTATTTTTTTTTATTGTAAATATGTATATAATTTTTGTTAATAAAATTTCCCACTATTTTATTATTATTTTTATATTTTATACCGGTCACTCGTCACCTCCACCAAACGTTTGGCCAGGTCCCTATAAAGCTCGTGAGCGGCCGGCCCCCATGGACCTAAAGTCTCAACCCCAAACGGCACAAACATATACGACCGGTCTAAATAACTATATTTGTGCCGTTTGAGGTTTTCTGCTTTAGTCGCGGCAGCGCCAGCCTGACCTGCTGTTGCCGGAAGATGGGACGGCGCCAGTGTGTCAACACAGGTAGCGTCCCAAACTAGCGGCCGCCCCATCTTCCATGGGATGAGGGTCATCCCGTCGGGTCTCTTGCCGTCGTCCCGCATCAGCCCATTAGGTTCTAAAATAGACGGGACGCCGGCACTAACAAAGGCCCGACGGATAATATCATTTAAGCTGGCGTGCCGCGGTATTCGCCCTGCGCTCTTAATGCATGATAATCCATGGTGGCCGAAACGATCTGCCATTTCAGAGCACACACAACGATGAGGAACCTGACAAGGGGCACCTACGCGTAGGGAAACAGCTAACCGGAAGGTATTATTATCTAAAAGATTACCAATATTTTTGGATGGCAGAGCATGCAGCCAAAGCCCCGATTCCCATTGAGTGACAGCAAGTAGGCGAGCACGCTCTTTAGGAGAACTTGAAGTATTAATTAGAGTTTTAAGTTCTAACTCACAGAGCGGCCCATCCCACTGCCTCTGAGAAGCGGGAGTTTTGGGAAAAGTTTGGCTTGGACAGGATATTTTCCAGCTTTCTACAGCCTCAGCTAGATAACTAATTTGAAAATTTGGAAGGGACGTTGATAAAATTGCGTTAACTAATTTTTGAGTGCTGAGGACTGACGATATGAAAGCTGGCAAAGAAACACTGGAAATTTTGCGTATACCGAGACCTCCAAACCTGACAGGTAGTGAAGCCTGACGCCAAGTACGATCGTCAAAAGGTGTGTTAATTATGGTGGTGAGTGTATCCCTTTGAATGTTGTCAAGCTGTTGTAAAGGTACACTGTGATTCCAAAGCTGACAACATCTAAGAGAATACATAAATTTTGGAACAAAAAGGCAATATCGAATGATAAAATAAGCCATGTGAGCATTTATTTTTTGAAGGCGGTCCGAAACAGAGTTAAAATTTTGAATTTTGTCGTCCACAAAATCTTCTATTGACTCATCTAGGATCGGGGATCCTAAGAGGCGAAGTGATCTGTTGTCTAATACTTTGATGTTTGGAGCAATTTGTTCGAAAAGGTTTATTGTTTCATTCTTGGAAACCGTAGAATAATTTGGAATAAAAAGTTCGCATTTCGAAAAATTTAGGGTGAGACCTATTTTACTAAAATCTGTGATTAAATTTTGTAGATCTTTAAGTACAGTTTTTACATCGCCTCCTAAGGTCCCGTCATCTAGGTACCACACGTTAAATTTGGACTCTAATTTTTCGATGATTGGATGGATAGCTAATGAGAAAATAGCCGGTCCAAGCGGATCACCCTGTTGACACCCGACTTCTGAAGATAGCATGTTGTTCTTGTAAATTAATTTTGAAGGTTTACCATAACACTGCCAAATGAAATTATAAATGAAGGGAATTTTGTCTTTAACTTGGGCCAAAAGAGTGTTTCTGTCAACAGAATTAAAGGCGTTCTTAACGTCCACCTTCAGCAGCACTTCACCTCCTTGGTGATGTAAAAAAGTTCTAAGGGCGTGCACCGCCGCCTCACAGCCACCACGCGAACCAAAACCCAACTGCAAAGGTTGGAAATTGTTGCAGAGGGATTCCTTTATGTGTTTTACACAAATTTTTGCTGTAAGGCGACGATACACTGTACCAACAGCTATTGGCCTTATGCCACCATCTTTTTTAAGTAGGGCGCATAAATTAGCTCCGTACAAAAAGGGTACAATTGCGTCATTCACTTTGCCTGCTAGCATTAAATTCACTAGAGCAGCTAGTTCTTTGAGTAGGGAGTCCCCGTTTTCGCCGCAACTGGCACTAGTTAAATCTTTTAAATGTTGCGGCGTAAGAGAATCGAGGCCCCCCGCTGAGCCGCTGGGAAAAGATGCTATCGCAAAAATGATGTCGTCTAAAGTTGCGGTAAGAGCATCCTCCTCCGTAACACTAGCAGGCGAAGGAAGAGCTTGATTAGCTGCTGATGGTGGATGTTTTTCCTTCAGTGCCAACAAAGTGTCCGGAGTGTTTGGTGCCAATGTATCATTAGAGAATAACAGTCTAGCCGAACCTCTAATATCTCCTTCACTCATTTTATCTTCCACTAAACGATATAACGTGCGGGAAGACATGGAACGAACTGGGTTAAACGAAGCTAAGGTGATATCAGGATTACTATTTGAATTTTGTTGACAATTTTGTTTTATTTTACTAGTAAGGGAATTTTGATCTGATGGGTTTTTCGGAACATGGAGAATTCTATACGGAAAAGTCAACAAGTGCTCCCAGGCTTGAAGTGAGTTGCTTGTATTTACTTTCCTGATGTCATCGATGAGACATCTGGCGACGCTTATACGAGCACCACGTGGAATTCTTTTTATAACTGGAAGTTTTGATTTGAAATTGCCTAAAAGTTCCCCAAAATTTTCAAAGTTTTCATATTGAGGATGTACCTCGCTAGAGGAATTTGGAGCCGAACGGTGAGCTTTACTTAAATGAATTTTGAGTCCGCGATTGCCTTTAAAGAAACGTGACTGGGAACACTGGTTGCACTTCACAAGATTTTCTGACGACACATTGGCAGGCATAAAGTTTGAATTTTGACCATCCGTCCGAGTAGCCGTATCCCGTTGCGAATTACAATCTAAATCGCGCACAACTGAAGATGAAGTGATTCTGGTCTCTTCATCGTGTAGAGGCAGCTGTCGCCTACAACGCCGATCCTGTTGGAGCGGCGGAGGCGACAAAAGCCTTGCGTCTTCTTCCGGAGTGTGAAATATATCATCGTCGTGCGGTGGGGACGAAGCAGCAAGCATATAAAACAATGAAATCAATCAAAAAAAAACTTTAAAATATATACAAAATGCGTCAACATTGACAGTGTCCATTTCAAAATTCAAAGTTGTTTGAATATGCGCAGATCACATCACGACCACGACTTGGAGCCATAATATAAAATGAAACGTGGAAAAGGTGATTTTATTTTTTACAATATTGCTGTTACTTTGCAAATAAACAATACTAAGCAATTTTAAAGATTAAATAATTATTTCAATAAATTTACAGCGCCATCTTTTTGACAGCCGTCATTGATGATTTTATTTATTATTTTAGTATTAATTTTTAATACTTTATTGCACACACATACAACGTATTTGGTACAACAGGAGAACTTAATGCTAAAGTAATATATACCTAGAACGACGAACAAATTTCTCCACCATTACATATTTTAAATCGCCATCGCTTTCAAAGTTGGTATGTAATGAAAGTATGTTTTTACTTGAAAGAGTCATCAGCAAATGAATATGATTCAGAAAAGTGCGTCATCGGTTTCATTCGGATATTGAGATCGGCACCATTCTTTGTCATCTCTTATCATACCTCTTATACATTACTATTATTATTATTATTTAGCCGGAATAACCGACTCCATTAAGCGTGAGTATTCCCGTTTTATTAAACAAAATGTACTTTATTATTCTTCATTCGTGTGGGTTTTGACTAGGTACTAGCGACCCGTCCCGGCTTTGCACGAGTATCAAACTTCACAGAATCCCACTGTGCTAATCTGAAGACTCCCTGAAATTTTCATCCAAACCGGTCCAGCCGTTTTGGAGTCACCTTCTACATCACCTTTTATATTATGTATATTTCCGGTGGCTGAAATCTAGAAATACGTTCTTGATATTTCTTATTTCGATTGATAGCAAACATGATACCTACTGATGCTTTCAGGTGTTATCATAATCGTGAAGAACCATACAGACGATTTAATGTAATTAAATTATAACATTGAGAAAGTTTTCATAAAAATAGGTTGAAAAAAATATCGAAGTTAGTTTCATGCAACGGGACCTACGAGTATATCACAGATGTCAATACGGGCCACCGTAGGACGGCAGCACCGTCCTATTAGTTTTCGTTGAGCGTTTTGTGATCTCCAAGCCGCCTGCCAAGCGTGGGGCATATATCACCCCTCCTTTTTTAGGTTTTTTTTTCTTTTTTTTCCTTTTTTTTCCTTTTTTTTCCTTTTTTCAGTCGTGGATGTCTTCTGGCTAATGATGATCATAAATACCTTATTGACTTAATAATAATGTGACTTAATAATGTATGATAAAAATATACGAAATATGTAACATTTACGTAATCATCCGTTTGTTCTCACTAAACTCCGATGGGCTTATAACCATTGGTTAACTGACTGGATTACGAGTCATCTGGATCTGGATGGACTACTTTTTATCCCGGAGAATTACACGGTACGTTCCTATAGAACAGCAGTGCTAAGATGGTGTTTTTTTTAACTTATCCTCTCCCTTAGTGCTGGGCAAAGGTTTCCCCCACTTTCTTCCGCAAATCAGGGTTCATTGCTGCCAACCCTCCCGGAGAGCATCACCTCCGTCACGCCAGCGTTTTCTAGGCTCCCCTGGCTGCGTTTTTATCAGGAACCTACAGTGTGATTGTCTTGGAAACTGATGTGTTATATATATTTAAAAAAAAACCGTATATTCATACAGGATCGCACGAATTGAAAAAAATACTTATTTTCCATAAAAGGTGAGAAGGGAGAACAAATCATGATACAATAGTAGGTCGTTTTATTTTACAGCTAAGTAACTTGAATTAACTTTAGGTTCAAACGAAAGCCTACAGCAAAAAGTATACGTGATTTACTAATGATGAAAATCTGAGATTAAACCTCTCTGTTTCATTTTCTTTCTCTACCAAGCAATCTTAAGGTCGCTAGCCATTTAACTCGAAATTTAGCTGGCCAGGGGACAGCTAAGTTAGCCAAGTTGTACAAGGCCACGAAACCTGAAATAGGCACATCTTGCTTTCGAATCATCACATACCGCTCGGTCTGTGTCGCAAGGTACTGTGAAACAAGCCTTCAATATTCATGAAGTAACTGTAGTAAAATAACTGTAAATATTGTAAAGCATTAGGGTCTTTCCAGAATTGAGATTTTCTAAATATGAAATTACGAAAACTGCAGTTAACAGATTACAGCTTTGCTTTGCTTAATGGGAAGCTATCCGTGTGAAGTGACTTTTCATTTTAGTACTGAATTCGTATCAAAAACAAAATTGAAGATAATTATGTCACAATTCATAGTGAAATGTAAACCGGGTATGTAAACTGCGACTAGAACCACGAGAGGATGGGCAGCAGCGTCCTTTTAGTAAACGGTGAGCTATACTGCGATCCCCAAGCATGGGGATTTGACAACTTTTTAAGGAGAGGCCTTTGTTCAGCAGAGAGCCTTTCCTGGCTGATATTGATGTTAAGTAAAATAAAAAATAAGTGAAATGAGAAAATAGTTCTGTCTCTTTTTGAGAGTCTGTTTTAAAATACAAGCTCTTTGTTGAACTTTTATTTCTAACTTTGTTGGGTTTTTGTTTATTTCTAGGTGTAATTGTTAAGGTTTCCTTTTCTGGTTGTTTATTTAGCTTATTGCGAAATTAGGTACCAGGTTAAGGAAGATACGCTTCTTAGAACTAATCTTGATAATCTTGTCTAATTGAACTATGCTATTTTTTTCTCTAATAATCTACAGAAAACCAATTTCAGAAGCGAATTGTTATTTAATTTCTTTTGATCAATTCAGAGTAGCGCTCCGTAGCGAGGGGCGAAGGGACCAAATTCCTCGAGCTACCTTCACCCGACCTAGCTTTGGTTTGCTTTATTTATGCACTGTTTACCAAACATCGCCGGATCGCTGTTAAATCGTAAGGACACTATAATGAGCCACGGTATTGCCAGGGTATTGAATAGATTATTATTAATTCTCTCAAAAGGAGTTAATAAAGCTTACACTCACACTGAGTCGTTTACGCGGTATTCAAGTTCCCCACTAGGATTCTTCCCTGTGTCGAAGATGCCAATGTCCCCAATCCCAATTCAATGATCCCAATGTATGAGATAGGAATATCCAAGTAAGTCAGTCAGTCAGTGAGCCAGGTGGCAATTCAACTAGTAAGTGCGCGATGCGCGGATACTTCTACAGCGGCTCTTAGGCCGTTTTTATGGTAGGGTAGGTTTTTTTTTTTAAGTAGACATTAATAAATAAATTAATTAATAATAAAGATTTCTGACAATATTAGAAAATGGGCTGATGATAATGATGTGGTTAAAATCTATGATCGAAAATGTGAGTCGAAGATGGACGGGCACAAATACTCTGCATCGTAGTGGAAACTAAGAAGATAATGGTTATTTTACTATGAAAACTTACGTGGTTTTGACACATTTTCTCATTAAAAAGTCAGTACCGAGCACATAAATAATAGGCAAATTTCAAAGGCATTAATTAATATTAATGAAACATGAAATACACTTATGTGTTGATTCGATCTTTATTCGGATCTCTTCCAGTGAGGAAAACACAGGAACATACGATAACACATACTTCTAACACCCGGTCCCAGAGCAGATAAGTTATATCATTCAAATATCTGCGTTGGATTCGGTTCCAGGCTTCTCATGAGGCACAGTCGCTAGGCCAAGATTGGCTAGGGAGGTGGATCGACAAACAACAACAATAAAGAAATATACGGTGTTACCACCAGTATGTACGTAGTACCTACATAATATGACAGGTTACCAAGACCACACTAATATATATTTTTTTCTCTTGTTTTGGCTCCACACGTTGTGTATTTAGCCAGTGTCAAGTTTTGTAATATTTGAACTGAAGTATTTCACGATTAAAACAAGACTCAGTCATAGTCTAAGTCAAGTAAAGTAAGTCACGGTCAAGTTCACGTCATGCCCCAGTAAAGTAGTGGAGACTTTACTAGAGGTTTCTATGGTGTTTTGGAAACAACACTAAGAGACGTCACACGTCACGTTTCACAACATTATACTATTCACCAACACTCGTGCACATTCACGAACACTTAATGGATAAAAATCCACCTGTTTTATACATCAACACTCGATATAACACAAGTTTTGGAAAATAATAGAATGACGTGACATGACTTCTTCGCATTCCCACCAAAACTCCCACTCTAATATTGTTATGTTGGCAGGATTTTGTTTTGTATTGCCAGGCTTACAAGGTACTGTATTTTAGAATTATGGATAATTTGATATTATGGGAATCAAACAGTAAAGAATATGTATACGGTGTTAAGAAACCACACATTTAGGTAATTGAACGTCACGATCATGAATATTGATAACAACACACGCAAAGGTAGGTTGGTAGAAGTGGACTTGCATTACATTTGCCACAAACGAAGCTGAATAGATTGTAGCAAGTGCCGTGTTTTGGAATTGTAATTAAGATTAATATGGTTATCTAGGCTTAATTTACCGGTTGCTTCTAGCGTTTCGGGATGTAGTTGATATTCAAGCAATGTTAATGATGTTTATGCTTTTATACGTTATTTGACCTATTTTCGAAGGTATTGTAAATGTTTACAAGGATATACTTGATATATTTAAACTAGTAGAGGTAGGGCTCTTCTGCAGATACCGTCTGGGGAAGTACCATACCTTTGCCAGTATGCAAATATTACTGTGTTCCGGGTTGATGACCAATGTTTCCAGCGTAATTACTGGGCATATAGAGATTTAATATCTCAGGGTGATGAGAGCAGTGCATTACCGCGCATGGTTTTGAACTGCTGAAGTTCAAAATTCTGGGTGGCACTGAACTGTTGTTGTCAAGCGTGAAGCTAACATCAGGTGAGCGACTTGCACGTCTAGTCGCTAAATTCCATACAATCAAATTTATTTAATACTAGGTACGTTTCGCGGTTTTACGTTGTCAAGTTTTCTCTATTTGTTCCGGGAATTCGGAATTATTAAAATTAGATATACAACATACTGTACTTATACTGTATAGAAAAAAAAAAAAAACCATAAAATAGTTATTTTTTTCAAATCGTTAATTGTCGCTGCCTTATTGATTGTACTTTCTTTGTTCTAAGAATCAAAAATTGAAAAACTTATCCGAGGCGAAACCGAGGAACACAGCACGAGCAATGGAGTGGAGATCGTGATAACACGAGCTCCATCATTGCTCAATAGCCGCCAAGGCTACATTATCACACTATCCTATGCTTCGAAAAAAAAAACATACAAATTTCATGACATTGAAAGAATTTCCGAGCATATTTGAGAAAACGGCATTTTTAAAATTATGAATTATTTTAATTTTAAAATTATTTTTATTCCAGTCCAAACTTGTAATATCATCATCATCAGCCAGCCAGAAGACGTCTATTGTTAAATTCTATTTGTTATAAGACTTCCCTTTGCCATATTCCCCACGCGTTTTTTAAACTTTCAGATAAAACGAAATTAAAAATAAGTTAATATTATCAAAAGCTATAATAATTTTCACTTGTTCAAACAAAAAATTCTATTCATTCCTATAGATTATATTACGTTACCGAGAACGGGTTATACAGCGTGTATTTTATGGTATCACTAAATCTGGTATGCAATTAACATACCCTATATAAGATAATCTATAAGATGTGTATTATTAATTACTGTTTATACATTTAACTTATTAAATACCAAAACGAAAAACAAAATTGAAATAATTATAAACAACTAGATGATGCCCGCGACTTGTCCTGACAATTACGAACACAACAAAAAAGAAATCGTCCAATTCGGTCTAGCCATTCTCAATTGATGCCAATACATGTGGCAATTATAAAGATTTCCAGATAAAAAAATACAGAGCTCATTATCCGCGGGCAGGGTACACAAAAAACTGTCGACGTTACCTCGTTGAATAGCAATGCTTAATTCTCTGACCGAGGTAAGCATCAGCCCTTTTGTCGTTTGTTCTTCCTGTCAACAGGTCTTGAAAGAAACGCCATGCGCTTGGATCCCAAGGATCAAAATATATTACATGTTTTTAAATTTTCTTGACTGTGTACGAATTTTCCTAACCCATAGATAAATGGACAAAATATCTAGTATATCTGTTTTCTAACCTTTTGATAACGGTACACAACGTATTTTTAAATATCGCATACCTCTTGCAGGGTTCTTCCCTGAACGAGAAGAGCAAGTTTCTCGTCTGTTGGTAAGCTTCAAGTTTACTCATATCAGTTCAGTGCCACCCAGAATTTAGAATTTAAAACTCGTCACCCTGAAAAATATGATCCTAAATCTCCCAAGATGCTTTATCTCCTGATGCGTCTTCCTAGAAATAATCAACATCTATAACAAATCTGTAGAGTCTGTTGAGACGAGCAAGTCGCTCACCTAATGTTAAGCGTCACGCTTGCCCATAACAGCTCAGTGCTACCCAGAATTTTGAACTTCAACAGTTCAAAACTATGCGCGGCAATGCACTGCGCTCGTCACCCTGAGATGTTAGATGTTAAATCTCTGTTTGCCCAGTAGTAACACTGGAAACATTGCCCTTCAATCCGGAACACAGTAATGCTTGCACTCTACTGCATGGCGGTTGAATAACTGGCAAAGGTGTGGTACTTCCCCAGGCGGACTCCGAAAGAGAGCCCTACTACTACATAAAACAAAATAAATAACAATAACAATATAAATAAGCGATCTATTGTTTATATTTAACTTTACAAGAAGTATTTTACAAAACTTTATTTAGATCATATCTGAGACTGAATTTTATTATATTAATTAACAAGTTCAAGTTCAATTTATTATTGCCATAGGAACACAGGGGTACATTTAGCCATGTCAAGATTACATAGGTAAAATTATTGCATCATAAATAACTTAATACAAACTAACTTAATACATAAATTCATTCTCAGATATGAAATAAGTGGGTGTTTTCTTGGTAGTTTGTCCAAATCAACCTCAAAATCACCTATTTGCATATAATCTGAAACGCAATCACGTCGATCAACGAGTGATATCTTCTTAACGTTCTTACATAAATAAATTTAAACATCCACGATCTTACATAATCGAAGTGTTATTGACATATTGAGGTCTTTTATTTACAGATATTGGGTAATATATGGAGAGATGATGAGGTTTAATAGATCGCCCGCCTGATATTGAGTGCCAGATAGAAGTAACTAACCTCGGGATTCTGAAACGTTTGTTAACTTTAACAACGGATTAATTCTAATGCTGCCTTTATTTATTTATTGACCGAGCGAAGCGAGGTCTCAGAGTCTACGGGAACAAATCGGCATTTGTATGTATGTTTGTGTGTATATTTGTCCGACGATAACTTGCGTACCGTTGATCCGATCTTGATGAAATTTTGTAGGCAAGTAGTTCATTTCAATAAAATTTATGAGCTGAATCGGTCCAGAGGTTGTGAAGATATAGGGATCGCGAGGTCTCAGTTCGGCGCGAACTACTAGTTTATTATTCAATGCCCGTCACACTTACAGCAACACCAAGGCGTATGACGAGCCAGCAAAATTCTAGTCAAACTAAATTGATTAAATTAAATTGGTCTGGCACTAAGCAAATGACAAAGGCAGCAATAGACGTAATCTGTCGTCAAAATTAACAAACATTTCAGAATCCCGGGGTAAGTGAGCAAGTCAGGTGCCTGAAAGCTTCTTGAAAGTAACCTAGCCTAGATACAAGCAGGCTAAGTACTAAGGCGATTCTTACATGGCACTGCACGGAAAGGGGATTTCAGTGTATTGTACCATGCGTGCTTTCTATACAAACAGACATTTCAATATATGTTAAAAAACGCGGCCCGCACTCTGTCGCGGGGCACGGCGCAGTGTGAATCACCTAACGGGTGTCATAAAGAACAGTAATTCCAAGAGAGAAACCTCCTAAGAAAAGCTTTGGAAGCAAACGTCATTAGAGAACTGATACCATCTGGCAGCCATGTGTCCGGCATTGGCTAAAGCCCCGTAGACAATAGCCAGAGATTTACAACCCTAGCATCTGGCCTGGACCCTCTTTACCTGAGAGGTGTGACTATGAAAATAATACTGATTTTTGATTGCTCGACTTTCCTTGTTTAACAAAATAAGTAAATATTGTTTTAGAAATTAGTTATCGGATGAGTACTAATGTACCATTGAACATGGCAATGTGCCATGCGCCAACTGTGCCGAAAGATTGGGGACTCAAAAATATGGAAATTCATGGTAAATATCCCGTAGGTACTAATTTAAATATAAACACGAAATATAATTAAAACGAAAAAAATACTCGAATGGAATATAGCCTATGTCACTCCGGATATAAATAGGAATCCAATGACACCTCTTTCGTCAAAATCGGTCAAGCCGTTTAGGCTACAGGAGGTATTTACAGAATTAGTTACGTACACACCACAAACATTAACCTTGGGCAGTCGGGTACAAATAAAATTGATTAATTTAAGTAGGTTTCTAAAGAAAAAAGTGAGCATCTCCAGAAAGCATACCTAGTCGCTGACCTACAAACAGAATGACAGTTAAACTGTAAAACAAACAATTGATGCTAATAAACACAAATAAAGCATGAAATAATTTAATTCTTGACTTTGTTAGTTTGTTTGTTTAGAGCTATTACAGCGTACGTAAGGGCCGATTCTCACCTAACTTAAAAAAAGAGTATTTTAGAGCGTTTTATGTCTCTTCTCTGCCTTTATATAGCATTAATAAAGTCGCTTTTCACGCCTATCTGTATATATTTTGATGCGGTTTTCACCATTAGTACTTTTTGACGGATGGTTTATATAATAAAATTATATTCAAAGGCAGCAACTTAACATTTTTCAGTAATTTTTTTCTAATTTACATCCGTAAGAAGCTGGGGCGGGTCACTAGTTATACTATAATAATGAAATTCAAATATATTTTTTGTTGTGTCTACCAATCTCTGCTACCCATAAAACAAGTCTTGATCAGTAAATGACAGACTACTCATAATAGTCTATAATAATAAATATTGGTGGACGTTTTTCACACAGCGCCATCTAGCCCAAAACTAAGCAAGCTCGTACTATGGGAACCAGATAACTGATAGAATACATTTTTTTTTGTATATATATAGAATACATAGTAACACCCAGACAAAGAACAATCATCCATATTCATCACACAGAGTTTTACTTTTTTAGTATGTAGGCAACAATACTGTTTGCAACACCCTATAACAGGGTATAATGTGTAATTTAGTACATTCTGAAAAATGTTACCATTACGCATTATGTGGCAATGTATACTTAAATAAATAAATAAATAGATTTGTCCTGGGTGGGAATCGAATCCACAACCTATAGATCAGAAGGTAGAAATCAACCCACTGAGCCACAAGGCTGTAATAGTCTATAATCACCACCAAGTACTCATTAACTGAGTCAGAGTGGATTTAAGCCCGTATAACATATTCCTACCACAGCGCGGTGGGATCGTTCGCATTTATTCTTGAAAGAAAAAATAATGTTTCATACGGACCTAAGTCCGTATGAAATGTCAACATATATTTTTATGATAATTTCTTTGGGAAAGGTCATGTTATTGGTTATTCAATTGGTTGGTGGTTTTATTTCATTTAACGTCACTGTTTGTTGTTTATTTTGAGTACACCATCATCATCCATAGCAGAGCACAGCGTTATGAACAGAAAAGAGAAGAAAAAAAATTTAGGTCTTTTCAGTTTTTTTTAATTGTTTGGCAATTAAAAGAAACTTAACAACATTAAAAGTTCATTTATTTCAGGCAACCAAAGACCCATAAAGCAATAAAATAAAATAAAATTAGTTATCCCTGTGTCAGTCAAATTATTTATTATTTATTTACAAAATAAACAACTTTACAGTTTAATTTACACCAAAACGTTACTTACTCTACACATAAACTTACTAAAAACATTTTAAATAAAAACAGAAAATCAACAATATAAAATTTAGACAATTAAAAATATATATATATATATAATATAAACAAAGGCGGGAAACAATAAAAATAAAACTATACTTTTTATGTAAAAATTGTGTATTCCTCACTATTTATTAATTATATAGTGAGGAAACAATTATTATTTAACATTTATTATCAAACATACTTACAAATCAGTTAGAAAATAATAAAATAAAAATAATGAAAATCATCAATACTGCCTTCGTCGCGGACATCAGCTGGTAAAAATAAAAATTGGATCATATAAAAAATCGATGACATAAAAATGTCATGAAAAAATGGCGGTAAAACCTTCACTTGCTGCACGACCGGTTTCTGTTTTTACATATTCCTTACGCAACAGATGCAAAACAAGCACGTGTCATGATGCGATCTTTTTATTCGTTTTTAATAATTAATCGGCCAAGTAATTCGCAAGCATTCTGCCAGCATCTGTTTAACTTTTTGTTTTTTTTTTAAATTAGTAGTTGACGAGCGCTGAAACACTTCAAGAATGTTTTTTTCTAATTCCATAGATAATGAGAGCTATAAATTTTAATTAACAAGATAGAATGAGAATTTAATTCGTCTTTTCAATGGTGGAATTTGAATTGTTAGGTAAACTATCTTACGCAAACTTTTATGTTTATTATTTTTAAAAAAACCTTCATTTTTTTCTTAGAACTCACAACAACATCTTGACAACTTGAACTAAGATGTCGCGACTGCTATAACTTGACAACCACGATTTTGCTAATTATCATCAGCCAGAAGACGTCCACTGCTGAACATAGGCCACACCGACCGACAACGTGCAACTTGCATCCACCGGTTGCCCGCCGCTTTTACAATGTCGTCGGTCCACCTAGTGGGAAGCCTGCCTACGCTGCGTCTTCAGGTGCGTGTTCGCCACTGAAGACGCTACTTGCCCATCGGCTATTGGTTCCTCGAGTGATGTGGCCTGCCCATTGCCACTTCAGCTTGCAAACTCTGAAAGCTATATCGGTGACTTTAGTTCTTCGACGAATATCCTCGTTCCGGATTTTATCGCGCAAAGAAACTCCGAGCATAGCTCTCGCCATTGCACGCTGTGCGAGAAGGCCAGTGATCAAGGACCACGTTTCAGTTCCATATGTCACTGGCGACACGCATTGGTTGAAGACCCTTGTCTTCAGGCACTGCGGGATTTAGGACGAGAAGATATCACGACATTTCCCGAATGCTGCCCATCCGAGTTGAATTCTTCGGGCGACCTCTTTGTCGAAGTTGGACCTACCAAGGTCTTACAGCCTGTCCAAGGTAGTTATAATGGTCAACAACTTCGAGCGCATTATTCCCAACGACTACCGGTAGGATTTCGCTCATATTCAAGCTTAAAATTTGTACTGAAATGAACAACATGCGTACAAAATTACATTCAATATTTCAATTAATATCATTTCATTTCAAAATTTTAAAAACGTTAATTTATTTTGGAACACATATGCCAATGTTTTACAGAAATGTCTATGTCAACATTCAAATTATTGTTATTATTATTTTATGTCAATTTGTGTAATACTTAAATGAAAAATTTCTACAAAATATTTGACATGCTAAAGATATTTCTCTCATATTTATTTGAATAAATGTTGAAAAAGTGCGAACGACAGCGAATGAGATCAACGGTACGAGTTATCTTCGCATAAATATAAACAAATAAAATCGATGATTTGCTCCCTTAGACTTCGCTGCGCTCGGTCAATAACCTGGCTTTATGATTCGGCAATCAAATTCACTCAAACACTGTCAACGCTCGGTCACACGACGCGACGCGATGGGTTTAATTAAAAAACGAAGAGTAATAACATCACCTGCCGATGCAAAGGTGTAGATTCACTGAACCCTAAATTTCACCTCCCACCATCCCCGTTCTTAATTCCTTTAATTACCAACCGTTTAGATAATAAAGACGAGGACGAAGCGTTCTCGCGTTCAGTTGGATTTTTGATGAGCAGTTTAGATTGGCCGTATGACCAAATGACCGTTGCCTTTACAAATTTTAAGAAAAAACTTTAAAAAAAAGTAAAGTGTTCCAAGATCCGTAAATACTTAAATTTACGTCGTTTTCGGTTGCGTTAGAGATGTTATTCGTCTAACGCGTCATGAAATAGAGTAACGCAATACATCATAGTACCAAAACAAATTGCTACTGGAATAACTGTCCATAAAAGTCCGGCCGAGTTTATTTTTCCTAATTAATAATAATTACGCTTTATAATTGCGTATCGCTGCGTACGTATTAAAATTTAGATTATAATCTGGGATGGTATTGCTATTTTTACAACGTTTTTAGTGCGTAAGTAACATGCGGACTATTATAATTACAAGCAGCTCTATTGGCAGGATAAAAAAGAAATGAACAAGTTACGGTCGACAATCTAGAACAGTGGGGATTTCCTTTTGAAAAGAAATTACAGATAAAAATATTTTTTTACTTCTATACAGTTTTAGGACTTGCAGGAGAGGGTGACTTATGTTGCTGATCTTTAGTAAAACTGCGGTTTGGGTCTATTCAATTATGTATGTAGGAAAACTGCACTATAATGATCACAATCCCTCTCCGGGTCAACTAATATAATTATTACCTAGTTTTTTGGAATTATTATAAGAACTCGAGGTTGCGTGGCGCGGCAGGACGAGAAGTGGACATTACAATATGCCGGCCGTGCGAGTGAATGAATGAGTGAATGAAAAAACGACTATACAAATTCTTAAATCCGATGTAGTATATCTACTTTCATAGCTGGTATTTAGATTTTTATAATCACAAGACAAATTTATTTAATTGAATTATTTTTGTCATTATAATTTACCATAGAGTTATTCCGTTTTCATCCTATGATATCTTACCCTATAGGTATAACATTTAAATAGTTTAACCTGACATAATTATTTTTAACCCGAACGACCACATTGTTTTAATATGTCCTATAAACTGTTTGTACAGTAATATTTTAAATTTTAATCACAATTAAATATAGACAGTTTAATATTGTTAATATAAATACATAATCCGTCATTTATTTGTAGTAATATCACATAAAAAATGTGGAAAATAAAAAAAATTATTAAACATTTTTCACTAGATCTCCGAACGACTATTTTATATTCCAGTGATTATTACTATAATAGTGCGGTAATATAAATATCAAGACAAGGACAGAACAGATTTTTTATTGATTTCCTGGTTTAGTTGTAATTAGCAATTATCAGATCTCTTTTCATCTGCGCGCAAAAGTGTATCTCTGGGTCAGCCTTTAAACATCCCACTGATCGGATATCGGCCTACACTCGAATGGTGATTAGACCATATCCACTGGCCCAGTACGGGTTGGCGGATTCATATACGCCATCGAATTTCTTCTCCGGAAATATGCAGGTTTCCTCACGACATGAAATGTAAATGTAAGTAGTATCGTACGTCATTTCCAAAGAACTCATTGGTACAGGTCCAATGGGATTGAATCCACGACCCTATGAATGTGAGGCGAGCGTGCTCTCACTGAGCTACCACAACTTGTAAAGTGTTGTACTATGGAGAAGATTATATCATCATGAGTTAGTCGCACATCTAGTACGTACTGTACGTAGTACCTACTAACTTTGTTAAGGACAAGGACTACCTCAGAAAAAACAGTTAATAGTGTCGATTCTGCTGTACAATTATCTAGAGTCTAAATTTATCTGACAGTACTAAAATTAGCTACGTCTCTTTTCATATTTTTATTTCTTTTATTATTAATAGTTAAAAAATAAGGAATATCAATGCATGCTGTGCTTCCTTAGCACACAACGCATTTTGTTTATATTTAGTGTAAGATTATGGTGTTAGAATTAATGTTGTTATAAATGTGAAGCCTCAATAAATAAATAAATAAATATTCATATATAAGAAACGAATGGCAGCCATATATAGGGATAAAAAATAATAATTTGGAAATGGTAAATGCGCTGGGATGAAAATAAAGAAAAATTAAGATTCTAGAAATCGATCGAATAGGTACAAAAATGGTACGTAACCCGTAAATATATCGGGATCGGGACCTAAATACAGTTTAACTGTGCTGTTGTGATTGGTCATTGTCTCGGGAACAGCTGGACTGAGATGCGCCAAGACGAGCGAGGATATTGTGGACATGGACTCTATAAAAAAACAGAGGCAACCTAAGATGATCTTCCTGCCGCGAGGCTGTTGCGCAATAGGTATTTGAAAATGTATTGCTTTCGCTTTGTTCCCCGTGTGTGCGATAGAGAAAGTTAGTGATTTCACCTAAATTATTGGTGATATTAGCATTTCGCGGGAAAACTGTTATCACCCCACAAAATCTTTTTTCTTGGTGTCCTTGGATAAATAATAATCTACGCTGATAGGTTCTGTCTTTCAAAAAATGATTTTGGTATTCTAATAAATAATACTACTTTCCTTTGTTATAATTTCAACCCAAAAAAATCCTCAATTTCGGTGCCTATAACTACGAAGATACTGTAATTAAAAAAAAAACAAGATGTAAATAACATATTAAAAAATCAATGAAATCGGTTAACGTTTAGGGGTGGGAAAGAGTTGGCACTTTTTTATGGACAATATAGGTGGTGAACTTTAATCTCAGTTTTACAATAAGGTAGATGACTAATGTTTAGTTTTTTAACAAGCTTAATATAAAATATATGATACGTACACTGAAACAACAATTTAAATCGGCTAATAAAAAACTCCGAGATATAAGCGTTAAGGTTTTTGGTGGAGCTCGAGGGCATACCTCACTCTTTCTTGCTAAGCTAATGCTATTCCGTTTCTTGATCAAGATGTTTGCTGGGACCCTATTCCTGTGCGCTCGAGATTATCTCAATCACTGTCTCTCTAATGTAGAATTTAATGGGAGTGAGAGTGACCAAGACTAGGACTAGGAATAGGGTCATTTACGTATTATTATTATTATCAGCCAGAAGACGTCCACTGCTGAACATAGGCCTCCCCCTTAGACCGCCACACCGACCGACAATGTGCCACTTGCATCCACCGGTTGCCCGCGACTTTCACAATGTCGTCGGTCCACCTAGTGGGAGGCCTGCCTACGCTTCGTCTTCCGGTACGTGGTCGCCACTCAAGAACCTTTCTTCCCCATCGGTTATCGGTCATTTACGTATATAAGCGCATTATTTGATCTCGTAGACAGAGATATTTGCTTCGCTCTTTCAGATTTGAAGCTTATCCTCATTATGCTAACGTTTTAAAAACAAACTATATAGATCTACAGACAGGCCATGTGTATTGTAACATATAAAACTATTTTTTGTACTTTTAACGTCTGCCGATTGTTTTTACACACCTTTCAGTACATCTGTCGATATGTAGACCGTTTCCTTGTAAATCTGTATTATTTCTTCACAAAAAACTTTCAGCCAGAAAATGTAAAGTAAACACAGTCAACACTTTTACTCGTACACTAATAATCCGAGCGTAGCGAAGAAAAAATCACTAAGTCCAGCTTAAAGTCCAAGACTTTTGTAACACAAGTCTAAACTTTTTTTTTTGATTTTCCTTAACAAAATAAAAAAAAAAACGATTAAAGATACGAAATAAGATCTTACGGAAAACATATTTTGGATGTCACACGTATTTATTTCTTTTTCAAAAGCAAAATAAAACCTATTTTTGCACTTTTCATAAAAGTGAAAATGCTGACTTGTGGTCATTCATATGTTGTTTTTTTAATTGTAGTTATTTTATAATGAATTACTGAAACTTGGAAATTTCCCGTTGCTGATGACGCCATACTTGGATTTCAATATTAAAGCCTTTGCCTCTAATGATAAAAAAAAACACTCAATGTGTCAGTGTCACATACGAAATCATTTTTCGGCGGTTAAGTTTATGTTTTAATTATCTGTTGTTGATGATATCGACAATGCAATGGTACTTTTTTCGTTCGTAGGCTCACGCATTTCTTTCCAATTAGGCACGAGTGACGCCATCATAAGGTCAAATGAAGGTCATTCACGTAGAGCCTGAATTCTAATAATCCTTTCCTATATAGGTAGTGATCAGTAAGGCTATTATACCTTGAAATCATTTTGAAATTATAACAAATAAAATAAAATCTAACAGTCGCAATTGAAGTGAGATTATGGTGTTGTTTGGATATCAAAGCAAGTAAAATTTACAAGCACAGTTAATGCTAGATTTTAATCAACGTAATAATTTGCAAACAAACAAAAGCTCTGAATGTATTAATGAGAATCAGATGAATCTCCTGAAGAGCTTTTATAGATTTTCGCCTAGGTTTTTTCCTTCCTTAAAAACAGATTCAATTTCGTCTCGAAAAAAAAATTCGATCTTCGAGATTTCTTATTCTCAGCGCTATCTTTCGAGATATTTACGATGGCTAGCGTGCGATGTGTGCATCGAGTGGTTGGACCCAATCGAAACGTGAGACAGTCGAGATTGGCATCTCGAAATCGACATCAATTTATCATATCTCTGGTCCTGGTGTCTGTTGGCGTCGGTTATTCATTTGCGAGAAAACTATGACAAAAAAGTTTCAACTCTTTCTTTTCAATACCTATTTCTTGTTTCCTTTCAGTAAAAATCACTAATGAGGCTTGTCTTTGACTTGACCGTGACTTACTTGCTTAACTCCGACCGTGGTTATTTTTTTTTCTCTTATTTTTTGGCTCCACAACGTGTGGAGCGAGTCAAAGACATGACTTCTTGTAGTTCACGCCAAAACTCCCGTGTTTTGTGTGATGATATTTACAATACGCCAAAAAAGCTCAGTTTCCTTAGTTTTTTTCTACCAGAACCACTGTGAACTGGTTATGGTAAATGAGCTAATGGATGATAGCTGAGAGGCATCACCGCTTTGCGTTATCAAAAACATCTAACGGGTTTTAAGACAGCTGGTCGTCTTCTGGCCTCGACTGAGTCATAAGATGAAAGCGGTTAAAAGTTGTAGTTGTGAATGTACGTATGGGAATTTTGATACAAGCTTACGCAGTTTAGTACCTCTAAGCATAACTTTACTTTATAAAACTTTCGTTACGAATTATATAGCAAAATGTACGAAAAATAGAACAGCGCCTCCTATTGTAGGTAAATGGAAAATAAATATTACAAAAAAAAGGCGAATATGGAGCGTAATTTTATTCGATACTTATTACACGTTTCTTGGAATACTAAAATACTTTATAATGCTCTCAGTCATGTGAGTTAACTATGTTAAGGTTCGTACCCTGGCGCGGGGGCTGTCACTGCGTGAGATCTCACGCACACGCACACCACGAGTTTACGTATCATATGCTCATTATTGCTCATAAGATGTCATTTAGACTTCGTAACCAATCGAAACGTTTGATTCTACTGTGAGCTCAGTGCGAATGATGCTAGTCTGCCCTCTACTGCAAATGAAATTTTTATTTGTGAAACAATATACACAATCTTTTGTAACTGTTTGTACAATAAATATTATATTCTGTAATTATTTATGCGTCTTGCAAAATTAACAGCACAATTTGTTAAGATTTCATAACTTAGACTATACACCACAATACTGACCAGCACCACTCCCAAAGGGTTCGTCACTCAAGGTGCATTTGCGATCTTTTTTGACACTTATGCATCTTAAAGGTGCGTTCAAAAACAGTATCATTACTCTATGAAAGAACGACTTTAATTTTGGTGTGAAATCCCTTCTATGTTTTTTCTGGCAGCTCTGTCTGCAAAGGTGCGTTAAAAAAAATGTATTAATTTTTTTTTCTGTGGGAAATGAGTGTAGGATAGTGGGAATAACGACATGTGCATTTATATCGGAAATCGATGAGTACAGTTACCTCAACTTCCGCGATTTGAAAGCGCAGGTTTTATTATGAGATGACGGAAGTCGAACGCTTTAAAACTTTTGAGATGAACGGACGGTTTACGACAGGTGAGATCGAATCGAGTTCACAATTTTGTTTGAATTTCTTGATTGTAGACTTTGTCGATTTTATTTTTAATTTATAAGATAAGTATATACATACTGATTGTAAGGCCTTAGTTTATTTTGAAATATTTATGTACCTGCCTCACTTAGATTCCCTGGATTAGAATAGAAGGCGCCACAGAAAAATTCGGTAAATTTTAATTATATATACATTTATGTCCTTAAGAGAGAATTTCGAAAGAATAATAGCGCTAAACACTTTCGCGCGCAGATGAAAAGAGATGGTAAATCAAAAAGTAAACGCGCGTAAGTACCGATACATTTGAACTAGGAAATCAATCGAAATTCTGTGCCATGCAAACCTAGATATTATTATAACCATATATTAGCATATCCGTGTACTAATCATTTTTATATACAATAAGGGTTCCGAGGGCCAGCGAAAAATGTGTGTAAATCGAGGTTTCTCAATGAGAAAATTCAATGGCTTTTTTACAGAACCAAAAAAAAAAACAATAACTCAAACTAAGATTTTTAATCTACATAACTAATGAGGGGAATTAAATAGAAAAACACATTTTTATCAAAATAGGCCGTTAAATTAATATCTTGCTATAATAACTAGTTAAATATTTTATTTATGGGAAAAGTAACAATTTAGGGTTTTTTAAGGCCAAGACCTAATCATCAGAGGTATTTTTTAGGTCTGCGTGCTTTATCTTCAACCATAATCGTTGCTTAAGGTGCAACGTTTTGCTCAGTGCGCGAAATTCAAATTTTCTTGTGTTTTATGTCAATTACAGCTTAATTACTCATCGTAGGTTCATGAAAACTAATTTTGCGATAATAAATACATTGTTTCCAGAAATTACACCAACCAAAAATTCAAGTTGAAAGCTAGTATAAGTACATTTCCCACTAAACCAAAAACCAAGATGAAAATCAGCTTATTGAAATTTGTAGCTAAACCAATGTTGTCTAGGTGATCATTTTACCCGTAATTTCTTAAAACAACTTAATTATTGGCGCAAAATTGGTTTCAATAAATCCACGATGAGTAATTAAGCTGTAATTGACAAAAGACGCAAGAAAATTTGAATTTCGCTATGAGTGAAACGATGCACCTTAACAACAGGCGAGTTGGTGGTACAGAAGCGAAATTACACGCGATAAAAAAATATCACCCGAAACTCCAGATTAATATTTTGTTTGAAAATTTAAAAAAAAGCAAACATCTTTGTTTAAAAACAGCTGCTTGTCGATGGAAATTAATAAATTACTTACAAGCCAAGTCAAAACAGTTAAAAAAACTAAGCACATGCGACACTAATCACTTACCGCCGATTTTTAAAAACGGATGTAGAAACGAACGGAAATTGGCACCTTTTTGCTCCACAAACTTCTTTTACAGCAAGAAAATTGTTTCAACTTCTAAAATCAAATCCATAGAGTTGATTTTAAAATATAATTTTTCGTTAAAAGGAATAAAACAATGTTTTAAAGTTTGAAATTCTAAAACTAAAAAATATAAAATAGTAGATTCTTTTAGAGGTAAGTAGGTCAAGTTTTTGCTATCAATTTTATGCAGATGCGAGTTTTAAAAATATGAAGCTAAGGTGGCAGATGTGCGGAAAACCTTGAAGATTTTTGGTGGAGAAAAAAACTAAACACCTTTGCCTTTGCTTGACGTCAGTCTAGCAGCTTTTTGGCTTGTCATAAGATTTATATTTTAGGAAACGGAGTCTTTAAGCAGTTTTGATTTGATTATCTTTTCTAGGAGTCGCTTTTATCAGATGCTTATATATTTAGGAGTTGTTTAGGGCAAAAAAACATGTAATCAAACTTTAAACTAGTGACGGTCAGAGTTACCTCAATTACGACACCGATTCGGGGGTGCTTAATGAACATCATCATCATCATCAGCCAGAAGGCTTCCACTGCTGAACATAGGCCTCCCGCTTAGAGCGTCACACCAACAACGTGCTACTTGCATCCACCGGTTGCCTGCGACTTTCACTATGCCGTCGGTCCATTTAAATAAATAAATAAATTTAGTGGGAGGATTGCCTACGCTGTGTCCTCCAGTTCGTAGTCGTCACTCAAGAACCTTTCTTCCTCTTCGCTTATCGGTCCTTCGAGTGATGAGGCCTGCCCATTGCCACTTCAGCTTGTAAACTCTGATAGCTATGACTTTGGTTCTTCGGCGAATATCCTCGTTCCGGATTCTATCGCGCAAAGAAACTCCGAGCATAGTTGCCCGCTGTGTGACTTTGAGTTTATCCAAAAGGCCAGGGACCCTATTCGGAGAAATGACATTTTATCTCGGTCACTCTCACTCCCATTAAATTCTAAATTAGAGAGACAGTGACCGAGATAAAATGTCATTTCTCCGAATAGGGTCCCAGTAGTCATGGACCACAGTTCAGCTCCATATGTCATCACTGGCAACACACATTGGTTTGTTGGACAACACACACTGCGGGGTTTTGGACGAGAAGATATCACGCAATTTCTCGAACGCTGCCCATCCGAGTTGGATTCTTCGGGCGACCTCTTTGTCGAAAACTCATGTAAAGAATTGTTATTGTTTACAACCAAACAATCAAAAAAAAAAAATAGCTATCAAAAATTTAGGCAAATCTTAGCTTTAAAATCGCCTATTATAAGTAAATTGGGGAACAGAAGATTACGCCTAGAACTTTGCTTAGATTACGAGTTTCCTAATTCTAATTGGTTTGTAAAACAGGCATTAGCGCACTTTATTATGTAACTACAAAGTTTCGCATTTATAATATTATATAGTGTGATAATTGTTCCGCGGGTCTTGAGAAGACAGATGTTATCGCAAATATGAATTAATATAATGTTTTATTTTATTTTATTACGTTGTTTTATATATTATGTCCACGGGTTTGGGCGGAAGCCTTCATTATGCTACCGTTATTTTTATTTATTATCTCCGATTTAAGTGTTGAGACAGAAAAGGTATCACTTTGCTGAGAAAAAAAATATTAAAAAGGTACCTAAGTTTTTTAACTCTTTCGTTCATTTACATGAACCAAAATTAAATTTGTTTGGTTGATACATCGATCTATTGATACTCGATCCTTTTTTACCCGACTGCCCATGAAGGAGGGTAATGTTTTTGGGGTGTTTGTCAGTATTTGTGTCCCTATACAGGGCTTTAAGGGTTTGCTAAGCCGAAAAGGGGTTATAGTACTCATCATTATGAACTACGGGACCAATCCTGAAATCGAGAAAAAATTATCGGCTGGTCCATAGAAAAATGTCAATGACACTCGACAAAACGTATGGCGGCTGTTTTTTTTCTCGATTTAAGGTTTGGTCCGATAGAAAAAGTTGTTCGCAATTACGAGTAATATGAGCCTCTTTTGGCACACCCTTTCCTTATACCTCTTGTAGCCAAAACGGCTTGACTGATTTTGACGAGTGAAGTATTGTTGGAATCCTCTTTACGTCCGCAGTGACAAAAGCTACATTTTGCAATCGGGTATTTTGTTTTTATTTTAAAAATATGACTTGTTTACTATATCGATAGTTTGTTTAACCACAGAAGCTTTAACTACAACTTCAATTTTTGTTCGTGGCGTTCTGCAGCGTTGCATTTTGCAAATTTCTTGTGTTCTCTTGTCTTGAAATTCTGAAGGTTGGCCGGTGAAACGTCGGAGCGATTTGTGCAGGCAGGGGTCCGGTGGAGAGGTCTTCCCTTGACGAAATGTTATTTTTTTGTTTTTCAACGCTCACCAGTTATCGCTTGACTTTGACTTTTAGAATCGACAAACTGTTTTGTCGACGAATAATGCCACGGTAGCAAACTTTTAGCTGCTTTATTAGTTTTTGCTGTAGAGTTGCTGACGATGTTAAGATCTCTGGACATTAATTCGATTGGAGTCATGCTCATGAGTGATATCATACTAACTTCAGGTTCTTTCCTTTTCTCCCATCAAATTCATGTCTAGCCATCCTTTACACAAATATCAGATCCGCAGGCCTAGCACGAGCGCCGGGATAAAGTTATGTCCACCCGTTTTGTCTTCGCGTCAACGTGACAAAGCTAGAATACGGATACATCCGTCTCGTTCTCGCGGGATAAATACGGTGGACAACATTTTAACCCGGCGCCCTTGCTAGGCCTACAGGTATGTGTAGAGGCCCTTAACGTTGTCTATGGTGATAGCAATCTGTTTTGCATTCGCAGCGCAAGCCCAGTGTCAATGTGTGCAGTTGCGTGAGAGGGGATTTTAATATTTACAGGGATTCGTAACTACGCTTAACTTGATAAATACTTTATATAAATACTAAGTCCACTCCTCGCAAAACAAACGATCACGAAATGAAGCACAATTCCTCTATGAATCCTATCCTCTAGCTATGAACTTAATTTTGGTACGAGCCACGCGTCCGAAGATAACCGAAATTGACCGAAAGCTGCCGAAGATATTGTCAAAACAAACTGACGAACGTCGCACTTACGACTTTATTCGTTGCAGTTAAAATCGATTTCTAAATAATAAGGCAGTAAGATGACTGAGTGGAAGCCTTGGAGGCATAGAGCAGATGTATTTCACACAGTTTTTGAGTAACCTTTGTATCATGAGAATGTTTTTTCTTAAGGAAGGCATGTGTTTGGTGAAAGATGTCCAGGTACAATGTTTTTGTAAGACAGATGCGTTTCTTGAAGAAGTGTTTTGGTCATTTCGTCTTCCGGCGGGAGTCGAACGGAATTAACACTCGAAATATGATACAGAGAGGTCATTGAGTCCGTTTTTTGCACTTTGATTGGATTTCTTCGTAGGTATTAAGTGGCTGTCCGCGAAATCTATGGACCATTGCAAGATTGCAACAGAGCAACAAAAAATTAGGAATTTAGAGCTTCTAATTTAATAAAGTTCTTTTGGTATGATCGGAACGAATCTCAATTCAGAAACGTAAGAACTTTGACTTGGCACGACTATGATTTTCGTGGTGAAGTTAGTTCTTAAATGATTTATTGTGAGTTAAAAATTCTGATACCCTAAATCCTAATTTAATTTCTTAATATAGTGAATTCAAGAAAAATAAAAATAAAGGTTCAGGACTTATATTATTTTTCTTGAATTCACTATATTCTTACGTTTCTAAATTGAGATTCGTTCCGGGACATATTGTTATTCAGGGACATATTGGGATTTGTTATTTATTTCAGACATGAAACATGAATGGTCATATTGGTCGTTCTAGAAAAACTTTAACATGTCTCTTTTAAAAAAGGCCCTCAAAAAGGTACAATACTTATAATTAAAAAATTACTGACACTCCGAACATAGATAGATAGATAGATAAACTCTTTATTGTTCACAGAAAACATCCCACACACACAAACATAGATGCACCCCAAAAAGATTACTTCCTTCTTGGACAGTCGGGTAAAAAGAAATGATTTAAAAAATGAAGAGCAGCTGCCGTTAAGAAATAAAAACCATAAAGCACAGAAATGAGTGGAACTTTTTCTTTTCACAGATTTTTTACTCGTAGAAAAGATGTTAAGTTTTTTTTCCACTGGCACGTACCAAATGTTGCAACGGCAGCTGCGCACGCGTCTTCAAGACAGTTTCGCGAATTTCTGAGACAGATGCCGTAAACTAAATTTCATTAAACGTAAAGAAAAACGTCGTAAGTCAATAGACGCAGTTAGCACTTACGTCGTTTTTTAGTTGAGCATAATTATCGACAATGTTGATTTGCGTTTATAAATACGCGGAAATGATAGTTCCAACAACGGAATAACGCTCATAATCGTATGCTAAGTTGTTTTATTGAGTTTTACTTTGTAAAACGTTGTCTTGTAGTGTATTTGAGCACGAAAACACTTGGCACACCTGACATTAAAGGAGCTGTACAAAGGCGAATGTATGGACAGTTTTTGCTCTGTATGTGGTGAAAGGATGATCTTTATGAACAAAGACATTGTTATTGAGGTGATTTCGCGCTTCGATGGTTCTTTTTGAGCTTCTGAAAGTAGAATGGTATGAAAAGAAACATGTAAAAATTTTACTATGAATACTGACGTGGTTTTGATTTTGCTTTGACGTCATTTTGCACCCCGCACCTGCAGAGCTGCCGTTGACGTCATGCGCGCGATTCGCCGCAGCCCGCAGTGCAAGGTCGCGCGCGTGTCACGCTTAGCATTCCTCGATAAAGGTCACCGAATGTGATTGAAACTATAGTCGGAATAACCGACTCAATTTAACGTGAGTGCTTTTTTATTAAAACAAGATGTAAAAATTTTGCTTAATTTAACTCCCCTTTTTTTAGCTATCTCATTCGCTCGTTTTCAATATTTTTTAATGTAAAATTTACGGAGAGAAATTTAAAAAAAATTGATCATTCAAAATCTTTAGAATATCATTTCTGACGTTTAAAAACAATTTTCATGTTATTATTTTTTTATTGACGAAGGAGAAGAAAACACTCGAAAACTGCTTTTTTCTTAATTATTCCTTAATTTTTTTGATTTTTTGCGTGGTTAAGTCCTGATATTTTAAATTATGTGATTTCTCCTTCTCCTTCACCAAATTAAAAATATTAAATGATTAAACAAATCAAATATCCTCTGTAATTTTTATACAAAAAAAATGTTGAAAAGGTGTGATTGAGATGGCGAGAATCAGGGGAGCGGGGCCTTAAACAGGGTTTTTGTAACTAGCCAACGACAGCTCGTAGGCAGCTTCCCCACATCATACCTAACAACTTTAGTTCTATGATTTTTAGTCATTCGTAATCACACCACACTAATATCATAAATGCGAAAGTGTGTGTGTGTATGTTTGTATGCAAGTGTGTTTGTTCCCGCTCAATTCTGTAACGGATGAACGGATTTGGATGACATTTAGTATGTAGGTGGCTTATTCCCTGGAATAGGCTTTATCCTGAAAAATTTAACCGTTCCAGTAGAATAGCGGGTGAAACCACGGGCGCAGCTAGTATTTTATGATTACATCAATGAGTAACAATCACTTGAAACACATTTGGAGATCTAGCGAAAAATGCTTGTAAATCGAAGTTTTTCAATTACTTTTTAAATCGATTTTAATCGAATGTCGTGTAATCATATTCGCCAACTTAGCTATACTAGACAATATAACCAACAAACGTTTATCAAAATAACCCCCGAATACTGAAACGTTTGTTAACTTTGACAAGGGATTAATTCTAATACTGCCTTAGTCTGGCACTAAGCAAATGACAAAGACAGCAATAAACTTAATCTGTCGTCAAAGTTAACAAACGTTTCAGTATTCGGGGGTATGATCTCTAATTTAAATAACTAATGAGGTGCATGAAAAAGCAAAAATACTTTTTTCACAGTTATGCTCCGTTGCGGGCATTATCTAGTAAAATTATAATAAGCTATACTAATGTATCTAAATACCTATGTCTATCACCGAAGGCTGAAGATATTCAAAATATCGATGATTTAAAAATTAAAAGAAGCCGCTAAGTTATGATCAAAATGTATATAAAACGTGTGTACTTGCGTACTAGAGATGACACCGCGATAAAAAGCTATGTCCATTTCATTGTAGCATATACGCCAAACTTCGCTCAGTCACTCTCTAGAGCTTACTGGATGAACACGTTTTATCACACTAATATTATAAATGGGAATGTTTGTGTGTATGTAAGTATGTAAGTGTGTTTGTTCCCGTTCATCTCTGTAATGGATTTGAATGAAATTTTGTATGGAGGTAGATTACACACTGGATTAACAAATAGGCTTCTTTTTATCCCGAAAAATTTAACCGTTCTTATAGAATAGCGAGTGAAACCGCAAGGAACAGCTAGTGTAGATATAAATATAATTACGAGACATGTTTTCGTGAAAAATTTTATCTTAGCAGCAGGCGAGTTTTATGATATTGAGAGATGAGATGAGCAAGTCGCTCGCCTGATGGGTGTCACGCTTGCTCAGTGTCACCCAGACGTTTGAATTATGCTCATCAACCTGAGATCTGACCGAGTTAAGTGTGGCACGGTGACCACATTTTTTTAACGCTTATAAGTCTGCGAAGCGTAGGCATACCTCCCACTAGGTGAACCGAAGACATTGTGAAATTCGTGGGCAACCGGTGGATGAAAGTGGCACGTTGTCGGTCGGTGTGGCGGTCTAAGGGGGAGGCCTATGTTTAGCTGTGGACGTCTTCTGGCTGATAACGCAAGTTCGTGTTTGACCACCAAGTCGCCTGGGCCCTTATTCTCTATTGCCATAACTAGCTTGTTACGCGCCATGTTAAGATAACTCCGTGTTAGTCGCATGAAACGGTATTCTCTGAGTTTCTTAAACGCGCGCTTGTTCACGTCGTGTCACGATTAGGAACCTAAACGCGGTTCCTAATCGTGGCACGACAATCGAGTTAAGAGCATGTTATGACGTCACGCGTTATTGGCAAGTTATCTCATGTGCGATAGAGAATAAGGGGCCTGTTAGTAAGCGATGATGTGGCCGAAGATGAATACATTAGGAGACGCTAGTCTCGACTTTTCGCTACAACATTTTGCGACCGAATTTGGTCGCTATGACGCAAAATTTCGACTTTGAACACGAATTGTTAACGAAAAAATGCAAACATAGCGTAGAATTTTGCATTTTGCGAAAATTCAACGCTATGTTTGCGTTTTTTCGTTAACAATTCGTGTTCGTTGTCGAATTTTTACTTCACAGCGACCGAATTCAGTCGCAAAGTGCTGTAGCGAAAAGTCGAGACTAGCGCCCCTGAGATGAATTGAAGGAATGGGATATCGCAACGTAACGCGGTGTCATTTCCAGTACTTAATGCTTTCTCAATGTTCTGGCATTATATTTCTAATCGGCGTCGGTTGCTAATTACTTACGGGTTAATCAACAAATTACCGGATGCCGTGGCTAAATAATCGTAAAAATACATGAAAAGTTGCTATAACTAGCAATTGGAATGCTAGCGATAATGAGAGCAAACTAATTATAGTTTTTAAGCTTTAGCGTCAATGATCTGCCTCTTATTTTCCACTTCATCGTCAGCTATTATTTATCCACTGATATGCCTCTTCTAGTTTTATTTATTTGCATCAGCCTTTAAACATCCCACTGCTGAAATATCGGCCTACCCTCGAAGGGTGAATGGGCCATATCCACCACGCTGGCCCAGTGCGGATTAGCGGATGCACATACGCCATCGAATTTCTTCTCCGGAAATATGCAGATTTCCTCACGATGTTTTCCTTCACCGAAAAGCCATTGGTATATCCGTAAAGAACTCATTGGTACGGGTTCGAACCCACGACCCAACGAATGTGAGGCGAGCGTGCGCCCACTGACTACCTCGACTAATTAATTAAAATTATAAACTAATTAATTAATTAATTAATTAAAAAGGTTAGTTTAATTTATAGGTCATAAGATTCCGTACCCAGGACGATCGAATACACCTATAAAAATGTACTCTCATTGGTTCATTGCTAAGCGCGAGTCAGCGTAACCTTGAGATAGCTAATGAGAACTCTTGTTTGTAGTCCTCGCAACCCAAGGTTTCCTCCAACTTATGTGAGTTTTGTTGGATCAACGATCTCGTAATGTGGTATTCTGTATATAATCTGTGGTCTAGGTCCTTTGCTAGTTATATGCCATTGTGACAGAGTGGTCACCGAGGAAGAGTTTACGGATTGCTATAATAAATTAATCATCCGGCAGCTAAATGATATATTGTTAAAATCGCGGATCGAACCAAGACCCCTTATTCTCAAAAGCTGAGATTAAATCTCATCTCGAAAAAAAATCGATCTTCAAGATTTCTTCTTCTCAACGCTATATTTCGAGATATTCTCGATGGCTAGCGTGCGAGATACATCTAGTATTCGGAGGCAATCGAGACGAGAGACAGTCGAGATTGGAATCTCGCAATCAATATCAATTTGTCATATCTCCGTTGGTGCCCTGGGTCCGTAACGTGACGTGTTTATTGCGATGATATTGAAGTTCAGCCGCCAACGCCGTGCGACCGCGAATCGTATCGCTGGGCAATAAGGTTCATGGTCGCACAGCGTCAGCAATGTAGCAAACAAATTTTAATAAGGATAAGAAATTCGTGGTACGAGCCTAGGGATCCTATTCCTGTGCGCTCGAGATTATCTCGATCACTGTCTCTCTCATTACGGATGTAAAGGGAGTGACGCTAACCGAGATAATCTCGAGCTTTTAAGAGATAAGCGTTTAAGATTCTATCGATCACTGTCTCTCTCATTGCAAATGTAATGGGATTGAAAGTGATCGGGATAATTTCGAGCACACAGGTAAAGGGTTCGGATTCGATTAGCGCGTGACAGTTGGCACAGCAAGAGAGCCCTACACCCAGCAGTGTGACAAAGAAGACTGTAGATGATGATGATGAAGTCTCATCTGCATACTCAATGTAATACCTAATTGAGTCAGATAATTGTACCCAATTATATTTGAACTTTATTAACTTATTTTTGTAAATATACATACAATTTGTAATAAATGCGTTTATTATACTTATTTTGTGTAAAATTACCCACAAATACTCACATACATATAGTTACCACGTATATTGCAGGCAAATTAATTTTATTACTTAGCAATAGTTGTTTTTCCCACAGACTGGGTTTCCTGATCTGAATAATAATTTAACTTTGAGATGAAGTTAAGTAATGTTTACTTACTTATTTGTATGTGCAACTCGTGCGCATGTCCCGTTGGGTTGACTAGACGTTTTTGAGAAAATCTTTACTTTTTACCCGACTGCTCCTCCTTATGAATTAATTAATAATTAATTTCCTTATGAATCCTCTCCATACTATGGTTGCCTGGAAGAGATAGCTTTCAGCAATAAGGCCGCCAGCTGTTACACTACTTTTTAAGCCTGTTTATAAATTATGTGTGAACAATAAAGAGTGAATCTTTCTATCTATCTGCTCAAGAAGGAGGGTAATGTTTTTGAGGTGTATAAAATACGTTTTTGAGGTGTATGGTTATGTAAATATATAAGTATACTAGCTGTGCCCCGCGGTTTCACCCGCTATTCTACAGGAACGGTTAAATTAAAAAAAAAAGTAGCCTGTGTTAATCCAGGAAAGAATCTAAGGAGGAAATCAAAGGAATCCAAGGAAGAGGAATCCTCCTTAACAAATTTCATCCAAATCCGTTCAGTCGTTTTAGAGTTGAACGGGAAGAAATACACTTACATACTTGCACACTTACACACAAACTTTCGCATTTATAATGTTAGTGTGATGTGATATGTTTGTGTGTTCCTATATTACCTCATGTAGCCTAAACGGCTTGACCGCTTTTGACGGGTGACACTATGCAATGGTTTTTTTTTTAACAACAGTACTTGTTTTAGGCAATTTGTTGACGAGACGAGCAAGTCATTCGACTGATTGTATGTGATTTGGGATGGGTTGGGTATATTGGCTTGTAGCTTAATTTTTAATTGAATACATCATCTATATCTATCTATACATAGTATAAAATAAACTCGCCTTCCGCGTCTGCATGTCTGTCTGTCCGTTTATCCGCTAACGGATTTTGATGCGGTTTCCACCATCAGTTAGATAATTTAATTAATCAAGATTTTTTTTGTTTGATAATTCTAAATTATCCGTGCGAAGCCGGGGCGGGTCGCTAGCAAAAACTAAACTATACATTTGAATAATAATTACCCAATATTCGACATCCTTAATGGGCTTAATCAGTGAGTAATCTGATAATCTGTAATTCGTATTCAATCTTACAGGCATCTCTATATCTCAATATTGAATGTGTAGTAGTATTTCCGTTTGGAGAAAATTCGATATCAGATCGAGATAGCAGAGCTAATTGAGCAGGAACTAGCGGCTGCTGAAACTCACGAGTCACACAGCGGGCAATGGAGAGAGCTATGCTCGGAGTTTTTTTGCGCGATAAAATCCGAAACGAGGATATTCGCCGAAGAACCAAAGTCACCGATATAGCTCTCAGAGTTTGCTAGCTGAAGTGGCAATGGGCAGGCCACATCACTCGAAGAACGGATAACCGATGGGGAAGAAAGGTTCTTGAGTGGCGACGGCGAAACGGAAGACGAATAGTAGGCAGGCATCAAAGACATTGTGAAAGTCGTGGGCCGGTGGATGCAAGTGGCACATTTTCGGTCGGTGTGGCGGTCTAAGGGGGAGGCCTATGTTCAGCAGTGGACGTTTTCTGGCTGATAATGTAGCGGCTGTGCGCACAGCACTAGTAAAGTTTGTGCCGGTAACTCCCATTTGTTCTATCTACAAAAATTAAGTAAATTCTGTATTAAAAATATCCTTACTTCAGTTTTTCGCGACAATTTTGGTCATGACACCATTGCAAGGTTGGCGTTTAGCCCCGCGGCGGAAATGGCTCTATAAAGTGACGTCACCCGACGCTGAGCGTTTTTATGTCACTGGCCAGTCATTCGTTTGTTGAACCTTTACACTCTGAGTACAGAGTTGGTGTTACCATAAATTTGGGAAACTAGGCCGGGGTTGATTGATTAATGACACTTAATGGATTTTGGTAGCCGCAGAAGTCGCGGTAGCTCAGCGGGAGCACGCTCGCCTCATATATTTGTGGGGTCGTAGGTTCAAGCCCAGGCCGGGAGAAAGAATATCTAGTACTTTATTAGGTAGAATTCGTTTGAAATAGTTTAAAATTAAATTTTCGAGACTGAAATTGAAATCGTATTCCAGCTTATAATGTTACTTCCACTAACATCATCATCATCATCAGCCGGAAGACGTCCACTGCTGAACAAAGGCCTCCCCCTCAGACCGCCAAACAGACTGACAACTTGCCCCTTGCACCGTCACCTGCCAGTTCCAACAGATGACCAGCGCTGGTTGGCTACAACCAGCATCTTGCTGAGTTGGGGCTGGTTTGTGGCAAAAAACTCTGTGTATTTTTTGTTTATTTTTCACTTTTAAATTAATTTTTCCATTTTTTTTGCTACAAATAAACTATTGTCTATTGCACCCACCGGTTGCTCGCGACTTTCAAAATGTCGTCCAGCTTGTGGGAGGCCTACCTGTGCTGCATCTTCCAGTTTGTGGTCAACACTCAAGAACTTTTTTTCCCCACCGGTTAACGGTTCTCGAGCGATGTGGCCTGCCCATTGCCACTTCAGCTTGCAAGCTTTGAGAGCTATGTCGGTGACTTTGGTTTTTCGGCAAATATCCTCGTTACGGATTTTATCGCCCAAAGAAACCCTGAGCATAGCTCTCTCCATTGCCCCCTGTACGACTTCGAGTTTCTCCAAAAGGTCAGCAGTTAAGGACCACGTTTCAGTTCCATATGTCGTCACTGGCAACACACATTGGTTGAAGACACTTTCCCTGTCCCTGTCTTTAGACACTGCGGGATTTTGGACGAAAAAAGACTTCCGTTTCGGACTTCCACTATAGTATTTTATTATTTTATGTTCATATAATATGCCATAATTATATAGATACTTAACTCTTTATTAAGAGCTATACCAAACGTTGATATCAATAACGCTAAGCAGTATTACGGAGAAACACACCTTCTTTACAAGGAAGCAGGCAAGGTTGTGGTCAAAAACCATATTTTTTTTAATCGGCTCCTAAGTATGTAATATTTTCCACGTTCGCCGCGGCCCGCAGTGCAAGGCACAATATCGCGAGCGCTTCATGCCATTCCTTAAAATTTAACTTGAGTATCCACGTCCGTTTTCAGAATAATTGTGGCGTCCCAGAAATCCCAAAAACCACAAACTTATGGTGACTACATTGACTGGACCAGCAAATATTATTATATTGGTTGTCAAACAGACCGTGTTTGGTTAGTCTTGCTTTAATTGAGAATTCGTATGAAACGGCTTTTCTATGAGGCGATGTTTTTTAAACCTATATTTGGGGTGATAATAAAATCTAGCCTGGCTAATTAAAATTAAATTGACTTGATCACACGTTACAGATCTTATAGCGAAGAATAAGAGAAGACTTACTTATTAATTCATGTATTGGACCAATTTTATTATATTTGACATGTAAATTTTATATTATGAAGAATTGTGAATTTATATTCATTTTAATTTAGCCTATATTATATAATAATATAATAGTAATTTTAGAATTTTGCTGGCTCGTCATACGCCTTAAAAATAATTTGTCAAGCATTTAATAATTAATAAATACTCCGGGATAACAATTAAATGTCACAATTTCAGGCGATTGGTGGAGGCGTCGGGTGTCCAGAATGCTGGCTTTTATAGTATAGGATTTTTATAGTTATTTCAGGTTATCGTTTTTAGGTAGTATTGTTAAGTTTTCTTTAATTGTCTGTTTTTTAAGTTGTACATAATAAATAATGTCATTTATTTAGTAACTAAATCGATAAATAAAATAGATAAGTCTTGGTTATATATATATATATATATATATATATATATATATATATATATATATTTATATATATATATATATATATATATATATATATATATATATATATAAATATTATTACAATTAAATGTCACAATTTCAGGCGATTGGTGGAGGCGTCGGGTGTCCAGAATGCTGGCTTTTATAGTATAGGATTTTTATAGTTATTTCAGGTTATCGTTTTTAGGTAGTATTGTTAAGTTTTCTTTAATTGTCTGTTTTTTAAGTTGTACATAATAAATAATGTCAGATTATTTATATCGATTTATATCGATTATCGATTTAGATTTAGAAAATAGATAAGTCTTGGTTATATATATATATATATATATATATAATATATATATATATATATATATAACCAAGACTTATCTATTTTATTTATCGATTTAGTTACTAAATAAATGACATTATTTATTATGTACAACTTAAAAAACAGACAATTAAAGAAAACTTAACAATACTACCTAAAAACGATAACCTGAAATAACTATAAAAATCCTATACTATAAAAGCCAGCATTCTGGACACCCGACGCCTCCACCAATCGCCTGAAATTGTGACATTTAATTGTAATAATATTTATATATATATATATATATATATATATATATATAAATATTTTCTTTATGACATAATAAGCGCACTACATTGATATTTCCGGCAGATCTACTGTTTAATTAATCCAAAAAAAAAACGCTGATTTTGTAATGGCGCGTGATAGGACACGTGTGACGTCACACACAAGTTAGTAGCCCCTGGCTTAGTTGGTAGCGCGTTTGCGTTAATTCAGACTACAAAGGTCGATATTACATATAAAAATAAATTCAATTACAAAAAAAAACCTAAAAATAAAATTTTATATTATATTACGTACTACATGTCAATAATAATACAAAAGAGACACTAACAGAAAACAGTTTTGTCAAACAGAAATTACAAAAAAATGTAATGTAAGTCTTGTCGTTTTTGGTGATGAGGTAAAATCTTCCAAAGATAACGTAGCGGCATTGGAGTATTAGGTTATGTAACACCTACTTCCCTTACTGGCCTGTGTCTCTTTGCTGAACGGATGGCAACGGAAACTCAAAGCAGCTCACTGCTCAGTGTACAGCGTAGGCCAGTATGCTTAAGAGGATACTCCTGCCGCGAGGTTTTGGCGCATTCGATATTTGAGATTGTATAGCTGTCGCCCTGTTTTTCGTGGGTGCTATACAGAGAGTTAGTGAATTTTCCTAGCTTTTTGACGAAGTTTGCGTTTCGGAGAGTCTGTTATCACCCATTAAATCTTAACAAAATCTTTTGTTTTCGGTGTCAATGGCTTGGAGAAACTATAATCTATGCCGCTGTTATGTTTCAAATATCGAATGCGTCAAAACCTCACAGGACTATCCTCTTAAAGTAGTCTAACAGCGTAGGCACTTAAAAAAGAGGTGACAAAGCTCACATAAAACAATCGGTCTAGATTCTAGATTTCATTCCGGGTACATTAACTCGAGTTTTTTTAGCTTAAATAAACGAGAGCCTAGAACATTGAAGAACTGGTTTAGGCAAAAACTGTAAAGTTCAAAGTGTTTGTTTTTTATTCAGTTTTTTTATTTGTAGTTTGAGGTCGAGTCGAGTTCAAACTAATTTAGAGTTAAGGCCGCGTCGCAGCCGAAGTCAAAAACTTCGGCTAGCAGCGGCAACGCCAGCGGGTTAGACGAGCGAACTGCTGTCTAACAAACGAGAGAGAAAGAGATAAAAAATCTTTCTCTTCTTCCCCTCTCCCGCTTCTCATATTTTCTCTTGTCAGTCCGCTGGTTATGGTTAACATAAAGCTTTCAGGGTTTGCAAGCTGAAGTGGCAATGGGCAGGTCACATCGCTTATTGAGTGTCACAATGTCGTCTAGGTGGATCGACATTGTGACACTCAATCGGGCAACCGGTGGATGCAAATGGTGGTGGTGCTATAATAGGGAGGCCTATGTACAGCAGTGGACGCGTTGCGGCTGATGATGATGTTGAAAATGCATACTGGACCACCAGGCCTCCCTAGCAAGTACCCACTGGCATAGTTGCTCTCTGCTTGGCGTCGTCCGTGCTCACAGAGTATCAAAAAGTGGACCTTCCATCGAGGCAGATAATGGTCAAAATGTCTTAGAAAAATCAAAGTAAACTTAACACAAATCCCGCTTCCGTCTTTCATCAAATATTTGACAGCTGTTTTTCAGGGGAATATCAAAAGAGCGTTCGGATATTGAAGCAAGCTTTCAATTCCTGTGGGGCTATTTAGTATGGCGCTACAGAACTTTTTGCGATTTTTCACATGTTAAAAAATCGCTTAGAAAAAATATTAATTAAAAGTATTTTTTTAATTTTATAAAAGTAATAGTAACAATTTTTTGTTTGAATAAAACGGGAATACTCACGTTTAATTGAGTCGGTTATTCCGACTATAGTTTCGATCACATTCGGTGACCTTTATCAAGGAATGCTCAGCGAGACATATAAATAGAATAATAATAACAAGTAATAACATAGTAACAAGATATAATAAAAGTGATATAATAGTAACAAGATGATTATTTGTTGACTTAAAATAGAGTAAGACTCTAATGAAATTTTATGACTAACAATGTCTCTGACAATAAAATTTGTTGGAGAAAGTCCAAAAAAAGCCTGCTATAGACAGCTTCTGAAAGTTTTGAAATTTTGATGCTAGTCTAATTCGTTAAAGAGAGGTCCCTATGTACTTACATACGTCTTACGGCTCGTACTACGTAGGCGATTTAAAGCTAAAGCGATAGCGAAGCGATCCGATGCGGTGACACGCGATACACGGTGATGCAATGCGTGGCGATGCAACGCGCTGGCTTTTTTCTACGTGCATCACGCCGCCGCGGCTTAGCCCCGCTATGCCACAGTCCTGCTATGCCACGGTCAATTTATACCTACCGAAAAATCCCGCTATGCCACGAACTCCATAAACAATAGAGGGTACACTTGAAAATAAAAGTGTTTAGAAATTCGGATGTAAATAAAGGTTATTTATTTTGTGTCAAGTTTTCGAAAATATGCAATTATATATTTTTAAAAAAAATGTTTCTAAGTAAAATCACAGATTAGACTTAAATTAAATCACAGTTTCAACAGATTTGTTCAAGACTTTCTATCCTAGGTAAAATAAAAATAAAATACGAAATTATTAGAATACTATTGGTATTCTATACTTTCTAGTTTCTACGTATATAAAAAAATGGTAAAGTATAAACTAAATAACAATATTTATTTATAAGTAAAATCACAGATTAGACTTAAACTAAATCACAGTTTCAACAGATTTGTTCTCAACAGTTTTATTTATTACAGATTATACTTAAACTAAAATATCACAGTTTCAACAGATTTGTTCTCAACAGTTTTTTTTATGACAGATTATACTTAAACTAAAATATCACAGTTTCAACAGATTTGTTCTCAACAGTTTTATTTATTACAGATTATACTTAAACTAAATCACAGTTTCAACAATTTGTTCTAGTTTTTTGTCTATACCTACATACCTAGCTATAATTACTGTTTTTACATTAACACAATTATTAAAATGTCAGTACTGTTTACTTTCTACGTATTTAGATTCTCTACATTACAATATAGAAAATAGAAACAAATATTTATTTATATAGATTAGACTTAAACTAAATCACAATTGCAACAAATTTGTTCGCCTCAATCAGCTGGGATCTACTTATTTGCTATATCTAGCTATAATTACAATTGTTACGGTAGCAAAATTATTAAAATGCAAGTAGAAATCACAGATTAAAGTAATTGGTTATTAGTCTTAGCATATTAATTTCTAATATAGATTTGTTTTGTTTTTGATTATGGCATACTTATTAACTGAGAAGCCTTTTCAAGGAATGCCCCAAGCGTGATGACTTTCATTTCGTATGCCTTTGTCAGTTCACCAATTTGGTTGTCGTTGTGAATGTTTGATGTTTTCCTGTAATTTATGTTTTGTTTTTTGATTTGTAGGCTGAAACCATAAAACAAATATTACAAAATGAACTAAGTACATTATTAAAAGTGCGCAATCTAAATAAAGGTTTAGTTTTATATAAGTTAAAGTTTATTTACTTTGCTTGCTTGATGTCGTAATGAGCAATGTCATGAGAAATCGTTTGTAGCTGTAGCAGTAAGGTAGGATTTCTGCCGATGTTTCTATTGAACCTAGAATTCCATGATTCAGCCAAATTGGTTGTTCTGTGACGCTCATCATGACAACACCAAATTAGATTTGGGTATTCCATCCACTGCGTGACAAAGTAATCGTTAAACTTCGTCACGTTTTCTTCATCAAAGCTGAGGACAACATATTTTTTATTTATATTTAAATTTAGTTGTATCCTTTATTTTAAAATATATT
The DNA here is from genome assembly GCA_947579745.1 of Apocheima hispidaria. Classification (NCBI taxonomy): domain Eukaryota; kingdom Metazoa; phylum Arthropoda; class Insecta; order Lepidoptera; family Geometridae; genus Apocheima; species Apocheima hispidaria. The sequence continues at coordinate 4,683,196 of OX388165.1, read as the reverse complement.
AGATACTGTAAAAAATTATGCATTAAATACCTATTCTCCATTATGTATAGCCAGCCGTCATCAATGTCTTCTTTTGGTAGAAGTGCCAAGCTCATACATAATTTGACATGTTTTGTTGTCTCAGAGTACTCAGTGAGCTTTAAAGATTTTGCTTTTCTGCAAATACTTCTCTGAAAATGTATGAAGCAGCCTCGTATCTCAATATCAGAAAATATCTTTTCTGTTGCATTAATTGCACCGGCTTCAAAGTCAAATGTGAATTTGCGTGGATGCCATTCGGGTAGAGCACCTTTAATTAATTCAAACATTTTTTCATACGTAGCGCCCTCTTTGTTTGTTAAAAGTACATAGAACATCGGGGCTATGTTTGTTGTTGAGTTTGTACTCCCACTGTCTCCGTGTATCACATATAACTGAAGAAATGGTGCCGGGCAACACTTAAATGTGCCATCTCCAAAGAAATGGGTGACATTCTTTACATGATCTTTGATCTCCGTAGAAGCAAAAATAATAATTCTGCTATTATGATCACAGTAGTCCGCCAATATGTTACTGTGGAACTCTTCTGGAATAATCACTTCGGTTGGATTTGCAAACCGAGTTTTTTGTACATTCAGCGATTTGTTCCTGCTTCTATATAAAGCTGTGCGTAAAGATTTGTAATCAGGTATTTTCCCCAACAAGTGAAAACCCTTATCTTTCATCTCACGCATGTTTTTTTCGTATATTTTCTGCACAGATTGATAATTATTACATACTTCTAATTTACACTGGTCGACTGCAACTGTCACTTCGTTTTTCACAAAATCTGGTATACATTGAGCCTTATGTTTGTTTTCTTTTATAATTAACTTGTCTTCTACGGTCACAGATCCACTGCACTTGATTACACTTCTACGATTCACACAGTACCAAATAACAGAATTTCTATTTTCTCGATGTTTGTGGTATTTACTACCAGCGTTCAAAAGCGTTTCGCCACCGCGTCGACTTTTTATAATTTTATAATTTTGTATAGGGCCACGAGAAGAACCTGCGCCCGACATAGCGACAGGTAAACTAGATTTTAAATCATCTTATCAATTGCAAACTGCAACTCAAGGTAGGTATGTCTATTTCACTCAGTCATTGTAATATATCTATCTCTTTTATTGTAATAAGAGTGAAAGCAATAGCGTAATTAGACCAATTAGTGAGGCCTTTGGTCTTACAGTGAGAAAGGACCGAAATATCCAGGTATAAACTGTTGGTAAGTCACCCTTTGCAGGTATCTAGAGATCACCTGTGTCAACTAATTTTGACGTTTTATTACTTATTGTGTATGGTTGACTAATGTAATTGGCGTATTGTGCCGTTTTAGTTAATAAATAATAAATAAATAAATAATAATAAATAAATTACGCCACATAAATTATGAAATATTTAACCAACTTTTTAAATCAATTTACAATTATGAATATATCTTGTTAACACTTAGATCAATTGAAAACGGTATTAATTGTTAACATTTTTCATTTCGACTGTCCAAGAAAGTAAATCGTGGCATAGCGGGAATTTTCGGTAGGTAAAAATTGACCGTGGCATAGGGGGACTGTGGCATACGAGGATTAAGCCGCCGCCGCCACGTTCAGTGGGCACTATTCATCTGTCATGGACGTTACATTTGTAGTATTCGCTTAATTTCGCACCGCAGCGCATCTTTGTAGTGGTAGGGCTCTCGTGCAGAGTCCGCCTGGGGAAGTACCACACCTTTGCCAGTTATTCAACCGCCGAGCAGTAGTGTGCAAGCATTACTGTGTTCCGGATTGAAGGGCAATGTTTCCAGCGTAATTACTGGGCATACAGAGACTTAACATCTAACATCTCAGGGTGACGAGCGCAGTGCATTGCCGCGCATAGTTTTGAACTGTTGAAGTTCAAAATTCTGGGTGGCACTGAACTGTTATGGGTAAGCGTGACGCTTAACATCAGGTGAGCGACTGGCTCGTCTCGTCACCGAGTACATAAAAAAAAAAACCGAGACCCGAGTCACGTTGGACACTTCATAAGGTATCCACTGTTTGATTTTTCGCGCCGAGTCGCGCCGCTTCGCGTTCGCGTTAAGATCGCTACGTAGAACGGCTCCTTATTGCTTTGTTAAGGATAATGATACACTGGCTATAATAGAATGAGGACAAAAAATGAACTGGTTCCATGATTATGGTAATTGGTAGTTATCACTTTCTATTATGTTTTGGGACATGAATGGAAAGTGTTTGTCCACCTGTCAGAGATTTTATACTTATTTGCTAGTTACTTGTTCCGCCCTGTGGTTTCACTCACGATTTAGTTTCACCGCATTTTTTCGGGTAAAATGTATGCTATACCCGCCCATGTGATGCCATTAGCTTTGGTTGACGATATTCACACAGCGCCATCTAGCCCCAAACTAAGCAAGCATGTACTATGAGAACCAGATAACTGATAGAATACATAAATACTTTCTTTTTTTAAGTACATGCATAGAATACATAGTAACACCCAGACAAAGAACGAACATCCACGTTCATCACACTAATGTTTGTCCTCGCTGGGAATCGAACCCACAACCTATAGATCAGAAGGCGGAAATCCACCCACTGAGCCACAAGGCTTTATCTTTCGTGCTAATTTTCGTCATTGTCTCCTCTCTTTTTTCTTCTCTACTTCAATCTAACCTCGACATCGTCGAAAACCTTAAACTCCCTCGTTTTTGTGTCCCTCGTTTCTCCCTCGTCCCCCGTTCCCTCGTTTTTGCGTCCCTCGTTTCTCCCTCGTCCCCCGTTCCCTCGTTTTTGCGTCCCTCGTTTCTCTCTCGTCCCCCGTTCCCTCGTTACTCCCTCGTCTCCCGTTCCCTCGTTTTTGCGTCCCTCGTTTCTCCCTCGTCCCCCGTTCCCTCGTTTTTGCGTCCCTCGTTTCTCTCTCGTCCCCCGTTCCCTCGTTACTCCCTCGTCTCCCGTTCCCTCGTTTTTGCGTCCTTCGTTTCTCCCTCGTCCCCCGTTCCCTCGTTTTTGCGTTCATATCATCGGTTTTCGTTCGTCGTCGCCTATTTTAACATTATTATATCCTCCAAAGTGCTGCATTATTATAATCACCGTGGGAATCGTAGTGACGACAATCATCGTATAAGGATAACTTCAACTAAACTACTTACAAAAACTAGTCATTCAGCCACTAGCTGTTTTTTAATCTATGGCCACTTACCATAACGGGATGGTACAGCCAGACTGAAATCGTCACAGTATGTAATTATTGATAAACAATACGGCAAGCTAGTTAGATTGTTCGACGCGGACGCGTGTCCAAAGGAATTGACAGCGATATAGACCAGTTTTTAACCGGCTGCCCAAGATAGACGGCAATGTTTTTTGGGGTGTATGTATGGGTACGTATAGAAATGTTAAAAATGTATATAGCTGAGGGCGATGTGTCTAAGGTTCAAAATGTTTACCATCAACAATACGTGAAATATTTTAAAATGTCGAAAGTCATTATTGACCGAGCGAAGGTCTCAGAGTTTACTGGGACAAATCGGCATTTGTATGTATGTTTGTATGTCTGTGTGTATATTTGTTGATCCGATACGTTGATCCGATCTTCATGAAATTTTGTAGGCAAGTAGTTCATTTCAATAAAAAAATTAAGTTCGAATAGCTTATTCGGTCAAGCGGTTGTGAAGATGAGGTCGCGAGGTCTCAGTTCGCCGCGAACTACTAGTAAATATGTTCAAATTGGCAAAATTCGATATGTCAAACGATGCAATTCGATATGTTTTGTTACGGTTTTCAGCATCAGTTAGATAATTTTTCTCGAAAGGTTTATCCTTCCGTATCCCGTATCCGGCGCGGCGGGTTGCATTTTTTTTCTGGATGAAAGATCTACTGGTTGTGTTATATTTGCTGTAGGTCACTATGAAAACTGACGTGGTTTTGATACATTTTGTTTTAATAAAACGGGAATACTCACGTTAAATTGAGTCGGTTATTCCGACTATAGTTTCGATCACATTCGGTGACCTTTATCAAGGAATGCTCAGCGAGACACGCGCGCGACCCCGTCTTGCCTTGCACCGTCTTGTCTTGGAGCGTTATTTGCTGTAGGTACTCGTACTTAGATGAAAATGACGTAACTATGATGTTAAGTTTCTGCCATGGTATGATGTTTAAACAGTGTTTCTTGCGCAAGTAGTTAACACACACTAGAAAAAAGGCACAGCTCAAGTGATAGTTATAAAGGCTCTACTTCGTTTTAGAAACCATTGCCGATTGAGCTAAAGAAAAGTTAAGAGTTGTTGAAGAAAACGAGCAATGGAGTTGGAAATGTTGCTGTGGATGTCAGTAAACCTAGGACACAGAATTTGCAGTATGGAATCACCAAATCATTTTTAGATTTTGCTTCACGCATACCTGTGTAATACTGTGTATGCATATAATTAAAAAACTCCCGTGTCACTCGTACCACACCATGTTATGTGGAATGGAGTTTATGGAGTTTATGGTTTATGGAGTTTATGTTTATGGAGTTTACTCGACACGAAAACTTTTTTGGGGCTTACGCGGCCGCGTCCGGGCGGTTAGATCAATGCAAGGAGTTTGAATATTGTGGCTTAGTAAACAGAGTTCAAACTTGGTATTTAATTAACTTCTATGCACGGCTTCCGCTAAGAAAGCCGCAAGAAAGTTTTCGCGTCGTCTGTCTGAGCCCTACAGACTTTTTGGTAGCATTTTCAGTTTGTGCCGAATTGCCTTACTGTATTCCTATGTATATAAGTACAAGTTAAGCACCTGTTTACACTCGACACTACGTGAGATTTAATAGAGACGTCGTGTGTGTACGTGACTTTTTGTGCTTTGTGTCGTACTTACACTGTTAGAATGTAAATGTTTTTGTTTAGCGTTTTTAGAAAACTACATTGTATTATGTCTACTAGAAATTTAATTTTTCATGCAAGTCAAGAGGAGCGTTAGCTGTCAGGCAACGACGAATCTTGTTAATTAAAATCGCTTGCAGAACCTGGACTAAATCATAACTAATAATATAAATGCGAATGTAACTCTGTCTCTCTGTCTGGCTGTCGCGTTATCACGGCTGAACAAATCGAGCTGAATTTTTACATAGAAGCAGATATAGGCTACTTTTTTTTATTGGTCCACGCGAACGAAGTCGCGGATAACAGCTAGTAAATAATAAATATTGGTAGACATTTTTCTCACACAGCGCCACCTAGCCCCAAACTAAGCAAGCTTGTACTATGGGAATCAGATAACTGATAAAAAAATCATGTTTTTTTTTGTAAATACAAAAATAATACAATAATACATTTACAATTATTAGACACATATTTTACACATATTTTTACACATTTATTTTATTTTATACATTTAATTTAATTTTTTTTACAATAATTTTACCTATGTAATCTTGACATGGCTAAGTGTAGTACCCTTGTGTTCCTATGGCAATAATAAATTGAACTATGTTGGAACTATGAACTATAGAAACACACAGACAGAGAACAAACATCTATGTCCAGGACCAGGATGTTATCGTGCAATTCTGGTGGCGATGATCATCGCGTCCCGTCCCACTCGTCCCAGCTTACTCGTAGGCGAGCGAGCGGGATAGCAAACGATTATCATCGCCACTAGGCTTAAACTAGTAGTTCGCGCCGAACTGAGACCTCGCGACCCCTATATCTTCAAAACTGCTGGACCGATTCAGCTCATATTCGAACTTAAAAATTGTATTGAAATGAACTACTTGCCTACAAAATTTCATGAAGATCGGATCAACGGTTCGCAAGTTATCATCGGACAAATATACACACAAACAAACATACATACAAATGCCGATTTGTCCCAATAAACTCTGAGACCTTCGCTTCGCTCGGTCGAAAATAAGGCCACTGATTGGCGCAGTAACTAGGCAGATGGCATCGAAAGATACCATCTGCATGCCTATACCCGGCAAAGGCATAGAGAAAGCTGCGGATGATGATGATGATTAGATTTAAGCTTGGCGTTTTTTTTGAAACGCTTGACCTCTTAGCAGATTTGATTGTAAAGATAGTGTGTTTTAATCGTTGAATAATAGGCAGTCGATTATTAGACTTATAACTCAACCTAGAGGGTATGAAGTCTACGTATTTAGCAAAAATTTCGCGGTTGCGCAAGAGGTAATAAACGCCCCAAAAACATTAACTTGAACAGTCAGTTAAACCTTTTACATATTTTCATGATGAAAGCTCTGAAATGTGCTTCATATTTTATGAATCTAGAGTTTTTCTGTAATATCGCGTCTAGTAGAAATATTTGGCTTACTCCAGAAATCCCCTTAGACAATCCCCTGCGTAGGGGATTTCTGGATTTTTTGTCCATTAATCCCCTTAGAATCAGTTTTAGAGGTGTAAGGGGATTATTGGCAGAAAAAAAACAGAAATCCCCTTAGCCATTTAATTCTGGTGAAGGGGATTTTTGGACAAAAAGTCTAGAAATCCCCTTAACCATTTAAATATTTGTCCGAGCGAAGCGAAGGTCTCAGAGTTTACTGGGACAAATCGGCATTTGTATGTATGTTTGTATGTTTGTGTGTATATTTGTCCGACGATAACTTGCGAACCGTTGATCCGATCTTCTTGAAATTTTGTAGGCAAGTAGTTCATTTCAATAAAAAAATTAAGTTCGAATATGAGCTGAATCGGTCGAAGGGTTGTGAAGATATAGGGGTCGCGAGGTCTCAGTTCAGCGCGAACTACTAGTTCTACGGAAGTGGATTTATGTTACAACGATAAGGCATGTGCCAGCCATCGCTCTCCTCAACCATACTGGACATACTGGGCGACACGCCACACGACGCCGCCGCAAGAAGCTCTTTAGTGAGCATGAGTGCTTTGGCTACTTACGCAAAACTTTCAGCAAAGAAAATGAAAGAAACATCTACACAACACTACAGTTTTACAAACCATATTTGAGTATTAATTTATAACTATAAGTTTTGACCTTTAATATATATACTTTGTAGGCATACCTACATGCATGAAATCGTAGGATTCCATCACAATAAGTTTGATCATCCGACCTAATAGTTTTTTTTCTTCTCAGACCTTGAAGCTTTTAAAAAACACTTCTTCCGCGTTCGATTGTTGATTGTATCTATGTATTCTTAAATTAAGCATAATAACTCTTTGTATAATTTGCAGGTATTCCATTGGCTCATTACTGAGAGATAAAAACGATTGTTTACAAACAAAGATTTTCACAAGAATACTTTGTCTGAGATGTGTTTCGAGATTTAGGTTTATGGAGGTTATAAAAAACATAGTATGGTTGTCGTAACCTAATAAACGGATTTTATTGATGCATTAATCACACAGTGCACAGGAATAGGTGGCTGATGATAAAGTACATAACTACCTAATTTTTCTTTAAAATTTTGGTAGTTCTTTAGTATTTAGTCAGTGTTACGTTTTGAAGTGAAGTAAAATACTTTACTTACAATCAAATTAAGTCTAAGTCATAGTCTAAAGCCGGGTCGAACCACCTAGGTTAAATTTAAACTACAGTCATATCGTAACAACATTTAAAACTCCCGTTAAGCAGATGTGTTATACATTTTAAACTATGGTCAAAATGACGGATAACACATGCTGGCTAAACTTCATGGTTTAGGTTAAAATTAATTTAACTATAACAGTAACTTGAAGTCGGATTATGATACAACCCAGCCTAAGTCAAGCCAAGTATGTCACGGTCAAGTCCAAGTTACGCGCAGTAAAATGTTGGATACTTAACTAAAGTTTCTATGGAGTTTTGGAAACAAAACAAAAAGTCACGTTTCACGACATTGTACTATTCACGCTCGTGCACGTTCACGAACACTTAATGAATAAAAATCCACCGTTTTTATACATTCAAAATCGTATTAAGTAATAAATAAGTAATATTTAGAATTAGTAAGAAAAAGTAAGTTAGTAAAGTAGTAGTAAATAGACGCTAAGTACGAACTACTGACATAGTTTATACTTTTTACATTCATAAGCTTACCTGTATTATAATAACTATATACTTATGAGTACTACTTACCGAATGTAATAGGTACTTACCTACTTATTTATTTAAATTAGCTTCTATGAGGCTAAAAATATTTCTTGATTTTTGTCCATTATTCCCCTTTCGCCTTTCAAATGGGATGCTTAGGGATTTTTTGGATAAACAGTCTAAAATCCCCATCGCAGGGATCTTCTAAGGAGATTTCTGGAGTATGCCATGATTTAGAAATTCAATCTTTTAAAGATTTTTGCCTTAGCTTTAGACTACACGTTTGCGTAACTCATTTTCAATTTAAAACTGCGAATGTTTTCGCAATTTGCACGAAATAAATCTAACATAATACTACCTGTAGTGGTGAAACCAGCTAGTAAAATGATATTGCGTGTCGAAGATGTCAGGTATTAACTCGTAGAACACGTTTGCAATGCCTAATTGAATATGTTAGCTAATATTCATATTTCACTCAAATTGTTTTATAGATATACGAACATTAAAAAACCGAATAATAAAATTCGGAATTAAATACTGGCCACACACAAAAACGTAACATTAAAGAAATAGTAACTCAATTAGGAGAAGATGACGTTCCATTTTCAAATCAGCTAATTTTCAAACTGGCCGCAAATAATCTTAGTAAAAGGCTGCAAAATTGGACTATTGCAGGCTGTTCCGTCCGACAGTCGATTATACTTCGCATATCCGACTTCGTTCCCACGGCTCCTACAAACGGGTTATTATTAAAACCTACTACTTTTTACACTCTACATTGAACGTTATATCATAGAGCTAAGGATTATATTTGTTTGTATTATGAGGCAGCTACATCAGGTGAGACATCACACAAAACGGACTCAAATGCACCGAGCATTGAATTCAAATTCAGAATCGCAGCTACTAGGAGATGCTGGCCACAAGAACACAATTTGAAATTCGAATTTGGAATCGTCGGTGAAGGATTTTAAGTCCTCTCTCGTTGTTTGAGAGTTGTTTAAAGTTATGTAGCGGTAAATTTTTCTTTTTTTGGCTGATGAGAACATATTAATTGTGCCAGTTGTGTATGCGTTTTGTTGATAGTTTTGAATGAAACATTACCTTGAAACTTTACAACTGTTTTAGACTTTATTTTTTGTGGCTTTACAGTTATAAACATATAATTTGTGGATAATTATCCATTATGTGTTCTTGTATCAGTGTACGTAAAACCGTTATAAGTGACGAAGTGTGTTGTTTTCAAAACTCCGCGGAAGCTTCCAATAAAACTTCCATCATGTTACTGAAGTAAGACTTGGATTCGACCGCGACCAAAATTGTTTTTATGTGTGTGAAATATAAACTTTAATTGACATGATCACAAAACTTGACACTGGCTAAATACGCTAAGTGTGTATGTATGTATCACACTAATATTACGAATGCGAAAGTTTGTGTGTAAGTGTCTAAGAATGTAAGTATTTAACGGATTTTAATGAAATTTGGAATGGAGGTAGCTTATAACCTGGACTACCACAGGAGTTACTTTTTAAACTAATATAATTAACGGTTCCTAAAACTCCTCTCTTTAGGTACATAATGTTAATTTATTTTTAAGCAATATCAGTGTTATCTATTCCCGTGTGAGTGAAAAAAATTAGGTAACAAAGAAATTTCAGCAAAATATACTTTACAACTGTCGAAGATAACAGCTACGTGGTTTCCGTCATTAAACTATCATGTACTACGTCCTAGAGACGACACCGGACATCATTGTAACTATTTAAATTGTGTCACATATGCCAAATAATCGCTACAAAAAAAAACATTATTCGCAAAATTGTGCCTGACATGTGGCGTAATACACACAAAAATAAACTTAATCGCATAAATATGCCTGGTGTGTCTCGTAGTACACACAAAATAAATCCTCTTTCGCAAAAATATGCCCAGGGGTCTCGTAGTACACCCTAAAATATTTAAGCAAATAATACAACAAAGCGCGTGATTACAAAGCGATCTCTAGTGAGAAACTGAGAGACATTGAGCAAAGTGACCACTGTTAAAATTCAATTCAATCCAATTCTTTATTTGCTCGTTAATGGGTAACATGGATCTTAAATTAAGTTTTAACAGCCAATAACAATCTCAGATCAGGCATGCAAATTAAATATTCCAAAATTGTTCAAATACATATGTCAAAAATAACTAAATCTAACAATTTAATATTTTGCGTGATATGCATACAAGCGACATGATGTGATGATGAAAAGGGACATCGAAATCGAATGCGGTGTCACCTCTATTAAGGCGAGGACTGATCGTGATTTGAAATGAGTGTTGTCCCGCTCAATGTTCTAAGGTTTAAAGTTTAAAATCGCATATCATACTTGATCAGAAAACGGTAAATTGTAGTTTTTCTTTGCTTTTTTGCCGATTATCGGAAATATACAAATCAATTAAAAAAAAAATTCTGGTTCGCCGTATAAACCACTAGCCTGGATATTTAATTTGTAAAAGAAAATTTGTAGCTACCGCTGAAAATTCAGAGCATTTGATTTCAGAAGGGCTTTTCAGGGGGCCATTTTGTGATATTTTATTTTGTAACTAAGAGAGATTTTCGAAATTTTATTCGGTTAAACGTAATTTCAGTTTTATTTTCTATCTGCAGTATTTTTTGCACCTGATTAACTAATCTCGTCTCTTCGAACAAAGCGCTGAAAAATGCTACTTTTTGTTGTTTTGCGATTGGACCTCGCCTTAAGTATAAATGCTCAATAATAACTATTGTTTAGACGACGATCAACAGCGTAAGTTTGCGGTAGCATTTTAACTTTGTTTATTTCTTTTTGTTTTCAAAGAGTTTGTTTGATCTGGATTGTTTTACGTTACGTTACACTCGGGACTTTGACTTCATTAAAGTAAATGAATCATCAAGAATTGGAGTTGTTTTGGTTCGAAGATAAACAATGATGCGATGAGATGAGATAATGGTTGTACACTCATGTTTAGGCTTCGACCAAATTAAAAAGAATGGGCGGGCCCTAACCACACAACTTCCTTAAAAATAACTAGTAGTTCGCGCCGAACTGAGACCTCGCGACCCCTATAACCTTCACAAACCCTAGACCGATTCAGCTTATATTCGAACTTAAAAACTGTATTGAAATTAACTACTTGCCTACAACATTTCATAAAGATCAGATCAACAGTTCGCAAGTTATCATCGGACAAATATACACACAAACATACAAACATATATACAAATGCCGATTTGTCCCATTAAACTCTGAGACTTTCGCTTCGCTCGGTCAACAAGTCAAAATCGAACTTAGGCTTCAATACGTAATTAGAAGTATGAGTAGTACATTTGTCGCAAAAAAGAGATAGCGAATAAGTCAAGGCATATTTTTGCGGATATTTGGATCGAATGTATTGACGAACGTACGTCTCGCACTTTTCACAGACTGAGAGCGACTGAAGCAAGATGAGTGCCGGCGCTCACTTGCGGCGGCGCTTAAAGTCTTCAAAATTCTCTTTTTTGGGCCCGTCTACTCATTTTACTTTGATCGAAGTGTTTAGGTATATTGGAACTTTTGGGAAAAAAAGTTAAGTTTGGTAAAAGTTTTTTATAGCATTATGTGGTTTTACACGAGAAAACCTCTTTCTTTATTTTCATACTGTTGTTTTACACGAGAAAACCTTTTTCTTTATTTCCATACTGTTGTTTTACACGAGAAAACCTTTTTCTTTATTTCCATACTGTTGTTTTACACGAGAAAACCTCTTTCTTTATTTCCATACTATTGTTTTACACGAGAAAACCACTTTTTTTTATTTCCATACTGTTGTTTTACACGAGAATACCTCTTTCTTTATTTCCATACTATTGTTTTACATGAGAAAACCACTTCCTTTAATTCTATTTTGTGGTTTTACAAGAGAAAACTATTTTATTGAATTTGAAAATAACCAAATCCTCATTTTTTTTGGCGCAAACGTGAAGAGTTCCGCGGGCTTATCCTCTAACTTTAAAACGTCCGTGATTCATGCCATCTCGCTCGTACCAACTTAGTCGCACTATGCGCGGTCCCGCTTGTGCAACTCTCGCAATCGCTTTCAGAGTTATGTGATAAGCCCACAGGTCGCGTCATTGCCAAAATGTGTGTCATTTTGACGGTGAATTATTATCCATTTAGCGTTTGAACGTGCACAACTGTTGGTGACTAATACTTATAATGCCGTACAATATGCATTTTCGTGCTAATTCCAAAACTCCGTAGTCTCCACCACTTACTAGGGTGGTAAGTACTTTTGACTTAGATTATGACTGAGACTTGTTTCAATTGTTAAATATTTACCTTAACTTGTTATATTATAACACTTTACACTGGCTAAATACATTCGATGTGGAGCCAAAATTTAAGAAATTAAATCCTTTCAACGGAAAAAGTGTTGTGGGAACCTTACCGAGTTATTTAATTGCCAATAGTTGCCCACCCTTGCCCCACCGAATCTATGCCCATGGCGCTAAAGCCAACTCTTTTCATCTGCATGCAAACGTGCATAACATCGTTTACTAAGAGTACGCTGCTGCCTGTCCTCCAGTGGTCGCAGTTGTAAGACATTCGTCCACTAACTTTTTCATTTAAAACTGCCAAAAGGTCGTACCCCTGGCCTTGCATCTTGACGTCGATCGGAATGAATTTCGTTTCACATTATCCATAGCAATAACAATTCATTCGGAATAACAAACATTTTCACCTACGCAGGCCCTTAGTCTGGCGCGGTAGAGATTCGAGAAAATATTAATTCTCGGTTTGCGTTATACTCCTTTTTACAAACTTTTATTTCAAATCGATTCGGATCAAATGTTGCAACAGAACATGTTGCATGTTGTTGTTTTAGACTAGGGCCGCTAGTCTCGACTTTTCGCTACAGCACTTTGCGACCGAATTCGGTCGTTATGACGCAAAAATTCGACAACGAACATCATCATATAAACATCTGCTTGGTCGGGAATCGAATACAAGATCGCGTCTTATAAGGCATACCTGCTCATACTCATTTATTTATAACCATAGGCTACACGGCACTGGCATTAATTAGATTCTGAGTGCACATTCATAATATAAAAAAAAAATAGCCATTATATAAGTCAGTAAAATAATAAATATTAAATTTAAGTATAACAATAATAGTCATATCCTTGTCTCACTCTCATGACACAGCTAATAGAGAATTTTTATGTATGTTTCATGTGACATGCAATTAATGTGACTGAATAATTGAATGTTTTTTTTTAAACTATTTACTTTTTGACATGTAACTAATTGTTATGAATAAATACTATGAACTATGAAGACAAAAGCCAAAATAAAATTGATAGCGCCAGAATAGGGGCCCAGGTGATGTATTACGTAACTCATCTCTGTTTTAAAATTTTAAAAATAAATCTTATGCATCATGTCATATTACGAAATAAGCGATTATGTAATAAAAAGTAGAAGTATTTCTAAAAATAAAGTTTTATTCATTTATATTTAAATATAAATTTAAATTTTAAATTAATGATGTATTTCGGTAAAATACTTACATAATGTGAGTATTTTTAACTTCTTAATAGGTATCTTTTTTTATGCAACTGAGTGTCGGTAAAATCAGTTCGCTCGCCTGAAGGTAAGCGCCAGGATGTCTCGTCCACACAAAAAGCGTAGTCACCCCCATGACTACCCCCATCACCCCTAAACGTTATCCGATTTCGACTATTTTTTTATATGTTATCCTGGAAATCTATGCTTGTATGTATATTTTTTTAATTTCGCAATATCTTCGTTATTATGGGCACTTAAAGTGACATTTTTTTTGCGTCGAAGATTAGTAGTTGTTTTTAGATTACCATAAAGTTTTTGCAAAAAAAAAATACAAAACTTAGCGGCATAGATTATGGCTTATCCTAGCCATTGAAATAAATCAAAAGATTTAGTTAAAGTTTAGGGAGTGATAACAGACTACCCCCGAAACACTAATTTCATCAAAAAGTCACTAACTCTCTCTATCGCACGCACGAGAAACAGAGCGACAGCTATACAATTTCAAATATCGAATGCGCCGAAACCTCGCGGAAGGACTGTCCTCTTAAATAACTTCATTTAAAACGGCTGTTAAACTTTTGCCGCCCTTACAACCCGCCTCTACAATTGTCGGTCCCTAGTTATGTTTTTTTTAAATTTAGTAATTGCGTCGAAATAGCACAAAAATATTTTTGGGTATATGTGTTATTGAAATGACAATGTACGACTTTAAACAACAGAGTATTGTATGCACTCAGGGTTCTGCAAGATATCTGAAATCTGACTAACATAATTCAGCAGGGCTAGCATGCGCACCGCGACAAAATCTTCTCTACTCTTCATGTCGTGAAAAATGAGACAAGCTTATACATAATCGCAGTGTTCTGTTCTTGCATAACAAAAAGATTTGTTATGCAAGACCCTACTGATCGTGCTATTTGAGGGGCCCAAAAAAAAACTGTCCATTAATTTGCCTCCTTAGATCAGTTGAAAACGGTATGACAGGGAAATAAAAAAAAAGTAAACTATAATATAATCGGAATGTTAGTTAGAACATATAACATTATCTACGATAAAAATAAAATAAAATAATATTTATTTAATAATAAAAACAAACACTTTATACTAAGACTATTCTAAATACAATCTAAACTTAATTAAAAGAGTTAAAATTACAACCAAAATTATTGTAAATTGAAACGGTATTAATTGTTAACATTTTCCATTTCGACTGTCCAAGAGAGCAAATCGTGGCATAGCGCGACTTTTCGGTAGAAAATTAAAATTAAATTAAATTATAATTGACCGTGGCATATCGGGACTGTGGCATACGAGGATTGAACCCTAAATTCTGTCGCCCAAGGCTCTTAGCTTAAAACCTTAGCTTCACTTTTAGTTACTTATTCAAACTGACGATAATCACATGGCACGCGATCAACTGATTTAATTATCCTTTATATGGTCGAATATCGACAAAACTCCAGGAAAAAAAAAAGAATAAAAAAAAAAAAAAAAAAAAAATATAAATAGCTTAAACTTCAAGATGCCAGTTCTTGCGCAAATTCCTATACCTTGTTAACTAAAATATCAGAATCCAGAAATGCAAAACAGCGCAACGTTTTGCTAAAGATACTTTTAAATGTTATCGAAAAGTGTTACCATAAAAATATCTGAGACCAGGATAACAATTTTAAGTTTTCGGTTGAGATTACACTCTGTAAAATTTGTATCATCTTCTACTCAAGTAAATAAAGCTCAAACTACAACCTGCTTAATTATTTCGTAGTTTTAGTATCGCAAATAAAAAACGTATTCCTCTATTAGTTACTGTATCAAATCATAATTACCGCGCGTAACTAATTTTAAACCAAAATATCTACACCTGAGACCTTAAAATTGTGTAAAAAATGTAACAAAGGAATATAATAAAATTCCTCTGAATCATTTGCACGTGAAGTTTTTTTACGTTTTAGTGTCTATAAACACTTGATCAACGACCTCCCGATTTAGCGAAATATAGGTTCATTCACAAACATTCATAATTTATTTGTGTTACAATGAGTTTCTAAACACTTACAATGAAATGTTATATTTGTAGTGATCCGTAAAAAAAAGAGAACAAAAAATGTCCAGAAACTTTAAAGCAATTAAATGCAGTTAAAAATAATATCCACGCTCTTTGTTAGTTGTTTTTAGTCTATAGTTATAGCTATGTTAGAAATAAAGTAGTTATGTAGTCATAGTTCTTAGTGTGTAGTTGTTTTTGCGGTTTTTCGGAATATTTCGTTTGACTCATAATCATAGGCATTGTCACAGTCTCAGTACCACAGATTAGATAATAGCTTTGGTACATTAATAATTTGATCAAATATCTCCTAAGCACCACTCCGAGCTGGCTGTAACTTATGCTACCAATAAGTATGCAACCAGTGTCTGGACAATTACCATCTACGCTGATCCACGCGAAACTAGCTGTTTTAGGCATTGCCAAAGAATTACACAGACATAGAACTGTCTTAAGCTAAAAAGCTAAAACTCATATCATGGTTGTACGTTATTTGGCGTGTAGGCTGAGTTGCTAGCGCAAGTGTCAGAATTTTTGGGCCGCCCGATAGCATGAGTATGTAAAAGTTAACTGGAACTTTCACAGTTTCTCGACAAAACCAAATTATATACGTTAAATATGTAGGTTATTTGGCGTATAAGCAAAAAATATAACAAGGGTAGTTTAAAAAATAATAAAAGTAATATTACAATAAAACAAAATAAAGTGTTTGGTACATAATACTATTGACCGAGGTAATTGCTAAATTTGCCGGCCAGAAGCGACTTTTATTTGCAAAGGATCGGAAGACGTGGCTTGAAATGGAAGAGGCATTTATAACCTTTACCTTTAAATAAAGGCCCTTAATTAAATTTATTGTAATTTTTTGAAGTTTTGTATAGACTGAAAGTTGTAATGTAGGGTGTTCTGAATCGCGCAAACGAAGTTTTTTGCTCGAGACGAACGTATTCATTTGTATACCTTGAAGCTTTGATTGGTCCTGTTAGGACTGCGGTTATATTCCTCTCACTTATAATATTGGTTTGGATTGTACTATTGAAGTCACAAGTAGCCTATTCTATTTCCATTCTACATTCACCTAACTCTACATCACTGTAAGCCTCCGCTTGAGAAATGTCATTTATTCCTCTTGTCACGTCCAAAGGCCAAAAGCGCAGAATAACTAACAGTAGGCATCCAAAAGGTTGAAGAACGCGGAATCGGTCGAATTTCTAAGAATTTTCACACAAACGGAACAATCCACCTCTTTATGCATGCAAGTGCTTGTATGACCTGATATATTCAACATTTTGGGAATCAACGGAATCAGTGATAGAAAACATTGTTTTTATAATTGATTCCCATGGAACCCTATGACGTTTCAAACAGAAGAAGACGCGCAACATTCTAATATTCATTCACAAAATATGGGTTCTGGTAGGAATTGGGCTGCCTCGACACATAATGACTAAGATAGAGTGATCATCATCATCGGAAATTTTTCAGCCTACTGCAGAGCATAAGCCTCTTCCCTCATTCGCCAATCTACCCTGTTTTGTGCCAATCTCGTCCAGGGGAATTAAAAACAAAACAATATTGTTTTATTCGCCTTTTTAGGGTTTCATAGTATTTTTTATTTTTTATACGCAACAAGATTTAAAAATAGAGAACAAAAGTTTCTATATGCACTGATTCACGGATCTGTGTGAGGACGATTGTCCGGTCCGGTCGACGTTCCGGTTCGGTCCGTTAGAGAGAGTGATACTGTAGAATATATTTTTATGTTACTGAGTAACGAGACGAGTAAGTCGCTCTCCTGATAGTACGTGTCACGCTTGCCCATAACAGTTCAGCACCACTTAAGTTTTAATTTAAAAAAACCAAAGCTTTTTTTGATGTTAAATCTAAAGATAAAAGGGCATTCAAAAAGGTGTAGGAGACTCCTACTAGGAGTCTTATGCCCCTGCAGTGGACTGAAAATAGCTGCCAGTGATGATGATGACTAAACGTAGCTATAATTTGAACAAATATTTACGGAACTTAGCGTAGTCGATATCAGTGAAATTTGAGGACGTCCGTAAAAAAACGACAGCTCCGGCAAAAGTTATGGGAAATCGAAGGTGTATAAAATTTTACGTCAAGTAACAATACATTTCAAGCATCAATAAACTTGCTGCCGACGTTTAATATGTTCTTTCAATTACGAGTACACTTTGATTGTAATCCACTTTCAGCATGGTATAGACTTATATCAAGGTCTATATATTGATTTTCCGGAAGGTGAATAGTCCAATAACCGATGGGGAAGAAAGATTTTTGAGTGGCGACAACGAACCGGAAGACGCAGTGTAAGTGGACTGACGACATTGTGAAAGTCGCGGGCGGATGGATGAAAATAGAAAATTGTCGTTCAGTGTGGTGGAGGCCTATGTTCCGGAGTGGACGTCGGGCTAATGATGACAGTGATGATGAATAGTGCAATGATAGACTGTCAAGAGATTTCGCTATAGATATATGATTATGAGTTTACGTCGCAAATCGCAATGCACTTTTGAGCAAAATCTTAAATCGCGGCCATATTCCAGTACGCTGATTAAATATTCCCATGTTTAAATTATAAAACGAACAATGGGTAATGGTTATACAATAGGGATATAACTGAAAGTAGCCCAGCAGCTGTAGTTTGTTTTTATCATTATCTTCATCTATCTAAATATACAATGTCGCCATCGGCAAGAGACCGCCCGAAAACGTCTTATAGTACTCATCATTATGAACAACTTTTACTATGGGACCAACCCTGAAACCGAGAGAAAAAATCTGCTGTTCCATAAGAAAAATGTCAATGACTATCTACGAAATGTATGGAACAGCAGATTCTTTGCTTTGCCGCTTATGATAGAGACGTGAAATTTGGACCCAGCTTTCCCCAAATGTACTAAGTGAACAGTAAGAACGGATTTTGCGAAATTGCACCTCTATGGGGATAAAATGGACCCCCAAACTTTGTATGTATATAAAAACTTTTTTCCATGCTACACTAATAAAACTCCGTTTGTATACTGAGTACAAGAAATAAAGAAACACATGTTGTAGGATTTTTCGAAAATTAACCCCTAAAGAGATAAAGTGGGTGTTTAAATTGCCTATGCGACTGAAGGCATGCGGGGGAGATAGTTCGTAACTTTATAGTAACGTTTGATAAGAATATAAAATAGGCCGCTCAGTTTTGGATTCTGATGAGGCCCACCAAAAAATCGGGCCTAACCCGAGAACTACAAAAAACTTATTGTTTTATCGACATCTCATTCTAACTAGAGCTATGCTAAGCTTAATTAAATACGACCCTGAAAATCTAATTGTTCTTTGCTGATAATACACTAGTGTTTATATTTGACAGATAGATATTGTTTTGAAACTGGTTGATACACATTGTTTTTAATAGAGCTAACAGACCTGTGTATTTATTTCGCTCGGACCGCCGCCATCAATAAACGAGAGAGAACATATGGAAATATATTTTCCTCCCGTTGATATGCTTAATAACAATATAATATTTAAAAAAAGCATATATAATATCGCTGGACTGACTCAAAACTAAGAATAATGGGAACGGGAAGCAATTGAACTGATAGTATCTCTGTCCGGACTGGGCAAAAAAAAAAAGAAAACATCCATAGCAACTGGATGTACTCGTAGGTCTTTCCAAATTTATGATTTAGGATATGGGATATTATGTTTGTATTTGTAACCAGTCTGAGAACTACGCCAGTGGGTGCCACAGAGTCTTACACGCTATGATGTAATTTTATTGATTTCACATCATTAAAAGAAACCTAAATAAGCCTTTAATTATACATTATTGATAACTATAATGGTATCGTATGTTCATTAATGCAGAATGTAAGATAAATTTAATGAAAACTGTCGTGGTTAATTTCGCGCTTCGTTTTAATATGCAAATAATCTTTATAACCTGTGGTGCTCAAAGTATAATTTTATTAGTTCTTTCTGAAGTGTTTGATACCCACGTAAAATAATTTGTTTTAATGATAAACATACTGAATCAATTTAGCAATTTATGTGAAGTTTCGTTCGAGGTGTACAAAGATTTATACTTGTTATGTTTTATGGAGCACTGGAATGCTGAAAGTTTCTTTGCTGATAAAATACGGAACGAGGATATTCGCCGAAGAACTAAAGTCATAGACATAGCTTTCAGGGTTAAAGTGGTAATGGGGAGGCAACAAACAACGCTCGGAGAACGGATAACCGATGCGGTTGTAAATGGCAGATTGATAGATTGGCAATATAGCGGTGTAAAAGGGAAGATATCAGTGGTCGTCTTCTACCTAATGGTTATGATTAAATATCTAATTATGTTTTTTTTGATATGGAAGCTGACGTGTTTTTAAATCATTTCGTTTTATAATACTTACGTTAATTTGAGGTTATTTCAAATATAATTTCGAAAACATCAAATGTTCTTTTTAAGGAGTGTCCTATACTGACATTTTAGGAATCTCATAAAATTAGGTACGTTTTATATGAAAAAAAAAATATAGGTTCGGGTAGATGCGGTCTAGGATGGAGCACGCCTACTTTGGAGGAACCTGATGGAATCATGATTCATATAGTTAAAAGAAATAATGTATCATCTTATCAGTGGGTAACTAAATATAGCTGAAAGTTTTAGAACCGTTAAGTTGTACGCACAATAAGTTTTCACAGACCAAGCTACCTTGGACTTAATACGAGTGATTTATATCGCAATTATTGTTATGATAGACGTAACCCGTCAGATGTGATTGGGACAATGCTGTCGCCGTTCTATTGTGATGCATGTCTTTGTTTGCTATTCACTGTTGGTGTTTATCTGTGGCATATCCGTTTGGTGAATTTCGGACAAGTTCCATTTGAATTGTAGATTTCTCTTTCTTCTGTATCAGCCTTTAAACATTCCACTGCTGAGATATCGGCCTACCCTCGAAGGGTGATTAGGCCATGTCCACCACGCTGGCCCAGTGCGGGTTGGTGGATTCACATACGCCATCGAATTTCTTCTCCGGTAGTTCTCTCTTTTTTGTAGATTTCTAAATATATATAAATAAAAGAAAAAGATCTTTATATCTCAGACCTCAGAGTGACGAAGCGCAGGACAATGCCACGCGATTATTTGAACTGCCCTACTTATATCAGTGTTATGGGCAAGCCTGACGCTTACCATCAAGCGAGCGATTTGCTCGTCTTGTAACTTACTCTAATTTAAAAAAATACTTCAAACGAAAGTACCTAATTGTCAATTTAAAATCACAAAAAGACCAAGTAGTAACTTAGCTCTTAATAATTCGCAACTTGACTTGAGTTTTACCACTCACCTTCCCTCACGCGTGCTCGAGAGCAACTGTCTGGATGACTCTCATCTATCAGAACACCTGATCATTTCGCCACGTGCGTACTTCATATTAATTTGTTGACGAACTCTGAATTTTTTAAATAATGTTTTTACGTTTGATAGTAAAAGACCTTATGATATATGAGAAAGATTTTAAATTCACTTGGCAGTTGGGCTAGGTTGACCAGAGCAGGTTTACTATCACACAACTTTGTACTGCCAGAACCAGAACTCGAAAAGTATTCATTATTTTTTTGTTTTCTTTTAATATCCTAATAGTTTTTTTTTTTTTTTTTTTTTTAATTTTCTGTTCGTTTTATTTTGTTATCTTGCTAGTTCCTAATAACCAACAACATGTGGTTATACTATCAGGATAACGAAATAAAACAAATAATGTATACTCTCGTATTTTGGCGGTACAAAGTTGTTTGAAAACTACCAGTACAAACTTCTCCTGTTTCCTCCCTGAATAATGACACTACAGGCATAAAATGTATATCTACCACTGCCATGATCAGTTATACGTTTGTATGAAATAGACGATCGGATAGCTTTCTCTTAACGACATTAACAGCATCAAGCTCAACATTAAGCTAAATTGATTTAAACTCTACTCGCAACCTCTAGGTTAACTCTAGGCTTACGAGAAAAAGATAGATACACTTTCGCGCGCAGATGAAAAGAGACGGCTTTAGCGCGCGCTAGTCAAAAATCCAGATAATTGCCAATTACATCTAAACTAGGAAATCAATCGAAATTCTGTTCTATGCAATCCTATATATTATTACTATCTCACTATTAGTGTAATAATCACTTGA
Organism: Apocheima hispidaria; assembly: GCA_947579745.1. Taxonomy (NCBI): domain Eukaryota; kingdom Metazoa; phylum Arthropoda; class Insecta; order Lepidoptera; family Geometridae; genus Apocheima; species Apocheima hispidaria. Next base: position 4,661,330 of record OX388165.1, on the reverse strand, counting down.
ATATTTACAAGGGGTTCCGAGAGCCAGCGAAATAATGTGCGTAAATTTTCAATGTTTTTTTTTATCTAGAAATAGTCATAATATTTCCCGCCATGCAATACTAAATGACAGAGTCAAAAAAAATATGTCCCAAAGTAAGATTTTTAATCTACGCAACTAATGAGGGGCACTAAATAGAAAAAACACAAATTTATCAAAGTAGCCCGTTAAACGGGTGTAGCAATTTCTCAGCTAAATTGAACTTTATTCTAAAAGGCAAAAATGATAAAAGTCAGTAAGTGGAAAATCATTTTCATAACTTCACCCTACCACTTGGGGAAACACTCCTGAACCTCACTTAAGGGTTGTTTCCGATTTGAAAGGTCTGATAAATTAATTGGCGAAATATTTCTGATGATGTCAGTAGATAAAGGAGAAGTGGGGCGTGCTCTCAAACTTGGGAACTGAAGGGTTTTTAACGGAACTCACTTTGAAAAGTTCTAGATCGATCTAGTACGAGTATCTACGTTAGTAAGAGTACGTAACTTCGGAAAAGGGTTTCACCCGACTAAAATGCTCTTTTTGCGTACTGTACCCGACAGACTAAGGTTTTATTTAAAATTTCGGTACGAGATGAGTTGATAATAGCAAGTAATATAAATCGGGATGAATCGAGAATAGAAAAAATAAAAAAACAGGCGTGGGACAAGTCAATAATAGAAAGTGGCTTGATTTAAGAAAATGACATCCATTGGGGCGAAGACGGAACGACCCGGTTTTTGGAAACCTATTGGAGAGGTTTCGTTCGATTGATATAGTTGTATATAGAGGTGGGTGGTCAATGACTATCCCCGGAGGTCTTTGTTGAGCAGTGGACTTTCCGGCTGATGATGATGATGTAGGTCCGTCTTTTCCTCATATCCTGTTTTTACCCGGCAATGCAAGAAGTCGCGGGCAACCGCTGGATGCAAGTGGCACGTTATCGTTCGCTGTGGCGCGCTACAAAAAATAAACACTCAATTGTGTTAAAATAACAATGTGTGATTTAAAAGCAATTTTTAAGCTTATTTTTTTGGCGCTTTCGCCAATTTTGTCTTGAAAAGGAAATATTAAGGTGACTGAAAAATCTTGAAAAAATGTTTTATTTCTTATTTTTCGTTAAAATAAAAAATATTAACTTATTAAAATCAGTGTATTTATTTTAATATGGGATCTGTTTTTTAATATTTTTATAAAATTATAATTATTTTTATACACATTTTTTTTTTGCGATAGCTTAATTAGGAAGCGGACTCGAGTCGTACCATTTTTGCACGTAGAGCGTACGTTTCATTTTTTGTACATTTTATTTTTCTTATATGGGTAAAATATAACCTGAAATAAATGAATTTGAATTTGACAAGAGTGACTAAGTACCGGCCCGTAGACAGAAGAGAAACATTTTTTACTGTGGGCCCGTACGCCTCCGGGTCAGCCAGAGGCCAGTGTTGCTCTATGTTTACGCCTAATCAACAGGTAGGCCAATAATTCTTTATTAATAGTTTAATTTTTTTCTTAGTGCTTTGTTAATTTCTACTATCCAATTTTTTTTTTTTAGGTATTTAGTAGGTTACATTGTTTAGTAACTTACGGTTTGGTCTAGACTGTAAAGATGCTTATTTTTTTAAATATAAAATTTAATGTAAAATTAATTGTGTTAACATTTTTTAAATGGCTTATTGTAAAGTAGTATATACTGCAGTTCACATACAATTGCACTTTGCAGAATACTGCATTAAAAATAACAATCATATCTCCTTGCAATCCTCTCACTTTTTATCCTCCTTGGCACAAGTTGATTGTTTGTCTCTCTCCCACGGTTTCACTCCATTCTCTCCTTCCTCTATGCCAATGGTTCCGGTGATCATAAACCTGAGCTTATGAGAACATACAGTGAAAGACGGATTGCGTAATCGACTTGAATCAGAATTGTTCTGACGGAGTAACAGAGTTATAATAATAATTCAAGTTTATATAATACTAACAGCGCTCTGAGGTTTCACCCGCTATACCATAGGAATAGCATATTTTTCCAGGATAAAAAGTAGCCTATGTAATTATCCAGGGTATAAGCGACCTCCATAACAAACTTCATTCAAATCCGTTCAGCCGTTACCGAGTTGAACGGGAATAAACACACAAACACTGCCGCGCATAGTTTTGAACTGTTGAAGTTCAAAATTCTGGGTGGCACTGAACTGTTATGGGCAAGCGTCACGCTTAACATGAGGTGAGCGACTAGCTGGTCTCGTCAATAAGTAACATAAAAAATAAAAAAAACTCACACAAACATTCATTTATAATATTAGTGTGATAATTACGTTTACAAAGAAGTATGTTTTAGTGGTACTGGAAACATTGCTCTTCAATTCGGAACACAGTAATGTTTGCACACTACTGCTAGGCAGTTGATTAATTGGCAAAGGTGTGGTACTTCCCCAGTGGAAATCTGCAAAAATTCTATGGCTATCTCAAAGTAAATCTGATAGCGATTGAATACTTATACCGTAGCTGTGCTGATAGCGTAGCTCACCTAACCGAGCTACGCTTACCGTTAACCGATCACCGATGAATGGACGACCAACGGACCAAAGGAAGATGAATTGGTACCGTCTGGCCCCTCGAACGTAGATTTTTTTCATTATTGAATAGAATAGAATAGAATATAATTTATACGACATAATAATTACATACAGCTTTTTGGGCACCTTACCCGTAGACAGCGACCTAAATGCGGTTTTATTTGTAGATATTTTAGATTTAATTTATTTCAGTATTTAAGTATTTTAATTTCATATATTGAGCATTAACCTCGGTCAACGTCTTTTCTGTTAGTTTTTCTGTGTACACAAGTATGTGAATTACGATCTAGAACTGTTCTTATCTAAGATATTATCTTGGTTGTAGTACTTTAATTTTGTTGTTGTTACTTGTTAGTATTTTAATTTTGTTTGTAGTTTTAGTTTTGTTATTTTTAAGTTTAAATTATAAATATAGTTTACTTTTATATAAACTTTATAATTACATACTTAAAGTAAAGTAACATCTATTTCTATTACATTAGTTATAGTTATATTACATAGTTAGAGATAACAAATTGAAAGTAAAATAAAGATAATTATAACAATAATAATGTCGAAAAGAACCCTTCTCAGCATAAACGCTGAGAGTGTCGGACACTCAGCGCTGATTTTCAGAAGGGAACCCTTCATACGTGACGACAAAAGTGATAAAAGTATCAAGAAAGTAAAAACTAAATTTAACATACTTACTAGTAGTTCGCAACGAACTATATACCCCTATATCTTCACAACCTCTGGACCGATTCAGCTCATATTCGAACTTAAAAATTGTATTGAAATGAACTACTTGCCTAAATTTCATGAAGATCGGATCAACGGTTCGCAAGTTATCATCGGACAAATATACACACAAACATACAAACATACATACAAATGTAAACTCTGAGACCTTCGCTTCGCTCGGTCAAAAATAGAAACATAGGGTATAATTACTTAAATAAATACAGATACACTATAAGATTAGATACGAGAATTGTAAATGTTACAGTTGTGATCGTGTCTTGTTGAAAAAACCTCCAAAATCCATGTTTGACAGCGCAACATTGCGCATCCGTCATACGCTTTTCTCCCCTAAATGTGACTCTATTTGCTATTTTTTTTGATACTAATTTAATAATTTGTTTTAATTTTAAGTAGGTAAGTAGGTAGGTTATTTTTTATTGTATATATGTATATAATTTTTGGTATTAAAATATTAATAACGTAATTTCATAAAAAAAAAACCTTAAGCTAATCATAATAGTAGATAATATATTTAAAAATGTCCAAATTGATAATGGTTGAAAAATAAACAAATTTTTGGCTAGCCTATGTTCAGCAGTTGACGTCTTCCGGCTGATGATGAAGATGATGTTGAAGAGGTTAAAGCTATAGCAATTAAATTAAACCATAGATTCAGGTATTAAATAACATTTTAAATTTATTGTAAGATTGTAGAGGTAAATTAGTTAATGTTCGCCCACTCAAGCGGCCAAGGCTGTATGCCTTAATGACTGCAAGCACAAGGTAAATCACGTCGCATCACTCTACGCTTGTCAGCCGTAGGGATGGGAATAGTCGATAAAACATATATTTCTGGTCACGATGAAAATATGTGATTTCTTGGCTTACCAACGAGGTTATTTAACCCGATAATAAACAATACTCATCGGATGTAATCGAAACTATAGTAGGAATAACCGACTCAATCTAACGTGAGTGTTCCCGTTTTATTAAAACAAAATGAGCTAAGAAATACTTTGCTCCTTTTTCTATTGCCTGTCCCAAACTAGCGACTATCGCCCCGAATTGTCGAGAAACGAGGCGATAGCCGCCAATCAGAGATGCGTAGACTCGTCTCTGATTGGCGGATTTTACTTACCTGCAAGTCTGGTACAGGCATATCACGTTTATCGTAGAATTATTCTTTTAGGTTCTCTTATGTTACGAGTGAATTCAATATTTCACAATTAAATTAAGTCTCAGTTATAGTCTAAGTCACGGTCAAGTCCACGTCGTGCCCCAGTAAAGTGATGGAGACTTTTCTAGAGATTTCTATGGAGTTTTGGAAACGACACGAATAGTCACGTTTCACAACATTATACTATTCACCAACACTCGTGCACGTTCACGAACATTTGATGTTAAAAAAAAACATAATTTTTACACATTAGCACTCGAAATAACACAAGTTTTGGAAAATTATCAGAGCACCTGGTTGACGCGACGCGTGACCAAAATGCTGGCGTTTATTTGGCGCAACGCATAAGCATTGCCATTCATCTTAAATGCTGGGTAAGCTGCCAACTGGTAGTGGGCTTGCACATTTGGATTATCTATAGACCTTTAATGGTCTCTGGATAATCCGACTGCTATTTTAAGTAGTATTCTAAGTAGATTAGGTAGTTGTAGTCTGTATGTATGTTGCTTAGTTAATAAAGGCAAATGCCGGTTTTTTTTTTTATCGACATTGTCACATTTCTATTGTTGCAAAAAATAATCCCACGATTCCGCCCTACGGACGTCGTCTCCATGACGCATCGCATCGCTCTCGGGCACTAGGCTATACATTCTCAGACGCTACGGCAGCGGAAACCTTGAGCAATATATGATGACAATAGAAAATATCCGTACGTAATAATTCGGCGAGTCTTTTGTTAAAATAAAAGAATCTTACGCGCGTGAGCATTTGAGTAAGGCAGGGCAGGCTCCGCTCGAGCTTCATCTTGGTGAAGATGATATTTTTTAAGGAGTGCTAAAAGCGTGTTATTTTTGGCGGGAACGTGAAGAAGTAATAACGCGTCATTAAATTATTTTCCGACACTTGTGATATTTCAAGTTTTAATTTGTTGAAGCGGTATTCACGGTTTTTTTTTATTCGTTAACCCCCGAATAGTGAAACGTTTGTTAACTTTGACGACAGATTAAGTTTATTGATGTCTTTGTCATTTGCTTAATGCCAGACAAAGGCAGTATTAGAATTAATCTGTTCTCAAAGTTAACAAACGTTTCAGTATTCGGGGTTAAGTGTTTAATGTGCACGAGTGTTGGTAAATAGTGTAGTGCCGTGAAACGTGACTTTTCGTGCTCTTTACAAATCTCCATAGAAACCTCTAGTAAAGTTGCCACCACTTTACTAGGTCATGACTTCACTGTAACTTACTTTGTTCAGCCTACACCCGAACACTGAAACGCCAATCAAATATTTAAATTTGCGTCAAACATCTGAGACCAACGTTTCGCTCATCGCGCGAAATTCAAATTTTCTTGCGTTTTTGTCAATTACAGCTTCATTACTCATCGTTGATTTATTGAAACAAATTTTGCGCCAATAAATAAGTTGTTTTAAGAAATTACGGATAAAAAGATCACCTAGATAACATTGGCTTATCTATTACGAATCTCAATAAGCTGATTTTCATCTTGGTTTTTGGTTTAATGACAAATTTCTTATACTAGCTTTCAACTTGAATTTTTGGTTAGTATAATTTCTTGAAACAATCTATTTATTATTGCAAAATTAGTTTTCATGAACCTAATGAACATAACGGCAAGACAATTTAAATGTTGCGCGCTAATCGAAACGTTGCACCTCAATTCATGCATGTTCCTATCACCAGGCTTGTCAGTTGGCTCCACGCGCGCCATATAACCCTGATCTTCGCCTTACTTCTCCAGTCACTTTGCCTTCGCACATCATCACTCCATCTCCGATTGTATCTTGTCATTAATTCTAAGATGCTCTAAGGTAGTAAAAAGGCTCCATCTTCAATGCCACGCGGTCGCCTCAGGGTGTAGTTTAATGAAACAGCGCATAATAGTCAGTTAGGCCACTTGCCTTAATTCGTTCCATTAGATTCGTAGGTCATTGATGCTGTAACGATGATGTTTGCTCTTGACGTGTTATAAACAAAATGATATGTCAAGGCCATTGCTAAAGCGAAATATCTTTTTGTGCTTTTAAGCTTCGTACAAACTGAGGCGAATACCGCCGCGGGAGGTGGCGCGCGATTCGCTCGCGTCAATTGCTTCTACTAACTAAGGACGTGTTTAAATTGGCGCTGGTATAGCAGTTGTTTGGGACGCTAAGCGAACGGCGAGTTGCGCCGCGATCGAATCGCTCTCCCGCCTTAGTTTGACCGAGACTGTATTTGATAGTTAAATCAATTTAAATAAGGGGATTTTGGTATAGAGGACCCGGAAACATCCGATAACTGCTAATTACAACTAATAATAAAGTCAATCAAAATTCTGCCTTACAAGGCGCAGTCGGCTTACTCCAGAAATTTCTTCAGACAATACATTTCTTCAGACATCAGAGCATGAGAGGTGAAGGGGATTATTGGACAGTAAAATCCAGAAATCCCCTAAACCATTTATTTTATTAGTCTCTGTCAGAGTTCTAACTTAATTTCTTCACAAACAGAGTAATAATCATTTAAAATACTACTACTGCTATTACAAATACTGCTATTTGTGTAAATCAAGTCTTTATAAATAATGTATTTTTGTAAAATTCCTACTTAAAAGCCATACTGGACGATAAAACCAAAAACGTATCTCACAATATTAAGATCTCTAACCTACAAACCAAATGAACTGCACGGGATAGAAAAACATCTTTTTCAGTTTAGCCCCTCTGGCCATGTTTTATGAAGCAAATCGGAAAGGATTCTATTCGAGATCTACAATACACCCTCCATCTCTGTCATTTACAGTCAGCTCGGCAGAGATGGAGGTATCTCGGCATCTCGAATCGAAAATCCTTTCGGACTGGGTTCATACGAGAGCAGAAAATATAGTTTTCCTGAAAATGTTTTAAAATATTTTTATAGTGATAGCCCCTTATTTATAAGGAGAATTCTGTGTGATAGCCCAATTTATAAGGAGAATTCTGTGTGATAGCCCTACATTTTAGTTTAATATTACGTTTGTTATTAGATTTAATTATTTAACTTTTATGAATAAATAAATAAATTTTAATTTTAATTTAATGTACTTTCAGTCGCGTGTAAAAACATTGGTAAATGGCCAAAAGATTTTGACAATTTGCGTCGAAACCGCTATCTATGTCAACTTGGTTGACGTGCATTGTCACGCGCGGAAAAGAGGAAATTTGAAACAATGATTAAAGTTTTTAACTTTTTTAAGTTAAAAATTAATTATTAACGGTTTTTTTACTCGCTCCGTCAAAATAAAAGATACGAAACAAAAGTATATTTCAAACAGTTGTAATAAAATATACAGACCCACATCGGAATATATCATATTTATCGAAAATTCATACTTAATTATCATTAATTAAGTATAAATTTTAAAAAAAATGAAGTGGCAATGGGCAGGCCACATCACTCTAAGAATCGATAAACGATGGGGAAGAAAGGTTCTTGAGTGCGACCACGAACTGGAAGACGAAGCGTAGGCAGGCCTCCCTGGGTGGACTGACGACATTGTGAAAGTCGCGGGCAACCGGTGGATGCAAGTGGCACATCATCGGCCGGTGTGGCGGTCTAAGGGGGAGGCCTACGAGTATGTTCAGCAGTGGACGTATTCTGGCTGACAATAATAATAATAATAAAAACGTAAAAATGCAAGAGCAAGAAACTGTAGACGCGACCCGCAATATATTTTGAATGACTTTTGAAAACAGAATTGAAATGAGATATGAAATGAGTTTTTATTTGCCAGAACGCAGGTAAGCAGGGTGTTGAAGTTTGAAATGTTCCATTACATTCGATCATTTCTGACGTGCAAAATATTTTCATAGAAATCGTTACTTACTTAATAAATGTTAAAAAATTTAATAAACTTTTTAAAATTGTATGATTACTTCTCAAAACTCAATTATTTGATTGACTCGTCAATCCAAATGGTTGGAAAGACTTTGCGTTATTTGAGTACTTTTTATTCAATACCCATTTTCGTTCCGCGAAAATGAATTTGTAAATGATCTCGAACAATGAAAAAACTATGGGGAGTAACCAGTTTTTCAATAATATCGATTGTTTGCGATGACGAGCCCAGTTCCCATATTTATATCAAAGCTATGCAGACAATGGTAACAAACAATACTTGTTTATTATTTATAGAGATAATAATAACTGATTGTTACTGTTATTATCGTTTGCTGTTTTTATTTATGACTAGATGATGCCCGTGGCTTAGGTACGCGTTTACGTCGAAGAACCAAAGTTGCCGACATAGCTTTCAGAGTTTGCAAGCTGAAGTGGCAATGGGCAGGCCATATCACTCGAGGAACCGATAACCGGTGGGGAAGAGAGGTTCTTGAGTGGCGAACCGGAAGACGCAGCGTAGGTAGGCCTCCCACTAGGTGGACCGACGACATTGTGAAAGTCGCGGGCAACCGGTGGGTGCAAGTGGCCCGTTGTCGGTCGGTGTGGCGCTCTAAGGGGGAACCTTTGTTCAGCAGTGGACGTCTTATGGCTGATAATGATGATGATGACTTGCGTTTATTACAAACTAAGTGACCGCAAGTCAGATGATACGTGAAGTTGAATCATTCCAGAGAAATATCCAAATATCGATTGATCACACTTATCTAAACTACAGATAATGAATCAACTTTACAATGTATCATCTGACTTGCGGTCACTATAAGGTTGTAGAATAAACGCAAGTGCGCCTTACTATCAGATATTTTGACATTTTTACTTAGCATAATACTTCACTTGCGCGTTCACTTAGCACTTCACTTACCTTTTTTGTTTTTTTTTAACGAGGGCGAAATCGTATCTAGATTTCGGGTTGTTTCGCGGTGCAGCCAGCTTATGTAGAATTATTCCCACGAAAAGCCCCTTCCGGCGGCCTATATTGGTGCTTGACGGACTCCGGGATATCAAAGAGAACGCACCGGAGCCCTCAGCATTGCGCTTCAGCTTAAGGGACAGATACCAGCTGTCCTGAAAGATCTCCGTCTACGACGTCAGTCACGCGACGTTGTCGTCCTCCTCAGGCGCGTATAGGTGGATGGTTCTTACCTCTGACCACCCCCGAACCCCCTTTAGAAGGCTCTTACTACAGGCAGGGGATACCAATGCCGCATTCTAGTGCCCCGGTATCAGGGCAAGATGCCCTGATACTGAGGATTAGAACGACCTCGCCGGGAAGTCTTTAGAGCTCCGGCCTTCGACCCAAGTACAGTTGCGAGAAAATCGGACGAACGATGAGTGAACTCACAGGACACCGACTGACAGACAAACATTACTTTTTATTAAAAGATTTGGCATAGTTATAGACCACTTTTAAATAGAATTTGTGGGAAAATCTTAGTTGTTTACGTTAACATTTTTCTGAGAACTTACAATAACTAAGTGTCTCTTTCATCATCACTTCAAAGTATTGACATCAGACTATGGTTAAAAGGACTTTGAAACTCATTGGAAAAATATTATCTCACTAATATTATAAATGCGTAATGTGTAATTGTGTAAGTGTGTTTGTTCCCGTTCAACTCAGCAACGGCTGAACGGATTTGGATGAAATTTGGTGGAGGTAGCTTATGCACTGGATTAACACATAGGTTACTTTTTATTATAATATATTTAACGGTCCCTGTGGGATAGCGGGTGAAACCGCGGGGCACAGCTAGTTTGCAATGTTAATGGACCATCCCACTTTTAATTTCGAATAATATTTTAATTTAGTGTTGATTAGCTACTTTCCAATTAGTGCTAATTGGCGAGTAAAATGGTTTTTGAACTTTATGTGACGGTTACCGGTATTCTTATATTTTGAACCTAATACTGTAGTTACTAGCCACTTTATGCTCGCTTCCCATACTTTAGCTATCTCGTTTGCAAATTTTTAACATTTTTTGATAAGAATTACTGAGTGGAAATTATAATAAACTAGTTATTACCCGCGACTTAGTTCGTGTGGACATAAAAAGTATCCTACGTTTTTCTTTGTGATATACAGGAATTCCGTATCAAATTTTATCAAGATCCATTCAACCGCTTAGCCGTGATAACGCAACAAACATCCAGATAGAGATACAAAGTTACTTCCTATAGTTCGCTAGATGGCATTGATTCGTTTTTTGACGTTTTGTGTAACGTGACAGTTGTATGGTGGGAGTTCTGAATCGCTCAAGCGAAGGGTTTTCCTCGAGATAAACGTATGCATTTTTATACCTCGATGCTTTATTGGTCCTGATACGACTGCGGCTATATTCCACTGAATTATAATATTATTTAGGATTAGGATAAATAGGCAACTGTCTTTAGAACAATAAAACGAATGTTTAGAGTTTTGGCGGGAACGTGAAGAATTCATGTCGCGTCATTTTATTATTTTCCAAAACTTGTGTTATTTCGAGTGTAAATGTGTAAAATTTTTGAATTTTTACCCGTTAAATGTTGGCGAACTTGCACGAGTGTTGGTGAATGGTATAATATCGTGAAAAGTGAATTTTCGTGTTGTTTCCAAAACTCCATAGAAGGCTCTAGTAAAGTTTTCACCACTTTACTGGGGCATGACTTGGACTTGATCGTGACTTGCTTTGCTCGCCTTTGACCGTGGATATGACTTGTTTGATAATATCTAAATAAAAAGCTTGAGAATATATATGTATACTTGACACTGGCAAATGCATAAGACGTGCGACGCCAAAATCCTCTTAGGAGGAAAGAGAAAAAAAAAACGAATATTTAAATGCAATTTGTGTGTTTATAATATTATCTATTTTGACGACGATGAAGGACAAAATATTTTATTCCAGTTTTAATAGATTCGGTTTACAGTTTCTTGTAATGGACAGATAAACCGAGTTTCTTACTTACTCTATCATAATTATAATGGTGATGCAGATTATTGGGTTGGAAATTGTACTTAACCAAGGGACGGTGTTAAGTTTTTTTTATTAAGTGATGTAGATATCTAATCGGTAAAGTTAATAACTACCTAATTGCTAAATGTTTTACAGATAGCGACTTAGTTGCACACCATTACATTATGCCTTGCTATCTTTAAAAACACTAAAAGAAGTGTGCGATAGCCCTTTATATAAACCAGCCAACCGTGGGGATTATTGCAGCTGTCCTTTTTCAAGGGGTGGGTGCTCTTGTTCAGTAGTGGATTTCTTCTGACTGATGATGATGTTGATTAAAAATCACACAAAAAAAAACAGTAAGACCCCAGATAAACACTCAGACAGGTATGGACTCAGATTTCTAATTATATAACCCTGATGCAGAATATTGTGCCTTTAGTATAATAATAAAGCCCGTATTTCTACTGCAAACCATATACAAAAAAAAACTTCATAAATTCAGTTTTAAATTAGCAGAAGTTTCCTCTGCGGCATAGGCCTCCCATAGCCTTCTTCACTCTGCTCACTCTCTCGCCCTCTGTCCATGCAGTCTGGTCCGCATACTTTATTGAACATGTATCTCCATCTCTTTCTCTGTCTTCCCCGGTTTCTTTTTGCCTGTAGTAAAACTTACTAAAAGAGTAGATCTGGATTTAGGGTTGATTAGTGGTGGGGCTGTAACTAACAACCTGGTCCACATACACCCCCTGATTCCGCAGACAGGACGACCGAAGCACAACACGTTCAAAATACACCTATATTTGGTTTTTTCTCATTGAGGCTCGAGTAGGCATAGCCTTGTGATAATCAATGAGAACGCTTGGTCTCACTTTTCTCCAACTTTTGTGAGTCTGTGTCGGAACTACTTTCTGTTAATCTGTGATCTTAACGAACCCGAGGAGGACGACAACGTCGAGTGACTTTCGTTGTCGTCAGCGGATCAGGACAGCTTATGACTATCCCAGGAAGGACTGAAGCGTGGTGCCGCATGCTGCAGAAAGCTCCGCTACGTTCCAAGAGGGCCCTGGAGCCTTTCTTCAAGCATCAAGGCAGGTCACTGTGGGGTTTTAGTGGGTGTAATCTCACGTAACCCACGTAAAAATGTGTTGATAAAATTGGACTATATACTATATAAAAAAAAACGGTTTTTTTAAATGACGGAACTCTGAGATAACAAACATAAAAAAAGTCGAATTGGGAGCCTCCTCCTTTTCTGGAAGTCGTTTAAAATAGAGGTACTTTCGCAACATCCAAATAGCCTGCAATAATTTACGAAACAGTCGTCCCGCTCTGACGCACCGGGAAATTCTAAAGTTAGACAGAGACGTAAGTACGATAAATGAAGTAAATATTTATAGAGGAGAATTTGTATTGTTCAAAGTCAGCAATTGGCAATTTCCTCTATGTAAGCAACCAATTTCTATAGAGTTGAACAGCGGAGTCACCATCGTATTTTGTAAGCAAAATTGATAGCCATTCACAGTTTTTTTTAGTTCCATAATTTTTCCACATTTGCAAGTAAGTTGGTAGGTCTGTATGCAAGATGGTAGATTAGGCGTCGTTTCTACAAAACATTTTGACAGTGAAGATCCATATCGGCTATTGAATTGATGCTTGATAGCGTTTTAATGTGGAAATGGGGTTTTGTTCTGATATTTATGGGAGTTTTAACGCGTTTGCAAGCTAAATAGAGTTCTTTAGAGAAACTAAAAGTGATGGGAGATAGTTACAGTGGAATGAGCATGGACCGCACTCGAGTGGTTATACATTATCAGTTTAATTATTTTATCGTCAAGAGATGGCACTGGCGTAGCTTTTGGTATTTACTTATTGAACTTTATAATGGAAAAAACTGAGAACTTCGTTCAGCAACGTAAAATTAATAACCAGTTTAATTTTATTTCGTTTTATTTAATTAAAACTAAATAAAATGGTAAATTTTCTTTGTGTCATTAGCTATATTCTATACCTGTAAAAGGCTTTGTCCTGACTGACTAACTGACCTACAGGCAACGTACAGCCTAAACCGCTGGACGTAGAGACTTGAAATTTGGAGGATATGTTTTTTTTACTCAAAAAAAAATCCGGGTGCTATACAGCCAATATACCTTTTCTTATCCTACTTGACACCGGCAAGTGCACAAGACATGTGAAGTAAAAACTTTAAGAAGGAAAAAATATACAATACATGTGGACACATATAGAGCGCTATTTCAAACGACCAAAGGGCTGGTGCTTACCTCGGCCAGAGAATTAGCTTTGCTATTCAAAGCTGAGCTGAGCTCTATTTTTTTATCTGTAAATAATTTATATATATTTTTTTTTTAAATTATTTTTGTTTGTATTTTCAGAGTTTTAGTTACAACTTTAAATAAATAATGTTTCAATCCTAATTTCCCTCAATTTATGATTCAACGCAAAGAGAGAAAATTCCATACCTCTAATTACAGTCTCATTAGCAACCCTTTACTTTCATCACGTACCCTTTATTTTTTGGTTCACTTTCCCCCAGTGATGATGAAAGGGTAACCTACGCACGTGGCTAGTTACGAGAGGGTGCGTATATAGTAACTATTGTTTGATCTGTCTTTCCGTTTCCCGATAACGCTTCCGCTCCGGTGTCGAACGAGCGACGAGGGAATGAGGCTAAAACAAAGTAGCATCAATTTTTGATTGAAAAACATCATCATCATCATTCATCACTTTCAGCCCGTAATCGCCCACTGCTAATCATGGGACTCTCTTCTTGTACGCCACTTATCTCGGTCCTGCAAATCTTGTCCAGGTTCGACCCGCTATTTTAACAATATCGACGTCCCAACGAGCTGGAGGGCGACTAATGCCTCGTTTACCGGTACGCGGCCACCAATCCGTCAACATTTTAGTCCACCTGCCATCACTTTGCCTGGCAACGTGTCCTGCCCAACTCCAAATTGATTAAAAACAGTTACTATTAATAACAGTACTGAGCTGGCAAAGCATCGACGACGTTCCAGGTGTCTGTAGGCGGCGGTTACCGCTTATCATAATCGGTCAGGTCAGCCCGATAGTCTGCAGTTCTCTGAAAAAATAAGTAATACTATAAAATTATTAATAATTATTTGAAATATTTTGTTCTAACTTAAGAATAGAGTATACCGCCGTCTCCTCCATACAAAAATCGTAGTTTGATACCCACCGCTACACGTTATCCGATTTGGATGTTTGTATATGGACCCTGGAAATCTATGCTTGTATTTTTTTATTTCGCTATATCTTCGCTGCTATAGGCACTTAGTGATATTTTTTTGCATAGAAAATACGACGAAGAAAATTTGTTGTTATTAGAATACTATAAACATTTTTGTAAAAACAAAACATAGCGGCATAGACTATGATGCATCCAAGGCATTCACACTAAAAACAAAAGATTTTGTTAAGATTCATAACAAAGATTCATGATAACAGAATATTATATATAGACATATTTAAAACTTAAGCCTGGTCCATTAAACATTTTTCTTAACTTTTACTCGCTTATTATTTTGTGCCTGTTTATAAAAAAACTTGAAACAAATGTATACAAAACAATGAAACGTGAATTTTTCTCTATTGTAGCATTATGTTGGCATATAACCGTTAATTGGTTCATTATCAACCCCTTGAAAGGGTTGAAAGCAGATGCATGATTTTTGGTCAAGCATCAAGTTAATTCGAAAAAAAGGAATGTAGTAATTGCTTCTTTTATAATCGTAACAGCTGCTTACCGATTAATTGGATTAAAAAAAAAACTATTTATTTACAATTTTTTAAATTGAGATAGGGTTGTCTGCTTTAGGTAGGGAATGCCTGCATTAGGTTGGTATTTAAAAGTATGTTTTGTACGCTTAAATTTACTTCAATATTAGCATAGAGAAACTATATTTATTTAAAAAGAGGGCCAAATGCCATAGAAAGATGCGTAAGCCAACTGTAGTAACTGATTTTTATGCCAACTATTTTTGTAGAACAGCATAAGGACGTAAGATGTCGCTAGTGCTTTAAGCTGCGAAATAATTGTCGTCACAATTTCTGCTTGACTTAAATACAAACCCAAGCTAACTCATTCGTAATAGAACGGAGAGAAAACGCTACTTGTTATGAATATTTTTGCATTAACCACCAGTAAGATTATTAATTTTATTTGAAAAACACGCTAGGTTCTAAAGAGAGATAGCATTGAAAACATTATTTTTGGGAACATATATTTTACGTCGTATATTGCAAACTAATTTGAACTAAAACCTTTACTATTTTTCGATAGTTATCTTAGACCACCATTTAGATAGACAGATAGACACTCTTTATTGTGTACACCAAAAATAAAAAGAACACACGTACAGAACTATCTTATACTTAAGATAGTGCCACAAGTGGCGGCCTTATCGCTAAAAGCGATTTCTTCCAGGCAACCATTGCATTTGGCATTTAATCGGCTTTTATAGCGGTTTGAACATTAGCTGACTAAAAACGTGAGCGCCATGTAGTTGCCATGCTGTTTTTGCGGTGGCAAACTATTTTGTATGATTTTGTCACTCTTCTCGTATAATTTCTATGGTTTTTATTCTATTTTTCATTCGTTTATCTGCTATTTTTTCCTCTCCCACGAATAGGTTAATGTCTATAGGATATCAAGTCGTCGGTTCCATATCTGTAAATAAATTGCATTTTTAGTTAAATTGACACTCTAAGATATCTCAAGTCGTATGTGCAAATGTGGATCCACATTTTTTATGCCATTAGAAGAGAATATAAATTATCTAATAAATTTGCGTAAAGTACCTATTTTTATGCTCGGTATTGAAGCATTAATTACGCTTTCGTAATTAACGTCTCGATGTTTAAGTAGTCTTAACAATAACAATAGAATTTATCACCGCTATAGTCCTGAAGGAATGTCCTGTAAGTATTGGGACTATGCATCGATATGTAAAGAAATCCTTAAAGACCTCATTAAATACCAGTTCTTGCTGTATTAGCCTTTAAACATCCCACTGCTGGGATATCAGCCTACCATCGAAGGGTGATTAGGCCATATTGACCACGCTGGCCCAGTGCGGATTCACATACTCCATCAAATATCTTCTCCGGAAATTTGCAGGTTTCCTCACGATGTTTTCCTGTACCGCAAAGCCAGTGGTATATATCCGTACGTAAGTTCCAAAGAACTTATTGGTACGGGCCCCCGCCCGGGTTCGAACCCACTACTGAGCTACCACGTCTCAAATACCAGTTATTTAAGGGCGGTTCATTAACGTGTATGTTAGTTGTATGCGTTTCTAACAAATGTAGTTATATAATCATTATCATATTTGATATACAAACTTGCCAGAAAGGACAATGGGAGAAAATGTATAGAGTTTGGTCTATTTGTCCACTACCAGCCATGGACTGCTACCATGCAGCATGGAATGTGTAATTGTGTAGTGACAAGTCTCTGAATCATACACAGAAAAGTTTCAGTCCGACGAGTAAAGTTTTTTTTTTTAACTTGGATCTTTCACTTCGTGGACTACTTTACGCAAATCTCGTTAGTTTCGATAATTACATAGTGTTTGTCCACCATAAAATAATATTATTTATTCAGCCATAATTTTTTACAAGCAAATTTTTTTTTGCTTTCATATGAAAAGATGCTCAGTACTTTAGTGGACTGCCTATTTACACAGATCTAGTTACTAGTGGACAATTAGGCCAAATTTACACATTCATATTTTATTATTTTTTTTTCGGCGATTTCAATAATATTTTAATAATAATATTTTTTATTTATTTCTTCAATAGTGTAGACTTCAATTCTCCTTTAAATAGGTGCGTGTCCCTAACCGATCTTTTTAAAATTATTATGTGGATGTGTCTCTTACTATTAAATAAAGAAGTGTATTGAACAAGTATTGTTTAAATTATATGGAGTATTAAGTAGTGTATATATATTAATATATAAAATATACTTTTAAATTCAAACCGCTAATATCTAAATGCGAAAATTTGTGTTTTAATAAGTTTGTTCCAACTCAGTTCCGTAACGGCTAAACGCATTTGAATGAGATATGATATGGAGGCAGCTCATACCCCGGATTTAAAATAGAC
The DNA here is from genome assembly GCA_947579745.1 of Apocheima hispidaria. NCBI lineage: Eukaryota > Metazoa > Arthropoda > Insecta > Lepidoptera > Geometridae > Apocheima > Apocheima hispidaria. Next base: position 4,643,813 of record OX388165.1, on the reverse strand, counting down.
AATTTTTTATCCCGGAAAAATATAAACAGTGTAAATAGTGTAGTGAAACCGAGGGGCGCTGCTAGTACTATATAAAATAATTAAGCTCGTATCTCTTAAATAAACTTACTACTAAAGTACATAACTTCAACAAGCCTGTTTTAAATACTTACATAAATCAATTACATCTAATTATGCAATTTGTCGCTCAAGATGGAAAACCGTGTAAGTGTTAAAAATGCAGCTCGGCATGCGCCTTGCGAAATGGCATCAGTGCATGTAAATCACATACCAGCTTAATTAATATGTTACCGCTGTGAATGTGTGTGACGTGTACGTGAATGTGTGAGTTGGCGCTTAGTGGAAAATAGTGTAAGTGATATTTGGTGATAATAAAGTTCACACAGGTATTTGTTAGCCGTTTGTCCAATGTATAACATCTTCAAAATTCGTCCATACCGCATTTCGTCCAAAAAGTTTTTAGTTTTATATTTCCTTGACTACTTACTAGGTTAATAATCTATTGTCCAGATAAAGTGTAAAATATTTTTCAAATGTCTTTTTATAACGCTGCAAAAGTTCAACCAATACATTTTTTTTTTCTTTTTTTTATGTGAACAATAAAGAGTTATCTATCTTTCTATATATCTAGCTATCTATTTTCTCTATATCCATTCAATATTGCGCAATTTGGTTTTTTTAAGTCATATCTAGAGATATTTCAATCTCGTAGGTTCTATCATAAATTAGGAAACGTAGTGTATAGCGCCCTTCAACCTAATGGAGTGGCGATACAACTGAAAAAGCTGTTTCTGAAAGGAAAATAAAATCGAGGTTTAAATGTCGTGCCTTAGAAGACGAGCATATGCAGACTCATAAACATGTTCAGTCATGAAGTAACTGTCAATATTTTAGGTGTAACTTAATTTTAAGAAAATGTTAAGGTTCACTTACCCACATTGCTCTACAGACTTCTGATGCAAGCCTTATCTTCAGGATCGGTTTACGAAAGCGCTGCGCGCGCGCAAGCGGAGCGCGACGCCCGTTACCGCGCCATCTTCACATTCACTGAAGAAAGATGTAACACAATTCAGTCTGAAGGAAAATTTACGTAGATAAGCAATCTAATTTAGCATTGCATTTTGAAATCAAACATTCCGAGATTTTAATATGCAACGATTTGGTATAACACAATCTTGATTACTACAGTGTCCAGGGGTGGAACGGCCCTGCCGCCTTCCTTGTATCCTGAGAACTACAATCTAGGTATCAAAGCTAGGCAGAGTAGATTTCTCTTAGACGTCCTTCATCCTAAGCCACACTGCAGCTTACCATCAGACGATTTCATGGCTATATGTAGATAATAAATTATATTTTCCATTAAAGATTGAAAAATCTGGACATTTTACTTAAATTCTGATATTTTCTCAGACCGTTGTGTAGTTTTGATACCATTGTAAGCTTGGTGCTCCAAATATAAGAATCCTCTTGCAATGTTGCTATATCCTGTCAGAACTGTTGTGGGCTGCAACGGTATTATTTAAATAAACCTAATTGGTAAGACCAGCTAGAAACCTATAACGCATGACACCGTTGCGTGCTTGCGTTGACACTTGAACGCAAAGATTTTAAACAATGATAAGCCGATTATGATCGAGTTGACTAAAAAGCAATACACCTAAGTTACAAGTTACTTACAAAGAAAAATGCCTAAGTGATTGAATGTCAACCTACCAAAGTAAAAAGCAAATTCCTGCAAAACATAACATCATTGCGACTTTGTGAAAGCCTGATCGAGCCTTTGGCCCAGAATATTCGATTGTTATCTTATAAGCTGTAGAAACGAAAGCTTTAAAGATTTCCGGAGATCTGTAGTGTGTGATTTTTAGTATTAAGAAACGTAGACTTTCAATAACATCCACAAAGAACATTAGGTACAAATAATAACTTACTCAAATAATCTTTAGAGTTTCAATGGTTTCCGTTCAATTGTCAATTTTATTGTCCTATGTCGCGGCTCAAAATTGCCGCTTCTACATCACTATGATTATATCAGCAGAAATACTCCTAAACTACGACCATAGCAGCAGATGTCAATTTTTGTTGTTCAATGTTCTACAGCTACCGATGAAAACTTTAAAAAAAAAATGTAATTTGGTGACAAGACGAGCAAGTTGCTCACTAGATGACCTTCACGCTTGCCCATAACAGTTCAGTGCCAACCAGAATTTTGAGCCTCAACAGTTCAAAACCATGCGCGGCAATGCACTGCGCTCGTCACCCTGAGATATTAGATGTTAAATCTCTGAGCCCAGTAATTACGCTGGAAACATTGCCCTTCAATCCGGAACACAGTAATGTTTGCACACTACTGCTTGACGGTTGAATAACTGGCAAATCTCAATCAATCTCAATCTCATTTATTCATAACCATTGGTTACACGTCAGTTTCTAATTTTGTTATAAATCTGACTGCGTAACATCATCGTGGACTTGTTACACTGAATGTGGTTGTTTTTGTTTTGTTATCTTTTGTTTTTTTAAACAAAATAATAATAATAAAAAAGGAGGATTAAAATAAATAAATGGAATAATAATAATAATAGCAAATATAAGTAAGTACAATGGTGTGGTTTTCCAGACGGACTCTGCAGAAGAGCCCTACCACTATCACTTCTCACAGTCTCACAGTTTTGTCTTAACAATTACCAAAATTCAAGAAATACAGATAGCTCACACCATATTTCTCGGGTTTCAATTAACGTCTGAAACTCAAGAATATAATGAACGAGTTCAACATCTATTTTTTTAAAGCATAACTTAGTCGGAGAAAGCAATTTGTGCAGTTAAGAATGTTGTTTCTTGATAAAAACACAACCGCGCCGGACAACTTGGTCAATTTTCATTTTACAATGTTGTGTGACTTACTTATAATTATATGATGCGATCATGGTTTGATTGATTTATGGATTATTTGCATTGTTGCAAGATTTATAAATGCGAAAGGAGTTCGTTTTTACTATCTGTATCTGACGGGTTTTTAATTTTTTACCCGAATGCCCAATAGGTCGTGTTTTTGGGGTACAAACATGTAATAGGTTACATTTGGGTGTGTTTTTTTGACGAGTATTGTTGATTCATCTTTGCGTCTGAAGGTATCGTATGCCACACATTTTGCATGTTTTTTTTCTTTTAATAATAATTAAGAAGCTAAACTTTCGAAATTTCGAATTTTAACGAAAGTTGTCAAGAAAATAATGCCCACCTAGAATAAGGTACTTATTCTAAGTCTATTAAGACAATGATGATGTATAATATTTTTGTCTCGGGAAGATGTATGAGAAAATAAGGGTGTAATTAAATTGAAAAGCTGTGACTAGACGAATTTGTTTTTTTTTTATTTCGTGCACCTCATTAGTTATGTACTAAGCTCTTATTTTAAAATAATTATATAGGTTTAAATTTTATCATCGAGTGAGGCTAGGGAAAAACTCAAAGGTAGGCAACGCACTGACAATGCCCCTGGTATTGGAGGTGTCCATAGGCGGCGGTGACCACTTACCATCAGGAGGCCCGTCGCTTGTTTGCCAATTAATACAAAAAAAAAAAAAAAAAAAATTGATGTATATACCTATTCAAGTGATTGTTATTCTAAAGTGACAATCATAATTTTTAGAATAGCATAGTACAAAATTTTGGTTTATTTGTAAGTGTAACTAGCCTTTTTTACTACCGCGCTCTAACTCCATCTCTTTTCATCTTCAATCAGTTCTACATGGACCAATGCGGAACTGTACTGACAGTTATAAAGAAAGCAGCTGTTGCCTGTCATTCTCGACTCAACACAAATTGAGTGGAAAATTGTTAAGTACGTCACTACAGTACTACAGTGTTCAACTGACATTACTGTGCGTCGAACTATGACAGGAATTCGTAAAGGTGAATCCGAGCTTGTGACACTGCATCGTACCGGACTGCGTAACATCACCATGGAATGGTTACGCTGAATGTGAACGGTTGCTGTCAGTATAGAACCTTAAGCAGTGACATACGCGATAGATACTTATTTCAATTTCAATCAATCTCAATCAACCGCTGCGCTTATGAGCGATTAATGGTCGCGGGGTCGCGAACGGGCGGAGGATTGGGCCAACGTACGTCACGACACGATCCGTACCAATGAGTCAACAGGAGAACTTGTACGCGTGACATAAATGTAAGCGTGGACGTCTCTGGTCACTGGTCACGAGGATAATAGTGAATTCATTCTTTGAAAATACCGACTTGGAATAGATCGAGACACGTGTCATCAATGCGTAGCAGTACAGAGATCAGCGTTCAAATTTGTAGCTTGTTACAGTTACAACATTCACCCGGTCATTCACATTCACTCATTCATCCATGTTCGGCAGTTTCTGCGGGCGCTCGGGACGTGTCTATCGTCGTGACAATTATTTGCGTGACAAATACCGTCCACACTACCGGTACTGACACGCGTACTTGACACGATCACGGAGTTATTCTCAATGTGGACGCAGCTTAAAGTGGTTAAGGGGGATGGTCCAAAGCAACGTTGTCACGAGATGCCGATAAATTCATTACTTTTAGAAATACTGTTTTAATGTCGTAAATTGCTATCCAATTTGAAAAACACCTTAAATCGCGGCCATTAGGTAATTGGATAATTGGGCCATTGGGTAATTTAACATCATATTGGTATTAATCGCTATATCACTATATCAATCACGCCGTCAAATAATAAAACAAAGGTTTTCAAGATTTAAAAAAATGTGTGTTTGTCTAACTAACCGGTCCTAAGTAGGTAAACTTCTCTTTAACCAAGAAATACTCGACTGATGATTCAGTTAATAGTTGGATTACCCGAGATTTGAGCCCGCGGATGTGAAGCAATGCGCATAAATATCAAGGATTCACTGTTTGTTCTGAGAATAGGACGCGCTAGACAGGGCGCGCCTTCCCGCAACAAAACTGTACGTACCCCAAGCATAAACTCTGTTGAAAAAACTTTCGTTATTTGTTCTGTACTAATTGTAGACATATAGTACTTGTGTTTGACGTTTTGTTCCAATTTCTAGATTTGGACACCAAATACGGAAGAAAGCTTATGCTAAGAGTATTTGTTGAAGCAATGACGTTTTAAACAGAGAAAGACGTGTGAGGTTCCAGACCCAAAACATGGGCTCTGGTTGCATTCGGGATGGCTCGGCGCACGACCTAATATGACAAACAAAGAGTGATACGCTAAATAGTCGTGCGAGCGAGACAGCTATATTTCGAACAATGCTCTAGTGTGTCATTAGACTCGGTTTGCAGAACCAGCCGTGATAGTACCTACGGTATTGTAATGATCGTAAAATTTGACATTAGCAAACGACAAAACCAGTCAGCAGCTAACAATGACGAAAAAAAAGGAGGTCCAGGGACCCTATTCCTGTGCGCTCGAGATTATCTCGGTCACTCTCACTCCCACTAAATACTTAATTAGAGAGACAGTGATCGAGATAATCTCGAGCGCACAGGAATAGGATCCCTGTTACAACTCACGTCATTTGCTGCACTTTGAATACGTAATATGGCGTCAACTCCACCCCTTTCACTAGTGATTTTCTAACACTTCAAAAACATTTGACAGTCTTTGACAGCTAACGTACTAGCTTGGCTGGGATACAAAACATGGCCGACGTGCCGCAAGGCGGTCCTAATAGACGTGAGCAAACAATACTTTGTGGCCCATCCGCTGTAGTAGAGAATCCTTGCCAGTTAGTAGCAGTTTTTTTAATCTAAACTTCATATTTGCCATCATTATATTATATAAAGTTAATCATTTTTATAAACATAAACGAGCTTTGTCGATTCTTAGCCTCAAATTTGTCGATCGATAACAACCATTCTCGCAGTGCTGCTCTGAATATGAGTGACCGGTCCTCCGTCAAAGTCATTCGCTGCAAGCAGAATACCTCGAAACCGCCATTTGCGGAAACCTTTTAGAGCTTTCAGAGAATAGTCACGAGAAAGAAAACTACTGAAGAAATAGTATTCTTTGCTTATACGGCCTAGCAGTTATACAATATAAGATAATTCTGTTTGTGTTTTATTATTGTTTTGGTGTATACGATAAAGATTTTCTATCTTTCTAATATGCTAACGAGGTTAAGTTAAAAGGTAGGCGTGTTTTTCCTTTTTTTACATCTTAGTCTGTACACAGCCTAACAAAAGGCTAATTATATACTGAAAAATTATTGAATCCTTAAATAGAGTGCTGTAATGTCTTTATTCATAAGTAATACGTTGACAAATAGCACGTTAATGCCTTAATCCATTAGAACTTTCATTTGCATAAAAATATAGAAAGACGAACTAACACATTTTTTTATACTGATTGATTTGCATTTTATCATACTTATTAGTGTTTCCATTGCTTACAATGTGTATGTTTTTTCCCCTTGCCGTTAACTTTTTTTTTTCTTTTTTATGTCATAGGTGGCAAACAAGCAGACGGGCCGCCTGATGGTAAACGAACACCGTCGCCTGTGGATACCTGTAACACCGGGGGCATCACAGATACGTTGCCGACCTTTAAAGACTCTATTAACAGCCCTTTTGAAGAACCCCATGAAAACTACTTTAAGATAATACAATACAACAAAAACAATACAACAACAACAAATACAATATTAATATAATTCTGTAATATTACAGAATCATAATTCTGAATTATAAAATATGAATTTAAATATACCGAAGATTTAAGATATATAAAATAAAATAAGATATTGTTCATTAACAATACAAGTAAGTATATTGTTAATTTTACGGTATCTTTCTTAAAAAAACAATTTTCGATGAGGAGATGACTATATGCCATCTATTCGAACAACGATGGTAGATTTCTCAATATGTGCAGCCTATATGACACGCGGAGTGTGAAGACGCATCGATAGAAAACCTGTCTTGTCAAAATCTGAAAAGCGGTTTAGGAGATTAGAGGGCACATATGAACATACATACATAGACTGCCAAACTCATAACCCTCCTTTTTCGTAGTAAAAAGCGCCTGTAATTTATTTTTCTAGAAGAGGAGAATGAAAGGTATGTAGCATGTATCGTTTTTATATTGTGTAGTTTTTAGTAAATAGTTATATTATTTAATATTACTACATTGTTTTTTATAAGATTCTGATTTAAAAAGTCATCGATCCCTAAACAATGCGTAATGTAACAAAAGACGATCTAACATCTAATAAAAGAGTGCTGTATCCTCCAAGCGTTAACCACTTAACGCAGACCTGTGATCTTCGAAGTTTCTGGATAAAGCTGCTGCAGTTCTTTCAGTTCAGGCTATGGTGGATACTTTACGTGCAAAAACCAGTCATGGTGGAGCTATGGTGCTTTGAAAGTTTTTATGGTGTTAGCGGTCAAGGTATGATGGTGTAACAGATGCGGCAACCACGCTCGTTCCGGTGGGTCACCACGACATATGAAACTCCTTTTTGTATGCGCTTGACCTACGAAAGCATACGGGTGATGAGTAAGTGGTATAGAAGAGAACTTTTTGTGATGAACACTTCATTGAGAGGTGATTACTCGGTTTTGCCTACCCACTGCAGGCCAAGTACGCGCACCGCGATTCAATTTTGTCGAAAATTGCGAGGACGAGACGAACGTATCCACATTCTAGCTTTGTCATGTTGCGCAAAAACATAACGGGTGGACACAACTTAATGTTAATGCGAATTTAACCAATATTTTGGCTCGTTAGCGAGTTCTAGCAAGTGACTGAGCGAGGGGTGAGTGAGGGAGGCTTGCATACTCAGCTATATCGTTGGACTTTTGCAACACCTATAAAACCTACCTTACCTATAAACCTTTTACCTATAAAAGGCTTTGTCCTGACTGATTGATCTATATATAGACAACGTACAGCCTAAGCCGCTGGACGTAGAGACTTGAAATTTGGAGGATATGTTTATTGAGGGGTGTAAACACACACTAAGAAAGGATTTTTTGAAAATCAACCCCTAAAGGGGTGAAATGGGGTGTTAAAGTTTGTATGAAACTTTTTATTCTCTGGTTAGATTGATACCAAACTTGGTATCGACACTCTACAAAAAAAAAATGTATCACAGTTTTTTCAAAATCAGCTCCCGTTAGCATAAATTTTTTTTTTAAAGTTTTCGTAATAGTATGTTTGTTTCTCCTTAACTTTGTAACTGCTGTACATATTTTGATGAAATTTGGATTAGCACATAAGCTATTTTTATCCCGGTGAAATATATAGTTTCTGTGTGATAAGTATAATATTATTAACCTCCATAGTAACTCAATGGATTATTGTTTCCCAGAAAAACGCGGGCGAAACCGCGGGCAGGAGTTAGTTTTAATATAAAAATCAAAGAACGGAAGTAAAAACATAAACATTAATTTATCTTCAGACCTTTTGCCCGTGTTTTATAATTTTCATATTATATAATATATTATTTTTTGTTTTGGCGGAAAGGAAAAAATATCGAAAAATAGTTTTGTCCTTCTCCGTCAAAAGGTACTTGAGTGGCGACCAAGAACTAGAAGACGCAGCGTAGCAGGTCTCCCACTAAGTGGACCGACAACATTGTGAAAGTCGCAGGCAACCGGTGGATGCAAGTGGCACGTTGTCGGTCGGTGTGGCGTTTTAAGGGGGAGGCCTATATTCTGCAGTGGACATCTTCTGGCTGATGATGATGATGAATCTTCGGATCACCATCTCTGTATGCCACATTGTGTCTTCCTGTAGAAAAGTTACCTATTGATAAGACAAGAATCTCATCTAGTTATTTCTTTAGGTATTGTCCTTTTAGTAAGTATTGTGAGACCCTTGTCAATGTCGTTAAAATCTGCCTAAAACCTAGACCCAAATACATGTCTGTCCATTCAAACAGATTTGAAATGGGTCTTGACATGAATAGATTTATTTCAATTAATGCTTAAAGGTTTTGCGTACGTTATCCATAACGTATATAATTATCATTTTGTGTGGAAACAATGGTACCTAATCCTTGGTGCGTACGAGTATACTAAGCACCATTCTGAACTCAGTCGAAGGTGATCCATGCCAATGCACTGCGCTCTATCGCATATCTCTTTAGGGCCAGTACTTCGATAGAAACATTACTTTTCAATCCAGATCTCATTCTACTGCTGTACAATCAAACCTTATCTATACATATAAAAATCTCCGTTCTTTGGTCTCGCTAACTCAAAAACGGCTTGACAGATTTTGATGATTTCTTTTTTGTTGTGTTCGTAATAGTCAGGACAAGGTTTATATGGAGAGTTTAGCGATGTCGAAGGCCGAGCTTCATCGAGTGCGAAGTCGCGGACATCAGCTAGTCAACAGTAAAATATACTGCCTGGCGGTTGAACAACTGACAAAGATATGGTACTTCCCCAGACGGACTTTACAAGAGTATTACCACTATAACGTATATATAAAATGTCGCATCTGTAGCCACATAATCCTACTCTATGACAAAGGAAGTATCATAGTGGTATGCTACAGAAACATAGGAAAAGCTTTTGTGAATGAATTTGGTAACAAGGTATTAAATATAAACCGGTACACATAAGTGTATAAATGTTTAGATACTATTGACTTTGTTTTGTTTTTTTTTTGTTTCTCGGTTTTTCGAGACGAGCAAGTCACTCACCTGAAGTAAAGCGTCACGCTTGCCCATAACAGGTCAGTGGCACCCAGAATTTTGAACTTCGACAGTTCAAAACTATGCGCGGCAATGCACTGCGCTCGTCACCCTGAGAAGTTAGATGATAAGTCTCTGTATGCCCAGTAATTACGCTGGAAACATCGCCCTTCAATCCGGAACACAGTAATGCTTGCACACTACTGCTTGGCGGTTGAATAACTGGCAAAGGTGTGGTACTTCTCAGGCGGTCTCTGCAAAAGAATGTTACCGGAAATGTGTTAAATTCGTCAGTATATACGAAGCCTAGGCTTTTCAATGCCCAAAATGGCCCGGCAATGAATAAATTAATTCTTAATTCTGCATCTGCATCAGCCTTTAAACATCCCACTGCTAAGATATCGGCCTAGTGTATATTCCTCGGAACTCCTAGTGTATATTCAAGTGATTATTACATAATACAATAAATTCCAGGTTTACATCGCTCAGAATTTCGATTGATTTCCTGGTTTAGATGTAATTATCAATTATCTGGTTTTTTCACTAGGGCCCTAAAGCCATCTCTTTTCATCTGCGCTCGAAAGTGTATAGCGCTATCTGTCTCTCGTAATACCGTCTTAAGCTGGCTGTGTTATATGTAATGAATATTTTTGTTAAACATTGTAACGAACTCAACAGTTGTTCAATTTAGTTTTCAAACAAAACGACGTGTTGAGTAATTATTTCACACGAAGGGTTGCAACCCTATTGGTCAATAAAATATTTGCACATTTATATCCTTGTGTTTAAGGTTCATAATGGCCTGGTATTTTTGCTTAATTGACTACCGGCTGGTTCAATATATTTTTATTGAGACGACAATGATTTATCTTTGCAATCTCGAGGGCGCGACAAAATATTTATAAAATATTTTTTTGAAATTAACTTTTAACAATGAACTGTATTTCATAAGCAACACAGCTCAAGACTCGTGTAATTGATAAAAATAAATAAAAAGAATGTTGATGAAGACCATGACCACCCAGTTTTACGAAAAACTTCAACAAAAAGTTCGCAAGAATGGTTTTGTAACTTCATTAACGTGGTTGTATTTTAGTAGATGTTGTTCAATTAAGTTACATAGTTGCTGAGGTAGATGGTAGGTAAGTACGTATTTTTTTCAAGAGGGGTCATCATCATCATCGTCATTATCCTCATCACCAGTCAGAAGACCGGGTTTGCGGACAGACTGCATTTTTTTTTTATGTTCCTTGGTGACGAGACGAGCAAGTCGCTCACCCGATGTCATCACGCTTGCCCATAACAGTTCAGTGCTACCCAGAATTTTGCACTTCAACAGTTCAAAACTATGCGCAGCAATGCACTGCGCTCATCACCCTTAGATGTTAGATGTTTAATCTCTGTATGCCAGTAATTGCATTCACCGATTGCTCGCTACATTCGTAATGTCGTGGTCGCGGCGCAGAAGCGTTTCTTCCTCATCGGCAAACGATGCTTCGAGCGATGTGACCTGCCCGTTGCAACTTCAGCTTGCAAACCCTGAAAGCTATGTTTGGTTCTTCGACAAATATCCTTGTTACGGATTTTATCGCGCAAAAAAACTCCTAGCACAGCTCTATACCATGCCCGCTGTGTAACTCTGTGTTTCTCCATAAGATTAGGAGTTTTTTTTTGTTATCGATATGATATTATAATATGGTGCCTCATCAATATTACAATCTAGCCTTGAAAACTTTAACTTAAACTGCAAAGATGAGTAAAATCTAATAATGTGTCCGCTAACACTTTTCTTATTGTCTCTATTTAAAGGGAAGACACTTTGTTCACGTGTTCTGATAACACAGTACAATAAACTATTCTTGTCTTTGGTTGTGAGATTCAGCGAATTTTCTAATAATTATTTGTAACGTCCATCTTTAGGTCCAGATGGAGATCACTACTTCTAATGTACCATGGTGCATTTACAATGCCTCTGAGTACCATATTTTTGAAACGTTGAATTATCTGTATATTGCTTGCCAAGCATTGTTTTGTTTTAGTTTAAAACACGGGTGAGAAAATTCCACTATGTAATCTAGATATCCTTAATAAACTAGATATTCAATTGTACAAAGCTCAACAAGAGCATCGCGTCGTCGTCCCCTCAATTAAAGACAGTTACACACGGCACGCGTCGGCGCCGGGAGCGTGACCACACGTCACGGCCCTCGCGTACCCCTCCTTTACCTGTTGAATGTTCGAGAACTGTTTGTAGTTCTGTAGAGCTACTGTGGTTTCAAGGACATGTGTTGGGGAGTTAGCATAATCAAGGGAAAAATAATTAACTGAATATTTTTGAAAATATGCAATAAAATATGGACTTACTTACTGACACGAGAATAGACAACACTTCTTTGGATTGCCTTTGATGCAATCTATGTGCCGTCCTATAACATATAATAAATAATTCATTTTGTTTTAATAAAACGGGAATACTCACGTTAAATTGAGTATGTTATTCCGACTATAGTTTCGATCACATTCAGTTACCTTTATCAAGGAATGCTAAGCGAAACACGCGCGCGTCCTCGTCTTGCCTTGCACTACCTTGCACTTGCTATATTAAAACAAAATGTATCAAAACCACGTTAGTTTTCATAGTAAAACATAACATTTCAATTTAATTTCTGACATGGTACATAGAAAACAGCAGAATTACGTAATTGTTTCATATTGGTTTGGGAGAAATTAATAAATATATATTAAAAAAAATGTAAGTATCCTTTTATGGGAACCAACCTAAGAGCCAAAGAGAATTGTTTAAAGGGTGAAAATTTTCAAATGATCCCTTTTTTAGTTTAAATTACAATCATCATCATCATTCATAGCCTTTTAATTACTGCTAGGTATAGCTTAGCCCTTGCTGTGCTATTTGCTTCGATCACACGCTAATCAGGTCCGGGGTCGAATTATTTTACATCTTAATAGTGTACCTATCGTACAGATTCAGATCATGCCATTTTGCTAGCAATGATCTATACCCACTTATACGTGTATGTATTTGCGTTCAACGAGTCGGACACGCGTCGACGTCGCCAGCGTGACCGTGCGTCACGGGCCTTGCACTTGAACTCATGCCCTTACGTAAAAAGAAAATGACAATGCTTGACAAAAATATTGAATTACGAGATGAGCTAGTCACTTCCTTAATGGTAAGTGCCACCTTTGCCCATAACAGTTCAGTACCACCCAGAATTGTTTTTCATCGCATCAAAACCAAGCGTGGAATGGCATTGCTGAGCATTGTCTCCGAGCTCTGGCATTGTCACCAGAAATATATTACCTAATCTATCCAAAGCATAAAAACATATTTACTTTTATTTACTTTAATTGCACGTAATCAAATTTTGGATAGTTAGTTTAGGTATTTAGCGTTCTACATCTTCGTCCACATCGTCGCTTTCTATCAGTTGAGATTATGGTCAAACGAATGCCTAGTCCGAAGTAAAAAATAAAATGAAAAAAGGATTCCTGATTGGTAAACCAGATTTAAAAACCTCTTAACAATACAACATGAGCCACGCAGCAATATTGTCTTTCCTAAGCCCGTTTCTATGCAATGATGTTTTAACAAAGGAAGACTGGGAACAGGCTGGTCTCTTAGAGCTGGAACTTTTTTCAAAACTTAGCTGTCTTTTGCAAGAATTTCTAGTTTATCAATCTATCCTTGTCATCTGCCGTACGCCGATCCAGCTAGAGTCCGACCAGACCCCTTTTTTGTATGAATATTAGAACGCCAAACGACTTATCAACCCGAGGTTATCTGTTAGCTTTTAAAACAAGCAGTGGATACCGATTCTGTGTCTTATTATCTCCAATTGAACAAATTTTCCGAGTTACTTTTTACATTACAAAAAAAACATAACAGAACAACTGTTTTCTGGACTCAACTAATGTATCTAACAGGATCCCCAAATCATTATTAGCAAACTTAATCGTGTGTAAACTTTAATTATTATGCAAATGAAGCTGGCCTTTTGTCTGAATTGGCCCTACTCTCATGCGCTCGAGATTATCGGTCAGTCAGTCTCACTCTTACGGCTTTTCAAGGCCATGGATTAACGGAAGCGCTCTCTACGCGTTTTTTTTTTTTTTAACGCCAAAATAATTTCAGATTTGAAATCATATACCAAGGATCAAGCCTAAACTTAATCAACTTAAATTAAGTGTTTGATTTTTACTCCTTCTTCAAGATTTGAATTTGTTCAACTAAAAACAGTGCTATGTATAACAACTTGTGTGTTTTACTCGCTGTTGCTATAATAAGATGGATGTCAAACGCCCATGCTTACAATATGGTGATCAATGTGTACAGATTGTTATATGTTGTATGTTGTTGTTATAATTATGTACAGTGTTATATGTTCTGTAAGTCCTGGAGAATATAGGCTTGCTTCGTCAAAATTGAATTCTATTTCAAATATTTTTTAAATATAATTTAAAAATAATGTAATGCCGTTTAAGTTCGTCGTTTGTGTACTGAGCGCAGATTTTCAAAGAGCTAGAGAGACCATGACCAAGATAATCTCGAGCGCGCCAGAATATATAACTCTCTGCACTCCACCTGTGGCGTACGTCACGTTACGGTCTAGCCCGTTTCTGCTATAACGGCTTTGCATAATACGTGTTTGTTAGTGTACTAGCAGTTAGCGGCACCTACCGCGATTGTACTGTTTATATTGTAGAAGAAAATCGCTTATTTGAGGACAGCAATCACCAGGCGGCACCGAGCCGAAGAGCTTCGTAGGTAGAGCTCTGTTGCAGAGTCCGCCTGGGGAAGTACCACACCTTTGCCAACTATTCAACCGCCAAGCAGTAGTGTGCAAGCATTACTATGTTCTGGATTGAAGGGCAATGTTTCCAGCGTAATTACTGGGCATACAGAGATTTAACATCTAACATCTCAGGATGATTGCAGTGCATTGCCGCGCATAGTTTTGAACTGTCGAAGTAGGTAGGTAGGTGGCACTGAACTGTTATGGGCAAGCGTAACGCTTAACATCAGATGAGCGACTTGGGCGTCTCGTCACAAAGAAAAAAAAGAGACTTCTGTTTTGCGGCAGAGTTACATTAGAATCTAATTCTGTTCAAGCAGGCCTTGGAGAAACATAGTTCAGATCCAGTACCCTCAGCCTTCAGCCCAGATGATCCAGACGATGTCTGTTTTCCAGTTTATACTTACATTGCTGCTTTGGCCATTCTCAATAAACATATTTTACAACGGACGTTCTTAATTTTTCTTGCTAGGTAACCTAAATTGCGCCATTAATTCTGGGTAATAAAGCCCCAGATAAGAATAATAGTTGCTATAAAACTTTCGAAAGTCCCACGAATCCAGGATAAGGATCCTCTTAATTATAAAAACTCATTAACATAGCACAAAGTTATCATCGGTAAAGAAGCGCTCTAGTCTGTGGATTCGTTCGGTTTCTTGTAGATCTATTTTTACAAGCGAAATATTTTTTTACTAATATTATAAATGCGAATGTATGTACATGTATATTTTCTTTTAGATATTTTTTTTATAACACGCAAGTGCGTTATTAACTAAGCAAAATACATATGTATGTTGGTTTGTAACATATCCTTTTGTATCCGTCAACACACATAAATACACTTACTTAGGAACGTAAGCAAAATTAGCAATATTAGTATGAAGCTTGATTTTATCTGTATACTTTTGAACATCTTAATTGCCCCTAGTGGCAGTATTATTAATCTGCAGTAATGACACACCCAAGCGATTTAATAGTCAAAAAATTGGGACCTACAGTTATATTCCTCTTCTGAAGTATGCTTACTCCACTATATTTTCATCACTATATTTTCCTTTTTTTTTTTTAATGAAACGGGAATATTCACGTTAAATTGAGTCGGTTATTCCGACTATAGTTTCGATCACATTCGGTGACATTTATCAAGGAATGCTGAGCGTGACACGCGCGTGATCTTGTTGACCTTGACGTTGCACTTGCCTCAGTGTAGTCTATAGTCGGAATAATCGACTCAATTTAACGTGAGTATTCCCGTTTCATTAAAACAAAATGTGTCAAAACCACGTTAGTTTTCATAGTAAGACATTTCCTTCACCGATAATTTACGTTCATTGTTGGGATTTGAACCCACGTCCTGCGGCGTTCGATCCGAACACGCTAATCACTGAGCACATCACTACAAAATACGATTCTCGTTCACAAACTTCGTTTCACTATTAGTGACTTAAAATTATAATACAACAAAGCAAAAGATAAATTTCCTTGATTGATGGCCTGAATAAACGAATTTACGAGGTAATGAGCTTCATGCGAGGGAAGGTAAATGAATATTCATGTAATTTATATTTACAAGGGCTTATATGAGTTTTATATGGGTTATTGAGGATCGTTGGATAACGACTAGCGATGGGTTAAAATGATAATTTTACTGGGACGGAATTGGAAGAACTTCATTCTGTTTTTCTACTTACAATGTCATCATCATCATTAGCCTAAAGAAGTCCTCTGCTAAACAAAGGCGCAATTTGCAATTTGTATCCACCGGTTGCTCGCGACTTTTCCCAATATCTTACGTCCACCTAGTGGGAGGCCTGCCTACGCTGCGTCTTCCATTTCGTGGTCGCCACTCAAGACACTGTCTATACTATACTTACAAGTCACCTGTAAGTAACTTGTCATTTAAGGTTTTTAATTTGTTTTCTATAAAATTAATTTGATAAGATGAAAAATATAACTAAAATAAATTACAAAATGATAGCTCAAAACAAAATTAAACCTTGCAGTTAAAATTAAGCACAGATTATTTGTTACTATCAAAACTAAGTTTGCAAGTTTTTATAACTATTACGAAATGTCGGATTAAGCACGCGGGCCCGCGGGCGAGACACTATGCAAATCTCAAGGTAAACGAAAGTGAAGATGATCTCTGGCCCGAATTGGCTATCATTTTATAAGTAGATTTCTAAAAACTACGACTAATAAAAAACAAGTATAAACTGTAGTACTCAACATCTCATTATTTATAAACAAACTTTTTATAATGTTTTTTAAGGTTTGTTTATAAATATTTCAATAACTGCAACATAGGTATGAATGAAATAATTTAATGGCCCATTTAAGGTCACGTACTGCCAAAAATAATTGAAACAAGTGACAGTATAAAATGTAGTCATCAACATCTTATTAATAGAAAAGATTGTAAAAAAAGTGTGTTCATAAATATTTCAATGACTTTGCTATAACAGTATGAATGAAATAATTTAATAGCCCGTTATTCCCAGACAAAACTTTCTCTTTCACAAATTTTCAATAATTTTTAACTTAAAAATCATCAACTATAAATTGAACGAAAAAAAATCTAAATGTTAAGAATAACATTGTAAATGTTTGATAGTAATTTTCATGATTATATATTCTGATTTAGTAAAAGATAAAAAATAAAACGAAAAAACGTTTATTTCTTCGTCAAAACTGAAAATATTAACAAGAAAAAAAAAAATACAACACTATTCTAATTAATGTTGATTTATTTTTTAATTTCCACACAGTGCTATTTTACACACAAAAAAAGGTTGATAATGCACTAAAAAGATAGCCTTAGTAGGAAGTGGGATTATAATGATTCTGTTGGACACTTGATGTAAGTTTGTGATGGGTTTTTTGGCGGGAACGTGAAGAAATCATGTCGCGTCATTTTATAATTTTCCAAAACTTGTGTTATTTCAAGTGTTAATGTGTAAAAACGGTGAATTTTTACCCGTTAAGTGTTCGTGAACATGCACGAGTGTTGGTAAATGGTATAATGTCGTGAAACGTGAATTTTCGTGTTGTTTCCAAAACTCCATAGAAGGCTCTAGTAAAGTTTTCACCACTTTACTGGGGCATGACTTGGACTTGACCGTGATTCACTTTGCTCGCCTTTGATTGTGACCATGACTTGTTTGATAATATTTAACAAAACTTAAAAATATATAAGTATACTTGACACTGGCAAATGCATAAGACGTGCGACGCCAAAATCCTCCTAGGAGGAAAGAGAAGACAAAAAGTTTGTGATGTCGCATCATTTTAAAATCTACCCTCACGAGTTGACCACTCCGCGCCGACTGACCATTCTAATATTGACCAATGCTTACAAATTATAATTGCTGACTATTTCTTGACTAATTGATTGGAGATGCTTTTATTCATAGGCATGTCAAATTACTCCATTAAATCTTAGTATTATTTGTAGAAAGTATTTTATGTGAATTAGAGTTCGCATCATAAACTTTTAAAATTATTGACTTTCTACTATTAAATGTTTGTTACTTTGCCAATAAATTTTTGTAGTTGTAAACGGATCGTGTCTGTATATTTTAAAATATTTTTATTTTATTATTTATTTTAATTTAAAATTAGACCCATTATCAATTTTCATTGAAGTTGTCAGTATCAGTCAGTATTAAAATTCGTGTGTTTGTCTGTAATAGTATTTAGACTTATCCATTCTGGCTTAACTCAGTGCCGTTACAATAAGCTTTCACTAAGGCTGAGTTGAACCATAATCCCAGTTAAAGTTACTGTTAACGTTAAATTAATTGTAAGTTTAACCTTAACCATGAAGTTTCACCAGCATTTGGAAGTTTTTCCGTCATTTTTACCATAGTTAAAATTGTTGCAACACATTTTTCTGCTTACGGAAGTTTTAACTGCAGCTATGACTGTAGTATAAAGTTAACTTATATGGTGCAACCCGGCGTTAGACATTATCATCATCACCATCATCAGCCAGAAGACGTCCACTGCTGAACATAGGCCTCCCCTTAAAACGCCACACCGACCGGCAACGTGCCACTTACTTCCACCGGTTGCCCGCGACTTTCAAAATGTCGTCGGTCCACCCAGTGGGGGGCCTGCCTACGCTGCGTCTTCCAGTTTGTGATCGCCACTCAAGAACCTTTCTTCCCCATCGGTTATCGGTTCGTCGAGTGATTGGCCTGCCCATTGCCACTTCAGCTTGCGAACTCTGAAAGCTATATCGGTGACTTTGGTTCTTCAGCGAATATCCTCGTTACGAATTCTATCGCGCAAAGAAACTCTAAGCACAGCTCTCTCCATTGCCCACTGTGCCTCTCTAAGTTCGTGTGCCTTCTGGATATGGACATAGGCTTCTACAGAGGCCGCAAGGGGTTTATTCTCTGCTTGATTTTTGGCCTGTCTTTGGCTGCCTTTGGTTACTCAAAAGATCGTTTACTCAAAATAGGTAGACACAAAATGTCTACCTGCCTTACTTACGTTTTCAAATCGAATTTCCGAGGTCCAGATTGAAAGATTACGCAAGATGATAGATAGTCACGCATATGCCAAAACTGCCAAAAAATCGTGAGTGCACTTACACAACCGAACTAAAAATAATCTAGGAAATCGGACGCATGACATTTTACATAAAACGAACACGTTAGATGGCGAAAAACGTTTGAATTGAACATTGTAAAACAAAAATCTATTTAATATACATTTTAGGCACTGACTGACAGACAACTTACAGCCCCAACCGATGGTTCTAGAAGCATGAAATGTATAGTAGTTTGTTACACTAAGTAGACGAGCACTAAGGGTTTTGTAAATGAATCCCTTAAGGGGGTTAAATAGAGGCAGAGTTTCTTGGTCTTCACATAAAATAGCACCCTTTCCTAACTTTACACGTCACCCTTATTACCCCGAAACTTATTCGTTAAAACACGACAGACGTCAATAAAATAACGTCCGAAAACCCAACAACATGGCACTTCCTTCCATAATAACTCCAAGAAGGCCCATAAAATTCTATACAATACTGCTGCGGTCAGCCCTTGAGATACTCCATGACCTGTCAACCATAACATGACCCCACAAAGTAATACCAACCTTATAAAAAATACCTACATGTCAAAATCGAATCGTGCTATGACAGGTCAAGTTTTCGCGCCAAAACCTTAATGTCATATTTTTTTTAATGGTACGGTAAACTCAACTAAAACGCGAAGGATTTTGAGACTAAAATTGCTAGTGGGTCAAAAGATTTTAAATTGGAGTTAGGGGCTGGCGCAACCCTATCGTTATGGTGCGCGCGCGCAGTTGGTAATGAGCAGGCAAACAGTTTACTGACACTGCTTCAGGATTGTGAGTTAATTTTCTTGGTGTGAATTAGTTGAAAAAACTACTTGGAAGATGTGGATGAACATCTGGTTGACTAGCAGATGGTATAGGAGTAGATATTTTCAGAAAGAAGCAAAGTTTTCGGGTCTTTTACTGTATAAAAAGAATATTATAACACATTTTGTAACTGGCCAATTACAAAAAAAAAAAAAACTAAATTTATGAGGCATCCAGTAGCGTCATCGATACGCTCAATAAAACAAATGCCACTCGTCCTAATTAGAATTCGAATCAGAAAAAAAACTGGGGACTAAAAAAACGAAAATATATCGAGGCTTGATACAGTTATTCCTAATTATTGTATATTAGCGGCAGGTGCTGGCTATTTAGGCAATGACGTGACCCAATCGATATTTATTTTGTGAATGTTTGATATTTCATTTTTTTTTTTTTTTACTTATAGATATTACATAGAAGTCGAGCTACTTCACTGCTAGCGGAGAAACTCAGAATCACACAGTGGGCAATGAAGAGAGCTATGCTCGGAGTAATTCGGAAAAGTCTGTAATTTTTACTTTTTATTTCTCTTATGTTTTGGCTCCACACGTTGTATATTTAGCCAGTGTCAAGTATTTTAATATTTCAAGTGAAGTCAAATATTTTAAGCCTCATAGTCTAACTCAAGCAAAGTAAGTCACGGTCAAGTCCACGTCATGCTCCAGTATAGCGGTGGAGACTTTACTAGAGGTTACTATGGAGTTTTGGAAACAATACGAAGAGTCACGTTTCACAACATTATACTATTCACCAACACTCGTGCACGTTCACGAACACTTAATGGATAAAAAAATCACCATTCTTAAACATTAACACTGGAAATAACACAAGCTTTGGAAAATAATACAATGACGCGACATGACTTCTTCCCGCCAAAAAGTTCTTACTTTTACTTGTTTAAGATATTACATGACAGGATGTTCCTTAACATTAAGACCGTATTTATTTAAAAGTGGTCATAAATCGTTAAAGTTAAGTTGGCTTGACCGACTGCACCAATGGTAGCGATTTCAATAAAGGATTCCTTCCGTCGCCACGCGCTGATGAACGCGTTAAAATTCAAATGTCGCTTACAACCTCACCCCTATCGTCAAGGTAGTTGGAGTCAAATTACGCGAACGTAAAGTATATTTTTAAACATACTAGCTACACCCCGCGGCTTCACCCGCTATTCTACAGAAAGCGAGTATTCTTTTGTAGAGTCCGCGCCTGGGCAAGTTTGGTTGAATATCTTTGCTAGTCATTCAACCGCGAAGCAGTAGTGTGCAAACATTACTGTGTTCTCGATTGAAGGGCAATGTTTCTAGCGTTACTGAGCATACATAGATTAACATCTAATATCTCGGAGTGACGAGCGCAGGACAATGTCACGCTATGTATAAGTAAAGGTCTGGGTGGCATTGAACTGTTATGGG
Source organism: Apocheima hispidaria (assembly GCA_947579745.1). Classification (NCBI taxonomy): domain Eukaryota; kingdom Metazoa; phylum Arthropoda; class Insecta; order Lepidoptera; family Geometridae; genus Apocheima; species Apocheima hispidaria. The sequence goes on along the minus strand of OX388165.1, from coordinate 4,622,513 downwards.
CAAGCGTGACGCTTACCATAAAGCTACTGATTTGCTCGTCTCATCACTGAGTTTCATAAAAAATAACACTCAAACACAAGCATACACACAAGCACTCACTTGTTCTAGTAGAATAGGAGAACATCGCTTCGATTAGACCATAATTTTAAAAAAAGCCGCCTTCCGAATATAAAGATGAATCTAACGGCATCTTGGAATCCAAAATTGGTCAAGCAATTAATGGACTAGGAGGTCACATAGGATTGCTCTAATGCCGGGGCACTAGAACACGGCATCGGTATCCCTTGCCTGTAGTAAGGACCTACTAAAAGGGGACCTCTGGGCTTCGGGGTAATAGAGGTGGGGCTCTAAACAACTACCTAAGCGAACCCGGGGAGGACGACAGCCTCAAATGGTTGTTAGCTTAGGCGTCTCACGACTGTTGCTAGCTGTCCTGGGAGGAGCTGAAGCGTGGTGCTGAAGGCTCTGATGCGAGACCTTGGAGATCCCGGAGCCCTCGGAAATGCACAAAAGCAGGCCACCGGGGTTAGTGGGTATTATCCCACATAGCCCGGCTGCACCCCAAAGCAGTCGGGTATCTTCTGAAATCAAACCGAAAACCGAAAACTTTGCTAGAATATTTTTGATTTTGTGATAGGCTGTATGCTACAAACAGTTTTTGGAAAATCATGTGCAAGTGAGATAGCTATAGCCCGAGTTTCTATCTCCGATCTAGCGTAAATAATGAGATCACTCCAAATATACTAAGAAATAATTTTATTGCTCGACTATCGCAAACTGCCGACCAAAACGCGTTTCCCGCAAAAACCGTTAGTTTAATGTCAATAAACTTCAATGTAATGTAATTAATGATATAAATAATCATAATTTGGACTGCAGAGCTCGCTTCGTTAGTTGCTCTTTGGTAAAAAAATAGAATTATTGCTGCTATAGAAAAAAAACTAGAATTTTAATACTGTTACAGAGTTGTAAAGTTTAATTAGACGTGATATAATAGTTCTATAGATAATCTGGATATTGATATAATGTACTTTAGTATGCTTAGAATGTCGTACGATAAGTAGTAGTTTGGGAGTAACAGGTCTATTAAAGAGGTCTTTGACTTGCATTCGCACGAAGATGGAGTCAAATTAAATGTTAGTACATTGTTCACCGAGGGGAGATAGTGACAATTACGAACGAGGGTGTAGTTCGAGTTGGGAATATCACTTCCTTCGGAGAGTTACAACTAAAAAAAAAAAAAACTGAGATAAATAAATAAAAAGCAAGCAATCTCGCGCGATTTTTTAAAATATATAAATGTAATTTCCTTTATTCAGGGTTCCGTACGTCAAAAGGGAGAAAAGAACCCTTATGCCTTATAGGATCACTTTTTTGTCGGTGTCTCTGTCTGTCAAGACTCTTTTTTTTAGAATTGCGTGAAGGTATCAAGTTGAAATGAATATCGAATACTGTTATACAATAATACCATATAATACTAATTCAATAATTTTTATTTACTATCTGTATATCACAAATACGGAAATAGGATACTTTTTTATGTCCACGCGTATGAAGTCGCGGGTAACAACTAGTTACCAATAAAACTGAAAAAATGTGGCAAAAACTTTTAAATTTAAGAACATTCTGAGAATCAAACATGACTCATTTTTCTAATGCGATAGTGTGAGCGATGGCATGTTCCTGCATATTTAACTGCATTTTGTAGCGGTTTTTGACGCTTCGATTAAATAAAAACTGTTTTAGACTTTGGTGGATGTTTACTACATTACTACATTATTTACTATTGTACTCACGGGATATTTATCATGATTTTTACTTTTGTTGAGTTCCCGATATTTCGGCACAGTTGCATGCGCCGCAGATTCGTGAGGTAAAAATCTAGTTAAAATGGTGGTCAATATCCCGTGAGTACTAATAGTAATTCGTTTTTTTTTGTACCTTAAACTATGTATTAAATTCACCAATAAAGTTTCCTCAATTTTTACCTGTTTTTAGATTGTTTATAGAGCAACTAACACACAACTGATTGGCGTTGACTGCCACCTAGCAAACAAAAGAGAAATATATTTTCTTTTACATGTAGGAAATCTTAATGTACAATAAGTCTTAGTACAATTTTATATGAATATTTCAGAATTACAATATTACACTTTCATTATAAATGTGTATTATACAAAAATAATTCGTTGAGCTTTAAATTTACCAAAAGTACCTAAACTCGCAGCGTTTCCGCCCACAATGACCAGGAAAATCCTCTGAATCAGGAACCAAGTACGAAGCCGACCAAGGATCCTTCAGGCGACGTCCCAATAAAATATAGTAAATAATTAAATAGTTCTAAAAAAATATTTATCTTGCCCGATATAAATAAATATTTGTGTAATAATAAGACGGACGTGTACACGTGTCGAAATGTATGCCACATGATAGAAAGTATGTCGAATTTCGGAATGATTCCTTCTTACATAAAATGAAGGCAGTTATTAAAGGCAAAGATAGATAGAATCCAAAAAACGCACATAATCAAGGCCAAAACCCACAAAAATAAATCAAATTGACAACTTTACAACACTAATTCAGAAGAAAGTGACAAGAGAAGATCTACGACTCGCTGGACTTTGTCTATCATATTAATTAATAATTACTTTTAGTTTTGACTGACCCATTTACATATACTTTACATATATAATTTGAGACTGATTCTCACGGATTCGCAGGCGAATCACCTACTCAATTATGCAAGACATTAGGATGCAATCTCAAACGTGCAATTTTAAAGCGCTTGCGCATCTTCTAATTAAAAAGATTAGTTGGTTGATCATTGGTCGTATGTTGTTTGATTTTTAAGTTAAGTGGCCTATAAAAGTGTTGATATATGAATGTGCTAATGAATCCACGTTTAGTTTTAAAGTATTTTTTTTAAATAAATTTTATTTTTTTAGTAGAGAATTTGCATCAGCATATGCTCATGGTGAACATAGCATTTGCATCATCTACTACACGTCCTAATAGAGCAACGAAGCTAATAAACGTAGGGAAAGAATGCGTAAGGAAGTCCAATTTATCGTCGCCAGTAACGTAGCAGTACCTACGGCTGGAAGTCTTTAAGCGTCGAGTTAAGCTTCACCATATCACTTCACTTCACTTTAGGATCTAGAATGCAAACATGCAAAAACCGAAAACAAAGAAAAGTATCACTTCTAGATATTTCTGAAAAACGTTTATCTATCCGTAAATCCATCTTTAAAAGCCAGTATTCATCGATTTAAAGTAAATTTATTATGGAATCTAGATACGTTGGCAGCGTTGCATAAAATACGCCCGGAGCTGTGGTACAGTAAGGTAGATGATTGATAACGCGGTAGACTCGCGTGCTTGAGGATGGGACTGGTGGACTAACATGGACATACCTCACCTATCAGGAATAAATAAGAATTTCAAGAGGATAGTCCTTCCGCGAGGTCTTAGCGTATTCGATATCTGAAATTGTATAGCTGTCGCTCTGTTTCTCGTGCGTACGATAGAGAGAGATACCTCCGAATACTGAAACGTTTGTTAACTTTGACAACAGATTAATTCTAATACTGCCTTTGTCTGGCACTAAGCAAATGACATAGGCAGCAATAGACTTAATCTGTCGTCAAAGTTAACAAACGTTTCAGTATTCGGGGGTTAGTGAATTTTGCTAAAATATTGGTGAATTTTGTGTGATGAACATGAATGTTTGTTCTTTGTATGGGTATCAGACTACGCTTTTTATATGGACAAGACGGTGGTATACGGGACGACCTCGACAAGCACCGCTAATAATAATAAATTATTCTTACTGATCAGGTAATTAAGTTAGGTTATTAGGGGGCTGATCCATACTAAGCTAACCTTGGTCCGCAGAGCAAGTCTACGTCGCACATCGGTTGTTCAATTATCATATCCACTTTCTCTGCACAGGTTATGGAACTGAGCAGCTCTGGCCTATGTTTTGGTCAGCTAATGTTGCCTAATAAACGCTTTGGTGTCGATTTTCGGCCGTTAGATGCAAAGTTAAACCGACGTGCGATAATAAAAAAATGTTTAAACTAATGAAGCCTATTTCACTTTGAAAATCTTTTATAGGCTTTTTAATAGAATAAATGAATCGCCAGGACTCGGATCAGGAACAAGGCGCAACCATCGAAAGCACAAATACAAAATTTCAATCACCAAAAGTCACCAATATTAAGCTCCTTGAGCGATATGTTTTCAAAAATTCTTTCGAGTACTGTACACCTACGTTATACAAGAAAAAACTTCTTTGAAAAATTTTAAGATTCACTAGTTTACACTACGCTTTGTCTGTCTGTCTGTCAGTTTTTTTTACACTTTAAGAAGAATGAGTTTTTCTGACAAAACACATTTTTGCATTTAAACCTACTCAGTACGTAGCCGACTATAAATTTACGCAAACATCGTAACGGTAGACAATTAGGCCGAATTCACCTTCTTTGTGCGACAGGAGGAGAAAGGTTTTCCGTGGCACCCCTAATCTCTAAAAAATCTCTCTCACTCTCTCTCTCTCTCTTTTTATATGGTAAAAAAGATTTTGCCCAAAACATCACATTTGAAAAATAAAATACGTTCCCAAATAAATCCTCTCCCAATCTTGTAGTTTTGAGCTTTAAAATCCTACGTCATCCTACGCTGCGCAAGAGAGTTGCAAAATTGTATGCTGCTGAAATTTTACTGAAAACCTGAATGTTAAATTAAATAACCCAGACGTCTGTTGAAAAGAAACTTCATTATCATTATCAGCCAGAAGACGACCACTCGACAAAGACCTCCCCCTAAGATGCCGTAATCCCAAGTTCAGCGCGATAACTTACGGACAGAAACTTACGGTTTCCAAATCAAAAAAAAGACTGGTCCATAAAACGGTCAAGTTGCTTCTATTCTGCGACAAATTATCTGGTAGGTATGATCGATTGGTCAGTCATTTTTCAAAGTGCCTAAACCTGCAAACAAAAATTCACGACGGTGACATTTTTATGATTTGCTAATAACAATTTATTTATGTTAATTCGGTTTTCGTAGACACGTTGTCGTCAAGTCTCATTTGCATATAAGAAAATGGTTTCTTGAGGAATTCATTCGAATCGATTATGTTGAGGTATTTTCTTTGATGTATTTTCTTAACTAAACTTAACTCGATAGCACTAAAATTACTGCCATACTTTTCTCGTATGGTGAAAAGAACAGAAAAGTAATTTTAGTCCTGTCAAGTTAGTCTAGTTTTATGAGGGGAACAATATAAGTGTTTTGTAGTGGAAATAGGTTCCTAATGATACACTACCTTATTTTGTTGTAGATTATACTATAATTTGAAGAATCGCTATAATTGACCGAGCGTAGCGAAGGTCCCAGAATCTACGGGAGCAAATCGGCAGTTGTATGTGTGTTTGTATGTTTATATGTTTATATGTTTCTATGTAAATCTGTCTGACGATAACTTAAGAACCATTAATACCTTTTTCATCAAATTTTTTAGGCGTGTAGTTCATTTCAATACAATTTTTAAGTTTGAATATGAGCTGAATCGGCCCAGAGGGTTGTGAAGTTATAGGGATCGCGAGATCTCAGTACGGCCCGAACTACTAGCTACCTCATTACAAGGATAGTTTACCAGTTATTTTAGGTATCCATCATCGCGCAATCAAAAAGCAATTTACATAATGGATAGACTTTAGTTATATTAAACAAGCACTAAAAACAGATATCTGTTTTAAAATAGGTAACAATAGCAAAACTCAAATCATCATCATCGGCCAGAAGACGTCCAATGCTGAATATAGGTCTCGCCCTTAGAGCGCCACACCGACCGACGACGTGCCACTTGCATCTACCGGTTGCTCGCGACTTTCACAATGTCGTCGGTCCATCTAGTGGGTGCAAGGACCTTTCTTCCCCAACGGTTATCGGTTCCTCGAGTGATGTGGCCTTCCAATTGCCACTTCAGCTTGCAAACTCTGAACGCTATACCGGTGACTTAGGTTTTTCGACGAATTTCCTCGTTCCGGATTTATCAAAGAAACTCCAATCAAATACAATCAAATTAATACAATTCGAATAATCAAATACAAAGCTAACATGATTAGCAGAGGAACGTGTGCTTCCGCATAACTCAGCCATGTAACATGCACCTACCGACCGATCACTTAGCAGTAATGTACTGCAGGGCAAAGATTAACCTACTTAGCATAAAACACGCATATCTCCGGTTAAAATTGATATTTCTTTACGTAAATTATTTCAAATGGGACGCATTATGCTCACTAACAAATTCACTTTTTATTTAAATAGCTTGATAAATATATTTTGGTGTTTGCTAGCGGTAAATCTGGACAAATGAGAGTTGACAACGGATTCCGAATTTCTGATACATTCTTCTGCTTTAGGGAATTTGTTTGTATTTAATCTTTGTAATTCAAATGTTGGTTTGGCCTTTGAACTGGTTAATAGATTCAAATTAGAATATCTGCATTAGATGCTTTAGTATTAGAGCAATTTATGTTGCTTCTCGTGTTGCGGAGTTAAGAAATGTTGATTCTAAGTTAGTAATTTAATGTTGAAATTCTTTGGATTTATATTTAAAACTCAGTTTAACAGACGTCGTTTAAAATAGGGTTTATTTTTATTCTAAAACGTACCGTAAAACCAAGATCGGTGATAAAAATAAAATTGCTAAAATATGAAATTCGATTCCATGGATTCATTCGAAAGGCTAGCTTGAGCTAATAATTTCAAAATATTATTACTTTAGTAGAATAAATTCCAGTAATACTAACAATAATTTTCTATATAGATAGGTATATGACACGGGATATTGCTTCGATAGTATTTATTTATTTTCTTTAGTTGGTAATTACACGCGATTTCTCTAAGCAAATACGCAAATACCATTCATTATTAGGCAAGAACGGAAACTTGCCAACGTCTGTTTTCATTGCTACTCTATAATCTAGACATTCTCATAAACAGATTTGCGAGAAAATAAGTTATGTGGAACATCACTGATTTATCTGTAAACTACTGTACTCTCTGGCTCTCGAAGAGAAAGAACTGATACCATAATTTTCTTTCGCGAGTAAAATCAGTACCACAAAGAAAATCATTTGTTAAGCTAAGTAATGTAAGTCACGGGGTCAAAACACAAGAACATCGTAAGAATTTCATCCGATCCAAATGAGATTTCAAATACAAAAAATAATTTTAACCACACTAAGATACCTAACGAAGCAGCAGTGGAACAGCTAGACAGTAACTCAAGGCCCTACTCCATTTTAATTCTTCTGTTTGGCAAAAGGAAAAAAATAAAGATACGCTGACTACACTCCAAACGTTAGAAAGAAAAAAAATATTGGCAGACTAGAGTCAAAAAGTAGGCACAAAAGAAAACAATACATTCCCTCAAACGCATCGTCCCATCTATGTTTATTTCATTTCCTATTCTACTGTATCCCTAGCATGAGATGCAATCCAAACAGTTCTGTTGACTCTTCGAGTAAACTTCGCCCTGGTGCGATCTCGTTACTAGCCTCATCGAGTTCTAATTGCAACTAATTATTTGGTTGTTCACCTTTAGTTGCATGGGAAATAGTGAATGAACTCATTTGGTATTGAAAATTATACGAAAAGAAAGACAATCTCATACAAAAAAGTGTACCCTGAAAATATAGCATAAAACTAAATGGCGTTTACGCTTTATTATATAGGTCCTTATCAGTTACTACAATTGGGTTACGCGTGTTTCTATGACCATTGGCACTCACCTTCATATAATTTCTGTATGGTAATGGTAAGACTTGTTATTTACCTGTGGAGGTATGTAAGTTGTTCATTGCGTCCGTCGTCGGCCATGTTTTGTTTCTTTCATGACCCTTCTGTCCTTTGGCACGCGTGTATTTTATCGATGACAGGCTAGGCCTGTAACTTATATATAACGGCTGAGCGAACGGTATTTAATATCATTCATATTGCTACAAATCCTTTGGGTTTTCCGTAGTTGGGTAAAACAAAATTATTCTTCGCCATAAATCGATAATGAAATGGAATAAAAGGTCATTTGAAGAAGTGGTCGTTTGAAGAAGTGGTCATTTTTAATTGTGGTTCTAAACCACCAAAACGGTTCTAAAGCCTTTTTTTTCAGATCTACAGTTAACAATGATGCTGCACCTTATTAAGGTGGGATCGAACCCTAGTATCTTGTTTATATATTTTTTATTCTTCATTTCTCATTTAAGAACTTTAAACTCTTTAGTTACAGACGCTTTGACATTATCCATATCAATGTAGAAATCATCACATGCTACAATTTTATTTATTTATACACGAATTTTAAAACTCATACTTTAAATAGTTTTCTTTTTATTTTAACCCATTAACACCAAATTTAGACACAATTTTAGTTTTTTTTAAACCTAGATTTTTAGTAGAGTTTAGGACTCCTATTTTCAAAAGCTGATTTTCAATCTCGTGTTGAAAAAAATGTCGAACATCGAGATTTCTTATTCTCAACGCTATCTTTTGAGATATTCAAGATAACGACCACTCGATATATCTTGCACCCAGCTAGGGAGCGGAGGCGATCGAGACGAGAGACAGTCGAGATTGGAATCTCGAAATCGACATTATATTGTCATAGCTCTGAATAGGGGCCCTGGTTTAAATGTTGAACGCGCTATGTAAGTAGGCGCCAAGAGATGGCTCTGTTTTCGAAAACTGAATAACATTGGTTGGGTTAACTTAGGATATAAACCAGGTGCACTTCCCACAGAAATGGATTCCAATCGTCAAATGTAAAATACTCAGTAACGAGACACTCAAAGGCGAAACCTTGCTAATCATCTCCCATCATCCCACCTCTCCACCTACATCCGTATCCGGTGGAATGTAACTTTATATCCGGTGCATCCGGTAGGTGCCAAGCCTACCACCTACTCGCAGGTATCGGTACAACGATACAAATAAGAATACACCCTTCTGATATCGTGTTACTGAGAATACTCATACACGCAAATAAATACATATACCAAATCGAAAAAAAAAAAACAACAATCGACTTAAGAACCTTATCTTTTTTTGGAAGTCGGTTAAAGTGTCTGGTTGGTATTTTTTTTGGTACGGAATAACTAGACGAGCAAATCTCTCACCTGATGCTAAGCGTCACGCTTGCCCATAACAGTTCAGTACCAACCAAAATATTTAACTTCAACAGTTCAAAACCCAGTGCGGCAATGCACTGGGTCATCTGGTCTGCTCATCAAATCTTTATGTGCCCAATAATTTCGCTGGAAACATCGCCCTTCAATCCGGAACACAGTAATACTTGCACACTAACTGCTTGGCGGTTGAATAACTGGCAAAGGTGTGGTACTTTCCCAGGCGGACTCTACAAGCCGGCCTATTATATAGCTTTATTATACAACAAAAAGACAAACTTAAAAAAAAATAACAATAATATTTTAAAAACGGTAGTATAATGGGCGGCCTTATCGCCTAAAGCGATTTCTTCCAGACAACCTTTGGATGAACAGAATTATAACTTAAAAACTACGGTCGGTGGTGTAGATACATAAAAATAATGATAATATGAAAAAACACTATAGCACGAGCTGTGGAATAGCACTACAACCTGTTTTTTTTTTGTTAATTTGAATTTGAATAACTAAGTAATCTCAGACGGCCATATCGCTAAAAATACAAGCAAAAAACATCGTTTTAATAACTATTGTGTGCACAAGTGCGTCAAATATCAGGTTCCAAAAGGTAACTTCCTCAGGATATTATGTAGCGCGGTTCGAAATTCTGAAGGAAGTAGGGTGCAGATGTCTTGACCTGATGTGACATCTCTATGTGGTTCTACTGCTCTACTTATGCTGTGTGTAATCTAAGAAATATTTATATATAAGACTAGTTTTTTCCCGCGACTTCGTTCGCGTAACCTACAAAAAACCAGCCTTATCCGTCTCCTTCCCTAAAGCATGCAAAAATTCAGCTCGATCCGTTCAAACTATCACATATATTGAACCGTATTTAAAGCTCATGATTCAATAATTTGAGATGTAAAGTAAACTAACTTAGTTCAAGTTATAGGACTTGGACTTGGACTTGGACTTATTGGAGGCTTTGACTAATATGATTGTATGAAAATTTAATTTAATTTATTTTAATTCACTATTAATTTATTCAATTTAATATTAATTTAATTTATTGTTTTATAAGGGTTTACTTCTGTTAATTGAACCTTGTTTATCCTGACCGACTTGGCTTTGCTACCAATAAATATTTCATTTTATTTCATTTCTAAGAATTAAAAAAAAACCAAAATAAACCATGTCCATTACCTACAATTAAAAATATTTTCCGCCCCATTTAACCAAAGAGTTATTTAAAAACAATGCCCTGAATGAGGAACTAACATGTGACTACATTTTCTCTTACTTCCTGAAGGGTTACACTCTCCAACAATGAAGAGTACAACATATGGCGCTCTAAATCCAAATAGATGTGTATAAAAAGCTCTTAATGAACTAATTCCCTTATAAAAGGGTGGTTTAAAAATAGATGAAGTGTACGGGAGTATTCTGGATTTGAAGTATATTCTATTTTTCAGGAAATAAGTGGCTTGAATTATAATGCGTGTTGACCATACGATTATATTCGTACATGAAATACATCTCGTTGAAAACGATTCATATATTTTTTTTATGCCATAGGTAGCAAACAAGCAGACGGGCCGTCTGATGGTAAGCGATCACCGTCACCTATGTTCGGGGGTATTGTTTTCTTTTAAAAATGTACTCTACTTTCTGGTTGTCTTTAATACAGATTCAATTCGGGGCTGTTCAAGAAATAAGTGAATAGGGACCTCCTAGGCAAACGTGCTACATCTTCGGCCCATCGTCGGTTTCCATTAGGTGAGATTGTGGTCAAACGCTTGACTAGTTCACATTAAAAAAAAAAGGCGGGCAGAGAGCGTTTTTTTAAATCCTATATCTAATTGTGGAAGACGTGGTGCCGCAGCGAGTGTCTTTTCGAGGGTTTTTTATTCAGCCTTTAAGATGCATCATCAGCATCAGCCAGAACGTCCACTGCTGAACTAAGGCCTCCCCCTTATGGGGCTGCTTGCCATAATCCCCACGCTTGGCAGACGGTTTGGATATTGCAGAACAAGTTTCAAGCATGTGTCCATACAACGAAAGACAGTATCGATTATTAAAGTTATTAACTACCAACGTTCGATTTAATAAATTTATCGTATTCACCAAAGTCACCAGCGTGTGATCGGATCACTGATTATGATCACTGAACGTTGATCACACATCAATCACGATTCGAACCAATCAGCGTTACATTCAAATCAAAATGGATCTGTTTTCACGCACCGCTTCAATTTTAATTATTCGTTCAGAATAACTCCTGTCTCGAGGCAACTCTTTGGATTGATGGTAAAAACCCACTAGTACTTAGAAAATTAACGTTTTGATAAACTATGTAGCAGTCGAATAAAAAAATGTGTGTAATTCGAGGGTTTTTCAATGATTTTTTTTATCGAAGAAAATGTTACGGAATCTTGTTTTCCTCTTAGATATACCAAACGATAAAATGAAAAAACTTACATTTCAACATAAGATCTGTAACTTACATAACTACTGAGGTGCATGTTTTTTTTTTAAGCTTATTTTATATTATTGATATTCTTATTTAAAAAAAAACGAAATAACTGACTGCAAAATGTGCTACATCTCTCCAGGTATAAACAGGAATCCAACGGAAAATCAGTCATCAAAATCTGTCAAGCCGTTTTGGCTATATGAGGTAACATAGGAACATACATACTTATACTGACATATTTACATACATCACAAAAACATTACCTTCCTTCTTGGGCAGTTGGGTAAAAAAAAAAAAAGTAAGTAAGTAGGTAGTTGAATAAAAATGCGTCAATTTTGGTTTGGTGGGTAAATACCTTCCGATGCTAAAGGTATGCAGATGATTTATAGATGCAGTACACCGTGCGTCTCAGCTATTTTTAGTGTATTTAGTTATCGTGCACACACCTTTTTAGTGTTAGCTTAATAACTTATGCAATTTAAAATTGTTTGAGATCCGCTGTTTTAATTAATTGACGTAATTTGTGCTTTGTTTGTTATGTTTGGAATCATTATTTTTGATGAGACCCTGAAAGGCGCGTTGATGTGCAATTTATTATAATTTAGATGAGATAAATGTTGACTATCTAGTTACTGGGGTAATTAAATTTGTTTTTATGACATTATAATTATGGGCCCCCACTAGGTGGACTGACGACATGTTGAAGGTCTCGGGTAGCCGGTGGATGCAAGTTCCATATTGTCGTTCAGTGTGGTGGTCTAACGGGGAGGCCTTTTTTCAGCAGTAGACATCTTCAGGCTGTTGATGATTTTGATGATGATGTTGGTACGTATTTCCCAAGTCTGCCACGCGTGGGGGTTATGGAAACCCATCCCTTTTTAAGAGAGACCTCCGTTCAGCAATAGACGACTGCTGGCTGATAATGTAATATGACATTTGGAAGAATGCTTTACCGCCTTTTACCCTATTGTCCATTAAAGCTTTGGGGTGTATGTAAGTACTACCTGTTACCAGTGACATCGTTCACCTGGACCTACAAAAAAAGTAGCTTAAGTCCGTCTCCGACCCTTAAGCTATATTTACGCAAAAATTCAGCTCGATCCGTTCAGCCGTTTAGCCGTGATAACGCGACAAACACCCAGACAGAGAGACAGAGCTACTTTCTGATTTATAGTTTGGATATTTAATATAATATTAGTTTGGATTAAGATGTATGTCTGTGTGTATCTATATTAGCCCCTGTTAAGTAAAATGTGTCAGTCTAATAGGATACATTTTGCAGACGGGTTATGTGTGTTTCTTTTAATAATAATATTTTTTTATTTAATTATTAATTTTGATTTAATTAATACGATAACCAGTAACATCAATGAAAACTTATTACAAATTATAATTTTTACATTAACTAATAATGCTTAAAGTACTAGTTACTTAATCAGAACTAAATATTACTATCCCCCGAATACTGAAACGTTTTTTAACTTTGACAACAGATAAATTCTAATGCTGCCTTTGTCTGGCACTAAGCAAATGACAAAGGCAGCAATAGCCTTAATCTGTCGTCAAAGTTAACAAGCGTTTCACTATTCAGGGGTATGAATTTTACAAATTTTGATCACATCTGCGTTCTCACTCTTACTTTACCTAACTTTACTAACTTTTAAGAACTTTACCTAACCTTAACCCTAGTGTCGGACAACTCGGACTATAAGATGGGCCTTTAGTTTTTAATAATTTCTATATGGTTTTTATCGCCTCCGTGCGAAGTTGAAACAAAATATCACGTCCAAATCTAAACTTACTCAAAAATCTTCCCATCGCTCTTTACAAATCTGTCAAGGTGCAGATGTTCTTATTTTTTACAATAAAACGGAAACGGAAACTTAAGAAGGCGTCTCTTTCTAACATATAACCATCTCTGTCAAGGGTTTGTACACAGATTGCGTCTGTCAGCCACCTGTGGAATAACAACTGACGTGCGCATGGTGCTGCCATGCTGGTTTGTTAGATTTATTTTGCACGCCATGTTGGCTGACGATTTAGACTTCAAGAGTAAATAATTTAAATAAAAATGCGACTTAAAAATACTCTGAAAAATACTCTTCCCTCAATTCCTTGTGGATCCCACGATAAAAAAGGGGCCGATCAGGAAGAATATAATTTAAAAAACTAATAATGGTTTTGGAAGTCGGTTAAAAACAATGTACCTATATACCGTGTTTGGGCAATCTTATTTAGTGTTTCAATGGTGAAAGAGGCTCTAGGGTTGTTAATGAAACTAGCCGAGTGCGAGTCATAATCGCGCACCTAAGGTTCCGTACCGCCAAACAATATAGGTATATATATATTTTTTAAGTAACTTACAAAAAAACGAAAATATAATATGTAGATGGCGTAATATTAAATACTTAGGGGCTGGAACGTTTAACGCGAGTCTGACTTGCACTTGGCTGGTATTTATTATTTTTTATTTACAGTTTCTATTATTACATTATTATGATTATTTTATAGTTTGTTTCTATTATTTATTGTCTTGTATTATGGACTAAAATTACATTACATGTATGTGTATATTAATGTATATAATGTACAAAGTACATTATATACATAGTTTGAAGCTTGTTCACCGTTACTGTTATCGTAAAAACACAAGATTCTTATATTACTTTAAAAATAATATAAGAAATTAGTTTTAATAAAAATATTTTTTTATTACTCAAATAAATAACATACTTTTTTTTTAAATTGTGTTTTAATTAGTTTTTTATAATTTTTGAGTATATCATCCATAATAACTCATATTCGTGAACAACAACAGATCAACCCTTTCATGGTTCAAAAGCTATAGGTAGCATAGACAGACACAATCAATTTCAATTTGTAAAGATCTTTATTTATTTATTAAGACAGACACAGACGACATACGCTAATAGGGTTTCGTTGTACATACTTGATGTACAGAACCCAAAAAAGCTCATTCCACATACATTGCAGATCGAAACTTGCACTGTTACCGATTAGAAATAATGTCACGCAGTTTCGTGCGTTGATGTAAATTGTAAAAGTTCCTTATCTCGCTATTTATCTCCATCATTCAAATTTCACAATTTCACTCGACATCCTTTCTCACCGCCCGTGGGAGAGTGTAAGGTAAACAAGATCGTGTTGTCTCGGCATATCGCCTTGATAGATGGCGCGATGTCAACAAAGACCCGATTTACCTCACTTGCCTCAGATTGATCGCCGTCATCTCGGTATGTGTAATATGGACCGTCAAAGGTGTGGTACTTTTTTCTTTTTTTTTTGTTATTGGTAGGCTTGCGTTTGACTGCCATCACGTCTGATGTTAAACGAGGATGCAGCCTACGATAGAGCACGCTTGCCTAGAAGAAACCGATTCACTCGCGACTTGAAGACACCCAGATTATAATCCACAGGCAGATTCTGCAAAAGAGATACAACTACAAGACTCTGTAGACAGTCCTTTAATTCTTGTAAAGAAATACAGGGTTATAAGGAAAGGTTATGCTAAGCCGAAAGGGGCTCATAGTACTCATGATTGTGAACAACTTTTACTATGAGACCCTGAACCGAGACCCTGAAATCCCTGAACCCTGAAATCGAGAAAAAAATATAATCTGTTCCATACATTTTCATCATCATCATTTTGTCGAGTGTCATTGATGTTTCTAAAGAACAGCTGTTTTTTATTTATCGTTTTCAGGGTTGGTTCCGTACTAAAAGTTGTGATTAGTACTATGAGCTTTTTTTCGGCTTAGCATACTCTTTCCATATAACGCTGTATAATTTCTACAAAATTCTGAACCACAGCTGCTACCTAATGTATAAACATATGACAGCACATCTCCACCTATTTATACACGATTTGTTACACAAGACATTAATCATAAGCATATTACAAAATACCCGCTCTCTTATTACCGGTAGTTTTGATTTACATCTCAAAGGGTTGGGTTGACAACCCTGTTTATTTTAAATCTTGTTTAGATTTGATCACGTGGTTCTAATTAATATTTTGAGTTATTTATTATGGTACCCAAGACAGCGGTTACACATTTTTGAGCCGTTTTGGGGCGAAACTTGAGGACCAATATATGTAAAGACTACAGACCTATGTTTACGGTTTCAGAATAATTTAATCTCATAAGATTTATTTTTTATTTATTTTTATTTATTAAAAGACCAACAGCACAAAATCATAATATAAAAATAATCTTAAACAAAAATATAGTACAGCCAATAGTACGGTCTAAACATATTACTTAAGTAGGTAGAAACAAATCGTATTATTATTATGTGTATTACAAATAATATAAGTGTATATATATATGAAATAAAAAATAATAATTATATAATAAAAATATATATATAAACATTAACACAGAAAAATACATGCGCAGTTTAAGAATTAGTGGAATACAATGAAAAATATCATATTAGAATAGAATTATAGCCTAGTATAACAGTGATTCACTTACTGAGATTACACACTAAAATAGTTTATATTATTAGTGCTACAAAGCACACAGTCTGCATGCTGCATGCAGACTTAATTAAACAATTTATTAACAATTTAAAGATTTTTAGGACAATTGTAAACAAAAAGTAACCAATTCTAAATAATTCGACTTCTTTTGTAATGTGAACCCTTTTTAAGTTATCCAACTCGGTCCGACTATGATAGTCGATGTTTATAGGTCTTTAGGGTCTTTATAGGCGTGTGATCGAAGTATCTCGTGACCAAAATGCTGGCCTCTTGCTTGGAGTATTCGTATAGAAATTCAATGCAGCAATTCAGCCAGCATTTTGGGCACGATACCTGCGGCTAGCGGTTTATTACATTGGTGTTGTTTTTAATTTTTCTATTCTCTAGGACATTTTTAGTATTTTGTAGTGGTAGGGCTCTCTTGCAAAGTCCGCCTGGGGAAGTACCACGCCTTTGCCAGCTATTCAACCGCCAAGCAGTAGTGTGCAAGCGTCACTGTGTTCCGGATTGAAGGACATTGTTTCCAGCGTAATTACTGGGCATACAGAGATTTTACATCTAACATCTCAGGGTGACGAGCGCAGTGCATTGCCGCGCTTAGTTTTGAACTGTTGAAGTTCAAAATTCTGGGTGGCACTGAACTGTTATGGACAAGCGTGGCGCTTAATATCAGATGAGCGACTTGCTCGTCTCGTCACCGAGTAACATAAAAAAAAAAAAACAGGTCTTTATTCAAGTTTTGTGTTAGTTTGAATTTGTTATCTATTTCCTAGTAATTGCATCTTGTATTGTCATGTTTCCTTGTCAATAAATTTCCTAATTTATTTATTATTATTTTTAGTAATTTTTTATGTCGGTGCAAACTGTCAGTATATCAATATCTACTACTATATATACTAATATCTAGTACTATCTTACTTTAAAAAAAAAACAAAAATTTAACATAGGTTTACGCTGCCCGCAAGTTTGCGTCTGGTGGTTCTGGTCGCAGTGTTAGGACACACCTGGTTTTACTCGTTAATTGAAGATAAATGTATCTTATTATTTGATCATTTACATTTCTACATCATGTCAGTACATTTTTTAAAAAAACATAGTTTTTGTTGTAATTGAGATATTATGTACTGTGCTGTATAATCTTTATGTATTTTAAAGTGAATTTCCCTGGTTTTTGTAAACGTTCGGAAAACCACACAGCTAACTGTAATAAGATCCAAGTAGCCGTAAACATTGCATGCATAACATTACTCTGCTTCACCCACTTCCTACTGAAGTTACGCAACACAGGCTTAACGCAATTTGTAAAATCTTCATTTATGTAATCTAATATTCACAGCGATGACTCAAAATGCAAATAAGAGCTCATGGCGCAAGCATCGGACGCACTGTATATGAAAATAAATACAAGACATTAAAAGATACAAGAAACAAAAAAGAAGTTAAAAATTATATTGTTTTCGGTTAAGTCGCTCGCCTGATGGTAAGCTTTTTATACATAATTTTGAACTTCAATTATTCAAAATCCTGTGCGGCTATGCACTGCGCTCGTCATCCTGAGATATTAGATATTAATTTTAGTAATTTTACTGGCAACATTGCCCTTTAACCGGAACGCAGTAATATTAGGAACTACTGCTTGGCGGTTGAATAACTTGGAAAGGTATTAGGTATACCTACTTACTTATTCGCCCTTCAAACCGACACAGTGCGATAGTTTCATGAATCTATTAACCTTACCCTGCCTTTAGCTGTCTACCTCCAAAACCTGCTAGCAGCATATTGAAAGCGCGACCACTATTTATCGTCCCACCTGTTGATCTGATTTTATAGCCCCACACCCTACAGTCCGCCCCGTAATGGCAGGAAGTAAAGGTTTGCCCAAGATTCGCCAAATGTTGCTGGCAGTTTTTGGCTGGTGGTGTAATGCACTATGTATTGGAAACAGGTGATGGGATTATGCCAAGGTTGCATAGTATTTTTGCTTGTGTATTTCATTTTGATTTTAGAGATTATCTTGCCCGAATGCCCAAGGAGGGTAATGTTTTTGGGGTGTATTTGTATGTTTCTATTACCTTCTGAGCCTAAACGGCTTGGCCGATTTTGAAGGTTGTTGTTTGGATACATTTTTTATTTCGGTTATTTTATTAATTTTACTTATAATAAAAAATGAAACCCTAGTCTATAATTACTAACAATACAATTATAATTGTATTGTAACGTTTAATATTGACAATATTAATAATAAAGTATATTAATTATAATATTATATACGTATTGTACCTCTAATAAGTCGATAATTTAGGTCGTAATCCTGTACGAAAAATACGTACGGATTCGATTGTAAATAAATGAAAAATGGAACAGCACCCTATAGGTAAACGGAAACTTCAATTTTTTTTAAATATTTAATTTACAGGGTTATATGGAAAGGGTATGCTAAGCCGAAAAGGGCTCATAGTACTCATCATAATGAACAACTTTTACTATGGGACATTGTACAGATTGATCTCATCTAATTTAATAATTTTACAAATGATAGGTTAGATATATTCTTGTTAGTCCATGTTTTGAAAGCATTTTTATTTTATTTATTTATTTATTTATTTCATTACAACTATTTGCAATTGTATTATACACGCTATTTTTATAAGTGATGTATATTAATGCATAGTAGAAGATGTAACTCCCCAAGTACTAGAGCAGTCTTCATATTAAAATAAACTTTCAAACTGGTAAGTTTTTGTAAGCCAAGTCTCTCCACGTGGCTTCCATAAAAATTGTAATAAATTGTAAGCAAAGGGTTTGTTTTTTAATTTTTAAAATAAGAATGGAACACGAGGGTAGGTGAGGGATGTACAACGCTGTTTCCGCTGCGAACGGGTTGGAAGACACATGCGCTCTGATTTCCGGTAAGACGTTACGATTCCGAAGCACCTGGCCAAAAAGAACCCACTTTAAAAAAATGTAAACCCTTCGAAAACGAGGGAAGAATCGAACCTCTTTTGCCCCTTTCTTTTTTATATCTTGTCCGTACATTTCAGGAATCTATTTTTAAATTCAGAACTTTTCAGAATAAGGTTTGCATGCTGTTTTGTTTTTTCTGATGTGCATATGGCCAGTTATTTTGAGCGCGGCATGTGCCGCCATTCGCGACAGACGGTGATGTCACCTATTTTATTCGATTTATTCCGAAGGGGTTAATGTTTTTGTCAAAGTTTAACCAATTATAGATCATGACGTTCCATTTCACGTGCCATTCGAACAAAGATTAACTACTAATGTACTACTTATGATTAAAATGACATTTGATAAAGTCTTGGTCATTGGAAATCGATGATTCAATATGATTCAAGAAAAGAAATGTCAGTTGTTTGATGTGTAGTTTTTAAAAGTGTAAAATGTTGTTTATGGTTAATTTGAGTGAGACAGATGCGGCTGTCTGACTTCGGCTAATGGACGATGGTGAAAGTGATGTTTAGCACCTCTGACCCCTGTACTGTAGACAGGCAATTAAGATTCAGCGTGCATTCGAAACATGCACAAAAACAGTTGGGAATCTATGCCGTTTTTGCGTTGGAAGATTTTAATTCGTGTATCGAGAAAGATTAACAAATGTTATTAATATGAAGACTGCTGATATCTGTCACTCCTTTATTTAACTAATAGTTCGCGCCCAACTGAGACCTCGCGACCCCTATATCTTCACAACCCCTGGACCGATTCAGCTCATATTACAATACAATATAACTTTATTATACACCAAAAGACAATAAAACTAAAGCTAAAAAAACTATTCGAAGCTAAAAATTGTATTGAAACGAACTACTTGCCTACAAAATTTCATGAAGATCGGATCAAAGGTTCGCAAATTGTCATCGGACAAATATACACACAAACATACAAACATACATATGCCGATTTGTCCCAGTAAACTCTGAGACCTTCGCTTCGCTCGGTCAATAATCAAGATAATTATCGTCATTGTCAGCCCGTAATCGCTCACTGCTAAGCATATGAGGCATATGCTTGAACGTATCTCAGCCAGTCCTGTGACAATCTTGTGCAGGTTCGATCTGCGATCAGAATCAAGACAAATACATTTTTTAACGCAGAACTGCAGTCGCAGTGCCTTTTTAATGAAGCCGCTCGCCTGATGGTAAGTGTCATGTTTAAAACAAAACATGGCACTGTCCTGCGCTCGTCACTCTGAGATATACGATGTTCAAAATTTTTATGTTCAGTAATTAATTACGCTGGAAATTTGCCCTTCAATCGAGAACACATTAATGTTTGCACACTGCTGCTTGGCTGTTGAATAACTGGCAAAGGTGTGGTACTTCCCCAGGCGGACTATGCAAAGGAGTCCTACCACTACAAGATGATTAACTTGTGAGCGTTGTAAGAGATTTTGACATGTCACAATCTCTACCAGTAATGCCACGCAAATTTTCGAATTGACATAATTGCCAAATTGGTTCTGCCACCGGTCGTGAAATGGTCACAAAGAAAGAGAAAAAAAGATAGAGAGATAGTCACTTTCGCCACTATCAGTTACGTATGAACTTGCGACATTAAGATACCTATTCCCATTGTATTTTAGAGGTTATTCGAATATTCTACGATTCGCCATGGAATTCGAATCGGACTCACTTTCTTTTGCACTATTCTAGAGGTGATTCTGGTCATTAAGACTTTCTTGCCATTACAGTATTTAATCTCTCGCATTCGTTACAATTGGTGTTATTGTACTTGGGAAAAGTGTAGAAAATGTTGATGGAGTCAAAATGGTATATCTAATTTTAACCACTTGGTTGTTAAGTATTATTTGCATATTAATATTCATTTTCTTATTTCTATTTTGAATATACACTGCGTTAAGTCCAGAATCTGAAGAGCTATCTCCATTGTTTATTTCATCACCATCATCATCATCATCAGCCAGAAGACGTCCACTGCTGAAAATAGGCCTCCTCCTTAGAGCGCTACAGCGATCGTCTTCGTGCCTCTTGCATCCACCGATTGCCCACAACTTTCACAATGTCGGCGGTCCACCTAGTGGGAGGCCTGCCTACGCTGCGTCTTCCGGTTCGTGATCGCCACTCAAAAACCTGAATTTCCCGCCGGTTATCGGTTCCTCGAGTGATGTGGCCTGCTCATTGCCACTTCAGCTTGCAACTCTGAAAGCTATAATCAGACTTTGGATCTTTGACGTATATTCTCGTTCCAGAAATGAAGTTCCTATTTATTTAGTTAGTTCTAAAATTCCAAATAGTGGACCAGGGTTTGTCCTACTAGCTGCGACCAGAGCCACCGGAGGACGGTCAGCAGCGTCACTCTTTGCATAATTATAGTATATATAGTTCGCGCCGAACTGAGAACTTGCGACCCCTACATCTTCACAACTTCTGAACCGATTCAGCTCACATTTGAACATAAAATTTGTATTGAAATGAACTACTTGCCTACAAAATTTCATGAAGATCGGATCAACGGTTCGTAAGTTATCATCGGATAAATATACACACGAACATACATACAAATGCCGATTTGTCCCAGTAAACTCTGAGACCTTCGCTTCGCTCGGTCAACTATTTTAAAATACCTAAACATATTTTTTGTTCCATTTTTATTTAAATACCGAGTATCTCAAAAGCTACATATATACAACTCTACATATAGCCGATCAGTAGATAGGTACTACGAGTAATTACGGACAATAATTAGGTGTAGCTCGTAAATCTATGTTATTCACAACGATTCACGATCACGGATCCACTAAAGTCATGAATCTTCTTAGTACAGACTAATGATTACATTTAAATGATTCCTATTACTTTTGAGCGGATTTAATCGTGTTTTATGTTACATATTAATTATCTTACAAAACTGCAGATAACTTTCCAAAAGTAACACTAAGCATGTGAGTTAACTTTATCTATCGTCATGCAAATCTATGAACATACATTGGGAATCTGTTGTGCGAGTACGGAGTTAGGATAGCTTTGTGGGGGTAAAATTTGGCTCATAATCATCAGCGTTGTCACTTACTTTAAGCCTGTGAAATTTTTCACAATATGGAAATATCGTCATGTACGTGAGTTAAACATTTAAAAAAAAAAAAAAAAAAAAAAAATATATTGGTGGACGTTTTTCACACAGCGCCATCTACCCACAAAATAAGCAAGCTTGTACTATGGGACCCAGATGACTGATAGAATACATAAATACTTTTTTTTACTTACTTTAAACCTCAGAAAAGTAATAGTGTGCATAAGTAGTTTGATTCCGAAGACGAGACTCCTTAGACGAAGACGGCTTAGTTCGTTGCGCGTCTCCCTTTATAAGGCGGAGATACCGGGTTCTATTCCTGTCGGGGCAGTGTTTGAATGGTGAATTTAAATATCTGCTCTGGGTCTGGTGTTAATTTTCCAAGTCTTTGTGATATTCCTGACACAGGGAATCCTAACGATAAGCCGATTTTAACAAACCGAGTAACCTAAGCAACTTCAGACCTTTTTTGTAGTTAAGGAACTTTCGATTAAAAACATCACGCCTCTTCAAAATGATCCTTGTTAATGTTTTTGATAGGTGATAGATTTTTATGTTACAAGAGCAAATGCTTTTCTACGCCCCGTCCTGATTCCGATTCTGGTGCCGACCTCACATGCACGGGCGCAATCATGCCCGAGTACAGTTAATCGCGCGGATTAATGCACGCTTCCATCTGACCTGTGCCCTGCAAGAATGGTGTGTTGATACCAGTAAATGGAAACAATCTCCAAACTTTCCTTTTAAAAGTACTCGAGTAAATTTGTTCTGCAAACAGAAATATACAGGCCGCAATTCTACCGTGCACTCACTAAACGCAATTAAGCTATCGCTGTCTTTTACTAAATAGAAACACAAGATAGAGATGGCATGAAATAATAATAATTATGGCGTGCTGTCAAATAAGTCAATCTTAGTTCTCCATACAAACTTAGACGAGACCGTAGCGGGTGCCGATTTAAAACAAGTTTTAAGTGTCGCTACACTCGCTAGTGAAAAAAAACAGCTGTTCCATACATTTTGTCGAGTGTATTGACATCTACATGAACAACTGTTTGACATAAACACATGAAACTCCTTCTTCGGCAGTCAGGAAAATAAACAATTTTGGGTTATGTCATAATAATTAACTAAAACGCATCTCAAACTTTATCATGAAGGTTGTTTACGAGTTTTTGCCGTAAATATTTCCCTACTTTCAAGTAATAATCATCAGCAGTCCACATAAATCCTATGTTGGACGTACTCCTCTCCCAAGTCTCGCTATTATACCAGGCATGTTAGATAAAGACAACAATGTTAAAGTTTAGTTCTATCAACTAAAACTTCCAAAATCGTGTATCGGTAAAAAATTGTGATAAAATTCCTTTATTTCCAGTAGAGTTCCAAAACCTAGCAACACCGTCTCGGCGTGAAGATACGCCATCTGTCAATAGCATTAAACCAGTGTTTGCTGTTAGACTAATGATCTCTGATGGAATGTTGACTCGGCCTTTTATTGATTTGATTCGGCTCCACCCAATGAATATCTTGTTCTATAGATTTGGTTTTATTTGTTGTTTATTTTGGAGCTAAGTCTGTTTATTAGCTTCCGATAGATTTAACATAATAATTATTTATTTAACCTTTCTGCTAGTTTGTTTTTTTTAATTGTATGTTTAGCAAGTCTTACATGTCATTAGGGTGAATAGGCTTCAATGTGGTCTGTCAATGTATTTTTGGGTGATTGTCAGTTATGTTATATAGTCCAATTTCATTTCTCATGAAAGTTGCACAGGTTTATTTTCCTTCTGGGAGAATTTTTGTGTCACACTTCTTGTGCATCAGTATTAATAAATCTAAAGAGACTAGTCATTTTTTTTTTTTTTAATTAAAAGTAGGTCTCTATAAAGCTCTTACGTTGCGTGTATACTTTATCCCCACAAGAGCTCCCAAGCTGATTAAAAATCACCTTGTATTAATAGTATAATGAGATACACTTGTTATTTTTTTAATTTGTTTAAAATGAAGTGATCTCCAGAAGTCCTAGTCGGATTTTATAATGTCCTTTACTGATAAAAAGCTACGGAACCCTCTACCAAAGTCTGTGTATCTTGAAAAGTAAAATGTATGGGTGTATTCAAATCTAGAGAAAACAGGTACCTTCTAGGTAAGCAGAACCACTTAATTGCTTGTGAATGTGGTCAGACACAAACCCATTCAAAACTCATTTTAGTCTTCATATAGTCAATCAATTTTAAATTTCCGCTTTTACCGGAGCTTCATTAAGTAAAATTTTTTTTAAACTTACTATCAAATCTGGTTGTTTTGATAGTAAGTTTTTAAAATATTTAAAGACATCATAATCAATGAAAAAAAAAATTTGATGTATTTTTTTTTTATTTATCTTCATTTGTTCAAATCGCTCATAAAACCTATAGATTTTAAGTCCCTGCTCTAAATATGGTTTACCTCTGCTCTACTTTTATTTTTAATCATGTTACTTTGTTTTTAATGGGTTATTCTTAAATTCCCAGCAGTAAAGTTGGAAACTTACTCGTGATAAAATAGCGCACATCCACGTAAATATCTAAAATAACTATGAACACTTTAAAAAAACAGCCAGATTAACAATTTCAATGACAAATATCTCAAGACGTCAGTAGTTCACCTCTTATCATTTATCAACACATGCCCCATAGCACGTGCGCGTGCAGCTGCCGGCATATATAAAAAAATAAAAAAACGTGGAAGTGCAGCCATCTTGGAGGATACAGCTTTTTCTAACGCCAATACGGCAATGCAGTCGCAAGTATTCTGCCAGTGATCGAGGCAAGTGGTGTAAGATTTCGTTGGAAAGAATGTGGATATGACAGACGAAAATTCGACAAACGCGACTTGGTAAATATGATGGTTTCAACTGCTGATAAAATAAACTTAAAATCATTAAAATACATATTTTTTTTACTAAGGTGAAATTGGGAAATATATTTTGTGTTTATCTGAGGTTTTTTTTTAGTGCGTGTTTTAAGTCTTTTGTTGTTTTATTTTTGTTTTTGTTGTTTGTTATTTTTCTTCAAATTCCATGAACATTTTTAATTCCGTTTTTTTTTTTTGAAATATTTATTTAGGATCCGGATAAAAAAATCCTAAAACTGCGACCAGAATCACCGGAAGACGGGCAGCAGTATTCTCTTAGTAAGCAGTGCGCGTTCTACGATTCCCAAGCCAGCCAAGCGTGGGGATTTTGTTTATTGCCGAGCGAAACGAAGGAGCTACGAGAGCAATACGGCAGTTGTGTGTACATTTGTCCGACGATAACTTGATATCCGCTGATCTGATCTTTATGAAATTTTGTAAGTAAGTAGTTAATTTAAATACACAATATTTAGTTTGAATATGAGTAAAATCGGTTTGGGGGTTATGAAGTTATAGGGACCGCGAGATCCCAGCACGGCGTGAACTTTTAAAAGCTTTATCGTGTTTGGGCGAGTTTATTCGGTGTCATTTCAAATTTGTCTAAATATGGTATGGAGATAAAACATAAGGCTTGTCTACATTATTATTGTCTACCTTTAAATACACAAAAACAAAATCAAAGAATCACAAAAAACACAACCAGTCCATAGCACGTGTTTTTCGACACATGTGCACAAAAAGAGCATTTTTAATATCAAAGGGAAGAATCGGAAGTACTTTTTCAATGATTTCCAAGCAATGTGGCACCACCTTCACTTCATTAACCAGTCTAACTTGAGCTCTATAAAGAGCAAGTTTCTATTCATTTGATAAGGGAATTTCAAAGGGGAAGTATCAGAATTTGCTG
Organism: Apocheima hispidaria; assembly: GCA_947579745.1. Taxonomy (NCBI): domain Eukaryota; kingdom Metazoa; phylum Arthropoda; class Insecta; order Lepidoptera; family Geometridae; genus Apocheima; species Apocheima hispidaria. The sequence continues at coordinate 4,596,504 of OX388165.1, read as the reverse complement.
GCCCATTTACTATTCTCTGCCGTTGAATGAACCTACATTTGAATTAAAATGCTTCCGGTGGCGGTACTTTAGTGATATTTAAATTGTCGGCAACATAATAGTGCTGCTGGTAGAGCAGAATCTTATAAGCTGCGCTCAGCGTCTTAACTCGGTTTTTTTTTAAGATTACAAGCATTTAAAAAAAAAAGTCACTGTTTTAATAATGTTGATCTTTAATTAGTTTCTTGCCAAACTGCATCAAGATCGGCTCACTAGTACTGTCGTTTTTTAATGATTCTGAGTGTCAAAACGAGCAAATCGCTTGCCCGATGTTAATCATCACGCTTTCCTATCACCCAAAAGTATCACCCATAAGTTTGAACGTTTAAAAGCATGCGCAATGCACTGCATTCGTGACCCTAATAGATAACCCTATTAGATGTTAAATCTCTTTATACCCAGTTATTTTGCTGGGACATTTTCCTTTAATTCCAAAGGGATAATTAAAGAAACCGAAGTAAGACGGTCAGATAAAAGAGATATACTTTTTCATCATACCTATCATAAAAACAACAAATGCTTGTAGGTCGATATCTCAGACGTGGGATGTTAAAAAGGCTATTGCAGCTTGTACGCAAAGCAGGCATGACTTCCAATAAAAATTGTCTTTGTATTAGGCACTGTATTATAAATAATGTCTCTTGCTATTTTGTCTGTGATACGATTTCAACAAGAACAGATGCTCCCAAAAATGTGCATCCCAAATATGCGGGTACTGGGTCAAATTCCGTTTTTTGTAATTAGCAAAGCATGTGATATTTCGAATTTAAAAAGTAGAAAGAAAGCCTCTGGCATCAGAAACTGAACATCTGGGAATCGAAAACTTCTGTGAAACTATGAAGTTTACACGATTTTGATCCTTTTTAGGTTTTTTGAATCAACATCATTTTAGGCCCACTGCTGAACATAGGCTTTTCTTCTTGTACGCCATCCCAGTACTGTCCCAATAATATCCAAGTTCGATCCGTGATTTTTACAATATCGTCATCCCAACGAGCTGGACGCCGACAAACGTTCCGTGTACCAGTACGCGGCCACCAGTCTTTCAGCAATTTAGTCCATCTGCTGCCATCTCTTTGCTTGGCAACGTGTCCTGTCCAAGTCCATTTGAATTTGTGATTGTCCCAATATCACGAACTATAGTGTGATGCCTGATCTCGCCATTTCTCACTCGGTCTTGTAATTTGATGCCAAGCACGGCACGCTCCATGTCTCTTTGCGCTACTCTTACATTGAGCACAGCCTCAAGTGTAAGCATCCACTTCTCGCCACCATATTTCATGGCAAGCAGGACCACAGAAGAGAGAAAGATATATTTTTTTCTCTTCTGTGAGCAGGACACACTGGCCATAAACGCGATTCTTCAGGTACTGTGGAAGGTCAACAGATTCGACAAACGACAAACCCGTTACTTGAACAATTTTTTCTGTGTAATTTCAGTCAATCGCCAATTTTTTGAAAAAAATCGGAGAGTAGTGTTTTCGTTCGTTTGTTTTCATGTTTTTTTGCCTTAACTGTCTGATATTATTTTATCTATATTATAGTATCTAACTCTGGGATAAGATGATATGATAAAAAAAGTATCCTATGTCCTTCTTTGTGATACAGTAACTCCTTATCAAATTTTATCAAGTTCCGTTTAGCCGTTTACCTGTGATAACGCGACAAACATCTAGATATAGAAACAAAGTTACTTCCTATAGTTTGGTAAATGGCGTTGATCAATTTTTGTGCATTTTTTTTAACGCTTTTTATGAACTGACATTTGTAATGTAGGGAGTTCTAAATCGTGCAAGCGAAGTTTTTTCCTCAAGACGAACGTATTCATTTTTATTCCTCGAAGCTTTATTGGTCCTGGTACGACTGCGGCTATAATCCTCTGAATTATAAAATCAATTAGGATTTTCTATAGACTTGCCTTTTCAAAAAGCAAGTACATAAGTACCCATATATTATTGGATCAAAATCAACTGCACCGACTATAAATATAGCACGCAGCAGTGACAGCACGACAAAATCCCACATGTTTTGATTTTTTTAAAACAGTAAAAAATATCGGAAATATTTTTCGGAAATCCATTAAAAAGCTCGACTATTAATCATATTGCATCTGCCTTGCCTGCGGCAGTCATTTGGTAATAAAATGGTTTTGTCCTTGTCTGTGACGAACTTTTTTGCTAAGTTCGATGATGAAATTGCGATTGGTGGTTGAAAACATCCAAGGGAGCACACATTCTGCCACTTCACACATTCTGCCTCTTCATTTTTTTTTTTTTTTTTTTTGTTATATTTGTCAGATACATTTATTTATTTATACAATATGAATCCCCAACAGAAGTAACACAATCACATGTAGTAATATAGACACTAAGCTGGGCGCACCCCCAATTATAGGAGACATGCTGCATAAAGAGTACAAAAAAGTTTAAATTGGGCTATTACTTTCGGTTTACAGTGGAATCATTAACTTCATCATCATCATCGTTATAAGATGTCCACTGCTAAACATAGGCCTCCCCTTAGCATGCCACGCCGAACGACAACGTGCCACTTGTACCCAGCGGTTGCCCGCGACTTTCATAATGTCGTCGGTCCACCCAGTGGGAGATCTGCCTGAGCTGCGTCTTCCGGTTCGTGGTCGCCACTCAAGATCCTTTCTTCCCCACCGGTAATCGGTTCCTTCTCTTTCCTACCCATTTCCACTTCAGATGCAAACGCTGAAAGCTCTTTCCGCGTTTATTAATTAGGGGGAAAGAGATTTAACATCTAATATAGAAAGAAAGAAAGAAAGAAAGAAAAACATTTATTTTACGCACAAAACACTACAACACCAACTTCACAAAATAAATAAATTATAATGATGGGAAAGAATAATATATAATTATGTTCAGTTGTCGCTGTAGTGTCCAGTGCGACAAAAAAGGTCAGTGCGCAGCGATAATGCTGCGGATTTCTCCGCAGCGCTGATTTTCAGCACTGACCGTCTGAGACGCACGGGACTGCTACCAAAATAGAAGGGGGGAAAACATTAAGGGAATATAATAAATTTAGTTATAAATAATAAATAACCATTAAAAACAGGGAAGTATACAACATTTAGTGTTATGTTATAATATGTTAGACTAGATAAAGTAGAGTGGGGTGCGAACAATGGTACCTATAGAAAGATAATGATGAGTACTATGCTGGAAGAAAATAAATAAATAAATAATATAATATAATACTATTATGGAGGAATGAAATACAAAAAGCACTTGCCGAAATGCGGCTAGGAGTTATTTGCCTTCTGCAACTCCAAAAAATGCTTCTTGCACTTCAACCTAAAACTAAACTTGCATTGAAGCTTACGTATTGGTGGTGGTAGGGAGTTCCAGCATTAAGTGGCATTGAACCTAAAGCTACCACGAAACGCGGCAGAGCCATGTCTCGGTGTGCACAGCATATCTCAGGATGACGAGCGCAGTGCAATGCCGCGCATGGTTTTGAACTGTTGAAGTCTTCGATTCTGGGAAGCACAGATTAGTAATGAGCAAGCATGCCACTGACCATCAGGCGAGCGACTTGCTTGCCTTATCACTCAGTTACATGAAAAAATATTGCCTATAGGCAATATTTACCTTTCATATGAGAATACATAATACAAACAAAGACAGGAAGTAAGAAGGTACAACATACCCTATTATTACCTAACACAGTTATTATTATTACAGTCGTATTAACCTTAGGTCAAGAACGAAACCCCAACAGAACGAGTAAATAAGCAAGAACGACCTTGTAAACTGGTCACCACTTTTGAAATCGCCATAAACTATTTAAAATTACACGGTTTGCCTGTTTCTAGCCAATTTTACCGCTAAATTGACCAATTTAGACTATCCAAGGACAAAATGGGTAATAAATCAAGAGGTTATTATTTTGTGATGAAATAAAAAAGCCATTGGCAGGAAATGGGTTCACTAGCAGTTATCTTTTGTAAGTTTTAAGTCGTTGACCGAACTCGATCGATTGTCTTTTTTAATTGACTTCCAAACAAGACGACCATCATTATCATGAGCCAGAAGACCTGTTGAAGACAGAAGACTTGTCCTCTTGAATAAAGACCTCCTCCTTAAAAGGAGGTATGGGGTATGGCATACCAAGGGTATGGTATGGGATTGGGCATAATTCCCAAGCTTGACAGGCGGCTTGGGGATCGACAGAACGCTCAAAGAAACTCGACGTTTTCGTCCACCATGGACTCGTTTATGTAGATGGTTGTGACCCCACGACCAGCATTCCCCGAGGCTCTGAATACAGCCTAATGCATTAAGAGATGCATTTAGCGGCCTACACTACCAATTTAACAAGATCGCGACATTTTTATGCAGAGCTAAAAGCGCACTTTATTCGCATTTGGTAAGTTTATATAATCTTAACAAATCTGAACAACGCGCGATTCGACCTCTGCATAATAACTGTACAATATTCTTGAATCGGCAGAGTACTGTCAGTAAAAAATGTTGGTGACAATTTCTGATAATAATATCTAGATAACAACATACGATGCTCATAATTCATGTTCAAAATAAAATATTTTTTGTAGCGACAATGTTGCAATATTATTGAAATTAATCATTCTTTAACGTCGGCCATAACTGGCTACATTATCAAACAATCAAGAGTTTGCAAACGAATTGGCAAGGTGGTAGCTGGCAACACTTGCCGCCTACATTGTCGGGTACGACAAACTTATCTACAAGCTGAGTAGTGGAGCCACTACGGAATTTTCTGTACACAATTTACAGCCATTACAAAAAACTATTAGTTCTACAATTTGACCAACTTTACATTTACGTTGAGCGATGTGTAATGACATGTCGTTTCGTGAATGTTAAGATATTACGTTTATACCTTGTATTATCGGGTACCTAAGGATATTATCGGTTTAGCATAATGTCGAGCAATAAATAATGTCAAGAAATTTAAAAAGATTGCTTAGTACACAATCTTTAATTATAAGATAAAACTTAGCAACCACGCAACTTTTTTGTAATATTAGAAGTAAGACGCAGTTATTTTTTAACCTTGGCTTGCGATTTATCAAATGGAAGCCGGGTACAGTCTTGCTAGCGAAAAGTTTTATAAGAAAATGGCGCCAAATATTATTATTATTAAAACAACAAAAAAAGTTTACAAAATGTCGCCCGTCACACTTCGGACATAAAGATCCAAGCAATTCAAGCCGTTTAGGCTACTCCAAAATATAGGATACAAACACACACAGATATACATACACCCCAAAAACATTATCATTCTTTTTGGGGAGTCGGATCATGGTCACACCGAGTCTCGGTGTGACTCGTTGGGAAGTTTTTGAATGGTGTTACTCTCATTGCCGAAAGTAAGTGTCAAGTGGATTGGATGTTTGTATCACATCGACCCACTATTACATTTTGTCAGTGCCTAAAATATAATTTAAGTAATCGAAAAAAAAAAAAAAAAAAAAAAAAAAAAAAAACTTCTTGCTTATTGTATTACATTTATTTAATATCTCGCATTGGAATCTCAACAAACACTGCGGCAACGACTGAATTAGCGCATGTGTTATCGATAATGGCTTACGGACCGTATTAAATCAATACATCATTATTTTGCTTTCTTGACACACTAAACTAAAGCATATATTTCTTCTTTTAAGGATCACAATGGCATGGACAATGCGATAGCTGTCGAGCTACAAATTGCCAGCCAGAAAAAGATTCAAAGGTCTTCCCGGTTGCAGTTGAATTTGAAAAGTAATTTCTAGTACTCGAAGTTGCTATTGAAAAATGTACCTTTATAACTTAATATAAGGTTAAATGTGTAAAATAATCATTATAGCACATTCTGCTGTCACATTTTTATTATTGCGAATTGTTTCTCACGAGTATATCTGTACAGGTTTGTAATAAATATGTAATTTGCTTTATCTTGAAAATTTTCGGAATCAAAAATGGGTTAACAGCCCGCTTCCTATCTCATTCGCACATTGTAATCATTGAATTTAAAAAAAGTTTTGCCAATACGTAAAATGTATGTTCCTTGTACAGTTCAGTGTTAATAAACCAAATACAAAACTTGCAACACAAGCCAAAGAATAAATTTATTGTTAGAAAAATTAAATAAAAAAACAATGGAAATTTCAGAAAAAATTAACTAGTCTTATTTATGAAAGCTGACGTGGTTTTGATACATATTTTTTTTAATAAAACGGGAACGTTTAACGTGAGTATTCCCGTTTTATTTAAACAAAATAGTCTTAGATTAGCTATTCTAAGAAACAGGCATTATCTGAATGCATGCAGTTGTTGAATGTCTGCGAAGCAAATTGCCTACATATTAGAATGCCTACAATGTCAAATGCCCTAGTTTGGAAAGGAACCCAGTTTCACCTGATTATGATCGAGTTGCCTAAAAAGCAAGATGCCTAAAAGCAAGATGCCTAAGTTCCATGCCTATAAAGCAAAATACCTAAGTGGTCGAATGTCTGCAAAGCAAATTGCCTACTTTCATAGTAGAATGCCTACAATGTCAATTGCCCTAGTTTGCTAAGGAACCCAGTTTCATCTGATTATGATCAAGTTGCTTAAAAAGCAAGATGTCTATAAAGCAAAATGCCTAAGTGGTTGAATTTCTGCGAAACAAATTGCCTACATAGTAGAATGCCTACCTTGGCAAATTGCTAAGCTAAGTCTTTGAAGTAAATTGCCCAGAAACCTAGTTTGCTAACCTAAAGCTAGTCGGAAGGTATCTACCATTTTATTCTAATTAAACGCTATTTAATTAGAACGTTAAACGTTAAAATGAGTCGGAATAACCGATTCAATATAATGCGATTATTGTCATATTATTATTATAATATAATAATGGAATACTCGATGATTTTGGTGGGAACGTAAAGACGTCGTGTCGCGTCATTGTCATTACCCTTAACTCGTGTAATGATGCGTTTTCCAAAAAAAATAATCCTGGTAATAAAAGTATCCAATAGATGGCGTTAGATGTACCTTGAGGTTTTTCTATCTGTCAAGACATGAAAGAAAAAAAAATGTACGAGTGCCTTTTTTTTCTCGTGTTTTTTGGCTCCACATGTGTATTTAGACAATTTCAAGTAATGTAACTATATATTTGACTTCATTTGAAATATTACAATAGTTGACACTGGCTAAATACACAACGTGTGGAGCCAAAATTTATAATTACTTATGTGAAACGTGTTGTTTCCAAAACTTCATAGAAAAATCTATTGAAGTCTCCACTACTTTGCTGGGGCATGACTAGGACTTGCCGTGACTTACTTTGATTAACTTAGACTATGAGGTCTATGAGTGACACTAGAATATTTTACTAAACTTGTGTTAGCAATTTCTTTGCATGGTCATTTAAACAAACTTCAACTATATAATCACGTAATAATTTAAGGATTCAAAACAACTGCTCAATAATTAAATTACATGAACACATAAAAACCCAAAACCAACTTCCATCTTCTCAAGCAAAAGTCAAAAGCCATACGTCACCGATTCCAGTCTCCCAGAGCTTCGCTTTTCAAAAACGTTATCCGCCAACCGGCCAGTATTGCTCAGACTTCAGGCTTTCTTGGTGTTGCCAACACTTGTAATATTACAAAAAGTGAGACATGCTAAATACACAACGTGTGGAGCTTAAATATAAGGATAAGAAGCGAATACTCCCGTTAAATTAAGTCGGAAGAAAATACCGAACCATAAGCTGATTGTTCCAGTATTATCAGAGTAAAATGGGCAAAAGCACGTCAGTTTTCTTTATATAGTACTAGCTGATACCCGCTAAGCTCGGTCTTCGGTCACGCTAAACTCTTGTTAAAAACCTTGTCCTCACAATTACGAATACAACAAAAAAGAAATCATCAAAATCGGTCCAGCCTTTCTCAAGTTATAGCGTGACCAGGAGAAATAGGGGTTTATTTTTATGTACATGTGTATATAGATATAGGATTTTTGTGGGTATCAATGTAAGCCACACACTGTCAAAGTGATAAAACAAACTTTAACGTGAAATCGATGGTTCATCGGATCTATAGGTACGAGTATAATGCAGAATGTGGACTCGGGGACAAACGAGACCGCGGTACGATGAACTTTACCGCGCTCGCTTTACGGCGAATGTTCAGTTTTCAGGAACATTAGGATACTATGGATAAGACATCATAATCTGGGGGTTTTCTTGACTTACACCATCTGCACTATCTATAGATTACTTTAAGCTAAGTCATAACTGCACTTAAAACTCCCATTAAGGCGAGGACTGATCGTGATTTGAAATGGGTATTGTTCCACTCAAAGTTCCAAGGTTTAAAATCGCATATCATACTTGATGAGAAAACGGTAAATTGTAGTTTTTCATTGCTTTTTTTGCCGATTATCGGAAATATACAAATCAAATAAAAAACTACCTGGTTCGCCGTATAATCCACTAGCCTGGATATTTAATTTGTAAAAGAAAATTTGTAGTTACCGCTGAAAAATCAGAGCATTTGATTTCAGAAGGGCTTTTCAGGGGGTCATTTTGCGATTTTTTATTTTGTAACTAAGACATATGTTCGAAACTTTATTCGCTTAAACGTAATTTCAGTTTTATTTTCTATCTGCAGTATTTTTTGCAGCAGATTAAGTAAACTGGTCACTTCGAACAAAGCGCTGAAAAAAACTTTTTGTTGTTTTGCGATTGGACCTCGCCGGCAGGTTAAAATAAACGGTATAGTTAAAAGTTGTCAAACAAAGCCTACAAAAATTGCGTATAGTACCAATGTACGATGATGACGGTGGCTATAATCCCTTGAGTGGCAGCCTGGCCACTCAAGGGATTATAGCCTGTGAGTTGTTTTTGCATAAGTGGCGGGCGGCCACGACGTGCCCGATCGTCAAACATCGAAATATGGACGATTTTTTTCCCACAAAAAAAACAGAAAGATGTCGACTGCCGCTCTAGGAGATAACTTTTATCAAATCAAGACAATATCTTGAAAATATTTTTGGACATGTAGTTGATTTTTATAGATCGTGACCGGACTATAAAATGTCATTAAAATCATTCCTTATCACACGGAGGTGTTAACATCGTGTAATTAACGAGTGCATTTACGTATTACTGTTTCCGGTCGGGCTGTTTGATTAATTTAACAACTTTTATAAATTACATCTAGACCGCTCCAAAAACAGGAGAGATGTGTTTTTCGACTTCATTATTCTTGTTTGAATCTCGAACCTCTCCACGTTTCTCCCACATATTTTATTATATTAGAAAAAACAATAATATTTTAGTACTTAAGTGTGAAATAAATATATTTCAAGTAATATAGTTATATAGTTCATCACAGCTGGTATTATTGCAAACAACCATCGAAAAATATGGGAACAATAAGAAATATTATTAAAAAGAAAAACAAAATACCCGACTGCAAAAGGTAGCCTATGTCACACCAGCCAGACGTAAAGAGATATATCCACGTGCCAAAATCGGTTAAAGGAACACACAAACACACAAACACAATATATATAACACAATATTATTAGAACACACAAACATACTTACTAATAAGTAAGTACGCCGCGCTGCTAGTAAGTAAGTATATAATAATATACTTACTTACCAGCAGCGCGGCGCGGTTTCACCCGCTATCCTATGAGAATTGTATATACTTCGGGGATAAAAATGCTATAGGTAAGCTTATATGCTAATCCAGGGTATAAGCTACCCCCATAAAATATTCATCCAAAACTGTTCAGCCTGTTCAGAACAAACACACTTACACACAAACTTTCGCACTTATAATATTAGTTAGAAGTGTGATACGCCACCCAAAAACATTATCCTCAGTCTTGTGCAGTCGGATAAAAAAGGAAAGCCTTTCCCAACGCGAATTCAACTAAAAACGAAAGCATGTAGCCTGTTTTATGAGACGCACTTGCGACGTCCCTTTGCCACATCTCCTTTATTTTCTGATCTGAGTTCTAGACCTATTTCGGAAGACATCAAAAGACAAGTTTAGTAGTTTAATTAAGTACTATTTTAAAGGAAGTAAGATGCTATTATAAACGTTTGCATAACAATTTACCGGCCTCGTAATGTAAGCTTCTAAATAAGCAATAAAAGTCTGATAAAATCGCATCGTTAAAATGTAAACTCAAAAAATATATATTAATTAAATGTCATACATACAAAGTCTATAAAGAATACAGCCGAAACCATTTATGAGAAAATTCACTAAAGTATAAATACGACCAAAAAAAGAAAAAAATAGGAGAGCGTTGATAAGTATCGACGCTCTCCTATTTTTTTTTATTAGTTACACACAACAGATCACCGATGATACATTATATAACAATTTTATGAAGGTTCTATTCGAATCCGCGATCCAAACCGTGAGCACACAACATGGTTATAACAGCGACTACTTTCTAGACTAATTGGGTTATAAAATACATAAAAATTATACGAATACATACTCAAGTAAATTATTATATATATAATTAACTAATTAAAAAATATTACCTAAGCATTACAATGCCATGAATTTGTATGGATGACGGGCTAGGCGTTTGACCAAAACGCATCTGATGTTAATTGTTGATGACCGTCGACAAGTTTTCAACTTGAGGGTGGTAGTTAGCAAGTCAAGTACTAGAAGGCACCCTACCATCATTTATCCCACGCGATATTTTCTTTCAAGCTCAAGCTCATTTTTGGGATTTGAATCCATGCCCAGCGGCGAGCGATCCGAACGCGCTAACCACTGAGTTATTATAACTCAGTGGTTAGCGCGTTCGGATACATCGTCTTATCTCCACAAAGATTTCGGTATCATCCCGGTTACACTTCGGTATGAACTCCGACCGTTGGTCCCCTACCATAAATCTCGACCAGACTTGTCCTACTATTGTTGGCATCACGAACCACCAGTTATTCTTTGCATGCATGACGTAATCGAGTTGGGGGCTTTTTGATCGAGTATTATACGACTTAGACGGGGGAATGATTGCGGTATTTGGATGGAACAAAAAACAGCTTAAATTTTGAGCAAGCGGAGACGTAAATAGAAATGTAGAAGTCAAATAGTAGTCCATCCATGAAAACGGTTTAAAGTTTATGCAAATGGAGACGTATAAAAATATAGAAGTCAAATAGTGATGTATCCTTAAAAACGGTTTTAAAGTTTAAACAAATAAGAACGTCATTAGAAATATAGAAGTCAAATAGTGGTCAATCCATGTATAAAAACGATGTACTATTAAATTTTTTACGTTACTTAGTTGATACATAACTTACGTTGATACATAAGTTCAACAAAAGTTTCTCTTCGGTAGGGCTACACTGGTTTTACCTCTTGGTGATAATTATAGCAAGTAGTCTTAATATCAACGTACCTATTTATTGTGTCATCTCGTATTTTGTGCATATATTGCTTAGCTAAAATTTATTGTGTTTTTCTAGAAATGATAGCTCAGTGGTTAGTGCGTTTAAATCACATACCGAAAGGCATGGGTCTAATCCCAATAATGCTTGAGCTATCGGTGAAAAAAAACATTGTGAGGAAAGCATAGCTTCCATTGATTTCTCTTTTACTAGTAAGTAAATTTACACTAGCACACAAGACATGAGATGCCAAAACCCTCTTTATAGAAAAAAAATACGAGTGACAAAAAATTTAAAAAAAAAGTTTTTTAAATCCCCGAGTTAATAAATGTACTCTTGCCCACCTCTCCCTGCAAAACAAAATCAAAACATAAAATCGCGACAGGTGGCGTAAGGGAGAGGGTGCGGACAGACGGACAGATGCGGGCCAGTTGTATATATGGACGTCACGACGTTTGTCTGTTTGTTTTAAAGAGTTACTACGCGGTTTGTGGTGTGTGGTTATTGTATGAGAGTAAACTTTGGGTATTTCCACTTTTAATAAACTTTAAATTAGCAGTCGATCATTAGGCTTTTACTGTATCTTATTCATATAGGGTCGCATTTAGCGGATTAACTACTATACTATACTAACAAATACTAGCTTAGATTTTATCTGTTTGAGTATCTAACAGATAAGAATAACTTTAACTTAAACATTATAGTTACTGCTGACAGCACTGAGCAATTATGTACTAGATATAACAGGCGACACGACACCTTCAATAAAATGTGCCATTTAATTTTGGACACTTTAGCAAACTTTATAAATACACACACAAAAACAAAAAAAAAAAAAAAAAAAGTGTACACATATATAAAGGCGCGATGACATAGCGAGCTAATGATCTACTGATTGAAGTGCGGTAAAGTAACCCCAATTAAATGGGACATCGCAATGTAATTCGGTATCGACTCTAGTACGTAGTACATAATAGCTCAACGTAAGAAATTTCTTTTCTATACGTTGACCGAGCGAAACGCAGTCAACAAATTTCAACAATTCTGTGTTTGTATGTAGTGTATGTTTGTGTCCAACGATAACTTATGAGCCATAAACTTAACTTCATGAAATTTTGTAGGCTCTTTCATGGTATCTTTTCATATATTTTTTAAGCCGCCTGCCAAGCGTGAGGGACGTCATGGCTGAACCCGCAAAGGCCTTTGTTCAGCAGTCGACTTCTTCTTGCTTGTGATCGCCTCGGTTCCGAGCGAACAGGGTTATTGTTCATATATATATTTATAGAATATAGAAATATGAATATCAATATAGTTGTTTTTTGTCTTATGTATGTCATAAGACTTAATCAAAAACTTAACAGAGCGCCTGGTTGACGCGACGCGTGACCAAAATGCTTGCGTTTATTTGGTTCAACGCATAAGCATTGCCATTCAGCGTGGTAATGCCGAAGCATGCTGGGTACGCTGTCAACTGGTAGTGGGCTTGAACATTTGGATTATCTATAGACCTTTAATAGTCTCTGGATAATCCAACTGCTATTTTTATGTACGCTAAGTGTTTTAGGTAGTTGTAGTTTGTATGTATTTTGCTTCTAATATCTCAAGGTGACGAGCGCAGTGCGTTGCCGCGCATAGCATGGGTCTGTTGAGGTTCAAAATTTTGGGTGGCATTGAACTGTTATGTGAGCAACTTGCACGTCTCATCAGTCAGAAGCAAAAAAAAAGGCACATACCCGTCAAAAAAAAATATCTATATATTCATATTATACATGATTAAATAAAATATATTCATATTTCTTTTGTATTTAATATTTGTATTGCTCCAATAGCCAGATTGCCGATTGGGTAGATCTAATAATGAGTGTCTGTTCGGTCCATGACCTACACGTGTCATTATGACCTAACTGAAGTCTACCACCTAACGTATAATTAGAGAACAGTGACAGATTGATATTGTAAAAACGGTTGACGTCTTAGATCCTTGATTATAATCTTGAATTATTTTTGGTGTTGTTTTGACTAAGCTCATATTTATCGAGTAAGAATAAGAATAATTTATTGCTAAGCTGTGTACCTACAATGAGATGTTATCAAGTGAAAGTTCCAACAGCCGGCCCATTTCGAGAGCACTATAACAATTAAAACAATAACAATAATAATTTAATTTTGTTATTATAACAAAATTTTATCATATACTACTTATAATACTACTACTACTACTATATCAGCCTTTAAACATCCCACTGCTGGGATATCAGCCTACCCTCGAAGGGTGATTAGGCCATGTCCACCACGCTGGCCCAGTGCGTGTTGGCGGATTCACATACGCTATTGAATTACTTCTCCGGAAATATGCAGGTTTCCTCACGATGTTTTCCTTCACCGTAAAGCCAGTTGTATATCCGTACGTAAGTTCCAAAGAACTCATTGGTACGGGCCCGCCCGGGTTCGAACCCGCTACCTCACGAACGTGAGGCGAGCGTTTCTCCCACTGAGCTACCACGACTTTTACTACTTATAACTATACTATACAAAAACTACCTTCTTATGCAAATTATATGCAAACAATTTGCGGTCCTCAAGGACTCATCCATCCAGGAAGTAAGGATTCATTATCATCATCTTGGCCAGAAGACGTCTACTGCTGAACACCACCCCTTAGAACGCCGCGTTGATCGACAATCTGCTATTTGCATCCATCGGTTGCCGACGATTCTCACAATGTCGTTGGTTCACCTAGTGGGAGGCCTATCTACGCTGCGTGTTCCGGTTCGTGCTCGCCAATCAAGAATCTTTATATCACACTGATATTATAAATGTACTTCATTGTAGTGGTAGGGCTCTCTTGCGGAGTCCGCCTGGGGAAGTACCACACCTTTGCCAGTTATTCAACCGCCAAGCAGTAGTGTGCAAGCATTACTGTGTTCCGGATTGAAGGGCAATGTTTCCAGCGTAATTACTGGGCATACAGAGATTTAACATCTAACTTCTCAGGGTGAGGAGCGCAGTGCATTGCCGCGCATTGTTTTGAACTGTTGAAGTTCAGAGTTCTGGGTGGCACTGCACTGTTATAGGCAAGCGTGACGCTTGGCATCAGGTGAGCGACTTGCTCGTCTTGTCACAAAGTAATATAAAAAAAAAAGATACAGAATAGATACAAGTTGGTAAAATCAGAAGTAGATATAAAAGGAAGAGGAAGGAAAGTACATATAAAATGTTTTCACATCTACAGTAGAGAAGTTTCTTACTTGCATGCAAAAATAAGCAGCTATCTACCAATAAAATAATTCTTCTATTTACGTCTTCACAAAAATATTACAAACTAGCTGTTACACGCAACTTCGTTCGCGTGGACCTCCAAAAAAACGTTGTCTATGTTCGCCTCCGACGCTTAAGCTATATCTATGCAAAAAGTCAGCTCGATGCGTACAGCCGTGTAGCCGTGATAAAGCGACAAATACCCGGACACATAGACAGAAAGACATGAGAACTACACATAGACAGAAGACAAGAGATACAGAGCTACATTCGCATTTATAATATTAGTTAGGATGATCACTCCAAACATATTATTATGAATGATACGCTTTTATTTACTGCATTTGTAATTATGGGGTATAGTTATAAAATTTATTTTATTTACGTGTGTTTCGTAATAAAAATAATTAAAAATGAAGGTTAGTTGTTAGAAGTTTGATTCGTAGTTAACAGAAGCCATTAGGTACTGTGTTAATGTCAAGTTAATATTATTGTTTTTTAAATTCAAAATAGGGTGCGATTTACCAAATCCTGCTTGGTGCGTTCTATGATGAAACAAGATTAGGTATATTTAGTTTTAATAAAACGGGAAAGCAAGGCAAGCAAGCAAGGCAAGACGAGGTGGCGCGCGTGTCTCGCTGAACATTCCTTGATAAAGGCCACCGAATGTGATCGAAACTATAGTCGGAATAACCAACTCAATTTAACTTGAGTATTCCCGTTTTATTAAAACAAAATGTATCAAAACCACGTCAGTTTTCATAGTAAAGATTAGGTATATTTCTAACGTATTTTTTCTAGGAAGAATAGGAATGTGTCACGCTTGCTCCAGTTCAGTGCCATACAGAATGTTGAGCTACAATAGTTCAAAACCATGCGCGGCAGTGCACTGCGCTTGTCACCCTGAGATATTAGATGTTAAACTTATGTATGCCCAGTAATTACGCTGGATGCATTTCCCTTCGGATTCATCCGGAACACAGTAATATTTGCAAACTACTGCTTGTCGGTTGAATAATTGACAAAAGTGTGGTCTGTTATAACAGAGATAATATCACATGTATTTATTTTTTCTCTAAACGAGCTATTTCTATTGTCTGTCTGTCTGTTGTATTTTGATTTAACTGGACAGCTTAATTTTCCAGAATAAAATTAGATAAGAGAATATTCTGAAAATGTTTAAGATACTTGAACCAAAAAAACCTCCGCGCGTATCACCATTTTTGGGGGTTGTAAAAAGTTGCTAAAAAATATCACGTGATTAATGGACGACCCCCATATTAAATACACTGATATCTTAAAATGTTGTTAGTATCTAACCAGTCAGTCTTTGTTACCTATTCGTAGTTCGCAAATTATGATGTAATTTCAAGGGCAATTACGATCAAGTGTTTTTACTAAGCATCGGCTTCATAGGTACCAACATAGATATTAATCTGATGCACGAATCGTTAGAGGATCTTACGTTCCTGACCTTACATGCTGCTAATAAGTAATATTTGTTCAATTTGTTTTTATTTTCAACAACTTCTATGAGATGTTTTGTATAAATAGTAGTTCGCGCCGAACTGAGACCTCGCGACACTTATATCTTCACAACCCCTGAACTGATTCAGCTCAAATTCGAATTTAAAAAATGTATTGAGATGTACTACTTGCTTACGAAATTTCATGAAGATCGGATCAAAATTTCGCAAGTTATCATCGGACAAATATACACATATACACATATATTTTTGTAGTGTATTTTAGTGGTAGGGCTCTCTTGCAGAGTCCGCCTGGGGAAGTCCCACACCTTTTCCAGTTATTCAACCGTCAAGCAGTAGTGTGCAAGCATTACTGTGTTCCGGATTGAAGGGCAATGTTTCCAGCGTAATTACTGGGCATACAGAGATTTAACATCTAACATCTCAGGGTGACGAGCGCAGTGCATTGCCGCGCATAGTTTTGAACTGTTGAAGTTCAAAATTCTGGGTGGCACTGAACTGTTATGGGCAAGCGTGACGCTTAACATCAGGCGAGGAGCTTGCTCGCCGCGTCAAAGAGTAACATAAAAAAAAAAAAAAAAAAAAACACATACATACAAACATCCATACAAATGCCGATTTGTCCCAGTAAACTCTGAGGCCTTCGCTCCGCTCGGTCAATAATATAATATAAATATGTCTTCATATAATAATAGAATTTAAGACGAGCCTCCTGCCGACACAGGGAATCCTAGTGGGGAGCTATGTCTATGAAGCAATATTAATGCATTTTTTCCAGTCCTTGGTAAAATCCCCAAAAGCTGTTTCTGACTGATGACACAAGCAAGTCGCTCACATAACAGTTTAATGTCACCCAAAATTTTAAACTTCAACAGATCCATACTCTGCGCGGTAACGCATTGCGCTCGTCACCTTGAGATATTAGATGTTAAATATCTGTATGCCCTGTAATTTCGCTGGAAACATTGCCCTTCAACCCAGAACACAGTAATGCTTGCACACTATTACTTGGCGGTTGAATAACTGGCAAAGGTGCGGTACTTCCCCAGACGGACTCTTGCAAAAGATCCCTACCACTAAAATACCACAGTATGATCCTAAGTATAGTACCTCCTGTAGCGTAAACGGCTTGACCGATTTCCTTTACTTTGGATTCCTCTTTACGCCCGGAGTGACATAGACTACATTTTGCAGTCGGGTATTTTAATATTATTCTTTACAATACCCACTTTCATACTGCATACAAACAAATGTTTACCAACTCGATTACGAGAATGCATATTTGAAATACTCGCCATTCTGACTGTTTATTTGTTCACATCCTAATACTCAATTGTCTGGATTTATTTACCAAACACCGCGTTCCAATATGGCCGACGTTATGACGTAACGATGACGTCACGTTCTCGTAATTCGAGTTTTTGACTGGGTTGCCATGTGTGGAGGTAGAAAAGACCCTATCATTTATCCTTTTTTCTTTTAGTGTCTAGGCGATGACTGCAATACAAAATGTAGTTGCTGTGTAATAATGCACGGTACTTAGCTTTCATCTCGTACCTTTGTACGAAGCTCCGTACATTTTTTTTGCGGTTGTCGCTTTGACATTTACTGCTTTATTACAAATTGGTCCCTGTTTGAGGAAGTCGACCAACTTGCCTGGTAGCAGCTTTCGATGTTCTCGAAGATTAAGTATGAAGATCTTGAAGATAATTAATATATTCTAAGTATATAATTTAAATTTTATCGTCAGTAAGGGAAGGGTGGCTTGATAAGCTAAAGTTTTTGATCTGTTGAAATTCTCCAACAATGCGTTTTCTTTCACAAACTTACAAGAATGAGCATACTCTTTCTTACTCACCTTGCTCTTTTGCAGTTTGCTCTTATTAGACCTACGAAAAGCCAGTTCTTCTGTGACCTTACATGTTGATGTTTAGGTAGGTATCTGATCTGAATGAGGCGTATTCCAAAAAAAAAAAGTTCTAAAATACTTACTAGATGGCGTAATAGTGCTGTAGGTTTACCTGTCATTGTCAATTCTGTCGAAATATTTTATGTTTATTTTTTAAATCTTATATTTTGGCTCCACACGTTGTGTATTTAGCCAGTGTCAACTATTGTAATATTTCAAATGAAGTCAAATACATAGTTACATTACTTGAAATTGTCTAAATACACATGTGGAGCCAAAAAATACGAGGAATAAAAAGGCACATGTATATTTTTTTGTCTTTCATGTCTTGACAGCGACAGAAAAAGTTCAAATTACATCTAACGCCATCTGTTGGGTACTTTTATTACCAGGTTATTTTTTTTTGGAAAACGTCTCATTCATAAAAGCTGTCAAAATGTTTTTTTTTTCTTTGCTGCACGGATTCCGGGGCGCGTACATTTTGTCAAACTAAACAAATGTTGTCAACAAACACTTAAAAAAAACATTAAAAAAATATAATTTTGAAGATTCACATCCTTAATTTACTGAAATCTTTGATTTTTTACAAACAGCAACACTGAAAGATTTACGATTCAAATTCCATCCAATATGTAACAGCATTTCTTTGAAGTCTAGTTATAATCAAGAAGCAATAGATAACATACATAACATAATACTAATACTTGATCGCATTAAGTGCAATGTTGCAAATGCAATTGTTTCTATTCATCTCCATAGCAATAGTTTCTTGAACGCAGGTGTACTTATTATCCCATAAAAAGTACGTTTTTTTTTTTTTTTTGTGGCACTTGGTGCAAGACGAGCAAGCCGCTCACCTGACGAGCGTCACGCTTGCCCATAACAGTTCAGTACCACCCAGATTTTAAAATCGAATTTCTGCTCCGAATGCAGGTTTCCTCGAACAAAAGCGATGCGATGTTATCCTTCACCGAAAAGCTTAGTGGTACTTGAAATCCAAAGAACTCATAGGTACAGGTCCGCCCCGGTGTGAACCCGCGACCCCACAAATATGAGGCGAGCGTGCGTCCCACTGAGCTGCCACACTTTTTTTTATTATCAGTACACTTACTTATACACAGTATTATAATAATTAAAAAAATGTCAGATAGTGTGATATGTAATTCATTACTTCTATATTTATTGCATTTTATAGAAATAAATGTAATCTACCTGCGCTAAACATGGTTAGCCTTTTATGTCGGACCAAGAATTAACTATCGTAAATAAATATTAGACCTTTTGATATCTTGAGTAATAAAGTGTGGCTATGGTTTATTACCTAAGCACCGCCCCTTTTATGTGTGGCACACAGATCACACTAGATACCGCATTACGAGATTCGTTGTTCCTACAAAAAGTCACCAAAGTTTGAAGAAGCCGCGGGTCGCGGGGAGTGCGACCAAGCGTTCTCATTGGCTATCTCAAGGTTACTCGCGCCTAACTAACAACCAATCACAGTAATTTTTTATAAGTGTATTTAGACTGAAACGTGGTGCGCTTCGAGCGTCCTGAATGCAGAATCTAGGGTGTGATCTGTGGTTTGGCATTACTTTTTTACAATAAAACTCGGCGGAATACAAAATATTCCGTTTAACAAACTGGCTCTACAAGTATGCATCTTAATTCTTATGATCATCATCATCAGCCAGAAGACGTCTACTGCTGAACACAGGCCTCCCCCTTACTATACTAAGTTGGTACTAAGTTATGCTTTTCAGTTAATAAAATGGTCATGCAAATTTAAGCAAGTGGAAAGTTTGTGAAGATAAGGGTCGCGAGATCAAAACTCGTGGAATTGGTTTTAGCGATAGCAAGTTATAGAGTAATTTCCGCTTTAGTTAGTACTAGCTGTTAACCGCGACTTCAGTCGGACCTACAAAAAAAAGTAGCCTATGTCCGTATCCACCCTCAAGCTATATCTATGCATTTAGCCGTGATAACGCGACAAACTCCCAGACAGAGAGACAGAGTTATTTTACGCATTTATAATATTAGTTAGGATAAGACAGCCAATATAGTTTTATGCAACTGTGAAGAAACGAGCAAGTTGCTCGCCTAACTGTAAGCGCCACGCTTGCCAATAACTGACCAGGGCCACCCAGAATTCTTAATTTTAACAGTTCAGAACACTGCGCGGCAATGCAAGGAGCCCTTCACCCTGAGATTAATAACCCATTAATCTTGCTGGAACATTGCCCTTCAAACAGGAACACGTCAATGTTTGTACACTATTGAATAGTTGAATAGTTGGTATATGTGTGGTACTTCCCCAGACAGCCTCTTCAAATGAGTCCTCTACGAATTCATGGGCAAATCAGCCCGAGTACTCCGAGTACTATCTGTAATATGCTCTATCTGCGATCACACATGTCTATAACAGCCTTATTGCTATAAAAACCCTTATCAGTACAAATATAGACGTCACCATCTGCTTGTCATAACAACTTTTGTTGTTCAGAAATAAAGGTGTTTGCAGACAACAGCGTTTTCACAAAGCCTGGCGTTATCTATTTGTTCCATCTTTTTATTCGTTTTGGTGGTATTGAGTGCTGATGGGTAGACGGTTACAGAAGTGAAAAGAGTTACTTAAAATTTAATTTCAATTTATCTACAATCCAGGCATAATTTTCACATTTTTCACTACAAAAATGCAATTATTTTAATAGTAGCGCAAAGCAGTATATTCTCTGTCCGAGATCGGAGTTTCTTTAAGTAATAGAATTCACGTCAAAAGCAATCGGTAGAAGCTCGACTTCTACCCACGCCATATTTTTTTTCCGTGAATGGCTTCCGTTTGACAACCATCACGCTTTATGTTAAACGATGACGCATTTTACACAGAATGTAATAAATAATATATTAACCATATTTTTAATATTATAATTAAAAACTTTATATAATAAAATAATAACACTCTAGAGGTGTGTTCCATAGCGTCCCTGTTTCGGAAAGTCATGGAACATACACACAAATACGAGTACAAGAGTAATACTCAAGCCCAGTACAGAATAATATGTAAATTTATGATTCAAATATCTGCCTAGCCGGGAATCGACTACATAACTTCCGTTCATAATGCAGACGCGCTAAGCCAGGAGAGCCGTAGAAGATTAGTGTAAATTGTGATTATATGGCTTTTCTTTTCAACAGTACAGCGTGACGTCAAAACATCTGATCTCATCAAACTCATCGACTGATCAGCTTTCAATCGACACCCCCTGTTAAGTACTTTTCATTAATTAAGCCGTTTATATTAAAATAGTCGTTACTGTTATAGCTGTCAAGAGATATTAAGGGATATTGGATAGAACACGTTACATGGAGGAAGATATGAATCTAAGTTATTATCAGACAAACTAGTTCGGACAGCCTCTGAATATAACGTGGAGTTGATATTAATGTACGAGTATTAATGATTAATTTCTTTAAATATTTTTATTTGTTAGTAAAAAAAAATAGGCTCGGTCACCCTTTCTGACCCGTAAAGTAAGTGAAGTGGCATTTCCAACATTGTTACAGAAAGAGGACATATAAAATCATACTTTATATGCCATGACGAGAATATTACACTTTGGCGCCAAAACTCTCAAATATATTTTTTAAATTCATGTACTTGTTTATTCTAAAGACAAAATCTTCTCTACTCTTCACGTCAATTCAATTCAATTCATTTTTATTTCCAAACAGGTATTAACAATACTCTTATGGGTAGTCATCACTAGGTCTAAACAAAATGTCACAAAAACACAACAAAATTATTTAGTACTACAAACATTTGTAGGCTCAAAATAAATGTCAATAGTAAAATAATACCATGTAATAATGTGTGTATAATAATACCTAAGATATCGTCGTGAATAATGAGACAAACGTATACATAATCGTAGTCGTGTCCTGTTCTTGCATAATAAAAAGATTTTGTCGCGGTGCGCATGCTAGCCCTGCAAGGATCTAAAAGGCTATACCTCTGAAGCATTTACATCATTGTTAGACAAACAATAAGAATTTGGAACATCATTTGGATCATTTGAAATCCTAGAGATTTTCAAGGTCAGAGTGAATAGGTATCTTCTAAGTCTGCGTGCTTCATCTTCGGCCACATAGTCGCTTACCAACAGGCGAGTTGGTGGTCAAACGCAGACTTATAAGCGTCAAAAAAAAAACATATTTTATAATACCACGATGTCATTATTTCTCTTTGCCGCCAAAATTCTACATATCTTATTTTGTAATTACGTATCTATTTATTCGATAGACTGCAGGATCTTGTAAGGGATCGAAAAGGCCATAGTTTTTAGTCAAAACATGAAGAGACAGTTACATTTTTCTTGTCTTGTACTTAGTGGCGAAGTAAAGGGTATTCCCATAAAGCACGTCGTTAGTCGAGGCACCCGGCATAACGCGATGTAGGAAGTCGCCGTTTAGCTGGGTTGCGTCTGCGCCGTCGAGCGGATCGGACGTTCACTTCAGCAAACGCTTGAGACTGCATTTTCGATAAAAGCGGGCAGAGGAACGACCGTAGCTAGAGTCTGTTTCGGTGGCTTGACGATTCCTAACAAATAAAGGTGCTGCCTACCTCGCTACTGCCCGCTGCCGATCTCGCCCTGTCGCACCTCACATCCAAAACGCGGCCTTATAGGAACTTATAACTTAGGAACTTTACTTGAAGTTAGTTAAACATTTTGAAGAAAACTTGATTTGCAAGAATTTAATTAATTAGCTCAACAGCAGGCGTAGACACAAAGCATGCAATGTGACATTATCTGTAGTCCAAATATTTTTCCTAACAAGTAAACGAGTTAATTTGGGACCAATTTTCATCGAAACCCGTTCAGATATAACGGAATTGAGTGGCTAAAACACACTTATTTTCGCAGTTATAAAGATAGATATAGAGATGAAGATATTTAAAATTCCTGATATCTTTATCATACATCGAATTTTAAATATTTTCATCACACTTATTTATTTCTGAAAATTCTCTGGGAATTAGGTAAATCCCCGGGTTCGCAACCTGGGGCCTTATCATGTCACTCTGGTGGATATGGTGATCGCGTGCCGTTCCATTCGCGCCCACTTACTCCCACCATGCGAGCAAGCAGGATAGCAAACGAAGACCATCGCCACTAGTGTTCAATGATAAGGCCCCTGGTCTGGTTGCAGTGTAGTAGTCCGCTCGTACGCTTCTAGCGTAACTCGACCAGGTGTTTCTGACCGATCACCGATGCAGACGGCCTTTCTTTGGATATGTGACCGTGATAGGTACTCACAACTGAGCGGTACTGTAGTTTCGTAATTCCTGGTATGTCTTAAAACTGCGACAAGAACCACTGGAGGACAGTCAGTACCGTCCTCTTAGTAAACGATACAGTGAAATGAAATGAAATTAGTTTTATTTGCCAGATAGGTAAGCAGGGTGTTAGCGTTTGAAATGCTCCATTACATTCGGTCATTTCTGACGTGCAAAAATATTTTGGATAGAAATCATTACTTTGTTCATACTTAACAAATGTTAAAAAATTTAATAAACTTTACTTTACATATACGTAAAAAAAAAAATATGTCAAATAATACAATTATTATATGTCAAGAGAGTATGTCATTGTCAGATGTCAAGATATTTGTACTAACTAGTATGAAACCAAAAGTCAAAAATTGCCCAATGCGTTAAAAGGTTTTCTATAATCAAGATATTCAGAGGTTTTGTAAAAGCAGTGATCTAGCAAGAATAGTTACTTAATTTTTGTTTAAACTTGTAATATGGTAACCCTTTATCTCTTCAGTCTGTCAAGCTTGTGATTATGGCAACTCTTCCCCCTCCCTCAAGGGGGATATATATCTTTATTCTGCAGTGGAAGTTCTAGCACTAGGTGATGATGCGTGGGTCGGAATTATATAGGCCCCGACAGGTCTAGTTTCAGTTTTTAAAACCTCTGACATGACATAGCAGACCTTAAATACGGTTAACTTGAACCAATAACTTAGATATATATGAATTTACAAGTTGAACTAAGAATTGAATGGTATTGCTCGTGTCGTTGCCTCGTGGTGTATTGTTTGTGGAAGGAGGTGAGGGCCGCGATATGGGCGATGCGTGGCGCGTGCGCGACACGTGGACACGACCGGACTCGCTAGGGATGGGAAATATGCGAACTTTACATACTTATTAAGAAAGAGGATATGTTTTTAAATTGAAGACTAGTCACCCCTAGATTCCGCACTCAGGATGATCGAAGCGCACCACGTATCGGTCAAAATACACCTATAAATATTTTCTTTGGTTTATTGCTATAGGCGTGAGAATTCGTAAACCATGATATATCCAATTCGATATATATTATTCTATATCCATACCACACTACTTTAATTTTAAATTAAATAAATAAACCTAATTTTTAAAGAACGAATAAAACTCATTTTAATATTTGTATAATACGATCGTCTCGAGCAAAAACTTCGTTGGCGCGATTCAGAACTTTCTACAACTGTCAGTCCATATGCTAAAAAATCACAAAAATGGATCAACGCCATCTACCGAACTATAGAAAGTATCTTTGTCTCGCTGCTTATTGTTAACTTTTCATTACTAAGCCGCTGCACCGATTTTGATAAAAACAAATTAATGGCTGTAGTCTGAATCATGAGGACAGAGATAAGTTTACCTATTCTTTTTAATATATTTTTTTTTTTTCACTTAAATTACGCAGACGAAGCCGCGGGTGTAAGCTACTGTTCTTTATATACGATATATATTATAACTATCGCAAAATTACATAAAATCAAAACATAAAAAAATACTTCCCTCGAATGACTTGCGTTTTTTTTTCTTCATCTTAAGGGTGTCTATACATGGCCTGACCTGACATCGTGTGAAAGGGACAGACAGCTAGATTTGAATTTCACGGGAGCAAAAGAAACAAACTATTAAGGTTCTAGCTTCTCCCTTTCGCTCCCTCAGAAACTTATATATAGCCATCTCTTTCAAACGATGTCAGATCAGGCCATGTAGCGAGGCCTTAACATCGCACATCACTAGCACAAGGGGGTGCCGTTCAGCGGGGCGAGGTAACCTTGGACGAGCGGGCAGCTGCAGCGCAGATCACCTGCCATGCCACATTGACGCCCGGCAACCATACCGCAAAACATGACTACATTTTTCAATAATACCTAGTGAATAACTTCCTCGTATCGCTTAAACAAAATAAAAAGAAAATGGTGTCGTGTTGAAATAAAATAAAATGTGCTTGTTTATGGTCAGTGGAATTGCCACGTGCCGGTTAAAAAAAATTGGCAATAAGATGTGACATTTAATATTGGCTTTTCAATGAGTATATGATTTCGGTTGCCATCTTTGGTATTTGAATTATTTTTGGGCAAAATTCACAACATGAGTTAACGACTTTGAAATCAATAAAGGCTTTCACGCTCGAGAACGTGTTATCCCTGAAATGTGACCCTAATAATGCAAGGTGCAGCCGATATGCCGATTGTTCGAAATTCAAATTCGGTATCCGAACCCATAAACACGTGCCTTCCTTATTTTTATTACAGTATCAGAACGTAATGTCAAAAATCTAATGTTCCAAATTCAAATTAAATGCACCACCTTGCCAGTCACAAAAAAATAACATGGCTAATGCGAAAGGCAGGTGGTTCCCAAGCATTAATAGCTTTGAGACGAGATATGGTCCACTTTTTGGACAATTAATGAGTTTTTCAAAGCCAAAAATAATAAATTATTGACATGTTATCAAAACTTTGTAAGCGTAATAAAGTTTAGTTATTCAATAGATTGCTCGATACGTTTTCTGAGATAAGGTGCATCGTTTCGCTCAGCGCGCGAAATTCAAATTTTGTTGCGTTTTTTGTCAATTACAGCATAAGTACTCATCATAGGGCCATGAAAACTAATTTTGCGATAATAAATAGATTGTTTCAAGACATTACACCAACCAGAAATTCAATTTGAAAGCTAGTGTAGGTACATTTTTCGCTAAACCAAAAACCAAGATGAAAATCAGCTTATTGAGATTTGTAGCTAAACCAATGTTATCTAGGTGATCATTTTACCCGTAATTTCTTAGAACAACTTATTTATTGGCGCAAAATTGGTTTCAATAAATCCACGATTAGTAATTAAGCTGTAATTGACGAAAAACGCAAGAAAAATTTGAATTTCGCGCGAAGAGCGAAACGTTGCACCATAAGAAAAATACATTGAACAATATCGGTATATATTATGTTCTGTATACTTTTCAGTCAGTTCATGTATACGTCCAAACTATTATAATATAATCGATTATAAATTCGAATGTACCTCTGTCTATCTGTCTAACTGTCTACTGTCTAACTGTCTACTGTCTATCTCTCTGTCTGGGTGTTGGTCGCGCTATCACGGCTAAACGGCTGAACGAATCGAGCTGAATTTCTACACAGATATAGCTTAAGGGTCGGAAACGGAAATAGGCAACTTTTTTTGTATATCTTCGCGAATGAAGTCGCGGATAACAGCCAGTACTTCTATAAAATAGTAACATTATTTTAGTGTTTAAGAACAAACATTAAGTTGAGAAGTTATTCCTGTCTTTTATCACTTAATTCATCAATGGCATCATTCACGAAGATAAAACATAGTAAACATTATGAGTTTCTAAGTACCACAGATCACACCCTAGATTCTGCATTCAGGAAGCTCGAAGCGCACCACACATCAGTCTAAATACACTTATAAGAAATAATCCTAATTAGTTGATATTTAGGCGCGAGTAGGCGTAACCTTGAGATAGCCAATGATAACGCTTGTGTTACAACTTCCTCCGGCTCCCAACGTCCATATCAATACAAATACCTAATTTAGTGTCAGCTATGTATAGATTGATCCGTTATATTATTTAATTAATCAAAATATAGAAGTTCCTTATGATAAGCTTAATTTAAACATTATACTTGGACGCATTCCCCGCGACCTGCGCCTTCCTCAAACTTTGGTGACTTGTATTACCAACGAATCTCGTAATGCGGTATCTAGTGTGATCTATGCTAAGTACCTAATGAAATTGCAATGTTTTTTTTTTATGGTCGACGACTCGGGCGTTTGACCACAACAGTAACTCACCTGATGTGAAGTGACGGTGTAGACGAAGGAGGTAAGCACACCTAACCTGGAATAGAAACTGACTCTCAAGTTAGGATGCCGGAACACACCCTGAGATGTTAGATGTAAAATCTCTGTATGCCCAGTAATTACGCTGGAAACATTGCCCTCCAATCCGGAACACAGTAATGCTTGCACACTACTGCTTGGCGGTTGAATAACTGGCAAAGGTGTGATACTTCCCCAGGAGGAGTCTGCAATAGAGCCCTACCACTACTAAAACTATCACATTACATTACTATCATGATGCCAAATTCCTCAAATTTCCCGCCCATTTACCCGGAAATACCAATAGCGAAACAGCGTGAGTTATTTTCGACGAGAATTTCCGATTTTATATCCATACTATTATTCATATCTTGTTTACCGAGTGAATAATCCCATGTTCTCGCGAATTAATGAATAATATTATTGATAACTGCGCAGGAAATTGATTTGTAGAGAGATTGTTTCTTCTGTACTTATGCATTTTTATAAATACATATTAATCCCGTTTGTCCCATCGATATTAATTTAATGATTTATAAACCACTACTTTTTTGTATATAATTGATCTTTATTTCTACATAATTACATTTATTTTAATTACTTAATTTATTTTTAATTATTTTATTTTTAATAACAAAATAAAAAACTGGCCAAGTGCGAGTCGGACTCGCGCACCAAGGGTTCCGTACCAAAGCTACCACAAAAAAGGGTTTTTTTCATTCAGTCTCGAACTGACAGAACTTTCTTCAGCGTGAGCTTGACTCATACTTGAAAGATTTTTTTATTTGTCGTTATACTATAGAATATAGTTTGAACCTAGTTTTACGATAGTAATAATCACACCAAGTTTTGTGCTTGTAATAATCACACCAAGTTTGATGCTTGTAATAATCACACCAAGTTTGATGCTTGTAATAATCAGACCAAGTTTGATGCTTGTACCGAAGGACCGACGACATTGTGAAAGTCGTGGGCAACCGGTGGATGCAAGTGGCACATTTTCGGTCGGTGCGGCGGTCTAAGCGGGAGGCCTATGTTCAGCAGTGGATTTCTTCTGGCTGATGATGTAATGTAATGTATATTGTATAAATAAAAGTGTTTTACGATAGAGCGAAAATAAAAAAATTTAGAAAAAATGCCTCATTTTATTATTTGTCAGGAAAACCGCTAATTAAAACATATTCTGTGCAAATTATAAGCTTCTACCTAATAAGGTTCAAAGTATAGGCTTTTAAGTTTAGAGTCCCATTGACACGGTTCAGGTACGGAACCCTAAAAGCAAAAAAACGGCTCCATCGACAAAAGCCGGCTCTTAAAATAAATGAAGAGGCAGAACTTTTAGCTTTGTCTGCAAAACCTCATAAGTAAATAAACAATTAACCGAAGCACACCAACCGAAAAACTTAAACATAAGTATCCAAGTGTATCAGACAAGCTTCAGTAATTCTAAATGGTAGCAAAAGGGGAAGCTAAGAAATAATCCCTTTTTTCTTAAAAATCCTTTTTTGTAGAAAGGGTTGCCAGGCAGATGTCAAGACGATGCAGATGCCCAAAATTAATGACTTAGCTACTGGTTGGTTATTTTGTTAATGTTTTTTTTTGACAAGCTAGATTTAAAAAATAGTTTTAATACCAGTGAATAAGTAACAGGCACGTACGTACCTACATATTTTATTGTTTGTGTGTATTGTCTAGGTTATGGTATGCGGTAGCAAACTTGTATGTTCATATATTAGGGTTTAATCTATTGAATAATTAAGTATTCTAAGATTTATTTATGGTAAAGATAAATAAAATTATTTGGCCTGTCACTATTATTATTAATGTGATATTATTTATTAACAGTAATATTATTAAAAGGAAAACTAAATACCCAACTGCAAAAAGTAAGTAGCTTATGTCACTAAGAACGTAAAGAGGAATCCAACTACAACTCTCTCTTCAAAATCGGTCAAGCCATTTAGGCTACAGGACGTAATATAGGAACACATACTTACCAATTTTTTTTAACCATTTTAACCATTTTTTTTAGAGTAAAAAGATAAATTAGCGGCAATAGATTATTTTTCAAAATTTGTATTATTTATTGTTTAAATTTTGTTATTATTCCTCTATGCTATAGCTTCGCAATTGCAGTGAGACATACCAGCCCAGGCTCGCCTATCAACACTGTCAAAACCTTAATTCCATAATTTTACCACCTCTACAGATAACAGATGTGGAAGAAAGGTTCTTGAGTAGCGACCACGTACCGGAAGACGCAGCGTAGGTAAGCCACTAGGTGAAACGACGACATTGTGTCCATCGGACCTCTCCGGTCCACGGAGAGAACTTAGACGCCGCCGGTCAGGTAGCACCGGACGCTCGCTCCTTCACCTTCCCTGGTAGCAGTATCCCCCAGAACCCAGCCTCGGTAATCAGGAAAAGTCCCCGACGCCGAGCTCCCTATCTCTCCCCACAGGGTAGAGGCAGATGATCCAGGACGATGAAGACATTGTGAAAGTCACGGGCAAGCGGTGGATGCAAATGGCAGATTGTCGGTCAGTGTGCGCTCTAACGTGAGGCCTTTGTTCAGCAGTAGATGTATTCTGGCTGATGGTGATGATGATGTATATTGTATGATTGTTTCCAAAAAACAAAATAAGTGTATGTATAAGTAAATTGTCGGTAACCATATCGCACTAATTAAGTACTTGAAGTTTTTATTAAAAAACCGCAGCATCCTATACCCCGGAAGCGTGACAGGACTCCGTTGTGAATCGGGGACACGTGTACTGTGGACCACACACGTCAGGTCCTCACGGTGTTTGTAAACAAGGGGGTTGCAATACGGGCTGATGACGGCTGATAGTGGTGAGTGGCGGTTTCCTGGCGGTGAGGAGCTTGCCTCTTAGACTATAAAGTATAGATATTATGTCAAAACAAGACAAATATGAGCTGTTGAAATAAGATATGAGCCATAGATTATATGTTCCATTACGATAACCGATGGAGAGGAAAGGTTCTATAGCGGCGACCACGGACCGAAAGACGCAGCGTAGACAGGCCTCCTTCTAGGTGGACTGACGACATTGTGAAAGTCGCGGGCAACCGCTGAATACAAGTGGCACGTTGTCGGTCGGTGTGGCGCTCAGAGGACGTCCTATGGCTGATGATGATGATGGTGATGTTCCATTGAGCTATTCTGTATAAAAAGTAGTATGTAAAAGTACTAAGTAAGAAAATTATATAACTTGACACTGGCTAAATACACTATGCGTGGAGCCCAAACATGAGACGAAAAAGAACTGGAAGGTTGGTATATATAAACTTTGGCGACCCATGGAAATATTTGTACGTGAAATTAAGTCATATTCCATGAATGGAGTCAATGTGGAGATTTTCTCGCTGTGCTTAATTGTCTGTCGATAGTAGCAGGAAATGTGTACATAAGGAAAAAAGAAGATTTCGGTATCCTTGAAGAACAAGTCATCAACAGCATTTAAAAATTCTCCATAATTCGGTCCACCATCTGTCCCATACGGCGCCGGTCTAAAAATATGCCGCGCCATTCGCAGAAATCACGTGCGCAATTTTTTCTAAGCCAGAGTGCGTGGAACTTGTGCCCGCATATAATTTTTTTCGCTTAGCACGAGCTACTTTATAAAGCTTCCTTGTGCCGGTGCCTTACATCTGTCGGCGCAAGCTGTATTTCGGCGTTACCTGGCCGAAATAAAAAGGCAACGCGCCAAAACTTTTCTTTTTAAAAATGGCGTCGTTTAATTTGGCGCGGTTATGTAATTTGCAACATGATGCTGGCTGGTTGTACCTGCCTTGCATCTGGTGCATTTCTTTTTTGGAATGTTTTTAAATATAGAACGTAATGTTTTGGAAGACCGCAGCCGTTGTGGTTTCCTTGGGATTAACTTTTGGCACATATTTTACGCACACGTAGATGCAAAATGCAGACTTGGTTTTTTTGGTTTGATTTAGAACATCTGTTACATCTTCTGTTTTATTTATTTGAAAGAATCTGCCTTTGGAGCATATCATCATACATTATTTTAGTCAAACTACTTACGCAGTAATAAACCTCTTTATTACATAGTTGAAGATATGTTAGGTACTTATTAATTTAATAGCACAATTCAAAACTCGAACACAAAAGTGTACCGTTACGCAAGCTCCCATAGACAGCGTTTTTTTTTCTTTTCGAAGTCGCATCCTGCGATGACAATGGTCCATAAAGATCATGAAAACGATATGATCTACCAACAATCATTTGTTGTGGTCGAGACTTGAAAGCACATTGTGGTCGAGATATTGATCGATGTTGATCCGTGGAAAAAATCGATTTAGTTTATTGGACTTTACTTACCTATTGTTAACAGAGGAGATTAAGATTTCTTTGCTACCTACGCATTGTTATAATAACTGCGTGTCGCGGTTTATTTTACCATTTTCTAACATTCCTACAATAACCTATGCTGTACACATACTTCGCATAGACTACAGTAAATTAATTAATTTCACCTCTTTAGGGTTGATTTTAGAAAAATACTCAGAGGTGCATTTCTTTATTTTTGATCTATTCCCAACGTCCCCACTGCTTTTTTCTAGAGGGGATGGGGAGCGTTGGAATTTTAAATTATAATCGTTTTAAACCGAATTTCATAGAATTAGCATGAATTATTTCCATTCAAACTTTGGGGTCCATTTTACCCATTTAGAGGTCGAACTGTTTTAATAAATTAAAAAAAAAAAAGGGGGAAAACCGTGGGGACCGAGTGCAAAGAAAATGTATAAAGAATTATCATCGCGTCTGGTCGAAGCATCTCGTGACCAAAATGCTGGCCTCTACCTTGCCCAAAGAATCGCCATCGCTATTCAACGCGGTAATTCGGGCAGCATTTTGGGCACGATGCCTGCTGGTAGCGGTTTATTAGATTAGGGTTAGTTTTAAGTTGTATATATATTTATGATTATTTTTACTTAGAGTTTATTTTAATTTATTTAATATTTAATGTTATTTAAGTTATTGATATTGAATATTAAATATAAATTAAATCAATTTTAAAATTAAAAAAATTTTATTAATTAAATAGTCGTGGTAGCTCAGTGGGAGCACGCTCGCCTCGCATTCGTGAGGTAGCGGGTTCGAACCCGGGCGGGCCCGTACCATTGAGTTCTTTGGAACTTACGTACGGATATACCACTGGCTTTACGGTGAAAGAAAACATCGTGAGAAAACCTACATATTTCCGGAGAAGGAATTCGATGGTGTATGTGAATCCGCCATCCCGCACTGGCGTGGTGGATGTGGCCTATTTACCCTTCGAGGTTAGGCTGATATCCCAGCAGTGGGATGTTTAAAGGCTGATGTAGTAGAGGTCGAATTGCTCAAAAACTGTCCTTATTGTTCATCTAGACCAGTTGAGTAGTATTGGTTTAAAATTTCACGTAATCTCTTTTCATCTGCGCGCGTAAGTGTATAGCGGTATATTTTTCTCGAAATATCCTCTAAAACTCATGAAGACGCTTACATCGACCAAGACCAATATAAGTTACCTTTAATACCGAAATAACTGCGGCGAAACGTGAAAATTGCAAGACGCCAATTTATTTTGAAGAAAAAAGATTTTTGTAATATCGCTACATAAACCTATTTACAGATTGTTAGAAAAAAAAAATCAGCAAGCAGTGTTTTAATTAAGTTAAATTCAACAACATTTTATCGTACTGTTAGCGCCATATATGGTTAGAACTGAGTTATTCAATGAGATTTGAATCAAAGATGATGTCATGGGCATGTAAAGAATTGTAGAACATGTCATATATAGTGTATGATGAAATCGTATTACTGCCTAGTACGAAGATGATTAGAGGCTGTATAGAAATATTGGCGTAGTTAAAGGTTGTGATATATTTATTACTAGTAGTTACCCGGGACTTCGTTCGCGTGGACTTAAAATAAGTATCCTATGTCCGTCTTTGTGATTTAAAGTAACTCCTTATCAAATGTTTTCAAGATCCGTTCAGCCGTTTAGTCGTGATAACGCGTCAAACATCCAGACAGAGAGCCAAAGTTACTTCCTATAGTTAGTTCCTTTAGTTCGCTAGATGGCGTTGATCCATTTTTGTGCATTTTTGACGTTTTGTGTTGCCAGTAATTACGCTGGAAACATTGTCCTTCAATCCGGAACTCAATAATGTTTGCGCACTACTACTTGGCGGTTGAATAACTGGCAAAGGTGTGGTACTTCCCCAGATTGACTCTTGAAGAGTCCTACCACTATAAATCCACGCGACAAATTTGCGGGTAACAACTAGTAGGTAGGTATTGAATTAACTTGATATCATAGTCCAAATTCTCCACGCTTGCTGGGAGTCTGAACCTCGACCATTTACTAAGAGTACGCCCGTCATCCCGTGGTTCTTGTCGCAGGCTTAGAACATACCCAGCTCCCATAAATATAAGTATAGCTGATCATAAATAAAGCTGAAGTCTACATTGAGATTTATTTAAAAGTCGTCGTCAAGATAGAAATCTTCAGTTTTTGGTGTGCAACTGATTTTTATTGTAATGTTAATTACTATCTCCTCCGCCGCTATACGCAAATAACTTCAAGAAATTCAGTGTAGGATTCACACAATGCCTTTGCAACCTCTGTCAAACGCCTACCAACATTCTCTGCATCTTTCAACCTGTATTTTACGCAAAAATGAACCTTACTAATAATTACAAAGAGGGTAGAGTTAGGAAATTGCTGTACATTTAAATTTGTTTTTGACTTAATGGTATTTTAATAGAGTGAACTAAAATCGTCCTTGCTTTGTTCCATTGTGTTCGAGAGCGTTTCACAAAGATTGCATTGAGCTTCTTGGTCTCTCCTTTTAGAGATTTCAAATGGTTGTATGTCACCTGGTACTGTTCTGTTAGGATATGGACGAAATAACGGATATAGATAGACTAAAACAAGATTTTCTATTATTTGATGATGCGAGTCGTACATCATGCTTGTCCACAACAGTTCTGTGCCAAGAATTTTGAACTTCAATAGTTCAAACCATGCGCTGCTATGCCAAAGATTACTAACTTTAACTGTACCTTTATCATCAGCTGGCTGCTGAACGTAGGCCTCCCGCTAAGAGCGCCATAAAGATCGACAACTTGCCATTTGCATCCACCGATTGCCCGCGACTTTCACAACGTCGTCGGACCACCTAGTGGGAGGCCTTCCTACGCTACGTCTTGCGGTTCGTGGTCGGCACTCAAGAACTTTTCTTCCCCATCGGTTATGGGGTCTTCGAGTGATGTGGCCTGCCCATTGACACCTGAGCTTGCAAACCCTGAAAGCTATGTCGGTGACTTTAGTTCTTCGACGAAATTCCTCGTTCCAGATTTTATCGCGCAAAGAAACTCCGAGCCTAGCTCTCTCCATTGCCCGCTGTGCCACTCTGAGTTTCTCCAAAAGACCTGCTTAAAGACCATCACACAATTACTACGCACACAACACACACATTACACACACACATTTGGCAACACACATTTACTACGTTACCATGTGAGTAAAATTTAAGGCCACGCTCCCGACCATAGCCATCTCTTTCACACGTTTTCAATATTTCTGAAGATAAAAAATCACTGAGTTAAGAATTTAAAATTCCCGATTAAATTCTGTGATTTTATGATTGAAATTGACACGGTGAATTTTTCCTAGGATTTACCTACTTTCCTGACAAACATGAGCGAGAAGCGTTATTAGGGTTCTTAGGGTGTCTATACATGGCCTGACCTGACATCGTGTGAAAGGGACAGCTAGATTTGAATTTCACGGGAGCAAAATAAACAAACTATTAAGGTTATAGCTTCTCCCTTTCGCTCCCCCAGAAACTTATATATAGCCATCTCTTTCAATCGATGTCAGGTCAGGCATGTAGCGAGGCCTTTAATTGTACATGATCGCAAAATGCATAAAATTTTACAATAACTTTACATAATATATACTTCTAGTTGTTACCCGCCTTCGTTCGCTTGGAAATAAAAAAATATCTTATGTCCGTCTTTTTATATATAGACAAATATACAGTATACAGTAACTACTTATCAAGATCCGTGCAGTCGTGACAACGCGACAAAAATCCAGGGCCCCTATTCGGAGAAATTACATTTTTATCTCTCTCTCACTCACTCCCATTAAATTTTAAATTAGAGAGACAGTCACCGAGATAATCTCGAGCGCACAGGAATAGGGTCCCAGACTGAGAGACAAAGCTACTTCCTATAGTTCGCTAGATGGCGTTGATCCGTTTTTGACGTTTTATATGGATTACCAGTTGTAATGTCTGTTCTAAATCGGACAAGCGAAGTTTTGTCCTCGAGACGAACGTATTCATTTTTATACTTCGATGCTTTATTGGTCCTGATACGACTGCGGCTGTATTCCTCTGAATTATAATATTAGTTAGGATTAGGATAGGATGCATAACAGACATTGCCGGCTCCTAAATCTATATTTCCCCACGTGCAAAATATATTTAAAATTGGTATGCACTCGTATATTATTTATATAGGTACGAACAAAATCTACGTGAGAGTAGGTACAAAGCAATACTTACCATTCATTGTAAAAACTTATATCAACCATCTGGCTCATAAAAATTCACCTTAAAATCATTAAAGTTACAGATCAAATTGCTTCGATCATTTCTGTTGACAAAATCAGCTGATCTTTAGGCTTGGCACACACGTGTTCGGGTCAAATTCGCAATTTTTTTTAACGATGTAAAAAAAGATTTCTTTTGCGCAAACAGCGTGGGAACGGAGGCTTTGAACACGTGCGTCAACAACTGAAGAAACCTTACCTGAGAATTTCAAAACGTCTCCTTTGGTATAGAAGAACGTAAGTATATCAATGCCTTTAATGTGTGCAAATTGGTACCATGTCACGGTGATATTTATTTAAAATCATTGAATCTTCCACGTAAGAAGCTTCGAAAGAGGAAGAAATGTTATTGTGATAGAGTTCAAATGTTAGTAAAGATATTTCTTTCAGTTTTTCAACATAAATCAAGATTTATGTTGGACAATAGGTAAAAAATATTAAAATTGATAGTCGATGACAGATTTGATTGACATCCAGTGGTGACCCATCTTTAGAACATATAATAATTTATCTCCATTCATAGGTTGTTCTGTTTGGATACATGCTGAAGCTGCTTGAAGTAGCTATAAAATGTTGTCATTTTCATTGTGATCGGCATACCTCAGTTCACTGCTACTCAGGTATATCCGAAGGAACTCAGCCCGATCATCGGCTTTTTACCCTACTGCCCAGAGTCAGAGTAATGTTTTTCGGGTGTACTCCATTCCTATAATTTTTTTCTCTGACCCCTTATTTACTATTAATAAGGAGAATTTTTTGGCTGATCCAATGTAAAATGTACAAATTAGCCTTAGCAGAAAAGCTAATACGTGTTCAACTAAGTAATTTCTACAATCCTGTAACCAAATTTAAATTAAATATGTGAATGGGAACGCATAAGCATTATCATTATGATTATTATTATCAAATTGAAAATTGTAACTGACTACTAATATTATTATTTTGTAATTTTGTATGAGTCTGTGTTACTTGAAATAAATTATTATTATTATTATTATTTAGATTCTAAAAAAGTAATTCAATAGTAAGTAAAAAAAAAAAATATATCGCTTGTAATGATAGTTTAAAATTAATACATAGAATCGTTAGTGAGTCTAACAGATCGGTGTTCTAGTTTACGTTATTGGAATCACTAGGTGTTATTGATATTTGCGAATGAAATAACGTTACAAATAACAGTCGAAGAAATTGAAAATCATACCTAAAAGCCGCGCAAAATGGGAGACAATGGCTGGAAATGCGCTATTTTGGTGTTCCGCAGAAAACTTTTGACAAACTTACTGAATATACCATTCTAAGGTAGATCAAGCGGTGTCTACGTAAAAATATTGCATCATTTGTAAAATATAGCTAAGGAATGATTTTATTTAGGTTAAAAATGAAGCACAAATCAATTTGACTATTTGTGGAAGATTTCTGGTAGATATTTGAGCAAATTTGGCAACTTAATTTTCATTATTCATGAAGATTTTATTTTTCATTTCAAACAAAAAGACCACATTTTTTGAGAGATTTGCGTGTCTCTATATACAAAGAGGGTCAAAAAGCAGGCGAATCCCCCGATTATAAGCAGCTACCGCCACCTATGCTCACCTGCAGCAATTATGGCGTATGCTTTGCAAAGGAGATGTGTTTGCAGACAACCTCTTTAAAACGCACTGTCTTGTAGATTGGCGGTAAGACCTTGAAACCATCATAACCAACTTGAAATCCATTATAAAAGAAAAACATAACGAATACTTAGGAAATAAAATAATGACTCTCATTTTAAATAGTACTACAACTACTTTATTAATTAGAATAAAATTACTATTATGTTCAGATTTTGACTTAATACCCTGTACAGCAGCAAAACTATTGTTGTTTTTTATATTTATAAATTTGCTGGATTTGACGTGCCTAAGAACATTGTAATAATCTCAATAGATAAAATAAAGAATATTTTCGGACGGGAATCAAGAAGGCTCAAAAAGTTGTTTAGGGACCTGGCCAGACGTTTTGTGGAGGCGATGAATGACCAGAATGCTGGGCTATTTTGGGCAAAAACTTAGAATGCTGCCAGCATTCTGGCCACCTTCACCTCCACCAATGGGCTTGTAGATTAGGCTTTTGTATTTTTTTATTTTTGTTTATAATTTAAGTTATTTTAATTTTAAGTAGTAGTATGTTATATTTTATTATAAATATGTATATAATTAAAACAACGAACGAGGGGACTGTCTTAGTTAATAGTGTGTCTGTTTTCTGTTCAGGAGTTCCAGTGTTTGATTCTCGACCGAAAATAGGAATTGAATTGAATTGAACTACAGATACGCCAGGGATCTCTAAAAATCTCAATATAATCGTCGCGTGCCTTCGAATCGAATAGCACGTAAGTATTTGTAGTTAAAAATATAGCGTTATTTCTAAACGAAGTGTAAAGAAGTGCTTTCTGTCACGCCACGTTCCGGTGTTCGCAGGAGATACATCTCAATCGATTATACCTTATTACCATATTAATTAAAGTATTTATTATAATACACGTGCGGAGAGTTTGTCTGTCTTGCTATTTTTATGTTATATAAACTAAATGATCGTGGGTATAGACATAGGCTGGATAAATCCTCTTAGTAAGCGGTGAGCGATCTGCGTTTTCCAAGCCGATTGCCAAGCATAGGGATTACGGCAACTGACACCCCTTTTCTTAGGGTGAGGGCTTGTAGGCCTTGGCCCAAGATCGGTGGTAAAAAATATTAATATTGACAGTCGATGACAGATTTGATTGACATCCAGTGGTGACCCATCTTTAGAACATATAATAATTTATCTCCATTCATAGGTTACATTCATATTACATATATTATGTACATACTCGTATACCTAAGTGGTTCTACTACTAAGGCTTAGTTTTGAAAACTTTCCGAGTATTCCTGTGTAATAATAGTCGAATATTAACCATTACATTTTTGGTAAATTGCATGAGTGTGGGAAAATCGTAAAAAGGTAAAGTATGTATTGTTGTATGTAGTATATATTGTATTGTATTAAAACGTGTCTTTTTGTGTTTTTTCCAAAACTAAAAAAGGATTCACTCTATTAAAGCTTCCACCACTTTACAGGAGCACAGCTTGGATTGGATCATGACTATAATTTTTGAAATGGACTGAGACTGGTTTTACATTGTGAAAATTCAATACATTACATTAATGTATGTAATGTATTGAATTTTCACAATGTAAAATTCAATAATTACAATTCAATTGAAACAATTTAAAACTTTACACTGTTTCAAACACTGAAGTGTGGAACCAAAATTGAAGAAAATCATTTCGTAAACGGAGAAAAAGAGTAGGATAAACACACAAACATCTACTTTTTTGTAAAAAAAATTTAAACCTGTTTAGGAAAGACACAGGAATCAACTAGTTCATGCCCTCACCAGTTCACCACACATAATTACATTCATTCTTAGTCTCAGCTATCACTCCACCATTTCGAAATGAAGACATAAATTCCTGCTTTGATGGACGTAATATATGGCCCTCGGAATTATATGAATATCGTTTAGTTTACACGTAAATTATGAGTTTATTTCATAAAGTGGTAATTAAAGCATATAATACCTCATTTTGTCATATTATTGTAGATTAATCAAAGTCAAATAATCTGTTCGTAGGTAGTGTTCGGATTTACATATTATTTTGGTAAGCACTTTATCAAGTCCCTAATTGCGTCTTTCAACTTTAATTTTGAAGATATAATTTTAACAACAAAAACAGAAATAAGTCGACTTGAGAATCTCCTCCTTTTTATGGGAAGGCGGTTAAAAAAAACCGACTTCATAAAAATATGAAGCGGTTTCACCCGCTATTCTACAGAAACCTCAAGTTTTTCCGGGATCAAAAGTGAAAAAAAAAACCTGTGTGTAAGCTACCTCCATTACACATCACATCACGTAAGCGAAATTGTAATTTGTTGTTGAGAAATAAATTTCTTTAACCCGGATAAAAAAAAGAATTAAAAAAATTACGGAGTTATGAGCGAAACATAAAAAAAGAAACGAAATGAAATAGAAACAAGGGAAGAGCAGTAATAGAGGGGTGAAAAACATAGCTGCACCTTCGTCGGGATTGACTGTAATGGCATACCTATAGAAGCAACCACCGAGACTGTTATGGGCTTTTTGAATATTGGCTCGCTGGAAAATGATATCATGGGGAATGGCCGCCCTCGATGCGGTAACAGAATTTCGGGTTGTTGCGGAAGTCTCGTATGATGAGCACGAGGCCTTCTGCTTCTTCCTGCTTGATGAGCTTTGTAAATGAGCCCATTATGCCAGACTTTATCCGCGACGTTGAGAAAGACCGTGGCTGTCGCTTGGGAATACGCCTTGTTGTGTCCATGGTATGGTTTCTTGATGAGACTTTTCTTGATTTGCTCCGCGATGCGGTGTACTTGCCGGGTGCAAGACTTTGGCTCTGAAGCCAAACTGCTCTTCGGAAGAGAATTATTTTTTTCTCAGATGTGGGACCATAGATGCGCTTCACAAGGCACAGAGAAAGAGTAACTATCGCAATTATCTTATTAGTTATATCTATAGTCGTCCCATAGCTATCTCACTCGCACATATGCCAATTTTTATGGATGGAATAAAAATTTACAAAATATGTATCCATCTTAATATCCCTACTAATATTATTAATATGTTTGTTGGTTTGTTTCTCTTTCACAAACCAACAGAGCATCGGAACGAAGTGATTTTTTTGTTTAGCTAAAGTTCTAGGGCCAGAGAGTGACATCGGATAATATTTCTTCCCGAAAATATGGTGCACAATTGTAATCTTATCATAAAATATAGGAACATCATAAACTTTTTAAAATTTCCTTAGAGATTTTATCTTTAATAATGTAAAAGTGCGCGAGAAAGATAACTGTGGATGCTAATCTCGAGTCATAAAGCAATGTAAAATTGTCAACATTTTCGTCAACCGCAGTGTTTTTGCAAACTTCGTGTGTACACATCTGCAATGCCTATTTATCAAGCGGTAAAAATTTTCAAACGAACTTGTATGCAGTAAAGCCTTACAATGTAAGCCTCTATGAGCTCAACCAGCCTTTGAAGCGATTCCTTGAGTTTTTTGTGAACATCTCTAGTTCGTATCGTCTTATCTAGAGCAGGAAAGATATAGCGCTTAGTGTGAGTTAGAGTAGGATAAAATACAGGATCGATTTAACTGGCGCAGCTGCCTTATTCGACCAGGTAGCGGGTACCATCCATGAGAATCTAAGAAAATATATATTTTTTATTTTTCATTGGGAACCATTGATGTTTTAAAGTTTGGATGCAGATGATTGGAATCAATTGACTTGACGGCTGCTAGACAGTTTGATTTTTTAGCCGACTGCCCAAGAAGGAGGGTAAT
Source organism: Apocheima hispidaria (assembly GCA_947579745.1). Classification (NCBI taxonomy): domain Eukaryota; kingdom Metazoa; phylum Arthropoda; class Insecta; order Lepidoptera; family Geometridae; genus Apocheima; species Apocheima hispidaria. The sequence continues at coordinate 4,555,168 of OX388165.1, read as the reverse complement.
ATTTTTGGCGTGTATGTTTTCATGTTCCTATAATACCTTCTATAGCCTAAAGCGGCTTGACCGATTTTGACGAGTGAGGTGTCGTTAGATTCCTATTTATGCATTTTGCAGTCGGTTATTTTGTTTATCCTTTAATAATATTACTTGTATGTTATAACGTAGTGATATCATTAGTATCATAACCCTCTTTCCGTAGTCGGGTAATGATATAAGCAGTCCGTGTAGGCAATGTTTCCAGCGAAACTACTGGACATAAAGAGATAAGGGATTTAATATATCAGAGTGACGAGCGCAATTCATTGCCGCGCAGGTTTTTAAGCAGTTGTGGTTTAACATCCTCAGCGCCACGCTTCTCTATCGCACATGAGATAACTTGCCAATAATGCGTGACGTCATAACTTGCTCTTAACTTAAACGCGGCTCCTAATCGTGAAGAATCGCGCGTTTAGGAAACTTAGAGAATACCGTTTCGTGCGACTAACACGGAGTGAACTTAACATGGCGCGTAACAAGCTAGTTATGTCAATAGAGAATAAGAGCCCAGGCGAGCAACTTGTTCGTCTTGCCACTCAGTTACAAAAAAAACTCATATTCGATATCATTACTGTAGCAAATTTTTAGGATGATATTTACCCCAATTTCTCATTCTATTGCCGAAAATTGGAATTTGTTTAAAGATTCTTAGTACTCAAAACTCCATGGGACAGACTATAGGTAAGAAGACCTTGGGGGTGATATCAAGAATAGCGAGTTTCCGTTCTGTTTGCCTGTTTCAAGTTTGATTAAATTCGGACTGTAACCTGTAACATAAATCAAATTCTATCGAGGCCTTTAAAGTTTTTTTTTTAATTAACATTACATAAAGAATAAACGAGGGGCATAAATGTAAGGAACTGTTACAATAACAGTTATAAACGTTTTTACAAACTTCAGCCCAAGCTTGATTATGTTAGACCTGATTAAATCACACTAATATTATAAATGTGAAAGTTTGTGTGACTGCCCCGGTGGCTCAGTTGGTAGTGAACCTACCTTCTGTGTTTGTTTGGGTTCGATTTCCATCTATGACAAACATTCATGTGATGAATATTTGTGTTTGTTCTATGTCTGGGTGTTAATATCTATATAAGTATGTATTTAAAATTATCTATGTACGTATATCAATCTCTGGCAGCCATATTACAAGCTTTGCTTAGTTTGCGGTCAGATGACCGTGTGTGCAAAAATTTCCCAGATATTTATTTATTTATGTATAAGTGTGTAAGTATGTTAGTATGTAAGTGTGGTTGTTCCCGTTCAACTCTAAAGGCTGAACGGATTTGAATGAAATTTGGTATGAAGGTAGCTTACACTCTGGATTAACACATAGATTACTTTTTAACCCGCAAAAAAATCGGTTTCTGTAGAACAGCGGGTAAAATCGCGGGGCGCAGCTAGTGTAACATAAAAAGAAATCTAACGAAGACTATGGACTAAATTTAATTTTATTCTGACATTGTATTTAGCCTGACATCTGTTACTTTTTCATTATTTTTTATTTTTATTTTATAATTCACATTTAATATGTATTTTCATCAATTTGACTACTTTTTTTTTGACATGGATTTTTATATTATTATTATTACTTAATGTTTAATTCTTAACGCTTTTTTGTATCTAATCGTAATGTAGTTAGTGTAATTGGTTTAATACCGTACTAATGAAATAAATAAATATGTACCAAAAAAAAAATCGTTAAAGTAATGAATTGTATATTATGTAAGGAACTAAGTATAGATAGATAGATAGATAGAAACTCTTTATTGTGTTCATCAAAATAATAATAACACAAGTACAGAACTATCTTATAGGCTAGTGCCACAAGTGGCGGCCTTATCGCTAAAAGCGATCTCTTCCAGGCAACCATTGCATGGAAAGAAATATATAAACAGAAATAAACGTTTATAACAAACTTCAGCTTTATCCTCCAGCCTCCTATCTTATATATAACTAAGTAAGGTACGTACATTAATATAATAAATAGTAAAACAAAAGGTTTCAGTTCCCACGAGACGACATAAATAGACCCAATTAGGGTCTAAGGTCGAATTTAAGCCGCAAGAAATAACACAAGCGTTTTTCACGAAAAACATTTTCTCACCGAATTTCCAATCCTGCTCATCATTCCATTATATTCATAAAAATTAACCACGACAAATGACTCCTAAAACAATGAATAGTCACGCAAATCGACAGAACAAATCGCAGAATCATTTCACACGATTTAATCGATAATTCATCGAATAATTCGTTCAATCGAGCCGTTCATCGAAGTGATTATCCATTTTATATTACAAATTGAAAGAATAAAGATGATTAATCACATGAATGTAGAAATCGGATCGGAAACAATGGTAACACTTTCTAATAATTGATCAAGCCGTCACTCCTGATAGACATTGCTTTGGTTGTCAACATATTCATACGTCTTTAATAGTAAAGGCGAATAAATCAAAACATGAAAGATACAGGCCCTCTGTCTTATCAACCTATTGTGCGGAAGTTCCAAACTCAAACGTCTTCGACCAATCATAGCGGACCATCTGCCGCGGCCGGCGCGTGCGCCGGTGTTTGATCGATCGCAGTTTGGCACTGATGCGTTAGTGTGCGTGCTTCTCACATTTTTTTATCTATTCCTTTGTAGCGTAGAGCTCCTTAGATTTGGCAGATGGCACGTGCTAGCTACGTTTCTTATGGTACATCTGTCGCTCCTCAAACCTTTTTTGTACGGATTTTTTCTAAATTCCCGATTTTTTGGGTCCCAAACGACATGTGTCACTAAGATGCAAATATGATGGAAAAAGGTAGATTTAATATAAAGCACATGGTGTTTGAAAAACTAAATCGTTCTGTGCAAGTGCTTTGTGAAGGCATTTACCATCTGCCTGCACCTTATTGTGAGCGAGACGAACATATGAGAAATGAATCTAATCTGCAGCCCAGAATGTTCTAAGAGTAGGGTATTACTGTACGAAATCTACCTGGTTCATTGCTTCTGGGAGATTTTGTTGCTTGTCGTTTAGATTTGGAGGTAGTTTAAAATGTCAAATGCTTGAAGGCATGACCTAACTAGCGAACAAACAACCAGGGACCCTATTCCTGTGCGCTCGAGATTATCTCGGTCACTCTCAATCCCATTAAATTCTAAATTAGAGAGACAGTGACCGAGATAATCTCGAGCGCACAGGAATAGGGTCCCAGGGCGTATTATAAATATCTAAGTGGTATTTTGTATACCTCTGATACTAATTTCTTTAATAATTGTACTGTCTGTTATATTAATGTCCAAACATGTCTTGTGTGCTAATCTCTTGGTTGTATCCCAACGGATACAACCAAGAGATCATCCAGACTTCCTCCAAATCCATGTCACACCCTAAGAAATCTGACACCAAGGTCAGAATGCACCTTCAATCTCGTACCTGAGCGCCGGAAGCGGCACAAAGCGCGGGTAGACGCAAAAACTCGCCAAATCGCGCACTTCCGGCGGACACGGAAACGCTTGCAGGATGTGAGCGCATGCAGGTTCATGTGCATGTGCGGGAAGTGCTTTCGATTCAAACATCTCGTTAGTGGGATGAGGTCTCTTTGATTTCATGTTCCTGTTTGTTTTACCTTCGGGTGAACTCTGACTATGAGAAACACGACAGGAAAGCTAAGCTATAACAAAATAATATTCTACTAAAACAATAAAATCATCACGAACCAGGCAAATCTCATTTTCTAAAATTTATCAGTGCACTTGGTTGATGCGACGCGTGACTTAAATGCCGGCGTTTATCTGCAATGTCATTTAGCGTGGTAATGACGCCGATAAGCTGGATACGCTGCCAACTAGTAGTGGGTTTGAATATTTGGATCTGTAGGTAATCCAACCCCAGAATACTGAAACGCTTGCTAACTTTGACAGCAGATTAACTCTAATGCTGCTTTTGTCTGGCACTAAGTAAATGACAAAGGCAGCAACAGATTTAATCTGTCGTCAAAGTTAACAAATGTTTCAGTATTCGGGGGTAAGTAGTTTAGGTAGTTTGACATGTGTATTTTTTTTAGTTAATAAAAGCACTTGCCCGGTATAAAAAAGTATATATTTATACGTAAAATTGATAATCCTGTTTTTTATTAAATGTCTAAAGTAAGTGGTATCACCTGTCTTTGCCTTCCGGAAATCATTTACGATATTTGCTTCTTACTGACATAGTTATGCTAATTACGATTCTCTTAAAAAATACATATATAGCAAATGTTGGCCCCCCGATGAGAAAAAATTAAGTTTACTTAGATATATTAAATACTTTAAACAGAATGACGATAATTTATTGCCTACGCTTATCCTTTTAATCAACAGTTTTGAAAATAAAGACGAAATAACCTCAATTCTTATTGACGAATTTTTGACCGCTTTTTTTTTAAATAGTTGACGTACATAATTTATTATGTAGTAACCAATTCACTTCATCTTCATTATTTTACGAAAGTAGTTAATATTAATAATGGGACAGATTTTTCTAAAATGTATGAAAAAAAATAGGTTTTTATTTATTTTTTCCTTTTTTGTAAGGAACGTCCGAAAAGCATTCCTTAATAAAATTACAATCTAGCCTTAAGCAGACTAATAAGTAATTTAAATCTAGCTTAAGCTTCTAGGTACTTAACGACTAAGAATGTGTTCAATAACACTTCTTATAAGACATTATGTTCACGTGATCTTTAAGGTGCAACGTTTCACTCAGCGCGGCAAATTCAAATTTTCTTGCATTTTTTGTCAATTACAGCTTAATTACTCATCGTAGGTTCATGAAAATGAATTTTGCGATAGTAAATAGATTGTTTCAAGAAATTACACCAACCAAAAATTTAAGTTGAAAGCTAGTATAAGTACACTTCTCACTAAACCAAAAATCATGATGAAAATCAGCTTATTGAGATTCGTAGCTAAACCAATATTATATAGGTGATCATTTCACCCGTAATTTCTCGATACGACCTATTTATTGTCGCAAAATTCTTATTATGAACCTACGATGAGTAATTAAGCTGTAATTGACAAAAAACGCAAGAAAATTTGATTTTGCCGTGCTGAGCGAAACGTTGCACCTTAAAGATCACGTGAACATAGTGTCTTATAAGAAGTGTTATTGAACACATTCTTAGATTATTTCATTAAATCCACTATGATTACATTACACTACACTAATTTGAAAGTTTTCGTTATTTTTAGCCTTCTTAATATATCCGTGTGGAATAAATAAGAAGATAAGAAGTATATAAGAATTAAGATAATTAAATTGTACTGAGCGTTCTAAAATACATCCCTAATTTCAACCAAGTAAGTTCAGCTCTAAAATAGCACAGACTAAGGGCTCTATTTTTGAGCCGCTCTTATGATATTTCGCATGAAAGTATCATGCGAAATGACTAACTTTCGAACGAAATCCCAAACAATAGTCGAATTTTTAAAATAATCATATCACTCGCTAACAGAACGAATGGTTTAAACCATTGGAGTTGCCTTTCTAACAACAGAAATCTTCCATTACGCATGATATTTTCATGTGAAAATAGAGCCCTAGAATACTTCGAGTTTTATTTCAAACTTCCTTACAAGTCTTTATGATTATATCCGAAACATTATCAGTTACAGAAATAGTGTTGTGACAATATTCAGTATCGAGTATCGATAGCTAGAAGGGGCGTACCGATATATCGTCCGCCAGCAGTTTACATTAAATTGCAATTTATAAATGGAATGTGATCGTCCGAGAATGACAGCCGGTGGCTGCGCACGCGACTGCTTACCTTGTATGGCCAGATACACTAGCCATATATGACTTTGTAAATTTATTTATATTAATTTATTATTTGTAATTTAACCAATATCTCGCCCGGCGCACGTCTGAAATAGTCCTCTCGTAATGTGAATTAAACTAAACTACCCGATACAATAAAAAACGAACAAAAAGACAAACACTTTCTTAAAAAATCTTTTTAATAACTACAACAAACAATTATATAGATGAATATGTAAAAGGCAATTAAAATATACCTAATAAGTATTAGAGTAATAAAATAATACCTTTTAGAGTTTGCAAGCTGAAGTGGCAACGTGCAGGCCACATCGCTCGAAGAACTAATAATCGATGGAGAAGAAAGATTCTTGAGTGGCGACCACGAACCGGAAGACGCAGCGTAGGCAGGCCTCCCACTAGGTGGATCGCGGTTGTAAAAGTCGCGGGTAACCGATGGGTGCAAGAGGCACGTTGTAGGTCGGTGTGGCGCGCTCTAAGGGGGGGAGCCTATGTTCAGCAGTGTACGTCTTCGGGATGATGATGATACAACACCTAATTCTGACCGGCCTTCATTTATCAATAGCAATGTCTACGTACTGTTAATAAAAGTACAATGCGAGAATCAGGCATTCTGGGAAGAATGTTCTTGGCTTAGCAGATCAGCGACGAAAGCTAGCCATTAAGGATCACGAAGTTGATTGAGCTGGAAGTGATCTGATTTCTCATCTATTGTTAAAAGAAAAAGAAATGACTCGTTTCAAAAATGTATCCGACGTCACTCCAAGTAAAGAGGTAAAAGACAAAAATAAAAAAAAAAGGAGAAAGAAGGAGGAGAGATAAAGGACGTAAAGAGGAATCCTACGACACTTTTCTCGTCAAAATCGGTCAAGCAAGGCTGGAGGTAATATTGGAACAGAAAAACATATATAAATACTCGCATACTTACATATAACCCAAAAACATTACTCTGCTTGGGCAGTCGGGTAAAAATGTAGATAAACTAGTATTTTTATCAATCATAAGAAAATATTGTTTTGCACTGCTATCGCAAATTCATCTTCATTCCAAATTGAAATATACAAAACTCAATCCAATCAAAAAGGTCAACGGAAGTACAGATGATTTTTTTGACTTATCAGGCATTCAAAACACTGGTAAGTTCAGATTCACTCACACAATCACAGAGACAACACAGAGCGTTCAAAGAAAAACATTTTAACCCGTTACCTGCGGGTGGGGAACTTGACAATCCAAAATTCTTCTTGTCTAATGAACAAACGGAGTAAGCAACATAAATACCTACCTGTCACGATATTATCAAATTGTTTAAATTATTGATTAGTTAGCCTAATTTAAGTCGTGGTAGCTCAGTGGGAGAACGCTCGCCTCACATTCCTGAGGTAGCGGGTTCGAACCCGGGCGGGCCCGTACCAATGAGTTTTTTGTAACTTACGTACGGATATACCACTGGCTTTACGGTGAAGGAAAACACCGTGAGGAAACCTGCATATCTCCGGAGAAGAAATTCAAAGGCGTATGTGAATCCACCAATCCGCACTGGGCCAGCTTGGTGGATATGGCCTAATCACCCTTCTAGGGTAGGCTGATATCCCAGCAGTGGGATGTTTAAAAGGCTGATAAAGTAGTAGTAGTAGCCTAATTTAACTTTAAATATAGTAAATTAAAAGTGACTTGCCTGTTATATTCCTGTAATATGTATTATGGCCAATAAATATTTCTGATTCTGAAATAAATCATTTGTGCGGAAAGTTTTCAAATTTTTCGAGTTTTTGGTAATTTTAGGTACAAATTTCATTGAAAAAGATTTAGAAAATGTTCAATAACTTAAAATCCGTTAGACTTTTAAAGCATAAAAAAATATCTTTTAACAGTCATGATGTCCCCTTTCTGCTTTTCTTAAACGTTAGTTTTTGTGCTGTTGTCAATTGTACCCACTACGTGACAATTTTATGGTCAATTTGATAGATTTATCTGTATAAGTTTTATTTAGATTTTTTGGAGCTTTGAGCCAGTTTTTACACGCCTAATTTGTATGCACGCGGTAGGTTGTTTTTTTATAGGAAGGTTTTCGTAGACTCATCAGAACCAAATTATTCGATTTAATTTGACGAATAATCGTACCACGTCCATTGTTATGAAAAAACAGGGCATCGCGTTATGATGTCTATAATGATCAATAACCCTCCGTCGTGATGCACCGACCGAAAAAAAAACAACGAATTACTGCTTCGTGATTCTACCACTTAATCGTAGTGTGGCCAGTATCTCACGACTACTTTAAAAATAAAATGAATACCGATAGGTCCGTTCTAAAAAAGAACACAGTGATTTTTTTAACGAAAGCTGCGAACGGCCAGCAGGTGTAATCTACAATGAGGATTTGAAAAAAGAGGTTCGAACAGGAGGCCCTTTTCCCACGCCCCGTTGGTACTCGAGACATTCAAATTTCGAAGTGCATTCTTAATTTTAAACTGAAGTTTATAGAACAAGTCATTCGTATTGGGGCATAAAATGGCAACTTTGTTTTTAAACAAGGTACTTTAAAAAATAATTCAATTGAAATATTAATTTTACAGCCAGCCGACATGTTGTCTATATTCTCAACCATTATCGTATCTGAATATTGCGTATTAAATTGGGTGTGTACAAATATAGCACATAAAATATACTTAGTTTGAAAGCGCAATGTAAAATTGTAAAACTTTACATTGCTGCTCAATTGCTGCGTACATTCCAATGCGAATTTGTACATGATCTTTAGCTGTGGCCGCACCGCTTCTCACACCGTATTGTACCAATTAACAGACAATGGTCTGTTAATCTTGACTGGTTAAAGAATAATGTAGTAACAAATATACTAAATACACCGATTAAAAAAATAAAGGAAAAAAAATATTTCGTGTATGTTGCAATTGTGTGCATACAAGTTACAATTTTAACCCGACAGGTAGGTATTACAATTTTAAAACGTTACTCTCCTCGTCTCTCCGGGCTCTCCCGACCAACTCCGGACCCAAAGTGACCACTGCAGATGTAATCTGGCCAAGTTATCATTGACGCTGAGAGAGTTCTGAGTAATTTCAGAACTGGGCTTAGAATTCCTGCGTTATCAAGCCTCTTCATACCGTCAAGCACGCATTTACGGGGCCCAATAAAGTGCTGGAAGAAATATGTAATTGATTTATTAAGTAACTTAGTTCGTATCAATTATGTGGTTGGTTTGTGATTAGAGTTTTTAGATCACCTGAAGGCTATTGACATCGTATGGCCATTGCAGGGATGTGATTATTAAACAAACAACCAGGACCTGCAGTTTAAAACAATAACTCTGTATCAGCTTTTAAATATCCCCACCGCTGGGATATCAGCCTACCCTCGAAGGATGGTTAGGCCATATCCACCACGATGGCCCAGTGCTTATTGGTCTACTCACACACGCCATCGAATTTCTTCTCCGGGAATTCGCAGGTTTCCACACGATAGATAGCTAGAACTGGCGGCCTTATCACCGAAAGCGATCCAGGCAACCTTAAGATGGAGAGGATTACCTAATAGAAGAGGTAGTAGACGGGGTGTGCAATGATGGAGATTGTACGATATTGTGTCTCTAATAAAACAATAACGAATTTTTAATAATTACGATGTTTTCCTTCACCGCAAAAGCCAGTGTTTTATCTATACGATCCAAAGAACTCGTTGGTACGGGCCCACCCGGGTTTGAACCCGTGGAAGCTCCGTGAGAGCACGGGTGGCACATTCGTGCTACTCCACGAATGTGAGGCGAATGTGCAAACTGAGCTACCACGACTTCCGAAACAATAAATAGGATCATCGAAATTACGAAGAGGGTAAAATTGGTACGCTGCGGTACGGTGTGACGGCCTACATCGACATCTTGGAAATGAGGAGAGGACCGTAGGCCGTGACATTTTGCCGGGTAAAAAGAACAACAACAAGGTGGCAGTGTACTGTTATTTCATTGTTTCAATTACGACGCGTGTGCGCAATGTGGAGCTTATTAAACGACAGTTCAAGGTAATAGTATGAACTGTATTCGCAGGTTGTAAGCGTTTTGTAAAACTTTGTGTATTCAAATAAAATAAATAACGCTTTACACAGTTCCATACTAGGTTACCCTGTGTCGAGGATAACGTGGTAAATATACAGACACTGACAACTAAAAGAGCAGATAATATTTAAATTCACCATTCAAACATTTGCCTAGCCGGGATACGAATCCGGGACCTCCTGATTACAAGGCAGACGATCTACTTACTAAGCTAGGCCAGCCACTAATATTGGTAGGATATTTTTATGAGAGCGCAAGTACTAATGACTATGTAGGTAGTGTAAAAGTATGTAATGTATAAATGATTGAGCAAAATTTTTTTTTTTAGAAAGAAAGAAAGAAAGAAAATAATTTTATTTTGCAACAAAATTAACATTAAATAAATTGAAGGGTAAACAGGTGTATGGGTAGAGTGCTCGTTTTTTTTTGACGCATTTTCGTAATTCACGCTCTCTCGCTCGCCTAATTAACATTTTAATTCATTTAAAATTAGCTTGTCCACGCGGCTTCGTTCGCATAGGATACAATAACTTAAACACCACATTTCACCTCTTAGTGGTTGATTTTCGAAACATCCTTTGACATCATCATCAACAGCCTTGAGACGTCTACTTGTGAACAAAGGCCTCCCCCTTAAGCCGCCACGCTAAACGACAATTTGCAACTTGCATCCATCGGTTACCCGCGACCTTCAAAATGTCCACCACCTAGTGAGAGGCTTACCAACGCTGCGTCTTCCAGCTCCTGAAACATGCCTTTCTTTATTTTTTATGATTAGTAGATAAAATATTTTATAGGCTTAGCATGAAAATAGATTCTATTTCCATACAAATATTGGGGCTCCATTTTACCCTTTTACAGGTGGAATTTCATAAAACCCGTTGTTATTGTTCACCTAGACAAACATTAACATTTACCACGATTTTAATTTTTGTTGAGGTATATATTTCGGCACAGTAGCATGCGCATGTTCACGGGCAAACACAGTCATAGTCATATTATTATTGATAACTCATTTGTCAAATAATGATACGTGTACGACGGAACAGATGAACAAGAATATATATACATATCGGGCAAAATGATAGCGTTCCATTTTTTTTTATGTTACTCCGTGACGAGACGAGCAAGTCGCTAACCTGATGTTAAGCGACACGCTTGCCGATAACAGTTCAGTGCCACCCAGAATTTTGAACTTCAACAGTTCAAAACCATGCCCGGCAATGCACTGCGCTCATCACCCCGAGATGTTAGATGTAAAATCTTTGTATGCCCAGTAATTACGGTGGAAACATTGCCCTTCAATCCGGAACACAACTTCGCGTAGTCGGGTAAAAATTGCCCTGTTTAAAGGCCGATCTAGTCAATTCGTATCCTCTGCTTCTTTTATCACTCATTGCGACAAGGCCGCCTCAGTTCAGGTGTTTATGAGTGTGACGAGCTGTAGACATTTCTCTACATCTGCCCCGTCCCGTTACTCCAAGGCACAGATCACACCCTAGATTCTGCATTCAGGACGCTCGAAGCGCACCACACATCAGCCTAAACACACTTTTATGAAATAACTCTGATTGGTTGATTGTTAGGCGCAAGTACTCGTAACCTTGAGATAGCTAATGAGAACGCTTGGTCGCACTCCTCGCGACCCGTGTCTTCCTCAAACTTTGGTGTCTTTGTGTAGGAACAACGAATCTCGTAATGCGGTATCTAGTGTGATCTGTGCTCCAAGGCTACCTTTCGCAAAACAAGCAAGCAAACAAGGTCGCGGGCAAACAAGGATTAGGGTGAATTATTTTCGTTCAATGTCTCTTGGAAAGGTTAGTGGCAAGACTGGTTTTGTACTTTCGTTTGTTTGGGTTTTTAATATCACTTGCTCTCGTATGCCTCTGAGCACCTATTTACACTTTACCCGACTTCCCAAGAAGGAGGGTACTTTGTTTTATTGGAACGGGAATACTCACATTAAATTGAGTCGGTTATTCCGTCTAAAGTCATGGCAAGACAAGACAAGACGAGGTCTTGTTTTTCAAGTGAACACACTTAAAAAAATAGACACTGTAGAAGTTATTGAGGTGTAATTGAAACGCAAGAAAATTTGAATTAGGCGCACTGAGTGAAACGTTGCACCTTAAATTACGTTGCGGTAGACGTCTTCGGGTGTTTGTATCTTTAAAATTCGTAAAGCGTTTTTGATTAATAATATCTCATTTGAAAGCCATTATATATAAGCCACTTTACTTTTTTAAAAAAAAGCTACTTTCCCAACTATTATATATACATACAATATCTGTAGGTATGTTATGGTATGGTAAGTTATCTAAATGTATATGTCGTGGGCTAATCGTTGAACTAAGCCTATAAAGATCTGCCTGGGCAGATCACGATACGACGGCATTTGTTGATTTGCCTGTCTAACAACCGCCATATCGTTCGAAGCATAACTTTTGATGCCGATTTGCGTGTCATGCTTGGGCAAATCGATTTTGTAGGGTAACCAAAGTACTACAGAAAAAGAAGTTTAGATAATAAAGACTAACCCAGCCATGCTTGGATATAGTATGTAGGGTGACCAAAGTAAACGGAACTATATTATGATGCGCCCAGCTGTATTATTATCTCGATGTGGCCAAGTAACTAACAGAAAAAATTAAAAAATAGGTTGCTCTCGTCGATCTGCCCAACATTATACTTTTTTTTATGTTACTCGGTGACGAGACGAGCAAGTCGCACACCTGATATTAAGCAACACGCTTGCACATAATAGTTCAGTGCCACCCAGAATTTTAAACTTCAACATTTCAAAACTATGCGCGGCAATGCATAGCGCTCGTCACCCTGAGATGTTAGCTGTTAAATAATTAATATATATAATATATTATCTATAATATATTAACACATATATAATAATTAAATAAAGTAATTAGGCTGAAAACATTGCCCTTGAATCCGGAACACAGTAATGCTTGCACACTACTGCTTGGCGGTTGAATAACTGGCAAAGGTGTGGTTTTTCCCCAGACGGACTCTGCAAGAGAGCTCTACCACTGCAAACTGGGCACATCATGAAATAATCAGCCAAATCAAGAAATGCCGGCGTATCGTGATCTACCTAGGCAGACTTGACGTTGAACTGGCCAGATCTCGATCGGCCTAGTTCAACGATTAGCCAACGGCATTTACAAACAGTCAGGTGTTAAAACTTATTTGTAACACTTTTTCTTGTTGTGTGCAGTTGCGTAACACAACACAATGCTAAAGTGCCAATAGTTATAATTCACACTTTGGTAAACGCTTCACAAGTTCACATGAAAATTGGTGTCAATTCTGTTTCATCATCACAATAATGTAAATGCTTCGCTTCGCTCGCTTAGGCTACAATAAATGAAACACCCTATTTCACCTCCCTATGGGTTTATTTCGAAAAATACATGTCTATCTTTATTTTTCAAAATCAATATATTTTACGGCGTATATTGCAATCTAATTTGAGCTAAGCGTTAAATAGCGGACATTTATTTTATTCTATTAATACTATGTTCACAAATTAATCATATTTTCATCGGCGCTTACAGCGGTTCTAGCGGACTTAATACGCAAGAGCCATCTAGTTTTAAGCTGATTTTTCGGGGGCACTTTATATTATATAAACTTAATTTTTGTATAAGATTGTAATTCTTCGCGTGTAGATTTAATTTGGTTTTATGAACTAATCTGACAGAACTAAATTTTCTATTTACTTGACTGCTCAGGAGGGCAGGTAATGCTTTTGTCGTATATGTAAGTAAGTGAGTATGTAGGAATGCTTTTGTATTCCAGTATTACCACCTTATAGTACCTCCTGTAAAATATTGAATATTATGTATTGAACTAAAATCGGTTTCTTGCTTATAACCATCATCGTCATCATCATCAGCCGGAAGACGTCCGCTGCTGAATATAGGCCTCCCCCTTAGAGCGCCACACCGATCGACCACCTGCCACTGCCCTGGTTGCCCGCGACTTTCAAAATGTCGTCGGTCCACCTAGTTGGAGTCCTACTTACGCTGCGTCTTCCGGTTCGTAGTCGCCACTCGGGAACCTTTCTTTCCCACCGGCTATCGGTTCTTCGAGCGATGTTGCCTGCCCATTGCCACTTCAGCTTGCAAACCCTGAAAGCTACGTCATAAACCTTGGTTCTTTGGTGAATATGCTCGTTCCGGATTTTATCGCGCAAAGAAACTCCGAGCATAGCTCTCTCCATCAACCGCTGTTTGAATAACACAATTACTTAAATGTTGCGTAGAGATACCAAAAGATATTATTCAATGACTGCTTAGTTTGTTTTGTTTGCCATATAAATTTAATGAGTTTTGTTAATTATTGTGCTGCCAAATTCATAAACCTATTGAAATTATACCTTAACACCTGCTCCACTAATTGTGTTATTTATTTTCTTAGTTTAAAATGAGTTTAGAATAGCCCAAAAAGGTTATGTTTCGAAACGCAGTCGCCATGGCTTATGGTTGTGCAAGATTCTTTCTGAATTCATATTTCACTAACAGCACGCCATGGTTTCTCCCTCTATGCTACAGAAATCGTATATATTTACCCGACAGCCTAAGGGGGAATGTTTTCGGGGTGTACGTTAGTATATTATGTATGTTTGTGTGTTCTTATATTACCTCCTGTAACCTTAAAGGCTCGACTGATTTTGACGAGGGAAGTATCGGATTTCTCCTTACAGTCGTAGTGACATAACCTAAATTTTGCTTTCGAGTATTTTATTTTTCTTTTAACAATATTACTTGTTTCGACTCAGTGCAAGGCAAGAGGAGGTCGCGCGCGCGTCTCGCTGAGCATTCCTTGATAAAGGTCACCGAATGTGATCGAAACTATAGTCGGAATAACCGACTCTAATGTGGGTATTCCCGTTTTATTAAAACAAAATGTTTCGAGATAAAACAATAGCCTATGTGTTAATCTAGTCTAGGGTATAAGCTGTCTCCATTACAAACTACATCCAAATCCGTTTTGCCGTTACACTGTGAAGGAGTAACAAACATACCGCACACACGAACTTTAGCATATAATGTTACATACTAGCAGCGCCCCGTGGTTTTACTCGCTTTGTACAGGAATCGGATAAAATATAAAAAGTAGCCATGTGTTAATCCATGGTTTCAACTACTCCCATACCGAATTTCATCCAAATCCCTTCAGCCGTTACGGAGTTAATTGGGAATAAAAACAAACAAACTGTATACTAATACCTATTACAAAAGTATTATAGTAGCATTACAGTGATTTATTAATAATAATAATAATTTTATTGGTACAATTAATAGTATGATAAGGTACATAGTATTATTGTTTTCGTAGTATCATTGCATATACTTATGTACCCATATGTACACATTGTGGAAATTGACAATACAAATTACAAAATTATTTGTTTTGGAACAAAAACTTGGTGAATAATACAAAAAGAACGATGCTACGCGCAGTAGTTAAATAACTGTGTAACAATACTAAAGATTGCCATATTCCGCCTTTCGGTATAATAATAATAAAGATAAAACAACTCAAAGTAGATTTATTTAATTTCTCAACAAAAAATAATGTATTTGCGTCATCGATAATATGTACTACGCACTAGATTTTTCGATCCGAACACTCACTGTTCTACTGAACTGTACTGCAATCAGTACACCTTAGTTTGTCTTCGACATTCATGCAGTGTACTGCGTACGGAGCGGCGGTAATAATACGAGAATTCGAAAAATTTGAAATTGCGCTGCATGTCTTAATAGAGAACATAAATAATGTTTTGGCGCTGCAGCGTACTTCACTTCTAACTCTTTCGACAGCCTTGTGGCTTAGTGGGTGGATTTCTACCTTCTGATCTATAGGTTGTGGGTTCGACTCCCACTAAGGACAAACATTTGTGTGATGAACATGGATGTTTGTTCGTTGTCTGGGGTGTTACTATGTATTCTATGTAAGTATATACAAAAAAAAAAAAAAATGTATTCTATCAGTTATCTGGTTCCCATAGTACAAGCTTGCTTAGTTTGGGGCTAGATGGCGCTGTGTGAAAAACGTCCACCAATATTTATATTTGTTATAAAAAAACTCACTATCACTTGAACAAATGGGTTTCATCAATGTTCTTGTCTATCGGAAATTTCAAAATGTCTATCGGTAGAATATATGTCAACTGATTTGCATAAACTTGCCTACAAAATTTCGTGAAGATGAAATCAACGGTATAGACACTCAAATTATCGTGAAACAAATATACAAATACATATAAAAGCTAATTTGTCAGTTACAACCTTTGCTTCGCTCAGTTAATTAATAAGAGCTTTATCATTTTAATTAAAGTCTACGCGTAGTGTGAGGCTAAGGAGATTGATTTTCTGTGTATTGTATCAATTACACGAACATAGCGTGTTCATCGTCACTTAGAACGACAGTTTTATCTGTCGAGTTGGCAAACTTTGGAACTATATATTTTGACCAATTCATTCAGGATATATGTTAGTGGCTCTCCCATTCAACTCTACGGGTGAGTGTTCAACTTCTGCGCTATAGCTAGATTCGACTGATTTTCGGAGGGCTGCGTTTGCGCTTCTAGTACGAAGGACACCTGCGCGCGCCACCTGCCGAACATCTGACACAGATGCAGGATAGGGATGGGGTAACGGTATGTGGTGTCGACATGGGTTTATCGACATCGAAAGTTTTTCATAAGAGTTTAGATACTAGCTGCGCCCCGCAGTTTCACCCGCTATTCTACATAAACTGATAGATCCGGGATAAATAGTAGCTTATTTGTTAATCCAGGACTATAATATAAGCTATTAGCTACCTCCATACCAAATTTCATTCAAATCCGTATAGCCGTTACAGAGTTGAACGGGAACAAACATACTTGGTCCAGTAATTTCGCTGGAAACATTGTCCTTCAATCTGTAACACAGTAATGTTTGCACACTACAGCTTGGCAGTTGAATGACTGGCAAAAGTGTGGTACTTCCTCAGGGGGACTCGGCAAAAGAGTCACTAAAGCTACTATCATAGTGCTATCGATAATTTAATACCCCGTCCCTAACCACCTTCTGCGTACATCTTAGCGCACTTGACGAATGCGCTTTACGCTGCAAAATGTACCTTAATTACCGTTTACCATTGAACAGACAGTAGATACATCGAATAAAACAACACATCCGCTGACTTTACAAACATGCAAGTTTGATTGATTGCAGGAATAATGTACCAAACACGCGTAGCCATTAAAAATTAAAAAGACAAATGCACATCGTTTTAATTTTTAAATGTTTATAACAGCGAGCATTAATAATTTTTCCTATTTACTAGGAAATAGTTTTAATATGTGCAATGAATCATAATGGACGTTTTGACCTAAAAGGCATGTGTAAAACCCATAATATGTTTTACGCAACTATTTTTGTATGACACATAACATTGATTAGCTACAGTTATATGATATTGCTGAAATGCCTACCCTTCAATATAATTATTGTTACTGTTGTTGAAAATAAAATTATTTTCTTTCTTTCTTTCTTTCAACTACAAATGTTTAAATATTAACTGGCATGAGCAAAATATGCGCGAAAAGACCACGTCTTGATTTATTTAGAAAACTAGAACAAACTAAAAAAATATATATCTCATAAGTCATGTGACTATTGTAATTATTGTCGTAAAATGATCTTTTGCACAACACCACGAGTATTTTAATTGTCACCTGTCTAATTTAATTAATATGATAACGCTTTCTTGTTTGCTTGTGCAAATGAATGTAAAACTAACACAGTTCCGGAAGGTTCAATCCACCTAAATTAAATATTTATCAAATTGCAGCTGCTTAAATATGGTAGACATAGACATCTCAATTCCGGCGCCATTGTTATCGACCTCGATTTGACAGGTTTGTCTTTAGTTTTTTGAATATGGAACGATTTTATTTGGATTGCTTATGTACTTTTTTTATTCGCTCAATGGATATACCCACAGAAGAAGAGGAAAAAAATTTTCCTCTTCTGTGGATATGCCATAGAGTCTTAGACTAAGTCGCATTGCCTCATGTTTTTGTTATCAGACCAGACTTAATGTTTTGAATGCGAAAGTACCTGCCTGTGTTTTGTGTGTTTGTTACTTACTTCTGAATCACTCTTAAATAAAACTAGTAGTTCGCGGCGAACTAAGACCTCGCGATCCCTATATCTTCATAACCCCTGGACCGATTCAGCTCATATTCGAACTTAAAATTGGATTGAAATGAACTACTTGCCTTCAAAATTTCATGAAGATCGGATTAACGGTTCGCAAGTTATCATTGGACAAATAACACACAAACATACAAACATACATACAAATGCCGATTTGTCCCAGTAAGCTCTAAGACCTTCGCTTCGCTCGGTCAATAAAATAAAAGACCGAACTGATTTCAAACTTCAAAGTGGCATCATGAGAGAGGACAAAACATTATTTTTCCTGGAAAACCGCCGGAAAACTGAAACTTTTAGGTAAAACCACAGGTCATTTTACTGGCTAATTTTAGTAGAGCACTGTATTTATATAAAGTCCCGAAACGGTAATTTTTATCCAAACACAAGTTAATTTTTCAATGATTTCGCTTATCAGGGCTTATCACGGACGTCACTTCCTATTGCAAATGGAGATTATTTGCGTTGAAAGTATTTAAATACCGAATTAGGGCAATATAATGACAGCGCCATTGCGTTATCGTATGTTTGGACACACTTGAAATATAGCTAACTATATCAGTGTACTTTGATAGATTTGATGGATACGTCTAATACAGTTACTATGTCTTTGGTTTCATAATAGTAACTCGGAAATTCGGCCTATGAAATAGAGAATTAAAAAAAATACCAGCCAAGTGCGAGTTAGACTCGCACATCGAGGGTTTACTACACCAAACATGAAGTCGCAAAAAAAAATATTAGTTCCATATATTTTGACGATGCCATCGCTGAAGAACGATGAAGGTGGAACCGAACATCGTGAGGAAACCGGTACGTTCAAGAAAGTCAAAGACCATGCCATTCACCGACATGCACTGGGGCAGCATGGTGGTTAGGGCCCATCCTCTCTCTGTGAGAGAAGGCATGTGTCATAGCAATGGGCACATGATAGGATGATAACGATTAAAGATACATTTTGTCGAAGGAGAATTATATTTTTTATGGAACAGCTGAAATTTTCTTTCGCGATTTCAATGTTGATCACATAGTAAGCGTTGTGCATAAGAACGACTATAATGAAATCCTAGAACATGTCCGTCTTTTAACAGACTGCCTAGTATAGGTAATTTATTGTGACCATCAAATGTTGAATTAAACTTTCAACATTTTATGTGTCCTAATCATAAAATAAAAACATGAATATTGAATAGTTCACAAATTCTTTCATACACCTGACGCATATGTATACTTACCTACCATATTTTTTATAACGGGCAAGTGCCTTTGTTAACTAAGCAAAATACATACAAACTACAACTACCTAACCTACTACACAAAAATAGCAGTTACATTAACCAGAGACCCTTAAAGGTAATAAATCCAATAATAATTAATCCAATTGATAATGCTACCTACCATACATTCACACAAAAGAAGGTAGGTACTTACAACTAGGTACAAGTTGACTCAAGCCTTATGGCGTCTGTGAAGGAAGCTGAGCAGGCTCGGTCCAATTGGTTTCTGCAACGCCTGCGTACGACTACTTTTTTGTTGGTGCGTGGCATTTCGCTCAACTTTCACAGCCGCTATAAAGTTTGAATCCTGCTTTAAAAATGCATCCAACTTTGTAAGAAAGGATGCACGCTGGTGAATGACATAGATAGGTATAAAACCATAGACAATTTGGTGAGTTTTTTCCATAGATGATTAATTTAAAGGCAATTTCACATCAGCTTCTTCATGACAACGCTGTGTTTTAATCCACACATAATACCTGTTTTGTTGGAATGCAAAACAGTCATATTTAATGGCCATCCTTCCAAAATCTTCTTTCCGCGAATTTTACCAAAACAACTGTACAACCGGCAGTATTTGCTGACCGATACGTTTATCAGCTATCAGTTATCAGTCTGCTCCCTTATCAGCTGTCGTCCGAACCTGCTGTATTTTTGAAGCTTGATAATGGGGCTTGCAAAGTTCCAGTATCTACTGGTAGCCCACTAGGGTTATCTGTATCGTCTTTATCCTTGTTATTTTACTGACCGGTACTGAACGACTGATATGGTCATGAGATCACCTCGTGACGACCATTGCATTAGGCTGTTACTCTGGTGGTAATTCTAAAATACAGGCATTATTTTTTTTGTATATTACAAAAGTAATACTGAACAGTTGATACAAGATTTCTGCCTGAGGCAACAAATCCCTAGTGTTATTCCCCTGCAAAATCCCGTCTAGTATAATAAGAAAGAAACTTTTATCCCTAGGGTACTGGTACTGTGTCGACAAGTCTTTCACCTCTACGCGGACGATCTTTAAACGGACGTGTTGACTCTCCGAGAGCTCGGCCGAGAATGAGACAAACTATACAATGCAATTACAATTTTGACAATTTAACAAAAAGTCATCATCAGCTAAAAGACGTCCACTGCTGAACATAGGCCTCCCGCTTAGAACACCACACCGTCTGACAACGGGCCACTTGCATCCACCGGTTGCTCGCGACTTTCACAATGTCTTCGGTCCACCTAGTGGTAGGCCTGCCTACGCTACGTCTTCCGGTTCGTGTTGGCCACTCAAGAACCTTTCTTCCCTATCACTTATCGGTTCTTCGAGTGATGTGGCCTACCCATTACCACTTCAGCTAGCAAACTCTGAAAGCTATATCAGTGACTTTGATTTTTCGGCGAATATCCTCGTTCCGGATTCTATCGCTCAAAGAAACTCCGAACATAGTTCTCTCCACTGCCCGCTGTGCAACTCTGAGTTTCGGAATAACTGATTCAATTTAACGTGAGTAAACCCGTTTTATTAAAACAAAATGTGTCAAAACCACGTCAGTTTTCTCAGTAATTTTATATCTTTAAAAATGTTGATTATGCGAGAGCGAGAGCAGTTTTATGTAAAAGCCGGTCAAACCTGGAAAATTACGCCACAGGACCAGGATGAATAGCGTATATAAGAGACGAGATTCCTATGTTCAACGGTGGACGATCACTAAATGATAATGATGATGATGATAATTACAGCAAGTTTGTTTGTGTGAAACTGGTCGGTTCCCAGAGTGTCGCCTAATCTCCATGGCGGCGCATCGCGTGTATACTTCATAATTACTTACTCGTGTTATTAATCACTTTATGAGCTTATGAAAGTCGAGAGTGCGTTGAGGTACAACCAACTTATCTATGCAGTTGAATGAGTGAACTGCCATCACATTTTCTAAACAAAATTAATAATAATAATAATAAATAAATATCTGGGACATTTTTGCACACACGGTCACCTGACCCCAAACTAAGCAAAGCTTGTAATATGGCTGCCAGAGACTGATATACGTATATAGATATTTTTAAATACATACTTATATAGATACTAACACCAAGACATAGAACAAACACAAATATTCATCAGATGAATGTTTGTCCTAGATGGGAATCGAACCCACGCCCCCAAACACAGAAGGTAGGTTCACTACCACTGAGCCACCGGGGCAGTCGGTTCAGCAATTATCAGATATCTGTACCCAATTTTTAGTTCCGACATTTGGCCAGCTCTACATTATAAGGTGCTTGGTCTGCAAGCATTGAAAGACGTAAATATATATAAAGAATTAAATATGAAGACAAAAAAAGTAGTTAATTTATTTTATAATTTTTTAATATATATATATAATTTTATAATATATATTAAGTTTTATCTGATTTACACGAATTTTACCCGAGTTTTTTATGCATACGTTACTTCGTATTGAAGGGCAATGTTATTCAGTGAAACTACTGGGCATAAGGAGATAAAGATTTTTGAAAAAGACAAATAATTTTGATATCTTATAATCACAATTTGACGAGTGCAATGCAAAGCCGCGTACGGCTTTGAACTGCTAGGTTTGGAATTCTAACACTGAAGCACGCTTGACAGGTAAGCGTAATGCTTACCATCAAACAAGCGGTCAGCTCGTTTCGTCAACAAGTTCCAAAAAAAAACTACACCACAAAATATGCTTTCATAATGTGCAAATTAGATTGGCGACGCGAATGGTTCCACATTAAGGTAATATACCCTGGAATGTGGAACAAATTCGAAGAATAGTGTTTTAAAATGTATTTATGGTCTAGTTATTAGTTTGATATTATAGTAATTTAGTTGCATCTCTGCATGAACCACTATTATCTTGAGGCATGATTCTCTGAGCGTATAGAACTGCTAATTGATATCTGATTTCATAGTTGAACGCTATCGAGGCATAACTTACGTATTTTTTTCTGTTTATGTCGCGTATAAGTCTGCGTTCGAACGCAAACTCGTTAATTATGAGGCACACAGTATTCAATCTAAGCTTGAAAAGCTTTTGACTATATTTATCTCTAAGGAAACAAGAAATCCGGCAGCTTTTTCCACTCTTTGGTTGGACGGTTTAGAAACGTGGATTCAAAACTTTTTGTACATGTCCAAGAATCTACAATGTAAGGACGGTATGTAAGTACTCCTACTTGTTGTAAGGAAAAGGTCGTTAGCTCTGATGCGCATTCTTTGAAATGGATCGGTAGAAGATTGACAGACTCGCTACCTTATGGTGGCTTACAAATTTTTGGCAACAAATTTTTCGTCACTTATAAAATGAACAGGAAGCCGGTCTACCGACACAATTACTTCATTTACTGGCAAATACTTATCATCACACAACGCTATGGCGCGGGACTAGTCAGGACTGGAATGCAAAAAATCGCAATACTAAAACTATTTCTAGAAATACATTAGATTACAATTACGAAGTAAGGAACAATGGAAATAAATAAAAAACAATAACAATCTAAAAATAAAAGAACAAGCCCTTTTCTATGAATCAACGCACAGACCAAACCGCTTCTGGTAGAGACGTGAACTTTAAATCCAATACTCCGGAAATATCTAGATGAACAACAAGCATGGTTTAATTTCCGAAATCCCATCTCTAAAGAGGTAATGGACCCGAAAGTTTGTATGGAATAAAATATTTTCTAAGCAAATGAAACTCGGTTTATATAATAAAGAAAAAACAGACAAGGCATTTTTAAGATTTTTCGAAAATGATCGCCTAAAGAGGTGAAATGGGGTGTTTATTTCACTGTCAGTCTGTGCAAGCGAAGCCGTGCGGGCAAGCTAGTAATAATATAAATTCTATATGTCAATAGTAAATTTAAAAGTTTGTTTAAAGTTTTTTTTTTTTCTCTTTCCTCCTAAGAGGATTATGGCGTCGCACGTCTTATGCATTTGCCAGTGTCAAGTATACTCATATTTTTTCAAGTTTTAGTGAATATTGGCAAATAAGTCATAGTCACAGTCAAAGGCGAGCAAAGCAAGTCACGGTCAAGTCCAAGTCATGCCCCAGTAAAGTGGTGAAAACTTTACTAGAGCTTTCTATGGAGTTTTGGAAACAACACGAAAACTCACGTTTCACGATATTATACCATTCACCAACACTCGTGCATGTTCACGAACACTTAACGGGTAAAAATTCACTGTTTTTACACATTAACACATGAAATAACACAAGTTTTGGAAAATAATAAAATGACGCGACATGATTTCTTCACGTTCCCGCCAAAACTCCATTGTTTAAAGTTGCCGTTGTTACTGAAACTTAATTGTTACCAGTTACTTACTGGTAACAATAAAGTTTCAGTTTTTTTAAAATAGAAAGCTGGAATGTTGTGCTACTGATACTGGCACAATAAAGGCTAAAAATAAATTAATACTAGTAGTCAGGTTAAAAAGGTGGTTAATTTCTACTTACATAGTTTTCTCATATTGTTATATCCTTAATTGAATGCTTGTTCCACTACCCGCGTCCCTACAAAAAAGTCCTCAACGTCTTAATCTAAAGCTAATTTGGGTCCAATTTTCCACACTGTCATCTCACGAAAAGGTAGGCAGTACACAGACGGCAACTTTAATGTAGAAATAATATAACATGTAAGAACGGACCTAGTATTTGAATAGTAGGGGCAACGAAAATTTTTCTGTATGGTAAATTAACAACAATTTATAACAACTTTTTTTTGTAAATCTGCGAAAGCTCTTCTGTTGTTTATTTTTTTAATTTGTTAATAATTTTATACTGCACCTTACAATGAGACGTAAAAGTGTAAATCTAGATATAGTAACAAAATAACTTTAAAAAATTGTAATCTCCTATAAAATTATAAATTCTTATGTTGAATGTTCTTTCTAATATACGTATTGTCTGTGCGATTATACATATGGGGTTAATGGCTTTTAGAAACGCAGCCTTATTACGTCCACGAAATGAATTACGTGTTTACCAAAAAGGTCACAACGTTTAATTTTGATTGATTGTCGGCGAGATGAACGCATTTCTTCCACATATTATTTCTATGTAGGTACGTTATCTATTTTAACATCTACATTTTGTAGTAGCAAAATAATTATGAATAAAATGTATTTAATAAGAAATATAATTTTATGATGTCTAATAATGTCTCTATAATTTAAAGAGGTGACCGTTTTTGTTTTTTAAATTATTTCACTGCTAGAAAGGCCGCTGATCCTATCCCTGAAATAAAAATTATATAATTGTTTTGTACACAGCGTGGACAATATAACCTTTTCACTATTCAACAGTTTACACATTTATTTCGATACCCAAGCTGCCTGCCAAGCGTGGGGATTATGGCATCCATTTGGTGGTCTTTGTTCAGCAGTGGAACGCTTATAGCTGCTGATGATGATGAGTATATTCAACTGCTCAACCGATCATAACAAAATAATGAAACATACTTACATACTTTTAATTTCAGAAGTATAAGTAAATTGCACGCAAAACGGCAATGCGTTTTTGCTATTTCATTAACCGACTTAAAAAAAAGAGGAAGGTCCACAATTTGACTTGTATTTTTACCCGACTGCCCAAGAAGGAGGGTAATGTTTTCGGGGTGTATGTAAGCCGTGGTAGCTCACGCTCGCCTCACTTTCGTGGGGTCGTGAGTTCGAACCCGGGCGGGCCCGTACCAATGAGTTCTTTGGAACTTACGTACGGATATACCACTGGCTTTTCGGTGAAGGAAAACATCGTGAGGAAGCCTGCATATTTCCGGAGAAGAAATTCGATGGCGTATGTGTATCCTCCAACCCGCAATGGGCCAGCGTGGTGGATATGGCCTACTCCTCCTTCGAGGGTAGGCCAATATCTCAGCAGTGCTGATGCAGGTGTAAGTATATAAGTATACATATAAGTAAGTAATTATACTTATACTTATACTACTACTACTAATACTACTTATGTTTGTGTGTTCTTTGTTTGTGTCTGCGTTGGATTACTTCGGAGTGAAATAGGTCACATTTTGCAGACGGGTATTTTGTTTTTCTTTTGATAATATTATCTTTGTACCTACCCCTGTAACTAACAAGTTACTTGTTCTTTGTAACAATGCCAAGATCCAAAACCTACATTTATAGCCGATCTCGCACTTGGCCCCTTTTTTCAAACAGATAAATGTACAAAAACCTTATCACACTGACATGATGTTCATAATTAAACAGTGGCGCCGCCGGAAGTGATAACGACCGGATGCACAAGCCACGCCCCCTGCGATTTTAAAAGCTATAACTTAGGACTTATATTTCATAAAGGAGGACTGATACAATCGGATTACGAGCTCTAATTAACAATCGTGCTCATGGCGTAACAACATCTATTTTAAAATAATATACTCTGCTACCATGCTTTCCTTATTTTAAAACACAAATTCAAATTTGGTACTACTAGCGCCATCTATCGAAAATGGGTAACACCACGTAACTTATCCGATAGCAATGCGCTAAAAAATAGTTTATATCTTGCGTGTTTAAATGTATACTACCTAAAAACTAAATTATAATATGGTTTAAATAAAGAACCTGGTAAACTTGGTAGGTAGGTAATATAATAGGTTTTTTTTTAAAGCAGCTTCTGGGATGAATACGATAAAATTTTCTACATAGAAATTTAAGTATATCTAAAAATAATGATCACCACATAAATCGTAGTTCACCTCAGAACCTCTTTTATTAAATAACCAGCCCATTTACGACGTACATGCCCTAAATAATGGAAATATTGATAGCGTCACGCAGAGCACGCAACGAATCAGAATCGCACTCGATACGCAGTTACGCACGCTGTTTGGAACACCACATGCGTTGTTAATCTGGAACAACGTTATGGTGAATACTATGTATGCACTGTGTTATTTTGAAAAATAATTCTGTAAAACAGGCACTTAAGAGCAGGCTCGCTATTTCTCGTTCGCACTTGTGACCATTTTATTAATATAAAATGACAGAGAAGAAATAAGAATACCATTGGCAATATTTTAAAGACAACTTATGAGTTATTTTTGAGAAGGAAAAATACTCGAAAAAGTAACTTTTTTTCTTTCTTCTTCGCCACAGTAAGAAATAATAATATGAGAAATGCTTTTAAATATAGGCAATGGAAGCCGGCTCTGAAGAAGTTAAACAGAAAAAAAAAAAAAAAAAAAACTTTTCTGTGCACCTCATACCTACATCATTTATAAAATTGTGTTCGGTATAAATTTGCTCACGAATCATTATAAAAATAAATTAAACAGTCTGAAGGTACGGAACACAGAAAAAAATAATTAACCTCTTGAAATAAAGTTATTAATAAAAAACAACCTGTGAGCATTTTTCTATTTTTTTTTTTATTTATGTATATTAATTAAAACGGTACAAAACACCAATTACATGAATTAATTAAAGGAATAATTCAATTTATAGTGTATTACATTCACGTCAAAAAAACAATAAAAATTCATAAAAAAAAATTCAATTAATAGTCAATTCCATAAAAACATTATTGAGGTAAAATAATGTGATGCAATTATTTTAATTTTGCATAATTGTTTTTTGTTGAGTGTTGTTTGTGTGTATTGTAAGTAGCGATTTCAGTGTTGGTCCCTTAGTAAAAGTTGTTCCTCATGATGAATACTACATACTTTTCAATATTATTGCACTTTTCAGTAGCACCTTGTATATTATAATAGGTAAGCCTTTAGGCGGTAGAAGTTCACATAGAAACATACCAAAATACATACAACAAACCCTTTTTCGGGAGTAGTCGGATGAAAATGACATTTACTAACCGACCCCTTCTATCCTCAAAAATAAATAATGATTTAAAAAAAATATAAAGATACCTGACCATTACTAACGGTCATTATTCTTTGTTTCGTTGTTATGCATCGTCGTCTTAAGTAAGGGATGAACGAAAGGGGTGACGTTTTAATGATATCACACCCTTTCTTACAATAATTATAATGTCATGCCAGATGTCATGAGGAAATGTAAATTGTTAAAATAAACACACAAAATAAATAACAATACCAGTGATAGTAATTTTTAATGATTAAAACAATTGCAGAAGGACAAATCACGGATTTTCATGCTCATTCGTAAAATAACCTCGAAGCCGTACACTCTAGGAGTCCGATGGGTTCGGTAGTTGGTCTAAAAATTCTGGAATATAGATTTATTTATTTATCAATTCAATTCTTTTCCATTGGGTGGCCATTACAGGTTACTTCAATTCGCCCACCCATGGACCATAATCTGAGTAAAAACTAACTTAAAACAACAAACAAATAATAATTTTTAAAAAGTAACATACTAACTAACACTAATTTATTTTACTAACTTATTTCACTGGTTTCATCACTAGCATCTTAATGGTGTCATAAATAGATCACACTAGATGCCGCATTACGAGATTCGTTGTTCCTACAAAAAGTCACCAAAGCGCCAATGCCTTCTCGCGCCTATCAATCAACCAGTCAGAGTATTTTTTTAAAACTGTATTGAGACTGTTGCGTGGTGAGCTTCGAGCGTCCTGAATGCAGCAACTAGGGTGTGATCTGTGTTCTGGAAGCACCGTTTTAAGAGTATGTATGAAAAGCGCGCGCTGCGACCAATCATTTAATCATTTTGACTGCGAAAAGAATTGAGCAACTCGGTACCGGCCTGAACGTCGGGTCGGCCGGAGGCCTGTGTTGCTCTAAGGAGAGAAGTATGTTAAAGTGGCAACGCAGCGTGGTGTCACCAGGGCCCGTACCGTGAGATGCTTATTGCGATGATTATTAGGCTCAGCCGAGAACGCTGCGCGACCATACATCTTATCACGCGGCGATACGGTTCGCGTTCGCGCAGTGTCGTCGGCTGAAACTAACAATCATCGCAATAAGCACCTCACGGTACGGGCCCTGTAATGTTGTGCGTAGTAGTTATATAAAATCTAAATGGTATTTTGCGAATATTATGGTATAATGTAATGTATCGTATAATGGTATTATTGACTGCCCCGGTGGCTCAGTTGGTAGTGAACCTACCTTCTGTGTTTGGGGGCATGGGGTCGATTCTCATCTAGGACAAACATTCATGTGATGAATATTTGTGTTTGTTCTATGTCTGGGTGTTAATATCTATATAAGTATGTATTTAAAAATATCTATGTACGTATATCAGTCTCTGGCAGCCATATTACAAGCTCGCTTTGGGGTCAGATGACCGGGTGTGCAAAAAATGTCCCAGATATTTATTTATTTAATAATGTTGCCCGGTTGACAGATGGAAATCTTACGTTTTTGTACCTGCAATGCCCTTATCTAACCTTTTTTGTAATCCGATGACGGACACAATAAAATTTTGAGACCTCTAATTTATAAGTGACTTATTTTATAAGGGCGTTTCTAATTATCTTCGTGGAAGTATGTAACTGTGTAGCATGTATCAAGATGGATGTATCGATATTGTTCATATTGTGGGTCGAACCTGGACCTGAATGACGCGTCTCCAAAAGAGACCGCACACCAAGAAAGAGGCTTTTACTCAGCTGTAGTATAAAGAAGGCTACAAATGATGATGATGTAGGCTTTTTATAAAAGCAGCTACATATTGCTTGATCCGCAACAGAGGAAGACCGGAATCAATCTCAATGTTGGAGCTGGGCCGGCAAAACCGAGGCTTTGCTCGGAACATCGCTGTCTCGTATGTACGAATGTTCTAATAATGTAGTATATTAATATTTTGTTATTCTTTCTTTTTTCTTAATCTGAATAGATTTGCATTTGATCACATCCTACCTGATGGTAGCAATGTTAGTCTAGGATGGAGCACGTTTACCTAGAAGGTATCTGTGCACTATATCCTTGTCATGCGTCGTCCAAGCCAGTCCGAGTCTAACCAGAGCCCTAGTCATCATCATCATCATCATCATCATCAACAGCCGTCCACTGCTGAACATAGCCCCCCCCTTAGAGCGCCACACCGACCGACAACGGGGCACTTGCATCCACCGGTTGCCCGCAACTATCACTATGTCGTCGGTCCACCTACTGGGAGGCCTACCAACGCTGCGTCTTCTGGTTCGTGGTCGCCACTCAAGAACCTTTCTTCCCCACCGGTTATCGTTTCCTCGAGTGATATGGCCATTGCCACTTCAGCTTGCAATGTGAAAGCTATGTTGGTAACTTTGGTTCTTCGAGGAATATCCTCGTTCCGGATTTTATCGCACAAAGAAACTCCGAGCATAGCTTTCTCCATTGCCCGCTGTGTGACTCTGAGTTTCTCCAAAAGGCCAGTGATCAAGGACCACGTTTCAGTTCCATATGTCATCACTGGCAATACACATTTGCTGAGCCCTTGTATTGTAAATAAATGAACGTCAGAAGTCTTCTGCTCTCTATAACGTCATTGCTTAGATCATGGTGACGTCAAAGCTTTCCGCCGAGCTTTTTACAATTCCACGATATTTCGGTAACGTGCATTTCCGAATACGCACGATTGTAGGCACGTGCGTACAGCGGGTGTACATTAACATACGTCGTGGTACCACGCGGCGACACGTGCTACACGACGACATACTACATGACATGACAGGGTTGGACTAAGTTAAAAGTGCGTTTGGACGCTTTGAGACCCTGACTTTTAGACTGGATTTTTTAGACTCCCAATAGCTTTTGTAATATATTATAATTTAGGCTTGCAGTTAATCAGATCCTACCTGATTTTAAGCAGAGATGCGAAATCGGCGTACCTGCAGGAATATGTTTATTGTAGATTCAGCTTTTTGGGAAATTTCGTGAGTTTATATTATCAACGGTAAACTTATCAGGTTATCAGGGACTAGGCGAAGATAAGGGTTTTCAGCTCAAAGTCCTTAGTAAAAAAATTGTGATTTGCATGGGGATTTAGTTGAAATTCTTTCATCTTCTGCAACACATCATATAAATAGATGTTAACAAAAGGTCACCTCAATCCACTCCTGCTCATAATCTTATATGCAACCCGACGGGTGATCGTTTAATTTTTTCTACAAATTGGACAATCCACACAATACAATAGTCGGTGAAGTGTCAAACGGGCCAACCCTTTGGCGTGCGCATATGTCGTGCTTCCGGTTGCGACTAGACGCGAATGTGTTTACAACGTCATGGCATTTGAATTTAATTGCAGGATATACTATGATAATTGACCGAGCGAAGCGAGGGTCTCAGAGTCTACTGTAACAAATCGGCGTGTGTATGTATGTATATTAGATCCGATCTTCATGAAATTTTATAGGGTAGTTCATTTTAATACAATTCTTGTTCAATTCGTATATGAGCAAATTCAGTCCAGGGAATGCGAAGTTATAGGGGTTGCAATGACTCAGTTCGGGGTGAACTACTCTAGTTATGTATCGATAGTAACTATTTTTTGTAATGCAAATGAGTTGTCGATCGATCGTTCTACGTCATGGATCAATTTAAGAAAATTGAGGCGAGGGTTTTTTTTTTTATGTGGTCAAGTATGATATATTTTCATATTATTTACATTATTATTGTGGTTGTGTTCATCATTCATAATTATTTTGAATATAAAAATTGTTTTTATACTTCCTGTACATTTTTTAATTTACAGTATTTAAAATTATTAAATACCTTGACTTTGAGTGGCGAGACGAGCAATTCGCTCGCCTGATTGTAAGCATCAAGATAGCAAATACCAGTTTAGTGCCACCCAGAATTTCAAGTCCAACGGGTGAAAGTTACACATCATTATTTTTCCATTCTTTCAAAACACTTTCGACATATTGAACGCCCAAATCCAATCCAGTATAACCAAAGAACACCTATTCTTTGTACAACGGTGCCTTGTGGTCAAATGCCCAAAAGGTGTACAGTTTCAACAATTGCATATAGCATAAACCTTTATAGAACCTTCCGTAGTGTAACTGACTGTGCATTTCATATTTCCAATGCAATATGTTTCAATTGCACATTTTGCATTGCTTTTGTTGGAATTGCATTAATAATGCAGCTTTCGTATATGGGTTAAATTCAGGAAGTGCCCATCAGCTTTAGAGTGATTGATTGATAATATGAAGCTGCAAGTAATGGAGTTGAATCTGTTGTGCTATTTTTAGACTAAGCTTGTTTCATCATCTAAAAGTAAAGTGTTGATTAGATAATTTCAGAAAATTGCTAATTGGGGAGTAAGCTAACTGTAGACATTAACTTAACCATAGATCGTGCTACCTAGTCCAAAAATCTCATTGTTTCCTATTCTATATCTAATTGGTCTCCACGAGCCATGTAAAATTGTAAAGGCCATTACACACAGCGTGCCAGCATAAGGCTAGTTACACATTAATGACCTGTCTCGTTTCTGGGTACCTACTATGAGTTTACGATGGGCGAGTCATAACAAAACTCATAAGTTACAATTTTTATGACGCGGTACTAACTCTTTGTTTGTATGTTCCCGACTAAAAGGCTAAGCAACACTTGATAAAAATTGTTTTTTAATAAGTAATGGGCAGGACAGAAAACTTTTTGTATCATTCGGAATACAAAAAAAAAAAAAAAACTAAAAACCTGGTATTTTTAAAGGGTAAATCAATATGGACACAAGTCATAGAAATAGTTAATGTAGTAGGTCCCTCACTTTCATTATCAAACCGAAATTATAAAGAAAGGACTCACTGG
The DNA here is from genome assembly GCA_947579745.1 of Apocheima hispidaria. NCBI lineage: Eukaryota > Metazoa > Arthropoda > Insecta > Lepidoptera > Geometridae > Apocheima > Apocheima hispidaria. Next base: position 4,523,016 of record OX388165.1, on the reverse strand, counting down.
CAAGTTAAAAGACTATTCAGTGTTGTGACTATTATTATCGATAAAATAATTCAAAGGTATAGATAAAAAAACTATGAATAACAATGAGTTTTAATGAGAGAAAATAAATATTTAAAGCTTTGGTCGTTGTCTTTTGGTCTCAATTGTATTAATATTTAATCGTACCTAATACTTAAGGAGGTAGATTTAAATGTTTTTTTTTTTTATCCCATTAATATATAAACTAATTTAGCATTTACTTGAGCATTTAAAAAAATCATAAAATCTGTAATAATAATTTCTGGCTATCAAATTCAAAACTCAAAATCATTTATTTCAGGTTAAATTTTACCCATAGAAGAAAATTAAAACATAAAAATTACAAAAAAATATAATAATAATAAAATAAAATTATATCAAAACATTATTTATATTTGACATATTACATTATGTCAAATTTACTTATCAAGCAAATCAAACAAACTAAAAAATATGAAACTGTAGCGCGAAAACTCGCAGGTAACGAATTCTTCTAGAAGTCTCGCAAAACACTTTATTGAAATTAGTAAGTATGACAAATACGAAAATATTTTAATGAAGCTTACGTGATTTTTTCAAGTTGGCGCGTAAATTCACAAATTCAACTTGTTTTTATTTATTTTTACCTTTATATTGGTAATGTATAACGTTACATATTTTTCAAAAAAGTATTATTGTCTCAAATTATATAGTAAACTTGGTTACCCATAGACTTTTTTGAAAATTTCGTAGAATTCGTAGAATAATTTTTCACTCTGGTAACACTAGATTATTAATTCTCCTACAGAGTTTTGGTGGGAACTTGAAGAAGTCATGTCGCATCATTGTATTATTTCCCAAAACTTGTTGTTGTTATTTCAAGTGTTAATGTTGTTAACGTGCACGAGTGAAACGTGACTTTTCGTGTTGTTTCCAAAACTCCATAAAAACCAGTCTTCACCTTTTAACTGGAGCATGTATTGGACTTGACTGTAACTTACTTCGTTTGACTATGACTGAGACTTGTTTCAATTGTATAATATTTTAATTCACTTGAAATATTACAAAACTTGACACTGGCTAAATACACAGTGTGAAAAAAATTCAGCGAATTAAAAAGTTATCCTACAGGCTAATTTAATGAATTAAACTTTTTTTTTTATCTTTTAATCATATTATTTAAAAAATACGGCTTACGCCAAAAATCCCCTGCAAAGGGGATTTCTGGATTTTTTGTCCATTAATCCCCTTAGAATCAATTTCAGTGGCGGAAGGAGATTATTGGCCAAAAAAAAAACAGAAATCCCCTTAGCCGTTTATTTAGTTTTGGTGAAGGGGATTATTGTACAAAAATCTAGAAATCCCCCTAATTAATACAGCACTAATGTAAATTGCAAGAGGGGTATGGTGTCACGCGTGAGATCACTAAACTCACATAAAGATTTATTACTCTGAACCACGGTTCGTTACCCGCCACGTAATGTCTGTCTGGATTATGTCTAGAATATTTTAATGGAGCCATAAAAATTAGTCTAGTGTTGAAATAAGTACTTTTATACTTAAGTTTGTATTAACGGGGCTTTCATCATCATCATCGTCAGCCTGAAGACGTCCACTGATGAACATAGGCCTCCCCCTTAGAGCGCCACACCGACCGACAACGTGCCACTTGCACCAGTTGTCAGCGACTTTCACATGTCGTCAGTCCAGATAGTTGGACGCCTGCCTACGCTGCGCCTTCCGGTTCGTGGTCACCACTCAAGAACTTTCCTTCTCCACCGGCTATCGGTTCCTTGAGCGATGTGGCCTGCCCGTTGCCACTTCAACTTGCAAACTCAAAAAGCTATACACGTTTTTACGGACTCAAAAAACTTCTGCAGAACGACATAAAATAACATATGCCGTATTTTAAAAATATTCAGAATTCTATTAACTATAAACTCATAGGTAAGACACCACATAAAATATGGACTCTAGATAGTGAATAAGAACTACGAACTAAGTTCCTAATCTCCCTTCTGTACAAAAGTTTATGTATATGTGTGTATAGACTCCAAAACGGCTGCACCAATTTTGATGAAATTTTCAGGCAATCTTTAGATTATGTGTGATCCTAAGTTTGGTACGCATGCGTAGCCAGGACAGGTCGCTAGTTGCTTATAAAAAACAACAAAATTAAAGAATATAAACACCATCGGAACAACATGTTTTTGAACTCTTCGCGTGTGACCTCTCTGCCGTACCTAATGTAGAAGGTACCTAATGTAATTATGTTGGAACACTACCACTACTACAGCAGACTTTAAACAAACCACTGCTGGGACATCGGCCTTTCCTCGAACGGTGTATCCACCACGCTGGCCCAGTGCGGATTGGTAGATTCACATACGCCATCGAATTTCATCTCCATTAATATGCAGGCTTCCTTACGATGTTTTCCTTCACCGAAAAGCCCGTGGTATATCCGTTTATAAGTTCCGAAGAAGTCATTGGTACGGGCCCCGCCTGGGTTCGAACCCGCGACTCCATGAATATCAGGTGAGCGTGCTCTCACTGAGATTCCACGACTTACTGAGCTACCAAGACCTTACTGAACTACCAAGACCTTACTGAGCTACCAAGACCTTACTGAGCTACCAAGACCTTATTGAGCTACCAAGACCTTACTGTGCTACCAGGACTTACTGAGCTACCAAGACCTTATTGAGGTACCAAGACCTTACTGTGCTACCAAGACCTTACTGAGCTACCAAGACCTTACTGTGCTACCAGGACTTACTGAGCTACCAAGACCTTATTGAGCTACCAAGACCTTACTGTGCTACCAAGACCTTACTGAGCTACCAAGACCTTACTGAGCTACACAGATCATCTGTGCTGAGCTACCAAGACCATACTGAGATACCAAGATCTTACTGAGCTACCAGGACTTGATGGAACACACTCACCTAGGAAAAAGAAACCACTTCAAATTTCTTACTATTTTCATGCCTAGAATACAATAATCTACACAATAACAAATAATAAAGTAAAATTTATGACATAGATAAAATAACCGGGACATTTATCTGCGCCCAAGTTTGACGAGGCGTTTGGAACGACATTTCCCAACTCCGAACTCCGACCTCTCCGGCAAGATTAAACACTTAACGCCGCAGCCGACCAAAAGCGTAATTATTTAAATGAAATACTATTAACATATTGATAATCCACTTGCGACGGTAAAAGGGCCCGAGAATCGTCTTGTCACGACACTACGAACGCTCGATTACAACAATAATTTTGTTTAAGACTTTATCGTAGTAAGCATGACACATGTACAGGTGTTAAGGTTGCTCAAGGTAAGACAATGAATTTTGTGTCTTCGGACTGCAGAAAATAGATTTTTTTTCAATTTTAAAATACGGTATATGTCTTACTATGAAAACTGACGTGGTTTTGATACATTTTGTTTTAATAAAACGGGAATACTCACGTTAAATTGAGTCGGTTATTCCGACTATAGTTTCGATCACATTCGGTGACCTTTATCAAGGAATGCTCAGCGAGACACACGCGCGACCTCGTCTTGCCTTGCACTCAATTTAACGTGAGTATTCCCGTTTTATTAAAACAAAAGGTATATGTCTTTTTATGTCGTGCTGTAAAAGTTTTTTGAATCCGTAAAAACCTGTTATAGGTTTCAGGGTTTGCAAGCTGAAGTGGCAACGGACTTTTAAAGTTCAAAAAAGTAAAACTCAACTTGTAGGACATTTCCTCCAGGTTTGTCAAAAAATTGACAAAAAACGCATATAAAATAGACACAAATAATTCGGTTACAAATTGAAAAGTTTATAATTACCACTTACATTTTTTATTTTTTCACGTATTTTGTCAAATTACCGACCTTCGGATGATTTAAATTATTCTGAGGATTAGAGACGATATGGTCAAACGCTTAGCTTGGAATGGCATCTTGTTAAGTTATTATATATGCCTAATCTTAAAGCTTTATATAAAAAACGCGATTAAGTCCGCGTTTGATCACCAACTCGCCCGTTCGTAAGCAAAGATGAGGTTGAAGATGAAACACACAGACTTAGAAGATACTTAATCAGTCTGGCCTTGAAAAGTTCTAGATTATAAATCATAATATATCATATAATATCATTTAATATATTTGCCATAATCCCCAAGCTTGGCAGGGGGCTTGAGGATCGCAGAACGCTTACCTTTTATTAAGCGAACGCTGCTGACCGGCTTCCGGTGATTATGCTCTTCATGTCGTGAAAAATGAGACAAACGTATACATAATCGTAGCCGTGTCCTGTTCGTGCGTAACAAAAAGATTTTGTCGCGGTGCGCATGCTAACCCTGCTGGTCACAGTTTGAGGACATACCTGCCTTTTTTTTTAAATTCAATTATTATGTTTATTGAATTATTATTTAGACTTTATTGTGAAAAGGTTCGAACAGTTTATAGTTTGAGCTCGTCTCATTAATTGTTGAACAATAAGGCACGCGACACACGCAGCGGGCACACGACCAGCTCATGTCGAGTCGTGAGGTGCGTGCTTACCTGATTATTGATATTGGTTTAATGCTGAATATCTAAACAATGTCATAAAGTTTTTGAACGAGTCGTGCCGCTCTCGGTAGCTACGTTGTTAAAATCACTTATGTGAATATTTGCTGGTTGCTAGGTTTATATATTACTAGCTGCTCCCCGCGGTTCCACCCGCTATTCTATAGAAACCGAATGTTTTCCGGGATAAAAACAAAAAACAAAAAAAACAGCAAAGGGTACAAGCTACCTCCATACCAAATTTCATTCAAATCCGTTCAGCCGTTACAAAGTTGAACGGGAACAAACACACTTACATACTTACACACTTACAAACTTTCGCATTTATAATCTTAGTGTGGTCGTCGACTATACCGTCTCTTAACATCAGGTGAATTGTGGTCAAACGTTACACGATAAAGCGTCGCGACCTTATAACACTTATAACTTCACAACCCCTGGACCAAGTTTGCTCATATTCGTATTTTTTTATTTATTTATTTAAATGTGCTACTTGCCAACAAATCTTCACGAGGGTCGGATCAACGGTTTTCAAGTTATCGCTGTACAAATATACATAGTAAAATTACATACGAATGCCGATTTGCTCCTGTAGACTCAAATCTCGGGATTCTGAAACGTTTGTTAACTTTGACAACAGATTCATTCTAATGCTGCCTTTATCTGGCACTAAGTAAATAGTAAAGACAGCAATATCTATACTTAATCTGTCGTCAAAGTTACCAAAGATCCAGAATGCCGGGGAAAGACCTTTGCTTCGCTCAGTCAATAAAATAAGTTTTACTGAAAGACGCGTTTACGTAATACGCGCTCTCTCGCTCGCAAATTTTTATTATTCACTATTATTCGCTTCCCGGCTTCACTCGCATGACTCCAGTGAATGAAACGCCCCATTTCACCTCTGTAGGGGTCGATTTTCGAAAAATCCTGAGATATGCCTTTCTTAATTTTCTAGCATGCGCACCGCGACAATTTTTTTTTGGTATCGAGAACAGGACACGGCTACGAATATGTATAGGTACGTTTATCTCATTTTTCACGACATGAGGCGTAGAGAAAATTTTGTCGCCGTTCGCAAGCTTTCTGCTGAAGACAAAATGGTAGAGCTCAGGCCAGAAATAAAGTTCTTGTTCTATTCCATTCCGTTTAGTTTTTTCATTGTCGGCATAATTATATTAAATTTCTACAAGAACTTTAACGCAGACATCATTAGAAAACTACAATTCTCTACAATGCGGAAAACATCCCAAATTTTACACCCAGAAGAAAAATACACAAAATTAACACACACACACTTACCACATTCAAATCATTTCCTCATGACCTTTATTGTCTTACTGATAAGCTGTAGATTCGCTACCAACAGTACCATCACGTCAATTTTCAGATGAAATTTAAAAGTTTTTGGGTTGAAGCAAATTTGAAACGTAATTAGGTGTGGCATCTAGCAGAGGGTGGGAACACGTGTAGGCTGTCAACACTTTGTTAACCGATGGGGAGGAATTCTCGGGATTCTGTAGATGTACGGAAATGCGAGTAATTAATCACAATTCAATTCATCTTTATTTCCAAAAAGGTTAATAAAAATACACTTATGGATAGTCATCACTAGGTATAAGGTTAAATAAACAAAACTTCACAAAAGTCCAAAAAATTATCAGCACTACAAACGTTTGTAGGCTTAAAATAAATGTCAATAATAATAACAAAACAAAACAAACAAAACTTGGTTGCCTCATTCCCTACGCTTGGAGATCGCAGAATATTCACCATTTACTAAGAGGACGCTGGTGCTCGTCCGCTGGTGGTTCAGGTCGCAGTTTTAGGTCATACGCTCCACTGCTCAGGGTTCCGGAGTCAACTGTATATGTATATAAAATATAACGAATGACTTCATCAGCATTCTATTTGTAAATATCTTGACTTGTCAGGCTTTTGCATTTCATTGCAATGTCATTCACATCATTTTGGCGCATTAACCTTTTTTATTAATGTTCTCAATCACAGAAAAATATATTAAAAAATCGAAATAATAATATGTTTAGTGACACATCATTGTACACATAAAAAATACTGGATACGTTGAGAGATAAGTAGATAGACTAATCTTGAATTTAGATGGTTATGTAGTTATAATAATACTAGCTGTGCCCCGCGGTTTCACCCGCTATTCTACAGAAACCGATTTTTTTCCGGGATAAATGGTAGCCTATATGTTAATCCAGGATATAAGCTACCTCCAAACCAAATTTCATTCAAATCCGTTCAGCGGGTACAGAGTTGAACGGGAACAAACACACTTACAAACTTACACACAAACTTTCGCATTTATAATATTAGTGTGATATCTAAATATAGCTATGCTTAGAGTGTTAGCACTCGCACAACATATACATATTATACCATATACATCACAGAACAGAATATACATAACATATTAATTATATCGGGTGTTAAAATATAATTTAGTTTTGTCAATTTGTCAAGACAAATAAACCATTATCAAAACAAAACATTTGTTAGGTATTCGATAAAAAAAAGTATTATAAATTGTTGTGTCCATTCTTATCGGGCTTAAATGGACACAAATAGACGCTGCTTAATTTTTAATACATTTATCTATCAAATATTCGACAAGGGTATGGAATAGGGGTATATATAAAAAATATCTGGGACATTTTTGCACACACGGTCACCTGACCCCAAACTAAGCAAAGCTTGTAATATGGCTGCCAGAGACTGATATACGTACATAGCTATTTTTAAATACATACTTATAATGATATTAACACCCAGACATAGAACAAACACAAATATTCATCACATAAATGTTTCTTATAGATGGGAATCGAACCCTCGCCCCCAAACACAGAAGGTAGGTTCACTATCAACTGAGCCACCGAGGCAATCAAGATAAACCATAAGAATTCTAGTTACATTTAAAGTTAAACGTATGCATGTAACATATAGCACATGGACACAGCAATCGCCCAATTAAGCGTCAAACAACAACAAAACTTTAAAATACGATGTCAGAATGTCATCACAAACTCAAAATACGATGTCAAATGTCACCAATGTCACCGTGTCACCTCCGTTAGCACCAATTATCGGCACGGCACGTGTTTATGAGCACTAACTGTCGACAGTGTCAGTAATGTCCAATTAATGGGACATGCAAAATATAGCGATGGATAGGTAATGACTTTCACATTGAACTGGGGACTGGTAACCTAGTTTGACAATATTGTAGGGAAATCAGTGAAATTAACCTCGCAAGTAACTCCGTTCGTCATCGTTCTTTGAATCTCACATTAATTTTACATGTTTTTATTAAGGGCTCCCTCTCCTTATTTTCGATATCTCGTTTGCACATTTTAAACATATTTAATATAAATTTACTGCGTAAAAATTAAAAATTATAATTGCAGCGAAAAGTCAGTACGGATTGGTTATTATATAGACTGTTGATTAAAAATCATATTTAAAAAAAATACGGTACAGTTAATTTAGCGAAGGAGAAGAAAAAATAATCGAAAAAAATGTTTTTTTCCAAAATAAAAAAAATAGTAACATGAAAATTGCTATAAAACATTGGCAATTGTATTCTAAAGATACCATTAAATTATCGAAAAAAATGTTTTTTTCCAAAATAAAAAAATTGTAACATGAAAATTGCTATAAAACATTGGCAATTGTATTCTAAAGATACCATTATTATTTATTTTAAATATAGACCGTTTGAAACTATAATATATCTTAAGAATACATTTGCCAATGTTTTACTTTCTGAAAATAGTACAGTAAGTACATCCTGCTTTTGTAATGTAGTATCTACCCTGAAAATAATAACGTAGCATAGCTTAGAAGTGCTCAAAACTACAAAAACTTTACGGAGCGTGTCTCTGACAAAATCCACATGTTTCCACTTCAATTTGTTCCACAAACTTTTTCGCATTAATATCAACAAACCGTAGTCACGTGTGCCACCATCTGCTCCCAAATTACTCACATTTAATGCCAAAACATTAGTATAACTTAAAACTTAAAAATCACCGTCGAGAAAACAATTTTTCACACTCGAAAAACAAATATTTGGGATCGTGGTTAATTTAACTTTCTTACTCTGTGGTTCCATTTTACACGTTTGGCTAATACCGTCATTAACCTTTGGTGGTCTATTTTTGAGTATTCGAAAATATTAGTGAAAGTTGATTTTGAAGTTGAAGCTAAAACCTCCTGCAGTTTATTGGACACGTAACTAATAAGTCCTGGCCCTAAGGCACAAAATTTGATAAAGTGCGCGTGTTTAGATTTTTCGTGCAAAACGCAAAAAGTTTGCCAAAGCATTTTTGCAAATATTATTGCAAATTACTTCACTTTAGTTTACTTTTGCAAACTAGAATCATGCATAAATCGGTAGTAACTAAATCGAAATTACTTTTTTTCTTTTTCTCTCATGTTTTGGCTCCACACGTTATGTATTTAGCCAGTGTTGTTTAGTTTATTGTAATATTTCGAGTGATTTCAAATATTTCGCAATTAAAATAAGTCTCAGTCATAGTCTAACTCAAGCAAATTAAGTCACGGTCAAGTCCGCGTCATGCCCTAGTAAAATGGTGGAGACTTTACTAGAGGTTTCTATGGAGTTTTGGAAACTACACGAAGAGTCACGTTTCACAACATAATACTATTCATCAACAATCGTGCACATTCACGAACGCTTAATGGATAAAAATCCACCATTTTTATACATTAATTCTCGATATAACACAAATTTTGGAAAATAATAGAATGACGCGACATGACATCTTCACGTTCCCGCTTAAACTCCTCGAAATCACTTTCTGTATTCTGTATACTTATTACTTCTTCGCTACTCGACTGTTGAACCAACCTTAATAAAATTTGACAATAAAGTAATGTGCATCACAAATGAATTTCTCCATACACACACTACTACAAATTATACTTTTTATACTAGAAAACCGTAAGTAAATTATAGAGCACGGACAGTAAAATCATCCATTGTCAAAACATGTGTCCTAAACATCGATAAAAAAATATTTCATACCGATGCTACTACGTTACAGGATTAAAACTATTTAAGATAAGACGAACCGAAGACGAGTTCAAAGAAAAGGCCACTATTTGTGACTGTTTGCCGACTAGCGGACTGAATAATGTAGTCTCCCTGCAGACCGCAGTAGACCCTATAAACGATTTCAATAAATACATCGTCGGCTGCTGGGAAGCATTGCATTGGAGATGCTTAGAATTGGCGCATGTTTTGTATTTTTATCAATTAGTATTAAAATTTGTTCTGTGGTATAATAGCATGTTTCTACACTATATTAACAAAAGTTTCATAGGATTAGGAAAATAAGTATAGTTTTTTCGTATCAGCTGATAAGATAAGGACAACAACACTTATGAAATAAAATGTACATTTGTTAAATAATAAATATAAATTTCCCCGAAATCGCGTATAATGAACCCTTTGTATATATTCGGTTAGCAAGTATAGTTCGAAAAACTAAATCTCGACTACATCGTTACGTGAGCTTTAGTTTTATCGGGTGCATGCAAGCGAAGCCACGAGCAACAGTCAACAATATATATATTTTTTGAAATGTAATAAAATATATATACAGTAATTATTCAATATGTAGAAATTTCTTTAGGCGATAAGGCCGCCCATTAATACTACCGGATATTTCATTATTGCTTAGTTTAATTGAAATTGTATTTTAAGTGTATAATAAAGTTATAGTATATAACACAATACAGCTAAAAAAAACCTTTCATTTGGGTACCAAACACGGCATCACAAAAACTTTTTTTTTTCAGTTCATGACTATGTCCTCTAGAGGTCACATATTTAATTTAATGTGACGTCGCATACCATATTATTATTATTTGTTAATTAACTGAAACAGTTGTAACCAATAGTTAATTAAATTATATAAATTAAGTTTAAAATGTCACACACTCGTCGAAACAAATTCATTTAAATAATAATGTAATTTAAATATCAGCGGACGATTGAGATGCTTCCAACGATATCTCACTTGTCAAATTATGATAAGCAGTTTAGAAGTTATGAGGAAGTGGATGAACATACATACATACATACCGGTCATAATCACAACCCTCCTTTATGCTTTGCGTAGTCGAATAAAAAAATAGGTCAACATTGTGTTATTTGTCAACATATAAGAAATTATTTATTATGCCAATTCTCACTGGCCCCAGTGCTGTGGAATTGCCGCGATACCATCGACAGAGTATCGATGCGACACGAGCCTTACTACCTCGACTATACGAGGTAATAGTTAGTATTATACTTTGACTAAACTGTATACTATTATGAAGCGGCCACATACTGGACGAGTGGCGGGAAAAAGAGCGAGAGAAGTAGAAAGAGAAGTAGAGAGTTAGCGTTACTCGTCCTGTCTCCCGTCATCCTCCTCGCCTTCCTGCCGCTTCCGATTTTGTTCGAGTCAAAGAACCGGCGAGATAGATATATGGCAAGGCCTAAGAGGTAAAAAGGATGAACAGCGTGAGGAGAGGCACGAGTAGAGTAGTGTGTGATGTCTCGTGAATATTCGCGAATACGCTAGGAGAAGCGCGAAGCATAGTGTGACTACAGGGTAAGTAATGTAGAATTTGGTAACGAGAGTTGCTTTTGTTTGTTTGACGTAGGCTGAGTAGGTAGCCCTGGTGCTAGAGCTAGGCCATCCGAAAATCTCTAATGGATTAGGTCTTTGAACTGGAGGCTTCTTGATTTATGGCAACTGGAACCAAATGCCGAAACACGATATAGTGCGGACACCCTCCAAAGCCTGAGCAATGTTAAAAGTTGCCGGGTGAAGAAACTGAAGTACTTATTTTAGTTTCTTCATATAGGCCGAGTGGCTGGCCCTGATGTCAGAGATTCTAGGCCGCCTGTAGTAAAACCTACAGTCTAACGTGTCACCCGACCCTCGGTAGCGCACTATTGTAATTTTTCACAGTGGTACTCTTTTGCAGTCTGCCTGAGGAAATACCACACCTTTGCCAGTTGTTCAAGCGCCAAGCAGTAGTGTGAAAACATTACTATGTTTTGGATTAAAGGGCAATGTGTACATCGAAAGTACTGGGTGCAAAGAGATTTAATATCGAATATCTCAGGGTGACGAGCGCAATGCATTGCCGCGCAGAGTTTTGAACTATTGAAGTTAATAAGTAACAAGTCCTGAACTAATATAAGCAAGCGTGACTCTTACCATCAGGCGAGAAACTTGCTAGTCTCGTCACCAAGATACATTAAGAAGTATAAAAATGCCATCCATCCGAAGCATGACCGTGTCGTCCTTTTGAGCGCTACAATAATCTGACTGCCCCGGTGGCTCAGTTGGTAGTGAACCTACCTACTGTGCTTGGGGGCGTGGGTTCGATTCCCATCTAGGACAAACATTCATGTGATGAATATTTGTGTTTGTTCTATGTCTGGGTGTTAATATCTATATAAGTATGTATTTAAAAAATATCTATGTACGTATATCAGTCTCTGGCAGCCATATTACAAGCTTTGCTTAGTTTGGGGCCAGGTGACGATGTGTGCAAAAATGTCCCAGATATTTATTTATTATTATTTATTATTATTTATTATTATTTATTATTATTTATTATTATTAACTATTTATGGTGCAACCCAGCCTAAAGTTTAAGTTACCGTTATAGCTAAATTAACTATAACTTTAACCTTAATCATGAAGTTTAGTTTTATCTCTCATTTTGACCATAGTTCAAAATAAATGGTGCAACACATTTTTCTGCTTAACGGGAGTTTTAACTGCAGATAAGACTGTAGTTTAAAGTTAACCTATATGGTGCAACCCGGCCTAAGTAAATTCACTTCTGGACACCCAAATAAATGTAATTAATTACCTGTTCAAACAAAGTTACGTAACTTATTGAAATTATACAAATGAAGCTATCTATCAAGCGGCACCTCATTAACTCCGTAACTTCCTTTAAGTTTTCTACTTGTTTTAAACAAATTGGCTTTTTATTTGAACAAATTGTCGATAGCGTAGTGATTTAGTGTTTATAATCATTATTTTCTAATGTATTGATCCTATAATATGTTTAAATATAGCCCGTGTGAATGAATTTAATTTCACTTATTAACATAGAATTTTAGATTATTTATTTAATTTGGGCTTAAATTAAAAATATTTAATGGTGAATAGGATTTTGTAAAGATATATGTAAGATATTATAAAATTGATTAAATTACGAAAAGACGTAGAAGCGCAGAAAACATTTCTTGCAATTTCTTCTCTTTTTTTTTGTACGTTGCACACACATACAACGTACTATGTATAACATGAGAGCTTAATTTTAAAGCATTTTCTACCAGACAACACCGAGGTTTAAGAGCGTGAGATGTAGGCGTGCATCACAAATCATAATTAATAATTTATGCTTTTGTTTATTACGTATTAAAGGATAAGAAAATACCCGACAGCAAAATGTAGTCTGTGTCACATAAAGAGGAATCCAACGACCAGAGACTCGCCAAAAAACACGGTAACACAGTACAGACACACCAACATATTTACAAACTCCCATACACCTTAAAAACATCACTCCTTCTTGGGCTGTCGGGTAAAAAGCGTTTACGTAGCAACATCCATCTCTCCTACAATCCAATACATCTTTGTCACGTTTTTGACTTATCACGCTATCCCGAAACCATAGATTAGGTCATATAGATTCCGCACTAAGGATAAGCGAAGCGCACTACTCATCGATCAAATTACACATAAAATTCACACTCATGGGTTTTTGCAGGCGCGAGTAAACGAAACTTAAAGACTGCTTGCGGTCTTCATTTTTCCCACTCTTTTCTCTAACTTTTATGCATTTTTGTCGGAACAACAATCTCGTAATGCTTTATCTCAGGGGTGGCCAATCAGTCGATCGCGGCTAATAGTCCAGTCGATCGTGGCAAGGCAAAAACCATTAATAAAATTTATTTGTAAAAATATGTCAAACAGACGATGCAATGTCTGCTGCGCGCACCATTTTATATCATTATCATTCGCCGTTCCATCACATTATTTGTCCTTTTTTCCACGCTATTTAAGATTTTTTTCCCTTTTTAATAGAATAAAAAATAGTACATAATTGCATATAAAACAATACTATTAAATTAAATTTCAAGAAATATGTAATTGGGTTTCGCCATTAAACAGTAGATCTTGGGTCTAACCAGGTTGGCTACCCCTGCTCTATCTACTGGGGGTAATCTATGCCCTGAACTTAACACCAAACGTATTCATAAATATACTTTACTATCAATAAAATCTTGTACAATATAATAAGGATCTCCAGCAGGGGGCGACGCGGACGTGAGGTGTACTAAAATGCGCGGATTACCGTAGAATGCGTATTTTATGCGCGTCGACTCGTGCGCAGCGGTGACAGATTATTATGCGTTTTGAATGCTTCGACTGGGTGATAATAATGTCTTTGTCAAATGAAACAAAAACTGGGGCTTTGAAAAGTTATAGACATGGCTATGATTTTAATAAGATGGTGATCAGTTAGACGATAGACATATTTTATGTTTTCAGTGTACTCGCTACTATGAATAACTTGTATTAATCCTAAAATCTTGAAAAACGTCAGCGGTTCCACATAAAAATGACATTCATTCTCGACGAAATGTACCATGGAAAAGATGTTTTTTTTTTAAATCTGCCTATACTTGGAAAATGTGTGAATCCACCACTGATTATGTCCGCCATCTAACCGAATACTCAGTATGGTTTAGCGTGAGATAGAACCCCAGAGTTCTCTTATTTATTAGGAAAAAAATAATTCTTTTTTATCACGGATTATCCTAAGAATACTATTGCCAATACTTAAAAGCAATTTTCATGTTAATATTTCTTAATTTGGCGAAGAAGAAAGAACAAAAAATACAACTTTTTCGAGTTTTTTTTCTTCTCTGCCAAAATAAGAAACAATAACATGAAAATTGCTTTAAAACATCGGCAATGGTATTCTTAAGATATTCCGTGATAAAAAAGAATTATCTTCCCTGAAATTTTATGTTAAAAAAATGGTTCGAAAGTGCGAACAAGATAGCTCTATCAGGTGAGCTGGCTCTTAATACCTATTGTGTCATTCTGCAGTCGTTTTATCGTTTATAACTTCTAAGTTTTCGTAACTCTTTATTTTATTTGGTCCAAACATGCCATTTCGTCAATTTGCTAATTCATTAATACTTCGTGACAAACAATATAAGTCGCCGCCTTAACAGCTTTGCGCAAGCCCCTTAACAATATGACGAGATTTTATTTCTGGACGGTAATATTTTTCGAAGATTAATTTGATTCGCTTCAACGGCAGATGTGGCGCTGACTTTAAATTGAAATATCACTTTTGGTGCGAGTGTTTTGTTTAAAATGCTACCTTATTGCGGATGAGTGAGAGGGAAACAACATGGATTTGTTACGGGCACTGAATAAAAAATTCAAGCGAAAGCGGAATGAAGACAAGGACAAATCGGATAATGGTTGTGGCTATATTCGTGTGTCTATATTAGATCGACGATAACATGCGAATCGTTGGTCCGATATTCGTGAATTGTTGCAGGCTAGTAGTGCCTTTCAACTTAATTTTTATATTGAATACGAATACTTTTATTGAATATAGCAAAATCAGGCTCGCTGACGCTAAAAAACACCAAGTTTCGTCAAGATTGGTTGAAAAATACTACCTGCACGCGTGTACCAACCATGTAACCGGATAGATGAAAGCAAATTTTTCCAGTTGAAACTGAGACCTTTCGTTGACGTCGCTCACTTGGTCAATAATTGACCGAGCGAACAAAGCGAAGTCTTTGCAACAACGTCTTTGATGTTGGTACTCGTTAACAGATCGCATTTTTCAACTAATGCTTACTAAGCTTTGTATACAGATTCTACAAAAAAAAAAAATTAAGTTTTCTTCGACGCCATTTTTCTGTAGATTATGATAATATTTGGCAGAAACATTCGCTATTCAATTCTAAACAAGGATTTCAAATGTGAGAAAAATCGGTCAAGAAGTTGTCATGATATAAAGACTTCACGACGGACAAATTTAGATTGTGCAAAAAAGTTTATAATCGCGAACTATTTAAAAAAATATATTATTATTATGTGATTATTATATTATTGTGGTCTATCACAATAATATGCACAACTCTAGTTCCTGGAGGACACCGGGTGGCTGAACTGAGCGCATCTCGCGTAATGGGCCGGACTTCGGCCCAAGCGCAGAAAACATTCCAACGATCAACGAAACGTGTAAAATAACGTGATCAGTATATATATGATAATTCCATAACTCCATATTATACAAGGAATAATATTCTGTTGAATGTCTGTCGATGATATCTTATAATAATAAATTATATTATATTTTGAGCTGAGTAAATTCGCTTTTTTACACATAAAACGTCGAACAATGGCCCATAATGAATTAAATTTGATGAAATTAATATAAAAACTGTAACGAGGTATTGTTAACTCGTTTCACATAAATGCTGTAAAAGAAACAGCGGGACTTGGGCAGGGTCAATGTCCTGTACTTAGGTACCTAATCAATGGATCTAATTTAACCTCACATTGAAATTACTTTTAATGTTATCGCAGAAAATAAAACACGTTCTAACTTGCACGACAAATGATCTAGTTAGTATATTTGTAATGGTTATATTAAAAACGAGGGTTTCTGTAGCAGAGAAAATTCTTTCAATAATAAACATAAGCCTGACTTACTCATCTTTTCTTTTCTGTAATGAATCTGGAATCATCTGGAATCTGTCAATCAAATCAATGATTGTGGAATGAATCTGGAAGAAATCGCTTTAGGCGATAAGGCCACCCATTATACTACCGATTTTCTATTATTGTTTATATTTAAGTTTAATTGTCTTTTGGTGTATAATAAAGTTATATTGTATTGTATTGTATTGTATTGTATCTGATGGTAGATATTGAACAACTAGCCTGGTAGGAAAACTGGCTCTCAAGTTATGCTGCAGGAACACACCGCAGGTGGTGAGAGATTTTCAAATGTTAATTTTGCGCAAATAAAGCCTTTAGTTAAACCCAAGGAGAATTGCACGATCAAAAGAACACAATCGTTATATCCAGTCTTCTTATTAGCTACGAACACTAATGGACGAAGGGGAAGAATGTTCACAGCTTACAAAGAAGACGCTGCTGCTGCTATGATATCCAGTAAGTACTGCATAATTCAGGTCTGCTGCTAATGATGACGAAATAGTTTGAAAGATAAACGTTATGGGGTAACATGGAACGGTAATGCTAAGCCGAAAGGAGCTAATTGTTGACTTATTGGGAACAAATTTTATTGTATGAGAGCAACCCATACAATAAAATATTTTTTTGGCGTCGGCAATTTTTTTTTATGTGGTCATTTACCGGACAATTCTGATTGTATTTGGCAGGAACATTTGGTTCTCAATTCTAAACAGGAAAATAGAAATGGAATTCCGAATCGATCAAGGTTGTCAAGATATATAAGGTCGTGAGTTCAGTTCAGGACGATTCGATCCTGACAGACAGACAAATTAAGATTTGCAAAACAGTTTGTGCTCGATACCGAGACACAGAACTTAAATTTAAATTCTTCATGTTCGAATGAAGAATTCAATATTTTAAATTTATTGCTCAGTTCGGAATAAAATCCGGGACCTCCTGCTCATAGTAGTGCTGTTTGTAGTGGTAGGGCTCTCTTGCAGAATCCGCCTGGGGAAGTACCACACCTTTGCCAGTTATTCAACCGCCAAGCAGTAGTGTGCAAGCATTACTGTGTTCCGGATTGAAGGGCAATGTTTCCAGCGTAATTACTGGGCATACAGAGATTTAACATCTAACATCTCAGGGTGACGAGCGCAGTGCATTGCCGCGCATAGTTTTGAACTGTTGAAGTTCAAAATTCTGGGTGGCACTGAACTGTTATGGGCAAGCGTGACGCTTAACATCAGGCGAGCGGCTTGCTCGCCGCGTCACCGAGTAACATAAAAAAAAAAACAAGCTCGTATCAACTATAGGATGTTCTACCTTACCTATGTTAAGGTTGCCTGGAAGATATCGCTTTAAGCGATAAGGCCGCTAGTTGTTACAATAGTTTTAATTTTTATTTTTTTTCTTACGTACCTATACGTGATATATTTATTTTACTGAATGATGAACAAAGTAAATATCGAATAAAAACAAGCTTTTCTAGCAATACTCTCATTCAATCGGAATTTTACAGCGCCCATCTGGCAGCACCGTCTAATTACCGTCCATATTTCAAAAACAAAGCGCCGAAGACACATGTTTCAAAATTCGCGTGACAAAAACACATCGATGGCGTGTTTGCCATGTTGTGTTGTTAGTGCCAAACTATATGACCGCTCTGGTTGACCGAGCGAAGCGAAGATCTCAGAGTTTACTGGGACAAATCGGCATTTGTATGTATGTTTGTGTGTATATTTGTCCGATGATAACTTGCATACCGTTGATCCGATCTTCATGAAATTTTGTAGGCAAGTAGTTCATTTCAATACAAGTTCGTTCGAATTAAGTTCGAATATGAGCTGAATCGGTCGAGCGGTTGTGAAGATATAGAGGACGCGAGGTCTCAGTTCGCCGCGAACTACTAGTTCAATCAATTCATCAACTACAGGCTTGTAAATTGGGAAATGCTTACGCTTCCAGCCAGCCATCCGCCAACCGCACTGTGCCAGCGTAGTGAATATGGTCTAATCACCCTTCCAGGGTAGACCGATACCCCAGCAGTGGGATGTTTAAAGGCTCATACAGGTGCAGCTGTCTCTGTTTTCGGAAAGGAACAATGACTAGAGTAATCAGGTACTTTCTGGGTTATCATGCTCCATCATACACTACATCATTGCTTAACATCCAGGCAGGGTCTCAACACAAATCTAATATGAATACCTATAAAAGAAAAAAAACGTATACCGTTCTTTTTTCAATTGTACATCGTTATTTTTTTATTTTTTATTTATAGGGTTGCGTTTGACTGCCATCACGTCTGATGTTAAACGAGGATGCAGCCTACGGTGGAGCACGCTTGCCTAGAAGAAACCGATTCACTCGCGACTTGAAGACACCCAGATTATAATTATCAGGAAAAACCCAATCGGGTAGCGCATTCCACTGCTCAGTAGTTCGAATAAAGAAAGTGGAATTAAACCGTTTCGTACGAGTTTTTGGTATATCAACCATGAAACGGTGTCGCTGTTTCGAGGTCCTGGCTGTCCGATAGAAGAATGGGCAGGGAGGATTTAGATCATGCAAATCCGAAGCACACTCCCCGAAATGCATCCTATAAAATACCGAGAGGCTAGCTACCTTTCGTCGCTGACCAAGACATTATTGGTCTCTTTCTGTCTCTAAACAAGTAGGACTAGCACGGGCGCAGGGATAAAATTTTGTCCACCATATTTATCCCGCAAGAACGACACGGATGTATCAATATTCTAGCTTTGTCACGTTGACCCGAAGACAAAACGGGTGGACATAACTTTATCCCGGCACCCGTGCTAGGCCTGCAGGAAAAAAGAAAGGTTATGATAAGCTAAGGCAAGATTTTAAGGCGGCCACAAATTTTATCCCGGTGTACAGTTACTGCCATAGGACGGGGGCATTAACCCGGCTGAAATAGGCAACCTTGACCGCTCGCTGGCCCGTTTACCCCGCTTGTAAACAGCCTCCGCTTGTAAACGGATGTCTGCCGACAGATCCTTGCTGTGTAGGGAGAAATGAAGTAACAGGGCCCGTACCGTGAGATGCCTATTGCGATGATTGTTAGGTTCAGCCGACGAAGCTGCGCGACCACGAACCGTATCACCGCGCGATAAGGTGTATGGTCGCGCAGCGTTGTCGGCTGAACCTAACAATCATCGCAATAAGCATCTCACGGTACGGGCCCAGGATCATTATCAGGGCCCATATCATGATGTCCTTATTGCGATGATTGTTATGCTCAGCCTCAGACGCTGTGCGACCGTGAACCTTATCGCGCAGCGTCGATGGCTGAACCTGAACCCAGTTCTGTAATTAGAACCTATAACTTAGTTACATGGTAATTATAGTGTACGAGTATGGAGTAGGGCGAGTATACTTATAGTTAAATAGACTATGTACTTCAAACATTTTAATTATAAAAAAAAGAATCAGGAAAAATGCTATGTATGTTTAACTATTGAGAAATAAATAAATAATAAATCGTAAATATAATATGGGCTTATTTCATATCCAACTAAACCCACAAATTATCTAAAAATTGACCGCTTAGAGTATAGGAACACACAAACGTACACACTTATATAACTAAATACTCATATACTTACATTCACACCAAAAACTATGATGATGATTATAATTATAAAACGGTAAGTCCATTTAGGCCGAGTGGCCAGCAATGATTTGGCCTCCTGACTGAAGGGCTCAGTCATGACTTGTTATGGGACAAAGCGTATGCTTGGTCTTCAATTAGACAAAGGATATGTTATAGAAAATCATTGTACTCATTGTTATGGTCAATAGAAGTTTGAGTTCCGTCGCTGTTCCATAGAAGCATGTTCTTCAGTGTTCAGCCCTGGCCGAAATGTATGGAACATTGTTAAAGTTGTTTATTATAACGATGACGATGATATCTAAAGGTGTCTATACATGGCCTGACCTGACATCGTGTGAAAGGGACAGCTAGACTTGAATTTCACGGGAGCAAAAGAAACAAACTAAGGTTATAGCTTCTCCTTTTCGGTCCCCCAGAACTTTATATATAGCCATCTCTTTCACATGATGTCAGGTCAGGCCATGTATAGCCACTCTTACAACATTTTCGTCGTTTAATCGAACATCTAGTATACTAGTAGTAGTATTTTAAATATGATGTAGAAAAGAGATACAAAGTTTACGATAGTTTACGATACGATAAGTTTAAGATACAAAGGTCAATAGACAATCTTTGAGATGCTCCACCGGTGTCCCAAATCACGAAAACAAAACATATCAAATTAAGCAGGTCAATTACACCAGATCCAGAGCATTAGTCCAGATTGGCGATGTATGTGGGGGTCTGTTGTCCCATGTGGGTGTGTTCCCACGGCCGCGGGGGGCCACCGGACCACGTGGACTGGGATTTTTGACACGGGAACGATAGGACCTCCTGTAAGGTATGATACGATACGACGATACGAGATAATGGTACATAATCGTTATATGAGGATAAGAGATTATGGTACAAAGTCACACAGTCAGTGGTGGGTTGCGACAGCTCCCACACTCTTACAGTTGCAAGTTTTCGTAGATAAAGCGTGGATATCCAAAATTGCATGCTGTGTCTAACATAACGTCGTAATAAATAATAAAAATAATAATACAATTTATTATTTCTATCTGTTAATCAAATAAAATAACAAACCCTTTTTTATGAATCAACGCACAGACCAAACCGCTTATGATAGAGACGTGAACTTTGAACCTAATTACTCCTCAAATGGTCTATTTGAAGATAACACATTTTGTGAAATTACACTTCCAAGGGGTTAAAATAGACCCCCAAATAGAAATAAAACATTTTTTCATGCCAGTGAAGCTCGGTTTGAAATAAGTGTACCTATATCTCAGGATTTTTCATAAATTAACCCCTAAAGTGATGAAATGGGGTGTTGCATATACTTTGCCTAGGCGAGGGAAGCCGTGCTGGCATGGCTATGATTCATTCCGAAGCCATATATACATTAATAACAATATTAGTTCAATACTCAGTACTCAATATTAGTTGGCCGTCAGCTCCAAAATGGCAGCACCTAAACAATGTCGTCATTACAGCATCTGTCAATGGCCAGTCCAAAGATAGACATCGTTGCTGTTAATTTGCCAAGTATGTAAATTCCTTGTAGTGGAGCGCTGCAATAGTAGGAAATGTGTTAAATAAATAAATTTACGCGAATTATTACATCGCGTTCACTATAATAATATTGCAGAAATACAGACGCTCACATAAATTAGGATGAACGGATAAATTCAAACAACATAAATTATCTATGGATTAAGCGATTTATACTTGCAACTTTGTATCATAACAAATAGTACCTCTGTAGGTATTAATTGTATTGTAATAAAAGTTGCTGTTTAATTTGAAATGTAGCCTATTCAGGTGCACCGTGAGTTATAGGGACGATATTTTATTAAAATATAAATGTGAAAATGCTTGACAATGTTAAAAACGTGCATAAAAGACCTGAAACGCGAATGATGTCGACTGCGCCATCTAGTTTTGATTACATGAATCGAATTTCATTATATGGTAAATATGTGGCATATTTTAAGTGATTTTGTAAAGTGGTGTAAGTGATGTTTGACTGAATAAAAGAATAATTATTAATTTTTTTTTAGGTTTAAGTTAGTTATAAGTTTTTGATTTATTATTTTAGAATTTTTTATTTTTTTTTAAATGGATCTTTAAAGGCACCTAAGTCTAGATTTTAGTTATAGATTAAAAAAGGTTTGACTAAATAGTTTTCTTTTTACGTACAGACATGTTAGGCTATAATTAAAAATAAACATCTAAATCTAACTTAGCGCCAGCAGTTTAAGCCATATTTAAACTTGGAACGACTATTACAGCGACGACGGCCATAGACAAGTTATTTCGACTCGGTTTATTTATAAAATAGGCAAACAGAACAATTTCAGCTAGCCTCAGAAGCAAGCGCCTTGATTGTCTGGTAGTTAGTTATTGGGTGTGTGTGTGTGTAAATTTGTAAAAAATAAGTACACTGCACCTGTTATGGCCTAAATATGTTTTCCATCGAGTGGATGATTCACAGCATTCACTTGATTTGCTCTATTATGCCAGCTCGTTGGGATATTTAGAAACAAGTTAACATTGGTTGAAAAATACGACCTCTACGCGAGTAAGTACCAACATACGGACAGATGAAAGCAAATTTCACCAGTTAAAACTGAGACCTTTCGTTCGCTTCGCTCACTTGGTCAATTATAGTATAATACTTATAATATTTACTTATTTGGTTATATATATATATATATACACACGCTACGTTTCCAATCAAAGCAAATTCAGTGAAATATTATGTTACAAAGCTAGCATACATACTAAATAATATTATAATATACTAGCGACCCGCCCCGGCTTCGTACGGATGTAATTTAGAAAGAAAAAAGAGATGAAAATGTGAAGCTGCTTTCTTTTTCATACATAAACTTTCCGTGAAAAACTATCTTCTTGATGGAGAAAACCGCATCAAAATCCGTCGCGTGGTTTATGAGGAAAGCGCGGAAAGCGACTAATTTTTATACTATGTAGATTGATATATGAATTATTATTTTGTATTATATTTCCTTGGTAACTTAGTCAAAAAAACCTAGATACTTAATCACACAAATGTTCGTTCTTCAAACTTTGTTCCAACTTATGACACGAAGGACTCGTAATAAAACTTAAAATAAACACAGCAAACTCCGTCCGAGTGTCTCGGCAAAGTTTTTGAAGCGATTGCTGCGATATTTTAGTGTTTATTCGCCTGCGATGTAGTTTTGGTTGGCTCTCGCTGCCGTGTTATATCCCAACTTCGTCTGGAGCGTAGCTTGTTTCCACTATCAGATCCTTACTCAAATAGTATAAAATCTATCTTATCTTGTCTATATCCTAATACTAGTAGTGCGCGCTGAACTAAGATCTCGCGATCCCTCGACCGATTCAGCTCATATTCGAACTTGAAAATTGTATTGAAATTAACTACTTGCCTACAAAATTTCATGAAGATTGGATCAACGGTTCATAGTCATAGTCATTTAATTCGTAAAGCCAATTTAAATGTCAAACTTAATAGATAAAATCATATTTTGGCATACTTAATGTATGTAAATTAAATTAAATTTTAATCATTTAACTTAAAAATTTATTAAATTCGTCATGCTTGCTCAATAAACCAACGTTGTAGACGTGTTTTAAGGCTTTGGAGGCTGGAAGCTATAGTAACTTGTTCTGGGAGGTGATTGTATACATCGGGATTCGGGGCCCATGTCATGAGTAAGCTTGGCCGACTTGGTCAATGTTTGCCTGATGTTGGCGAGATGATCCGCAGTGCTTGTGGGGTGGTCATGGTACCTACTGCGTAACTCTTAAGAGTCCAGGGCTGCTAGTCTCGACTTTTCGCTATGCACTTTGCGACCGAATTCGGTCGCTATGACGCAAAATTCAACGCTATTTTTGCGTTTTTTCAGAACAATTAGTGTTCGATGTCGAGTTTTGCGTCATAGCGACCGAAGTCGGTCGCTATGATGCAAAATTCAACGCTTTGTTTGCGTTTTTTCGGTATCAATTCGTGTTCGTTGTCGAATTTTTGCGTCATAGCGACCGAATTCGGTCGCAAAGTGCTGTAGCGAAAAGTCGAGACTAGCGCCCCTGGTTTATTCTCCTGTAATATAATTATAGATGGCAGCGTAATAATTCTTAAGCTCTTGAAGTAAGGTTTTGCATGGGTGTCCTGATCCACTCCCACAATAGCTCGCACGGCGCGCTCGCAAGCTATCATCGGACAAATAGACACACAAACATACAAACATACATACAAATGCAGATTTGTCACGGCTAAGCGGCTGAACGGATCGAGCTGAATTTTCGCATAGATATAACGGACATAGGCTACTTTTTTTTGTAGGTCCACGCGAACGAAGTCGGTGGTAACAACTAGTTTAATATATAAATCAATTGCCGTTCGCTATTCTCGCAAAAACTCGAAAATGGCTCGTCCGTTTTTTTTGTTTTTTTCTCCTGGTGTGGATTAGGAAAAATGAATACACTCGGATGAAACCGCGGGGGGCAGCTAGTCTATAATCAAAGTACGTACAAAATATTAAGTCCACAAACTTTTTCACTAAATGAATGAAGCAGTCGGCTTGCCTGAAAGTTAGTGATTGCACTTTTTTAAATCAATTGTTAGGGCGTTAGTACACTTGAAAACTGACACTGGACCAAAGAGAGGAAATGAGAGGAAACTATATCTAGATAGATATAGTTTCCTCTTTCTCTCTCATTTAATATAGGCCCGGCGGTTGTCAAGAGCGAACCCAATCTGCAGACCCTCATCTGCATGTTTCTTAGTGCTTTAACTAAGTTTTTCTTATAGCAAAGACATAATTAACTACTATCATTTTATTTTCAGGGGCCCCGACGCAAATAATCACCGACAAATAGAACTAGTTTAATACACAAATATTTCTATAAAATGTTTTCAATGACGCATAATAGTTATTTTTCCAACAAGAGAGTGAGAGAGTGCTTAACTATTTGTGTTTGAGTGTCGAGTTTGAGGCCCGAGCAAGTAAAAGATGCTATAATTAAAACACAGGGTAGGATTCTGAATTAAAATCGCTCGCTTCCCTTGTGATTCAAACGTATCAAACGATTTTAAGTTATAATCCTGCTGGGGCACTATTTTTAAATCGCTCGTATGATATTTGGTACGAAAGTAACATGCGAAATCATGCTAAACGACTATTGAACAAAAGCCGCATTTTTTAATAATCGTATGACTCGCTAACGCAACGAGTGGTTTGAACCAATCGATTTTGCTTTCTTTCAATAGAAAATCTTTCATTTCGCATGTAGAGCCTCTGAGCGCTGCGAGGGATTCAAAATCAAAGGAAACAAAAAACTTTAATATCGCGTGATATATACAACATTTCAACGCGGCCCAACCAGTGTACACGATTTTTGCAAGACACACGCACACATCAATATTTCACGCACACCATGATCGCACGATTCGCATGTAAAGAACACACCACTACAATCGTAAAATTAGTCGAAATTATTAGGTTGAAAAATGGCATTTCCTAGCCATGAACATTTTAAATTATCGACTTTGCGTTACTAGCGTTAAAAATCCCTAACTAAAGGCCTCGCTACATGGCCTGACCTGACACCGTGTGAAAGGGACAGCTAAATTTGAATTTCACGGGAGCAAAAGAAACAAACTATGAAGGTTATAGCTTCTCCCTTTCGCTCCCCCAGAAACTTATATATAGCCATCTCTTTCAAAGGATGTCAGGTCAGGCCATATGTAGACACCCTAAACCTGGTGGATGCTTTTGTCTCAATTTAAATTGGCTCAATGATTTATAGATCCATTCTGCCCGTCAGTAGGCACGTTTTTTAAGCTTCGACCAAAGTAAAATGAATGGACGGGCCCAAGTAAGAGAATATTAAAGGCTTTAAAGTAGGCGCCGGCGCTCACCTTGGTTTAGTCTCTCAGTATGTGAAAAGTGCAAGTGTATTGACGAACGTACGTCTCATACTTTACAAATTAACAAACAAATAAACTCAAAAATATACCTTGATATTATATTTTAATATTACATATATCTCTTTTTACGTTCGATTAATTATTAATTTAATTCCGAAGCTCGATTGTTTTGACTGGTTGTTTTTAAGGAAGTTGAGTGGTTGGTTACTTTGGTCGAAGTTTTTACGTAGATAATAATTCGTATAAGTCGTGCTTGTTCCAAATTCAAAATGTTTTTATTCCCTAGTGACGAAAAGAGCGTTTTATTCACTGTTATCGATGAATGAATCAAATGTCCCTTTAAAAAAAAATCTTTTTGGATTTAAAGTGGAAGAACATCTTTTACATATTCTTTATCAGACAGTAAGCAGTGGAAACGTACACCGCTCCGCATTAGTATGCAAAAGCTCCGCCGTTGCAGCACGACCAAAGTTTACTGTTAGCTAGCGCATCTCCGCTGCCGACTGTAGTCTAAAACTGTTATTAAATAGGATAACAGTGCAATTTATCTACCTACTTGCCTGCTTTGGATTAGGAGCGCTTACTTCATTGCAATGTCAGAAATAGCGCGTCATTCGGATCCTACCGGCACGAAGCATTTCATAAAATAACTTTTGTACGGTCAAATGCAAAAAAAATAATAATAAGATTAATAAAAAAATAGTAGATTGTTTCTTTTATTTTTTTTGGTTATTACTTAACGTTTAAGCTTTGTTTTTATTTAATTTTGTATTTGCTGCTTGACAAAAATTGTTTTCTGTTTTGTATTACTATTGATATGTAGGACAAAATATAATATAATTTAATTTTGTGTTCTAATTGTAATTGAATTTCTTTTTATGTGGAATCTGGAGTATTCTTTGTAGTCTGAATTAAATGATTTGAATTTGAATTAATTTTGTTTTGTTGTAGTGATAAATATAAACGGTTGTCCTTGTCGATTGTCAACAAACTAACGTGTGTGAGGATTGAGAGCCTAAACTGGAATTTGCGAAATATATCCAAGGCTTTATACTAAGCCTACGTCGAAAAAAAAAGTTTGCGTGTTGCTATATTAAAACCTGTAGCCTTAATAGCTTAACAGAATCCTCTGTATGGAGTGACATGGACTACTTTACAGTTAGGATTTTTGATTTCATTTCATAATTTTTAAAAGATATAAAATAGATGATTATGTAGGAACTGTCAACTATTTCTATGGTGTGTGTATATATCAGATGAAAACAGTTGTGGTAGTCAATAGCGTAAATTCTTTATACTGTGTGTTTTTAGTTTTTTAATATTTTAATATGTATTTTTGTCATGAATAAAATTCTGAATTTTCTGTATTTCATTTCAAGTTAAAAAGCTAGTTTGAATCGATTCCCCAGCGGTTCGCACGCCCGACTGGTCAAAAAGTGGCCACAATGACCTCGACATAATTAAATTATTCTATTCGCGTGTGACAAACAAACCCATGGGAACGGTAGTGAATCATTCTGGGACCGATTGTGACCTGGTTCATTTGAATATTTCGCAGGGCCATAAAAAACGTCGCATTGATCATTGGATTGGACCATTCATCTCGAAATACAAAACTAATGATTTTTCTCCCAAAACAATAGTAATTAGGTACATTCTTCACCGAGGGGAGGAAGTGACCTATTACCATCGATTGTGTAGACGAGTTGGAAATCTCACTTTCTTCCGAGTGATACATTAGTGTATTTAGCACAACAAATTGAAGCTTAGATATTTAATAAATCAAAAGCAAGCAATAGCAAATTATAGTAGTTTTTAAGCAGCCTGTATTATTTTGGCGAAACTATTAAAAACTTTTTGTTTTTTGGCAATATTACAGACATACAGCTATTACCAAGAATTTGGTGACAAACACTATTTGCATTTTGCATTATTACCGATGTATAAATATAAATAAAATAAAAACAGGGTATTAATAATGGATTTTCATATAGTTTTTCTGCCCGCATAGATTTTGACACAGTTTTTCTGCTCATATTTTAACGACCGTAATGACGTAGTTTCCTCCTCATTTTTAAAGACGTGTTGTACTGTGTGTGTAGTGTGTACTTTCCGAGAATGTGTAGTATAAAAACATTTAAATTAGTGCTTTTGAAAGTTTGTATGGTAGCTCGTCTTTTTAGGGTTCCGTAGTACTACAAGAAACCCTTATAAGTTCGCTATGTCCGTCTGTCTGTCTGTCTCTCTGTTTTTTTTTTTTTTTTTTTTTTTTTATCTTACTTGGTGACGAGACGAGCAAGTCGCTCACCTGATGTTAAGCGTCACGCTTGCCCATAACAGTTCAGTGCCACCCAGAATTTTGAACTTCAACAGTTCAAAACAATGCGCGGCAATGCATTGCGCTCGTCACCCTGAGATGTTAGATGTTTAATCTCTGTATGCCCAGTAATTACGCTGGTAACATTGCCCTTCAATCCGGAACACAGTAATGCTTGCACACTACTGCTTGGCGGTTGAATAACTGGCAAAGGTGTGG
This sequence comes from Apocheima hispidaria, assembly GCA_947579745.1. Taxonomy (NCBI): domain Eukaryota; kingdom Metazoa; phylum Arthropoda; class Insecta; order Lepidoptera; family Geometridae; genus Apocheima; species Apocheima hispidaria. Next base: position 4,494,555 of record OX388165.1, on the reverse strand, counting down.
TACTTCCACAGGCGGACTCTGCAAGAGAGCCCTACCACTACAAAAAGCTGTGCAGCCTTATAGCTTCCAAAGTTTTAAGCGCTTATGCATGAAATTTTGCACCACTATAGTCTAAATGTCTCTGTACCCTATCATGAAGTGTCATTGAACAGGCTTTTTTAATGTGACAATTTAGAAAAAATAAAAATATCATAATTGTATATTAACAAAATTTATGTAAAGTGTGGATAAAAAAATATTTTCACATATCCCCCACATGTTTGGTAGCATTGAATAGGTCTTTTAAAATGAAGTTAAGGTTTGCTACACCATTTTTGTATCAGACGTACCGTTTGCGAAATATGGGCCGACAAAGTTGCTTCCAATGTGTCCCCCCCCCCCGCCGTTTCTAAACTATGCATCTCAGAAACTTGTTATCTTCCATATTGGTAGACGTATGTAGAAACTTTCTTTTCAAATAATTTCGGGCAACATCTGATACTGACTTTTTGAGATAAGCGGAAAAAACGGATAAATACTCAAACGTCCTACGCACTTACGGAACCCTACTAAGCACGTCCCGACATATTCTTAACAAGTTTTTTTACTATGTAGTTGTAATGGCAAAGGCCGAGGTCGTATGTCGCGAGCATCTGCTAGTTTTGAATTAAAAAGAAATACCATTTTAAAAGCTGTCACGGTAACATCCGTAAACTATTTAATATGTGTCAATGTCACAGTCTTAACATCTAGACTGCATGTGAATATTATTTCCTACGACTAAAGACGCCGCCAACCAGACTACTTGTATGTAGACAGACAGAGAGACATATAGAGAGTTGCATTCGAATTTACAATATTAGTTAGGATAAGTACTAAACTGATCCAATCAAGCTTATCTGATTATGGTTGTAGCTTCATTTGTCGGTCGGTTGATTCTCATTTCTGTTCGTTTGAAAGCTTTATATGCAACTAAGTGACGAGACGAGCTTACGCTTGAGATCACGCTTGCCATATCAGCTCAGAATTTTGAAATTTAGCAGTTGAAATCCACACGCGGCAATGCATTGAGTTATTACTGGTAACATTGCCATTCAATTCAGAACACAGTAATGCTTACACGTTACTGCTTAGTGGTTTAATAACATGCAGGTAGTTTTGTTTTGTAGTGGTAGGGCTCTCTTGCAGAGTCCGCCTGGGGAATTACCACACCTTTGCCAGTTATTCAACCGCCAAGCAGTAGTGTGCAAGCATTACTGTGTTCCGGATTGAAGGGCAATGTTTCCATCGTAATTACTGGGCATACAGAAATTTAACATCTAACATCTCAGGGTGACGAGCGCAGTGCATTGCCGCGCATAGTTTTGAACTGTTGAAGTTCAAAACTCTTGGTGGCACTGAACTGCAATGGGAAAGCGTGGCGCTTAACATCAGGTGAGCGACTTGCTCGTCTCGTCACCGAGTAACATAAAAATAATAATAAAAAAATGCAGAAGTCTGGTACTTCCCCTGACGGACTCGGATAAAGAGTCTTACAAAATTAAATAAGTTTTTGTGGAGAAAAATATTATTCCAGACAAGCTTTTATAAATTCCGTCATTGGTACTGTAAGCTGATCAAAATGAGTCCAAGCCCCATCAATCTACTGTTTTACTGAGAAGTTCCGTTTTCCACCTTCCGTATCCATCATCAGATCAGCTCGCTGTCAAAATATTGTATTGTCATCTGAACTTGACAGGCATGCAAAATTTTAACTCAATTCAAAACACCAGGGTGTGAATACCAGGGCCCGTACCGTGAGGTCCTTATCGCCGCGCGATAAGGAGTATGGTCGCGATGCTTCGTCGAGGGCCTAACAATCATCGCAATAAGGACCTCACGGTAATACCCCGGGGGCGCTAGTCTCGACTTTTCGCTACAGCACTTTGCGCCGAATTCGGTCGCTATGACACAAAAATTCGACAACGAACACGAATTGTTAACGAAAAAACGCAAACATAGCGTTGAATTTTGCGTCATAGCGACCGAATTCGGTCGCAAAGTGTCGTAGCGAAAAGTCGAGACTAGCGCCCCAGGTCAAAAATTGAGTTGCAATATTTGACCTTAACACACACACAAACATTGCAAGTTAAATAAAAATACTTGTAAAATACTAGGTATGATAATTGAGATATCAAAGCTTATTTTGTGCATTCCAGACTTATTTGACACATCAGTGGCTGCCAACAAAGCAGGTAATGGCCCATTATGGCCACAGTACTACACTAGGTGAATCGCGTCTGGGGTTAGTCCACTTGTCCACGCTCTTTGACCACCGTGCGATGTGGTGTCCATTGTGTTTTTGATCAAATGCTATTGATGTAGTGAAAATCGATTTAGTAAATTTTGTGATCATTTCGTGAACTAATGCCAATATTTTCTTATTATATAGTGTTAGTGCTTAGGCTTATGGACCCTAAATGGGTTGCGGCCATTATATATAGTACTTTAATACAAATAGTCATCCAAACTAATATAATAAATGCCAAAGTGACTCCGTTTCTCTGTCTGTCTGTCTGGGTGTTTGTCGCGTTATCATGTCTAAGCAACGGCTGAACGGACCGACCTGGTTCTCTCTCTGTCTCGTTCGCACTTTATCAACATCTCTAATATAAATAAAACAGAAAAAAAAAAAAAAAATTGTCTTTGACTTTAGAATACCATTGCCAAATCTTTTACAACAATTTTCGTGTTATTCTTTTTTTCGGCTCGAGAAAATGCAAAAAAAAAACAAAAAAAAAAATCTTTTCCGGCGCCAAAAGAAAAAGATAATAACATGAAAATTGTTATAAAACATTGGCAACGGTATTTTAAAGTTAATGAAAAGATTTTTTTTTTAAATTCTTCTCTGTTAATAAATGGGTACAGGCGACGGTGGTCTCCTTGGTTCTCGGAGACGAACAATTTTTTTTGTGGGTCCCCGAACGAAGTCACGTTTAACAGCTAACGTTTAATTATTTTTTTCAATCCACCTGTACTACTTACCTGTATTGTACCTACTTATGTAAAGCTAGTACAATCGGTAAAGATGTTTTCCATTCTTCATCCAACCTCTCGTTTGCACTGTTAACGATCAGGAGTTACCCCGTAAAAGCAGTTGATCGCGCATGACAAAAAAATCTTATCAAAATATTATATTATGGACGAAGTCATTATTCGCGCTTGGGATTGGCCGACGATCAAAGGCGATCCGATAGGCGAGTTTACGCTATTTTGCCAGCGAAGTAATTATTTTGCACGTAATATTTTCGCGAGTGGAAGCTGCGATCTGACATTTGTTGTTATTACGTCTGTGGCTATGTAATTTAAATTTACAATACGACATATTGGCTAGTAACGAAAAAACATTGCACTGTCGGAAGAAGGTGGCGTCATTAGCTACGAGAGCGCGTGGCAGTGGCAGCATCATCCTAAAACCCGTAGCAGAGAATCCCTTCTCGCCTCTATTTCGACATTTTGTGCTTACGATGGTCAGGAAGGTACCTACTACGGAGTTTGAAATCGTCTGCACAAGATGCTTGAATAAGATTAAATATACAGGGTACTAAGCAAAGTGTAAGCTAAGCCCAAAAGGGCTCACTCATGATTGTGAACAACTCATACTATGGAACCAACCGTGAAATCTCGCAAAAAGCAGCTGTTCCATACATTAATTTTGCCAAGTGACTTTGACATTTTCTATGGAAATTTTCATTTCAATTTCATTTTCTGTTCTCAAAAGCTAATATTCAATCTCGTTTCGAAAAAAATGTCGAACTTCGAGATTTCTTATTCTCAACGCTGTCTTTCGAGATGAGCTATCGACGGCTAGCATGCGAGATCCATCGAGTGGTCGGAGGCAATCGAGATGAGAGACAGCCGAGATCGGAATCTCGAAATTGACATCAATTTGTCATATCTCCGAATAGAGGCCCAGCTCATATTTTATTTCTTAATTTCAGGGTTGTTACTAAAAATTGTTCATGATTTTTTTTCTCTTCGTTTTTGGCTCCACACGTTGTGTATTTAGCCAGTGTCAAGTAATGTAATATTTGAAGTGAAGACAATTATTTCACATTTATAATAAGTCTCCACTCAGAGTCAAGTCACAGTTAAGTCCACGTCATGCTCCAGTAAAGTGGTAGAGACTTTACTAGAGGTTTCTCTGGAGTTTTCGAAACAACACGAAGAGACACGTTTCACAACATTATACTATTCACCAACGTGCACGTTTACGAACACTTAATGGATAAAAAAATACTCGAAAAAACACAAGTTTTAGAAAATAATACAATGACGTGACATGACGTCTTCACGTTGCCGTCAAAACTCCCATTTTTCATGTTGATGAGTTCTATGAATCCTTTTCGGCTTGCCATACCCTTTCCTTGTAGCCTTGTAATTGTCCGACGACAGCAAGTAAACTGTTGATCCAATCTTAATTAAATTTTGAAGGCTAGTTCATTTCAAAACAATGTTAAATTCCTAATGAGCAAAATCGTCTATGTCTAATATGTCTAGAGGTTGTGAAATAGGCCGTGAGGTCTCTGTTAAGCGCAAGCTACTACTTATTTCACATAAGTAATTATGTCAGAAACTCGAAACTCTAAATAAATAGATAAGTCAATATCAATATCTACGTCAATAGGTAATTGTCGTAGCAAATCTATTACAAGCAATCGCTTAAATTATTTAAGGTGGGTTTTTCGTACTGCGTTAAGCAATCTACAAAAACTAATAATTATGCGCAAATTTTAATCGGTCGATATTTCGAGAAGGCTATGATTAGAGTTTGGTTGAAACGTGTTAACCAAGTACCGGTGCCGGTGTTGCTCAACAACACTCCATAGGTGATGGTGGAGGCCGTGTTTGCTAAACCTAACGATGTCGTTGCGTTGCAACATTTGGTTGTGGACATAGCAACTGACTCCGCCAGGTATGCTAATCACGTTGGTGACACCAGCTAATGTCATCAGCGTGCAAAAGCAAGAGCTGAATACGTAATTCAAACACGTTAGACAAAGACGACAAGATGGCGGAAAGTGACGTAAGCTGGTGACACCTCATGGAATGCCAGCAGTGCTACGGTCAGCTGACTGAGACGTCCTATCTATCTATATAAAAGGAGAAGCCCTTTCAAGGAATCAACGCACAGACCAAACCGCTAATGATAGGGACGTGAAATTTGAATGCAATACTCCTCAAAGGGTCTAGGAGAACAGTAAGAACGTTCGCTAATTAAACTCGGATTGTGTACTCAACATAAAAATAAAGAAAGGCATGTCTTAAGATTTTCCGAAAATCAACCCCTGAAGAGGTGAAATTGGCTTTTGAAATTACTGCCTATGCGATCGAAGCCGTTCGGGCATGCCAGTAATGTATATATAAAATCAGCACGGATCCAGCAATAATCATTTTTCAAAGAAATTAAATAAATAACAATATTTTTCTAAAACTCTAGAAACCTTAATAACTTTCTACTAAATAACTTTCTTTCTACAGTTTCATCGCATAATGCGTTAGTAGTAAGTAATTTTTGGTATTATAGGAAAAGTACTGTTACGAGTACCATTATTAATGATAACATACAATCATAAAATCACATAATCTATTGATATCTGTATACATAAAAAACAAAACTATTTCTGGGAATCAAAGCACAGATCAAACCGCTTATGATAGAGACCTGTAATTTGGACCCAATAAGGGTCTATTTTACCCCTTAAAGGGGTACAATGGACCCAATATGGAAATAAAAACCTTATTTCATGCTAAGCCAATGAAACTCAGTTTGTGTACTTACTATGTCTCAGGAATTTTCAAAAATCAACCCCTAAAGAGGTGAAATGGGGTATTTAATTTAATGTAGCCTCTGCGAGCGAAGCCGTGCGGGTAAGCTAGTTACGTATTTAAAACGATACGTGCGATACGCAGCAGCTAATGTACGTTCGGTTGGCACTCAGTGGACGGTATGAACGTCATTCAATTCTGTAACACATAGTACCCAGTTCACAATATGAAAACCAAAATTGAGGATGCGTCTTCATCGCAATAAGTTACCACTAGGTCATCACGTAACTCATGAAGTAAGTAGTTATAGCTAGTTATTTTTATACAAAGTGCTGAAAACAAGCGTACGGTCCGCCTGATAGTAAGCTATTACCGTCGCATTGGACACCAACAACATTAGTATAAAACACTTATGGTACAAAGAAAGGTGGATCGGCCGCTTGTGGCACACAAGCGGCCGATCCAACCAAAATAAGCGGTAACCGCCGCCTGTGGATACCTGCAATATAGTTAACACTAATTTAAAATCGCATCAACGAAACTGTCCCCTAAATCCTTGAGGCTTGAAGTCATAATCAAAATGAACACTCTTGAGCACTGATTCTTGCAACGCTGCGTGCAACAGTCGTTTCGTTGCAACACGCGTCTTTGCTTGGGCAACTTGGCTAGTGTGAACACGGAGGCTGGTGTGTGTAAACGTGTGATGGATCGGTTGTGTTTGTTCCTGGTGCTGTGCTTCGGGGTGTACAGTAGCTGGCAGCTGCTCCCGTTGCGTAAGTAGAGTATAAGGGCCGGTACTCACCAAAGCTGCAAAGAAATAGGCTGGTGACAAGTCATATTAAAAACTTGATTTCAAAATCTTGCCTATGTCATTCCAGACAAAGAGGAATCTAACTAAAACATATCCGTCCTGTAGCCGTTTAGGCTTATATAGGAATTCACAAACATACATACTTACAAAGTTACGTATACCCCGAAAACATAACCGTCTTTGGCAATCGGGTTAAAATCCGGGTAAACAAAAAACGAACGAAATGTAAATCGATACATTTTTTTTTAGTAATATATTGAATCCCAGTTTTGATAAATTCTCGCCCAATACAAAATTATGCTGGTTCCGCTTACATAGTTCGTTTTTTTTTTTAAGAATAAAAAAGACACGATGCCGCCGTTTCTTTAAAAAATTTGCCATTTCGTCGTCTCTTCCCATAAGCTTGGTGGTTACCGGCCCTAATCTTGGATTCAGAAGTTAGGTTTTGATTGTGAAATATTTTACTTCACTCGTAATATTACAAACATTGACACTGGCTAAATAAACTGTGTCGAGCCAAAATATATGAGAAAAACTATCTAGGGCTCGAAAGCGTAGCGATAGATTATTAAAGGGGCCCGATGGCACTAACATTGTTATTAATAAACTAAATATAAGTAACTACGTTTGAATTAGTTAATAATAAGCAAAAAAATAGTATTCACGGGATATTTACCAAGATTTTTTTTTGTCTACCTGTGACATGGCGCTTGCAAAAGTGCCGAAATATCGGGAATTTAATTAAACATTAGAAGAAAATGAAATGGTCGTCAGTGACGGCAATTCTAAGCTCTAAACTAAAGCAGGTACAATACTAAACCTGTCTACGTCTTTTTCATTCCAGTCCAAAAAAAAACAATATTAAAGTTGCCAGAGACTGGGCGTTGTAGTTGTATTAGTAGGGCTCTCTTGCAGAGTCCGCCTGGCGAAGTACCACACCTTTGCCAGTTATTCAACCGCCAAGCAGTAGTGCGCAAGCATTACTGTATTCCGGATTGAAGGATAATGTTTCCAGCGTAATTACTGTGCATACAGAGATTTTACATCTAACATCTCAGGGTGACGAGCGCAGTGCATCGCCGCGCATAGTTTTGAACTGTTGAAGTTCAAAATTCTGGGTGGCACTGAACTGCTATGGGCAAGCGTGACGCTTAACATCAGGTGAGCGACTTGCTCGTCTCGTAACCAAGTAACATAAAAAAAAAGTTGTATGACAAGTCTATGAACCAATATCGATACCGTTTGTGTGCTGCAAAATCAGACATGGCAGTTTTGAGAAAAATAATATATTTTTTAGTATATAAGTATGTTTTAAATAAATTTATGCGGTTGTGGTTAAAAGCCTAGCCTGTTAAACATTTAAAACAGCTTAACGTTAAATGTTGAGTGAAGTTTTGGCGGTAAAGAAGTCATTTCGCGTCATTGTATTATTTTCCGTTACTTTTGTTAGTTCAAGTGTTAATGTGTAAAAATGGTGGATTTATAATTAATTAAGTTTATTAGTTAGTTGTGAATAGTATAATGATGTTAGCGTGAATTTTCGTATTGTTTCCAAAACTCCATAGAATACTCTAGAAAGGCCTCCGCACTACTTACTGTAGCATGACTTGACTTACTTTGATTGAATTAGACTGTGACTGACACTAGAATAATTTACTAAACTTGAAATATTACAAAACTTGACACTGGGTAAAATACACAACGTGTAGAACCAAAATACAAGAAAAAAAAGTGTTTTAAGTGACGGTATGCAGGCCTAGCACGGGCGCCGGGATAAAATGTTGTCCACCATATTTATCCCGCGAGAACGAGACGGATGTATCCATATTCTAGCTTTGTCACGTTGACGCGAAGACAAAACGGGTGGACATAACACTGCTGGGCCCCTATTCGGAGAAATGACATTTTATCTCGGTCACTGTCTCTCTAATTTAGAATTTAATGGGAGTGAGAGTGACCGAGATAAAATGTCATATCTCCGAATAGGGTCCCTGGTCGAAGATACCTGACTGACTGAGGTATCAATGCAACTAAATGCTTAAAAAAACTCATAACTGCCAGGTCAGATTTTAATGTTTTTTGCACAAAGGCATATCTGAGATTTGGTTGGTACTCTATCCATGCAAATATGTCTAGGTACCGCACCACTATAACTACATAGGCAAAAGTGGCTAATAAATCGTAATGCCACTTTTGCCCACAGTTGTTTAGAAAATGGCTCTGCAAAATCGACATAATGGAGTCGATTCTGTTTTACCACTCACTATACTAAACTAATCTGATAGGACTAAAATTATAATGGTAAATAATTTTCGATTCAATATGTAAGGAAAGGATGGCAAACATTTTTGAGCTGTCAAATTTTATTTCGTTTAATGGCACAACAGAATCAACATCATTAAATTATTTTGCAATGTATAGCACCGGTAATGAATATGTTATGGACAAAGTGATTAATAAGGCATTATATATAATGTCCAATATAATTAGACAATGTGCTATTAACTACTGAAGTTATTAAACTGGCTGGGCATTTTATTTTGGCACATTAAATTTTTTAGAAAATCTATACCTATGCACGAAATATGATCTTAATTTTAACAATAATTTAACTAGGTATGGCACGTTATTCATTTAAAAGTAATCAGACTTATAATTCTCAGTAAACCAGAAAAAAAATGAAAACCTCCAATAATTATTTATTGGAACAGGTACCACTGTGATGGCATTTTTAATTGCAAAGTATTTTTCTTATACGGCACTGCATTATTATTAGATTCTGTCATGTCTTCCACACTAAGATGCCATTCTAACACACGCTCTTAGTAAAATCTCTGTCCCCGAAATATTTTTCAGACAAATAAACTTTTCGTTGTGAGTAGTTGTTACAAGTTCCTCGGGCTCCCAACGTCCATAACAATACATCATTTTATCGATGTATATATTTCATAATATGGAAGTTCTTCATAATAAGCTTAATGTTATAATGTTTAACAACTACGTAAGTTTCTTTTTAGTTAATTCATTCTGTTTGTTTTTTAAATAGTTAGAATTATTATTTATTTTCTGGCAACTATTTTTGAGATAGCAAAGCGAGGGTAGCACGAAGGATTTATTGTGATTGGAGCGATGAGAACGTTAAATGACGTCTTGAAAATGTATTAGCGTTTCTATTCCATCGTCGCCTGGACCAACGCCATAACATAGTAAATCGATTTCTTGAATACAAATTGGTTGAAAGTACCATAGATGAGCACGAGTTCCCAATTTATAATGGCTAGAGTTTATTACTTCGGTAAATCCCACCGATATTATCGACCAATATTATCGAATTGGCCAACACCACGTAGCATTATTACTAAATTACTGATAAAAATTAATTTAAAAATGATTATTAATCACATTGTCCAATTTCACTAGTCATTATACATAATGCTCAGACATTCTTAAGAATCCTTAATCACTTTGTCCATAACAAATACACAAGCACGGTTTTTAAGTAATTATTATTTTATAATGATATGAACAAAATTAAAATTACGCTCTGGATCACTGCTCTATGTGAGGACGACTGCTATTTGATACAATCAGTCCTCCCACAGATCCTAATCCTAAGGTATATACATTGTCGCCCATAGGCAAGTGACCGCCCGAAAAGGGCTTATAGTATTCATCATTATGAACTACTTTTAGACTTTCAAAGACACTCGACATTTTTTTTTCGATTACAGGGTTGGTCCCATATTAAAAGTTGTTCATATTGATGAGTACTATACGCTCTTTACGGGCGGTCACTTGCCGATGGACGACAATGTATATACCTTAGGATCTGTGGGAGGACTGATGGTCACTTGCCGATGGGCGACATTGTATATTTATTATTTAAACTAACTAATAATAATGGTACCCATTTACAAAATAAAAAATTAATAGTGCTTCAATGATTTTAGCAATGTCATATCCTGCTACTGCTTCAGTACACAGTACAGGGCCCTACCGTGAGGTGGTTATTGCGATGATTGGTTCAGCTGACGACGCTGCGCGACCATACACCTTACCTTTTTTGTCGCACTGGACATTACAGCGACAACTGAACATAATTATATATTATTCTTTCCCATCATTATAATTTATTTATTTTGTGAAGTTGGTGTTGTAGTGTTTTGTGCGTAAAATAAATCTTTCTTTCTTTCTTCTTTCTTATCGTGCGGCGATACGGGTCGTGGTCGCGCAGCGTCATTGGCTGAACCTAACAACCATCGCAATAACCACCTCACGGTACGATCCCAGGAATTTGTATTAAAAGTAGATTATAAGTTATAACTAAGCACGAGTATGTTAAAACTAATCGTACTTGAATCTACAAAAGGGTTTCACGAAAGCGAAACTGGAAATCATCTAGTAATTTATTTAACCGAGCATTTATAACTCGCAAATCAACAACTTTATGCGTAATTGTTGAATACGAGTTTTAATTAAATACTGGTTTGCATTGATCTCATTTTCAATATCTTTTTTTTCTTTTTTACCCGATATTCGAAGCAGGAGGGTAATGTTTTGGAGTATATGTAAGTATGTATGTAAATAATATCATCATCATCATCATCAGCCAGAAGACGTCCACAGCTCCCCCTTATATTATATATTTATCTAAATATATTTATGTAAATAATATATGCATGTATAAATGTATGTTTTTATGTGCGTATATACCTCCTGTAGTCTAAATAACGAGTCAAGAAACGAATTGTAACGAGTCAAGTGTCGTTGGATTCCTATTTACGTGCCGAGTGACAGGCTACATTTAGCAGTCGGGTTTTTTTTCTTTTAAAATTTGAAATAATAAAAAGTTATACTTCAGCCGTATCTGACCCTCTGCAAAACAAAACCCTTCCTTTCTTTATTTTTCTTTGTATGCTCTTTTTACCCGACTACGAAAAATTAGGGTTATGATATTAACCGGAATGTATGTTCATCTGTTCCCACATAACTTCTAAACGACTTATCATAATTTGAGAAATGTGATATCGTTGGAAGCGTCTTGATCGTCCGCTGGTTATTGGTTATGTGAATGTGGCGCCCTCTAAACGACATAGTCATGAACTAAAAAAACGTTTTAATGAAGCCGTGTTGGGTTTCAAACGAAAAGATTAAATTAGAACATTTCAAATATAAGTTGTATAATACAAGTTGTTACCCGCGACTTCCTTCACATGAACATAAAAAAAGTATACTATGTGATATTTACAGTAACTCGTTACCAAATGTTTTCAAGATCCGTTCAGCCGTTTAGACAAAGACAGAGAGACAGTTTTTTTTTCTCTTATGTTTTGGCTCCACATGTGTATTTAGCCAGTGTCAAGTGTGTGTATTGTGATATTTCAAGTGATGTCAAATATTTCACAATTAAAATAAGTCTCAGTCGTCTAAATCAAGCAAAGTAAATACCGGTCAAGTCTACATCATGCCCCAGTAAAGTGATGGAGACTTTACTAGAGGTTTCTATGGAGTTTTGGAACCAACACGAAGAGTCACGTTTCACAACATTATACTATTTACCAACACTCGTGCACGTTCACGAACAATCCACCATTTTTATACATTAACAATCGATATAACACAAGTTTTGGAAAATAATAGAATGACGCGACATGACTTCTTCACGTTCCCGCGAAAAACTCTAAAGAGACAGTTAGCTAGATATTGTTAAAAAATATTTTGTAAGCAAAAATTAGTGACGTAAGGATGTACTTAGTCGGGTTTTAGTTTTTCAACCTATATCTTGTTGTTCATGTGTTTTTTAAAGGTTTTGTCCTTCATTAACCTGAAAACAGCGATTAATCTGCCTAAATTATTCACTTAATTGTGAAATTTGATGTGCATATAATTTAATGTTTCTTATAAGAACTTAACCACGCTAAAACCAGTTTATTATATAGTTTAGTTTATAGTTATCAAAAATTATATACATATTTACAATAAAATATAACCTACCTACTTACCTACTTAAAATTAAAACAAATAATAAACAAAAAGAAATAAATACAAAAATCCTAATCTACAAGCCCTTGGTGGAGGGGAGAGTGGCCAGAATGCCGGCAGCATTGCCACGCTGGATGGCAATGCTGAGTTAATTAATTGTAATTAGTTAATTGTTAATTATTTCAGCTGAAGTGGTTTTTACCCACGACGGTAACAATAAAGTATTAAACACTTTATGTGGAGGTTAATGATGTTGTTTTTTTTTGTATTTCTATTTTAATTTTTGTCTAAGCTTTAGGTAATTAAATGGTATGAAATTATTGTATTTATTTTATAATATTTTATTCAAACGACTGGATCTTGACTTGATGAATTTTTATGTATTTCAAAGCTATGAGCTGCTTTCCGATTTAGTCAGAGTATATTTAATTTACGATTAAAATTTGTAATTTTTTGCTACCCACTGTTTCCATCTTGAATAATATCGTAATCAATTTAAAAAAAAACTTTTCGGCCATTTTACTATCCTGGATATTAGAGCTCGCCACTCGGCCTAAATTGACTTGTAGGTACTATCCCGGAAATATACCATACGCCGTTTTAGAATGATATAGGAAGATGGCAGTATTGTAGGATAGCAGATGATAACAACATCAATATTTTACCAACAGCGGACTACATCCACCCCTGCGCAGAGCTAAGCGACGAATGCTTCACCAAAGCTACCCTGGATGCCATCCCCGGGATCGTCAAGGGCATCCCGGAGGCAGGAATCCCACCCTTGGACCCCTTATACCTGGACAGGAACATCAGCATAGAGCTCCCCGGTAATTTGAAGATGACCTTCCACAATGCGAAGCTGGTGGGGCTGAGCTCATGCATCCCGGATAACGTGTCGTAAGTATCTCATTTGGTGGCCATCCCGGCTTAGTTGATAGCGCCCCTGCTTTAGGAGCAGAAGGTCGCGGATTCGATTCCCGGCCGGTATATGTATGATGAATTTAAATAATTGTCTTCTCGGCGCCTGGGTGTTAGTAGTCCGTGTTTTTTACCACATGGCAATCATGTTATAAGGAAACTTAGTGGGGATCTATGAGTATGAAGCGTTATCTTATTTATTAATGAGCAGATATTAATGATAAATTTGTATATATGCTCTGGGTCTGGGTGTTAGGGTGTCCGTGTTTTTGTATGTGCTCCATGTCAACCCTAACACGGGGAAATCTAGGGCTAATATGAGTGTAAAGCGTAATCTTATTTTGTAATGGTTAAACAAGTACCAGATGATTTTCGAATGCAAAGAGTTGAGATCCCAAGTACTGGGCGACATCTCCGGGATTGTCCACGGAATCCCGGAGACTGGCATCCCGCCTATAGGCCCTCTTATACATACATGTATGGGCTGGAACATCGGCGTCTAGGTGTTCGGGAATTTGAAGCTGACCTTCCCCAATGCAACCCCGATAAAGTGTCATAATAAGTAATGCCCAGCCCATGTTGAATTATGCCCAAGCTCTCCCAAAATGAACAAACAGAAGATTTAATAACTTTTTTCTAGATCCGGTGAATTCAAAAATGACGTTAACAACGACGTTACGGCCTTAAATGGCGCATTGGTGAAGTTTGCACCACTAGGCCAATTGCGTAAAGGAAATGTCCTAAGGTCTTACGAAAACCTATTTATTTAATAATGTTTACTTACGATTACGGAATATTAAGAGTTTTTCAAACAATAGAGGTTTTTAAAAAAAAAAAGTATTAATACAAATTCTATAGTTGTTACCCAACTATAGAATTTATTTATAAACAATAATTTATATATATTTTATTGTTTAACACAAAAATTGAATCAACTGGCACTAAACAAGTAAAAAACCGTGTCCCATTGTTCATAAACTATGTAACCCTATAACAAATATATACATTTATTTAATATAATTTAGAAAAGATAAAATTAAAACTTATGAAATAAGAAAATCAATTATAAAGTTATTATTATTATTTAAGCAAAAATTACTATGAGACGTCATAGATATATTGAAATATTTTAATTCTTTTTACAAGCTTTTATTTAACTCGCACTGTTTGTATGTATGTATGTGAAGGTCAAACCTTGCAACTAAATTTTAGACCAGTTCCCCTTGTTCAAATAAGTTTAAATTTTGTATGCATGTCAAGTTCCGATGATAATACAATATTATGACAAGGACATGGTCTGATGATGGGTACGGAAGGTGGAAAAATGAACTCTTAAAAGTTCAGCTCGATCCGTTCAGTCGTTTAGCCGTGATAACGCGACAAATACCCAGACAGAGAGACAGATAGACAGAGAGACAGATAGACAGAGTTCCTTCTATTTTTTTTAAATACTGAGTACTTACTTTCTTTTTGTGGAATCTATTGAGATACAAATATAATATTGTTTAATTTAATTCTATAATTGTGTAGTTCCATAACCTAATATTTCATGAAATGTACTTTCAAATAGTTTAATTTGTCGGAAAGGCCTAAGCCTAATATTTCATGAAGTGTACTTTCAAATAGTTTAATTTGTCGGGAAGGCCTAAGCCCCAAGATACGGGTACTTAATTGAACCCAGTTTGGGGAATAGTACTACTACATTATTGATCTGTAGTTTGATGAAATAGATAATTTGAATTTGAGTTCCGTTCGCATTTATATTATTAGTTAGGATTGGCGCACAGTAAGAGTGTCTACACATGGCCCGACCTGACATCGTGTGAAAGGGACAGCTAGATTTGAATTTCACGGGAGCAAAATAAACAAACTATTTAGGTTATAGGTCCTCCCTTTCGCTTCCCCAGAAACTTATATATAGCCATCTCTTTCAAGCGATGTCGGTCGGGCCATGTGTAGACACCCTAAGAACATTACATTCCTATTCCGTACGTACGTTACACGTCTATACCTACTACAGAGATTTGAAGTAGGTATAGACGTGGTTTGAAGTTAGATACCTTCAAAAACTCCGTAAGCCCTGACCACACGGCTGGGTTCTTCACCTCTTGCGAAACCAGTGAATGGAGGACGTCGACTCTACTTAGCATTTTGTTCTCGCCATTTCCTTGCAAAACTATTAAAATCGATATTCCATTAAATCCTTACGAAAAAGTAATCATCATCATCATCATCAGCCATAAGACGTCCACTGCTGAACATGGCCTCCCCCTTAGAGCGCCACACCGACCGACAACGGGCCACTTGCATCCACCGGATGCCCGCGACTTTCACAATGTCGTCGGTCCACCTAGTGGGAGGCCTACCTACGCTGCGTATTCCGGTTCGTGGTCGCCACTCAAGAACCTTTCTTCCCCACCGGTTATCGGTTCCTCGAGTGATATGGCCTGTCCATTGCCACTTCAGCTTGCAAACTCTGAAAGCTGTGTCGGCAACTTTGGTTCTTCGACGAAAAAGTAATGCTTGCAGCTATTTACGCAGTTTTGTCAAGGTTGACCACTTACAAGTTCTTTTAATTTAGTAATGTGTGTACTTATTTGTCAAAGGACAACATTACGGCTTTTAATTAGTTGCGAGTTTTTAGCAAGGTCGGAATTACTAGGAAATAAGGAAATTACCCGGTTCCTGTTTCTCAAGTGTTTAAAATTTGCTGTACAAATTACTTACCAATAATTCAGCAGAATCCGGTTATAGCGTTCAACTAACTCACTTCCTATAAGCTGATTCACGTGCGGGTGAGCTCTATAGATAGTACTGTAATAATGAGCCGTTAATGCAATTTCACACTAGATATTATTATCAGTAGTACATTCAGTTTCTTCGTAACCGACTACCAAAAAAAAGGTTCTCATGTTTTTTTTTTAAATACGTGATATATATAGGGCTATAAGGAAAGGGTATGCTAAGCCGAAAGGGGCTCATAGTACTCATGATTGTGACCAACCCTGAAATCGAGAAAAATAAAACAGCTGTTCCATATATTTTGTTTTCATTGCAAAATTTTTGTTCTGTTCTTTTTTTTGTTCTCTCGATTTCAGGGTTGGTCCCATAGTAAAAGTTGTTCATAATGATGAGTACTATGAACCCTGCTCGGGTAAGCATACCCTTTTCTTATAACCCTGTATATGTTTGTTACCTCAGAACTCCGTCATTTATAAGCCCATTAGGAAAATTCAATTTTTATTTGATAGAAGATACTTCCAAATTGATCCCATTTTTATCAAAATCCAGTTCTGTTAATAGGATCCATGAGGAATTGAGGGAACTTCTCAAATATTATAGGCATACATTTAAAGCGATTTTGGTATTTCATCAACAAGCATTTGCATTCAGAAAATATCATCTAGTGCAGTGAAGTGGAACTGATGAAGTTGACCACAGATGGCCGGAACTCCTCAATGATACGTATTTCACTGGTACGCCCCTTTCGCCACATCTTCTTTTTTCTAATCTAAGATAATAACAACGAAGTTGGTTATCAGGTCGCGTCGTGATATTCGCACTTTCACGTTTGACATGCACTGCAACTTCACGGTTCGTGGGATCTACAGCCTGCTGGGGCGGCTGCTGCTCTTCAATCTCGACACCGAGGGCAGCGCCAAGATTAAAATCAGTAAGTTATATTTCACTAGCTCATTGGGACGTATAATTACACATACACTAACTGTGCGTTTTCATACGAGTGGAAAATCCCTCGGGAACCGTACATTCTGTCTTGCGCTGTCCTTACATCTGGCTGGTGGTCTGCCCACTGGTCTTATCGCTCCTCTATGACACCATTCTGTGACCTCATTAGTCCATTTACCGTGTCTGCTAAGTTCGTAAATTTTGGCTCCACAATTTTGTGTCTAATAAATCATCATCATCATCATCATCATCATCAGCCATAAGACGTCCACTGCTGGACATAGGCCTCCCCCTTAGAGCGCCACACCGACCGACAATGGGCCACTTGCACCCACCGGTTGCCCGCGACTTTCACAATGTCGTCGGTCCACCTAGTGGGAGGCCTACCTACGCACCTTTACCTTTACCTTTAGAAAGATAGATAGCTCTTTATTGTTCACACCAGAAATAACATACAAAAGACCAAAAAACAACCTAAAACTAGTGTAACAACCGGCGGAATTATCGTTTAAAGCGACCTCTTCCAGGCAACCTTAGCATGGACAGGATTTGTTTGGAAGAGTTAAGGGACGGGGAATATCAAGTTAACCATAATATAATTTAATTTGAAGTAAATACAGTCCAAGACAAGTCCCACAAACAGCTAGTGTTGAAAGGCATGGACGAAAGGATATGACCTCCTGGCCAGTTAAAATAAAAATAAACCTGAATTCACAATGCATTTTTTTTTCTTCTATTCAACTGGCAATTTCGCCCTTTAATTGCCATGTAAAAATTGTCAGTATAAATTAAAATTGCACATTACGTGGTGGAATGATGTTAAGTGTATCAAAATGTATTGGGGGCCGCGTGCCGCTAAAAAATGAGAAAAAAAACTAATCTGTAAGAGGATAGTCCTGTCGCGAGGTTTTGGCGCATTCGATATTTGAAATTGTATAACTGTCGCTTTGTTTCTCGTGATAGAGAGAGTTAGTGAATTTTCCTAACTTTTTGATGAAATTAGCGTTTAGGGTGTAGTCTGTTATTACCCCTTAAATGTTAACAAAATCTTTTGTTTTTGGTGTCAATGGCTTGGATAAACTATAATAAAATCTATGCCGGTATGTTTTAATAAAAAAAATGTCATTTTTTTGTGCCTCTATCAACGAAGATATTACGAAACTAAAAAAAAAAAAACATACAAGTATAATTTTTCACAGTGTTGATGACGTATAAAAATCATCTAAATCATATAACGTTTAGGGATGGGTATCAGACTACGCTTTTTGTATGGACAAGACGGCGGTATAGTCTATTCTTAAACATTTCCCTTGTCTTCTTCCCCAGTAAATCAACGCATACGTCTCGACGTGGCAGAAAGGGTGGTGCTGAAGGATTCTGGAGAGGGCCACTACAAGATTAACTCGTACAAGTATAAGGCTGACTACGGGACCGACCTCAAGCTGAACCTCACTAATCTTATTAGAGGAAACCCGAGGATAAGTAGGTTTTTTTTCACGATATATTCTATGTCTGTATATGTTACTCGATATGTATACTCTGTGTCCACGTGTCCCTTTCTTCTACTACATAGCTACATACATACATACATACATACTACAGTACTTATAAATGCCTACAAAGCAATTTCTAGTCACGAGCACTGCATGGAGTAAATTCTATATGTTCCTCTTATTCCCAGGTGCCCAAGTCCTGCAAGTCCTCAACTCGGACGCGCAAACGTTCGCCAAAGAATTCGGAGATCCCATCCTGGACTACGCCATCGGGTATGCCATGAACGTCACCCAGAGGTTCTTCGACGCATACACTTACAACCAGCTGGTGCACATCCCTCTAACTGAAGAGTTCTTTGAAAAGGAAGACAGCGGAAGACGATAAAGGAATGTCAGATGAGATGGATATGGTGGGGAAAAGAAATAGGGCGAATAAGATGGTGTAGGAAATAAAAAATAAAGATGATAGGGGAGTATGGGGGAGGAGATAGGGTACGAGGTAGGAGGGAAAAAAATGGAAGAGGTAAAGAATAATACAACAATAAATAGAACTAAATTGCCTCCAATTCTATTTTTATAAAGGCTGATGGGGAATGACTGCGTAGGGTATGATGAAACAAAAATGGTTAACTACGGTGTTTTTAGGGTTTCGTAGAACAAAAAGGAACGGAACCCATATAAGATCATTGATTGTGCGAGAGAGCGTGTTTTACGTAAACGCATCCTTAAAATTTGAAGTACAGTAGCTTCTGTCTGGAGACTTTCGCGAACATGTCTACGGAACCATACCATATGTGTCTAAACGCTGTCGATAACTTATTTTAAGGCGCGACCATTTACTATCCTATATTGAGTTTGTGAAAAGTATTTGTAGTTGTACAATATTAAATTAAGCTTACAAAATTACATAATTATTGTTTTACTAACTACTTAGTTTTTCAAACTATTTTGCAATTACTTGTGGATATTAAGTAATATTTAGGTCTAGGTCTCTGGGTCTGATTATCGATGCAATCCTGGCTTGATATTCTAGAATTCAAATTTATGGCGACTGTGAAATTAGAATGAGGCGCTGCGCAATAGCAAAATAGTGGTTGTGCGCAGGCGTTGGAGAAGCCGATTGGGCTTCGCTTCGCTCGCATCTCACTTCAGAGCCGCCATAAAGTCTCATCTCTCTCTCATCAACCTCTACAACGCTACCGATGTATCGCAATGCGAGCCATCCACCCGCGTCGTCCACAGTGAAGCCGAGCTAATAAAAAAGGCACAAAACTCCTTGCTAACTACACAGTTAATGTTCCATCTATAAACCGTAAAAACTATTTAAATTTTCGAAAACTTATACTACTCAACTGCCAGAACAAAGTTTTCCAAATTTGAATTTACATATCATTATTTAGGGTTCATCGTGCGTTTTATTTGTTTCTGTAGTGTCGCTATATGTTCAGTAGAGGTTCCGTACAATAAAATAAAATTGTAAAAAGTTTGCAAGTCTCCGATGCGAGTTTGTGGTGCGATCTTCGTAGATTTGCTGGGATTTAGATAAGCAAAATTAATTGAAATTTAAAATCTTTTGGAAATATGTTGAAGCAGTAAAATATATTTTTCTGCATAAAACTAGATACTTAGAGTTGTGTTTTATTTGTACTTTTAAACTTATTAAAATAAATAAGAATTCATACAGATGATTGCAGAAATGTATGCAGATTTTTCCAACAAATTAAAGAGTCAAATACCAAATTTCAAAATTTCAAATTTATTTATTTCCAAATTACAAGTACATTGCAATAAATTATATGACATCAAACGTATTAATGGATACTGATAAGCAATAACACGTCAACCCACAAAAAAAAACAAAATTGAGTTAATGATACAGAACGCTTCTTTGGCGCTTGTTGAACGTGACAATGTCGTGCAGCACCTACACTAAGAGTAATCTTGTGTCTTAAGGTAGCTGCATGTCCTTCGGGAGGTTAGTTACTTAGCGGTGTATGTCTTTAGAGATTTCATTTAAAACAACACCTGGAAACACAGTCTTCCGCTCGCGTGACTTGTGCTCGTGGAAATTTAGAATAGTTGACAGAAACGAATTGGTTTCCGAACGCAACATCCATGAAATGGTAAAATAAAATGGAATGTAAAAGCGGAATTGGCTTTTGGACGAATCAAGTTTATAGTTTACGAAGGAAGTTGTGGTTAAAAAGGGGTGGGTTGAATTAGATTTATTGCTATTTTTTTACCTTACGGTCGCTGCCAGCTATCAGTCCTAAAAAAATCCTCTTATATGATTGCAAAACGCTGAGTAAAGGGAATTTCGCCTACTAATTTTTTGTTTTCTTTATTCTGAGAGATAAGACGAGCATGTCGCTTGCCAATTTTTTAGCGTCAAGCTTACTCATAATTCAAGATTATAGAAATTGCGAGGAAACTAGAAGACCGTGAGGATCCTCGGAGCACAGCTGCACGTCCTTATCTCTTAGTGAAAACTGCGTGCTCCTTCGGTAAACATTTGTTATGGAATGTTTTGCAGACTCTGTAGATGCCAGGCGCAAACAAACAAATACTTTTTTTTTTAATGACTTTATTATAGGCTGTTGGCCTCTACAGCTTAACCGGACTTTGTCGAGCGCAAGGGCCCTAGCGGTTTAGTTATTATCTGTTTGATTATTTGGAGAGTATCTAATCGATCTTCGGACAGATCCTAGGACTATTCGACCACGCCGGTGAGGTCGTTATATGATTGAATGTCTTTGGTAACCGGCGCCTACACCAAATATTGCATACTTCCTGTTGGTGGGAGCTGTCGGATCAGGAAAAAATAAAAGGAAAGTTGTTCACAATCATGAGTACTCTGAGCCCCTTTCGGCTTAGCATACCCTTTCCTTATAACCTTAATGAGGCAGTTTTCAACTTTTCTGAAAATGACTTGACTTGCTGTTTGACTTACTGTGGCGTCAATACAATCCAATTTGGTTCCAACAATATATTAGCTGCATAAATCACCGGCGGCGTCCACATCGAATATCAATTCATACCCGTTATCAATACGTAGCGTTTCATTGATTCATAGCGCTTATTAATTAATACCGACAGTCATTTGCACCTGAAATATGAGTAAATGTGACTTGGTTATAAGCTTTATTAGTGTTCATTTTGTTTCAATACAAGAATTTAATTCTACAATGCTTATACAAATAACTATAACTAGCTTGTGCCCGCGGCTTCGCTTGCGTGGAAGTTACTTTACAAAATAATCTAAAACTATTTTACTATGAAAACTGACGTGGTTATGAACCATTTGTTTTAATAATATGGGAATACTCACGTTAAATTGAGTCGGTTATTCCGCCTATGGTTTCGATCACATTCGGTGACCTTTATCAAGGAATTCTATGCGAGACACGCGCACGACCTCGTCTTGCCTTGCACTGCGGACTGCGCCGCGTCGCGCGCGTGACGCGTTTATTAAAACAAAATCTAAAACTAACCTCAATAACAGTTTTGAACTTAGAATATTATCCAGTGAGGTCAAAATAAACTAGCAGTAAGCAGTAACATGTAAAAAAAAAAAAACTACAATAAAAATTTCAAATTTCTCTACAGTATTTTCAGGCAAAAATCATTAACAAAACAATAACGATGTCCATCTATGAGGTAGTTATCATTTTTAATTTCCATACAAATTGCAGGTGTATATTTATTCATTAGAGGGAAAATTTCGTGAAATCCGTTCTTATTGTCCACCCAGGCCGTTTGAAGAGTATTGGAATGCGTCCAAATGTCAGTTCTCTGTCAAAAGCGGTTTGGTCTGTGCGTTTATTCCTAGAAAAGGGCTTATTTCTTACAGAAATAGATTTATTTCTGTAAAGAATGATCCTCGCTTATGATAGAGAACTGCCATTTGGACGCTATCTAAGACTCTTCAAACGGCCTGGGTGGACAATAAGAACTGATTTCGCGGGCACCGGCGGTTATGGTTGTATAATCATACATCGGATATACCCGCCGGTGTTGCTTTGTTCTCGATAGTATGGGTTATCAACAACAAAGCAACACAAGCGAGTAAATCCCATCGGGGGAAGGCTAGGTTTTTGAGTCGAGACGAGTCGAGATACGGGAGACGCGTAGGTAGGCTAGGCTAAGTGAACCAACGACATTATGAAAATCACGGGCAATCGGTGGTAGCAATAAATGTCTATAGGTCTATTTTGACCGATACTTTTGAGACCGATCATCCTGAGTGCAGAATCTAGGGGTGATTTGTAATATAAAATATTGGTGGACGTTTTTCACACACAGCGCCATCTAGCCCCAAACTAAGCAAGCTTGTACTATCGCAACCAGATAACTGATAGAATACATAAATTATTTTTGTTGTAAATACATACATATAATACATAGAAACACCCAGACATAGAACAAACATCCATGTTTATCACACAAATGTTTGTCCTGGGTGGGAACCCACAACCTACAGCTCAAAAAGTGTAAATCCTCCCACTGAGCCACAAGGCTAGTCTAATATAAGCAATATCTAACAACGTAATGCTTTTCCGGATATTGCTTAGTTTTATCCGCCATTTAATCTTTTTAAGCATTTCGTTATTGTTACTGGATTTCCAGCTTTTGTATCCACCTGTGCAAAAGCCATTAAAGCCATTAAAGCGTGCATTAGTCTGCAGACTCCGCTATTGATCTGCTAAATACAGCGCAGCCGTGACGCAGATCATTCTTAATTGAGCATTTCCACAGCTAATGGGAAATCCATACTCCACGCCATCGTACAATGCATTCGGTAAACTTCTGTGGAGTTATTTTTTTCCCTCATAAGTTTTGGCTCCACACACTGTATATTTAGCCTGTGTCAAGTTAATAATAATAATAATAAGTTTTTTATTCAGTAAACACACATTACAAAACAGATTTAAGCAACCAGGGACACTTTTTAAGCATACAAATGCCTGTGTTAAGAGTGTTAAGTGTTAAGAGTTGTTAAATATTTCAAGTGAATCACAATATTTCACAAAAAAAATAAGTTGGTCAAGCAATGTAAGTCACGGTTATGTCCAACTCATGCCCCAGTAAAGAGGTGAAAACTTTACTAGAGCTTTCTATGGAGTTTTGGAAACAACACGAAAAGTCACGTTTCACGACATTATACCATTCGCCAACATTCATGCATGTTCATGAACACTTAATGGATGAAAAATCGCCGTTTTTACACGTTAACACTCGAAGTAACACAAGTTATGGAAAACAATACAATGCCGCGACGTGACTGACATGATATGACTTCTTCAAGTTCTCGCCAAAACTAGTGGTATTTTATTCCTCGTGAATTACTTAAGTTAGGACCTCTTTAATCATCTCAAAGAAAAGTGTTGACTTGTTATTTTCCGATTAGTACTAATTGAAAAAAACTAACGCTAATGAACTGCAGCAGCCTTCGCATCAATTCTTGCTCTTTTTTAATTTGACACTGCTTTTCTTTCACTAATCCAGTTTCTACGGCACCCGACACAGTCTGACTAGTTTGGAGATTCATTCAAATCAACACTGTAAAACACAAACACTGTAAACACTATAAAATCCTAACTAATATTATAAATTTATTTATTTCTTTATTTCATTACAACTATTTTTACAGTATAGCACCTAATACAATAGTGAAGTTATGTCAACATTTTAAATATATAAGAAATTAGTTTAATAAATTTAATAAATGCGAAAGTATGCTCTGTCTCTGTCACGGCTAAATGGCTGACCGGACCGACCTGAATTATTGCATATGGATCGGAATCGGACGTAAGCTACTTTTTTTTGTAAGTGCACGTGAACGAAGTCGCGTAGTTAGTTCATTATACTTTTTAATCATTTTTATTAGCCTACGTCATGTTTCGCATAACTTCTCCTACCTAAAGTGCTGCTTTAGAAATTCACCGATCCTTGCCTTCACGTACGAACAGCGATCATTAGTGTCACCACAAAAAACGCCCCCAGGTCGTGCCGGCAATTCATCTTCACGATAGTTTCGCACCCCATCGACGCATAGCTACGGCTTGTCGGAAGCGTCTGTCGTTATGGACCGAATTAGGAGTGTTAGAGATCGCGGGGAGTCGGTTTATTTACTTAACTGAGGTTTATCCTGCCCAGAAATCGGAATTTATGAGACCAAACATTAAAAAAATATTTAAAAAAAACTGACTGCATGATGACTCTGATTTTTTTTGTAGCAAAACGTATTTCAAATTAAATTATGAAATTTACTCTCAACCCCATTACAAAAAATGTACCAAAGGACACTTGCTGCTGGCTTGTGACCAAAATGCTGGCCTGTATTTCGGGCAGAAAGTAAGCGTTGCTATCCAGCGGGGCAACGCAGCCAGCATATTGGGCACATTGCCTGAAATTAATTAGAGTTCTTAGTTTATGTTGCGATTTTAAAAAAATAATTAAATACAATAAATTCTAATGTTCGAAGTTGTTATATTTTAAGTCAACAACCAAGTGACTTGTGATTAGTATTATAAGGATCGTAATTTCACGCCTAAAGCGAGGCACGGCAAGGTGTCAAAGATTTTAGACTTGACAAAATGCCAAACTTACCCAAATAGTAACCTGTCAGCTTGTGGATACTTTGTTGCCTCTACCTATATAGTTAAAACGGTCTCTAATTCCAGGCAACGTAAACCAAATGCTAGCATTGCCTCGCTGAATAGCGAGGCTAACTTTCTGCCCGAGAGACAGGCCAGCATTATGGACACGAGCAGATGTTAAGATTGACATGAATGATTATTTTTTCACAAAACGATCAGACATAAACTTTTACCGTTCCCTTAGATATGAAAAAATATTAGTTTCACCAAAATCACGCCTGGCACTCCACTCAAATAGTTCCTTTGTAATGTGCATTAAACTTTATAATAAACTACCAGACAATAAAAAATGAATAAAAATATAAACACTTTCATACAAAACTCAAAAACTTTTTAATAACTAAAACATACTATTCTATAGATGAATATATGAAAGATAAATGACTATATCTCATAGGTTCTGTGAGCTTAAACTTAGTTTATAAGATAAACTGGCTGTCTTCCTCTCCTTCACGCCAACTAGGCATTTAGCAGTGCCCGACGGGGTCCACGATTGTTCCTAGCATGAGTTGTAATTGTAACATATAAGTCACACATTGTGGATGCAAATAAATAATATGAATATGACCCAAAACTGAAACTACTCACAATTTTTCCATTAGTAAAAAAGTCGATATCTTTTATTTGTCGTATCGAGGAAATAGGCCATGAGAGAAGTTCAAAGACTTCTTAGATAAATTGCTGAAGCCTGAGAAACGCTAGTCTAATCAGTCTTCCTGACCTAGATTCTGTGCCCCAAATTCTACGAGTATTCTTGACTTATTGCTTACAAGAATTGAACTTGTTGCATAGTTAGGGTAGCAACTAATACCTGGCACTGGGTTATTACTAATTATTATGAAACACTTTTTATATGGGACCAAATAAGGTTTTTCGTTTCTTTTCCGACTTCAGAGTTATTTAAAAAAAACATTAACACGAGTATAGGGAGCCCCTTTTGGTTTAGTATCACCGTTTCGTGTAACCTTGCAAAGAACACGTAACTATACGAGCCGAGCCATAGCTATAGTATTTTTCACAGGACCAAAATTATTAGCCTCTCTGTTCTTTTCGGTATGTGTAACAAGGATAGCAATTATTATAGTTTAGTTTAGAAAATGGTATAACATAATCGGCGTCAATAATAATCAATAATTTTAATGCGATTTAATTTGTACTTTGAGACTACACACACAATAACACTAAGTATAATTATAATCCCCTTACACTACTCGATCGTGGGTAGGTATCTCTTTCAATTTCTAAATCTGTCCTCAGAGAGCAGATCAAGAAAAACACCGTTCATAAATAATTTCAGTCATAACAAAATCATCACGTAAATGAAAAACACGTTTTTCGGCAGCTATTTTAGGTTCTTTGTCGGTGACACGAGGGTACTTTTTATAAGAATCGGAATAAACATAGAGACTGTAACAGTAACTCAATTCCAAAAAAATACAGAATTGTCTTTACATCTGTCGACTAGTACATCGTATTTTTTTAGTAAGAACATAATTATTATTATCTAATCGATATTCTAAGTAATTTCTACCTTCATGTAAAAAAATATCCAAATTATGTACATAATATATTGCAATTGGTATAGATTGTTAACTATGATTGTTGGTTATCTAAGATACCAGCTGTTACACGCGAAAAAAAGTAGTGTATGTGTCTCCTACCCTTAAGCAAATAAATTTTCCAGGCATTAAGATAAATCTAAGCAAAAATTCAGGTCGATCAGCTCAGACGCTTAGCTGTGATAGCGCGACAACCGCCCAAATAGAGAGACACAGAGAGACAAAGAGGCAGAGTTACTTTCACATTTATAATATTAGTTAAGATTTTTCTTGTCTGAGTGCTAACACACTGCTCTTTTTTGATTTGTGTAACACCTACAAAATCACACACACACACATCTCACCTTTTTATTGAAAAATAAATAAATATCAAAGCATCGCAATCCTGTACAAATCACAACAATTGACATGTAAGTTAAAAATACAGTTCGTCACATTGTGATAGAAGTAACATGTCTAAAACCCAAACACATAACGTGTACTCTTAGTTTAGTAACTTCTACCATTTCAAGTATGCTGTGGTTGGCTAAGCATGAGAATTATAGATGAAAATGCTCATACTGCAGTACCTTATACTGCGGACCAAGTGACATGCGATACGCTTTTTTCCAACCGCGGTCGGTAACGTTTTAATTCTGTTAATAGTAAAAAATACCGGAACAAGGATACAGTCATCTTTCGCGAGGACGATATGTTATCGCTACGTGACAGTGGATTTCAAACTTTAGAATTCTCTAGGTCATAAAAATGACACCTTTTTTATAAACATAACATAAACCCCTCCAGTGGCCTGCCTTGGTGCTTGACCGAGGACTTCTGGATCTCCAAGGGAACGCACCGGAGTACACCCAGTACACACCCCTTCAACTAGTGATTTCCTAACACTTCACAAATTTGTCAATTTTTGACAGCTGACCTACTAGCTTGGCTGAGATACAAAACATGGCCGACGTGCCGTAAGACGGTGACCTGAACAAACAATACCTTGTGATCTATCCGCTATAGTAGAGAATCCTGGGATCAAAAGAACTTAACAGATATTTAGATGAGTAAAAAGTTTGAGAACCCCCAATAGGTAAGCTCTAATCCGTACTGACAACTTCTCTAGCTTGTAAAGACATCCGTCATTCTACGCTTTGCGACGATTTAGCCACCCCTGTATTTTCACACCCCTACTTAACTACCCCCAGTATAACTAGACACCTCAGTTTCTTCATAAGTACGTAAAAAAAACTTTTCCGAAGCTCTGCGTTAAATGGTTTTGCTGTTGGTATTTTAGGAGGTATAATGTGTCATTTCCGATAAAAAACTTTTTAAAATAAAGGTTTTTAATAGAAATTACTTTTATGTGCTGTTTTTAATAATTTTAGTTTTGTTTTACTTCTGTTTCTTTTAAAGTAGTAGTTACTAAGTTGTGAGAGAAACAGTAGTAAATCAAAACTGTATTTTTTTAAACAGCACATGAAACTTGATTTGTGTATTTGTGAATCCGATTAAAAAATGAGCCTGGTGCAATAGGCTTTTTACCGTAAATTTAAGTCTATTAATAGTTTGTTTTCACTGATACTAAATAGTTCATGGATTTAAATATAATTAAAATCAAACTCAGTTTTTAAAAGACTTACAGAGGCGTTGCTAGCCTGAAAAAGTTATTTACACAATATTGGCGTATACAATATTTTAGACTGTGTCTAGTTTGTAGGTACTTATTTTATTATTATGTTAAATAAAGAACTTAAAAAAATAAAATAAACATATAACTACTTTATCTATTTAAAAATCTTGATTTTTGAAAAGTTCACTATCGGCTCGAAGTATATAGAAAACGGACAATATTCGAATAGAGTCGTCATCATCCACAGCCTTCTTATTCTCACTTAAGAAATGACTACGTGTCTTCTTTTCCACAAGGAAACGTATTATAAATTATAGATATTTTAAATTAATTACAGTTGTATTAGTAAAGTGAAATTTGCATTAAATTGAGTTGGTTATATCCAACAGTGGTTAAAATAGTTAAAAGTATCATTCACACTCAACGAAATGTTTGGAGCAGATTTCTTAACGCTATTTCGGGTCCTATAGTAAAAGTTTCTTAGAATGAATATAGAAGTAGCACCCTTGCGAGTCGAGATCATTCTATAATTATAGTTGTACCAGCAATCTTAGTTTTTTTTTTTGGAAACTGACTGAATTTCCAAAACTGTACGCTGTATCTTTCTATTTTAATATCAGAAATTTTCATTTTGATACCTTCAATGTAAATGCTTACTGTTACAAACAAATTATCTTACTTCATAATTTCAACCATCAATAAAAATAAACAGATATACGTAATTTGGCAAGGGTTTTGGACTTTTTACCGTGGAAAATGAACGGTCGTTATCATAGAGCAACACTGGCCTCCGGCTAGGCCGGTACCGAGTTGCTCAATGGTCTCTATAATAGCGGGTAAAATGGCACATTGCTTCTACTATCAGAAGCTATTATCGCATGGTCGTTGAGCGCATTCTTTTCTATATCTGTATCTCATTACATAAATCAAAAGCTCGTTTTCCACGTCAGCACTTGGACATCCATCTTCCACGACAGGCTACGAGGCGGTATGCTGTTTTTGTGATCGTTCGTCATCACACAACGCCCTCGGGTTTGTAGGAATGCAGTGCTGTTTCCTGTGTTTTTGCAATGGCTGGGATCCTTTGGCGCATACATTGCTGATTTAAAAAAGCCGCGCCGTTCTAATGCAGTTCTCGGAGCGCGCGTTGTCTGAAATTGGTAAGGCTACGCGCGCTTCGTGTTCTGCATAAGAACGGCGCGACCTTCCTAAATAGACAGAGTAGGCCGCCACAGGTCCCCGCTATCGGTATATTTGAACAGGATTCCTCGATACAGGCTTTCTCTAGTGAGGAAACTCATGGTAATCTACTTCTTAATTTTAGAAAAACTTATCTGCAAAACACCGCATGAATTCCGCGCTCATCAAGGCTAGCATGCCACCGCGACAAAAATCTTTTCTACTCCTCATGTCGTGAAAATGAGATCAACGTATATATAATCGTACCCACGTCCTGCTCTTGCATAACAAAAAGATTATGTCGCGGTGCGCATGCTAGCCCTGCAGGACGGTCAAAGAAGCCTCATGGTTGGTATCGTGTCTGCCATAATAGCGGAAGATCCCGGGAATAACTGCTCTGAGTAGAAGTGGTAATTGTTGTTCGGGTCTTTGTGTGTATTCCAAGGCATCCTCAACCAAGAAAAACCTAGTGAGGGAGCTAGGTTAGCAATGAGTGAGAAGTAAGGGGCCCTTTGAAAATCAGCGCTAAGTGTCTGATACACTATAATAATGATAAACTTTATTTACCTTCTTATGAATTGAATTGATGTTTTTCTAACTTGTATTATGTATATACCCCTTATGTCGTATTAAATTACTCGTTAATCCCTTCTGTTTTCCTTTTCTTTTCTAAACTGTACTTTACTTTACCCATATCACCCATTTTTAACCGACTTCCATAAAAAGGAGGAAGGTACTCAAGTCGACTGTTTTTTTAAATGTTTCTTACCTCAGAACTCCGTCATTTATTAACCGATTTGGACAATTTTTTTTTAGTTTTGATAGATAGATAGATTAACTCTTTATTATTCACACCAAATTGTACATAGCTAGGACAGAAAATAAAAATTTTAGCTAGTGTAACAAATGGCGGCCTTATCGCTGAAAGCGATCTCTTCCAGGCAACCTTGGGATGGAGAGGATCGTAGAAGATGTAAAAGACGGGGTGTGCAATAATGGAAATTAGGTGACGTGACAATTATACTCTAAACTACAATAAATACTCGTATAGACATATCACACACTAATAGTAATACTTACTAATACATAAATAAGTTATGATACACTAATAAATAACGCCAATAAAATAATATAAGAAATTGTAACAGTGTCAACGAGGTGGCAAATGCAAAAGATCTTCTTAACATGTTCTTTGAAAACAGCAACAGATGGAGCATGTCTAATAGGCACAGGCAATACGTAGGTTTTGAGAGTAGATACTTACAGATTGATCCCATTTTTATTTTACTTTTTAATAATTTCAAATCGTAACTTAATTATGACGCTAGCTCTAGGTATCCACCGTTCGTCGACTGCCCCATTTGTTCACGGCCACTAAAAGGCCCGCAGAAAACCACTCATTTGTGTCTTTCAGTTCACTGAAACGTTTCCTAGTTCACAAACACAAACGTAAGGTAAGTACGGTTGGGAATATATATGATTATTATCTAGGTATCGTGTTTCATTTTTATTTCAGATGTACTGTGAACTGTAAACAGCTGTTAAGGAGTTAAGTGGGAACAAACATACTTACACATAAAATTTCACATAATACTTGTTGTTACACGCAACTTCTTTCGCGTGGACAAAAAAAAAGTATCTTATGTTCGTCTTTGTGATATACAGTAACTCCTTATCGAATTTTATCAAGATCCGTTCAGCCGCTTAGCCGTGATAACGCGAGAAATATCCAGAAAGCTACTTCCTATAGTTTGCTAGATGGCGTTGAATAATTTTTGTGCATTTTTTGACGTTTTGTATGGACTGACAGTTATAATGTAGGGAATTCTGAATCGCGCAAGCGAAAGCTTTTTCCTCGAGACGAACGTATTCATTTTCATACTTCGAAGCTTTATTGGTCCTGATACGATTGCCGCTATATTCCTCTGAATTATAATATAAGTTAGGATTAGGATAGGATTAGTATGGGGTTGGTATTATATTATATTATAATAAGTTGGTTTTTGGTTTGTTTGATCCTCGTTCACGCGGCAGCAAAGAAACGGATAAATCTGATTTTTGCAAGGATATAGGTACCGTAAGAATCAAAAAGTGACAGCTACTTTTTATCCCAGAAAAAATACTGAGGAATTTTCCACGCGATGCGAGGCGTAGCTAGTAATTATTAAATATTTTAAGTGTTGTAAGTCTAAGGGTCTGGTCATTTGCCATTTGTATAAATGTGATTTAGACTATATTCTATTTTCTTTTTTACTTTTTTTTTTGATGTGTGTCAGTTTAGTTTTTTGTTAGCTATGAAATTAATAGTAAACATTTGTATATTTAGTATTTGGCCTAAAAGCCACTTTCTAAAGCTGAGGTTAGCATAGAATTAGATTAAATATCATCAATTCACCATCAACAATCAATTTGAGTCGGTAATGTATCGATAGCATCTAAAATTCTAGATTCCAAAACCGCAATAATACGCCAATATATCACTAGCCTGAGTGATTACTCAGGTGAGTGATATATTTTTTCAAGTAACCTAAATTAAGTAAGTAATTTAGATCTTTAGAACCAGCGTACGGATAATTATACCACTGCCTTTACGGTGAAGGAAAACATCGTGAGGAAACCTGCATATTTCCGGAGAAGAAATGCGATGGAGTAAGAGAATCTGCCAACCCGCACTGGGTCAGCGTGGTGGATATGGCCTAATCACCCTTCGAGGGTAGACTGATATCCCAGCAGTGGGATCTTTAAAGGCTGATACAGAATAACTGAAATTTTAAAAAAACCACTTACCACGTTTCAAACAGAGGATGCCCGGTGACTCACTTTCAAAGCTAGTCTAGCAAAACTGAGTCATATTGACACACTACTGCTTTGCTCGGAATTTCGGAATCTCGATCGCATATACATCTGTCTCGCGCAGAGCCAGCCCCAGTGCAACCAAAGCTCATATTTGGCGTATATATTAGGAAGTTGCACGACTTTCTCTGTTTGAAACTTCATTGTCATACACAAAAAGTCCCTAAAAAACAAAAATTAAACGCGGAAATGCAATTCGCGCTATGTTCTCGGAAACGCGGCGCCTGCGCATTCATGCCGATTGCACATGACGATTCGTGCACGCACTTTGCGATTACATGTTTCGGTACCTGCCTGGGTTTACTTATGAGAATCACAGGAGCCAGCCTGTGTTATGTTCCCTTATGTGTTATTGGCTCAGAAAAGATAAATATAAAAAAAAACCTTATCTGCAGTTATCGTTGTAGAGCACTTATATTATTTCTATGGGGCAATCACATGCTAGATAAGTATTAAACTTACCTTTATAAATATATTGCCTAAATACATAATAAAGGCACCTAAAATAATGGTAGTTGTATATTTTGACTCCACACTTATTGTATACAGGCTGTGACGTAATGAATGGATAACCCGTTCTGCGTGTGAGGAACACTATGACTATCCAGAAAAAAAAAAGTAATGACATTTTTTAAAGTTTTCGAGTTTTTGATAATTATAGGTACAAATTTAATTGAAAAATATTTAGTAAACGTTCAATTACTCGAAAATCGTGAAACTTTTACTGAATACAAATTTATTTTTCTGACCAGTCATGATGTCGTTTATTGTTGTTGTCATTATGTCGTTGTGGTTTATTGTTAAGTTTATTTGTCTTTTTGATGTGTAATAAAGTAAATTGTCAAAACACCCAAACCTCGTATTGGCGATTAATTAAATGCTATTTAGTTTTAGATATATAAAAATAAATTAAATAATTATAATAAATAAAAAAGTAAGTAAGTTATAAATTACATTAGATTTGATGATTGACTGTCAATTATTGCATTTGATAGTTTTCTCACTGTAAATAACTCGTCCAAGCTGGGTATTTACCACGACCCTTATCTTCGGCTCATATTAGAACCTTAAAACCTGCATGAATTTACTTAATTGTCTTATCCATCAAATTTCTTGAAGATCGGTTAACCTTTCGTTGACCTTTCGGTACAGGTGATCTTTTTCAACCAATGCTGTATCCGCACGCGCTCGCATACGACATTCCTTTTTAAACATTACCGGATGTGATATACACTATAGTAGGATTAACTGACTCAATTTAAAGTGTACCAGTTTTATTTAAAAGATCAGCGTTTCAGTGTTACCACAGTAAAGATAATCAAAACAAAAGACAATAACAATAGACAGTCTCGGCACCAAAACGATTGGTAGGTACGTCTGTGACAACTGAGGCAGTGGCACTCGAGTGGCACTAATTAGACTGTTTAGCGCCGACCCGTGGCGGGACCTCCGGAGTGACAGTGACATGAAGCGAGATGTCGCGGTGGCATGCCAGGAATGCCTTTGTAATATGATTGCATAACTTTGTTATTTACTCATGGGATAGAGAAATGATCTAAAGAAAAAAAGTGCTAATGTCCATAGAAAGATGCGTAGGTAACTCGGTTTTAGTACTGATAATGAAGTAAGGTGACGCTAGTGTCTAATCTGCGACTTGATAGTCACAGATTCTGCTTGGATGGAAACCCGAGTTTTGGCGGGAACATGAAGAATTCATGTCGCGTCATTTTACTATTTTCCTAAACTTGTGTTATTTCGAGTGCTAATGTGTAAAAACGGTGATTTTTTACCCATTAAGTGTTTCTGAACATCCACGAGTGTAGGTGAATGGTATAATGCACAGAAGAGAGAAGAGGTAAAAAAATTTCCTCTTCTGTGGTATAATATCATGAAACGTGAATTTTCATGTTGTTACCAAAACTCATTAGAAGGCTCTATTAAAGTTTTCACCGCTTTCCTGGGACATGACTTGGAATTGACCGTGACTTGCTTTGCTCGCCTTTGACTGTGACTATGACTTGTTTGATAATATATAACAAAACTTGAAAATATATATGTATACTTGACACTGGCAAATGCATAAGACGTGCGACGCCAAAAGCCTCTACGGAGGAGAATAACAAAACCCGAGCTACGATAGCTCATTCGTAATGGCATGGAGAAGAAACGTGACTTGCTATGAATATTTTTGTATTAATAATATTTATCAGTAAATTTTTTAATTTTATATTTTATTTGCAAAACTCGCTAGGTTCTTAAGAGGATAGTCCTTCCGCGAGGTTTCACGCATTCGATATTTAAAATTGTATAGCTGTCGCTCTGTTTATCGTGCGTGCGATAGAGAGTTAGTGAATTTTCCTAACTTTTTGATGAAATTAGCCTTTCGGGGCTTGTCTGTTATCACCCACTAAATCTTAAACTACGGGACTTTTAAAATGTCAGCAGTGCCCTCTAGCACTCATTCATAGAACTATAATGGCAGCTTGCTTACCGCTAACATTTGATGAATTATTTTTAACGTTGCCGTAGAGGGAAACTGTTTGTTATGGATGCTAGTGCAGGGTAAATATTACAGATGGCGCCAGTAGTGATATCATAAACTAATTCTGGGCCGTAACAACTTGACTCGGAGTCAGAATACAGAATGAAGTGAAAAGTGGAACTGTACCTATTTTATATGTTTATTCTATTCCCTCAATTGTTCTTGTTTGTCTCTTTCATTATTATTTTTATTGACACTTATCACATTATTTTAAAGATTATGTAGGTGCTATTAGTTGTTTGCCTCAAACGGTGACTTCACAAATACAAGCAAACAGGTACTACACAAATACTATACAGATACTTAGCGCCTAATGCCGTATTCAGGCAGTAACTTTAAGGCTTCTTCCCCATTTTTACGGCTAGGCGTATTTTCCTTCCTTGCCAAAATATACATATATATATATAATTTATTTATTCTAAGCATCAAGGGCTCATAGTCAGGCGCTCAACTTGTTATATATTTAAAAAAAACAATGGTTTTGTCGCAATGTTTTTTTATTTTTGGTAATAATGTGCTCAGGTTGACCCAGCCCCATGGAAATGCAAACGAGTTCAGAGAGCACGATTGTCCGGGTAATGTCTGTACTCTTTTTTTTTTTCTTATGTTTTGGCTCCACACGTTGTGTATTTAGCCAGTGTCAAGTAGTGTAATATTTCAAGTGAAGTCAAAATTTCACAATTAAGTCTCAGTCATAGTCTAAGTCAAGTCACAGTCAAGTCTACGTCATGCCCCAGTAAAGAGGGGGAGTTTAGTAGAGGCTTCTATGTAGTTTTGGAAACAACACGAGGAGTCACGTTTCACAACATTATACTATTCACGTTCACTAACACCTAAAGGATAAAAATCTACCATTTTTACACATTAACACTCGAAATACACGCTCCGTCTGTACAGACGGAGTTTTTGACGGAGAATTATTAGAAGGTCCCAATTTTAAACTGTCTATCGTCTATTGCAGGATTCGAACTCACAATTCTAGAAATTTCCATATTGCCTCAAATTTCCATATTGTCATACTTGTATGACGGTATTGTCGTAGGTAGGCCGTACCTACTGAACAAAAAAAAACAATTTTCTAAATCGGTTTATTAATGACGGAGTTCTTAGGCAACATACATAAAAAAAAATACAGTTGTCAGTTGTCAGTTGTCTTAAGAACCTCCTTAATATCAAGTGATGAGCGCAGGATCATAGATGAATGTATACTACGCAGGATAATGCCATGTAGTTTTATGAATTGAACTGAATTGTAAAAGGCATTGAACTGGTATAGGCAAGCGTGACGCCTACCATCAGGCAAGCGATTTGCTAGTCTAGTCACATAGTTTGATAAAAAATGAAAAATAATTCAACATCCTCAACTATAATATAGGTATTACTATGAAAACAGACGTGGTTTTGATACATTTTGTTTTAGTACAAGAGTTTTGTTTCAGTGCAAGGAAAGACGAGGTCGCGCGCGTGTCTCGCTCAGAATTCCTTGATAAAGGTCACCGAATGTGACTGAAACTATAGTCTGAATAACCGACTCAATTTAACGTGAGTATTCCCGTTTTATTAAAACAAAATATAATATAGGTATTTATAATTATTATTATCTAAGCTATTCATTAGGCAGGCCTCCCACTATGTGGACCGACGACGTTGTGATAGTCGCGGGCAACCGATGGATGCAAGTGGCACGTTGTCGGTCGGTGTGGCGATCTAAGGAGGTCTTAAAGAAACGCTTAGTTCTTTATGACTTACCCCCGAATACTGAAACGCTTGTTAACTTTGACAACAGATTAATTCTAATACTGCCTTTGTCTGGCAATAAGCAAATGACAAAGGCAGCAACAGACTTAATCTGTCGTCAATGTTAACAAACGTTTCAGTATTCGGAGGTTAGATGATAATGCGTTTACTAGTATAGTATTGTACAACTAGTAGTTCACGCCGAACTGAGACCTCGTGATCCCTATATTTTCACAACCCCTAGACAGATTCAGCTCATATTCGAACTTAAAATTGTATTGAAATGAACTGCTTGCCTACAAATTTCATGAAGGTCGGATCAACGGTTCGCAAGTTATCATCGGACAAATATACAAACATACATACAAATGCCGATTTGTCCCAGTAAACTCTGAGACCTTCGCTTCGCTCGGTCAAATATATGAGTAGGTACCTACATTAAGGTAATAAAGCAGTTTTTTTTTTAAATTCTTAAATATCATTCACAGTTACGTTGACGACAAAAAAGCCACATACATTTATTGAAAAGTCGAAATGAAAAACACCAGGATTAAATTAAAGTCAATCTTTATTTCATTAGGCACTACAAATTTGAGCTACCATGAACTCAGATCCTGAATAAATGACGTAAATTTTAGTGTGTATGGAAAGGGAAGGAAGGATGACAGATGGGTGGAAAAAGAACAGGATAGGGATAGGAGCTGGACGGGAAGGGACAGAATCGAAAATTATTCATTAATTTATTTATAACCAGTATCAAATCTTTACAAACGTATCTTTACCATAATAAGTATTATAAAATAATTTACATTTATTTTATTATAATTCTTAACTTAGTCTACTGAAAAGCTAGTACTTTTTTTTTTACTGTCTAAGCTTTGCTCCACAGACTCTGGGGTCCGTGCCTTTTGTCAAATTTTACAATTACTGATTTTTGGCGTTGCATCTGACGTTACTCTGTGGCACACAAAGTCATTCATTGCGTAAAAATGACTTCTATCATTTTAAATCTCTTATAGTTGAAGCACCCTAGCCGATAGAAAGGACCGAGTATAACCTAAGTTCTAGTTAGTTACACGTCACGACAAATAAAGCCCAATTTATTAGCTTAAAATATATTCTATACAAACATATTAACTATTAAAACTTCTATTTGACTTTCTAGGAAATTCTAAATGCTATTTTATTAAAACAGTTTTTCATATATTTTTTGCACGCTACTCGATTCCAAACTTAAATTCTATTTTTATTTATGTAAAATATACAAGTTCTGCTAGTCTCGTAGAAGCACTTAATAAACTTAAGTAAAGCTTAGCTGAGATAAACATAGGTGTGATGGAAATAATAGGAAAAAACTGTTCTCTCAAAACACTGTTTAATTTTTTTGATAGGGTACCCTACTTTTTATTGGATTCAAATTTATATCTCCGCCCATAGTTCGCTCAGTTCTGGCAAGACTTCTTTTGAAAAAGCTTTAGTTACTTGTTCCAATTGCTACGAAACAATTCGATTCAATTTCAATTTCTATAGAAAAAGTATGGAAAATCTCGTTCCATTTTGTACCTGACAAGTTTACGTTCCATTTTATCCAGACAATAACTATGCTAGGGGTACAGCTCAGCTCACTGATCAAGACGTAGTTAGTCGATGAGTGAAACAAAATATTAATTAATTTGCTACTGAAGAAATGTAGTGTTTACGCAAAATACAGCACGAGCGATCGCCGCCAATCTACCGACGTCGCACTTCGTTGTCAGCGGGGGCAGGCGCGCGGGTGGTGGTAGTCGTAGTGGTTGTGGGGGGGTCGAGGCCCTTGATCTCGAACTGGCCCTTGAACAGCGGCCGGAACAGCCGCAGGAAGCTCTGATAGCGCACCGCTGAGTTCTGTAACACATTTAACAATCCTCACAAAACCGTTCTTTCCACTTGAACCCCCTTTTGAACATCCTGGATACTCACTATTTCATTTGAACCCCCTGGGAGGTCAACCAATACAGTGTTTCTTTTGAACAAAAAATAGATACGGTCCTTCTAAGACAGCTGGTAAAACTGCCTAGAGTGCCCCGCTGACATGCGCCAAAAAAGGCATTTTGCTCTGAGAACCACCTGATCCAAATCGGTCTGACAGCAAAAACAGTATACAATATGCGTAACTGAACAACGCCATCTGTTTTAGTATTCGGTATAACAAAGAAAAGATGTTAAGTAAAGATGGTACCTGTATAACGTCTCCAATGACTTTAGTGGTTCTGATGAGGAGGGAGACGGACGGCCCAAACAAAGTCCCCGGGAATTCCAGGCTCACTTTGTTCCGGTCGAACTCGGGGATGTCGTCTTTCGGAGTAGTGGCTTGGCGTGGGGGTCGCAAAGTGCTGCTCCGTGACCACGAGGGGCGAACCGCTATACCCCCCGGGGCCCGCTTGGGGGCTGTAGTGGCTACCGGGGCTGCTCTCACCGGGGCCCTCGACATAGTGCCATTCTGCGAGGGGGAGTGGCGGTCAGCGTGGCCCGCCGCTCGCCCAGCCTCCTACCGCGCGTGTGTGCTTTGCCGTGAGTATATGTGCGTGTATGTAACTAAGTAGGCCGACTGGCATCAATTATCCTTATGTCAGTTTTATATGTTTTGCATACTGAATCATGAGTAAAATCGGACAGTTTACTTGTTTTGGTGATGTAACGCCTGCTCATCGAAAGTAATACTGTTGCGTGTATGAAGCCTAGGAAACACATATGAAGTGTTACGTGGAAGAAATCTTTAGGCGATAAGGCCACCCACTATCAGATGTTTCATGGGTTTCTAGCTGAAATTATTTTTTCGGTGGAATTTAGTAATATTGTATATATATTGTTCCGAGTAGCATATTTGCTACTCTGTTATGGGAATCAGTTATCAAAGAATTTGAAAAACTCATGAAAAGTGCATCACATTCATGAGGATGTAAACGGACTTTTTAGGTTATAATATTTTCATAAAGTATTTAGCGGCAGGGAAAATATGAAAATAGAAAATTGGAAATAATATAAAAATATAATAATTTATTGTACCAACAATTGTAATACAAAAATACATAAATACAGAGTATACTTAAATTTAAATTATTTAAATGGCAGCACTTATTTTATAAATGTGGTAAAGGTACATGGACTGGAAATGTTAAGGGAACATGTTTTGTCTACGTGAAGGAGTTCGAGGCATTTGTACCATATTCATGTTTACGAAACGATGTGTGGGCGAATCACGAATATTTTCGTACTACAGATATAACCTCTTTAAATATCAAGAGATCTTTGTTCCAACAAAAACCGCACAAAAGTTGGAGGAAGATACGGGTTGCGGGGCTGAGACAGACTTCTAATTTGCTATTTCAAGGTTACGTCTTGTCGTAACTAGCAAAGAACCAATGAGAGTATATTTTTGTAGGTATATTCTGGCGCTTTGACCATCCTCACCTCACCATCAGCCGACAATACCCAAAAGGCAGGTGACGTTACCTCTTCGAACAGCAATGCTATTTCAATGGCCGTGGTAAGCACCAGCCCTTTGCTCGTTTGCTCTTTCTACCAGCCTCTTTGATTGCTCTAAGATTATAATTTGCAAAGAATCCGTTACGTAAAAACTTACATTAACATTCGTATTTAATCTATTATTATTTTAAATAGACCACATTTATTTACGATAATTTAATGAATATGGTAAAAATGCAGCGACTCAATGATATGTGACCCCTAAGGCTTGTTCAAAGAGGGGTGTTCAAGTGAATGAAGGAGCTACATTCAAATATAAATGTGAGTGAGTGAATTTGAAGTCCCACTTCGTGCGCGGACGCTACGATGAGGCTACGGGCTACGGTGAGGCTACGAGCTACGAACTGCGAGTGCTACACTGACCTAGTTTGACATGCTCTATTAAAAAAACGACTGTGACATACAGACATACAGACGCCGTCGCTCCGTCTGTGACAAGTCTACCCATGTGTTCTTTTACCATTTTAGTTAGGAACACTAAAAACTAAAAATACAAAAAAATATAGATAAACAATGGTGTCGATTCTTTTGTACTCAATAAACTAAACTGGCAGCATAATTATCTGCAACTCTTTTAATATTAATAGCGGGATGGCAAAATGTTTAGGTAAGTTTTCAAAATGGCGTAACAGAATCGACGTCATTATGGAATTAGATTGATTAAGAAAGTCACCATCATACATGAATAATAAATTAAATGGGATGTACCTATTTGCTAATATCATTCTCTTCGATCATTCGCCAATAGCAATCGATAACAAACGCAGTTTGCAAAACTGGACAATGTGCAGGTCAGCGCAGGAAGCTGGGGCATTTTAAACCCGAATCTGATCGTTTGTTGAAATTACTAGCAGAAAGAGATTTAAAACCGGATTCGGATACATCAGGTTGACTAGCGCGATGCATTGCCGCGCAGAGTTTTGAACTGTTATTCGTGGTGTATTCTGCAAGCTAAGTGGCCGCACAGATTTTGTGAGACGCTAATTGAACTCGCGTTTTTAGTTCTGACGCCCGTAGAGAAATGTCAAAAATATCGAGTGATCTTGGTTCCTTACCCTTACAATTCGATATTCTAAATGTTTACTGCAATAATAGGCTAAAAAAAACAGTCGACTAGAGAACCTCCTTTTTTTACTTTTTTATTTTGTAACTTAATTGACCGAGCGAAGGTCTCAGAGTTTACTGGGACAAATCGGCATTTGTATGTATGTTTGTATGTTTATGTGTATATTTGTCCGATGATAACTTGCGAACCGTTGATCCGATCTTCATGAAATTTTGTAGGCAAGTAGTTTATTTCAATACAATTTTTAAGTTCGAATATGAGCTGGGGGGTTGTGAAGTTATAGGGATCGCGGGGTCTCAGTTCGGCGCGAACTACTAGTTTAATTGATTTTACGATATTTATTTTTAATTATAACATTGTTCTTATAAACAAACTTCAATGTTTTATTGAAAATAGAAAAATAATTATTATAATATCTGACATGTAACAATGGTGTTACCAATAAATTATTTGTATTTGGGAAGTCGGGTAAAAAATACACGTTCACTTCACTTGCGCGTTCACTCAGCTCGCAGGAAAGATCGTCTGAACAGTTATAGGCAAGCTGGTTGTGACTTAAAAAAACGGCTTGAATTACCATAAAAAAACCACGTGTGACACGTCAGTGCACGACGCTTAACATGAACACCGAATGACTTAACAAAACGCAGCTCCTTGCGTTCGGCGCTGACCTCTGCGTCCAGTCCGTCAATTGCTCAATACATATTACCTCAAAATGAAAGGAACTCACCTTCGAGCGCACATTAACACGTAAACTCCGGTATTTACACTCATATACATACTATTACAAACATGCATATAGGAACATTACGTGGCCAAGTCTATCTAGATTGCGATACACATTCATTAAACCTTGAGATTTTTCGTTCAATTCCTTAATTCCGATTTTCGTAAACCTGTCGCTCTTCCTCCTCCTCAGAAAAAGAGAGA
This sequence comes from Apocheima hispidaria, assembly GCA_947579745.1. Taxonomy (NCBI): domain Eukaryota; kingdom Metazoa; phylum Arthropoda; class Insecta; order Lepidoptera; family Geometridae; genus Apocheima; species Apocheima hispidaria. The sequence goes on along the minus strand of OX388165.1, from coordinate 4,452,212 downwards.
TAGTTGATGGAGCGAAGTAAGACAGTACTTATTTCTACCCGACTGCCCAAGAAGGAGGGAATGCTTTTGGAGTGTAGCTAAGTAAGTATATATAAATATGTATGTTTGTCTTCCTATAGTATCTCCAGTAGCATAAACAACTTGACCGATTTTGACGATTGAGGCGTCTTTGGATTTATCTTTACCTCCGGAGTAACATACGCTACATTATGCAGTCGAGTATTTTATTTTTCATTTAATTTCGTATATTTTAAAACGAAAAGAAACCAGACATTTATTTTTTATTGCTTTCGACAAATAAATGAAAATATATCAAAACTATTCTCTAAAATATATCTATTGTTTTGGAAATTCACACTATAACTACAAAAGCTTATATATGTGTGGTACTCACACATTTGCAAGCTTTTGTAGATATTCCCTCTACGTATTTTACCCGACTGCCCAAGAAGGAGGGTAATTTTTTGGGGTGTAAGTAATATATAAGTATAAACACTGTTTTAGACTTTCGTGGTGGTTTACTACATTACTATTAGTAATTAGTAATATATAAGTATATTTTATATTACCTCCTATAGCCTGAAAGACTTGACCAATTTTGACGTATGAAGTGTCGTTTGATTCCTCTTTATATCCGCAGTGACATAGACTACATTTTGCAGTAGGGTATTATTTTTAACACATGATATCGTAGTTGGCGTGTATAAGGAAAATCTGCAGCGACGAAAAGGTGAGTACCAGACTACAATAATTATAAACTAGTAGAGAAGAAGACTAGAAAAAAGATAAGAAGACTAGAAAAGAAGATAAGATGACTAGAAGAAAAAAACTAGACTGACTAGCAACAAGCAAGTACTGATAAGGAACGAGCTGGCGATGGGAACAAATAGTACGAGGATACTTTTGCACTTAGGCAGTCTTCGTGTTTCTGAATTAGTGCGGATGTGTTAGACCAATTTCTGGTCGTACTTAAGGTACTTTGATTAAAATTATATGTATAATACAATTTACTTTACCGAAGTATATCTTTGACTAGCCTTGTGCCTCAGTGGGAGGATTTCCGCCTCCTCAGCTGTAGGTTGTGGTTTCGTTTCCCACCCACCCAGGCCAAAGAATTGTGTGATTATTTTTACTAAATTAATTTTAAATTTAAACTGTTTATTACTTTTAATATTACAATACATGCCTTCATAGTCTAATAAAAGATTGATAAACATGGATATTTGTTCTTTGTCTGGGTGTTTCTATGTACTCTATGTATGTATTTACAACAACAAAAAAGTAATTCTGTATTCTATCAGTTATCTGGATCCCATAGTACAAGCTTGCTAGTTTGGGGCTAGATGGCGCTGTGTGTAAAAAACTTCCACCAATATTTATTTATCTTCATATATTCATTCATATATCAAATATCGCGTCTAGTACAATAAAAAATGGGTATTTAAGAGGTATGTTTTTGCAAGTGAAAAATTTATCACAAATTTATAATAGGTGAAAATTTCCAAGGTTAAGGTATGTTTAAAGATATTTTACAATGACTGCATTCGTCGTCGGCAGGACCGAACAAGCTACGGCTATGATTATGTATACATTTGTCTCATTTTCGCACGACATAAAGAGTACATCGAAGATTTGGTCGAATAAGCCAAAGTATACCGACACTGCTCAATTCTCTAAAAACAAGCCTAAAGGAAATATTGTGATTCTACCAGCTTAGACTAGAGAAACAGAATAAAAGCTTGCATATTTACGTAATTTCTCTACATTTTTACAGTGCCTTAAAATACTACCAATGTATTGTGACGAGGGCTAAACACATACTATCTACAGCATACACTATTGTGTTAAAGTGGGTGCGACGTGCTTCGTGCAGTAAAACAACATTTTAAGAAAAAGTGTTTAATACCATCAGCGCTCACCTAAACCTATTTACAATATAAATACATACAGAATAGAGAGAATTCGTTAAGGACGGATCGCGGACTGTACAGGCGACCGGGGGGAGGGGAAGGGAAAGGGGAGATAGGGGGGGAAGTACACCGAGGCTGGCAGCCGGCTCATTCACTAATTATCCACCGCACTGATCTGATCAGCGAGGCAAGATTCTGGGCATTTATTCACTAATCAAGAACAGATGTTATTAATAGCTCACCAAAAAAAACCAGATTGAATACCAAAATGTCTCAACAGAAATATTAATTTTACACCAAAATTTACATCAAAACAAGAAAATGACTGGCATGTTATAAAAATGGTATGTTAGAAAAACTAATACATGCTATAAAGTTTTTGCTAAAAAAGCTACGCGTGAAATCGAGACACGAATAATTAGGAACACATTAGCTTATCGAGCGATAATGCCTAAAACAAAAACCTAAACCGAAGGCAATGGTGGAAGCACCGCATCACTTGACTCCCATTATCTTTTAACCTATTTTGTTTCATCTTTAAATATGACACTATTGATGAAAACATTATGAAGCGTTCAGTATTTCTGATGAGATTAAATAATAACCCTTCAAGAATTAGACAGAGCACGGTGCGAGGTGTGGGTGCGAGGGGATCACGAGTCGTCTTCTTCAGACGAGTCGACGGTTTCGATGGTGGCGCCGCCGCCGCCACCGCCGCCTGACGAAGAACCTGACAGTGAGGTCACTAGCGAGAGGATGGAGCCGAGGCCGCCCCCACCTGATCCGCCACTGAAGCTAGAGCCGCCTGACGCACCACCCAGCAGACCAGAAACCGCCTGGATCTTCGGCCCGAGCAGCTGTAGCTTTGGCCCGATCACCTGCCCCACTATTCCCGTCAGCGACGCGAGCCCGCCTTCAGACGGAGCCACGATTCCGTACTGCTTGTTGAGCTCAATGTTCTTACGGTCAAGCTGCTCCACGTACCGGGTCTTTGCGTCTATCAGCGAGTTGATTTTCTAAAAGAGAGAGTGCGCTTTAGACTCGGGCGAAGGACGCAATAGATGCGACTCAGGTCAGACAAGTACTCACCCCGAACACGAAGCCGAGCACGGCGTTCTTGATGCCGTACTTAGCCTGTGTGGCTTCTTCCAGCTTGCGCTTCTCGCGCGCCTGTTCAGTCTCCGCACCGGTCGTGTCCTGCACACATACAGACGCCGTCAGCCACGTCGCACTCTCTCACCCACGCCGACGCACCCATACCCACGCACCCACACCACTACACTAGGAAGCGCCCGTATCCACCGTCACCCATTAGAGAATAGTCCTAAAAACACACGCGCCCGTATGCCGTGCCGGAGATGATTCGTGTAGCATAGCGGCAAAAACTGGATAAATACATAAAAAATATATCTAAGGATATAAATAATAAATAAATAAATGATGAGTTTAAGTGAGCGCTGTAGTTTATCATGAATGGGATCAGTGGCCTTCCACTTCGAGGCGACGTCCCCGCCACCCAGTATGTTTTCATAATTCGCGTTGTGTTGAGTAATTTGTTCAACTTTAACGAATCTTTGTCTTTATTGGCACATCACTTTAGATAGCGATTTATTGCTGCGAGAGAGGTGTATTTGGAAATAAAAAGAAGAAAGATTGACTAGATATTAATGCAGGATGTCATAACCTGTCTAACATTCCTATTTCATTCTTACAATTATTATGATCATTATCTCGCTTACTCTGTTGTAGATAAAGCGAGAGGTCAGCCACGTTAAGGCTTACTCCACCGTAATTCACAATTAGACAATTCCCTGCAAAGGGGATTTTTGGAATATTTGTCCAAAAATCTCCTTAGAGCATGAGAGGTGAAATAATAATGAAAGGTGGGATAATTGGACAAAAAAATCCAGAAATCTCCTGAACCATTTATTTTATTTTGTGGAAGGGGATTATCATACAAAAAGTCTACAAATCCCCTTAACGATTTATGTTATTTCTGCGAAAGGAGAAAAAATCAAAAAAAAAATTGTACAATAATCCAGAAATGTCTTTAACCACTAAGGTCAAAATCAAAAAACCTAACACAGAGTGTAATCACAGTTTTTATTTTTTTAGATGCCCTCTTAAAATAAAATAAATTTTCGTAGTTATAGTTAAAGAATGAGCAAAGCTGCGACAGACAACCATAATGGTAGGTTGTCTGTCGCAGTTGTCTTGCGTGTAGTGTCGCGAGACGCCGCTATGTGGAGCACGACGGGACCCGGTGACATGGTTCCGTCGTGAGAATCAAACACGTAACACATTATATCACTGCTCGCAACATCGAACTGCATCTGGGAAACATGTGCTCTCGATATTACTTAGATATGATACGTTACTTTCGAATATTTTGCTACAGTTAGAAAATATATTAAGTGAGGGGAATTCAAGAAATATGTTTTACTTGCCACTTTGTAAAGTGCATAGAGGCAAAAGTGGCGGTAAACTAAGTGATGGTCAACGAGAATGATGCAATATTTTGTTCTCGCCGTCCATCTCTAGTGGCTCCTGAGACAAACGGTAATAACACTTTCAGTGGTCATTGGGAATATTGTTATATTTTTTTCGCGTTGTCCGCCAATATCGGACATTGAAAAAAAAAAAAAAAAAAATCCCAGTGTCCATCAGTGGTGGCCAAATAGGTGGTGGCCAAATAGGTGGTGGCCAAATAGGTGGTGGCCAAATAGGTGGTGGTCAACGGGAATAAACCACGTCTTCGAGGATGCCGCACAAGTTAAAATCAAAACGGCTTATCGACCACGCGATGATTTAATTATAATTATTAATTTAAACCACTTGCTATATAAGTATATATTTTACTATAGCTAAACTAACAATGAAAATCAAATAAATATAAGCATTACAAAGAATCTTTACGTAAATTTCAATGAAATTTTATTTAATAACAAGTCTGTTTCAATTAGAACGGATGCTCAAATTTGCATCCGCTGAAATCAGAGCTAGTTAATAATAATTTCAATTTAACTTTATAATTATATATATCAATATATATCAATTTTGTAAATACCTAGTTCTTTTTCAATTGCTGTATAATTAACTAGAGAATCATTAATTTTAATTTTTCGTTTCATTTGTTTAACTATTTGTTTCAAATTATGTTATAGTTTAAAATGGTTGGAATTTGACCTTAATATGAAGATGGCCCCCTAAGAACATGATGAGATCTTTAATAAGAAATAGCTAAAGAATGATGTAATTCCTGCGCAACTTGGCTCTCATCTGTCATCCATAGTACTCCTTAGTTTAACCTAACCCGGGTATACGAGGATTATGATTTTTACAGTATATCTATAGAATAATGTTCATTCCCGTAATCTGACATTGGGTATTCGGGGAAGGTAGAGCGTTCCTAAATAAAATCATAATCTAGCCTCAGGCAGGCTAATACCTAAGTACATTAAATTTATGTCCAATTTCTAGGTAATGAATAACTAAGAACATGTCAAATAATACTTTCCTTACTGTGTCTATTGTAGCGAATTCATTACATTGATGTTTTCTTTATGAGCAGCACTTGCACTAAATTCACTATAATTTTAATAACTTGGCTATAACTTCTCCAATTCTTCCCGTCCGTTCTCTTGAGTAATTTTAACTATGGATGACATTTAAGGAGGAAGCAAGCACTTCCATCATGCTGAAAATTAATGCGAGCCCAAGTCACTCTATCCCTAAACAACATCATCAATAGCCTGAAGACGTCAACTGCAGAACAAAGGCCTCCCTCTTAGACCGCCATACTGAACGACAATTTGCAATTTGCATGCATCGGTTGCCCGCGACTTGCATAAAAAAATAACGATATATTATAATAACTCTATTCCGAAACTACATGAACCTAATCATTGTACTTCTAAAGTATTGTATCCCTAATATGTGTAGTTCGAAACAACGTCATACCGAATCGCCGTATCCCTAAAACAAAACGTGTCATGGATAAAGTAAATTGGTCTTGCATCGTTCGGACCTCAGTAATTTTGTATGACAGTTTGAAAATTTCGGGTACGAAGGTCGCGGTGTCGCTTCCTTTTAAATGATAACCTCGCATTAGGCTGTAGAGGTCAGTAGCAATGATAATTATGATTGAGAAATTGCTATAAAATGTAGACATTTCTAACAGATTAATAGCTGATTGGTCAACATTTATAGCATGTGAATGTGAAGGTTGATTAATTCGGGCGTTTATTTTCGTCTACTAGCTTTCTCGGGCGATTTTGCTCGCCTCGGCTGTGGCTTAGGAGGTTAAATTCGAGAAGAAAAGTTTCGAAATAACGATATAACACCTTCATGCAGATGAAAAGAAAGGGATAGCTTTAGCGCGCGCTCGTCAAAAAACCAGATAATTGTCAATTACAATTAAACCAGGATATCAATAAGACTATTGTCCGTCTGCTCTAAAGTCGACAAAGATAAGACATAGGTAAGCACCTAAACTAAGTCGGACTTAGACATGTCAAAGGAAAGGACATGTCTTACGCATTGTCCTAAATGGTTCAGCGCATTTTTGATTGTTAGGTACATTCTAGAGAGATGAGTAAGAACTTAGGATCTGTCAAAGTTTAGGGCATAAGTCACTAAACTGGTGGTAAGCGCCACACATCAATTTCAAATAGAATTTTGCAACTTCAACAGTTCGAAACTATACGCGAAAATGTATTGCTCTTGTCACCCTAAGCAAATCAAATCATTTAATTCAGACTACAAAGGTCCATATTACACAAAAAAATAAATTCAATTAGAAAAAAAAAACATTTAAAAAAAGAACAAAGAAGAGTACAAAAAACAAGAACAAAAAAAATACTTAATGCTCATCAGTAATTTCACTCAAATCTTTGCCTATTGGTCCGGAATATGAGTTTGCACACTACTGCTGGGCGGTTGAATAACTGGCAAAGGTGTCGTACTTATTCAGGCGGGCTCTGCCTGAGTCCTACCACTTCAATATTATTTAACGATTGTGTTTAGAACATCGGGGTCATGCCAAACCTATTACAGCTCACCGCACGATTTATGCACTTTATATTCGAGTGTGTTATTAGCTTGGTACTGTCCTCGTTGGTGTCTTGCGCTGTGGCTTGCTTGGTAACAGATCTAGCGACCGCAGCTCACCTTCCAAATTAACATTGATCAGTGTACTAGGTTTGGTTAGACGACGGACAACAATAATAAGCGGTTTTCCAAGTATAATTTTAAACGGGAATACTCACGTTAAATTGAGATGATTCTAATCACACTAACATTATAAATGTGTAAGTGTGTAGCACCAAACTGCTAGATACTTTATACCTCCCCTACTTAATATTATAATATGAAAGTGTGTTTGTTGTTTGTCTGTTCCTCTTTCGCGCAACAACAGAACAACATGTCGGCCTGTATTTTTGCATGGACATAGTTTAGGGGCTGGAGAGTGGCATCAGCTACTTTTTATCCAGATATATGAACGAATTTTTCCACGCAGATGAAATCGCGTGACGCAGCTAGTTTCACATAATGTTCTCGGTAACATGATACCCTACGAATGGTAGAGGATGATTCAGTTACTGTTCCGCGTATGTGGCAACACACTGCTGTAACACACGTCTGCTCGCTACAGTATCACCACTTGACGTCCACTACTGGAGGAAGCCTTCCCCGAATAGCGGGAAGCCAGGATTGGGGTGTTTGCCATAATCTCCACACTTCGCAAGCGGTTTGGTCACCGTTTACTAAGAGGATGCTGCCCCGGTGTTTCTGGTCTCAGTTTTAGGACATACCCGGGGGTATGTGGATAAATAGGCCCGGATAATACACGTGCATAATCCTAATCCTAACTACTAACTAATATTATAATTCAGACGAATATAGCCGCAGTCATATCAGGACCAATAGAGTTTTGAGGTATAAAAACGAGCTCAAAAAAAAACATCGCTTGCGCGATTCAGAACTCCCTACATTATAAATGTCAGTCCATACAAAACTTCAAAAAGAACACAAAAATAGATCAACGCTATCTAGCGAACTTTAGGAAGTAACTATGTCTCTCTGTCTGGATGTTTGTCGCGTTATCACGGCTTAGCGGCTGAACGGATCTTGATAAAATTTGATAAAGAGTTACTGTGTATTACAAAGACGAACACAGTATACTTTTTTAAGCGAACAAAGTCGCAGGTAACAACTAGTATACCACAAATAACAATGCTGGTGACAACAAAGTTGCATCTTTTTGAAACACGAAGTAGGGCTGACGCGGCGGGTTATCTAGCGGAGCAACACAAGCGGCGCAAATATGCCAACCTCGCTAGTGGTTACATATTTGAGCCGTTTGGAGTAGAGACGTTGGGCCCTTGGGGACCGAGAGCTCATCTTATTTTCAAAACTTAACAGAGCGCCTGGTTGACGCGACGCGTGACCAAAATCCTGGCGTTTATTTGGCTCAACGCATAAGCATTGCCATTCAGCGTGGTAATGCCGCCAGTATGCTGGGTGCGCTGCCAACTGGTAGTGGATTTGAACATGTGGATTATCTATAGACCTTTAATGGTCTCTGGATAATCCAACTGTTATTTTTATGTAGTTGCTAAGTAGTTAAAAAAAAAACGCCCGAAAAAAAAACAAAGTTGCATGATAAGATATATTCAAATTGCACTACCGTTAAATCTGATCAAGCTATCGCAAATACGTGGCATCGAATAATATAGGAATGAGAGCAGTGAAAATGTTGAGTTTAGCGCGCTTGCAGTGTTGCACAACAGTGGCGCGGCGCGGCGCGGTCGCACCGCACGCCACGATTGTTGCCTGTTCACATACTCTTACAAATCACTTCCGAATCGCGCAAAACCTCTAATCGCACATTCGGATCGGTTAAACAATGTACGCCATTTAATTACACGTTAAAATTTCGCCATTCGATTTTACACAAAAGGATGGTGGGAGCGGAATAGTTTGTTAAGAAATTTTTATATTCAGACTAGACAATAATAATAATAGATATTAATACTCCATTATAACGCTCCATTAAAAGGCTAACACTGGACTGGACTGGCTTAAACTGAGAGATTTCAGAGATTTAACATCTAACATCTCGTGGTGACGAGCGCAATGCATTGCCGCGCATAGTGTTGAACTGTTGAAGTTCCAAATTCTGGGTGGCACTGAACTCTTATGGGCAAGCGTGATGCTTAACATCAGGTTGGTAACTTGCTCGTACCGTGCCGTGCCGTGCCGTACCAACGAGTAAAAAAAAAACTGGATGTGGATACTAATTACAAGACTGCCCAAGAAGGTTTAGGTTAATACTTTTGAGGTGTATGTTACCTCCTCTAACCTAAACGGCTTGACCGATATTGACGACTGAGGTGTCGTTTGATTAGTCTTTTTGTTCGAAGACATACATTTCATCTTGGGACGTTAGGTAAAGCGGCGAAAAGGTAGAATTACAATATGAAATGCTCCCAAGACTTTTTACACAACGTTGTAAACAATAAAAATGATTCTTATGACTTTTTAAATGATACTGCAGCGAGCAGACGTGTTACAGCAGTGTGTTGCCACATACGCGGAACAGTAACTGTACCATCCTCTACCATTCGTACTCATGTTGCCGAGAACATTATGTAGAAAGCTACGTCGCGTGACTTAATCTACGTGGAAAAATTATTTCATATATCTGGATAAAAAGTAGCTGATTCCACTCTCCAGCCCTTAAACTATGTCCATGCAAAAATACAGGCCGATCCGTTGTTATTTTTTTGCGTGAAAGAGGAACAGACAAACAACAAACACACTTTCGTATTATAATATTAAGTAGGGAAGATAAAAGGTATCTAGCAGTTTGGTGCCATTTATTTGGCAAAAATAATTTTATAAATCCGCTATTTAATAATAAGGTTCACTACCGCAGACAAGTCCGTCTGTCCGTTATCTCGTTGAATAGTAATGCTTATCCTCTGGCCGATATAAGCACCCCTTTGGTCATTCCATCTTTCTATCATCCGCTTTAATAGTATTTGAAAGAGCAGTCATGCGTTTGGTCCCCAAGGAACTAATGTTTCCCTTCAAAGCTATCTACCCTAAAAATATGTATCCATTTCATTTATTTATAAGTACTATGAGTTAGAATTTCAAAACTAAAACAAATGTTCAGTTTAAAAGGCCGGTAGAGTAGAATAAGTCACACAGATAGCAACCTCCTTTCAATTTTATTAACTAAACCAAGGCTCTTGCAGATTTGCAAAAAGCGTCGTTCTATCATTAGATAAATTTATTTATAAATGTAAATAGGTATGTCGGGTTTCGTTAAATCAATTCATTCGTATCTTATATAATGGCTTATTACAACGAGCTTTTTACCATAACTTTGTAGCCAAACGCTACTAAGCCAAGTTGCGTTCTAAGTCGGCGTCGTCTACCTTAACTGCGAGTCAACATAATTATCTTGATGTAGATGAATGGCAACCGGTGGTCCTTGATTCAGTTGGCGAGGAGCCATTAGTTTACTACCTGTTTACTAACTTAAATTACTGCTACTTAGCGCATAAAGCCTGGCGAGCTGTCTAGCTACTTAAAAATAATTGTAAGAAAAAGACACCAAGTGCGCATTACGACCGATTGAATGCCGCATTACGTGTTTGAATTTTATTTTTCTGAAAACCAGGATCCATACCATGATGCGGATGATTGTTAGGTTCAGTTTAGTTAAAGTTATATTAGTTTATTTCTTCATGAGTAATCAATTTATTATTTATTCATTTTAATATCTGTAGCAATATCGATCATCAAAAGTCGACGGTCAAAAGTCCTCCTACGTGCAATTCTGAATAGTACAAGTGAAGCGAAAGGAATATTAATATGATAGTTTGACGTGGTTGAAGGTATATCGCTAAACCACTGCACGGAATATCGAATAGGCCGCACTGCGGTGGAATCGAGAGTTGCGTCCTTGGCGGTGCGCGATATCGTGAGTACCGGTGTAGGTTAGTTTAGACGGCGCGACGCAACGCGATGTGACGCGACGCGATGCGATGCATCACTGTAATGCTGCAGCCACATACTCGACTTGCAGAGACGGAAGCAGTGAGGGAAGCAGGCAGAGAGGTATTTATCATCAGCCGGTGAAGACGTCCACCGCTGATCATAGGCCTCCCCCTTAGAGCGCCACATTGAACGACAATTGGCCATTTGCCATTTGCCATCCATCGGTTCCCGCGATACATAAACATAGTGTGAGCACGTTACTCGTGCCGCTTATTATGCCTTGCCACTCCTTGCTTTGCCAGCCGCTCCCGATTTTGTAAGTTTTTCGTGTACTGGCAAAATATATAGAGATAGAGCGATGGAAAGGCCAAAGACGTAAAAGGGATGAATAGCACAAGGAGAAGCGCGAGTTGAGCAGTATGTGGCTGCAAGGTAATAGACTGCCCATACGGGCCTGATCTGATACCCAGTTGAGGGTCGACAACATCGCAAAAGTCGCGATACAACAACTGACAAAAATATCTCAAGTCTGGGATGAGTGGGGTACAAACAGAGAGGCTTATGGCAATTTAACGGTCATGAGCCGCGAATTCACTGGAAGATAACGATATTAATCATATAGATATGCGTTTAGCATAAGATTTTTTTACAGGGGAATGTTTTTTCTTGCTGTTCCTGTCGCTTCTGTCGCTTCTGTTTTCTGTTTCTGTTGCTTACTGTTAGAGATTGCTTTGAGCGTGATGCCTAAGAAGCCTAGTAGTATAGGTAATGGAAGATCAGCGCCGTTTTCTAAACAGCATTATGCTGAGTTGAGGCTATTTTTGTGACTAAGAATATTGATTAGCTATAGTTATATGAATTGCTCACCGGTCTATCCTTCAATATTATTAAAGTTACTATTGTTAAAAATAAAATTATTTTCTTTCTTTCTTCTATTTTTTCTATTTTTCATACTGTGTGGTTTTTAATAAAGCTTTATCTAACTGTCTGTGCGACTATAATTGTCACCTAAGAAGTTTGAAACGTGATTCTACAGGAAAGTAGATCAATAAATTATTCTTCATCTATTTTTTATGTAGATAACGTAAGTTTTAACATTGGGAGAAGTTTCTCGTTCCTGACGCGTTTTATTTGTAATTAAAGTTATATAGTACCGGTCGTAATGTTTGCCCCATTTCTAGTTTTCTTGTATATATATATATATATATATATATATATTTATAATAAAGTATTTTATACATTCGACTTTCTCAAATGCAGTTCTGCTGACAAAGATAGATAAAAATAATACAAACGCGATTGATACAAAATTCCAATTATTTCCGTATTCAAGAAAAAAATATTTAATGTAATTATTTGAAAATTTTTATGGATGATTAAGTGAATGAAGCGTGGTTAAAGGTTGTATGTGAAGCAACGAGCTGATGGGAATTAAATAGATGACATGTGGTGTGGTGTATGGCGCGGCACACGCGCATCGGAGAAGGCTGGTCGAGCTGCGAGGAAAGAAACTCGGAGTAAAATTATACCCTTTGCGAACGAACTGCCGACATAACCTTATCAAAAGTAACCCGTGATTTTTAAATGATGTCCAGAAACTTTGGAAAACAAGAGCAGGATGCAAACTTTTCATATTATGATTTCAATTTCTTGTTATATTTAAAATTATATCGCAATGCTTGTGATATCAAAATATGAAAAAAAAAAAAAACTCAGCAGTAGTCAAATTTTACTCCGTTATAAACATACAAAAATGTATATTAGGGGGAAAAACGCCGTCTCCACGTGCAACCTCAATCGTTCTCAGTGTTGCTCACGCAGCTCCCTTGAAGCTCGTGGAGACGGCGTCCTATTCAATTAATATAATATAGCACAGTAGCAATCCTTAAACCTAAATGTTAGTAAGGTTTATATAAAAAATCATTTGCAACAATAGCATTGCACGTTGTAAGTATGACTGTGTTTATTGTTTAGTGTGCCTGTAGCATTTACTGTACATTTAAGCTTATCATACAAAATAAACAAGTATTTGTTAAGAAAGTTGTATAGTGTCGTAATGTTTGCCGCATAGTCGATATTATTGTTTCGGACTTAGAGCAACGCCGGCCTCCGGCTGGGATATTCAGTACCGAGTTGCTCTAAGGCCGTGGACGACGCACCGCCTTGTCACAGGACAATTCAGCAACATGTTGGGACATTCTAGGAGACTAGATATTGTAACCCAGAACGGAACTCGTTACCGGAGTCTGTTTTCTGACAAGTACAACATCATCATCATCAGCCAAGACGTCCACTGCTAATTTAATTATTATTTATCTAATTCAATTATTTTATAACAAAGCTAAATTTAGTTTAGTAGTACCCTAAGTCGAATTTATAAACTTTCCAAGCATTGTGTTTTAGCCCTAAAACGTGATTAGAATGTTGTAGGCAAGTAGTTAATTTCAAAGCAATATTTAAATTCGAATATGAGCAAAATCGGTCAAGCAATATTATGTTTTTTGAATTCGCTGCAAACTACTCGTATTTAAAATATGAATCTATGAAATTTGTATGCAAAGAGCGTTTATGCCAAGTGCATTTGACCCGAGTTGGACGCGACCGCGCGCCGCGTCACTTGCGCAACGCTCCGACGCCGACGCCACATCTATGTGAGTTGTAACCTTGACACATCACACATTCCCACATTGTAAGTTATTACAAAAATCTTCGTCTAAACCATTGTAATACCCATGTTTGCTTGTTCATATTTGTTTTTAGGAATTTTCTTAAGGCTGCTTTGACACGACGCGCTCTCTGCCTCACACAATTAATATGTTTAATGACATTTATACATTTTCTGAAGGTGATATTTAAAAAGGTTTTGGCAAAATGTTCTTTACTACAAGACTGAACAGGTTTTTTGAAAAGGAAATGCTAAGCCGAAAAGGCTCATAGTACTCATTAAGAACAACTCTTATGTCGTTTCTAGGAAATTGTGCAGTAGGATTTCCATTTCGAGGGAAACGCGGTCATCGTGATTATCGTAAACTATCTTAGCAGGTATACAATGCTGCATATTGTTGTAATATAAAAGGAATCTGTTAAGTAATACAAGCAATGTAGTCCATAGTATATAGTGATTGTCGTTTGCGTTGTAACTATAAAGAGATTTAGAGCCGGGTAGCGTGGTATGGTAATTGTGACCCTGTTTCAATCAGTCTGACTTTACTTAAACTTAAAACTTAAGGGTCGGCTTCCCTGATTAAGATATTTCGTTCGCACTTTTTTCAAAAAAAATATATTACTGACTTTTATTATTAAAAATTACTGAGTGGAAAAAAAGTTAATTTATATTTAGTTTTAGAGCAATTTTCATGTTATTATTTTTTATTTTGGCGAAGGAAAGGGAAATAGCTAGAATTTTTTTTTTCCTTCTTCATCAAAATTGAAAATGTTAACATAATGATTTGTGTTAATTAAAATAACAGTTTTTTTTCCGCGATTTCATGTTAGTTTTCATAATGAGTGCTCCTTTTGGCGTAGTTCTGCCATTCCTGTAACCCTGTTCACTAATAATCATTGTACACTTCACTATAAGTAGTACGTATAATGCCGATAACTCTATGTAGGTAAGTACCTAGTTATCTAATAGCTTTTCGCAGATCATTCATTACGTAACAACCGCTGCTGTGTCATTATTTAATGATTGCATACAATTTTAATAATGTGACAAATGATGCCTAATTTTGGTGTTTTACCCGACTTTCCAAGAAGAAGGTTAAGGTTAGGCTTAGAAGGTTTTTGTGTAAGTGTGTATGAAAGTATGTACAAAAACCTTTTTTCTTCTTTCTTTTTTTTTGACTTTGGTTCTTCGGTGACTATTCAATTATTGTTTTGTAATTAAATTATAATGCTTTGTCGTTATAACCTTTGCTCTGCTTTGTTGTTTTGACGCCTTAACTGCAAATATATTGCAGTCAGTCATTTTGACGGCAACTTTTTTTTATTCGACTTGTAACGAGACGACCATGTCGCTCTACAGTGGCACCCAAAAATTCTATTTCAACAAGACCCCTATTCTCAAAAAGGTGAGATTCAATCTCGTCTCTAAAAATACGTCGAACTTCGATATTTCTTATTTTTAACGCTATCGTTCGAGATATCCACGGTGGCCAGCGTACGAGATACATCGAGTGGTCAGAGGCAATCGAGATGAGAATCAGTCGAGATTGGAATCTGAAATCGACATCAATTTGTCATATGTAACTTTTAAACTTTCGCGATTTGAACACATAATTTAATGTATCAGGACTTAACCACGTTAAAACTAGTTTATTTATATACCTCGACGTTTCGGCCAAGTTTCGTTTGTCATATCTCAGAATAAGGGCCTAAGTGCAACCATGCGTGCTAATACACTATGCTCGTCCCCTGAATTTTAAACCTCTCTATATCCAGTAACCAACTATTTAAAAGTGATTAGTAAAGCAGTAATTAGGCCATCAGAGATTAGGCTAATCGGGCGACAATATCTTTGGATATATCCAAAGATATTGAATATACCCAAAGTTCTATAGAACACCTTGGCGCCGACTTTTTTGTACTGCTTACTAAACTAATGCTAATGCTGGGAGCGCTGCTAAATAGAAGTGGTTTTGATCATTTGGATTAGTAGTAGACTCTACGTTTAGGTAATTTGTTTAATTTCGTATGTATTTATTTTAATAATGTGACAAATGGTGCGTAGTTCCAGGACTTTTTTTTGGCAAACGTCATCAGTCAACTTTTTTTTCGCGATCTCTTGTCTATATAATCAAATAACAAATACCCATAATCTACTTTATTTTATTTTATTTATTTGGGACAATAAACAGTGGTATAGTATATATTAACTAAAACTAAAACACTAAAGATTAACTATGCCGTCCACAGCACTATCCATCATCGACTAAAAAATAATCTTTGCTGGGGTAGTAAGTACTTTGCAACAGTTGCAACCCTGTCCAATAAAGGCACTTGCCCTGTAAAAAAGATACATAATCTTTAAAGAATGACATTAAGTCAGTCAGGGAGTACCGGTGGGTGACATAACCGCGGTCAGAGGTCACCACCCGACCCCGCGATCAACATCGCTACACTACGCTGTATAAGCAACCAGGACGATCTACACTAAGTGCGGTAATCGCATCTTAACTCTGTACTTGACATTTGAATCGGGGCCGAGCGACGCCGATGGGAGCCATTAGGAGGGGGTGCTTGCACAATACATGGATCGAGTAGTTTTCCACACACAAAATATAATACGGTACAAAACTTCAAACAGAAAGTAAAAATTACATGAATTGTGCTTGTGATGTCTTCATTGAATTCTAAATTTAATTTAGAACAAAATTATTGCCCTCTAGTTGATATGTAAAAATTACCCATTCTCTAACAGCCGATTTGAAATTAAAAGGGATGATATAACTGTTCCAGAATCGGTTCAGTGGAATTGATTATTATTTGTAGAAAGAGGTTTAATGTGATTGATTTTAGAAAGGATATGAGCCCTATATTAGTTGCAAGCGTATGCGTTATGCGGCTGCGTTCGCGGCGGTGCGTCGTTTGTATGTTTATTGTGTGATTATGTATGTGGGGTACGTACATCGAGCGGCTGCAGCGCATCATCGTCGGCGAGCTGGCGACGCAGCCGGTGGTGAGCGGCGGGTGCCACGAGCGGCACGAGCAGGAGGACGGCGAGAAGCGCGGCGACGGGCGAGCGTGTGCCCTGCATGGTGCGGCAGAGAGGACTGCGGTGAATCGACACCGCTCCACACTCGCCGACGATACACCGCTGTTGGTGCCGGGTGGGGACGGCAACAGACGGCGACTCCTGAAGGGCGCACACGCCGGCTTAGAGGCCGTTTCAAACATCTAACCACTTAGGATGTTCAACATATACACTTAACTCAAAATATTTAGGAACGTATAACAGCTTGCATTTTCAAGTGGGTGAATGTCAGCAACTACTAGGACTTGCCGAGCGGTTTCGGAGTTATTAGACCTTTTAAATAATATTAATTATTAGAAATAATGCTCACGTGACATTTAATGAAGTTTGCGTGCATGCTGACAGCGAAAATAGAGTACATTTTATCATATTACTTACTTACTTAAGACAATTTATTGTTTACCTATCTTGCCTTGTTGAATTTTGAATTTTGAAGTTTAAAAAAAAATACAAAAAAATACTGATTAAAGAAAACTTTAATTTTAACTTGACTTGTAAAACTGTTCATTGATAAAAATTATGGTCTAATGATAATATAAGATGTATAGTATTTTTTTGTTGTTAGAATTGAATTTCCAATCAAAAAGTTATACTAAAACTCCTAGTAGAAAATTTAGGCAATGTTGTCTAATGTCGTAGTGATAGCACATTTTCCGCTGGATCACCAATGAAAGAACGCCTCTAGGTACAACCTGTACTGAGAAAAGTGGTTCCATTGGACAGTACCATTGATTCGTTCAGTATTTCACACAATTATTCCATTTATTTATTTTTTATATATAAACATACAAAACAGAATGCAATCATATTAAGATTATTTTAGTAACATTTATAGATCTGCATTACATTCTAAAACTATGTATGCCTAGTTGCGTTATATTAAATTAATCTGAATATACCACCACTAGAGAAGTGGATATAAAATTAATAAAATATGTGGTTATATTATGATTATTAATAAATATATAGTTTTTACACCAGGGAGTTACACATAGTAATTGACATTACTGTGTTGAAGGGTTTTACAGTGTACAAACACTGACACTGTTGTACAACTGAGTACAAAGAGTTTTTTTTTTTTTTTTTTACTCTCTTAGGATAACTAACAGCTAGCGCTTAAGTAACAGGTTTAATATTTTAACTAAAGCTAATTAAAAGTTACCACAAATAGGCATATATGGATATTGATAAGCAATAACATGTCAACCAACAAAAAAATATTTTTTTGTTAATGATACAGAACGCTTCTTCGCTGACAAAGAACCGTTCTATGTCATTACCAATTTTTTTTTTTTATGGGTTGACATGTTATTGCTTATCAGTATCCATATATAGCTAGATTCTTCTTAAAGAAGAAAGAAAAAGCGGAAACATTAAACATCATATATTTCAGGGTGATGAGCGCAATCCATAGCCGCGCACGGTTTTTTGTTTCTTTTGGCATTCTGGGTGGTACAAAATTGCTATGGGCAAACTTCACGCTTACTATCAGGCGAGTGACATGCTCGTCTCGCCGCTTTTTAGCGTAATTTAAAGTGCTTAGTTTTAGTTAATATCTCATTGTAAATAATTACTATTTTTGGGAGCATGAGCTTCACATTTATTATCAATGGGGTCTGTATGGAACTTACGTAAGGATATTCGTAACTACGCACTTACTTCGTACCTTAACTTCGTATCCTAATTTCAGTTTTTGTTTTTTTTTTCGTTTTGTGTTTGTCTTTTCGGTGAAGGAAAACATTGTGAGTGAAAACATTGTTTTGTCTTTCTACCATTGTACACGTTTGTACGGAGTAGTTTTTAATACTGTTATGTACCACTGATAGGTACCGAAGAATAGTTTTTTGCCAGTAGTTTTACTTTTTTAGTATGTAGGCAACTATACTGTTTGTAACTAAAGGGTTATAACAGGGTGTAATGTGCAATTTGGTACATTACGCATTATGTGGCAAAGTATACTTAAATAAATAAATAAACGGTAACAAGGAATATTTTGTTTCCGTTATTTGTACGAAGTTGATAAACGGTCTACTCTTACAAATCTAGCCTTAATCCATCTAGCTTTTGTATTGCTACCCTCGAACAAAGTTGATATTTATAGACATTAAACTTTTCAGAAAAATAGACGAGCGCGTTGATGTCTTTTGTACGAAAATCTTGTTCCTGTAATGTTGATTGGGTTTCCGCTGTTTCTCTTGAAGTTTCATTGTACGAGTATTTTGGAAACGCATCATCATCATCATCAGCCAAATGACGTTTAGCAGTTTATTTTTTGTTTTGCAGTCTATACGAAGGTCTAAGGGACTTGCTATAATCCCTACGCTTGGCAGCTACCTTGGGAATCGCAGAACTCTAACCGTTTACTAAGAGAACGCCGATGGCCGTCCTCTGGTGATTATGGTCATACAAAATAATTTATTTGCACATTAAAATATACAGCGCCAGCCTAGCCTTATTATACTAAGTAAAATCTGGTTTACAATGCCGTCGATTCTCTTACATCATTCACTTAACTAAACTATTATGATAGGCTTAAAATAATCTACATCTCTTTTAATTTCAATGTGTGAGAAAAAAAAACGTTAATTTTATAGCTATTAAACTTAGTTTAGTTAAGAAAATTGTGCAACAGAATTGATGTGGTATCTATCTACAGTGTATATTCCAGAGACTCCTAAACGAAGTTATAGAATGTGTGCTGGGAGCCAGTGTCTTATTCTATTTACTAATAAGACAAAAAATACAAAAAAAAAAAAAAAAAAAACTTTACTGTGGAGTGAACTTCCATCTACGTAACCATTATTTCGGAGTAACTACAACATGGTATTTAATAATCTATAAAACGGTATCGTTAATAAAACATATTTAACAAATTAAAATTATATTTTTTTTATTTATTGAGCACGAAATGTCGGAAAACCACGACAACAAAAATATATAACAATAATTACCTACATACATCTCGCTTTAATTTACTTTAGCGTATGCGAGCAAAGCCGTGTGAGTAATTTAGTATTTAATGCGTACACTGTTGGTGTTTCTTTTAATAAATATAATAAAGTTTGTACTTCTTAGTAAAAAGTAAAGAAATAGGTGATTAATAAACAATTTTTTTTTTTAAATATTTTTATTTGTATTTTTTTTTTTATGCAAGGCAAGACGAGGTCTCGCGCGTGTCTCGCTTTCCTTGATAAAGGTCACCGAATGTGATCGAAACTATAGTCGGAATAACCGACTCAATTTAACGTGAGTATTCCCGTTTTATTAAAACAAAATATTTTTAAGGCCTATGTTCAGCAGTGGACGTCTAATGGCTGATGATGATGATGAAGAAATAATATTTTAGTGAAGGCAAATTTCCTCACATCGGATATCCTTCGAATCAGTAATTGCTTCTTTTAAACTACACCTAAGCGCCGTGTAAGTTAATATTTAAATTAGATGAGACAAGGTTGCCCCGCGCCCTTCACCCCTCGCCCCTCCCCCGCAGGTCGTGCGCTTTTAAACTCGCATTAGTACAAGGAAACTTCCTTTCTAAACTGCATCTAAAACTATAAGCAAAAATAAAGTTACAATATACGCTGTTACATGAATCATAAATTGAACATTCTATCTCTCCCTTCCTCATTCCTCTTCCTCGCTTGAACTGACACAGCTCTATAAACATATATTTACAAATACAATTTTTTTTTTTTTTTTTTTTTTTTTTTATTCTTAAAACAAATGTAATAATGTAATAATGTGGGTGTTAATAACTATATAAAATTTGTTTAATAATAAAAACAAACACTTTATACTAAGACTATTCTAAATACAATCTAAAATTAAATAAAAGAGTTAAAATTACAACCAAAATTATTTTAAATTAATTATAGAAAAAAACAGTAAATTTATTAATAAATTTATACAAATAAATTGATTGGCATAAACAAAGATTGTACAAAAAATAAACATGAACCCATTAGCCCCGAACTAGTATACACTGTATTTCAGAGCCAATGGCCTCTCCCATAATTAATGAACAGGAAAGATACGCCAAAACAGAGATAATTATACAATAAATAAAAAATAAAAAGATAAAGATTACAGTTGGCCAAATGAATGAACTTTTGACGTTTACAGCGGGCAATAGAGATGCTCGGAGTTTCTTTGTAGTGGTAGGGCTCTCTTGCAGAGTCAGCCTGAGGAAGTACCACACCTTTGCTAGTTATTCAACCGCCAAGCAGTAGTGTGTAAGCATTACTGTGTTTCGGATTGAAGGGCAATGTTTCCAGCGAAATTACTGGGCATACAGAAATTTAACATTTAGATGTTAGCATCTCAGGGTGACGAGCGCAGTGCATTGCCGCGCATAGTTTTGAACTGTTAAGTTCAAAATTCTGGGTGGCGCTGAACTGTTATGGGCAAGCGTGATGCTTAACATCAGGTGAGCGATTTGCTCGTCTCGTCACCAAGTAACATTAAAAAAAAAATGCGGAACGAGGATATTCGCTGAAGAACGAAAGTCGCTGACAGTAGTTTTCAGGACTTGGAAGCTGGAGTGGTAACGGGCAAGCCATATTGAAGAACCGATTACTGGTGGGGAAAAAGGTTCTTGAGTGGCGACCGACTACAAACTGGAAGACGCCGCGTTGGTATCCACTAGGTGGACCGACGACATTGTGAAAGTCACGGGCAACTGGATGCAAATGGCAGAATGAACGAAAGTTCAGTGTGGCGTGCTAAGTGGGGCCTTTTGTTGAGCAGTGGATGATGATGAAGTGAATGAACTAATTTTTTTAATTTAATTTATATTCTTTATTTTCTTTTAATGGGCACAAATTACTATTTATTAGGCGTACAAATTAATAAAACTAAAATGACTCGCATGCGTCAAAAGAAAATAACGACTCAATTAGACTCGTGATAAACAAGCGACATGATTTCTTGTCAAGGAAATTGCTAAAAGAGACTTTAAAACGGGCTTTCTTGATTCTATCCACTTCATCTATATAATATAATATATATGTAAGAAAAAAGCCTTTTTCTTAAGAATCAACGCACAGGCCAAGCCGTTCACGATAGAGACGGGAATTACGACCCCAAATACTCTTCTAAAGTAGGAGTCTAGGGGGACAATAAGAACGGATTTTCCGAAATTCCACCTCTAAAGGGGTGAAATAGACCCCTAAAGTTTGTTGGTAATAAAAACGTTTTTCATGCTAATTAAACCCGGTTTGTGTACTAAACATAAAAAATAAAGGATGTCTCTGGATTTTTCGAAAATCAACCCTTAAAGAGATGAAATGGAGGTCATTTACCTCCGCCTAGGCGAGCGAAGCTGTGCGGTCCAGCTAGTACCAAACATAACACTAATACACTTCTTCTGTGCTGTAAGTTTTTTTGTTTTTAATTAAGTAGTTGGAGCTTTGTTTTTAACATGCGCACTACGAAATTTAATGGACCCGGGTATGTCCAAAAACTGCGACCAGCACCACCGAAGGACGGGCAGCGATCTGATCTATCAGAATCACCAAGGGCACAACCACCGTAATAAAATTAGTTACGTAAATAACCCGAAAAACATTACCCTCCTTTTTGAGCATTCGAGTAATAAATGGTAGGCATTAAATTATAAATTTTGAGCGCTTGCTACACTCAACCTTTACACTGTAACATATCGTATAACTAGCTGCGCCCCGCGGTTTCACCCGCTATTCTACAGAAACCGAATATTTTTCCGGGATAAAAAGTAACCTATGTGTTAATCCAGGGTGTAAGCTACCTCCATACCGAGTTTTTATTCAAATCTGTTAAGCTGTCACAGAGTTGAACGGGAACAAACACACATACATACTTACCCACTTACAAATTTTCGCATTTATAATATTAGTGTGATATTACGCACTTACAAACACCATTTGGTTGAAACTCTCAGAATTTCTAAATCACTGCTTATACTTGTAATAGGCTTGCTTTCAATTCTACGAATTACTATTATAAATCTAGGAAGAAATATGCTGGGTTATTCGGAATGGGTATGCTATGCCGAAATGGGGAGGGGCTTTTTGTAATTACTAGTAGTTTCCCATCCCTAAATGTTATCCGATTGAGATGATTTTTTATAAGTTGTTTACACCGTGAAAAACTGAATATGCTGTAATTTTTTTAAATATCGCAACATTTTCGTAATTATAGACACCTAAACCATCTTTTATTCATTAATATTATGACAAAGACATTTTTTTGTTTTTTTTTATAACACCAAAAAATACATAATGTAAGTCCCAAAATAAATCTGGAAAAAAAACGGGTAAAACTCAACAAAAGTAATGATCGTGGTAAATATCCCAGTGCTTATAGTAATGCAATTTTTATGTTCGAATCACATAATTCTCCTTTACTTTATGTCTTTGGTTCGAATATTATTATTATTATTTATTTTCAATTAGTACCGTACAACACGAATTGCAACTTATGATAGAAGAACATTTCAATTAAAACAAATATAAAAACATATTAAATTAAAGTTAAAAAAAATAAAAAATAAATGTCAATTATAAAATACAATTATGAAGCTAATTAATTAAAATGAAAACATAATGGAATGTTAAGTTAAAAGAAATGCCAAATGAGAAATACATATTTCCTTGGGCATGACGTGGACTTGACCATGACTTAATTTAATTGACTGAGACATATTTTAATTGTGAAATATTTGACATCACTTGAAATTTTACAATATTTGACACTGGCTAAATACACAAGGTGTGGAGCCAAAACATAATAGGGAAAATAATAATAATATAGTATTTAAGTAATATGACACTAGCGTCGATTCTGTTGAACTACTACTAAATATAGGACTATATCTGACAGGACTTAAATTATCTACATCTCTTTCGTTTTAATGTGGGAAAATAATGGCAACACTATTAGAGCTGTCAAACTTAGTTTAGTAAAAAATGGTACTACGAAATCGGCATCATTATTTATATTAAGCACTGGCAAAATACGAGTACATTAACATGCCGAAAACAATGTTTGGTTTAGTAAATTTAAAAAAGTATTTTCTGAATTATTTGTTTAGGTGTAGTTTGTTGATTATTGGTGTAAAAAATTAAATTTAAAAAAGTGACCCGTTCGGCTTAGCATATCCTTTCAGATTAACCCAGTCTATGGGGTAAAAAATGTATCTCTAGTGACGCAAATACCGGCGAGCGACGGTGACCTGGTAATCTTTGATTACAGACAAACGCCGCGTCATATTATGATTTATCGATATAGCGTTACGACACTAGAGAACATGATTGCGAACTTATTGCTAATCTGCTAAATTATTACTGAAATTAATTACATAATAGTATGCTTCACCTATGTCGTCCTTTTGTTATCTGTTATCGTTAGTCGGGTCAATATTTTTCTCTCTGGTTTTCGATCCGTTCGTTCTCTCACTCATTTCATTCTCCATCGTCTCTTAGCCTCAAACCACCTGCCAAATGTAAGGATGCCTCCAGCTCTCTAAATGAGAGGCCTTTTTTCAGCAGTGGACGTCTCCTAGCTGATGATGATGACTGAGACCTGAAAAGAATTCATCATGCGTCTACCAAAGTTAGTTCTACCATGACGTAATACAGCATTTAATGATCAACTTACGGAACTCTAAATTTGTGAGTTTTATCGGTAACATTTTTGATTGTACTCGCTTAATTAACATGCAGAAACTGAAAGTTAAATGACCGGTTTTTCTCAAGCTATGTAATTTAAAGTTCACTTAAGATATTATCTGAACCTCTGCAATATCTGTTGTAAGATAATCATAGTAAAGGTGCATTCGGTTTGTGTAGTGCAAACTACAATGACGTCATTGCAAAAACAAATACGTCAAGTGTTTTTGCAGTCCTGCTTCCTCTTAGTAAATGGTGAACGGTTCTGCAATCCCCAAGTCTCATGCTAAGCGTAGGCGTTATAGAAGCCCTCCCCCACCTCGCCCCGTGCCTCTTTTACGGGGCTTGTGCAGCAGTGGACTTCTCCTGGCCGAAGATGATGAGATGTTAATATCCATGGCTTTTAAGCCCTAGTCTCACTCGCGCTTTTTCACGTTACTGAGGATATAAATCAGTACGCTTGAATTTCTAAAAAATATTTATTGTGTATCTTGTATACTTAAAATTGCAGATAAAAAATGAAAAAGAAAGAGCCGCCTGCCAAGTATGGGGATAAGAGCAAATAGTTTTTGGAAACTCACAATCTATCTACAAAAAATTCCAAATGCCTGAGTGAGGTAGCTGTGTCCTTAATACGAAAGGTAGCCTTCTGTGGATCTGTCTAACAGAATAGATAATAGTACAAACCTGTGCAGAGAGAATCACATAAGCTCCTAAGAAAAGATGTTGAAAACGTAAATGGCCGGATTAGAACGTAACGCGGGATCGAAAAATGTTTTACTTTGTCTAAGCTTCAATAGGAAGATGGCACTTTCTGATGATGCCCCATTGTCTATCAGTAAAGGATTGTTGGTTCAGCCTCGATCAATGAGGTTTTTTTTCCATGTTTTTTAGCTGTTTTATGACCCACACTAACGATTCAAAAACGCCGTAATGTTTTTATTCATAGCTAAGAGCGTGCCTTTTCTACAACCCTGTGGTTGAAGATAGGGACGTGTAAGCGTGTAACAAAAAGCACAATTAACAATATGGATATACAAACCTACCAATTAAAAAGATACCTATCTTTTTATTACAAAACTAAATGTTCAATTTGGATTGTTGGAGTTGTATGAACGTTCTTTTCCCTAGCATAATTCGCACAACATTATAATACGAGAACTTACGCAACAATTCAGTTAGGTAAGTTTGCCGACGCACTAACCACTAGGCCTATTTGAAGTTATTTTTAAAATGAAATGATTTGTCAAATTTCAGCGAAGTGTAATCTACCAAGTCTAGATAATAATAATAGTCTAGATAATCTAGCAAGTCAATGTGCAGCTAAACTGCAGCTGAGAGCATTCTCTTCGGTTGAATAACTATCATTGGGCAACCAACAGCACTGTGAGTTCATACACACGATGAAAACACCCGGGTCGCGCAACCTCACTTCCTGTATGTTAAGCTGTTTATGCCGTCGCTAAGAGTATGTTTACTTACACCTGAAGCCCGAAATAAATTAATTGAATAGTATACGGACGCACGTAATTGTTGTCCGCCCAGTTCCTGATGTAGCTCAATGGGTCCAAGAATATAACTGAAGTTAAGCAACAGGCAAGTCTTCGGATTTACTGCGAGATATATTTATGGGTACAGCAGGGCCCTTATTCTCTATTGCCATAACTAGCTTGTTACGCGCCACGTTAAGTTAACTCCGTGTAGTCACATGAAACGGTATTCTGTAAGTTTCTTAAACGCGCGATTCCTCACGCCGTGACACGATTAGGAACCGCGTTTAAGTTTAGAGCATGTTAAGACGTCACGCGTTATTGGCAAGTTATCTGATGTGCGATAGAGAATACCGTTACCGAAGGTCGAGTGACACGTTTGTCTTGTCGAAGATCTTTTGTCGGGCGGTTTGTTGTATTTACACTAGGGCTTCAACAGACTACAACGCCAACTTAATTTCAACCATAACACCTCCATACACACCCGCTGCTAACCCAACCATGAAATATCTTTGGAGACCACTCTTAAAAGCGCGAAAAGAAATCATCCACGTCATAGAAAAGGTAATAAAAATGAGTTTTTTTTTTATGTTACTCGGTGACGAGACGAGCGAGTCGCTCACCTGATACTAAGCGTCAGGCTTGCCCATAACAGTCCAGTGCCACCCAGAATTTTGAACTTCAACAGTTCAAAACTATGCGTGGCAATTCACTGCCCTCGTCACCCTGAGATGTCAGATGTTAAATCTCTGTATGCCCAGTAATTACGCTGGAAACATTGCCCTTCAATCCGGAACACAGTAATGCTTGCACAGTACTGCTGCAGTTGAAAACTGACAAAGGTGTGGTACTTCCCCAGGCGGACTCTGCAAGAGAGCCCTACCACTACAAAAGCTATTAAGTGCATAGCTCATTTCAAGCGTAATTTGTGCAGACGTCATAGCTCATAGTTCGTACGATGAATTTGATCGTGAAGGAGTAAACAAAATTAGAATTACACAGAGAGCCATGGAGTGGTCCATGCGCAGCATTAAACTCAAAAGTCGGGTGCAAAACACGGAAATTCGGTGAAAAACTAAAGCTCGGGACGACGGGACCGCAATAATGAATTGGAACTGGAGCCTGTTATGTTCCCCCTATATTATATTACTCTTTGCTGTTATGACATGTCGCTAGGCTAAGTAATGACAGGTGAAGGTATGGAAACTTTTTTTTTTTTAATGTTGCTGGACTTTTTTTCACACAGCGCCATCTAGCCCCAAACTAAGCAAGCTTGTACTATGGGAACCAGATAACTGATAGAATACATACATACTTTTTATTATTATTACGTACATAGAATATATATAAACACCCAGACGAAGAACAAACATCCATATTCATCACACAAATGTTTGTCCTGGGTGGGAATCGAACCCACAACCTACAGCTCAGAAGGTGGAAATCGAACCGCTGAGCCACAAGGCTAGTCAAACTACAGGGGGCCGAGGCATTTTAGGCGGAGCGTTGGCCATCCGGGGCGAGGTAGGTCGATGAAATGAGAAGCAATATCTCTCTTGCTAGTGCCTCGCGTATCTTCTTTATATGTGGTGGGATACAAAAGCTTGTAGCTGATAATGAGCTAGCTATACTAGCGCGCAGTAATAACAAGGTGTAATTTTTTACGCAAATCAATGAACAAACAAGTTGTGTAAACTTTTTCCAGAAACGTAATATGACACCATCCGCTGAAACCTTATCCCAGGGACCATGTGAAATCCGACAAGAACCATAATGTGAGACCGCAACAAATAAAGTCACTATTTTTTGTAAGCGTGTAAGTTCCGTGCCTTATATGTTTTTTTATAACATGCTATGCTGTTGTCTCGAATGGTCTCTACAGATTTACCGGACTAGTGGTTTTGTGTAGTGGTAGGACTCTTTTGCAACAGTCCTTCTGGGGAAGTACCACACCTTTTCCGGTTATTCAACTGCCAAGCAGTAGTGTGCAAGCATTACTGTGTTTCGGATTGAAAGGCAATATTTCCAGCGAAATTACTGGGTGCATAGAGATCTAATATCTCAGGGTGACGAGCGCAGTGCGGTGCCGCGCAGAGTTTGAAACTTTTGAAGTTCAACATTTTGGGTGGTATTGAACTGTTCGCAGCAAGCGCGACGCTTAACATCAGGTGAAAGATTTGCTTGTCTCGTCAGTCAATACAAAAATAATTTAAAAAAAAAAACATATGACATTGGGGCTTCAAATCATTATTACAGTAGTAAATTATTAATACGAACCTCGGCTTAGGCCATCATCCGGAATAGGGACATCAGACTTGCCCTGGCAAACCAGAAGGGGTGTGCCCTAGGGCCCTAGTATGCAGTTCTTACCTTATTTCAAAGACCATAATATGAAACCCGTGAAGAACTATAATGTATGACCGATTAGGGTCAAATTAAATTCCGTAACCTGCTTCCAGGAACCATTATGTGAAACCGTCCGCTGTAAAAGAAGTCCGGGAATTACAGCGGATACCATCGACAAACATGTAATAAGATAAAACTAACTAGCTAATGACGTCCTTATTCTTAATAGTAATAACATCTAATTGCCCGACGGGGTCCATTATGTAACTTTGTACTAAAATGGAAATTTTTCGACCACCTTGTACTTAATGGAAGCAATAAACCATCTGAATCTGAATCTAATTTCTGATAAGAGAAGTATTGTAAAGACATTACATTCGCATTTTACCTGACTTCCCAGAAGGAGGTAATGTTTTTCCGTTGACCTAACGCTATTGTGACTTTGTACCACCTAAATAACTTGGGGGATATGTAAATAAGGCACTGAAATATTTTTACGCCATATGTAATTATGCATGCCCGTAAGATTCCACATTTATGCGACATTTATGCATGACCACATTTAGATTTCATAAACTGTTTGTTATAGATTTGACGCATTTTGTTTTAAGAAAACAGGAATACTATGAAAAATTACGTGGTTTTGACGTGGTTGTGCAAGGCAAGACAAGGTCGCGCGCGTGTCACGCTTACAGCATTCTATGTAATAGGTCACCGAATGTGATCAACACTATAGTCGGAATAACCGACTCAGTTAAACGTGAATATTCCCGTTTCTTTACAGAAAAACGTTTGTTATAGATTTTGTGCTCATTTTATTTTTTGGTTTTTCATACGCACTTCCCAATACTTGCATTGAAAAAATTCAAGCAAATTGTTTAGTTTGAGTTTCTTTTTAAATACTACAATAATTCTACAATTTTGTTTTAATAAAACGGGAATAATTCTACAATTTTTTTTTTTACTATAAAACGGGAACACTCGCGTTAAATGTTTCAAAACCACGTCATTTTTCATAGTGAAATAATAATTATACCCTTGGGGTCTTTGTTTGGATGATTCGGAAACATTCACTACTGCGTCGGCTGGTTACCACAATCATTATTAAACTGGCTATAATTATGCAACCTAGTTCACCGCCTTTTATATCCGGGGCGCTGTGTCATACTATAGAGAAATATTTCAACAGGGATTTTCCCCGGCGCAATATCTGTAAAACTTTACCGCTTTTTAGGAAATAGTGTTGTCAGTTGACCAGAATATACTATTTTAATGATTATGAATTCCTTATTGATATAATTAATTCTTGGTAGTTATGAAACGGAACGAGAGCTGGGTGCGGCGCTACCATTAACCAAAATGAAATTGAGCAACTTGCTCCGTTCTATTCGGGCCCGCCCGATATTGTTTTTTATTTTAGAATACCCATCTCAATCAAATGAACATATAGAGTTGAGCTAGCGCGCCAGATAAAATTCGGAGCAGCACATAAGCGGCCAAATATGCCAGCTTTGGTAGTGGTTACATATTTGAGCCGTTTTGAGTTGAGACATTGGGTCCGTGGGTCGGGAGATATACAATGTCGCCCATCGGCATGTGACCGCCCGAAAAGGGCTTATAGTACATAATATATCATGTGAACGTATAACGTATCTTATAGTAATCATGTGAACAACTTTTACTATGAGAACAACCCTGAAATCGAGAAAAAAACTGCTGTTCCACACATTTTGAGTTCCCATAGTAAAAGTTGCTCATGATGATGAGTACTATAAGCCCTTTTCGGGCGGTCACTTGCCGATGGGCGACATTGTATATGTTTTTTAATTTGAGTTTGTGATCGACCCGACGCGAGACGATTATGCTGGCGTTTATGTGGTGCAAGGTATAAGCATTGCCATTCACCGTAATAATACCGCGAACATGCTGATTACGCTGCCAACTGATAATGGTCTCTAAAGCTTTGCCGGTCTATAGATAATCCAATAACTTTTCGTGTAGTAGTGTAAATTTAAATGTAATTAGGTCATGTGTATCTTGTTTCAGTTAATAAAGGTAGATTAGAGTGACAGATGGCAGAATTATTAAGAATCTATATTCTCCAATAAATTATTTCGGTTGTAGTTCAGGCGGTCCTATATACGATTATAGTATATCCCACTAATATTATAAATGCGAAAGTTTGTTTGTAAGTGTGTATGTATGTAAGTAGGTAAGTATGTAAGTGTGTTTGTTCCCGTTCAACTCTGTAACAGCGGAACGGATATGCGTGAAATTTGGTAAGGATGTAGCTTACTTTTTATTTCGAAAAAATTGAACGGTTAGCGGGCGAATCCGGAGCGCAGCTAGTAGATATATAAAGGTGACAATAAACAGACAACCTAAGCTTATGGGTCAGCTGCACATTCTCGCTAGTTATTATTCTCTCTCGCCTTATTTTTGACGTCTATAATTATAATAATAATCGTTTTATTTCTGGCAACGGGAATTACTTAAAAAACACTGGTCAATATTCCAAATACCTTACAGACTAACATACATATAAATATATTAATTTATAACTAGGGTCTTGGACTTTCTTCGTGGTGCCTATTAGTCCGCGTTTGACTTCCAACTCGCTTGTTGGTAACGACGATTTGACGAAGATGAAGCATGCAGACCTAAAAGATACCTATTCACTCTGGCCTTAAAAAGCCTTACGAGTTACTTACGACTTGTATCTCTCGGGAAACAAGGAGGCCGACAGTTTGTCCCACTTTTGGCTTTACGGACTAGAAACGTAGAATTTATTCGATTTGTATGTTTTGCGTTGTTTCGTGTAGTTAGGTCACGTGTCGGTATTATGCGCCCGAATCAAAGGCTATCGTCAGTTCTCTCGAGAATCTCTCAGGGTGTTTTAACAAATGTGTACAGCCACGGTTTATCAAGAGTGTTACCACATGTCACAACTTGGTTGGCGCCGACCGCCGTCTAACAAACGAAAGAGACATTTTCCTCCTATTTTTTTTTTGTTGATATGCGGTCCGTGGTTGCCAGGTAGGTAGCTTATGCGGTTGAGTGACAAGACGAGCGAGCCGCTCGCCTGATGGTAATCCTTACACTTCCGCATAAATGTTCAGCACCGCATAGATTTTAATCTTCAACAGTCCAAAATCATGCGCGGCAATACGCCCGGAAATAGATTTTTAACCTCTATTTATGCTTCGCAAATTCACTGGAAATAGTCCAATCAATCCGAAACACATAGTAATGTTTGCACACTATTGGCTGTTGAATAACTGACAAAAGTGGGGGTACTTTCCCAGGCGAACTTTGCAATAGAGTCCTACCGCTACAAAATTAATATTAAATTCTTAGAGCGAGCGCTGTGTTGCGACACCTAAATCAGTTTACGAGATTATTAAACATCAGACGGTGTCGCAATCAATATATCACTTTTTCGCTAATCAATGCACAAGGATGACGATATTAAGCAATTTACAGTTGGTAATAAACATTTTGTATGCAAGCTATACATTTTGACAGTGTAACTAATTAAATGAGATAGGTACTCATGAACACATTTGCATAATTTACAATATTACAGACGCATTTTCGAAAAAAAAAACTATTTATTTTTTCTGCATCGAGTGACGAAACGAGCAAGTCACTCGCCTAATGGTGAGCCCATAACAGTTCAGTGCCACTCAGATACGAGTATTCGAACGTCAATAGTTCAAAACCATGCGCGGCAATGCACTGCGTTCGTCAACCTGGGTTAGAAATTCAATGTGAAATCTCTCTATGTGCAGTAATTTCGCTGAAAACATTCCGAAATAAACCCTACTCTAAAATTACTTAAGAAGTATATATATTATTTTATCCTTCTTGTTATATACATTCAAGGATATGCCTTTATACCATTAACAGGAAATTGCTAAAAAATCGTAATATGAATCACAAACTGTTGAAAACCTTGAACAATTTGAAATATTTTTATAGTATATTAATTATAAAAAATATATTAATATCTTTAATTTTCATTACACAGCATATCCGCGGATTATTAAGAACAAAATTTTTACTTTCTTACTGTTACTTTAAAATCAAATGTGGGTTTGTTGATTTGTTTGTTCCTATTTCACGCAGCAACAAAGCAGAGGATTGACCTGAAGTTTTGTGTGTATATATGTAGTTTAAGGGTAGAAGAACGGCATACGCATAGGCTATGCATATGCTACGCATACCTATGCATACGGCATAGGCTTTATCCCGTGAAAATAAACAGTTCCTGACGTATTTAACAAGGGGTGAAACCTCCGTGAACCCAATAAACAAACTTTCAAGTTGTGGCGGTAAATACTTGCTAAGCGCTGAGCTAAGCCCCTACATTACATTATCAGCCAGAAGATGTCCACTGCTGAACATAGGCCTCCCCCTTAGACCGCCACTCCTACCGACAATGTGCCACTTGCACCCACCGGTTGCCCGGGGGCGCGTGGGGGTAGGAGCTAAGCCCCTAAATGGCATCAATATATAAAACACTATTTCCAGTCTTTTTAACCGACTTCCAAAAAAAAGAAGTTCTCAATTCGACTTTTTTTATATTGCTTATTTTTTGTGTGTTTCCCCAGAACATAGTCATTTAAGACACGATTTGGAAAAATCTTTTTGTATATAAAAGGTGTTACATTTACATTGTCGACTTAACTTTTTCTTTTTTTTTAAAGAAGAATCTAGCTATGTGTATGCCTATTTGTGGTAACTTTTAATTAGCTTTAAGTTAAAATATTAAACCTATTACTTAAGCTGTTAGTTATCCTAAGAGAATAAAATAAATAAATAAATTAAAGTACATGTTTTCATTCAGATTTTACACCATTCTGTAATCTAGAACTTCCTGAATTGCCTTACCGGGCAGAAACCCTTTCTGTTTAACTTAAAAATAACAACAGGAGTTGACCTCCAATTTTTTTTTTGTGGTATTACATGTGTGGAGGACATGTTTACGGCAAATGACATCGTTCGATACCTCCAACCTGAACGATTTTATATAGCAAAATATATGAAAAAACGTTAAATGAAAGTTAGTCCAAATAGTATTTAGTACTACGATATAAAAAATAACGATTAATAATTCAAGCAGTTCTACTTTTTAACCGACTTCCAAAAACAGGGAGGAGGTTTTCAAGTCAAAAGGTATTTTTTTAAGTTTGTTACCTCAGAACTCCGTCATTTGACAATTGACTCCTCAAACATTAAAGGCATCAAACAATCGCATTCAAAAAGTAGATATTTGGTGAAGTGGAACTGATTTAGAAGACCACACATAGCCATCGGAAATCCACAATGTTCCGTCTTCTACCTCTTTTATGTATCCTCTCCATCCTATGGTTGTCTGGAAGAGATCGCTTTCAGCGATAAGGCCGCCAGTTGTGACACTAGTTTTTAAGCCTGTTTTGAAATTATGTTAAATTCTTGTGAGCAATAAAGAGTTATCTATCTATCTATTCAATGATATATATTTGTGGAGCCGGAGGGGAAGATGACGATGGTGATATAAACTATGTCCGGTTCCTCCATACGCAATCCCGTAGCTTGACTGGGCTAAGTCGCCAAGCAGTAGTGTGCGAACAATACTGTATTCAAGATTGAAGGGCAATGTTTCCAGTGAAATTACAGAATCAGAGAGTAACGAGCGCAGAACAACTCCATGCAGTAATTTTAACTGGCATAGTTTCAAATTCTGGATGTAAACTTATATTTAACTATTACAGGGATGTGGGACACTTACCATCAGGCTAGTGACTTGCTCGTCACGTCAACCAGTTACATAAAAAAAAAATTTTGAGCTGCATTGAGGTCGGTGCACTCCCATTGCCGTGCTAGCGGTTTCTAGGTGCAGTTTGTTGTGTAATGATGCATATCAGAAAGAGCTATAAGTGGCGCGACCCTGCCTCGCCCCCGCCCGAGTGACGTCACACCTCGCTAATCTGCGCTGTACCCTAGATAGTATTAGACTAGATATTATTTCGCAATTCGATATAGTCGACACGACACGCCGCTGTCGCTAATTTAGGGTCTAGGACAAACGTTTTTGCTTGAATTTAGTTTATTTAATAATAACAATCATTTATAACTCTTTTGACCGAGCGAAGCGTAGCTCACAGAGTCTAAGAGAACAAATCGTCTTTTGTGTATATGTAGGTATGTTTGTATATATGTAGGTTAAGTAGTTTAGGTAGTTGTAGTTTGTATGTATTTTGCTTAGTTAATAAAGGCACTTGCCGATAAAAAAATAATTTCAAATAGGTACTAGGTGTATATATACATATTTGTTCGACGATATCTTGCGAAACATTGTTTAAATATTCATGACATTTTGTAGGCAAGTAAATGCATCAACTTCTTAAATACCTATTCATAACAACAAACAGTAAGTATCCTATTTTTGACTTTTTTTACCTATTACCTATTTTTAACAATGTTGCTTGTGAGTGTGCGTGTCTGAACCCGGGTATGTCCTAAAAATGCGACTGGAACCATCGGAGGAAGGCAGCAGCGGTCTCTTAGTAAACGGTGAGTAAATGCTCACCGCTTACATAGAGGAGGTGGCTGCCCATCCTTCGGTGTTTCTGGTCACAGTTTTAGGACGACCCGGGCTTGTCCTAAAACTGTGACCAGACTGTGACTAATTATGAGTATCTTAACTATAAAATAACCAAAATAACCAAGTTTGTTGCAGGAAGTGAACCAGATTCACGAACAGAGTCGTTACCAAAAGGTGGCGGGACTACATTCTCTTCTTGTTTCAATAAAATAAATCTGTCGATTGTCTTCCTGCTTGATTGCCATTTTGATCTTGATTGTGTAAACAGCTCCAGTTAGCAATTCGCAAAAAGAAAGCACGAAACCCAATGTTATTGTACAAGAATAAGTACAAACATATTTTTCTGAAAAATATTCATCTTTTAGTTTTATATGCTGCAATGTTTTGTACCTCTAGGATTAATGTGCACTGACGATTGTGCCAATATATATTTATGATGTCAAATGAAGATGTTTTGAAATTGGACAACTGGACTAGCACTAGGTATTTCTATCCCTCTCTCATAAATCGCGTAAGCCCATGGTGTGGTAAAAACACTACAGTATTTAATCTCACAGGTAAGTAGTTGATTGATTCAGGTGTAACTTTGCGGAAGTTCATTTTCAAACTGTGTCAAAAAACTTACAGATACACAAAAACACACTTACACTTACACTTACTATCTTACAGGTAATATGACGTTATGATGCGCTGGACATGTTTGGACACTAGTCATTAGGAGACACTGGACATTGTGGTACTGGACAAATAGGACACTAGACTTTCTAGGATTTGAGACATTCTGGGACACTAGACATTGTCAGTCAGCCAGCAAGCGAGAGTGCTTGTGAGTACGTAGTTTTAGGCCATTTATTTCCATGGCGTTTGACCCCATAGTGTGATATACGGAAGCGGAATGCTACTGACGGTAAAGGAGGCGAGCGTAATGAGCGTATCGTGCGTCTCACAGGACGCTCTAATGACAATGATTACTGCCATCTGCAGTCATTCTGTCCACAAGACCCGCAATTATGCGTGTAGTTCCATAATTACTCATCATTAGACAAGTATCATTGCCAAATGTACGCATATTACCAACACTATAATCTGGGTGTCTTCAAAAAGCGAGTGAATAGGTTTCTTCTAGGCAAGCGTACAGACGTGATGGCAGTCAAACGCAAGCCTATAAATAATAAAAAAAAAAAAAAAAAAAAAAAAAAAAAACGGTGCATGACACGCGCGTTAAACTCTCTTGTGATACGCGAACAGTTCGTATCAAATAATTTTCTTAGATTTAAAAGTCACCTGGGTTTCGAAGTCTTGAAATATTAATACAGAGTAGGTGTAGCAGGTAGTTTAAATGTATCATCATCATCAGCCAGAAGACGTCCACTGCTGAACACAGACCTCCCCCTTAGAGCACCACACCTACCGACAAAGTGTCACTGGCATCCCTCGCATTAAATGTATGTTTTGTACATATTATTATTATTATTAACAAAAACACAGTAAGATGTTTATTATACAGAGCTGCATTTAAATAATAATAATAATAATAATAAATATCTGGGACATTTTTGCACACACGGTCATCTGACCCCAAACTAAGCAAAGCTTGTAATATGGCTGCCAGAGACTGATATACGTACATAGATATTTTTAAATACATACTTATATAGATATTAACACCCAGACATAGAACAAACACAAATATTCATCACATAAATGTTTGTCCTAGATGGGAATCGAACCCACGCCCCCAAACACAGAAGGTAGGTTCACTACCAACTGAGCCACCGGGGCAGTTTGAAAATGATACACAATATTCATATTTAAAATCTTGTGCGGGGATGAGTGGTGTATAAGAATGTCAATGTTCCGCAGAGGCGATTACGGGCTGATAACGATGATAATGATAATGATGAGTTATTTATCTATCTACCACAAACCAGTAATACAATAAGTTGTCATGAGCTTCTCGAGCCAAGCATTTGACAGGCCAAGTTCCCAAAATGCTCGAATGATATACATTTAGTGCGGGTCATGTTTCCGCATGGAGTCCCGTATAAATGAACCACTGATCAGTCTTACAAGAGTTCTTTGGTTCATGTACCTACTACAATTATTATGTAATTAGGAAAATAATTTTGTTGTAAGTCTCACTAACCCTTGTTTTAAGTCTGTTGTATTTACTAACCAAATGTGACCTTTGTTGTTGTAAAGAAAATTTGAATTTGAATATACATTCAACATCTACTTATATGTACAGCCTGTATCCATCGACTGCTGGTATAGGCCACTCGTTCACATAGCAGTTAGCCAAATTTTAAAGTTGACATCACAGACAACTTATTTTTATGATATTATTAGATAGTTATTCAACCGCCAAGCAGTAGTGTGCAAGCATTACTGTGTTCCGGGTTGAAGGGCAATGTTTCCAGCGTAATCACTGGGCATACAGAGATTTAACATCTAACATCTCAGCGTGACGAGTGCATTGTATTGCCGCGCATGGTTTTGAACAGTTGGATTTCAAAATTCTGGGTGGCACTGAACTGTTATTGGCAAGCGTGACGCTTAACATCAGGTGAGCGACTTGCTCGTCTCGTCACCGAGTAACATAAAAAAAGATTGATAACAACCAGGATAGAACTCAATTCTAAGAAATGATTTCGAATATGACCAAAATCGATCAAGAGGTTGTCAAGATAAAATCGTGAGGTCTCGTTTCGTGACGTTCGTCCCGAGAGAAATTGAGATTGTGCAAAAAAGGTGTTCGCGAGGTCTACTATTTGCAGAACTACTACTGAAGTACTTTATAGAATAAAATCTCTAAGAAACCGATGAATAACTAGTTATTAATATTATGTAGCTGTCGGTATTCCGTAGCTAGCGAATGTGCAATTTGCTTGAGCAATATAGTTAGTAATCCCAGCAGTTTATTATAGAAGCTCGAACAAGAAACTCATTTGTGTCGCGCGACAGTCGCGCAATATCTGCCGTCAATCAAACGTGAGGTTGCGACATCGCTTCTGTATCCAAATCGGCGATTATGGTCATAACCTTACAGAGTTATGACATTTCTTTGTTATCTAATAAAAACATAAATAAAAAATTATGACCATCCTGGCTTAGTTGGTAAGGCTGCTTTATGAGGAGGTCCCGGGTTCACTTCCCGGCTCAGATCTTTGAAATATTAGTTTAAATATCTGATATTAGTTGTTCATGTATTTGTGT
This sequence comes from Apocheima hispidaria, assembly GCA_947579745.1. Classification (NCBI taxonomy): domain Eukaryota; kingdom Metazoa; phylum Arthropoda; class Insecta; order Lepidoptera; family Geometridae; genus Apocheima; species Apocheima hispidaria. The sequence continues at coordinate 4,414,251 of OX388165.1, read as the reverse complement.
GTTAGTTAGTGTGTGGCCTAACTTTGGGTGTGAAGCGTTATATACGAGATGTGGTGAGACGTCTTGGTCTATTCATAAAATTTAGTTCTCGAAATTCATAAGGAATTATTTCATCTTCGTCATCATCAGTCAGAAGACATCCACCGCTGAACAAAGACCTAAGACCAAAGACATCTTTGGGGCTGCTATAATCCGCGTCTTAGAAATCGCAGTCTCACTGTTTACTGAGAGGACGCTGCTGCCCGTCCTCCAATGGTTCTGGTCGCAATTTTTGAACATTCCCGCGTCGCGAAGGAATCATTTATCTACTTGTATCTGTTATGTTTCTGTCTGGACTTCTTACTAGCAGGAAACCGCAATGGAACAGCTCTTGAAAATCGCGTTTTGCTTGTTCTACAACAATTTCCTTGTTAAAAATAACTTTTGTTTTTTTCTTATGACCCATGCTGAGCTATTTCCTTATTAAAATGTCAATTATATTGGTTCAACCGTTTTGGGGAAACGATGCAATAAACAGACCGATAGAGAGGCTGGGCGAGTTTAATACTTAAACAGGGTTATTGGTAACAACCTGTCGCAGCCAGCTTCCTTACATCCCACTTAAGAACTGAAAAAAAAAGGTTTTTCTGTTCCATGCATCTCATTAGTTATGTAGATCAAAGGTCTTATGTTGGGATATACGTTTTTTTGTTTCAGTCGTCTAGTAGAAGTATAAGGGAAAACCAAAGACATAAATAAGGAGAATTCTGTGGGGAAAACATGATTCCATAACATTGAAAAATCCATGATTTACACACACTCTTTTTTTTTTTCCTCCTAAGAGGATTTTGGCGTCGCACGTCTTATGCATTTGCCACTGTCAAGTATACATATATATTCTCAAGTTTTGTTAGATATTATCAAACAAGTCATAGTCACGGTCAAAGTCGAGCATAGCAAGTCACGGTCAAGTCCAAGTCCTGCCCTAGTAAAGTGGTGAAAACTTTACTAGAGCCTTCTATGGTGTTTTGGAAACAACACGAAAATTCACGTTTCGCGACATTATACCATTCACCAACACTCGTGGATGTACACGAACACTTAACGGGTAGAAATTCACTGTTTTTACACATTAACACTCGAAATAACACAAGTTTTGAAAAATAATAAAATGACGCCACATGAATTCTTCACGTTCCCGCCAAAACCCACACACTCTTTGCTCACAAGATTGACAATTTTTTTTCCTCCTATTTTTTGGCTCCACACGTTGTGTATTTAGCCAGTGTCAAGTATTGTAATAATTCAAATGACGTCAAATATTTCACAATTAAAATAAGTCTCAGACGAGAGAAGAAGTCACGGTCAAGTCGACGTCATGCCCCAGTGAAGCGGTGGAGACTTTACTAGAGGTTTCAATGGAGTTTTGGAAAAAACTCTAAGAGTCACTTTATATAATACGAATATTATACTATTCACCAACACTTGTGCACATTCACGAACACTTATGGATAACTAGAAAAGCACAAGTTTTGGAAATAATACAAAGACGCGACAGGACTTCTTCACGTTCCCGTCAAAAAAAACCGAACACTTAATAGTGAGGTAAGCATAATATCTGTAGGATAGCGTAGAACAGAATTTTGATTGATTTCCTGGTTCCGTTTTCATTTAATCACGTCTCAGTTCTGTATGTCATCACTGGCAACCCACACTGGTTGGCAGGACAAAAGTGCAACGTTTCTCTCCGCGCGCCAAATTCAAATTTTCTTACGTTTTTAGTCAATTACAGCTCAATTACTCAATAGGTTGTATCAAGAAATTACACCAACCAAAAAATCAAGATGAAAGCTGACCGAAATGCTGCGGCCTATTTTGGGCAAAAACTCAGCATTGCCATTCAGCGTGGCAATGCTGCCAGCATTCTGGCCACACTCCCCTCCATCAAGGGGCTTGTAGATTAGGTTTTTTGTATTTATTTATTTTTGTTTATAATTTGTTTTAATTTTAAGTAGGTAAGTATGTAGGTTATATTTTATTGTAAATATGTATATAATTTTTGATTATTAAATGATTATACCTTCACATGAAAGCTAGTATAAGTGCATTTCTCACTAAACCACAAACCAAGATGAAAATCAGCTTGTTGAGATTTGCAGGTAAACCAATGTTATCTAGCTGATCATTTTAGGCGTAATTTCTTGATACAACCTGTTTACTGACGCAAAATTCATTTTCATGAACCTACGATGAGTAATTAAGCCGTAATTGACAAAAAACGCAAGAAAATTTGAATGAATTTTAGAATTTTCGAATTTGCCGAGCTAAGCGAAACGTTGCACCTACTAGCTCCATGACTCCACGACGACCTCGTAAGACATCGCGCATGTCATCCTTCGTAGCCACGTTACTTGAAATTGGGCCACAAGAGTTTTTCCGGTGTTGACTTACATTTTAATAAGAAATTTATACATTACATTGAAGCGTAATTTCGGATGTAATTTCATGCGCTATAAATGCGACCTTAAATTGAATTATAGCGGCGGCGTCCGGTAAGTAGCTTAGTTGCTACAAAGCCCTGTACGATTTTAATCAAGTGTTTTACATATTGGCTTGATAATGAGTTTCGTCAATCGCTTAATAACCTTCTTCCGGTTGGACGTTGCGTCTATTCTCTACAGTTGTGAGGGCTAGGCCATTGGAGTTTGCAAACCAACCTCTTTTTACCAATGCCACTCGTAAAAGGGCATTTGATTTATCGATAACAGTAATACAAAGAACTCATTGGTACGGGCCCGTCTGGGTTGGAACCCACGACCCCACTAATGTGAGGCGAACGTGCTCCCTCTGAGCTATCACTACCATACTAACTCAACAAGAAAGATAAAGGGCAGTGTTGCCTGTGGAGAGCTTAAACGTTCTCTTATATCAGGCAATGTATATTATTATTGCATGCTGTTGTAACCTGTAATTATTGTGACATTTAGCTCTATTTTATTACCCAACTAAGAAAAAAAGGAGGGTTGACAGTTTGACAGTCTTTTGTGGTAACCTTTTGACATCGTAGTTGTGTACACAGAGTAGGTGAACATCACATCACACTAAGATTATAAATGCGAAAGTTTGTGTAAGTGTGTATGTATGTAAGTAGGTAAGTATGTAAGTGTGTTTTTTCCCGTTGAACTCTGTAACGGCTGTACGGATTTTAATGAAATTTGGTATGTAGGTAGCTTATACCCTGGATTAACACATATATAGGCTACGTTTTATCCCGGAAAAATATTCGATTTCTGTAGAATAGCGGGTGAAACAACGGGGCGCAGCTAGTAAATAAATAAAGCAATAATTAAACGTCTCCAAAATGCTACTCGCGTTGCCCCACTGGATATCTAGGGTATCAGTCTGCCAGAAATACAGGCCTGCGTTCTGATCAAGACGAAGCTAAAAAGCAGCGAAGCAGGGCTTGCAAGCAGTAGTGGCAATGGGCGGGCCACATCGCTCGAACAACCGATAAAGAATGGGCAAGAAAGCTTCTTCAGTGGCAACCACGAACTGGAAGACGCAGCGTAGTTAGGCCTCCCATTCAGTGTACTGACGACATTTTGAAAGTCGCGGGTGACCGGTATGCAAATTGCAAATTGCTGGTCAGTGTGTCTCTCTAAGGGGGAGGCCTAAGTTCAGCAGAGGACGTCTTCAGGCTGTTGATGTTTTTGTCAAGAGCAGATTTTTTTACCGTGTCTGCAAGTGTAGCAAGTGTATTTATCAATTAAAACTAACCAAAATACATACAAACTACCTAAACTACTTAGCCTACAAAACGAACAGTTGAATTATCCAGAGACCATTGAAGGTCTCGAGTGTGACTCAAATGCTCAAACGCACTATCATACGGCAGCGTATCCAAAATGTTGGCATTACCACAATGAATGGAATTTAATGCGTCAGATTTTTTTATTGCATTGGATTGATATTATTTTGATTTTAACATTAAGGTATTCTTGCTGTTTTTTTGTTAATATATAATGAAAGGTCAGTTTTGTAGTGCTTAAGCAAACTGCCTTCAAGTGCGGAAGCGTCCTTGACGACGGTCGTGCCACAGTAGCTGCTACCATATCACCAGTAATTAAATTAGTCTACAGAAGAATTAAAAAAAAAAGTCGATATTTAGACTTTTTTTTTTAATTCTTCTGACATCCACACCAGTTATTCTACCGCCAAGCAGTAGTCTACAAACATAACGATGTTCCGGATTGAAGAGCAGTGTTTCCAGCAAAATTACTGGACCTAAAGAGATTTAACATTTAACTTCTCGGGGTAACGAGCGCAGAGCATTGCCACGCATAATTTTGAACCGTTGAAGTACAAAATTCTGAATGGCACTGAACTGTTATAAAACGTGGGCACTATATTTGGTAAGACGTGGCCCGAACTGAAGCATGAAGCTCAAGATAGGACGGGATGGAGAGTCACTGTTGACGCTCTTTGCCGCAATCACGCCCTAGGTAAATAAGTAAGTCACTGAACTGCTATGATCACGCGTAACGCTTATCATCGAGCGAGGAACTTGCTTGTGTCTTTCGGTTACGTAAAAAAAAGCTCGTTGAGTCCTCTTACTTACACACACATAAGCGCGTGGCGATGCACCTCGACTCTTTGTAAAGTTCATTATAACCGAAAAACGTCTAAAACGGAGGCTGAACAACAGCAGGCGTATTTTTGACCGAGCGAAGCGAAGGTCTCAGAGTTTACTGGGACAAATCGGCATTTGTATGTTCGTGTGTATATTTGTCCGATGACAACTTGCGAACCGTTGATCCGATCATCATGAAATTTTGTAGGCATGTAGTTCATTTCAATACAATTTTAAGTTTGAATATGAGCTGAATCGGTCCAGGGGTTGTGAAGATATAGGGGTCGCGAGGTCTCAGTTCGGCGCGAACTACTAGTAATTTATAAGGGTACCGCTCTGGAGTGCGGGCCAGGGCTGCAGCCGAACCTCTCCCTCAGGTTTCTAACCGTCGCCACCTGCCGGCACTTCTGTTGCCAGTGATCTTCCTTGGACAATGCGCCAAAGTTATTTGTACTTGACATTCCTCACGACGTGACCGAAATCGGATTGTTCCCGAAAATATGCAACTTACTAGTGTACTTACGTGTGACTTGAAAATATTGTAAAACAGATTTTTATTTATTTAATAAAGTAACTTAGTTGTTCATTTAACAAAGCAAAATAAATTACAGGGTATGATAACTACATATGGAACCGCTTATTTTGATCCAGTTTTCAATTATGATTGTAAATAACATAAGTGGCAATAGCTACACTGCATTCCACTTAGCATGGTGCGGGTAACACAGTGGTTTTTACTGAATTGCGGACAGCGGCCAATGAATCAAAGAAGTGTGTTAATACTTTGTACCTATATATATTTCGTCGTTTGTACCAACGTCACCGACATAGCTCTCAGAGTTCGCAAGCTGAAGTGGCAAGCAGCCTGCGGTGGCAACGGGCAGGCCTCCCACAGGGTGGACCGACGACACTGTGAAAGTCGCGGGCAACAGGTGTATGCAAGCGGCAAGATGCAAATCGGTGTGGCGCTCTATGGAGGCCTTTTTTCAGCAGTGGATGTCTTGCGGCTCATGATGATGATGATGACCTACATAAAGAATTTCTTCATACAGGTACAAAAGATTTACACATTTTATTTGTGTAAACCTTTACATCGTATTGGTGTAAAACGTATTGGTCTTTTACACAGTGTACACATTAGTGAACATAAATAAACTAAACACTGTTTTACACTTTCATGGTGGTTACTACATTGCTACATTATAAATAAACTAGTAGTTCTGTGAACAGTAGACCTCGCAAATACAAACTATTTGTCATAATTGTTTTCAGTTTGTGCATGTATAATTCCATCTCAAGGCAGTGAGGTAGTTACTGCTTGGGGATATTGACAGTGAACGTATGATACTTATAGTTAGAGATTGCCGTAACAGTCATACCAGAGCAGACTGCGCAAGCAACCGGTAAAATTGTCTATCAGTGTGACGCTCTAAGGGGGAGGCCTTAGTCCAGCAGTGGACGTCTACAGACTGCTGATTATGATGAGGTTGCCGCAAGTCAGTAAAAACCCATGTGACACCCGCACCATGCTATCTGGCATGGATTATAGCATAAATAACAGCAGATAATCCTAAGAAAGTCTCCTGGTGCGACCACACTGTGGTCGATGCTGGTGGCTGGTTTCGAAAGCAGGCTAGTCTCAACAGCTATAATCCTAATGACGCAACACCATTCATCGCTATAAGGAATAAGTTCTGACTAGTTCTAGATTATTTAAAATACCGTTATCCTCAATCTATTTGTAATACAGGCAGTGTCGGTATAGATCAGTTTGAGACGTTGCGATGAATTTGTTTGGATCGGTCTCTATCTCCTCTGGCTCAGGCTGTGCGTTGAATGTCGTTTCAAATATTTAGACAAATATATAATTATTATGTATATCATAATAATGATGCACACTAAACTACTTAGGATAACGATTATACACTAATAAATAACACCAATAAGCATTAGGAATGATCACATGACAATGTCGGCTATTCGTCATACTCTAGTAAAAGAAGACGAAATCTTTCCGCGATGGAAGCGAATGCAATTTAAATTTGCTTTTATGAATTTCGTGAGAGCGTTTTTCAGATTTCGTGTTTAGTTCCCGCAATTACCTTTTTTTTTTGCAAGGGTTAAATCTTCACAAGATACCCGTCTGCTATGGGGTGCAGCCGGGTTATGTGGGATTATACCCACTAAAACCCCCCCGAAGGCCTGCCTTGGTGCTTGACCGAGGGCTCCGGGATCTCCAAGTGAACGTACCGGAGCCCTCAGCAACACGCTTCAGCACCCGGGACAGCTAGTAGTTGTCGTGACGCCTAAGCCTACGACAGCGTCCGCCACTCGGCGCTGTCGTCCGTCCCGGGGCTCGCTTCGGTAGATGGATCCCGCATTACCTAAGATACGAAATTCGATAATTTTAATACATGCTTGCAATTTATTCAAGGTAAAAAGAAAAACTATGTCAGCGGTGTCAAGGAAATTCACTAATAACTGCGAAAATAATAAATGTCGCCAATTAGCGCGCGGCAATAGCGGCGCGAGCGAACCTTCACCTGTAACCTGTAACAATAGCCTGTAACCTGTAACCTGCGTCTCTACTACGGACTATTATGTTACTTTATCACGCTCACGTAATATATTGCTGTCCCTCTCTCTTCTAGTTCGCTGTGCCAGAAGACTCTATTTGAATATTTATAATAATTACGTTTTAAGATATTTATTTTCCCAAATAAAAATAATAATAATAAACAAATAAATATCTGGGACATTATTGCACACACGGTCATCTGACCCCAAAATAAGCAAAGCTTGTGATATGGCTGCCAGAGACTGATATACGTACATAGATATTTTTAAATACATACTTATATAGATATTAACACCCAGACATATAATAATACTAATATTATAAATGCGAAGGTTTGTTTGTTGGTTTGTTTGTTCCTCTGTCACGAAGAATGGATTGAGCTGATTTTTGCATTGATATAGTCTAAGGGTTGGAGAATGACATAGGCTACTTTTATGCTGGGAAAATGTACGGTTTTTGAAGGATCTTTCGCGCGAGTGAAACTGTGGTAATAAGCTAGTAACTTATAAATTGCAAACTTAAAAAGCAAGAAAATTACAATTATAGAAAAAAGTAACACTATAGTTTCTTGGGCCTTGTTCTGTATAGAATTTAACCTGGAGGAAGGGAAACGCTCCCGAAGCCAAAACACTATTTATACTATCTAAGCACAATCGAATACCAATAACCATTTTTTTTTAATGTAATTTGGTGACGAGACGAGGAAGTCGCTCACCCGTTGCTAAGCTTCACGCTTGCTCATAACAGTTCAGTGCCACCCAGAATGTTGAACCTCAACAGTTCAAAACCATGCGTGGCAGTGCGCTGCGCTCGTCACCCTTACATGTTAAATCTCTGTTTAACCAATAACCATTTGCCTTATACTTGTTGTTTTTTGGTTTAGAATTTTGGAAATTAACAATGCGCGCTGCGCAGGTCGTTCGTTGACCTCTAGCGTCAGATTTGCACTAAGGCGGAATTATACGGTTCATCCAAAGTGATTCACTTTAGTGAATGATGAACAGTAAATGAATTCGTCTATTTACGCGTTATATGCAAAGTGAATGTAAAGTCAAGCATTTTGCAATTTTTCCATTCATTTTCTCACAATGTCGCGGAGACAAGTCGATCATGACCAATGAGAGACCGATGGCGATGAAAGCGTCCGCTGGTTCGTGACTTTCATCACAAAGGCACATCGATAATGACAGATGAAACGCCTTACTTAGATAGTTCATTTTCGTTGAAGCATCGAAAATTAAAGCAAAAAAGAGCCGTCTAAATCCGCCTTTACATTGCGACCATCGCAATCACCAGCAATCTACAATACTATCGCCAGATCTACTAATCGATGACTAATCGCCAGTTCGTTATTGCGAGCGTTTCCCTTATACCATGCACAGGTTTATAAGGAAAGTGTATACTAAGCCGAAAAGGGCTCATAGTATATTAGGGCTCATAGTATATTACTTAGTTGTTGTACTTTACTATTTTACTGCTAACTAGAGGTATAAATCTAAAAAACAAACCGTATCAGATCCCCTCGACACAGGCTTAGCCTAGTGCGGTAATCGCCGTATTAACATTTTTTTTGGATATTGCCATTCTTAAATATAAGCCTTCTTGTTATAGCACTAATTTTTAATACCTTGCTGTTGATGTACCTTATGTTTATGTTAATAAACGCATTTTTTATTTTCATTCATTTAAGTACTCATCTTTATGAACAACTTCTACTATGGGACCAAACCTGAAATCGAGAAAAATATCAGCTGTTCCATAGAAAAATGTCAATGACACTTGACAAAATGTATGGAACAGCTGATATTTTTCTCGATTTCAGGGTTGGTTCCGTAGTAAAAGTTGTTCAAAATCATGAGTACTATGACTCCCTTGTGACTTAGCGTACCCTTTCCCTATAACCCTGTATAGATCACTTGCCAGTAAAATCCCGCTGATGATTCCGTCAGCGTTTTTCAGTGAGCAAACGTATCACTAGAGCTGTCAACAATAAAAAATGGCAACAGGAAAACATAATCTCGGCTGACTCTACATTTGATGCACAGATTATATAACTAACGACATCTTAATCCTTATCTGTATTACAATCGAGTTACGTATCTTTTATGGACACTAGCACTCTTACCCCCGAATACTGAAACGTTTGTTAACTTTGACGACAGATTAATTCTAATACTGCCTTTGTCTGGCACTAAGCAAATGACAAAGGCAGCAATAGACTTAATGTGTCGTCAAAGTTAACAAAGGTTTCAGTATTCGGGGGTTAGTATAATTATTATTTCTCTATGCTAATACTGAAGAAAAAATGAACCAGAAATAGTGTCGTTATGTTGTCATGAGAATACTCAACACGGTTATAAGGAAAGGTATGCTACACCGAAAAGGGCTCATAGTACTCATCATCACTGTGTTCACATGGCTGCGTTGATTTTCAATTCTCTTCCGGCAGTGCTGGTTGATCAGCAGTGGAAGTAATAAATAAATAATAATAATAAATATCTGGGACATTTTTGCACACACGGTCATCTGACCCCAAACTAAGCAAAGCTTGTAATATGGCTGCCAGAGACTGATATACGTACATAGATATTTTTAAATACATACTTATATAGATATTAACTCCCAGACATAGAACAAACACAAATATTCATCACATGAATGTTTGTCCTAGATGGGAATCGAACCCACGCCCCCAAGCACAGAAGGTAGGTTCACTACCAACTGAGCCACCGGGGCAGTCCCGGTCCGGGGGGCACCGGGAAGTGGTTGGTGAAAGAATGCTTCTATGAAGTGGAAGATTTCTTAAAGAAAATTTCATGTCGCCTACATGTATACAAACGAGCTTGTTGATCTAAAGCGACTGACAATAATTGTAATTATTGATATTTTAATTGAGACATTATTATATCAATTTCATTCTTTAATTTTATTTTATTACAATTTTTCTAAATTCATGTTAATAATAAACTTATTTAAATAATTTTGCACGCCTATAAAGGTTGTTAATGGATTGACATTTTTAGATTTAAGGACTTGTATACCCATTATCACGCAAATAAAATTTTGACTTTGACTTTGACTTTGACTTTGACATTATGAACAACATTTGTTATGGGACTAACTCAAGAAAAAAATATCAGCCTTAGACGAAAGATTCTTGATATCAGCTGTTCCCTACATAAATGTCAATGACACTTAGCAAAATGTATGGAACAGCTGAGTGAGGAAATCGTGATAGGGATCACTTCACTTACACTTTTTTGTAGTGACACTAACACACTCACACTTTTTTTGCTTTTGCAAAGTCCGCCTGAGGAAGTACAACACTTTTACCTGTTATTCAACCGCCAAGCAGTAGTGTGCAAACATTATTGTTCTGGATTGAAGGGCAATGCTTCCAGTGTAATTACTGGGCATAAAGATATTTAACATGTAATATCTCAAGAGCGAGATGAGCAAGTCGCTCATCTGAAGTTAAGCATTACGCTTGCCCATAACAATACAGCGCCACCCTTCTGAACTTCAACAGTTCATAATTCTGCGCGGCAATGCACTGCGCTCGCTGTAAAGTCTTCAAAATTATTTTACTTGGACACGTCCATTTATTTTCTTTTGTCGAAGCCTACTATACCGTTAAGCAATCATTAATCGGAGTTAGATATAGAGATAGCCAATTAGCACATGTATGTGAAAAAGTTAACGTAGTCATAATTTAATACTTTGAGGTTCGATAGTTTTTTTTTAATGTTTGCTCCACGGACCCGGGCTCCGGGCTTTATACAAATTTTAAAAAAATAACTATTAAAACTGAATACAAAATTAAAGGCTTTTAAAAAAGGATATACCAAAGAAGTAAAAGAAAAGCTTAATAGAATGAAGAAGCGTTTGTCCCACGGCGCCCTATCGGCTCGGGCGGGCGGCGACCGCATTCGCAGACACGTTCCCCGCATCTCTAATGACCATAGCTTATGAAACTTGGATAATAGCATGCAACAGTCAGACGATTCTCCATCGTTTCATAATCTGTTTTTAACTAAGAATATAAGAGTCTGAATAAGTAAAAAAATGGAATGGAAAAAAACATATTATATAAAGATTGGCGAAAGAAGCCGGATATTTATGGCCTGCATGAAAAATAAGCTGACAACGATAATAATGAGTTTTTACTAAAAACAAATTTACTACGCCTATTTGTCTAAATTTAAACGCCTTGACATAAATTCGTTGTCAAATACGGTCATAAATTAGAAAGAATTAAACATAATAATAAGAAACACATTTTAAAAAGCTTTTAAAAAGTCGCGTGAACCGAAATATGAATAGTCCATTTTTTTTTTATCTTGCCTGTGTCTTTATTAACTATGCAAAATACATACAAACTACAACTACCTAAACTACTTAGCCTACTACATAAAAATAGAAGTTGGATCATCCAGAGACCTATAGATAATCCAAATATTCAAGCCCACTACCAGTTGGCAGCGTACCCAGCATGCTGGTGGCATTACCACGCTGAATGGCAATGCTTATGCGTTGAGCCAAATAAACTTAGAACATGTAACATTTAAATAAATCGACCATCAAACCAGCCTACTGCTACATACCAAATTGATGAAACAGAAAATTGGACGTCTTAGGAAATGGATAAAACAAGAAAGTAGACGTGTTAGGAAAGGACAAAATAAGAAAGTAGACCATTTCGTTCCAAGTGCCCTAATAGGACATTTTGATACATCAACAAAGTTGCGATTGGAAGACTCTATACTTAGCTCCTGCAACATCATAATTGCCCACGACTTGTGTTGGAGGAAGTAAAGGTGAAAAAAACAACGATAATTGATGCCGACAATCCAGCGAGTCCGACACGCCCAAAGATTGGGCGCGAGGAAAACTTAGCTGTGCACGTTGGCCGTGGTGGAGGGAGGTGGTGGTAGCAGCGAGAGGCGCTTACAAACTCGAAGACTCACTCGTGTGCGCGCGCCCGCTTCGCTCGCTTGTGTCGCGTGTTCTCGCTCCCGTAAGTGTCTACTCGCCGGCAGGTAACGTACCGCACACACACTACTACCCGGTTGCACCACAACCTCGCTCGATATCGGTTTCTTCACGATTTCGATAACATTGGCGGCTTTACACTGAACATATAAGTCATTAAATTTACGAAGAATTACCATCTGCGTTTGCATTTTGCATCCCAATAAGTAAGTCACAAGGTCGCAGAATACTGTTTGTCTGTTATATGTAACTAATTAATAATATTTCCGTGCAAATTTTACATGGAATATTTACTACCCAACAGTTTTCGGGCGTTTCGTTCTTTTGGCCGGCTTCATTTGCATTTTTCGTCCCGATTAATGTACCCCAAGGTCACAAAACTGTTTGTAAACATATGATCCTACCCTTCTCGACTACAGTCACAAAATTAATTTTAATTATAACATATAATAATAAATAATAAATATGAGAATAAAATAATATATGTTAATTTAAACTATGTATTACGTAACCAGCATCAACACCCAAATAATGCTCCATGCTCAATCGCTCATCATAATTTCCGCGTTATTAATTCATGTTATGACGATTTTATTTTTGTTCGAACTTAACATCCTTCGAATAAACAAGTTTTCACGCTATTTGCATCTTAATTAACATTATTATTAAGATCTTTTTCTACATTTTTTTAAACTGTTTCTAATTCAGGGTATCTGTTTATTAACTTTGAACAAACCATCAATAAAATGAGGTTAAATGGTTGTCAGTCATAAGCTTAGATCAGTAATTTTGTATCATAACTGCAGTCCCAGTGCTTAGTTCCGGCTGTTGGAAATCAGCACGATCTGCGGCGGGTCGTAGGCCAAGGCCACTTTACCCCCCTCATCTCGCTACCGCACCTCCCCGCCGGCCTCCTGGCGACATGCAACACAATCATAAAAACTGCAATTAATAGCAAAGTGAATGATAAGATTTTAGCGACATTGGCAGTGGAAAGCGCGCTGCTCGGCTGCCGCCGCTGGCGCGGTGTTGCGACAGGCTGGATTGCTGTCCGCTCGGTTGTCGTTGATGGGCGTTACGTTACGTGCGACACACATTCTCTAATATCGCTTTCAAACGTCCCTATTAGCGGCTCACTGCCGGCATTATGTCTGGACATCACACTGATTATATATAGATACCGTATTGCGAAATCGTTGTTCCGATAAAAACTCGCCAAAGTTTAAAAAACGTGGTTTTAAGCATTCTCATTCCCTACATCAAGATTACACCTACTTGCAATGAGCCAAAGAGAGTACATTTTTGTAGGTTTATTTTGACTGATTCGTGTTGTGCTTAGATCGTCCTGATTGCGGAATCTAGAGGTGATCTTACTTCTACATCACAAACTTTATCTTTCCTTATCTCAATTCATCATTTCATTCGTATCAATACTCTGAGTAGAGTAATGTTGACTTAGCTCAATTTTGCAGAACACCGGTGCCTCTGAATATCCAATCAGTCGCACGGTGCCACGGTTTGACACCGAACGGAAAGAAAGAGCTGGCCACTCGTTACAAAACGACCACTCGTTGTTTCAACACAAGTGCCTGCGCCCGCGCCCGCTCCGCTTACAAAACAATTTCATATTTCACTAATTGTTCTCACTTCTTAATTATTATTTTTATTGGTGTAATTACTCTTGTAGCCCTTTGGAATTCATGAGAAACACAATAAACAACTGTTTTATCCCCCATACATCATGTTACAACATTTTAATTTGAACGATGCATTCAAAAGCTAACAATGAGTTCATTTATTTTAGGTTAATATGATTCACATGGATGAGTTTTTAATCTCTGAAAACGTAAGCATTTATATAATACGTTAGTTATAAAATACGTCGGTTACTGTGGAACGCCTTGAACTCTGAATAATTAACCGTAAATCGGGGTTTAATTTTCGGAGTTCTTGGATTGTCATCATCATCATTGAGACCAATCTTCATATTGTAGTTTCAAGGCAGTAACTTCTTGCGATGCCATACTGCGTTCTTTTGATGCTGGTAGATCAGTTCAGTCAACTCCTGCAGGACTAGCATGCGAACCGCGACAAAATCTTCTCTACTCTTAATGTCGTGAAAAATGAAACAAACGTATACATAATCGTAGCCGTGTCCTGTTCTTGCATAACAAAAAGATTTTGTCGCGTTGCGCATGCTAGCCCTGCTGGTGTCATCAAGCTATTTATTGTTCAACGATTGCTTGTCATTATTTCTTGTTTATTAGGTTTCTGTTTCTGTACCTGCTAAATTCTTGAATCGTTTTAGATATTTAGCATTATGATGGTAAAAATTGATATTGACATAATATTAACCATTTTTCTTAGATCTTTACATTGCCTCATACGATCTACGCAGGTGTATTTTAAATTTTATGAAGTTAAGTTGGTAGATTAAAACTTAAGTAATGCAAAAAATTATAAGTAGACTGATCATACTTTTTGTGTGTTAAATTTCGTCGGGGAAGTACGATACCTTAGCCAGCTATTCAATCGCCACTCAGTAGTGTGCAAACATTGTTATATTCTGATTTGAAGGGCAATATTTCCAATGAAACTTTAGTTAATCGGCACAAGTAAATTTAACGCCTTCCATGTAAGGGTGACGAACCTATGTTGTCTGTCTGTGTGATCTAATATGTCAGGTAGTTTTCGTTTGTATGTACTTTAAAAAACTTAATTACACACCACACTGTAGACTTTAACTTGTAGACTAGTTTAGCGGACAAGTGGTTGCGCAAGAGTGACCTACGACCTGTCACGACACTTCGTCATACGCACACCGCTGTGCATTAACACATGCTCGTTTAAAAACTACCTTAAAATGCAACACCTTTGGCTACCGTGAAACAGAAACCAATTATTAATTTAAAGAGCGTGCTAAAGAATTTTTGTTTACACATAACTTAATAATGTTAACTAAATATAATTACATTTGAGCCAAATGTTTGTACTTAGGATAACGCCGCTTTGTCCGTACCAAAAGCGTAGTCTGATACCCATCCCTAAACGTTAACCGATTTCGATGATTTTTTGTATGTTATCTACACCGTGAAAAACTCTCTTAGACTTTTTTTGAATTTCGAAATATCTTCTTTATTATAGGCATTTAAAGATACATTTTTTTTTGCGTCGAAAACACAAAGAAGAAAAGTAGTTTCACTAACTCTCTCTCTATCGGACGCATGAGAAACAGAGTTTTTTTTTTGTTTTCATATCGTTATTTAGTAATAATAATATAATAGTAAATACCAGTGTAAGTTGAATCCTAGTAATACAATAACTTAAGGATTTAATTACTCATCAAGCGCAACGCTTACACAAAACTTAAAAAAGATGAACAAAAGGTTTTAAGAAAAAAAAAAACGTAACATACCATAACGTAACGTACCTGCTGGTGAGGTCTTAACTTGTATTACATATTTGTAAGCTTGTAGAAGAAGCATTACATTATAACATATTTTTATTTTAATTAATATTTTTATGTTAAATACGAAACAGATAGACAGACAGCTATACAATTTCAAATATCGAATGCGCCAAAACCTCGCGGAAGGAATATCCTCTTATATAGCTAAACTAAACATTTTGTGGTTTGAAACTAGTAACGCCCGCGGTTTCACTCGCTATTCTACAGAAACCGACTATTTATCCGGGATAAAAAGTAAGTCTATATGTTAACGCAGGGTTAAATTTAGGGACGTCGCGTTTTCCGTGACGTCGAGTCCGACATAGCCCGTCCACCCATCCAGCGGACGGGTATGTGTAAATGCATTTCCCCACATACAAAACAAATGGTTAAATTCCATACCAAATTTCATTCAAATCCATGCAGCAGTTACAGAGTTGAAACTTACATACTTACATACAAACACTTACATACTTACAATTACGCACAATTTCGCATTAAAATATTAGTGTGATATACATATGTTTACAACCTACGACTTACACCCAGACAGAGAAGCAGAGTTACATTTGCATTTATAATAATGTATAATGGCGTTGACATTTAAATGATCATTGTATACAATGAATAGCCTCTACTTAATTTGCATACTATTGTATACAACAGGTTATGTTTATTTTTGACTTATAGATGAATATTTACCAATTACTAACTTTGACTTTAGTTAGAATACATACTTACATACACCCCAAGCGACATTGCCCTTTTCGGCAGTCGGTTAAAAAAAAACATTGAAACAGCCTCGGCTTACACTTATTTTTCGCTAGATATCCGAACCCTTAATGTATATTCAAGTGATTATTACTCAAATTTCTAGGGTAGCATAGAACAGCATTTTAATTGATTTCCTGATTTATTTGTCATCTCTTACATCTGCACACGAAAGTGTGTAGCGCTATCTTTTTTCTTGAATTGTTCTGATACAAACTATTACAAGTTATTATTATGTAAGATATTTCGGAATTCTGACACGTTTGTTAACTTTGACAACAGATTAAGTCCATCGCTGTCTTTGTCATTTGCTTAGTGTCAGACAAAGGCAGCGTTAGAATTAATCTTTTGTCAAAGGTAACAAACGTATCAGAATCCCGAGGTAAGTAATTAACGCAACCACGGAAACACGGAAAGTTCACAGAAAAGACATGAACGCGCTACCACGTGGTGCGGGCGCGATCTTCTCGTTTGTTTTTGTTCAATTAGGATTTTTTATTTTTTTTTAAGTACATAATTATTCTATATAAAATCTTAACTTAAATAAATAACAGAAGTGATAAAAAAATCTACAAACAAAATAAAAATAATTACTTAAATAAATTAAATCTAAAATGATAAGACTATAAATAGTTATTATTAATATAAATATTAGTGGATGTTGGTCAACGTTTTTCACACAAAGCGCCATCTAGCCCCAAACTAAGCAAACTATGGGATCCAGATAACTGATAGAATACATAAATACTTTTTTTTTGTTAATACATAGAAACCCTCAGACATAAACAAACATCCATGTTCATCACCCAAGTGTTTGTCCTGGGTGGGAATTGAACCCATAACCTACAACTTGGAAGGCGGAAATGCTCCCACTGAGTCACAAGGCTAGTCACATAGTAATACATTTAGGTCAGGTCATTCAGGAATATTTCTTACTGAATTTAAGCC
This sequence comes from Apocheima hispidaria, assembly GCA_947579745.1. Classification (NCBI taxonomy): domain Eukaryota; kingdom Metazoa; phylum Arthropoda; class Insecta; order Lepidoptera; family Geometridae; genus Apocheima; species Apocheima hispidaria. Next base: position 4,396,905 of record OX388165.1, on the reverse strand, counting down.
CAGTTCAGTGTCACTTAGAATTTCGATAATCAGCCGTTCAAACCCCCGCGTGACAATGAACTGCACTAGTCACTGATATATTAGATTTTAAATCTCTTTATGTAATTTCACTGGAAACATTATCCTTCTAACCGGAACCAAAATGTTTGCACACTACTGCTTGACAGTTAAATTACTGGCAAAGGTGTGGTTCTTACTTCTTTTAAAAGTTTGGTGCCTAGCAGATGCTTATATTTTTTTTTAATGGACTTAAAAAATTATGATCTTTGAAGGGATAAGCAAAGTGAGTAGAGAGGATGATTTCGTTCGTACTGGCCGCTATCTCTCAGTAGCTAACAATCCATTGTGCACGCAGTTCACACCACATAGCTAATTCTAGATCAAACGACTTTGGTTTGTTCCTATCACAGCCATCTCAATAAAAGTAACATCTGACAAAAATAACTTCCATTGCCTGAGGATTACGAAGCATATTATTTTTAATGTAAACGTTATTGTGTAGTCTATGTACTACTTAGCGTAGTTTTCTCACTATATTACGTCAAACAAAACACTATATCATATTTTATGTAAGACTCGCTTGTATTTATCCGAAAAAAGGAAAAAAAACACAAAAGACGCAATGTCAACGTTCAAATTTCATCCGCACTCTCGCCCTACCACTATGATGGCGAGGATGAGGTTGACAACTCGAAGCGACTGGTTAAAAATATCATGGTTTAAAAATAAATTGGTACGTACTCGGTCCGTGAAATATTCAATGATACGGAATCGAGTCCAAGGGTATCGACCTCGTATAATTGACATTTCACCGCCGCCCGCGCAGCGCCGTGACATATCTGAGTCAAAGGTCGCTGGACATTTCGTTGGTTTTGCCAAATATAAACGTTAAAAGTACATCGCAGCGTATCCAATTATTATTTCTTCTTTAATATTATTTAAGTAAAGCTCTTTTACACAGACACAGTCAGAAAAGGTCACAAACGTTAACCTTTATTTTGTTAATACGGTTGAAGAAGGCCTGAAGGTTGATATTTAATTTCCGTTCAGTATACACGTTTCAGCGTCCTTCAAACAACATCTGCGATCTTCAAGTCACCTGCCAAGCAAAATAGGGGAGGATTCATGGCTTTAAAAAAATATAAATACCGCTATAATCCTATCCCGAATTTATAGCATGTTAACTATGTTATGTTGTTCCTAGAACTACCTATGGACGAGAAGTGCGCGCAGGGCGCTTATTCGCTTTGGCAAATGTCGCTCAAATGCCGGCCTGCGCGTTCCTATTCGTCGGATGTTGGATTCATACAATGACTCTTTTCAAGATGTTGATATATTTGCTTGCACTTCAAAAAAATTCAGAGCTTTGGTGTATCAAAAGCTTTCCTCCTTAAATAACTTAAACAAATAATAAAGTGCTGTGTATATGTTGTATGTTTAAATAGGCACCCGTGTATTTTTGGGATTTATTACAATGTTATTTTTTGTTACTTTATCTGCTAAGTTGGCTACTGCTAGCGGTAAATTTAAATAATTCTTATCAGCAATCTGAGAATAGTGCTGTGGGCTGTATTATTATTACGTTTATTTATGATACCACTTAAGTGTTAATTTTATAATATGGCTGTTTGCTGTTCCTTAATAAATAAATAAATAAACTTAAAAATAATTTAAGTACCCAAGCATGTCGTGATAAACCTCTCACGCCTCGTTTTATAAACCTCAAACCATTTTCGTAACTGTCAAACTGATAACTCCATTAAAACTAATATGATACGTCTCTAAAGATTGATTTATTGGAGACCTTTATGAGAGAAGGGCGTCTATTTGTAACACATCCTTGGAATTTATATCAAGCATTATAACACACCCAATTCTATAATATTATAAAACAGATGTGTCGTCACTTATTAGTCTATTTTACATTCTTGTATTATATATATTTGGAGCAATATATTAATATTCTCACAGCATAGTCTCGCTGTTAATTTAGTCATAGTTTGCGCCTTTGTAGAGGGTGTGGACGCGCTTTGAAAAAGTATTACAAAAACAAAAGGGGTTTGAACATCTTTGTATGAAAGTTGGCATATCCACCCGTCGCAATTTATTTTTTGTTATCGAAGTTTCCGTGTATGATAATAGTAATATATATGGGTAGAGAGCACTTAAACGAACAAAATATGTTCTGTAACATGTTGTCCTAAAGTGTTACATTCCCGAAATATTTGGTGGTAAAGACTTTACTGTTCTCATATAGCGATTTATACCTTCAAATATCTCGGGAACGTGACACTTTAGGGCACTATGATACGGAACATCTTTTGTTTGTTTAAGTGTCTTCTACCCATATATACTACTTTCATAGTGTGCGGAAACTTTAAAATAAAATAAATGCCGGCGGGTGGCTCTCCTGCAGATTCCGTCTGGGGAAGTGTCACACCTTTGCCAATTATTCCGATGTTCCGTCAGTGGTGATTAAGTGTTCCGGGTTGAAGGGCAATGTTTTTAGCGTAATTACTGGGCATAAAGTTTAACATAATTATAATATCTGACAGTGACGAGCGCACGATAATGCCACGCAGTGTTTTGAACTGCTATAGTTCAAAACCTGGGTGACATTGACCTGTTAAGGGCAAGAGTGACGCTTAACATCACGTGAGCGACTTGCTCGTCTCGTCATTTAGTTTCATTAAAACTTACGTTATATTTTACAACGTCTTGTAAGAATTTCAAATCTATTTAAGTTTATGATCTCACACTAAATAACTCAATGATGTGTATTGTTGTAGATGATAGTCTAACTCGATTATCAAACAAAAAAGTTAGTACAAGAGTATCTGTCGCATGCATACATCGAGTTCAATGTCACCTCTACTATGCTCATTGAATTCAGTATTACTATACTCTATTCTATATAGCATGGTGCGGGTGACACGTGGGTTTTACTGTTTATCACCTGCAACACCATTATGTAAATATTTTGTACCTGTATGAAGAAATTCTTAATATCGGAACAACATATTCACATACTTCGTTGTGCTCTGTGGCGGCCGCTTTTCAGTAAAACCTCCTGTATAACTCGGACCATGCTTAGTGGAACGAAGTATAGTCCACTGACGACTCTTGCGCCTACAAAAAGATTCAGTTTCTCGTACGCATACATTGGGATGCTTAAGGTGCAGCGTTTCGCTCAGTGCGGCAATTTCAAATTTTATTTTGCCGATGGCAAAGAAGAAGAAATTGTCTTCTTCTTTTCTACTAAGTGTATGAAAATGATATACACTAAGTTGACCGCGGGCCCTCATACGAACTGGCGGCTGTGCAGCACAGCTACTGCGCGGCATCTGCGTTGATATATTGCGTGTAAATTTCATACAGTTTTTGTTACAAAAATCGAGGGTCTGTGTAGCGCTGCTGCTAACACGCGGTCTGTTTGTATAAGCCTTTAGTGTCTTTTTGAGGAATATTTGTGTGTATATCAAACAAATACGCTCACAACCCAGAATTTAGTACTTAATAACGGACTTTCTAATAGCATGGACAGACATTCAAAGTATTAAGTAGGTATAATTTGTAATGTCGGTACACGAACAAGCCGTTTTTAAATGTCAGTTACATAAACAAGCCATCAGTAACTGGAGTCTAGTTTGCATCTTGCTTTGCCAGTGCAGAGAGATAATCTGCGTCAGTGCGGTGGATTGGGAAATAAAGCTCAATCTGCCTTTAAGGGGACGAAAACTATGCTTGAATGATTGTTATTTTTTAATTTCGCAATTTCTTCGTTGTTTTAAGCACTTAAAATGACAAATTTTGCATTTTTTTTGCGTCGAAAATACGATGAAGAAAAGTAGTTGGTATTAGAATACCATAACGCTCCATCTCTTGACAACCTCGCTTTGGACCATCACCCAAAGCGAGGTTGTCAAGAGATGGCGCTTAAGTCGTTATTTTTAGAAATATTATTTTTTACCACGTAAATTTGCTAGCCAACTCAATGTTAAATCGCGGCCTTATACTAATATATATAAATTACCTATTTTTTTATTTATAATACTAAAGATAAAGATAAAGAATGTTTATTTGCACAAAACACGAGAAAATTATACATTTACATGCAGAATCAAATGGATGTTAAAGTAGTTTTTTTAAGTCGAACACTTTAGCTATGTCGTTCCTGTACTGCTGAGCTGCGTTCAGTAACACCATCACCATCACTGTGATAAAGGAACAAACATGGCTTGTGGAACTTGTTTTATAATTAAAAATATGGGTAATTTATAATCATTGTATTGGTTAACGGCCGCGATTTAAGACGTTGTTCAAAATGGATAGAAATTTACGATGTTCAAATAGTATTCCTAAAAATAACGACTTTAGCGCCATCTCTTGACAACCTTGCTTTGGACCATCCACCTTAAGCCCCGTGTCACGTAATGGGACATTTGGGCAATGTGCTCCATCTGGCCCTAACCGACAATTAAATAATTAGAGATTCTCGTTACGTTGCTTTAAAGTAAATTTTAGCACACACAGCGAAGCGTAACTACCCGCGATAAATATCCTGCACGTAACGCACCCGAAAATTCGTTAGTGATATCATAAAACCTGCTAGGATTGCTAGGCTCAGCTGACAACGCTGCGCAACCACACACCTTATCACGCGGCAGTACGGTTCGTGGTCGAGCAGCGTCTTCGGGTGAACCTAACAATCATCGCAATAAGCACCTCACGGTACGGGCCCTGAAATCCCTAAAGCCCCCAGGGTCGAGTTGCACCTCTCGCGCCAAGCCCATATTAAATAATAGTTATTACGTATTAAGCAGTGACTTTGTTGACTTTTCTCATCGGAAGCGCCTCTGGTGTAATACGTCCTTGCCAATGCCACTCGCTCACAAATATAGCCTGGGCATTGGACAAGGCACACAAACCAATGAACTCGCGAACATCGAAAACATACCGAAACCTATGTATTATTTATACATCAATTATATTTTACTAGAGATACGATTTTAGCGTTCTTAAAATGACTCCCGAAAATCTGTACCTTCGGACAGATTTCATTATAGCTATCTCTTTTCCTCTCTAACTTTTAGCATCTTCTTTCGCACTTTTTGGCGGCTGTAAAGAGACTGCATCGGAGCCGAATTCAAAGCCATTTGATGGCAAGAACCTATTTTTAGTAAAAAGTATCTATATATATAAGTTATTATTTATACATATACGTTTCTTTTACGATTATTTATATATATATAGTTATTATCTATATTTTATAAGCTGTGAGGCTAGCTTGTTTATCTGTGATCAAAGTCTTGGCCGATGTTGGGGGAGGACTCTTAAACAACTGTTACGGTTATTACAAGGGACTACAAATCTTTACATAAGACTAAAATACATAACAGATATTCAAGGCATGTTATTAAATACATTGTTAATAATTATTGCCCTTACATAAACAAGAATAAACAGTCTGTTCGTAAAATTATGTGATCCACAAATGGAGCGAACAGCGAACGCTTGATCTGAGATTATGAACTTACTTTACTTCGAATGGTAGAGGGGTAGCCGCGCTACTGCGGCACGTATCAAAGCCCACCGCGCCACTGCGGTACGCTGCGACTCGTAATGCAGCTGCAGCTCATTGCTCGCACTTGTTATGTCATTCACTTCTACTTTCCTCCAGCACACACACTACCGCAGCCTCACACATAAACCGCATCATTACCACATTTTTATGGCGCTCGATTGATACAATGCTTACAAAATCATATGTCGAGGTTGATAGGGTCGATCAAATAAAACGTGTCAACAAAATTCTATGAGGATAATAAGTAAACATATATTTTTTTAATTCATTTTTAAAGAGCATTGGTATAGAACATGTCGTAAGTCGTTTTCTTGTTAAAAAAATACGAACCCTTGGACTGAGACCTTGCCACGAACCTTCCTAAGCGCACCTGCTTCGCTGTAGAATTAATATCACCTTTAATTTGTAAGTGTCAAAAGTAAATTTTCGTAAAAATTTACATGTTCAGTCAAGTATCGAGTCAACTTTGAGTGGCACTTAACACACTTTAAAACTACTTAAACCATACTTAAACCTCTTTTGTGACAAACTTGTATGTCTTTACGTAAGACATAAACATCTTCCTGCCGTGGCTGTATTTGAATGACCCCTTGACCCTGTTGCTTAAAATTTTGTTTATTTCTACAATTTGGTAAGTAATTTTTTTCCTCTCAATACACCACAGATCCAATTCTTGAAACTGAACACGACCTTCACATTAACAAACATTGACTTGCTAATTAGCTTCATAATTTATATTTAAATATCAAGGTGTCGAGTCTTCAGTTTGTGCTCTGTATTGAGGAAGGTGTCCATTAAATTTTAATTTTTTTCGGCGTATGCATCTTTATTTAATTAATTACGCAGTAACCGACATCCGTCTGCTTCGCAGAGACGGACGCTACATTAGCACCCGATCAAGGGCTCGCTCGTCTAATTAGCCTAACTCAACTAAGAAGTTCCGATCTTGACTTTATGCGGTGACCTTGCAGTACAGTAGCACATGCTCCACTGACTCATTTCTCTGCAAACAGCTTCAGAACAGATAACTGGCGGTTGCAAATTTTGTGCAAGTGATACACTTAACTCACTGTGACCTCATCTTCTATATTTCGTTAGGAGCCATGCATCGTAGGAGACTAGTTGTGAAGTTTCATAGTGGTCTGGTTCTATTTCTTGCAGACCCTTTCCTTGCATGTCAAAAGTGCAATGAGACCTCGATTCGTTGATAAAAAAATCTGCAAATTTTGAGGACGGCATTGAGGCGCTCGTTGAAGCCTGACCAACGCCCGGCGTTGCGCAATAACAGTCATCGCTCGAACCTGATCGTATAATGGGTGCAGCGACATTTTCAATGTTCTGTAGACTGTATTGGATAAATAAAGCTAAAAAGTATGGCGTTATGTCATCGGCTTCACTACAGCTCGCTCATTATTTAATCGATATCGGAATGACTTACTTTACGCAGCAAATCATACGATAGTCCGGTTCTGTGTTGCTTTACAAATTCCGAGTTTTCGTTGTTTCATGACAGAGTCGTTGCAGGGTCAAAATTTCTGTTGTCGATGAATGGCATGCAGTCTTACGCTAGGTTTCGTTTGTCCTACTTTGCGTACAAGTCATTGTGACTTAATATGGTTGGAGCTTGCTCTCTACAATGCAGCATATTAAATGATGTTCCTATTCATAAGACCAGTTTAAAATGTGAGCAAAATATTTTATTACAGTGCATTCCTGCAAAGCTATGAACCAAGAAAAACTAAATGGATAAGCATTTTTAGATCATTGATCGCCACAAGGTCACGGTCAACGTTAAAGACACACCATGGACCACTTATCACCCACGAACTATCAAGAATGCTCGGCTGAAACACTTAGATGGCAGCGCGTTTACTAAGTTAAACACTACTAAGGGGCTACTTACTTATAAGCAGGTACGATTCCCGGTCAGTCAAACATTTGAAAAATGAATTTCAACATCTGATTTGGATCTAGCAGGACATACAGACGAAACTAACGACACCGCACTCATTGAAATCGGTAAAGCCATTTAGACATGAGGTTTTCATTTCGCAACGGTTTTTAGTTCTAGAGTCCTCAGTATAGTGAATGGATGACTTTATTTTTACGAATATTCGAATATTAAGATTTAATATTCGCATTGCTCCGTGTCCAGCTCTGTATACGCGAGTCAAAGGGGCGACGCAAGTCGCAGGGGGAACTTGCGCCACTTTCGCTAACGGAAGGAGGTCGCAGAGAGCGAAAGGGGCGGCACACAGGCAAGCGTCGTCCGCACACACACACCCGCGCTATTTGTTATGGACGTGTGACATAATGCCTCGCAGACTAGTTCCGCGCAGATCATAGTTATATTTACCCAGTTCTGCCATTTGAATTGTAACCTTGTATAATATGTATTACTTAAAACTGACTACATAATTTGTGTGTCAAAAACTAGTTGCATAATATAAGTATATTTTATTATGAAATTAGTTGTAAGTACACCAACAGAGGGTATTTAAAACCGCATCATTGTAACGCTCAAATGTTTTAGAATTGCGATGCGTGAAGTGCAAAACAAACGCCTTGATTGCGGCACGTGTGTTATGTGCACGTTGCGTCACACGTAACAGGAGCTTACCCGCTGCTCTCTCCTCCCCCCCCCCTCCCGTTCTGACGGACATCCTGTCGGTTTTGGGGGTCAGTGTTGTAACTCCGCGGCATTTGCCAGATGTCTCCTAAGACGTAATAATTTAATTTTGACGGAAATAGGCTTATTCATAAGTCACAGTACAAAGGAAAATAACAATATATTTGTCAACTTGAGCACGACAGGAAACTGACTGACAGGACACAGTACTAATTTGTTAACAGAGCGAAGCGAAGGTTTAGTCTCGGGAACAAACCAGCATTTCTACGTGTGTTTGTTTATCCGAGGATAACTGATCAGATCTTCATAAAATGTTGTAGACAAGTGTTTTATGTAATACAAATTTTAAATTCGATTACGAGTAAAATTGGTCAAGTTGTGAGTTACAGGGGTCGTGAGGTCCCCAGTTCGATGCGAACAACTAGTTATGTATAGTTTAAAATTATAGACAATTACAGACTATAAAAAATAAATCTAAAACCAACCGAACACAATTTAGACGGCGATTAAAAAAACAAGTTACAAAAAATACTCTATTGCTTTAAATTAAGTATCTAAAAGCACGACCTTGTTAATTTTAGCACTGCCTTGTACTAAATCTCGACCAATGCGAAATTTAACTCACGCAAATTAGCTATTTATTATTTTATAAGGTGTTACAATTGTGTAATCAGCTAAATCTAGTATTATGATATTGCGGCGCACTCAATTAACGTGGAGCCCATTAGGTCACGCGGTGAACGCAAACTGATACAGAGTGACTGCAGTCTCACACAGAGTGACCGCAGACTCACAAAGAGTGACCGCAGACTCGCAAAGAGTGACATAAAACACCTGGGGCACGAAATATTTACGAAATATGAACACGTTATGGTAATCAGCGCTGTGACCTGCGATACTTAGTCTCCGTTCACAAGCATATCTGGTATTCTTAGGCAATTATTGCCCAAGAATATAATCAGATCATACACTAGCCGATGCCCGCGACTTCGTACGCGATGCAGCTCGGCTTTTGGTCTCGCATGATTATTGCTTGGAATCGAAGCTTGGCTTTGGCTCTTGTTGTGTTTTCTAATTTTTCTTTTTACAACAACCTAATTCGAATTACTATTATACGATATTATTACGAAGACCTAAAATAAAAATAGCCAAATTGGTCGAGCCGTTCTCAAGTGATGCTCTTAACAACGAACGTAGTTATTTATTTATTTGTATTAGTAGGGCTTACAGACTTACAGACTGCTCCTTTTGGGGAAGCACCACACCTCTACCAGTTAACTACCAAGCAGTAGTGTGCAAGCATTACTGTGTTCCGGATTGAAGGGCGAAATTGTCCAGCGAAATCACTAGGCACATAGAGATTTAACATAATATCTCAGGGTGACGAGCGGAGTGCATTGCCGCGCATAGTTTTGAACTGCTAAAGTACAACACTCTGGCTGCATTGAACTGTTATGGGCAAACGTGCCGCTTACCATCAGATGAGTGACTTGCTCGTCTTGTTTCTCAGTAACATAAAAAAAACGTCATTCTCCTTGATATAGACATGGACAGTGAAACAAACCGAGTGCACAAGAGGGAAATTAATAAGGAATGAACCACTGAATAAAACAACCTTGTTTTATGCCATGTTGTTATTTTTGTTGTTACAGCCATGTGCTATTTCCTGTGCTATTTTAATTTTATTTTTCATTATGAATTTATTATTATTAATATCCTTTTTATTGTGAGATAAGTAATTGATTATGTCGTTTTTGTCTCAATAAACAAATTTAATTTTAATTTTTAATTTAATGTGACAGGTATTTGCAGCTTTTGATTGGCATTTTAAAGCTTAAACAGGTGCGGGCACGATTGATATGATATGATTGGGCATTATTGAATTTCGTAAGCGAACCGCGAAAAAGAAATCTGAAAAAAATAATGTCTCGATAATGCCACTCTTAGTTGCTTTTGGTTACATTCTGTATTGATTTACTGAACGAGGTTAAAAAGTTATTTTTTTTTAATTACTGTGTTTTACCTTAGACAGGCCTTTGTCTGGAAAATTAGGTATTTAAGGTTACCTGGACACCATTGTAAAATAGTAACCCATGTTCACTTATTCCGTTTGGAATAAAAAAAAAAAACCGTTACGTAAATTAAAACCGTTATGTAACGAGTCGTAGGCGCGTAGCACGAGTGTAGAAGAGCTACGCCGATCCGCGTGCGTCGATGTCTTTTGTAAGACAAATACAGTTAATGCTTTGTTTTTACAAAAAACGATTTTTATTGATCTATGATTTTTGTGTACTAATGCATTATCACACTGATATTATAAACGTGAAAGTTTGTGTATAAGTATGTAAGTATATAAATACGTAAGTATGTTTGTTAAACTCTGTAGCGGTTGAATGGATTTGAATGAAATTTGGTACGGAGGTAGCTTATTCCCTGGAATAACACATAGGCAATTTTTTCTCGTTCCTGTAGAATATAGGGTGAAACCGAGGGGCGCAGCTAGTTTAAAATAAATTAAAAACAATGGAAATTATTTTATTTTGACACACTTGTTAACAACTTGTCGTTGTTTCACAATTAACGTGAAACAATTTAAAAATATTTAACTTCAGTATTCAGTATTTATTGCACCAAGTAACAAGTTTATAAGCCTATAATTTATATGCTACTTCGTTAACTTATTAACACGTATTTTGCGTACGTTAACCCTCGGCCAGCCAGGTTCTCAGTGGAACATTTCTTACTCCTTTATAACAATAGCGACAGTTACACCATTGCACGACCCATGTGAAATTATAAATTGTATTACGAAATTATTCCTTAAGCGTATTTATTTCTCGAATTATTAAGCTGTAAAGTATTGATTTATGTTTAAAAGACTCTTCATAGCTATATAATATCTTTTTTTTTTTTTTTTTTTCTTTTTTTTTTAGTTAAATATTAGATTTAATCGTGCCATTTTTTTTTTCTTCTAAATTATGTTTATAGTAATTAAATACAATTGTCCATCTTTGCTTTAGGGTGACATAGTATATGAACAAGATAAGTCACTCGCTCCCAAAACATTTTTTAACTACTTCGGAACTAGTTGTTTTTTTTTGTGTAAATTTATCTCCCAAAATTATGAATTTGTATTTGTATTTGGCAAGACGAGGTAGCGCGCGTGTCACGCTTATAGCATTCCTTGATAAAGGTCACCAAATGTGATCGATACTATAGTCAGAATAACCGATTCAATGACCACAATTGACCACAAACTCACCTAATATTAAGTGATGGTTTGGTCGAAGATGGTAAACAAACCACTGTGAAGTAGTTCGCGCAGAAATCAAACCTCACGACCTCTACAACTTCACAACCCCCGGACCGATTCCGCAACAATTTTGTTTTTTTACAAACCTAAAATTAGTATTGAAATGAGCTATTTGCCTACAAAATTTAGTGAAGTTCGAATCAACGTTTTGCAAAATAACGCCAGACAAACAAATATAAAAACATATATACAAACGCCGACTTGATACAGTAGAAGCAGACCCGGTTCAATAATCGCTACAAATATGATGCAATAGGTTATAGCATGACCTAAAAAGCTCTTTAGGCACTATTAGATATCTAGCTGTTATTGGTTAATCACGCTAGATAGAACCCGTTCAGAAAATATATTGAGCCGACATTTTACCGAATGGCTCTATTGCTTATATCGCTGTAATTCACGATATCCGCTGTTTTCTGGTTCCAACTGGCCGCAAACGATATTATCACTTCGCTGGTGACGTCGTCCATACAAACATTAGCTAAAAGGTTCTAAGTCCAAGATATAGAGGTTGACGACCTTAGGCGACTGTAGAAATAAAAATTATATTGGCTACAGCTCTTTTTGTTACTTGCGTCACAAAATTATGCAGTGGATTCTAGATAATCCGGTGCTTCAGCATTCTAGTATATTCTGTAATCCGCCTACGACAGTTCAAAGCTATTATGCTAATTCAAAGCGCACTCTATCGACCTACATCTACATTAGGTCGATGGAAAGTGCGCTTTTAAAAGAACTTAAATTTTTATTACGAAAAATAGATAATTATTTAAATGCATATGTAGTAAATAATAATAATGATTACTTATAATACTAATAATGTTTTAATAAAACGGGAATACTCACGTTAAATTGAGGAGGAACTGCCGCAGCCTGCAGTGCAAGGCAAGACGAGGTCGCGTGTCTCGCTTAGAATTCTTTGATAAAGGTCACCGAATGTGATTGAAACTATAGTCGGAATAACCGACTCAATTTAACGTGAGTATTCCCGTTTTATTAAAACAAAATGTATCAAAACCACGTCAGTTTTCATAGTAAATACCATTACAATTAGTGGCTAGTTAGGTGAAACATTAAAAAAATACAGGTAAACTGCTTCCGAACTAGGCTCTAAGCCTGTGATTCAGCGTACAGCGCCCTAGTAGTATTAGTATATATATTAGTAGTCAAACGACCGATAGGTATTTATTATGGTCCGTTTGTTGTCTACTCAAAAATGAGGATTCTGAGAATTCTATAATATTTTAATTTGTAGAACGGACTATTTTCAAGAACAACATTTTAGTATAACTTTCAATTTGCTATGATTCAGTTTAGTTAAAGAATTAAGTAGTTCTTTTTTTTTCGATTCTCGGACACATTCAAACGAGGTTATTACCGTTTGAAGCGAAAACTGCAGCCTTTGCAATCATTAGACAGACATCTCCTGTTGAAAGCCTCAACTGTCAGTTGGCTAATCATAAATTGGTGTATCGTTTCACGAAGATGCGACCTTCAAGTTACAAGATGAGCAAATCACCGCTGCGCATATTTAATATGCTTAGTCAATATAATGCATTTTTAATTTATATCCATGCCGCAACGTCTCCTTATTTTGTGAAATTTTGAGACAATCCTTCCAGTAACGTTCTTTCCTTCGTCTTCATCTGGCACTGACACAATGTTGTTCACGACCCAACGAGTGTGTGATCTTAGTCCAATGATCTTCCGCACTGAGAACTTGTAAAGAAAAAAAAAAGTAGTAAATGTTCAAAAAGTTGCTTCAATTAGTGCAGTCACCGCCTCCATCCAATGCAAACGAGTTCACTTTTACCAACGACGTCCTTGCACCGAACCGCCGCGCCTCTCACTAAGCGCCTGAAACATGGAAACATAAATATCACTCAAACAAGGAAAAATACATCCTATTTTAGACAGTTTTAAGTGTTTTTTTTTCTTTTATTCTTGGGTTGAGAAAAAATAAGACCAGCTTTTTAAGATTACAGCAGTATTTATTTTTGAGAAACTCGTCCAAGCTGGAGGACGGCAATTAGAGAGAGAGAGAGTGAGAGAGCGAAATACAAATCTGAGCTCTCCAAGGATTCTCTACTATAGACTATTCTCTTCTATGCTATCTTCTTCTCTATAGCGGATAGGCCACAAAATATTAATTGCTCACGACACTTGGGACCGCCTTGCGGCACGTCGACCATGTTTTGTATCCCAGCCGAGCTAGCACGTTAGCTGTCAAAAACTGTCAAATGTTTTTGAAGCGTTAGAAAATCACTAGTGAAAGGGGTGGATTTGACGCCATCTTGTGTATTCAAAGTGCCGCAAATGACGTGACGTAACAGGTCCTCTTTTTTCTTTCGTCATTGGCTATCTGACAAAATTAATAATTTTGACAGATAGCAAAAACTAATAGCACAGATTGTATTGCGTTAACTTTACATAGATTACTTTGTAATATCTCCTAAAACTGCGGTCAGAACTACCGGAGAAGGACAGCAGCGTCATCTAGTAATTGATTGAATCAGGCGTTACTTTGAAGTTCATTTTTCTTGGAAGTTAATTTTAAAACGGTGTCTACTCTTAGTAAACGGTGAGTGTTTTTTTATCAAAAAAAAGGAATAAAATGCAGGCCACAGTCTTTTGTGAAGACAGAAATGAAACTGTGGCCATCAAATTATAAGACAATGAGATAGATAACCTGAAAAATAAAACCTATCTGACTTAGGCATGCTATTGAACGGTTTAATTTGGTGTGTGCGCTATTAGCGTACTAGCAATTTAAGCCGATCGATATCACTGTTTGTTGTTTCTGCACTGTTAGCGCATTTTAAACCGTACTTTGTGTGGTGCATGTGCACTATGTGGTTCGTCTGTGACCGGTCACAGGGGTTGCGTACATTGTCATGGTTATCCTCAGCCAAGCGACGATTGATGTCTGTGGCGAGTTACACAATGGCGCCATATCACCGGGTACGATCTCTTCCTTGCCACTTTAGAAAGGTGAACTCCGATTAAACATACTCTATCATATTTCTTCTATCATTACGCAAGTAAAAACCATCTAATTATATTTGAGGTAACGCAACTGAGTTATCGGTGGCTATTTATTTTATTTTAACAGACCAGTATTTAAATTGAAATTAAAATATTTCCTGTTTCTCCATTTCCGTGTTGGACGACCTTCGAAGCTTTTAATTTTTTTGCGAAATTATATCGTAAATTTTTAAGTAAATACGTCAATCACACTAATATTATAAATGGGAAAGTTTGTGCGTAAGTGTGTTAGTATATAATTATGTAAGTATGTAAGTCTGTTTGTTCACGTTCAACTCTGTAACGGCTGAACGGATTTGGATGAAATTTGGTATGGAGGTATCTTATACCCTGGATTAACACATAGGCTACTTATTATCCCGGAAAAAATCTGTAGAAAAGCGGGTGAAACCGCGGGGCGCTGCTAGTTTTTTATTAAGGTATTACGTTAATCCTAACTAATATTATAAAATGCGAATGTAACTCTCTCTCTCTGGGTGTTTGTCGCGTTGTCACGGCTAAACGGCTGAACAGATCGACGAGAATTTTTGCATAGATATAGCTTAAGGGCGGGAGACGGACTCAGCTAACTTTTTTTTATTGGTCCACGCGAACGAAGCTGCGGGTAGCAGCTAGTATTTAATAAGTCGACCACTGCGTTGATTATGTAATCTATATGTAATTAAGTATAATTATGACGTCGGTAAATTGTATGATTCGGAATTTTACAAATGGCGTCGTTCGTTTACAAAAGCTCGCTGGTTTGAACAGTGTTTTGTTTTTTTTTTTGGCTTAGTACAATCGAAGTGAGAAATGAGAAAAACCAGAAGAAATACCTAGTCAAGCTAGAACGTGGAAGCACCAATATTTGTTTTAACGGTTAACTTAAATGTGAAATCGAAAATAATTAAACTGAAAAACCGTACCGCTATAAAAACACAAATGCTTGCAGTATAAAGATTAATTAACTTTGACAGTGAAAAGCTCAAAGCTTAGTTTAAATGAATTAATGAATGAATATTCTTTATTGTCATACAGTTGCATTCTTAACAATTACAAAATATAAAAAAGTTAAGAATGCTTCCATTATGGACTCTGCTACAATTTTTAACAATATTATTATTGTATTATTTATATTATTAAATCACTGTATAATTTATTTATTATATTAGGCATTTGTTGTCTCCCTCAAAAAACGACAGAGTCTAAAGAATGATGTCGCTTTGCAGACTATAACACAGTACACAGTATGCCTGACACATGTAAACTGGCCAGAACACTAGATAGAACGCATTTCCAAGTCTATTGAAACATAGATTGCAGCTTTGAAAGCCAACAGCCCGTGGGTGTTGCTGCAGGGCGAGAGCGTCGAAGGGCATCTACAATCTTTTGGGAATTTTCCTGTGACTTGTGACTCAACACCGACCAGTGAAAGGGTATTGCAAACCTGCCTCCTAGCGCCCTCTCGAGGAAGTCGGCATGAACGCGCACATTATGCAATATGCATAAATAATTCGGCGAAATACTTACTCTCTGACATAAACAAATTAATGGGAATATATTTACATGAATGAGGTTTGTTCTTGCTTGTCTCAATTTACGTGCCTATATTATTAGCAATATTTTATTAAAAGGATAGTGGTATATCACACTTATACCTATTATAAATGCGAAAGTTTGTGTGTATTGTGTAAGTATGTAAGTGTGTTAGTTCCCGTTCAACTCCGTAACGGCTGAAAAGATTTGAATGAAATTTGGTAGGGAGGTAGCTCACATCCTGGATGAACACATAGGCTTATTCCGGAAAAACATTCGGTTTCGGTAGAATAGCAGGTGAAACCGCGGGGCGCAGCTAGTAATAAATATACCGCGACAAACTTACTGCAGTTTTGCGGTACTCCATTTCTTAAAAATAAAATGTAACTGTGTAATGAATAAAAGAATTTAAAAAATAAATAAATAAATATGTGAGTGAAAAATAAGTCGGAGATAATCACGACATCAATCAAAGTGTTTTTCTAAGCTAAATTAAAGAAATCACGGTGAAAAAATTACCCATTAAAAAAATGACAAAAAATACTAAAAAGCTTCTCGAAATTGTATAAAAGTGGGCACTTCAAATCTAAAGTAAACAGTTACCGCCTATGTAAGTGTGCTCCACCCTAGACTGCTTCATAGCTTACCATCAGGATGTGGTCAAATGTAAATCTATTCTAAATATTTAAAAACGCAGGTAAAAACACAAGCATAATCGAAGTATTTTTTTTTTAATTTTTTTTTTTTTGCTCTTACCAATTTGGGCTTACAATAATTTTAACCAACATAACAAAAACAGGGAATATTGGACTCTTAAGCCTATTATAAATGAAATAAAATAAAATAGCCTTTTAATTCCCTTCCCTTACAAAACATGTATACTTAATTTTATTAATATTAGTTTATTATTTTTACACATATTTTATTTTTTATTAACATTAATTTAATCTTATTTAGTATTATTAGTTCTAGTACTTAAGTTTAGTACATTTAATTATTTTTATATATGAAGGCGCGCGGCGGGCGCTTCGATTATTTTAGAGTGGCAAGAAACATAACTGACAAATGAGGTTTCTCTACTCTGACGCAACTCCGGGCGCTAGTGTGCTGAGGCGACAGATGGACGGCGGACGCCATTACGTTGGTGGCATTCAACCCATTTGCATCGCGTATGTGCATTACGTGTTCGGCGGAGTGTCTTCCCATGATTGCTAATTGAACTATCCCCACGTGTATTAAGAATCATATTTTGATGAACTAAGGAAGAATTGATGATTATAGTGTCGTAACATTGAAGGTGCCGTTTTTATTCTTCTCGCCCGATTATCCACGCCTACCCACAGAATATTAGTATGGAACTTCCCGATAATAATCCTGATATTGGCCGTGTGCCTTTATCAGAAGTGGGATTGGAAGGGCAAATATCAGAGAAGAATACTCTTAGCATTGGAACGCGCCCGGGCCATTTTCGTTCCGAAATTATTTGATTTTATCACATGGAGGTGTTGCTAGCCGGATTACTGGCAAGCCCTTGACCTCGATCTATGAGCAGCACATCACGATTGATCCACCTTGGTCCCGATGATGCTAATGCAGTTGTAGAAGATCCAAATTCCCAAAGGAATCTGACTGAAGCGAAAATACGAAAACAATGAAACCAAAAAGGTTGATAGGAATGAAAACTCGAAGACAATGAAACCAAAAAGGTTGATAGGAATATTATGGTACACCAGGACATAGAGAAAATTACGGCTGCGAGCTAAGAGAAGAGGCTGCTGCTGTAGACAACACAATACATCGAAACAAACGTCGACGCCGAGAAGTCTGAACAAAGCAAGACCAATCCTGAAAAGATCTGCTATGTGTAAGAGATAGACGAGACATCTTACATAAGCGTGTCCAGACCGAATAGGAGGCATCGAAGCTGCTGCGATCAAAGATGTTCACGTCTGTGAGCGCAACACCTTGACTAGATGATCTGGTGAGCCCGTTTCCTTTCTTTTTGATAGTGAATCGGCCTGTTCGTAGCTTATAGCTTTGTCCAGAAATTTTCGAAGGCTAAGAGGGCAGCTCCTTTTTTAATTAACCACACTTAGGAGGCTGAGACGGCGGTTCACGGTCATAGCTTTGAAGAGATCATCTGACGATGATAGTAGTATAGTCTGTGTCTAGTTCATGCACGTTGACCGCAATTTCTGAGCCACTTTCCGTGTCTGCACGTGATGATAGTAACAATCGTAACTCCTGTTGAATGTGTAAAACCCGTGTACTGTCCACGTAAATTCTCGTGTTTCCTCCACGCTGACTACTAAATGACTGTGACTGACTGTGTGTCGTTTTCGATGGGACTGGCTCGTGAGGGTCGACGTCCCCGTGTACGATGCTGATTTGTGCAGCTAGTGGAAGGTCTAAGGGACTGGCCTATGCGGGTCGATGTTCCGGATCAGGCCACTATGCTGGTGTTGAGTGACATTCGTGTACAGTGTTGATGTGTGCAGCTAGTGGAAGATCTAAGGGACTGGCTTATGTGGGTCGATGTTCCGGATCACGCCACTATGCTGGTATTTGGCGACGCTTAGAAGACTGGACGGAGGGACGCTGATGGGTTGTCCGGTCCAGTGTTTGTTGACGTGACTTGATTTGGTGACGTGATGATTTGATGGTGACCTGACTGGATTTTGAGAAGATATTTACCGGGTAACAGACAGAAAACGTGTCAGTGATGGGCGAGCGTCGTAAGTTGAGTCTACCAGCTGTGTTTTGTCTTTGCAGATTAACTGGAGGAAGGACACAAGCAGACGCACGAGGACGTGCGAATGTCAGTCTGGCCGTGAAGGCGCGCGGCGGGCGCTTCGATTATTTTAGAGTGGCAAGAAACATAACTGACAAATGAGGTTTCTCTACTCTGACGCAACTCCGGGCGCTAGTGTGCTGAGGCGACAGATGGACGGCGGACGCCATTACGTTGGTGGCATTCAACCCATTTGCATCGCGTATGTGCATTACGTGTTCGGCGGAGTGTCTTCCCATGATTGCTAATTGAACTATCCCCACGTGTATTAAGAATCATATTTTGATGAACTAAGGAAGAATTGATGATTATAGTGTCGTAACATTGAAGGTGCCGTTTTTATTCTTCTCGCCCGATTATCCACGCCTACCCACAGAATATTAGTATGGAACTTCCCGATAATAATCCTGATATTGGCCGTGTGCCTTTATATACTTAGTTTTTACATTTATTAATTATTATTATTAAGCCTATTATAGAGTATCGTAATTAGCGAGAAATCAAATATTCAAATCAAATATTTATTTATTCATCCAAGAAGATCATTTCTATTATTACAACCAACCAAGAACAGATACGCAAGTACACGGGAACAAGTAGTAGGTAAACTTACTTAAAAATATGTCGTATATTACATATTCTGTGCAGCATTATAACTCCAAAACGGGAAATTGAGTTTTTTTTTTTTTTTTTTTTTCTTAAAAACTGTAAGCAATTTGTTTGTAGTTCACCGAGCAAAACAAGGAACTCAGAGTTTAGTGGGAAAAATTTAATTAAGTTTTTGAGATACGATTAGATTTTTCGCCGAGTGGTCCCAATCTTGTAAGCGATTAAATACATAGAAATGCATTGATCTGTGAGATTTCTCGAGGCTAGTTCGACAGTTCGCTTCAATGTCGGATTTTAATGCACCGCTTACATGCCACTTGCTCCGAATGTACCGTAATACATCATAACCTCGCTAGATCTTAGTACTGATTATTCGGAACTTTGCAATCAAACTACGGCCTTGCTTTTACTAATAATTCGTAAAAACGATTTCAGTCAACGAGCGCAGCGAATTATTTAGTGAGCGTACGAGTACACGTGAAAATAAAAGACAATATAAAATTCATCTCAGATCTAAAAATAAGGGAGATTTGGTAGGGGGCGTGCTAGGTGCGAACGCGTCTGGCCCGAAACAGGCCAGATGCCTTAGTTTTTAGTCAAACTCGGACTTAGGGACTGATTCGTTTTTATCGCATTTTGACAACTTTTTTTGGCCTCGTTGTTCGGTGTTTTTTTTTTGCAAAAATACCAGCAGTGTTGTAAATTATTTGAAAGATGGCATCCCAGTTTCCATGTACGTACTTAAATTATTTAGTTTTTTCTTTATCAGCGACAATAATTTTCGAAAAGCACATCTCCCTTGTTTTCTGATCTGAGGTTGCGATCATAGTGTTACGATTAGATGTGACGCGTGCGAAGTAAATTATACCTATTTTCGTCAAATGATGACGGTCGTTGGTCGCGTGCGCTTGCGCCACTGCAGGGCGAGGGCGGGGTGGAGTAAGGCAGTACGGGGCTGCGCGGAGGGAGTGTCGCAAGCGTACGCGCATTGTGTTCTGAACGAGCCGCTGCATGCGTGACACTGATACACTAATGCCCTTATTATTGTTTAAGCTGGTCTAATGTCTCATTTAGCAGCGATATACAGCCTCGTGCAACATTTCATAACCACAGTCATGATCACTACTTCTCATAATTATTACAACTTTACCTGATCATACTTCTTAAATTTAAAAGCTCGCAGTTCCTATCGACAGAGAGTTTTTCATCTGTTCTCAGCCAGATCTTTTGATCATTTGGAATGTTATTAGCATCGATCGACTTTCTCGATCGAATGCTGGGCGTAGGCCTCTTCATTAACACGGCATAGAGACCGGCTCTTCCTCATCTAGCCTGGATCCCTGATCATATCGTCCATCCATATTGCTCTTTAGTGGTCTATCCATACTGGATCTATACTCACACCTGGCTGGTGGCCTTTCCACAGGTCTTATGGTCATGCAAATTAAATGGAATCACTTTCAAGCCTCCTGTCTTTTAGTCATATTAGTGGGCTTTATTGACCGCCGCTAAGCAAACCAGTCCTTGCGCAAACGATTGAAATATTTTGCTAACTAAATAAAACGCAAATTGCTTTAGATACAGTCATTGACTCCGTTATCTATAATTCATTACCTAAAAGATATTACTTTATTAAGTTAATTAGGTTTATGAACACTTTTCCCTTGTGCAATAATGTACTAATTGATTTATAAGTCCCGAAATGGTCATTTTAATAAAGCTTACAAAATGACATCATCAGATGCATACTGCATACTGCTTACTGCATACTTGTAATAAACCTGTTAACATACTCGCTGCTTTCTTCGGTTTAAAAAAACAATTTTCCAATATGTATGTAGATATTAAAAGTACTCTTAAGTTACTTCAAGATGCTTCTTAACTTCTTGACAAACTTTCACACGTGAAAAGGTAACAAACAAGCGAACAGAAAGACAAAAAGAAAGATTTTGCATTAGCTGTGAGTTAATGAGTTTGCGTGCTGAAGTTTGATAATGATTGTCACTCTTTGTTTGTTTCTTCTGCCTTACTTTTTAGTAAAAACGTTCCTGTCTCGATGCTTTCAAATGCTTTCAATGAAAAGTTATGCGATGTAAAGTTATTATTAAGCAACGTGATATTCATCTACGCTTTATTAATGTTTGTAGTGAACAAACCGTTGTAATAGGGCAATAAAGCGCTTCACACTGCATTTACTCGTCATGAAATTACGAGTCTCGAATAAAATTTCGGATTGCTTGCGGTTATTGACAATTTCATTGTAATTTTTTGCATTTTGTTTTTGCATTGATTGGCGAGAGTGGCTCATTTCTTTTCTTGGTCGGTCCTGATTCTGCATTCTCTTGGCCGTGACAAATGGACTAGAATATCTAACTAGAATATCGTCGCAATTCTCTTGTTCTATTTGAATGACACACGTTGCGACGCTTATGCGAAGTTCCATTCAAGCGCTCAGCGAGATTCGCATCGCAACTCTTATCGCCGAGTATCCGTTATGTACGGGTGACATAAAACGCATCGTAGCATTTGCGTTAAAATAAATCATAGCATAGTTAGCGCTATTTTACGTATTTTTTTAACTTGTTTGACTCGTAAGTGCTTAGGTGCTAGCCTGATGCGGTATCGCGCCAAGCGGTGTATGCTGTAACGCAATTTCTGTTGAAAGCGGGTCTTATTTAACAGATGTTCATTGTCCGCGTGTACCAACACCACAATACCCGTAATGTGTAATTCGCAAAGAGGCTTCCGTTTCTGCTTCCGTGACCTGAAACCATTGTCTCGCCATATTTACAAACCGAATCACCGGAGCGATGCTAAAAGCACAGCATCGGTATAAAGACTTGCCAACTTGGTGGAAAGGTTGGACTAAGTACCTTGTTCTGGTCGTATAGTTTTAGGATCATCGGATCCTCACACTCCACCATTGTCTCCATCACATCCTTTAGTAATTCATCTTTTCATCTTGATTCGACAAGATGGGTGGCTTAATTAAGTACGGGATACGGTTCTAAATTGCAACCGGTATGGGAAAAGCTCTAAGATACAATAAATAATTTTACATTTTTTATTGTTGTTTTGCTATATCTGGCAATCTGTTCTTCACGGCAATATATCTTCACACACAGAAGACGAAAAAATTTTTTCTTCTCTCTCTTCTGTGTCTTCACACGTACTCGTTGTGAATTGAGCCGTTCATTAGTAGTCAAACGACAAATATAATCAAGTAAAAAAAGTACGATTTGCACTAGCGGTATTGCTGGAGACGAGTGTTCGGAACTATTAGCGCGAGAGGCGCAGGTTTTAATTAAATGGTCAAATATACCGATCAAGAACTACCACGCTGGCGGTGGGATGACAAAAAGCTGCAGTACATTGAGTAGAATAATGCGGGAAGCACTAGTATTCACAACAAGTATAAAACACGTAGTTGAGTACGGGTGATCAATGCCGACTATCGAATAGAAACGTGTAATGTACAATACTCGAAGGCCAGTTCTTTTGTCGTCACTCTCGTTTCTGACCAGTTCAACTTCACTTTAGTTGGCCTCTTTGGATTATGTTAAAGGTTGGTTATAGGTTGAACGGTATATTTCCGTATTTCCTTGCTTTGCTTCTGTAAAGTTTAAATTGCCTCTTGTTTTTCGCACAGTGGAGTGCATAGGCCAATTTAATTCTACAGTATGCAAATATTTGACTTAGGCATAATTTTAACTAAAATCCAAAGTAGTTGGAAAAATACTGAGGGACACTGAGCTGAAAAGTGGCAAAGTACTGAGGGATACAAAATACTGAACTACTTTTTAAACTTTGGATTTCAGTTAAAATGATCCCCAAGTCAAATATTTGCATAAATAATTAACAAGATAACAGAAGGATTAACAAGGTATGATTGTCTCTTGGTTGGGGGTTCGTGGCATAGAGAGAAATGGTCACATGTTTGTTCCAACGATTATTCCACTAGTCTATGTATTTAAATCACAAAATTCTAGTGTGTGTATGTGACTGCCATGATTGTCTGTGAACTGTTCAAACACCATGCGTAAAGAACTCATGAGTCAAGTGCTTATTATGTGAAGCACCTATTAGTACAGGCACTTGCGGTCAGTGAAGCGGCCAATTCTTGGGCAATAGAATTTCTTGGATTAGAATTGCTGTCACTGTCACTCTCATTGTCATTGTCATCTCATGACAGAGACGAAAACAGAAACAATGTCAATTATTTGACAACTACCACAGTAATGGCGGAAGCTGAGCAAATATTGAACAAACAAACAATCCGCTAATCACATTACTAGTTTAAGTATTTAGTTTTTTGAAAAGTAAACTGTGCATAGAGGGCTGTTTGTACTAATACGTCATATTATTATCATGTTTTATACTATATGGTAAAAATATAATGTGTTTATCGCGGATGTAAAGTCAAGGAAGCGTTGTTAGTTTGCTAACGACAAAAAGTAAATAATTTGAATTGCACGAAGCTAGGCATGGGAACCATTAAACATTATTTTGATAGTGGATTATTCTGACGCTACATAAACAAAGTCACGTCTTAGTTGGTAGGTTTTTAAGAGTTTAACAACATGCGAAATATACAAGTATAGATACAAGTATTTTTGCCCGACTGCCCCAGAAGGAAATATTTTTTGAGTATGTACGTTGTATGTGTCTGTTATTTTTTTTGCTTTCATGTAGCCCTAGCAACTAGATAGATTTTAGAGTACGAGGTGTCGTTAGATTTGTATATATAGAAAATTTTCCAGAGTGCTATTTATGGCCTACATTTTGTAGCCCGATCATTATTATATTCCTTTGTAAATATAGCTTTGAAGTTTGCTCAGTTCACGAAATTATTTCACAATAGAGTTTTCTTAAACATATATAATTCTGACAGGTTTTTTAACTAAAAATGTCTTTTTACACTTTAAGGTTGTGCTCAAAATAGTCATACAAGTGTGGCAATGGTCATGATTTACGTCATTCTGATTGTCACATGGAGTGCAGTGTGTCATCCGCGAGGACGTGATGCAAAGCCCGTGTAGGGGTCGTGAGTCGAGGCCACAGCATGCTAGGTGCGGTATCGCGTGGGAATATCTACAGGATGTGTGACGCACAATCCGGCATGTCACATTGTCGCGCGACAATGTGACATGCCGGATTGTGTGACCCTGGACTATGCTGCAGATTTTAGTTTAATATACTACTACTGTTGAAGTTCAAACTTCTGGGTGGCAATGAACTGTTATGGGCAGTCGTGACGTCGTGACGCTTAGTTGTGACATGCTGGACTTGTCGAAAGAACAATAAAAAAAAATACACTTTGTTGCTTGCATCTTGACATCTTCACTAAGAATAGGAGGCAAACCCAATGAGTATTCGGGTTGACGTTAGATGAACCGCGGAATCGCGGAGGGCTTGATGGTGGCTATGGGTCAAGGTCGACGACGTATGACCGTCCGCAGGATGTGTGTCAGGAAATCGTGCGACACTGATATGCCGGACGCACGACCCAAGACTAGTATGCTTAGAATGTGTTGCGGACTTTGGATTGATGAGGTTTTTGTTGCTGCTGCCATCCGTTGATATTTTTACAGCGGAATAGTTGTTTAAGAATAGACTACAGAACTCTAATCGTCAACATGATGCAAAAGTATGATTATTACCTAGGAAAATAGTACTCTCTAACCTTTGCATGTCAGTGAATAAAATGCTTACAAAACGTTGTACAAAATGGCATAGTATAACCGTAGTGATTAGGTCATTCTCCGACTGATTGCCAACTAATAATATTTCGATCCGTCTATCGCCGGTGCAACATCATGTGCCTTTGTATCTCATGGACCAAATTCTTAAATTATTATTTCTAACCACACCCTTCTCTCACAATTTCACTCTTATTGAAATGGGGAGCTACGGGGATGGAAACAATCGCACCAGACCTGCTCGGCAGAAACCTTTTAATATTGCATTCGACAATTCGACATCTCCTACCATCCGATGACTACGATTACTGATAAGCTTTGTTAACGTTTAGCAGATTGTGAATCATTTGACCATCATAATACGTTCGTTAATCGAGCGGATGTACGGTCGACTATCTCGCCAGCTAAGTTGAGCGGAGGGAAGCGACGCCAGCAATTGGAGCATTCCGAGGAAACCGGTATCTTCACACGATTATCAGTATTGCCGCTAATTATTTATTATTTATTTATAAATGTTCTAGTAACTACAGGTAGTTTATTTAATTCAGCCACTGATGCGTGGAATTTGATCTAGTTTTCGAGAAAATGTAAGAACTTTATTGCTGTCCACGTTAGTGCAATATTCAAGTAGGACTCTTCCTCTCCCAAGGCACGCCACGTTGCCTTGGTTTTAGCTCTTCTTCTCCAGTCATATCTAATTATGTTTCTTATTTCATCACTCCATCGATTTGCAGGGTATTCACGCAACGTTTGGAAATTCATTGTTTTTCGGTTAACAGTTAGTTTTGCGACCATGACCACCACTTTTTTACATTGACTTATATGTTGGTGAAATTGTCTCTCTGATCTCTGGTAAAAAAATACCAAAAGTTATTTATTACCAAGCGCAAACTCACTAATATACTTATACACCCGAAAAACATTACCCTCCGTCTTGAGCAGTCAGGTAAAAATTCTTCTCGATTGCTCAACCAGTGGAATGGCGAGATATATAGATCTAAATCATAAACAAGTCTAAGGTTTACACAAAGGACGGGCCTGTCTATTTTGTGTGACGACCTAATTAAAGGCTGCAGCTGATAACCAAATATTGGAAGTGTATTTCGACAGGTTTCCGGCTAACATTATTATTAATATATTTAAGCGCACTTGGTAATGGTGATTAGTTCCGTCGAAAGTGGGTCTTGTTTTTAGCGCAGGGATTGGTCTAGGGTTAGTGAACTTAGGGCTGCGGAGAGTGCGCCAGCGATCCCGCGCGCGGCTTTTGTGATTCCGATGCCAATGGAACATCGTGGGGTTTTTAATCGGTAGGGGCGTCGCGTTCTCTGTGACGTCGATCCCGATTCGTCGATTCGTCCACCCAGCGTACGGGTTTGCGTTAATTGCATTTTCCTCACATACAAAAAAAGGGTTAGTGAATTGTGCTATGAAAAACAGAAGCGTAACTTAAAGTCCAGCCTGTATCAATCTACTGATTTGTATAGGCCTATCTCTCTCTTCCTACATCGGTACAGGTATGCAGGAGACTGCATACACGTAGGTATGCTTCTTAATTCTTGGTAGCCTTTACAATTTTAGACTGAAAAACGCTCGTCTCTACTCGGCTGAGCGATAACAAAGTGACATTGAACACGTCACGTAAGTTTTTGTAACAAATTTAATGCCCTCTCAAGTACAAATGAATCTCGTTTTAACTCCTATAGGTAATTAGTTGTACCTATTTTTTGCAACGAAACGTTGTGAAAGATACTCGTAGGCACGTGGCGTCATGGAAACGTCAGTTTTCATAACAAAGGAGTTAAAAGGTCAACGCGTATTTAGAAACAAAAAACTAGTTTCGATAAAATATTTTAGTATTAAAACATAATAAATGACAAAACCAGATTTTGTTTTAATAAAAAGAGAATACTCACGTTAAATTGAGTCGGTTCAAGCAAAATGTGTCAAAACGAGATTTATTATTAAATGGTTTATTATGTTTCTTCTTTTTATTATCTGTAGATTATCATGTGATATGTAAAATGATGAAACAGTTATTCTTCCGCATTGTTATAGTCATTATTGTAGACTTTAGTGGTTGTTTACTACATTACTATTAGAACTTAGGTGCAACGTTTTGCTCATCGCGCTAAATTCAATTTTACTTGCGTTTTTTGTCAATTATCGCTTAATTACTCATCGTGGATTTATTGAAACCAATTTTGCGCCAATAAATAAGTTGTTTTAAGAAATTACGGGTAAAATGATCACCTAAATAACATTGGTTTAGCTACAAATCTCAATAAGCTGATTTTCATCTCGGTTTTTTGTTAAGTGAGAAATGAAATGAATACTAGCTTTCAACTTGAATTTTTGGTTTGTGTAATTTCTTGAAACAATCTATTTATTGTCGCTAAATTAGTTTTCATGAACCTACGATGAGTAATTAAGCTGTAATTGACAAAAGACGCAAGAAAATTTGAATTTCGCGCGCCGAGTGAAACGTTGCACCTTAACATGGCGCAAATCGTGGTAATTATTCCGTGAGTACTAATAGTACAATACAATACAATACAATATAACTTTATTATACAACAAAAAGACAAACTAAAAAAAAAAAGAGCAATAATATTTTAAAAACGGTAGTATAATGGGCGGCCTTATCGCCTTAAGCGATTTCTTAATCTAAATCTGGATCTTAATCTGAATAGTGTTGTCATTATTTTTTAATTATTACTTGAGACATAAACTACGAACGTGACTTACTAAGTGAACTGATCCACGGCAATTCATCTTACTTAAAGTTAATAGTCGTGCATTTAGTACTAACTAAAACAATAGTTATAGCTGTTAACAATTACGAACAATTATAGTTTTCCCGCGGTTTACGTATTATACGCATCTGTAACATGTCTCTGAGCAATTACTAAGCAATTTTCACAAAACAGGTATTACACAATAATCATTGTTTTTTTGTGTGTTACAAACTGAATGCAACACCGTGTAGTTTTTAATATTAATGTTTTGGTAACGAGGTCATGAAGAACATAACACAATAATAATACTATTTGTTTCTACCTACTTAAGTAATATGTTTAGACCTTTTATTGGCCTATATGTTTGTTTATTATTTTTTGACCGAGCGAAGCGAAGGTCTCAGAGTTCACTGGGACAAATCGGCATTTGTATGTATGTTTGTATGTCAGTGTGTATATTTGTCCGATGATAACTTGCGAACCGTTGATCCGATCTTCATGAAATTTTGTAGGCAAGTAGATCATTTCAATACAATTTTTTAAGTTTGAATATGAGCTGAATCGGTTTAGGGGTTGTGAAGATGTAGGGGTCGCGAGGTCTCAGTTCGCCGCGAACTACTAGTAATTTATGATAATTAATAATAACGTTTTAATTAATATATATATAAATAAATAAATAAAATAAATAAATGATTATGTGTTAGTCTATTAATAATAAAAAAAATAACTTTTTTTATGGGAGATATTTTTTTCAACAACAAAGTTAAGAGTATGTTTATACTGAAGCCTCGGTGCGCGAGTCAGACGGGCACTTGCCCGCTTTTTTGTCAACGCATTTTATGCATTTTGCACCGTGTTAAACCACTTTTTAGGGTTCCGCCAGCTACCACCCCCAAGCTGTAAATAGCCTGAATTAACAGTTTCTGAGAACGAATTCACATCTTTATAGAAGTCAAGAGCCACAGTTTCTATGTATGGTCTCATCATACGCGTGTTTACAATCTTCAAACATTCAGCTTGCATGTAAGCAAAAGTCAAATATCTAACCTTTCAGCCACCACAATATGTAAAAAAGTATGCACAATTATCTATTCTTTGTCTAATGTACATAGCCTCGGTGCCACGGCTTTTGTTCCGCAAAACACGATTCAAAATAGTGATTTGCTAATGATTTCTCTTAAATCAATTTGGTATTGTATAGAACAGCTGTAGTGAACAAACATTTCATTTTTACTTCAGTCGTTGCTGCGGTTTCTCGGATATCGCAACTCTTTGACTTATACTTGAAAGTCTGAACGTTGCGTCACCCAAAGGAGCATAATTCGACAAATAAATTTGATTCTGATACAGCATATAATTATATTACTAACGAAGTCGCGGATAACAATATAATTCGTTCGCATAGACCAATAAAAAAAAGTAGCCAATTTCCGTCTCCGAGCTCGATACCGCGACAAACACCCAGTCAAAGAGACAGACAGAGAGACAGAGTTACATTCGCATTTATGATATTAGTTAGGATATTTAATAATATGCTACATAATTTTGTTACAACTAATAATTCAGTATGAGCGAATCTGACGTTTGCAAACGTTGGTTGCATCTTCGCGTCCATCTACCAAAATTTACCAAAAAGTATGATGTGATTTGTGATCTGCCCCTTATCATATATATCTCGTCAGATCTTATATAGGACTATTTTTCAGTGTCCACCTGGAAAGTACTACTGCTTTGCTAGTTATTCAACCGGCTAGCAGTAGTGTGCAAACGTTACTGTGTACATTCCGGGTTGCAGGGCAAAGTTTTCTAGAAAGTTACTGGACATTTAGAGATATCGCAGTGCATTGCCGCGCAGGGCTTAGTTCAAAATTCTGTGTGGAATTGAACTAATAAGATCACACTTTCCCGACGTTACCTTTATATCGATGTCTGCTTATCTTGTAAGTAACGTATTTACATTTTCTTCTACTCTATCCTCAGTACTTACTGTTGGGCAAACCGACGCTTATGAAATTCACCGTCTAATTTGCAATTTAAATGTTTCTAGTACGAATACCAAATGCAACATAAAGAGCAACGTACTTTCGAACTGCATTAGGGCATGAGCAAAATAGTAAAAATAGAAACCGTACATATAGTTCCTCCCATAATCTTGATACGAAATTACATTTTGAGATGGGTAAAATATTTGTGACCATGCCAGCTTCGTCCGCGGTTTTTTTTAAGGCAGTTCAAAGACTACGCCGCGCCCTGCGTCTTAGAAAAAAATATGTAATATGTATGACATTGTTCCGCTAGTTTAGTAAGGTGGGTAATGTTATTGTTCTAAGGACGAGTGATATCGTGACTCCGCTAAACTAGTTGATAATAGCTACCGGTAACGATGTGAGCAAAATGCTCTAAACAGCCTCCGGGCCACTATTTCAACAAACTCTGGCCTTGACTTGCCTTGGAAATATTAAAAAGATTCAATCGATATATAATTTACAATATCTTACAACAACTTAACAGAGCGCCTGCTTGACGCGACGCGTGACCAAAATGCTGGCGTTTATTTGGGTCAACGTATAAGCATTGCCATTCAGCGTGGTAATGCCGCCAGCATGCTGGGTACGCTGCCAACTGGTAGTGGGCTTGAACATTTGGATTATCTATAGACCTTTAATGGTCTCTGGATAATTCAACTGCTATTTTTATGTAGTAGGCTAAGTAGTTTAGGTAGTTGTAGTTTATATGTATTTTGCATAGTTAATAAAGGCACTTGCCCGTATATATACAAGAACAATAAGATCTAATAAGAACAAGCAATTTTTTAGGAATCAACGCACAGACCAAACCGCTCATGATAGAGACAGGAAATGATGACTCTTCAAACGGTCTAGGTGAACAATAATAACGGTTTGTTTAAAATTTAAAAAAAAGGGTAAAATTGACCCCCAATTTTTATATTAAATTTAAAAATATTTACTACGCCAATGAAACTCGGTGTGTACCTACAGTATCTACAAGAAATAAAGAAACACGTCTTAGGATTTATCGAAAATCAACCCATAGAGAGGCGAAATATTGTGTTTAAAAGGCCCAAACGAGCGAAGCCGTGCGATTATATCGAATGGTATAATTAACTTTTTGCAGCACATTTATTGAGCATCTTGTCATAAAAATTAAAAAATACCAATGAAATAATCATGAGCTGAGTTTTGTTTTAAAAAAACTTATACTCACGTTAAATTAAAGTCGGTTATTCCAACTATAGCTTCGATCACATTCGGCGACATTATGATATGAGCGGAGTTTTAAGATCGCTTAAACTACTTAAAAGTTTTAAAAAAAACCACTTATACTACTAACTGTAGCTTAAAAGTCACTAAAGATCGTTCAAACCATATATAAAGCCTTTATATATAGTAAAAACTGTCTCCAATATCAGAAAACGTGCCAGAATGCTAGTTCCGTTGCCCCTATGGAAAGCAAGGCTTTGTGCAAGCAGTTTTTTAATCCTCTATTAATTCGCTTTTTAAGTTTTTATTAAAAAAGCCAATTTCAATGTTAACGAGTATTTATACAGCGGGCTTATATACGGAAAAGTAATCGAATCAAAAAAGAAATAGTGTAATCGTAGCCTTCGATGGTTTATGTAAAAGTGATTGTTCTCGAATGAATACTAAAAGAACACATTTTTTGTATGTACCCGAGTGCAGTGCTTAAGCTTTAAGCATCTACCTACATATTTTAATTGCAATTCTGCTTAAGCCTATACCTTCTATAAGCGATAAGAAATAGTTTATTGATGCGAGTGCTTTGTAACGTCATTGTTTTGCAATTTATAAAAAATATCTGAATGCCTTGTGCGAGCTTTTCCAAATGCGATTACTTACTCGATCGCGTTAACGTTAACTATCATCGTCATCATCAGCCATAAGACGTCCACTGCTGAACATAGGCCTCCCCCTTAGAGCGCCACACCGACCGACAACGGGCCACTTGCATCCACCGGTTGCCCGCGACTTTCACAATGTCGTCGGTCCACCTAGTGGGTCCAACGTTAACTATAATTTGTATGAAATAAGAGCAGCGCTATCTAGCGTCAACTAGATGGCACTGATCTTGTAACAATTACAAAAACTCGCACTCCACACTCTGATCAATAAGTGATACTTCGACATGCGACAGCGCTGATCATTCCAAGCGTCAATGGTCGAATATTAATTCAATGGATTTCGTAATTTACAGTCGACCATCTAGACCTATCTTACTGATATTTGGAGCAGTACGATTTTGCGGTTAGATCCACTCATATACGTGCTTATATACCACGCTGCACTTAATGCTCGTAAACTTTAATTAGGTACACGTTAATTGAAATTAGCCTAATTTGTAAATTAAACTTACTCAATGATAGAATGAATAGCGCGTAGCTTAATAACATATAACTCTGTAGTACCTATTCATATAAAGTTAATTATTATTACATCCCCGAAACAAATAAAAATAAAAAACAAATTTAACAAAGACGTTAATTTTAAAATTTTGTTGTTTGTAGAGCGTAATCTCCAAAACTTCTTGTCCGATTATTAAAAGTCTACACAGTGATAAGCTATGTTTTGTTCACAGCGCGGGCAAAAGCTCATATTGAATATAGTAGCATTGCGTTAACTAGACTTAGTAATTGTTAATTATTTGATTAGTGAAGCACTTCTGTCGATAGTTACCTTTTATGAATCCCCTGTAAAAGTCATCGTTTCAACCTTCATCCTCCCACTTGACCAACTTTCACCCTACCGCTCTGACTTCAGCAAGGTTGAGGTTTGTCTTGTAAAGAAAAGGGCATGATAGCGATCGAAAACACAGCCGAAGGGTAGCATCTTGCGCACAGCGAATGTCCGCATCTCCGTTCAATGTCGCAAGCGGACATTCTCCCCCGTACCTATCACCGGTCACATTTAACGCTGTGCACTAGCAGTAGGTCCTCACACACCGCTACGAGCCCAACCTACACACTTCACATAAGCCCATTGTAATAGCCAGAGATCGTTACAACAGTGCGACCACTTGTGTGTACAGTTGAGTTGAAATTATGTGCAATTGTAGTTTGTTTTCATAGTTTTTGCAGAGCCCCGGAGTAGAACCAACCCTGTACTCACTCGTAACAGTTATTCAACCTCCAAGCAGTAATATTCAAACATATTGTGTTCAGGATTAAAGGGCAAAGTTTCCAGTGAAATATATGAGCATAAAGAGATTTAATATCTTGTATCTCATGGTGACGAGCGCAGTGCATTGCCCTTGGTTTGAACTGTTGAAGTTCAAAATTCTTGATGGCACTGAACTGTTATGGCAAGCGTGTTGCTTATCATATAAATAGTAGGCAAACGACCTGATCGTCTTATTTCTCAGTTGCTTGGAAAAAAGATAGTAAATATAGAAAATATTTGCTTTCCCTCACTTTAGTCTTCAAAAATATGTTAGTGAAGCAGTACTTAGTCAGGTACTGAATCAAAACACAAATATATCACATGTGCGGTACTTACTTTATTGTTTTTGATAATTTAAAACTTTTGGGGTCTCTCGGTTTACGGTTGATGTGAATGTACTAGTGAGACTTAACGGATACTGTCTGTTAACGCTACAAAGGCAGCCTCAGCCAATAGCAATGTTCAAAAAAAAAAAAAAAAAATGCTCTAAAAGTTGTTGATCATGTTGTCTTGAATATTATACTTCTCTATACGATTTTAATTGTCTCTTAAAGACAACGAAGCGTCGCAAAGCTACCGGATACTTAAGCATCTACCGAAATCATCCCGAGACCCCATAAACAGCATTAAAACTAATAAGAATAATCTCTACAGGTGACAGCATTGCAACGAGAGAACGAGCCAGCCGAGAAGTATATACGAATAAAGAAGGAGTATAAGAAATAGCAGCATGAAGTCGACAGCGTGTTTGTGCGCGCTGCTAGCAGCGTTGGTGATGGTGTCTGCGGCCCCTGCGCCAGAGCCTGCGCCCGCGGCGGCGCCCGCCGACGACTCCCGACCGGAGATCATTGAGATCATAGCACCCGCTGTTAATGCTCAGGTAACACCAACCTTTTTGACCGCTTTTGACTATATTGAAAGTGACGATGCAATCCTAGAGGAAGTTGCCATGAGGACATCATTTTAAATTGTTTACTTGTACTAATGAATTAATCTTTCTATTTTGTATATTTTTTTAGCGTGACTTGCGCTTTATTTCGTGAAGTTTCCCAAGCTTCCGATTCTATCACCTAAAATAGCACCTATAGCACTAAATCTATAATATAGCTAGCTATTATTTTACACTCACGTAACATCGAAAGTAAAAGTGTCACGTAACGAATCACGTTCATTTATTTTGTAGTACTGAACAAAACAAGTTGATGACAATGTAACCATGTCTATCGGCCTGGCTGTGTCCACGCTTTTGTTTCTATAATTACACACAGCTTAATATGATTGTATAGGGTTATTAAGTGTTAAAAGTATGGTATCTAACCTGCAATTTGAGTGGAGAGTGCTAATGAGCATATTGAAGAATTGAAGATAAGCCGCTTGCGTCCTCGTTGTGCGGCGGCGCGATCGGCGCGATCACCGAGTAGAAAACTTGGTTAGAAAAATAGCTTCCATGAACGCAAAACAATCAGAATCAGCAGCCCTAGCACGCGCAACGCAACAACATTTTCTCTACTCTTGTTGTCGTGCAATAACCGGCTCGATGATGTATGTTTGTCTCGTTTTAACGAGGACATAAACTAAAAATACATTTTTCACGACGTAAATAATAGAGAAGATTTTGTGTGGTGCGTATGCTAGGCTTACTCAAACGTTTATTGATAATTTTTTATTTTTGGTCCGCTTGGGTTTTTAGGTGTGTTAACATTTTAATTGTTATTATCGGAGCTGCAGTAAGAGTTCGTTATTTTAGCTATGTACAAATTTGACATTTTAATGTAGGGACCAGTAGGTTTTTTTTAACCGAGTGCAAAATGTAGCTTGTATTACTCTGGACTTAAAAAATAATGCTACGACATTTCACTAGACAATATCGATAAAGACTTTAAGGCTACAACAGGTAATAGGAAAACACAAACTTACATACACCTCAAAAACATTACCCTCCTTTTTAGTCAGTCGGTTGTTAATTCTTAATTCTGCTATTTTATTGACTTTATTATTATGTTTATTTGTAATATGACTCGCCAAATGTAACAAATGTTATAAGGTTTATATTTTTTTCTATTTCTATTTCTAAAAATCGTTTTTTTCTGTTCTAAGCATCAACTTGAAATTTTTCGCCGATAAAAACCAATTCTGTGTATTCTTGATGTCAAATTTGTCTATCGATAACTACCAAACTCTCGGCTTGCGCCATATCACCGCTAGTTTTCACCGTCGCTACGAGAATCGTTCCGATTAGAGGGAGCTATATCTCTTTGAGATGTTTTACTCAGTGTCTAGACCGTGACTGTGCGACCCCACGGGAGTCGCGCACACGCGTGCATACTGCACTGTCATTTGCGTAAATTAAAAATTAAAAATTCCGTAATTGTAGTTATTGATGAGATTATGTTTCCATTTAACGCTGCGGCTGCGCAATAAGGGCAAGGCCGTTCAACTTACATTCCTTCAGATTGCTTAAATAAGTACTTCTTGCCTCTAAGACTAATGTAACAAAATCTAATTTAAAAAAAACTATTATTGCAAATCATAAGTTGTTTGGGCTCACGAAAAGATTCAAAATAATTATCATTTTTTTATTTATTTTTTGTATTTGAAGCTTTTGTGACTAAACAAAATGCTTCGGAGATAAAGACAGTGTTAATCGTTCAATTCATAATAGAGTCATTATTCTATAGTTGACCAAAGACTCTAGACTCCAAGTCCGGATACAAATTGACGTTTGTATGTTTGTTGTTATATTTTGTGTATATATTTGTCCTATGATAATTTGCTAAATGTTGATCCGATTTTTATGAAATTTTGTAGGCAAGTAGTTTATTTTAATATTATTTTGAAGGTTGATATCAGAGTCGGTGCGTGTGTTGTTATGTTATAGGAATCGCGAGGTGTCCGTTTGACGCGAACTACTTGTATTTATTTATTTAAGACCAACAGCACAATAATACAAAATAAAGAACAGATACATTATATAAACAGCCAATTAAACGTCTATTCTATTTTAATAATATAAGGAGAGTAAGACATCCCTTGACTTTTGTAGAAATCTTATTATCAAGGCCTTGCTTACTTATAATATCTGCTAATCAGTACATTTAACCACAGAATAGATAACCACCCAGTCGCTTGCTCCGATTCCCGCACCGTCCCGTGGCGGATACGGGTCGCCGCGCACTCTTCCATCGCGTGCTGCTAACCACTTAACTCATTAATTACCTAATCACTCCCCCCCCCCCTTTTTCCTGAACTATGCTGCCGCTATTTACAGCTGTCGGTGTGGCCTGTGTTGCGACAGCGCGACTTGACCCTTTAATATAGACCCCCGACCTTTGTTTTTACAAATTATGAATATGCGCGCGGTGACCCTAATTTGTGAATTTAGACAAAAGAGAAATCGTTAATGCTCGGATCAAGGAGGCAGCGGAGGCCGTGTAACGCAACTCTGTGTCAATGCTGCTCGATAATCACAATTCAACTAGATGTAGTCTAAGCATTGTTGCCTAAACGCAAACATATCATGGTTTCCGCGTGTGGCTGTTAGCTTTTAAGGTTTGAAATTTGATGGCTTACATTATTCGTGTTTTTTTATTTTCCTCTGCGTTTCGACTATGGTACAATAACGTATGTACTAGCTAAATACAGATTATTACACAACTAGTTGTTACCCGCGACTTCGTTCGCGTGAACATAAAAAAGTATCCTATGGCGTCTTTGTGATATATAGGAACTCCATATCAAATGTTATCAAGATCCGTTCAGCCGTTATAACGCGACAAACATCCAGACAGAGAGACAAAGTTACTTCCTACAGTTCTCTAGATGGCGTTGATCCATTTTTGTGTGTTTTTTGAAGTTTGGATTGGACTGACAGTTGTTTTGTAGGGAGTTCTGAATTGCGCAAGCGAAGTTTTTTCTTCGAGACGAACATATCTATTATTTTACCGAGAAGCTTTATTGGTCCTGATACGACTGCGGCTATATTCCTCTGAATTATAATATTAGTTACGATTAGGATAGAATACAGGTAGTCACAGTGAGAAAATCTGGTGATGAGGTCTCCTATCCTCACTTAGTTAAAACGGGTTCCCGCAAACGCAGCAAAACTAAATGTCTTTTAAAATCCTCTGTCTTCCCAGTACATTTCGCGATTTTTCGAGATTTCAACCGTTTTAGGATGCATTCTTGAATAGCAGTATCGGTTAGTGAAGAGGACCTTATAGGATCGACCATGACCTCAAATCTGAATTTAATTAAAAATTTAATGATAAGATCTGAGTGATGATTACCGTTTGGGAACCCAAATTCTCAAAATTCTTCGATATCAACTATTTATAAAATATAAGGTTCGATATTGTGTTACTGATGGTTTGTTTGTTGTTTCCAGGAGACACTGGCCACGCTAAACATGGGTGCACCTGGCTCCGAGCTCAGCGAGCGCAACAAGCGCACCATTGGCATCCTGCGCCAGCTGTTCCCTACTCTCACGCAGGTAAGACACTCATCAGCCACAGGGGCGATACTATACAGACAGAAAAGCTGATCATCAACAGTGACGTTACCTGAATGCCAGCGGGATACAGCGGCAACTTACGCCAGCTGTTCCTTACTCCAACGCAGGTAATACATAACATCCATAGGCTATGTGGCGAGATTCTATTCAAACGAGCCGATTGCAGTCAGAGTCGTCAGCTGGCTGCCAGCGAGGTGCGAGCTCACCATCAGTATCATACATTAGGCACACACCCATCGGCCATAAAAGCAATGCTACACACAAAAGGGCCGACTGCATTTAGTGATGTCAGTCAGCCGTCAGCAGGCCGCGATGACAACAATTCCCACTCAATGAGTTTTGCAAGCGCAGGAAGGCCAGGAGGTAAGAGAGAATGATTCCGTGGATCGACGCTAATTTACGCACTAAATGCTACTCTTCTTACAGAACGACCAAGTTACCAAGTTAAGAACAGCCAAATAATGAACCTAAAATTTTCAACGGATACTCACCAGTTTTATATAGAAAATTAAATGGTGGCAGGTGATCGCTCTGTAAAAATAGTCGCACACACAGTTGCACTCACACTCAGCAGCGCCAGGGGAATTGGTGGACCCCACGTGGACGCTTCCACGCTGATCACCGTGATTCACTTTTCAGTGATGCTTAGAAACATTGTTATATTTAAATATATATATGTATCAAATACATACTTACTCAAGTCGACGTCTTGCGTGAATGTATACCCCAATTATATTTTTTTGTTGATACGAAGTTATTTTCCCTGTCTATTCTAAAAGAATATTGATCTTGATTTCGTTGTAAGTACCTACCTTACTAATATTTCTTTGTGCTTTTCATATAATTACTTGCAATAATTTTACCACACTGATTGAAAAGCACTGTTCCCAAGTACCTCAGGCGTAGGATTAGTCTGTAGTAGGTGGGCTTATGTTCTAGATTATCGAACAGAAGGTACAGCAGATAACCAGTTTTGTGCTGAAAACGTTTGGGCCGGTGTTCCTGCGCGCCTTCCTCTCGCGCGGTAACAATGCCGGTGGAGGCGCAGCGAATGGTGGTGGATCCGGCGTCGTTGAGCTCGACGACGATGATGATGATGACGATGACGAGCCAGAGCCAAAAACCGCTGTCGCAGTGCCCGAACCCTCCTCCACTTCTACCACAACCACTGAACCTCCCGTCACCAACGCTCCGGCAGATGATGACGCTGACAAACTCAAAATTAACGAAAACAATGAAGACAAGAACGAAGACACGACTGAAACTCAGAGCGAAGACAAGAACGAAGTGATGGACGAAGAGGACCGGAGGCGACGCAAGCGCGCGCTGTTCTTCGTACCGGTATGACGTCATGTCGCGCACCTCACCAGCCTGCCTCGGGACGGCAGTGCGCGCGCAGACCGCACGCCCATCGTCATCCACCTCATGACGTCACGTCACCATCATTGCCAACTTAGTGGACTCCCACATCTAATAGCACAATGTGTTTCAGAACGCTATCATCGAGGAGAATCAGCTGCTTTCGGGCGCCGAGTCGCAGCAGGCGGAGGTGCGAGTAGCGTATAACGATCAGCAGGCCTCCGACCAACAGACCGCCGCCAGTGAAGACCAGCAGACCGCCGCCGCCGGCAACAGCCCCTCCATCGACGAAATCAGGCTCGAAGACGTGGACGAAACTGACGAAAACAGAAATAAGAGGTCAGGGTGAGTTAATAGAGCCCGATACTTTCGACTACGAGTTAATCTGGCTGGCTTTATCCAGCTCAATTCATCATCATCGTCATCCACAGCCTTCCTTATCCCACTACTGGGTATAGGCCTCTCTC
Organism: Apocheima hispidaria; assembly: GCA_947579745.1. Lineage (NCBI taxonomy): Eukaryota > Metazoa > Arthropoda > Insecta > Lepidoptera > Geometridae > Apocheima > Apocheima hispidaria. The sequence continues at coordinate 4,357,454 of OX388165.1, read as the reverse complement.
TTGCTCTCCAGCTCTATTAGACGGGAGTTATTCTGATAATCAAAACAAAATGTGTCAAATCCACGTTAGTTTCCATACTCCATACCTATTTTCTTACTTAGGTGCGATGTTCACCAAAGCTGAAGTGAACAGAAGCCGTTATTAAACATTCACGTGACGTTAAATTCAATTTGTTTAGTTTTATTGGTCTTGAAATAATCTTCAACATTGCTCCATCCAGCTCATCTTTGTCCTAGAAGCCTTTACTAGTTCATACTATAACATTGTTAACATTCCCGAAAACCATGGATATCGGACAAACGAGAGAAAATAAGAGCTAAATACACGTCTCTCTTTCTCTCTCTGTCGTTTAAATAAATAAATAAATAAATAAATATCTGGGACATTATTGCACACACGGTCATCTGACCCCAAACTAAGCAAAGCTTGTGATATGGCTGCCAGAGACTGATATATGTACATAGATATTTTTTAAATACATACTTATATAGATATTAACACCCAGACATAGAACAAACACAAATATTCATCACATAAATGTTTGTCCTAGATGGGAATCGAACCCACGCCCCCAAGCACAGAACGTAGGTTCACTACGAACTGAGCCACCGGGGCAGTCAAAGATGGCCACCGGATTTCCTTGATGATACATGTTTCACGAGAGGCGCCAAGATAATCTCGATTATAATAATAGTTTACGCGGCAGTCCTCACGTATCAAATTCAGGGGCTAGTTAGCAATAACATACCTCACGAATGGCAAAACTAGTCGTACCTATTGCAATAATACCTATTAAAGTTCTACATTATATAAAGTGAATGTTATGTTCGTGATTGAAATTGTGTATTACTATTATGACGGTCATATTTTAGCAATGCTCGCAGATAATAAAATTACATTGATCGTTTTGCCCATTAGTCTTATTTTGTAATAAAAAAAATCATGTTTGTGCTGCGATCGATCGGTCGATATTGCGCGTATCGTTGTATTCGAATGGCACTGGAACTCGAACAATAGATCGGCAGTAAGAGCGCTATTGTGATCTTTTTTCGATACTTTTCATTTCGCACGTTTCGATTTCGTATCCAGTGGAGCCCCTCCAACGTACCGCTCGTCGATTTGAAACGCGTTAGATCATGTAACACTTGCGTGGAATAAATTAGTGTTACGAAGGCGCCGTAATGCGGCAGCAATGATGGCGCAGACACCTCCGCGCTGATACTTTATTTATCTGCGGCTATCTATGACGAAACTCGCTTTCGTCATATAACTGACCATCGTCTTAATACGAAGCTATAAATATGAAATTGTGAAATAACTATTGCTTCATGTTGTGACGGAACGTTCCAGATTCCTGAACTTCGGCGGCAGCGCCGGCGGTGGTGGCGGCGGATCCGGCAACTTCCTCTTTGACATCGTCAGAGTAAGACACCTTTCCTAAACACTCACCAACCAACCAACTGTTTGTTCTTCTACCCTTTCTTATTCGATTTTTCTTTTTTTCATTTATTTCTTACCTCTACTTTTATACTAACGTCCTCTTAACTTCATTTAGAATGATTTAGAGCAGTTCTAACTATTCGATAGAGGGTAGAGTCGATCACAAATTAACAACCCCACACAGAATCAATAAAATGGATAGTTCGAGCAAATCTTCAATGAAAACCCGGACAGACGCTTCTCCTAAGATCCATAATTAGTACAAGGCAGTGATAGTATTGAAGACTATGGAACATCATCGGCGCACCAGATCCAACAGTCCAATAGTCTTGAACAGGCTATTTCTGCATGAGTAAAAGATTTTCACGGGAAAGAACGTGAGCTCGGTGCGAATGTTGGCGGCATGTTTCAGCAAGCACCAGGCGCGATGGCGCGCGCTGCAGGCTCCGCATTCCGGTTATTTGCGGGCACCGATTCGCTCAACGTGGGCTTGACAGCCTCGCACACTGCCAGCCTGGATCCCAACGACCCACAAGTACACTCACAACATCACACGCCACCCGCACACGTACAACGCTACACATTGCAATCGTAGGCTTGCCACCAGAATGCTGAACGGCGCTGCTCGAGAAGACGTTGCACCGATGGAGTCGAGACACATCGAGGTCGATAGATGAAGGACCCGCTCGAATTTGAGATTTGTACAATACAGCAGCACTTTATATTATACCGTGGTATTTAAAGTGCTGCTCATCTCGATATGTCAAGTCGTTAACTTTGATGTGTTATTTAACCAATCAACAAAACTTATTGAGCTGCAAATAAGTTGGAATCCATCGACCTCGATAAGAAATTCCTCGTCAAAAACCTTGAGACAACTATCTGTACGTAGTTTAGTAGTTTCGTAATTGTAGTTTAACCAGTAGAAACAGCAGCTTTGACCTTAGACGTTATAAATAAACGAACTAAATAAGTAATTAGCAACGTAGTAACTACCATAGACTTAGAATAAGCTTTAGAAAGATAGTTACTTTTAATAGTTTTTGTAGTCTAATACCTATTATTGTACCCATCCCTTCTTTTTTGCTTACCTACGGTATGTAGGTATCTTATCTACTTTCTTATTTCTTCCAGTCTGTTTTTCTTTTGTCCCTTCTGTTACGCCTTTTTCTGATACTAACATTATGTAATAAAATTAATATACTTAAATAGAAATTCATTATTGCACTTGTTAATGCTTCTTAGTTCTTACTTGATGTATTACTAGGTATATCTATCTGTTGTAGTATTGAAAGGTATGTGTATACTCATCATTATGAACTTTTTATTATGGGACCAACGATGAAATTGCGAAAAAAAAAGCAGCTGCTCCATAGAAAAATGTCAATGACACTCAACCTGCAAAACGCAGTTTATATCTGCCGTAAACAAGTGGCCAGAAAAACTTCAAAGTTCGAGTTATTTGTTTCATTGTAATTAATTTACAAACATTTGATCTAAGTATACAGGATGTAACTTAGAGGTGTGGCAATATTGAAATTTATGTTTGTACTAATCATTATCAACATCTTTTAATAGATGATCAAACCAGAAATTTCGAAAAAAAAACAACCGTTTCATACATTTTGTTGAGTGTCATTGATATTTGTCTATGGAACAGCTGCTTTTTTCTCGCAATTTCATAGTTGGTCCCATAATAAAAAGTTCATAATGATGAGTATACACATACCTTTCAATATTGACACAGCTTTCAGCAATACCTTGTATATTATGCATAGTTATGCAATGAGAATATGTGAAAACGCCTGACGATCCCTTCATGAAACATTCAAAACACGTGACAACGAAACTTTATCTACTAACAGGCGCATTCATTTTCAATACGACGTATTCTCAGTGATATTTGTGTGTTGCAGCTGGTGGCTGGTTCTTCGTCGGCCTCGTCTGGCGGAGACGCCGGCGCAAGTGAGGGTGATGACGGCAGCGCAGCTAAGGGCGACAACCTGACGGAGGGCGTTCCCGGCCCCATTACCCGGCTCTTCATCATCGCCAACCGCGGTATCGCCAACCTCATCCAGGACCTGATCCTGCGTATCGCGCAGACCTCCGAGCGGATAGTCAACTTCAAGGCGCGACTCATCACCTCCATCATTTAACGCGCCCGCACGCATAGACAATACAACTTAGCGTAGTGTAGGGTAGTTGCGCCGCGGCCCCGTGGGCACGGGGTCTCGGGGCCACGGCCTCGCGGCCCGGCGTCTCGGGGTCACGTGGCCCCGGCGGAGCGCCACGAGCGCGGGCGGCGGCGCCGGTGACATCGACGCTGCCGCCGTTTCTGCTCAAGCTTTTTAGGGTTTTTATACAGTGACTTTCTCGGTTCGTTTCTATGTTTGTAAATATGTATTATAGCGGAATTTGTGTAAAATAAATAGTTAAATTATTGTCATCTCTTTTCACTTCATACGCTCTCATGCCTTAGCTGCTCGCTTCGAGTATTTATGAATGTTTTGTTAATATGTAATTTAGATTTTGTACTTAGGTCTTCGAATGGGAACAGTTTTATATTGTTAATCTTTTGTACTTTTTAAGTGATTCCTATGAAAAATACAATAAATTAATGTAACAAATAAAAACGACTACTTTATTTTGCATATCGAAACATTTGACATCAGCTCTGTATCCTATAAATCTTACAAGCCACTATCATCGCTCTGTCATAAACATGGTCAATTGGTCTTTACCTACAATACAATACAAGGTCAAAATTCCACAAACTCCTAATGGTTATCTAGCTACTCCATCATCTCACTAGGTGATGTGAGGTGTAAGCGAACACGAATACAACGAAAGTTTTCCGAATATGACGGCGGTACCATGTGGTCACAGACTAAGATATTTCCAGTCGAAAATACCAGCAACGCTATGAATTCCAAAGACTGTTCCATTCAGTTATAGTTGTTAAGGAAGGAGTCCACTAGCTTGGCGATGCAGCCAACGCAGCATCGGCGCTTGGAGGAAGTTGAGACTCGTACGTGTGGGGGCGCGGACGGCTCCCGGGCTGGGGGCGCAGCAGCGTCGTTTGAAGGCGACAGCAAAGCGCGCGCTGCGCTCACGGGTACAGCGCGCGCGCGCTCGAGTCTAGGAAGCAGCACCGAACGTACTGCTTTGGTCACAGGACGACTCAAATTCATATCTTAACTATATACTTGTGGCACATCCACTGATGGATCTATAATTAAGTACGTATTCAGTATTAAGCTCAAAAAAACTGCAAAATTTATACAAAAATAAAAAAAAACGTACAAAATAAAAGCACTTATCAATTTGTATCTTTGTCAAATCTGATTCTATTTATTTTGGAACATGAATGTCAACCAAAGAGTAATTTATAATATAGGGGGATGTCAACAAAAAATAAAATAATAAAAGTGAATAATAAGAATGGTTTTTGCTAAATTCCACCTCTAAAGGGGTAAAATCTGGACCCCCAAAGTTTCTATGGAAAGAAAATCCTTTTTTCATGCTACTACTACTACTACTACTACTACTACTACTACTAGTAGCATGAAACATGCTACGCCAATGAAACTCTGTTGGTGTACTAAACATACAAAAATAAAGACAGTTGTGTCTCAGGATTTTTGAAAATAAACCCCTGAAGATGTGAAATGTATTTTTCTTTATTACTGTGGTCAGGAGCGAAGGATATTGGAGCAAACCCGTATGGGCAAGCTAGTAATTAGCTAAATGCACATTCAGCTTAGAGCCAAGTATTTAAAAAACCTTATTTCTTTAGTATGGTAGCACTGTGGACAGCTCTGCTATTCCTGTGCACTCGAGATTATCTCGGTCACTCTCACTCCCATTAAATTCTAAATTAGAGAGACAGTGACCGAGATAATCTCGAGCGCACAGGAATAGGGTCCCTGATCGTGCATCTCGCAATTCTCACTCTCGCAGCAAGTTTTGGCGCCAACCAATAATGAGAATTCTGTAGCGTCAACGTAGAAAATTCATGACACCGATCTAGATGATTTTCGAAAACTTGTACTCTCCGAGTGGTAAGCGTAACGTATAATAATCACTATTATTATCATTGTTATATGTTTAATAAAAAATTAAAAAATAATAATAGATGTTCCATAACGAGCATGAGTGTGGGGAAATCGTATAATGCTGCGGCCAAATGCAATGCACAACGAGAGTCGAGGTAAGTACTAAGTAAAGTAGCAAGGGGAGTAGGTAGAGACGTTGTGTGGCTACGTTAATCGTCCTGCCGCACGTCTTGCTCCCCTTCTTCCCGTCTTGCCAGCCTCTCCCGATTTTGTCTGCTTTTTTTGAGCCCGAGTCAATGGACCGGCAAGATCTCCGACAAGCCCAAAGATGTAAAAGGGATGAATAGCTCGAGGAGAGGTGTAGAGCAGTATGTGACCGCCTCGTGAGCAGCAATGAGAAGAGCATAGGATGGCTACAGGGTAAAGTGTGGAATTGTGTCCATTTCTGTTGTGTCCAAAACTCCTTGGAAGTTTCCATTAAACCAGCACTATCCAGCACAACACCACATCCACTTATTGCGGAATGACTTCAGCATGATCGTGCTTGACTTAGATTATGATTACGACTTATTTATGTTATGAAATATTGTGATTCACTTGAAGTATTTACCGAACTTGATACTGGCTAAATATGTTACTCTACGTGAGGAGCCAAAATTTAAGAGAAAACATCCTACATTGACAATGACAACGTCAAACGGTTTGATTTATATTTTTTTCAATTTCAAAATTAAATCGAATGTCAAATGACATCATTCGTTGGTGTTTTGTGTTTTGCGATATTTGTAATTTGTTTATTATTAAAAAATAAAATGAAGGTATAATAAATTAAAGAACTACTTAAAATTACCAACAAATATGGCGTTATACGAAGGTATTGCTCTTATCCAAGAAAAACAAGCTGTCGTTCTTGATCTCGGTACTGACTACACCAAGTAAGTTTTTTTTCTATATCCTAAGTAATTTGTTTAATTTTACTGTACCTAAATCTGACTTTCTCTATGAAGTCTCATACGCATCATCGTTTCTCGGCCTCCAACATTTTCAAATAAGCAGGACAATGCATAAGTTAGTAAGACTTGGATGGTATAATTCGCGTGAATCAGTATCTGCCATAAATAATTTTGTACCTCTGCAGAAACCTACACGATACTTAGTGATTCGATTGCACTGCTATGCTGCTTGCTATGCTGTGCAATGGGAGGCGTATTTTTGTTTTTTTTGGGGGAAATTCCACCAATCAAAATCCGCCGGCGACTAAAAAATACTATAAGATTGTGGAACCTGTATACCAAGTTCCGTCAAGATTAGTTGAAAAGTAGTACCTGTAGGCGAGTACCAACATATGGACAGATGAAAGCAAAATTTGCAAGTTAAAGCAGACTTTTGTTTGCTTTGCTCATACGTTTAATTACTTATGTACTTCTAATATTAGTTGTAATGGTGGTGTGTGCCCTGATTGCAGGTTCGGGTTCACCGGCGAGGCGGCGCCACGATGCATCGTTCGTTCAGAATACTGGTGCACGAAGAGACGCGCGCTGCGCCGAGTGCACGATTACGACACTCCAGAAGAGCTCTATGACAACCTCGTGCATATGTTACATCAACTGTACTTCAGGTACAGATTCTACTAAATCAAGCTATTCTTCAGCATACTCCGCTGAGTTTATGTGGGATTGTACATACTTTCGAGGTTAAACTATCGCCAAGAAGTATTAGAGCTATTCACCAAGTCCTTACCACTTAATAGTTGTGGTAGCTCAGTGGAAGCAGGCTCACCTCACATTCTCAGGTTTGAACCTGGGCGGGCCCGTACCAGTGAGTTCTTTGGGACTTGCATATGGATATATCAAAAATAAAAGCGAGTATTTTCAGTGAAGGATAACTGTAAAATCCCGGAGAAGAAATTCAGTGGCATATGTGAATCCACCAACAGCAATGGGCCAGCATGGTGGATTTGACCTAATCACCCTGGGGAGTAGCCTGATATCCAAGCAGTGAGATGCTTATTGACTGACAGAGACCAAAGTCTTTACAGTTATACACAATGATGGGACCAAGTTATCAATCAGGTCAATCATCTCATGGTAAGAACCACACATAATTGCACGGTCTCCTAGAATTACAAGGTGCAAAGCCCTGTGCAGTGCTGTTCTGTGATCTTCACCTTAAGCATATAAAAAGATTAAAGATCTAATCATCTAAAACTAACGAAGGGGGAGGCCTTTGTTCAGCAGTGGAAGTCTTCTGGTTGTTCATAATGATGATCTAAACTAAAAATGAAGCCTGGAAGAGATTGCTTTTAGCTATAAGGCACTTGTAGAATGTGTTTTTTTTTGGTGTTCAATTTAAATTATTTTGTGAAGTGATTTATGCTTATCTCATACATGTGTTTCGTGTAATTTGCAGGCATGTGTTAGTGAATCCGAAGGAGCGGAAAGTAGTGGTGGTGGAATCTCTGCTGACGCCCACACTCTTCAGAGAAACACTGGCTAAAGTTCTCTTCACACATTATGAAGTGAGTGTATCAAATCAGAAATCTGAAATATTTATTGGCCATAAATAACACTGAATATTACAGGCAAGTCACTTATACAAATTTAACTATGTTTAGAGTTAAATTAGGCAAACTAATCAATAATTTAAATAATTGAATAATAACCCCTTCCACTTAGGCCCTAGTTTTCATACCATGTTTGCACACAATGAAAGAAGAAGAAAGAAGAAAGAAAATAATTTTATTTTGCAACAACATTAACATTAAATAAATTGAAGGGTGATCAATATCAAATAAGTATAACTGTCAATGTCATGTGTCACAAAAATGGCCTCCACTCAGCATAATGCAATGATCATCATAGTGCTTAGAAACAAAATAAAAGCCGAGGAAGCTAACGATGAGTTTAAGTGACAATTATATTCTGATTTACAGGAAATTCACGGAATGACTATTTAAAAAAAAAAATTATCTTATCTAGAAGCCACTTAATTTAAATTGATGAAGTATAAGGCTTGTGGCTAATTTTTTTTATCACTAGTGATATTTCGCACGAATATAATATGATGCAAATTGAAAGATTTAGATGAAGCAAATTTGAATAATTCAAACCATTCGTTCGCGTGGAAAATACGACGAAGAAAAGTAGTGGTTGTTAGAATAATTTTTTTTTTTTTTGAAAAACACAAAACATAGCGGCATAGTTTATAGTTTATACAAGACATAGACACCAAAAACAAAGGATTTTGTCAACACTTAGGGGGTGATAACAGACTAGACCCGAAACGGTAATTTCATCTAAAAGTTACGAAAATTCACTAGATCTCTCTATCGTACGCACGAAAAACAGAGCGGCAGCTATACAATTACAAATATCGAATGCGCCAAAACGTCGCTGAAGGACTATCCTCTTAAGTTATAGCTAAAGAAAGAATGAAAATTACTTTTCGTTGATAAATGAGAGAAGCCCATGTACAGTGGACCGTCTACCGGTTAATGATGATTAATTTATGAAAGTGTTTGTGTGTGCAGGTGTCGGGTGTAGTGTGGGCGGACAGCCCGCGCATGTGTGCGCTGACGCTCGGGACGCCGGTCGTGCTCGTCGTCTCCATCGGGGCCCGGGAGGTGGAAGTGGCCGCTGGTAAGTCTCCTACGTCACTGGATAACTAGTAGTTCGCGCCGAACTGTGACCTCGCGACACCTATATCTTCACAACCCCTGGACCGTTTCAGCTCATATTCGAACTTAATTTTTTTATTGGAATGAACTACTTGCCTACCAAATTTCATGAAGATCGGATCAACGGTTCGCAAGTTATCATCGGACAAATATACACACAAACATACATACAAATTCCGATTTGTCCCAGTAAACTCTGAGACCTTCGCTTAGCTCGGTCAGTAAAATATAAGTTCAAAAACTAAAACCCGCCTACTTAAAAGTATGAAATAAGAAAATATTATTCGAAATTCAAAATGGCGTGGTCCATTTAATGTACATAGTATTTTTCCAATGAGTTTTAAAGTCCCTTTCACCGTAGTGCGACGCCAAGGCAAGGGACTTTAAAATTAATTAATTTCCTTCTTTTTCGTAGTCGGGTAAAAACAGTAATTTGAGTGCTATTATTAATTCTGTATTCTGAAATCGAAATTGCACATTATATAGCTATCGGTTAACTCTTGAAACGTCACGGGCCGTGCCTAGGGATTGACCTCTACGCCAAGTCGTTTTTTACCCGACTGCCCAAAAAGGAAGGTATTTTTTTTGCGGTGTATGTAATTATGTTTGTGTGTTCCTATAATACCTTTTTTTATTTTTTTTTCTCTTTCGTCCTACGAGGATTTTGGCGTCGCACGTCTTATGCATTTGCCAGTGTCAAGTATACATATATATTCTCAAGTTTTGTGAGATATTACCAAACAAGTCATAGTCACGGTCAAAGGCGAGCAAAGCAAGTCACGGTCAAGTCCAAGTCATGCCCCAGTGAAGTGGTGATAACTTTACTAGAGCTTTCTATGGAGTTTTGGAAACAACACGAAAATTCACGTTTCGCGACATTATACCATTCACCAACACTCGTGCATGTTAACGAACACTTAACGGGTAAAAATTCACCGTTTTTACGCATTAACACTCGAAATAACACAAGTTTTGGTAAATAATAAAATGACGCGACGTGAATTCTTCACGTTCCCGCCAAAAACCAAAGTAGTAGTTGAGTTGTGACGTGCGCAGTGGTGCACGGCTGCGTGGTGCTGGGCGGGCTGCAGGCGGCGCCGCTGGGCGCGGCCGCCCTGCACCACGCCCTGGCGACGCTCCTGCAGGAACAAGGCGGTGCTCCGCTCCACTTGGCGCCAAACGTACTCGAGGATATTAAAGGTGATAATAGTTTCTGCGCAATCACTTCCCGCCCTTACCCACCTGCAGGCTACCCAGAATCATCTATACTCTTCATTCCGTGCGAGAATGAGACAGAAATATACAATCGCAGCTGTGTCCTATTTTTGTAGACAAAAAGAGCAAAGAAAACTTAGAATAACTACCTAAAATTGTGTTTGGTGTAGGTCCTGAAAAAACCCTACCGCCATGTTAAGGTTTCCTCGCAATGTTTACTTCAGTTGTGGTTGAAGCTGATGGCAATTGAACCCACGGTATGCGGCGTGCGATCCAAACGCGCTAACAACTGATCTATCATCGTTACAAAGTAAACGGAAGAACAGCGCTGTTTGCTAAACAGCATTATGATTATTATTATGATATTGAGGCCATTTTTGTGACACATAACATTGATTAGCTGTTGTTATATGATATTGCTCATTAATACCTTTCAATAATAATAATAAATATTAATGGTTAAAGTTACAGATAATTTAACTATAACGGTAAGTTTAATTATGGTGCAACCCAGCCTTAGTTTGTTAACGCTGAGTTTTTACAAAAAAAAAGTACTTATTAATTTCAATAAAGAACTTTCAAAATCATTCAATGCTCTCAGGTATGTCGATAGCTTTAATTCTTTGATAGGAATTTTGTTATTCTCTGTTCCAGTGAAAACTTGCTTCGTGATAAACCGCAGTCGCGCGCTCCAGTGGCAGTCCGAGGCCCCTCCCACGCCCTGCCCGAGCGTGGTGTACCCCACGGGGGGGACGGGCGGGGGGACCGTGACTGTGGGGGGACGGGCGCGGGAGCTAGCCGCTGAAGTCATGTTCGCGAGAGATGGAGAACTCTCTTCGTTGCCAGATCTAGTGCTGCAGTGTATTATACAGGTAACTATATCCCCCACAGGGGGCTTGGGAGTGGGAGCTATAGTTTGGATCCCTTATGGGGGACGGCGGGGTACCGTGACAGGGGGGTCGAACGCGAGAATTAGCTGCTGTAGTTATGTTATGTTATGCTAGAGATGGAAAACTCTCCTAATTGTCTGATTTAATACTGCAGTGCCTCTTATACATGTAAATGCAATATATCACCCCTACAGGGGGGGACTGAGGGTTTCCTTAATTATATTGTTGGTTCTTACGGGGCTTTTACTGTCTTTTCCACATAGCGTGGTGCGTGTGACATGGATACCCCACAGCACAATGATGGGTGTGAATATATTGTAACTAAACATAAAGAATTTCTTTATAGAGGTACAAAATAAACAGCGTAGCGTAGGCAGGCCTCCCACTAGGTGGAACGACGACATTGTGAAAGTCGCGGGCAACCTGTGGATGCAAGTGTCACGTTGTCGGTCTGTGTGGCAATCTAAGGGGGAGGCCTATGTCCAGCAGTGGACGTCTTCTGGCTGATGATGGTGATGACAAAATATTCATTTACTTCATTGTGCTGTGGGGTTGGTCACAAATCTGTAAAACCGATTGATTCAAAATTGGTACACTAAAATTTTAAAAAATGACAGTAAACGTATTTCCAGGCGCCAGTGGACGCGCGGCGCCAGCTAGCCGCCAACATACTGGTAACGGGCGGGGGCGCCGCCCTCCCCGGGCTCCGCCCTCGCCTGGCCGCCGAGCTGAGGCAGCTCGTCACCGAGGAGCCCTACAAGTCTCGGCTGTTCCTCACCGAGTTCAAGTTCCACTCGGCGCCGGCGCACGAGAACAGCGTCGCGTGGTGCGGGGGCGCGTGCGCAGGCGCAGGTACGCAAACAACAAACCATATGACTAGCCTTGTGGCTCAGTGGGTGGATTTCCGCCTTCTGATCTATAGGTTGTGGGTTCGATTCCCACCCAGGACAAACATTTGTGTGATGAACATGGATGTTTGTTTTTTGTCAGGGTGTTCCTATGTATTCTATCAGTCATCATCTGGTTGCCATAATACAAGCTTGCTTAGTTTGGGGCTAGATGGCGCTGTGTCAGAGACGTCCACCAATATTTATTTATTTTATATAGAAATAACATACAGAAAAGTGCCAATTGCAAGATGCGTAACCCGATTGTAGTAACTGATAGGGACGTAAGATGTCGCTAGTGCTTTACACTGAGACATGATCTCACGATTTATGCTTGACTCGATATAGAAACTCGAGCTAACTCATTCGTAATAGTGCGGAGAAAACGCTACTTTGCTATGAATATTTTTGCATTAGTACAATTATTAAGTTTATATTTTCTTCGTTCGCATGGACGAAAAAAAAATGTGGTCTACGTCTGTCTTCGACTCTTAAGCTGTATCTATTCAAAAATTCAGCTCGTTCCGTTCAGCCGTGATAACGCGACAAACACCCAGACAGAGACATAGTAACTTTCGCATTTATAATAATAGTTAGTATTAAAAAAAGGTTAAATCTAACTTAATTTTGGCATAGATATAGCCTATGGGTCGGAGAAGGCTACTTTTTTTTGGAAGTCCACGCGAACGAAGTCGCGTTTAACAGCTAGTGAGTAATATAATACTTAATTTTTCTATCCTTTTTTTCTGTGGGAAATAGACATGAATCCAGCCGCCTATTGCTTTCTCTTTACTGTACCTATATATTGGCCGCAATTCCGCCGCGCACTCACTAAACGCAATTAAGATATCGCTGTCTTTTACTAAATAGAAACACAAGATTGAGATAGCATGAATTATAGTGTTGTCAAATTAGTCAGATCTTAGTTCTAAGTGATCTTAGTGACGATTTAAAACAAGTTTATGTTTCGCTAGTGTACGTTTTTCTTCGCGGCTTTAATCTGTAAACTCGTTTGACAGAACTATATAAATCTATCACAAAAAAAATCATCTCTAAATGCATGATATCTATTTCTTTTGTTTCTATTAGTAAAAGACAGCAATAGCACTAAGTTTGGTTTAGCAGGAATCGACACCGTAATTTTTATTTTATTTTATAGAATATGGATCCCCAACAGAAGTTAGGGTGTCTATACATAGCCTGACCTGACATCGTGTGATAGAGATGGCTATATATGTTTCTGGGGGAGCGAAAGGGAGAAGCTATAACCTTAATAGTTTGTTTCTTTTGCTCCCGTGAAATTCAAGTCTAGCTGTCCCTTTCACACGGTGTCAGGTCAGGCCATGTAGCGAGGCCTTTACACGTTATGAAACCATTGGCATCAAGCTGGGTGCACCCCCCATTACAGGAGACCACGTCGTACCATTATGTAATTATTATGTTTGCAATAAATAATTGTGTGTAACGCAGGTGAAGCCGCGTCGGCGCGTGCGCTGCCCCGCGACCAGTACTGCCGCGCGCGCCGCCTGCGCGACTGGGTCTGTCTGCTGGACAACACGCCGCCCGACCACCACCACAGGAACATGCCCGATATATGAAACTCGCTTCACATATAAACATTCATTCATTCATTCATTCATGAATTAAAATTGAAAAAAATTGCTATAAATATCATAATCTATTTAAATTATTTATTAATTAAACTTACGTCGAAGAATTGTATTGTATGAATTACTTTAATAAGTAATATGATTGTGATCAAAATACTGCACTTATAATGAAATAAAACTAGTTTTATTTCTCTAGTCTACCATACCTATTCTATCGAATATAAGAAATGAATAACCTAACTTCGCATATTATGTGAAATGAGGAGAAAGTTGTTTATCAATACAAACTCTGGCTTGTCCAGTTATTAGTAATTTTAAGGAAAAAGTTAGCAAGCGGGAAAACAAAAAAAAAATGATTTTTATAAAGTTTATAATTGATGAAATAGAACGTCGCACGTCTTATGCATTTGCCAGTGTCAAGTATACCTATTTATAGATTGTCAAGTTTTGTTAAATATTATCAAACAAGTCATAGTCACAGTCAAAGGCGAGCAAAGCAAGTCACGGTCAAGTTCAAGTCATGCCCCAGTAAAGTGGTGAAAACTTTACTACAGCCTTCTATGGAGTTTTAGAAACACCACGAAAATTCACGTTTAACGACATTATACCGACATGCATGTTCACGAACACTTAACGGGTAAAAATTCACCGGTTTTGCACACTAACACTCGAAATAACACAAGTTTTGGAAAATAATAAAATGACGCAACATGAATTCATCACATTCCCGCCAAAATCCGCCAAATTGTCACTTAATCACTTTTTTTTTGTTCGTCTAAGAAATCACATATCACACCTTGGAGCATGGATTTAGTTGTTTCGTCCAAGCAGGAATGAAAGAAATCACACTTCCTCCAAGAATCACACAATCACAGTAAAAGCAGTGTGACCAGGTGGAGCAGAATTCTGCGATTTTAGCAGGATTGGACAGTTATATTCGCTTCTAACAATATTTTTTTGAAATTTAGCATACTATTCAGCAATCATGTATTAGAATTTTTTGAGCCCGTATTAAATGCCATAAAATTTCAAATAGAACGGAGTTATTTAATCAAATGCATTTTTTTTTTTTTTTTCTTTTTCCTCCTAAGAGGATTTTGGCGTCGCACGTCTTATGCATTTGCCAGTGTCAAGTATACATATATATTCTCAAGTTTTGTTAGATATTATCAAACAAGTCATAGACACGGTCAAAGTCAAGCAAAGCAAGTCACGGTCAAGTCCAAGTCATGCCCCAGTAAAGTGGTGAAAACTTTACTAGAGCCTTCTATGGAGTTTTGGAAACAACACGAAAATTCACGTTTTACGACATTATACCATTCACCAACACTCGTGCATGTACACGAACACTTAACGGGTAGAAATTCACCGTTTTTACACATTAACACTCGAAATAACACAAGTTTTGGAAAATAATAAAATGACGCGACATGAGTTCTTCACGTTCCCGCCAAAACTCTCAAATGCATTTCCTCGGTCCACAAAATGTTATCTATAGGAATTCATATTTTTGGCAAAATTATATAGGTTGACGGTTTTTCAATTTTAAGGTGCAACGTTTTTTGTTAATTACAGCTTAATTACTCATCGTAGGTATATGAAAACTAATTTTGCGATAATAAATAGATTGTTTCAAGAAATTACTCCAACCAAAAATTCAAGTTGAAAGCTACAAGTAGCTCAAGTTGAATTCTAGTTTCAACTTGAATTTTTATATATACTAGCTTTCAACTTGAATTTTTGGTTCTCTTATATATACTATAAGTACTTACATTTCTCACTAAACCAAAAACCAAGATGAAAATCAGCTTATTGAAATTTGTAGCTAAGCCAATGTTATCTAGGTAATCATTTTACCCGTAATTTCTTAAAACAACTTATTTATTGGCGCAAAATTGGTTTCAATAAATCCACGATGAGTAATTAAGCTGTAATTAACAAAAAACGCAAGAAAATTTGAATTTCCCGAGACGAGCGAAACGTTGCACCTTAGCCATCATCACAACATACTTACATAGGAATATAATTATAGAGATGAACTCAAACAATCGACAAGTTTAGTGTCAAAGGAATTGGCTTCTAGAAACAGAAACAACTATGACGCCAAACTAAGAGACAATGAAAGATTCAGAGGTCAATTTTGTAGGATGACAGGTTCATAAGGCACTCAAAATTGTGATGGTTATGATGATTCCAATGTTGATGACTTTTTATGAATTAATCTTTTCATAGATTCATCATCATCAGCCAGAAGACGTCCACAGCCGAACAAAGACATCCCCCATATAAAAGTAGGAAGGGACTGATTCCCATGACAAATAGCAGATTTTATGCTGCAGATTAGCAGGATCCTACATTTGAATCTGGTCAATTCATTCTCAAGTCTTTCATTCCTCCAAGGGTCAAATAAAGTAATATATTATTGGGAGTTTTGGCGGGATCGTGAAGAATTCATGTCACGTCATTTTATTATTTTCCAAAACTTGTGTTATTTCGAGTGTTAATGTGTTAATCGGTAAAGTTTTACCCGTTAAGTGTTCGTGAACATGCACGAGTGTTGGTAAATGGTATAATGTCGTGAAACGTGAATTTTCGTGACGTTTCCATAACTCCATAGAAGGTTCTAGTAAAGTTTTCACCACCTTACTGGGGCATGACTTGGACTTGACCGTGACTTGCTTTGCTTGCCTTTGACCGTGACTGCGACTTGTTTGATAATATCTAACAAAACTTGAGAATATATATGTATACTTGACACTGGCAAATGCATAAGACGTGCGACGCCAAAATCCAAAAAGGAGGAAAAAAATATATATATATATAATAGAGTTTTGGCGGCAACGTGAAGAAGTTATGCCGCGTCATTGTAAGTATTATTATTTATAACTTGTGTTATTTCGACTATACTATTAATGTGTAGTAGCTGGTAGTGTGTGTAGTAGCTAGTAGTAGTGGATTTTTATCCATTATATGCTCGTGATCGTGCATGAGTGTTGGTGAATGGTATGATGTCCTGAAACGTGACTTTTCGGGTTGTTTCCAAAAGTCCGTAGATGGTTCTAGTAAAGCTTCCATCACTTTATTGATGCATGATTTAGACTAGACAGTAACTTAAACTGTTGACTAAGACTATGACTGAGACATGTTTTTAACTGTGAAATGTTTTTTATGCTATACTTGAAAATAACAAAAATGGACACTGGCTAAATACAGCATGTGTAGAGCCAAAACCTATAAAATACAAAAAAAAAATTGCTGTAAAACAAATGTCAATGGCCATCCGTCACTAAATTGTAAGTCGGCTCGGCGTAAAATTCTATGAAAATTATAATTATACAAGGAACTAAAACTACTAAACCATCGGTATTCTGATACCCCGGTTCTAGTGCTGCAGAACCATGGCGAACGAAGTGAAAACTGTGGCGGCGAGTATAGTGAACTTCCTGAAACAACAACTGGATGGCGACGCACTGAACGCAGATTCACGCGAGAGCGTGGAGGTGGCCGTTCAGTGCATTGAGACCGCTTTTGAACTTGAACGCGCAGACTCGGCGCGAGCTGTGGATTTGCTGCAGCTGGTACGCGCCCGCGGTGGAAGCCAGACGGCTACTACAGCAGCACTGGGTTCCGCTGCGCCTACACCCGCGCTCTCAGCAGAAGCCGAGCGGCTCAAGAACGAAGGCAACGAGCTCATGAAAGCAGAGCGGTACCGCGACGCATTAGACCGGTACTCGCGCGCTGTGGAGATCGACCCATTGAACTCTGTGTACTTCTGCAACCGCGCCGCCGCGCACTTCAAGCTTGGCGAGCACGAGGCAGCCGTGGCCGACTGCACGGCGGCTCTCGGCTTGCAGCCGGACTACGGTAAAGCGCACGGCCGGCTCGGGCTTGCGCTCACCGCGCTCGATCGGCATCGCGAAGCACGCGCTGCGTTCGCTCGCGCCGCTCAACTTGAGCCGGATAATGAATCATACCGGCAGAACTTACGACTTGCGGACGAGCGGCTGTCAGCGCGCGGCGAGCGCCAACCGATGGACCTCGGCGGACTACTACAAAACCCAGCCTTGCTCAATATGGCCACGGAGATGCTCTCTGACCCCAATATGCAGAACCTGATCTCAGGGTTAATGAACACGACGACGGCGGGCGATGGAGGCGCAGCGAACGCGGGCGGTATGAACGCGCTACTTGAGGCGGGGCAAGTGCTCGCTCAACACATGCAGGCCTCCAACCCCGAGCTCGTGGAGCATCTGCGCCGCCAGGTGCGCCCGCCCGGCCCCCAGCCTCCACCCGGCCAACCACCCCAGTAGCCATAGCAGTAGTGTATGCGTGTACTGCCCTTATTGCCCAGTTTTCATTATGTTATGCATAAAATAGATTATATTTTCAATTAAATGGTACTACTGTCTGCTTATTTATACTGTTTCTTGAATATGCTTTACACTGAGCCTGCTTCTCGTACAGTGGGTAAGAGATCACTTCGAACAGAGCCATGTTTTAAGTTTTACTTTATGACTTCTTTCTTTATTTGTATGGTCTTTTAAGGTGTTATTTGCATTTATAACTGATAGCTACGTATCACAAGAGAAAAAAAATAGATTTATATAAAATTCTAGTGATATAAAACATCATACTCCTAAATCAAGTTAACTAAGAGACAAACCATGGGTTGTTTGCCTTTTTCTTAACCACTAAAATATATTTCTAGCTAGGATTGAATTTATTGGTATGGTATTGTTAATAAAAATGTTTACTTATGTGTTCTTTCATTTATCCAGAGCCCGTTTCGTTTATCTGTATTTTTTATTAGTTTTAGCTATCCTACAGGAGCATAGCAGTGATGATTAGCAAATAGCAGTTTCCCTTTCACAAAAAATAACAGTATAAGAGCCATGAAATAAGTTTTCTTGATTATGTATTTATACTTTTGCCCAGTATTAAGGACTGCTGGGTAACTCCGATAACAGGATTTCGCGAAAAGTGTAACAACTACTTAGTTTTGATGCTCAATATCAATTAAAATTAAAAGATGAAAAATAATACTTAAATGATTTAATTAAAATTGTTGTATATTTTACTGTTTGTGATAGCAACTAAATAAAAAGTCCTTCATCCATGGCTGATGACTCGTTAGGCGATTTATATTTATGGCGTAAGACATTTCGTACCACGAAATCCTATCTAGTCTAATATTATAAATTCGAATGTTACTCTGTCTCTCTGTCTGGGTGTTTGTCGCGTTATCACGGATGAACGTATCGTGCTGAGTTTTTCCATAGATAGATAAGATAGAAACTCTTTATTGTGTACACCAAAATAATAATAAAACACGTACAGAACTATCTTATAAGCTAGTGCCACAAGCGGCGGCCTTATTGCTAAAAGCGATCTCTTTCAGGCATAGATGTAGCTTATATTTCGGAGACGGATATCTTATAATTTTTTGTTTGTTAAGTCGCGGGTAACGGCTAATATTCGTATATATTTGTTAGGCGTCACCGACAAGAGTGTAAAATACTCACCACCGTCGCGACTCAATGAATCTGCTAAACTGATATGTTGGAATTACCTATTCAAGACAGATCAGCCGAACTGATTACGGGTGCTTCCTACACTCTCCAAGTTTTCATATTGTAATTATAATCGATTTATATCAGCCATAATGTATTTGAAATCTTTAGACATCGCACTTACCCATTGGTAAACTATGTACACTATTTGGTTTACAAATGTATTAAAAAGCCGACTGCGGTCGCGCATAGTAAGTGTGCTCTCTACGCCAAGCCGTTTTTGGAAAGGACAGTGGGCGAATGTGGTCTGAGAGCCGCCAAAGATAAGACATATATCATTTAATATATATAAAAATGTACCCCTATTTCTCCTGGTCACGCTATAACTAGAGAAAGACTGGACCGATTATGATGATGTCTTTTTTGTTGTGTCCGTAATTGTGAGGACAAGGTTTGTATAAAGAGTTTAGCAAGGCCGAAGGCCAAGCTTCGCGGGCATCAGCTAGTGCCAAATAACATGGTATATAGTCTTCAGGTATACACAGACGGGCATCTGAATCAGCCAGAGTGATTTCGAATAATACCTACTATGTTCTTTTGTTCATAGGTTTAATATTGATTCAGGGTTGGTCCCCTAGTATAATATGTTTAATGATGAGTACTATGAGCCTTTCCTTATAACCCTGTATATAAAGTCATCGCGGACAACCTGTGGATGCAAGTAGCGGGCAACTGGTGGATGCAAATGGCAAATTGTCTTTCAGTGTGGCGCTCTAAGTTCAGCAGAGGACGTCTTCCGGCTGGCTGATGATGTGATATATTAGAGACAACTTAAATCTCTTACAGATAAGACAATAAAAATGCTGATAATAATCATTTGATAGATTTCCTTTCAATAAAATATCAAATTGTCGCCTAAACTCGTCGATGGCGTCCAGGAGCGTCCTAAGCGTTAGATTGTCGCTTGTAAGCGACGTTAGCATTTAAAGGGTTAATTACTAACCCCCTTATTAATAAACGCAGATAAACTTAAGAGCAGTTAGTCTTCTGTCTTTTTCAATCAAGTTCTATTTCGTGAAGAGCGAAAAGGACTAAACACGTGGTAACTAATCCAAGATCACTCCACGTTTATTTATACGGTGGTAAATGGGAATCACTTCCAGAAACAAAAGAAAATCCATTCTGCTTTCTTATCTATTTATTACACACTATGTATAATTTATGATTATCATAATCAATTTACATCTCTTTATGTACACATAATGTAGTAGCAAAATGTAAAGACATCCGAGAGCGTCCCACTGCGCGCTTCAAACATACAAATTAAATACTCGTCCAAAAGCAGCGATGTAACTCCGCGCGCGCAATGAGGCGCTGAATACTATCCAAAACATGTACCGTTATAAAACTCTGTATTTACACTCGACAACATACGGTCAGCGTATGACTGCAACCGGGCAGTCTATAATGCTTCCCGATGTGGCGCGGCAGTGCCACTCTGAGCTGCGGCGCGGCAGTGCCACGTCACGTCCATGCCGCGCAGGCATTTTTTGGTGAAATACGTATAAGTATGAAGCTTATCCCTTACATTAAAAGCGAAGGCACGGTGACATCTATAGAATTAAATACATAAATAACATACGCGAATTTAGAAAAAAAAAAAAAAGGATTCTATTAAACAACAGTTGCACAGAAACATTGACATAAACCAAATTTTAAAAACTTAAGAAAAAACACTATTGCAATTAAATCAAGATTTATAGGAACAACAATCAATGTTAGAGAATACAATTATTTAAAACGGACGAAATAGATTAAATAATAAACTTGCCAAAATACTTTGAAATTAAAAATAATTTTATCATTAATAAACTTCAGTGAACATTAACTACGTAATATTATGGATAATATAATTTAATTTAGGCATAGACTTGCATTTTACGGAATTCATCAATACTTAAGAACCATGTTCGTTTAATACAGAATATTTTCTATATGTTATTGCAAGTTATCCCAACTTACAAGTCTAGCATTACGACTAACATAACTTTGGGGCACCGAAAAATAATGTACTAAATTATTAAGTAATAGATGACATAACGAATCTAAAGAACGTCAAACTCATTACGAATTTGTAAATAATTTAAAAGCTTACATGAAATAAATAATTTCCTTATAAAATAAAATTTAAGGTAACAACTAAACGTATACAAAATCGAACATTCATACCGAAAATTATTAATCGTAAGTTTATTATGTCTTTTAGTTGTAGAAAGTACATTTTGCAAGAAACTTTAAAAAAATAGAATACCTATGTCATGTGTGAAGCAACAATCAGTTTTAGCCTTTTAGCCGACTGGCTTATCCTATAACTTTGAAACGTTCGTGATTTTGATAGCGAGAGCATACCATCATGCTCGTACCAACTTATTTGCACTATGCGCGGTCCCGCTCTAACTTTGAAACGTTCGTGATTTTGATTGCGAGAGCATGCCATCATGCTCGTACCAACTTAGTTGCACTATGCGCGGTCCCGCTCGCGCACTATCACTATCGCTTTCATAGTTACGGGATAAGCCCGCTATGATTGCAAGTGTCTATCGAAGAAAATATTGAGTAACAAATGTTTTCTTAGCAAGAGTAATATAGACTCTTACTAATAATTATTAACGAGTGAGGAATACTTTCTGTTCTTAGACGAGCTATTCGTGAGCCTGATGGTAAGCGCCACGCTTTTCCATGAAAGTTGCCCGGAATATTAAACTTGAAAATTAATAACTGGTTATTACTGGTATTTTATGAAAATATTTATTTCCAAAAATAGTGAATTTAGAGGCCCTTTAATAAATATTAGATAAGAATAATAATTTGCAATTAAAATAAAATTTATTATTCCGATAACAGTACAAATATTGTTAGTCAGTTATCGGACAGCCTCTACTAAATTTTAAAACGAGTTATTTCGATTTGTTATTTTAGCTCAAATTTAATAAATAGCTACTGAGGAGCTGGAAAAATTCCCCGCCCACCATTGACTGTCGAACAAGCGAGACAGAAATATATTTTCCTATTATCCCCTCGTCGTTCTACGATCCTTGGTTTTCAGGTGTTATCACTACAGCTTCAGCGGAGGTTATTACAGCTCCAAGTAAATCATTATAAAAACAATTTGCAGTGCGATGATTATTGTGAATTTATTTACTTTATATCAGTCGTTTCGATTATCGTATAGAGAAGCGTTGAGACGCGACGCAAGCGCACGAACTGTCATCCTATTCACTAGTGTCGGAAACCGTCAGATTCCGGAAAGGTCCGAGAAATAGACGCTCTCATTCTAAACTAATTTTAAAACAAGAGTTTTAAATTTTTTCGGCTATTTTTAAGATAAAAAATAATTACTTACCTGTTTGAAAAAAAATAACAGGAATTTATCATAAGAATAACAATGCAAATGTTTTAAAGCAATTTTCGTGTTAATATTTCTATTTTGACGTAAAAGAAAGATATTTATTTATATTCTCTTGAATGTTAAAAATACTTTACGGATATTACCAGTTTTGTATAATGGTGAATTTCAAATAAAGTAAATTCAAAACATACAATCATTGAAATTAAATTTGATAGGTCTAATGTTGGT
Source organism: Apocheima hispidaria (assembly GCA_947579745.1). Lineage (NCBI taxonomy): Eukaryota > Metazoa > Arthropoda > Insecta > Lepidoptera > Geometridae > Apocheima > Apocheima hispidaria. The sequence goes on along the minus strand of OX388165.1, from coordinate 4,334,534 downwards.
CTTTTTCGCATATCGAAATAAAAAGAGATGAAAATAGAGTTTTAGTGATCAATCCCTACTAATATTATGAATGTGAAAGTGTGTTTGTTTGTTTCTCTTTCACACAGCAACAGTGCAAAGGATCGCCATTATTTTTTGCAAACTGCGGGCCACAGCTAGACGACGGGACTAAAAATATGTCTCTTTTCTTTTCAATATGAGAAAGTTTAGTTTAAAAATGTCACAACAGAATCGACAACATTCTATAACTCAGAATATTATACAATGACGAGTTATGTTACCACATTTACGTTTATTCGAAATTAATAATTCATTATCGAACTTATGGATGCTGGTGAAGAAACCTGCTTTTTCGGATTCCGAAAGTTAACGAAACTGTGAATAAGAGAAAACTTCACACAGTTAGTAATGTCACCCGACGGTCAGTCGGTCGGTAGGAAAGACAGGCGCGGGGACCGCTGTACTTTTATCTAAATCTGTTTATAAAAGAACAAAACATTTTCTAGGAATCAACGCACACACCAAACCGCTTGTGACAGAGTCGTCAAATTTAAACCCAATACTCCTCAAATGTTCTAGATGAACAATAACAACCGATTTTGTAAAATTCTACCCCTAAAGGTTTAAAATGAACCCCCAAATTTTGTACGGAAAAAAAACCCATGAAACTCGGTTTGTGTACTGAGCATGAAAAATTAAGCGAGGCATGTTTCAGGATTTTTCGAAAATCAACCCCTAAAGGGGTGAAATAGGGTGTTTCATTTACGCGAAGCAGTGCGTAGGTACATCACCGATCTCGAAGCTGGTCACAATGAATATAATAAAAAAATTCAACAGGCAAAAACAACATAGTTAATAACCAGTAATCTATAAAAATCTGAATTGCAACATACACGTATTTACAGAAAGCGAGAAGTACCCGCGCCTGGCGACGGAACAAAGTGAAACCTTTTCCGAAACATAACAATCTGTGAGCTTATTCTCAAACAATCGATATTTTTTCCGTTCCCTTCACTCCCGTGTCTAAGTTATTAACGGGCAGAAATAATTTATATTGTCTGAGAATAAACTCGGTCGGAAATCTTTTCACCCGACGTCAATTAAAACAGAGTTTAGACTAGCAAGAACTTCCCACAATTCATAATTTCTTGCGGCAAATTTAACAAGCAGTAAATAATTATATATTATAGAAGTGAGCTAGCTACAAGTTGCACAACTAATGAAACTTATACTGAACACACTGCAAGTTGAAGCAAAAAAAACCTGCAAAAATCTGCTCGCGAATTCACCTGCAAGTTCTGCTAGTCTCAACTCTCAGTTACTCAGTGTACAAAAGTACAAGGTTGGTTCGAAAGAACCTCTGCCACTTTTAGGTCACTATTGACCCTGCTTCCTTAGTTCCTTTTAGTGGGCGGCACGAGATGCGGCGGCAAATCAGTTGGAAGGTCGTGACCGTCGGTCTTCACTCGTATCAGATGCATCGCCAACGCAAACTCGTCCTCATCCAAGAAACCGTCCTTGTCGATGTCTGCGAGCTTCCAGATTTTCCCGAGCACCGAGTTGGGCAGCTTGGACTTCACCATCTCCGTCTTGGCGGCTGGAGAGAATACACGCACATCAAACACGCCACGTCTCGACACATGGGACGGGTACAGTACACACCAAAGTCAGGGAGTTGTGGAGTTTAAGCTAGCAACAAAACTTGCCATAGTTGTATGTAAGCAATTGCGACAAGCACGTGCGACTTTCTGTAAGCCCTGTAAAGATAACGCTACAACTATACTCGGTCCGCACTGAAATTAGCTGTGAATTTTGACAGCAGCTGTTTGCAAAAAGTTGAATGAAAACCGTAAATCGTAGATCACTTTTACTGGGTTTTGAACGTAATAGTTGGTAGCCGATATGAAGTGAAATATCAAAAGAAAATGTTTTTATTCAGCTTTTCATTACATACTTCAGCTGTCAGAGTTAATCTCCGCGTGGACCGAGTATAGCAAGATGTCGCACAATCAAAATAACCTCACGAGCTCTATTTAAAACAATGAACTAAGAAAAAATTCGCAGGTTGATGACGATCGTTGCCAAACTATTAACTTGCGGAAAGTTCTTGCTAGCCTAAACTCCACTTTAGGACAGCTCTGAATTGGGTAAGCGCGGCTTTTTTTGGCCTTGCAAGTTCAACTAAAGTACAAGCCGAGTCGCATTCTGTAATATTGTTCAGAGTAGCCATAGTTAATTAAAAAGATAAAATTAGTACTATAGTAGTAATTAGTAGTTAGTTTGTTTAATTACACCATAAAAAGTATATAATTACTATACATATTTGGACGACACACCTTTGAAATTCGGCTAAGTTCAATGAGATTCGCATTACGAGTATTCATTTGTAATTAAACCTGTGGATCTACGGAACCCCACTAAGCATGGCCCGACATGCTCTTGACAAGTTATTTATCGAAATATTCTCCTTTGCGCTCTACAGAACTTGAATAATACTATTCCTTACTAGTTCTATTTCGTTATCCTTTTTAATATTTAATATCAAGGTACCATTATAAAATCAGAATTAGGGCTCTGATTAAAGGTTCTTTTTTGACATTTGAGAACTGTACATTTCTTTAAAGGTTTTTTTCGATTTGTGTAAATTACCGAGTATGGAAATTAACGCTGAGTTATGACCCTAGGTAATGTCACATGCAATTAATTTTAAACTGGCAACAAAAAAGCTAGCACGTCAATTTTTTACTCTTACAACAAACGGTTACAAACTATAAGAAGATCGTAATCGTTAACTGCCCCGGTGGCTCAGTTGGTAATGAACCTACGTTCTGTGCTTGGGGGTGTGGGTTCGATTCCCATCTAGGACAAACATTTATGTGATGAATATTTGTGTTTGTTCTATGTCTGGGTGTTATTATCTATATAAGTATGTATTTAAAAAATATCTATGTACGTATATCAGTCTCTGGCAGCCATATTTCAAGCTTTGCTTAGTTTGGGGTCAGATGACCGCGTGTGCAATAATGTCCCAGATATTTATTTATTTATTTAACAACAGAGATGTGGGACCGTATTCTCGCGCGGTCGATGTTATCTCACTCACTCTTACTCTCATAGCATTTGTAACTAGAGGGACAGTGACTGATATAATCTCAACTGCACGAGAACACGGTCCGCGATTACGTGAGAACTTACTGTTGAAGACTAGAATAATACGATTGAGGGACGAATTACATTTGACATCGCGACTAGTGTAGAGTTGGCTAAATGATGGAACTAACATTTTCTACGGCGGTTGTCAATTTTGTTCAGGAAATAGGATGGTGGCTCCCTCAGTTAAACATGTAAGTTTGGTCATCTATCTACAAACCACTGGAGCATAAAAAGTGATCTTTGTTGTCAATGTTTCCTAATGTCTCCGTGCAAAAGTTGACTATCCATTTAAAAGTAGGTTTCTCCTCCGATTCTCCGATTTTCAGTTTCTCTTGCTTGCACATTCGATATTTAAAAAAAACGATATAATAACTGAGTTTTTATATTTATTTAAATTAAAGACAAGACGTTGTCTCTATAGCTCAGTTATAATAGAAATTATGCTTAAATTAAACTGAAAATGCTACTGAAAGATAAAAAAAAATGTTGCAAAACATTCTTGATTATCACTCTCTTTAATAATATATGGTTAAAACATGTGCGAGCGAGAGAGCGCGTATTGTTTCAAAAAGTGTATACCAATGTTCCAGAGGCAGCCTGTCACTATGGAAACTACTATGGCGCGGGGCGTAGCCGTCTGATAACATACTTCAGTATGTTGATAAAGTTGTCTCTATAAAAGATTTCAGCGAAGGAGTTAATCCTCACCATTTGTTCATCGGGCCCGAACGCGAGCTCTCGAGCGCGATCCACCCAACCTTCCGGCGAGCGATCTACACTGAACTGTATATTACGATCACCCGTTAGCGCGAACGCGAGAGATAGAAACACGAATTCGAGCGTGATCAGCGTTGTAATAATATTGAGTATCAAGAGTAGAGTCAACTTTAAACCATCGAATATTACCCGCAAAAAGCTGCGATTGTCGTCTTTATTGACGCAATTGACATCGTCGGAAACTTTAGTCTCGTCATCGGCACTTTCCTCCTCAGAATCGGCTAAGCTATTGGAATCAGTTCGATGGGAGCCTGTTTCAGAACGAGGTCTTTCGTTTTCGTCCTCGTCAGCAAGACATTCGAAACCTTTGAAGGTGATGGTATCATCAATATTTCCGTCGGATTTGCTTCGATTGGGCGCGTCGATAGGTAATGTTTCCAAGCTGTGGATAGACAGGCTTGAATACGTCCTGTCGGACTGGTTTTCACGTGACTCTTGCGCGTGATTAAGCAGTTGAGCGATGAGGTTAGTGTTTCGCGTGGATGTCGATAGCGCGTCTACTATAGCATCTAGTCGATCGGTGTCAGTGTCTCGAGCAGACATGTAAAGATCGGCTAGCAGGGAAGAATTATGCGCAGACGCAAGTAAGGCTTCTAGCGCGGTCGTGATTGGCTTGGCGGCGCGGGCAGTTAATGGTGTAGATTGGGTTAGTGTTGCTGTAAGGAGTGTGTGGTCAGTAGTAGAGTGATTGTTACCAGCGCCAGTGACTTTCCCATCGACAGGATTGAGGCTGCGGAAGATGATGTCGGTGTTTGGCTTCTCCTTGCTGCAGATCCAGTCGGGGTCGCCGTGGCCCGCGTCCGCGCCCTCGCCGCGCCCGTACCCGAATGGAGACACCTTGTCTTCTACGCCTTCGAACGCGCCTCCTGGAACGCACACATAGTCATCAGTAATAACAGTGCAAGAGTAAAGAGTACATAGTAATAGGGACGCGTTGATCTGGGATAGAGACGCATGGTATCGGCTCGACGCGTATTCCATTTGCGGTTGAACATTGGAATATAAATTTCGTAATTGTGTTATTTCTGTCACACTCAGCACACATATAAAGTCATAGGCGGATTTGACCACTCGTGCAATCCAGGTGACCCATAAACCATTGGTGACCCATTGGGTTTTGATGCTGATTTAGGAGTAATTAACAAGTTCTTTATATTTTGGCATCCCATATAACTAGCGATGAAATATAGCTTTAGGCATTTTCCTAGCTAGATATAGCATATTTTTAGCCAGTGTAGGACAGATTCTCTGTTATATTATAGTAACACTGATTTGCGTTTTTCGAGTCTTGCCAAGCCTGTGGCCGAGCATAACGTTTTAAGTGAAACGCGGCTGGCTGGCGCACACAACAATACGCGTGGACCAAACGTTGTAGTCTCTAAGTGCTTCGTTTAAAATACTGTTGTACGTAAAACGGCTTACAATTCATGAGGTGAGCGACAACCATTATTTTAAAAAACTAAATCCAAATCCGTCGTTATGGAAATAAGTACAAATTCGATGTCAGTCATATCATAATTATTCCGTTGTACAACGCCTCTCAAAATATAACAAAACGAGAACAATGCGAGATACGAGAATAATCGCTCTAGCAACGAAGTAAGAATAGTACGCAGGCTTCCGTTACACAAATGTAGTAACTGTAAATAAAACTATGACCAAGTTCAAAGGCAGCTATTATTGTAGGAATAAGCTAGGATAAATATCACATTACCGATGTCGAATTGTGCTGTAGAACACAAATAATATGTGACGTGCCCTGTGCCTGACGGCCTTATACACCTCATCCTAACCCTACCTTTACATCAGCTAGATAACTCTGCCCTATAGCACAGAATAAAATAATGGTATAAGTACAGAAGACTAGCTCCGAGGTGGCAATTAAATAAATAGAGATTCTCGTATCGCAATAAAGTTAATATTAGCAGCTCAGGCGAAGCGTTACCCGAGATTAATACCTAACCTACAGAGGCACAAGACGAAAGGTGAGAGTGATCGCTATGTCACTTTTGCACTCGTTAGGTTAGATGTAAAAGTGGCCCCCGCTTGCGGGCTTCGCGCCGCGCTTCGATTATTTAGATTTATGATTACACAGCGAGATAGCGCTTACGCATCGCTCGCAGCTTCTCGATTCCCTGCTTCTAGTCGTTCCCGTTGTTAGATTAGAGGATTCGAGTTAGTCGTCTTATCTTTATAAAATATATTATATTCATCGAAAAACTATCTATCGTCACGAAATAAATTTATAGGTTCTGGACCCTAATCGTTGTTTGCTTGTAGATCATCGTCATCCTCATCACCCAGAACGTCCACCGCTGAAAAAAGGCCTCCCCTCGGGGGCCATAATCCCCACGCTTAGCAGGCGGCTTGGGGATCGCAGAACGCTCTCCGTTTACTAAGAGGAAAATGCTGCCCGTCCTCCGGTGGTTCTGGTCGCCCGGGTTTTAGATCCTTATTACCAAACACCAAGTAAAAATTGGAACACGTTATAGGCTCACACGGACAGACGGGACTGGCCTGCCTAATCGGCTAGCAGATCCATCTGCGATATAGTCTTTGGGCGGCAAGCTTCAGGAGATAGGACGCTAGATTTGTTTGAGGCGGTAACATTTTAGCCGCCGTACAAGCAGGGGCACGCATCTCAGAGATGACTTTCGCGAAGTGATTGGCAATCCACAGACATGAACTACTATGAACCAGGGTTCGCCGATATATGTATCAGCGGATATATATCAAGATATATATCAATTGATTTTTATCTTGATATTATATCAATTGATTTTTTCCTGTCTTCTGAACTAAACATTTTGGAGATTAATGTATACCCTGGCAACACAGCGATAAACTACAATTCAGAATAATTTAGATTGTTTCCCAAAATGGTAACCTCATTTAAAGTTCGGGAAACTTTACCCCTTTACTTTAACTTACCAGTGCGGCTAGCTTTTTATTGCAATTCAAACCTTAACTAAACTATAAAGTAGTATATATCCGATATATATCGGATATATATCAAAAACTCGGATTTTTGATATTTATTATAAAAATCGGATTTTGTCAAATCCTGCTATGAACTACTAACAGCAACAACTACGGGATATTTAGCAAGTGCTAAAACCCGATAAATGTTATTTTCGGTCAGCATGAAAACCTACCAGTCTTGTATAGTTAAGGTATGTGTAATGATGTAACGCACCGTAACTACCAGTTAATTATTACAACGACGCGTGTTCAGGTGAAACATTACTCCCATCAAGTTTGTATCGTTAGCACAAAACAAATTCGTTTAAATTTCTTTCAACGTCAAACATGGAACGTATAACGTTTCAATGTGCTAACTCCGTGAGAACGAGTTCAACATTACATGAGTCAAGCCTTTAAAAAATTTGGCTTTTCCATTATAATGCAAATTCTGAGAATCTCACGAACACAGGCAGTGACTTATTCATTTCATAATAAATTATTTTACAACATTAATTGCAATAACTGCGTTGTGTTTATCTCCGTGTACGTCTCACCTTGCACTTCATTGAGCGAGTCAACAAAACAGAGATAAATGTCTGCGCCCGCGCAGCGACCAAGTGGGCCCATTATCTGCCGCGTAGTAGCTATTGTTTAATCTACGAGTGCAAGGTCGGCTGTTCATTTCACCCGTGACTGCTCGACCGTGAGTGGTTCCAAATCCCATGCTTTTGGGAGTTCACGCTTACATGCCAATCGTTTTGGGTCTCGGGTCGTTGGATAAGTTGCTTTAGCTGATGATAATGATGAAAAAGAAAGTAGCGTTTTGATGAATTGAATCGCCAACAATTGAGCGGTTTTCTGTTCGGATTTCATTAAACTTTACTAGATGGCAGCGGTGTTGCTTTTTCAGGTGTCACCACATATTTTTTTACATGGCCAGGTGTTATATCATGTTTGTCGTGTGATTTAAAAATCACACGACAAACATGATATGTTAACATGATATAACATGATATGATATGTGATATGTTGTTTTTGTCTATCTACACTGACTCTAATTGAAATTTATGTTAAACTTGGTAAACAACACATTTAAAGCTAAAACGTACGTACGGAACCTTTTTTTGTATCGTCTTCTTTATCTATAAAACTTAAAATCCTTAATTGGAGAAAGAAGAGTGAAGTCATGGGACAAATATACTCATCAACTTTGAGCTGACAGAAAGTTCAATATAATTTATCTATGGCTCAAGTAACGATCAATAATATTATTAAAAGAAAAACAAAATACCTAACTGCGAAATGTAAGTGTTCTATGTCATTAAGGACGTAAAGATGAATCCAACAACAGCTCACTCGTCAAAATCGATCAAGCCGTTTAAGCACGGGACCTTATATAGGAACACAAACATACCTTAACATACCCAAAAACATTACCCTCATTTTTGGGCAGTTGGGTAAAAGGTGATTCTATTGACTGTTCAAATCAATAGCCGAAATAATAAAAGAGTTCAATATATTAATTTCTCTATGGCTCAAGTAACGATCATACAGTGATTCAATTGACTGTTCAAATCCCTGTCTGTGGTTCAAATCATTAGTTTAGTAATAATAAAACAAAGAGACACTAACTAGATAAAAAAACAAGACAGACAATATTAAACAATGAATGTAAGAGATATGAACGTGATTTTTCTGACTGCCTTAAAGATTTCGAAGAAAGACCACGTTTGCATGACCACAAAAAAAAAGTTACGAAACCATGACCAAACTAATCAGTCGACCGTGATACAGTTATGGGAGATTCAAAAGACTTTTTAGCCACATAATAAGAACAAAAGTTAAGCTATTGTTTACGCCAAGGATTAAAAACGTCGCCGCTGCAATTTAAGATCGATGTAGGTCACTGGTTCAGAAAATAGTAGTCGGCAAAAACAGGCACGATCAGCAGACCGTAATGCACCATCACTCTGACTTGCTACCGGTGATTCGATTGGAGTTGTGTAACAGTTGCGTCACTGTCTATACCATTTCTAATATCTATAGTAATTAAAATTATCTACTTTTGCGAGACCTTTCGAGTATAAATGAAGACTTCTCGTGAAGGAAAATGACCCAGATGACGCTGTCTAATAATATGGTCAGACCAAATACGCAAGTGTGAAACAACCGCAAACGAAAATCTTTGACGCTATAGGTACTTATACCAGGTACCAGGTCTGTCAGAGATGGGTGTAGACGTGCCCTTTGCCAGATCCGGATCATCACGACGATCAGCGGAGAGCTAACGGTTCAAAAAGATGGTGTGGCTTCTCACAAAAATATAGGCGTAAACATCACACTAATATTCTAAATGCAAAAATATGCCTTGAAATTATATTAGGTGTCTCTTTTTTGTGACTACACAAACTATTAATTAAATTTGGATTGAAGCCTAAGTTTGTTTGTTTTGACTCGTTATTTTAAGGAAGTTGTGTGGTTAGGTCCCGTCCATTCATTTTACTTTGGTCCAAGGTATAGGAGGCAATAAATATCAATTCAATCGAATTATGATCTGAACTACACAGACTGCACTATTCATATGTTCAACAGATCGTTTTACTCTATCGATCTGATCAAACTTTATATATTTATATCGGAGGACAGCTAGATAAGTTTGTGTCATAAAACACAGGATTGCATCATAATATTCAATAATATTGTCAAAACGAATGAGAATGTAAAACATATAAGTATTACATTAGTCATCAACCTCCAGTATTGATAGTACGTTTGCTGTGGTATTCCTAAAAGCTATATTTAAACCGATATGCAAGTAGGTATTAGGCTATTGCTATAGCTACTTGGGTAAAGACTGAACAGGCAGTAATGGTACATTTAGCACAGGTGAAGTTTACGACAATCGCAATGGGGGCTACCTTCGTCAGTCATCGTCAAATGTAATTCAGTCACATTGCAAATTAGTTGATATCATTTCATTACAAAATACCTATAAATATGATGTTTTGATCATATAACAAAACATTATTTATCAAGTTATAGTATTCAGACTTTTATACATATACGTATCTTAAGATGCGATGTGAAAATCTTATCCCCGTATTAATAAACGTGGAGTGCCCCTGGATTAGTTACCACGTGTTCAGTCCTTTTCGAAATTAGATCTTTATTGAAACTACTGTAAGATTAATCCGCGTTTATTAATGAGGGGGTTAATGTAAAAACCTTAATTTAAAAAGTACGAGACCAATCGAAAAAGTATAACCATTGGATAGGAAGAGAAACAATCGACTGCAGATAAGATTCAAGATAACTTAAAAGAGATACAAGATTTAATAAACATTAACAATGTTAAGTCTCTGCCGGAAGCTTGAGAGGCTAATTCGAGAAAAACTAGACATTAAATAGTCTTCGGGTAGTATGGAAATAGATATAAAATGATTACACGAGTATTACTAATGCATAGCTGTATTTATCTATGTAAATGTATGTATTTTTCAATTCAACTTCTTAACGGCAAAATGGATTTGAATAACGTTGCTTGCTGGCTTGTAAACACATTGGTTACTTTAAACGCATAAAATGCGAGTAACTAACTATTGATACAAAAAATTGCGAGTGAAACAAAAGAGCGCAGCTGTTGATCATAATGTGTGACAAATTGCATGATAATGACGAGCCTCGCAATGTACGCCTATAAACAAACCATTAGATGTGACTCGAGATAGCGATTCATAATCGCAATGATCAAACATATATAAAAAAAGCAAACAAGGAGATACCAAACGATCTTAGTCGTATTAAAATCCACTGATCTCTTAAGTTATTGACATAAGACATTTGAATAAACACAAGCTGTTGGGCAGTATGTTTGCTCTAGCGTTTACACGCAAAAAAACTGACACTATTTACAAGTAATAGCAGTAGTCCACATTTAGTTTAATATATGTTAGTAAATATCTATAACTTGTTATATAACATTTAAAAAAAAAACATAAAAATACAATACATTACATAAATTATATCGATGCTGGTTTATTAAACAATTTTATCAGAAGCTTTTAATCTCATTAACGAAGGACAAAACCTATGATCAAGAATTATAACGAATTATAGAATTATACGACTCGCAATTATGATGATGATGAACACCAACAACAGGAAAAAACGTAAAAAAAACCACATCACAATAAATAAACATAAACGAAATCAACGATAGAGGCAGGCCAACACAGAACCATTTCACCAATGTAAACGACAAATTAATTCACAGCTCATTATGAAATCACGCAATATCAGTTGAGCTGCAATCTAGATCGATAGCTAGTATATTGGAGGCACCGACACCGGCGCAGGCGCAGAGTGAAAGTGCGGGAAGTTGCCGCATGCCGTGACAGATGACGGGCTCGAATCGTAACATAGCATCATATTAATGGCTCGGCCTCGGACGCAGTGCACGCGACTCGTTAAATTAATTTTATTTATGCTGCTTTGATTTCCTTTAACACTACGGTTCTTAATTTCTTATGTAGTTCTTATAAAGTACAGTTTTTCCGTTTAGTGACTTCGTCGTGACATAAAAGTCTATTTCATCAGCGTGTAGTTTTACGTAGAAAGTAATAGTCACCACAATGCGTTAATAATCCACGTAGGTAACCTACTAGCAATATACACCACCAGCATTCATGTATCCTGCACCTACAGGCCACAACCATCAGATGATAGCAAAAAAGGGTAAAACTGTCGCGAAATAGGTTGGTGTCAAAAAGGAAAACTTTCAAGAATTCAGCTCCTCTTGCAGCTGAGGAAAAGTTACTGGTCCCATTGCACCTCAGTGGTTGCAAGCCAGGTGAGGGGAGGGCGCAGGTCGATCGCGCAGCGGATAGCAGTATCCTCGCCGTAAGGAGGATGTCCATCCGCTGGCCCACGCGCCGACAATTGTCGCCGATAATGGCCCACTGGCCGGCGGCAAGACGTGGCAAATTGCACTGCGGCCTTCCAACCCGCGAAGGACAATCGACATTCTTGTGTTTATTATTGGCTTTCACAAGGTCGTCCAGCTGATAAGTCCCCTGCCTTGCTTCAGGTTCAAATGCCATACATCAAGTATTTAATGAATTTGGTCGTAGAACATTAATCACTGAAGTAGACGGAGCAACAAATTATTAATAGAATGTAGAAGGTTAAAGATACAAGCTGGTATATAGTAAATATTATTGTTAAATGCAGTTTTGCTGTGGTTAGTCCTTCCATTCAGTAGTATTTTACGAACGACTCCGTGAATTAGTGTCGAATGGAGATCGTTATTTAAAAAAAAATCTTAATCTAATTTTCAAGAAAAAAAATCATGTATATTAAAAAAATAAACCAATATATAAAAACATAAAACATAAAATGTCTTGCCATGGCAAATGCATTAGATGCGCCACACAGCGCATGTATGCGCAGGGTAGTGCCACGCAGTGCTTTGAACTGCTATAGTTCAAAATTCTAGGTATCATTGAACTGTTTTGGGTAAGCGTGACTCTTACCATCAAGCGACCGATTTGCCAGTCTCGTAGCTAAGGTTCATAAAAAAAATATGTCAAATGACTTTGAAAGTCACTCAAAGTTAAGCGACTTGAAAATAACAACGAAAACATCTTCACAAAAACAGTTTGTGACAAGTTTGAAATGCACTTTTAACGACAGACGTCGAAAAAAATTAAAAGAAAGAATACCTAGCGAGTCATGTCCATAGTTCGTGCAAGAATGAAAGAGATTGACTAAGCACATAAATACCATGTGTTAACGCCACAACAATCTATGATTTTCCTTTAAATGTACCTTAGATGCATACCAAAACTCACAACAAACAATTATACATAGTGGTTCTACAATCATAGCTGAACTGTAGATCCAGGACGACAAGGAAGAAAGCACAATAGGTGACTGGTGCATTAATGCACGCGCCCGCCCGTGGTATGTCGACGACGCCTTCAGACAATTACGATTACCATATATAATCACATCATTGCGACTTTGTGAGCCGGGATCTTGCCATAACTTTTATGCGTAGAATGAAGAACAATCAGAGCTATAATCGCACATGATGACGATAAGGTATAAAGACATCCTTGATTACAAATGTTTCGGGAACATTGATCTGAAAAACAGTTTCTTCCAGATCGATGTTGTGGAGTCTCGTATTTTAGGATGATTTGTGTTCATAATCCAAGGAAACTTTTTTACCCCAAAAATTATTAAATCATTAATGAACACAGGTGAGAAGTAGGTAAGAATATATTATTCTCGTACCGAGCATGCATTTTGTAATTAATAGTACGACAACAACGTAACACGGAAGCGGCAGATACATCACATTAATAGAAGAGGTCAATCAGTGCGATGGCACTTTGTCTCCTGTGTGCAATAAAACCATAAATATCCTGTCTAATATTATAAATTCGAAAGTAGCTCTGTCTCTCGTCTGGGTGTTTGTCGCGTTATCACGGCTAAACGGCTGAACGGATCGACCTTATTTTACCTGACGCAATTTTTTTTTACGTTCACGAGAACTAAGTCGCTTGTAACACCTAGGTATCTATAAAAATAATATTATTAATAGAGTTGACGGTCTCACCGCGCTGTACCCCCAAACTGTTAGTCTGCAGTTTTGCGATCTTAGAAACTGAATCCCTGTAAGGGTTTCCTACTCGGTATTGGTGCTCGCGTGCATTTAAATGCCAACACTACAAACGAAAATGAACACAATCGTAGACTGCTATAAAGTCTAGAAGGTTCACACTCCAAAATTATCGAAGAGATTATAGTCGATTGTTTGGTATAGCAATTAGAATAACTGCATAGTGTTCCTCACATCAACACCTACTTAATTGTCTATTCAGCGCGCACGGCGACACACATCAACCATCGAAGGAACGTGAGTCTATCGATTTCAATTGTTTTGTTTTCGTGCTTCAATGAAGGCGTCACATTATTGACGCTCATAACGAAGCGCTTTCCCAACATTCCGTTTTATTTTATTGGATCTATTAGATGAATCGCAATAGCTAGAGCATGGAGCAGGTAAGTACTTCTCAAATCCTCCCGAAAGTCTGGACACAATTGGGTACGCGTCTTTTATACCCATGTAACTATTTCGAGAGAGGTCTGCATTACTTTAAACTCAGATCTACCTTCGAATGATCTCACAGTAGTCTCACAGTTGCCATTAATACTCCGAGTTCAAGAACCCAGTGCTCGTATCGAACCTAAAAATACACCGCAATACCGAGTGCTCGCAACACAACAATGGGCGAAGAACAAACGATCCAATTCCGATGTAAGTTGACATCGTGATGCGGACACAAAGCCGCCATTGAGCAGCAAGTGGGGCGCCGATACAATGGATGCTGCAGAGTCCACAGAGCTGGACAGACATGATGTCACGAGCGGATGCAGGAACAATGCTAGTACAATTATACCAGCGGACGTGGATCGGCTCATCGATACGTGTGGGGCGCATCGCGTCACGCACTTGATGCCGTTACTGCATTATGGACACCTACTGTTGTTAGACTAGGTGCACTTCTTAGAGATCGCCGCGGAATACGGAAGAAGATACTTTTTTTTTTTAATAATGTAATACTTACATTTCTAACGACATCTATTGTTTAGGGGTGTGAAATTTTTATTATTTTACATATTATGAGAATTTCACACCCCCGTTTTATTTAGGTCTAGTTGTTGCCCGCGACTTCGTTTACGTGGACTTAAAAAAGTATCCTATGTCCGTCTTTGTGATATACAGTAACTCCTTATCCAATCTTATCAAGATCCGTTCAGCTGTTTAGCCGTGAAAAACATCCAGACAGAGAGACAAAGCTACTTCCTATAGTTCGCGTATAGTTTTGTATGGACTGACTGTTGTAATGTAGGGAGTTCTGAACCGCGCAAGCGAAGTTTTTTCCTCGAGACGAACGTATTCATTTTTATACCTCGATTCTGATACGATACCTGATACCACTGCGGCTACACTCCTCTGAATTATAATATTAGTTAGGATTGTTGCTTGCTGCACTTCCGTTTTTGCCCAGACATTTTTAACAGTATTTGCTTGCGATGAAGCCGTTCGCAGTCTATACTTTTTGCGCTTTGCGCCTGTCTGTCGAAAGGTGCAATTCGCGACACTTCCAGCCAGCAGCGGTAAGCACACGCGACGCTCGCTGACGGCGCATCAAATCGCATGCCGAACTAGGTCGCTAATTGCCGTTTCCTATGTCGTAACAGCACGGTCAGTGATCCGACGGAATTTACATTTTGCAAACTGCAGACACACCTCACAATGCAATCAGATTGATTCACGCAGAACGCTATACCGAGGTACTTAAAAGCAGCGTGATTAGATGTTCTCGTAATCTTGTTATGGGTCCAAATTCAAAATAAATTTCCGCGTCAATGTTACTATTTAGTACCTTAATGTAGCCCAACATGAACTTCAATGTGTGACTAACTAGAAATGGAACAGAGTAGATAGATAGATAAACTCTTTATTGGTCACGCCAGTTTGTACAAATCGCCCATCGGCAAGTGATCGCCCGAAAAGGGCTTATAGTACTCATCATTATGAACAACTTTTACTATGGGACCAACCCTGAAATCCAGAAAAAAAACTGCTGTTCCATAGAAAAATGTCAATGACACTCGACAAAATGTCCATACATTTTATATATACATTGCAGCAGTTCAGGGGCGCTAGTGTCGACTTTTCGCTACAGCACTTTGCGACCGAATTCGGTCGCTATGACGCAAAAATTCGACAACGAACACGAATTGTTAACGAAAAAACGCAAACATAGCGTTGAATTATGCGTCATAGCGACCTAATTCGGTCGCAAAGTGCGTTAGCGAAAATTCGAGACTAGCGCCTCTGGATTGTTCCCATAGTAAAAGTTGAGGTGCTACAAGCCTTTTTCGGGCGGTCACTTGCCGATGGGCGACATAGTATATGGAAGATTGCGTGACGCATGCATTGAACCTCTGTACTCGTTAATCTGCAAACCCACACCGCGAGGGCAACCACCCCGGCGAATAGCTCATCAAACCATTAAATACACTCATTGTTAATTATTGTTGCCCACGCAGTCAAGCTTACTTGGTTTCATAAACAAAAGTACTTATACCATATTATTTATTGTTTATTATCTAGGTATAAATCTGCAAGATTTAGTATTAGATATTGAGTATTTTTAGTTCTGGTTTAGTGAGACGTGAACAGCGCCCGAGTCAGAATCGTATGTCACTCTGTCGGATAATCGATGCCTGCTTATTTTTGTTGTCTAAGATATGTGTACTAATTTACTGAACAAATTCATTTAAGTATGTCAGTTCGCGCATTTTTATTTTTTATTTTATTGTGTTTTATGTGGCAGCGCGTCGTGAATGTGGATATCGCGAGAAACTTACTGTAGTTATGCGGTACTCCATTTCTTTGAAACGTAAAATGTACTAAGAGTCGCGGGCAACCGGTGGATGCAAGTGGCCCGTTGTCGGTCGTTGTGGCGCTCTAAGGAAGGGGGGAGGGGGGGAGGACTATGTTCAGCAGTGGACGTCTTATGGCCGATGATGATGAAAATGTACTGTGTAATGAATAAAATAATAATTAAAAAAAAAAAAAAAGTAGTGCTTTATGTTAACAAAGTCGTCGAAACAGATCTCATTGATCAGTAGGTAGTTTTCTAGTTCCCGCGAGCAGGTGTGTTTACTCTCTTGACCAAATCGTCACTTATCAAATGAGTTTGTGGTCAAATGCGTAGTATTAACATAATAAAAGAAAGCTGAATATTACAAGTTTATGTTTACAAATTACGTGAAAATTAAGCGCCGCGTTACCAGACGTAATGCGTACTGCGTAATTGCGGCGTGTACCGGCGTTACGTTACGGAGTGCCTAGTGCGAGTTTTTATAATTGCGTTTACCTATTCGATCGCGTTAACGTTGACTATGATATGTATGAAATAAGAGCAGCGTCCTCTAGCGTCATCTAGATGGCACTGCTCTTAATTCATACAAATCGTAGTAAACGTTAACGCGCTCAGATCCCGAAACTCTGCTAGTGAAATGTATTAAGTATTCGATTTTAATTTTAATTCGAATTAATTTTAATTAGTAGTACACGGCGAACTGAGACCTCGCGACCCCTATATCTTCACAACCCCTAGACCGATTCAGCTCATATTCGAACTTAAAAATTGTATTGAAATGAACTACTTACTTGCCTACCAAATTTCATGAAGATCGGACCAACGGTTCGCAAGTTATCATTGGACAAATATACACACAAACATACATACAAATGCCGATTTGTCCCAGTAAACTCGGAGACCTTCGCTTCGCTCGGTCAATGAAATGGATGAAAACAGATAAAAAGAAAACAAAAAAAAATTGCCAAAACTGGCAATACAAGGTGGATTAGTTTAGCTAGAGCAGTCACGACTCACGGTGCAGAGGTACAGAAGAGCACATACGGCGGTGGGGAAAGTATCCGTTCCGCTCTCTTTGGCTGCGCGGGCGCAGCGCGAGACGAGCCTTGACACTCGAGCCATGTCACCGATACAAGCCAGCTTTCGTATGCTCTCTAGGAATTACCCCGGTCTTCTGAATGATCTGGTGGTATCTCTTTTATCATTCCTAACGGGAATAAGTCTTCGATTATACACCAACTTGGCCGATTTTACACATTTTTTTGCGATGCCAATTTCACACCTGAATCACCCAGCAATGCATGCGTATTTGAAATCAACGAGTTCGGATTTCGAAGTCAGCATCAAATATTGGGAAAAATCGAACGCTTGACAGCAAAGAATAATTGAATGGCTGTATACAGGAAAGCGTTGGCCGTCCAGCTGCGAGATGGGTCGACGATATCGTCACCATCGCGGGTCGAACCTGGACTAGATTAGCACAGGACCGAGGCAGATGGCACAGCAAGAGAGAGAGGCCTATACCCAGCAGTGGGATAAGGAAGGCTGTGGATGATGATGATGATGATACAGGAAAGGGTAAGCCGAAAAGGGCTCATAGTACTCATCATTATCAACAACTTTTAGTATGGGACCAAACCTGAAATGGCGAGAAAAATATCAGCTGTGCCATAGAAAAATGCCAATGACACTCGCAAAATGTATGGAACAGCTGAAAATATTTTCGTGATTTCAGGTTTGGTCCCATACTAAAAGTTGTTGATAATGATGAGTACTATGAGCCCTTTTCGGCTTAGCATACCCTTTCCTTATAACCCTGTATATCTACTAAAACAAAATTAAATCAATAGGCACGACATAATCATTCAAGGCTGGCTGGAACATGCTCGCTAGTGTTAATCAACCAGCGATGCGAACCGTTAGCACAACACCTACGAAATGACCCACATTCTACTTTCATATCAAAGAAAGCCAAACGATTTGTGGTTTAATTACTGCATGGCATAGAGAAAAGTGATCCTTAGAAAGATGCTTTTATCGATTGTAGTACTGATAAGGACGTAAGATGCCGCCAGTGGCTTTAATCTGCAAAATGATCGTCACAATTTCTACTTGACTTAAAATAGAAACCCAAACGAACTCATTCGTAATGGTACGGAGAAAAAAACGCGACTTGTTCTGAATATTTTTGCATTAATGATATTATCAATTTTAAATTTAATTTGCAAAACACGCTAGGTTCTTAAGAGATGGCGTTGAAAACATTTTCTTTGGAAACATATATATTAAAATATATAAATATTAAAAGTACAAAATTTATTTGCTCAATTTAGATAATGGCTGCTATTGCTATGCTTTGGTTTTTTTTTTGTTGCTAAGGCTGTCTGTTATCTCTTTAATTAAATTGAAACGTGCTAATGTAGTAGAACTATTTTTGACAAATCCGTATTGGTCGGAACTTAGTGTGTTATTCCTCATCATTAATTAATTCAATCTAGTAATGGCCTTCTTAAAGATTTTTGACAGTACTGGAATGAGTGTTACTGGTCTGTATATACTCGTAGTTGTTAAAAGCGTCGTATATTGCAATCTAATTTGAACTAAACTTAACTTTCTATATTAACTACATTTTCATCGGCTTTTATAGTGGTTTGGACATTAGCTGACTAAATACGTAAGCGCCGTATAATTTTAAGCAGATTGTTCGGCGGTACACTTTTTTGTATGTGATTGTTATTCTTCTCGTGTAGATTTTCTTTGCAGCATGGTAATACACATTAAGGCTGCTGCCGTAGAAAGTTATATACACATCTAATTAACAGATACTAGAAGGCGCTTATTTCAAATATTGCTCTACATAAATATTTTTAAACTGTATCTGAAAGACAATCCACCAACCGCTGCATCTGCGTCAGCGGCCTAGGGCCTCGCTCCGATAGATATTTCATGGAGCTGGACACTGGGATATCTCAGTTATATCCGTTAGCAAGTTCTCAATACGTTAGAACAGGACTTATCGTCCCCAAATCGAACAATAACTACTTTGATACAGTTTAAATTTTGATTCTGATTGCGTTGAAGTCGTTGTAAAAAGATTAAAACTCTTTTGACCTTATCTAAATACTAACGTTGCGATGCTGTCACAGCTTTACTTTCTGTTAATAATTTATTGGTATTATGTGCCTAGTTCCTGATATATTTTAACATCTCGAGAAAGTCGTGCTAGTCGAACGTTTTTTTATCGCAGGAACGCAGTTCGATTTCAAATGTTTACGAGTTCGCTGTATCGGTGAAAGTGGCAAAATCTGATTGACAAACTCAGTGTCAAACGTGCTATCCTCGTAAGGAGATTGGGGCCTTGACATTTAAAAGCTGTCCTCGACTTACACTCACCGATAGTGTGTTCAGTATTATCCTTATCTGCATAACGTAATGCTTTGAAGTGTAGTGAAATGCAAAACAGTATTTACGAATTGATAATTCTATCAAACATCAAACCAATTTGAACGATATTGCACAAATTATAATCAATATTTTTTATACTATTTGTAAATTATAGGTTTTTTTTAATATAATTTTGTACTTACCTTCGCAAATACAAGTTAAAAAAGTCTGTCAAATAAATTCTCATTTAATTCAGTTGATTTCAGACAAAAAAGGTTAAGAAAATTGTGAGATATACTTTTGAACAAGGTACGTTGCTGTAATTTTGTTTCATTAATTTAGCTCATATAAGTAGTGCAGTAGAAAAATGAGTTTGGAAAATGTGTTCACGAAATAAATTTTTGGCATTATCTCGGGAACTTGGACTGGTCCATGGTAGGGGCTGAAAGTTGGTGTGTTTCCTTTAGTTACGAGCTGACAACCAACCGACATTGGAATATTCCAATATTCCTCGCAAGGGCCACATCTTCCTTATCCTGCTAGGCCATATCACGTCTCTATCATAAGCGTTTTCGTCAGTGCATTGATTACTAGAAAAGGGCTTGTTCTTTTTTAATTATATGGAATAATTTTTTATTTTATTTTATTGAAAAAGGTTCGGTAACAGACAATAGATTATTAAAAATACAATATATATAGATAGAGACACAACACTTTAAACTTAAAGTCCAATTATAACCGGACACAACTTATATTTAAAACTTATATATATTATATAGAGCTCTCTCTATAAAACAATAGTAAGAGTAAGAACAAATACAATTGTCATAATAATATGATGTTAGTCATGTTGAGAATTTGAACTTTTTAATTTTTCTTTTTGAATGAATAATTTTGCGAATCGAATTGTACGCAGGGCTACAATTCAGAGATTAGGACGTAGTTGCTTTTTGTGAAAATTATTCGCGACAAGTTGCCTGATATAAGTTTCCTTTTAGCTAACAATAGTACTCGATATCATGTGTAGTGGTTAAGAGCTCTGTATCTTCGATACAGGCGCCGTACTCATGATAAGGGTGGCGTAACTTGATAAATCGCCGATGCAGAGTCGTTGTACTCACAACATTCATTATATTATCGTAACTCTTTGCTACATGTTACTTAGGTGATGTTGAAAGTTTAATTTACAATGTACTTAATGAACTCAATTTAAATCCGCGCAATAATGTCTTTCACAGTGGGGTCAGCATGTTATGACTTTAAGGATAAACGACTTTCATACAAAACTGTCGACGCCTTTTTAGGCGTCCTACTACGATTTTGAACTGGGCATGACTTAACATAGGTCTAATTTGGCCTTTAAGTATCGCAAAGTCGATAATTTAAAATGTTCATGGCTTGGAAATACCATTTTTCAACCCAATAATTACGACAAATTTTACGATTGTAGTGGTGTGTTCTTTACATGCGAATCATGCGATCATGGTGTGCGTGAAATGTTGATGTGTGCGTGCGTCTTGCAAAAATCGTGTACACTGGTTGTGCCGCGCGCGCGTCACGCGGTTTACGCGACGTTGCCAGCTTGTCGGAGCGTGTGTGAGCGAGACTAGGTATCCTTGCCTCGCGGCTTAGTCCGCGCGCGGCCTTCGATAATTGCGACGTTGCGAGATTCGGTATCGGTGTGCAGTGCAGTGTTTGATTTGGTTACCTAATCTATCTATACCAATATTATAAAGAGGAAAGATTTGATTGTTTATTTATTTCATTGTTTGTTTGTTTGCATTGAATAGGCTCCGAAACTACTGAACCGATTTGAAAAATTCTTTCGCTGTTGGGAAGCTTCACTATCCCCGGGTGACATAGGTTATACAATATTTTCAAAAAAATTAGGGATCCTTACTAAAACTCCAATAATGTAAACCAAGATGATGTATTTCGCGTGCACTGCGAAAACTATTGATGATGAAAGAATAGTCTATACCAATATAATAAAGAGGAAAAATTTGATTGTTTGTTTGTTTGCATTGAATAGGCTCCGAAACTACTGAACCGATTTGAAAAATTCTTTCACTGTTGGGAAGCTACACTGTCCCTATACTATATTATATTATATTTTTTTTAAATTTGGGATCCTTACTAAAACTCGAATAATGTAACCCAAGATGTAAAAAAAAATACCTAAAATATCCTTTACATCGCGTGCGTTGCGACAACTATTGATGATGATAGAATAATCTATCTATACCAATATTATAAAGAGGAAAGATTTGATTCTTTGTTTGTTTGTTTATTTGCATTGAACAGGCTCCGAAACTACTGAACGGATTTGAAAAATTATTTCGCTGTTGGGTAGCTTTTCAGCTTTCTTTATATTTTTTTTTTTTGTTACTTGACGCAAATAGAAGGGTTTTCGTGTGTGTATTATAATTTTTATTTTTTTGTTAAATACCCGTGCGAAGCCGGGACGGGCTGCTAGTAACCTAATAATAACGTACATAATTATAATAGAATGCAGCAGACATCATCGTTGCGCTATAGACGCCATCAATATTCTGGCCAAAAAAAGAGCACGAAACGTGTTCGTGCTCGGCTGAAATATTATCATGGCGAAGGTGTTTCGTAAGTGCCTACCTACCTAATTTATAAATAAAAAATATAATTCGAGACTTCTTGCCCATTTTCATGGCGATGGGGGATTTCTACCCTTCCAACTGCGATTTTCATTTGCGGTCATAGATTTTAAGGATCATCATCATCATCATCATCAGCCTGTTCCCTATCGTACCGAGATTTCTTACCCATTTTTCATAGCAATGGGGGAATTTCTACCCGTCCAACAGCGATTTTCATTTGCGGTCATACATTTAAAATTCATCATCATCATGATCAGCACGTTTCCTAACGTATCGAGACTTCTTGCCCATTTTCATGGCGATGGGGGCATTTCTACCCGTCAAACTGCGACGTTCATTATCGGTCATAGATTTTAACCATAATCATCATCATCATTAGCCAAATTGCTACCGTATGGAGGTTTCTTACCCGTATTCATCATGCTCCTCCTTTTTTTTTAACTTTACAAGTCGACCTAAACGATCCAGCCATACCCAACTGCAGGACCGCCCCGCGGGCCCGCACGCGGCCCGTGCAGCCTCGCGAAATACTAGTTTATATGTATAAAAATGAACCCCTATTCTTATATTTTGAGGACTTTGACATAGGTAACCATTTATAAATTTTTAGAGGGGTTCCGTAGTACTACAAGGAACCCTTATAAGTTTGTCATGTCCGTCTGTCTGTCTGTCTGTCCGTCTGTCTGTTTGAATCCTTTACAGCCCGCACCGGCTTCGCACGGGTATATAACAAAAAAATAAAAATTATAATACACACACAAAACCCTTCTATTTGCGTCAAGTTACAAAAAATATATATATATAAAGAAAGCTAAAAAGCTTCCCAACAGCGAAAGAATTTTTCAAATCGGTTCAGTAGTTTCGGAGCCTATTCAATGCAAACAAACAAACAATCAAATCTTTCCTCTTTATAATATTTATTTTTGGTGTGACTAACTAATAACCCCATATCTAAAATTTGTTGGAATTCGGCATTTCTGAGTATGGGGCTCGGTGCGCGCTCCATCAGTGCCAGGAAAAATAATGCGAAATTACGGGAAAATAAATTCACCTCAATAATGATGATGAATGTGGTTTTTGCATTTTTATGTATGATCTCGTTGCGCGCACGCTCACTGATACCTACCTACCTACCAACAAACCAACCAACCAACCAACCTACCTACCTACCTACCTACCTACCTATTAGTTAGTTAGTTTTGTGTGTGGTGTTTGTTGTGTTGTTTGATAGCTTATTTTGTAAAAAAATAGCACAAAAAGAACAAAAATCTACAAAAACAGTAATTTTCAAATGAGGATTGATCCTTCGTCTCATTGACACACTACAAAACGAAGCATAATGAAAATCCGTCCACTCGACCGCTCGGCCAGTCGATCTGATAGGTGGAACGCCGAAAATCGGGTACTCAATTTCGTATTTGCTTGTAACCGTTTTGAATTCGCATGTGATTCGGTCATAGATTTAAAATTCATCATCATCATCATCAGCCAAATTAATACTCTATTGAGATTTCTTTCCCGTTTTCGCAGCAATGGGGGGTTTTCTACCTGGCCGACTGCGATTTTCGATTTCGGTCATAGATTTAAAAAAAAACATCATCATCATCAGCCTTCTCCCTAACACATCGAGATTTCTTACCCATTTCCACAGCGATGGGGGGATTTCTACCGGTCAAACTGCGACGTTCATTATTATCGGTTATAGATTTAAACCATAATCATCATCATCATCAGCCAGATTACTACCGAATGGAGGTTTCTTACCCGGTTTCGTAGCAATGGGGGGTTTTCTACCCGGCCGACTGCGATGTTCGATTTCGGTCATAGATTTTCAAAATCATCATCATCATCATCAACCAAATTACTACCGTATGGAGGATTCTTTCCCGATTTCGCAGCAATGGGGGGTTTTCACCCGTCCGACTGCGATGTTCGATTTCGGTCATAGATTTAAAAAAAAACATCATCATCATCAGCCTTCTCCCTAACACATCGAGATTTCTTACCCATTTCCACAGCGATGGGGGGATTTCTACCGGTCAAACTGCGACGTTCATTATCGGTCATATATTTTCAAAATCATCATCATCATCATCAGCCAGATTACTACCGAATTGAGGTTTCTTACCCGGTTTCGTAGCAATGGGGGGTTTTCTACCCGGCCGACTGCGATGTTCGATTTCGGTCATAGATTTTCAAAATCATCATCATCATCATCAACCAAATTACTACCGTATGGAGGATTCTTTCCCGTTTTCGCAGCAATGGGGGGTTTTCACCCGTCCGACTGCGATGTTCGATTTCGGTCATAGATTTAAAAAAAAACATCATCATCATCAGCCTTCTCCCTACCACATCGAGATTTCTTAGCCATTTCCACAGCGATGGGGGGATTTCTACCGGTCAAACTGCGACGTTCATTATCGGTCACAGATTTTACTCATAATCATCATCATCATCAGCCAGATTACTACGGTATGGAGGTTCCTTACCCGTTTTCGTATTAAAGGGAGGTTTTCTACCCGGCTGACTGCCATGTCAACTCTCGGTCATATACTTTCAAAATCATCATCATCATCATCAGCCAAATTACTACTCTATTGAGATTTCTTTCCCGTTTTCGCAGCAATGGGGCGTTTTCTACCTGGCCGACTGCGATTTTCGATTTCGGTCATAGATTTAAAAAAAACCATCATCATCATCAGCCTTCTCCCTAACACATCGAAATTTCTTACCCATTTCCACAGCGATGGGGGGATTTCTACCGGTCAAACTGCGACGTTCATTATCGGTTATAGATTTAAACCATAATTATCATCATCATCAGCCAGATTACTACCGAATGGAGGTTTCTTACCCAGTTTCGTAGCAATGGGGGGTTTTCTACCCGGCCGACTGCGATGTTCGATTTCGGTCATAGATTTAAAAAAACCCATCATCATCATCAGCCTTCTCCCTAACGCATCGAGATTTCCTACCCATTTCCACAGCGATGGAGGGGTTTCTACCGGTCAAACTGCAACGTTCATTATCGGTCATAGATTTTACTCATAATCATCATCATCATCATCAGCCAGATTACTACCGTATGGAGGCTTCTTACCCGTTTTCGTAGCAATGGGGTGTTTTCTACCCGGCCGACTGCGATGTCAACTCTCGGTCATATATTTTCAAAATCATCATCATCATCATCAGTCAAATTACTACTCTATTGAGATTTCTTTCCTGTTTTCGCAGCAATGGGGGTTTTCTACCCGGCCGATTGCAATGTTCGATTTCGGTCATGGATTTAAAAAAATCCATCATCATCATCAGCCTTCTCCCTAACGTATCGAGATTTCTTACCCGTTTCCACAGCGATGGGGGGATTTCTACCCGTTCAACTGCAACCTTCATTTTCGGTCATGGATTTTAACCATAGTCATCATCATCATCAGCCAGATTACTTCCGTGAGGAGGTTTCTTACCCGTTTTCGTAGCAATTGGGGGTTTTCTACCCGGCCGACTGCGATGTCAACTCTCGGTCATATATTTTCAAAATCATCATCATCATCAGCCAAATTACAACTCTATTGAGATTTCTTTCCCGTTTTCGCAGCAATGGGGGTTTTCTACCCGGCCGACTGCAATGTTTGATTTCGGTCATGGATTTAAAAAAATCCATCATCATCATCAGCCTTCTCCCTAACGTATCGAGATTTCTTACCCGTTTCCACAGCGATGGGGGGATTTCTACCCGTTCAACTGCAACCTTCATTTTTGGTCATGGATTTTACTCATAGTCATCATCATCATCAGCCAGATTACTACCGTATGGAGGTTTCTCACCCGTTTTCATCATGCTCCTCCTGTTTTTTCAACTTTGTAAGTCGCACTCAGTGATCCAGCCACCCCAACGGCAGGACCGCCACGCGGGCCGCTCGCGGCCCGCGCAGCCACGCGAAATACTAGTTAGGTATGTAAAATTCGAAATTAATTTGAAAAAAAACCGAAAAAAAGTGGAAAATTTGTTCGGAAGGTACCAGACTCGGTGCCTTTAGAACCCCCGATATGGGGTTATTCCAGGGACCCAGTTATTCAATCGTCAAGCAGTAGTGTGCAAAACATCACTGTGTTCCGGATTGAAGGGCAATGTTTCCAGCGTAATTATTGGGCACAGAGATTTAACATCTAATATCTCAGAGTAATGAGCGCAGTGCATTGCCGCGCATGGTTTTGAACTGTTGAGGTTCAAAATTCTGGGTGGCACTGAACTGTTATGAGCAAGCGTGAAGCTTAACATCAGCTGAGTAACTTGCTCGTCTCGTCACCAAATAACAAAAAAAAAAAACTTACATGCTTACACACTTACACACGAACTTTCGCATTTTAAATATTTGTGCGACAATATTAGGTTTATGTAGATATATACTTTTATAAGTTTCGTTACTAATTTTGAATAAGTTTGTCAAGAAACCCACAGCAAAAATTAAAATAAATAGTATTCTCGAAATTAAATTATAAAAAATAATACTACCTAATTTTAGGGGTTCGAACCCAAGAACCTCGCGAGCGCGACCTAATCAAACTGATGACTTCGGCCACCGAGACGATATACAGAGCAACGAAATTTCGTATTTGCTTGTAACCGTTTTGAATTCGCATGTGTGCGTAATGTTCATGCATGCATACAGGCGTTGAACATTATTTGAATTTTCAGTCGAGTGCAGCTATTAATGGACTCTATTATTTTTGAGATGTGTTTATAACAATAGTAAGAGGTCGCAAAGTGAATTAAAACTGGGGCAGATTACCTCAATTGAGTTTTCAACGACAGCGCCATCTCTTGGCGCCTACCTACCTAGCGGACTCAAACGAAGCACCTTAATGTTTCTTCAATTTATATAGCACATTATTAACAGCAAATCGCAGGTTATGAGTTCAAAAGGTATCTGCTCAAAAGTGCTCCGGTAGACAAGTTCTCAAGTAACCGAGTCACTGCTCGCCCTAAATTGCGTTTCCGGATTAGCGCAACTAGTCATCAACGAGCAAAGAGCGGCGCGTGCGCCGCCGGTGGCGCGTGCGCCGCCGGTGGCGCCGTACCGACGCACGCGCACTTGTTTATTAAACATTGTTTTAATTAAGTACGTAAAAAAAAAATACAATAACACAACAAAACAAATAATAAAATACAATAATACAATATTGAAAAAATATATAAGTTCGTAAAAGGAGTGAGAACATCACCAGTGTCAAATATTTAAGGCCACCCAACGGCACTGAGACAGCCTTCTAGTTTGTGTAGTATTTTTTGATAAAAAATGACATCGGCAAGGCATTTTCTATCGTGTTAAAAATGTCGCTACATTTTAGGCTTACAATACAACCTTTGTTGCACACGTGCTATAAACCAGAAGTTCTTGCTGGTCTAAATTAGGTTTTACATGTCAAGCTGAATGTTTGCCTAAGACTGTGTTGACCAAATAACATCATGGTCCAGATTGAAAGTTGAAACGATGTCATGTGATCAATCACTTATCGCCTAATGTAAAATCAGACAATGAGGAATAAGAAATCGGAATTCGAACATACGAAATGAGGTGACTAGGACTCAACTATAATAATAGCTTTTTTGAATGATAAATGCATGGTCATATTGAAAATGAATCATCATCCGTAAAAAATATCTGACCATTCTAAAAAGTCGATAAAACTCCAGGTAAAACGATATTTTCAAGTGTCTCAACAGTCACAGCAATTATAAAGAAATCAGTCGCCATCGACGCGATACAGATAACAATGCTACCTAACAATCACACTGATATTGTGGACGCGAAAGTCGATCGCGAGAACATTAATTATTTAGTAGGATCTTAAGATGCCTTGCCTGAAACAGTTGAAGATCTTCGCCCTATATAGGCCTTACGATGTCCACCCAGATGAGACTTGATGATGTAAAATTTAAAATGTTTATTACCACTCTGCTCCATACTGATTAGAATGAACCTCTATGGAAATAGGTAGCCTGGATAAACACATAGATGAAAGGCATGCCGTTTGTTAGCTTTTGCTTAATTCAAAAACTCAAGAAAACCCGCCAGGCGCAGCTAGTATAAAATACATACAAATAATATAGAATTGATTTGGATGCAACACGTGGTGTAACTGCTGATATAGTCGATCCAGTAACGGTGGTCGGCGAGGCAAAACGATGACTAACCAATGGTGAGGCGAGAAATGGAACGGCAGTGTTTGAGCAAGTTGTTAGTAAGCAGTTGCCGGGGAAACCGAGTTTTGTAGTGCGCCTTGCTAATGTGAATGTGGGTGCAAAGGTTTAAATAAAGCGACATTGAAGTGGCATATATGTATGATAGAGACATTACTATAGTCTGGGAGTAGGAATTTTGTAGAATTCGTAGGAAATCTTTTAAAACTGTCAAGTGACACGACACGACCATCGCTGTTAGAAATAAATAATCAGAATCGTCATGCAAATTGTCGTTCAGTGTGACGATCTAAGGTCTTCAGGCCGTTGATGCTGATGATCATCATAGGCCGAATTATTACTCTGCAAAGATTTTTCTGGGGGTTTATTTTCGGGACATTTCGTCTAGGTCAAATATATCTGGTAAATTTGTTAGACTCCAGTTAGGCATGATATATTTAAAAATAAAACTGGGGATTCTTTATTTCGCTACGGAACCCTAAAAACTGATGCAAGCGAAAAATACATTTTTTTATCGTTATAATATCCTAACTAATATTATAATTCACAGGAATGTAGCCACAGCCCTATCAGGGCCAATAAATCTTCTAGGTATAAAAATGAATACGTTCGTCTCGAGGAAAGAACTTCGCTTGCGCGATTCCGAACTCCCTACATTACAACAGTCAGTCCATACAAAACGTCAAAAAATGCACAAAAATTGATCAACGCCATCTAGCGAACTATAAGAAGTAGCTTTGTCTCTCTGTCTGGATATTTGTCGCGTTATCACGGCTAAACGGCTGAACGGATATTGATTAAATTTGATAAGGAGTTACTGTATATCACAAAGGGGACATAGGATGCTTTTTTATGTCCACGCGAACGAAGTCGTGGGTAACAAATAGTATACTACTTATAGTAATAATTATTATATAGCTACTCGATGCAAATATAAGTAAATAGTAATGTTACGACCATAGTGGCTGCAAAACTGACTCACTGCCGTAGAAAACGTGTTCGAAAGAACCAATTAAACAAATGTAGACGATAAAGAATGTTGGATAATTGCAAGACGCATCGTAGAAAAAAAATCAAGCCTTGATTAATGTTAAAATTGTTATGCAATAGGAATTAACAGACCAATAAGGTTCAATCTGCGTCAAAGACAATTCAAAAGAGGTATCGATGTTGGCGACGTGTTACGAAATCAATGATATAACACACCGTAAGAAACATTACAGTCACGAATGAGATAGCCGTCACGAACACTTAGATAAAAGATTATTGTTTGATTAGTACTTAAGGGACTAATTAGTACGATAGACGGTTATATAACTAAGTCTGATATAGGAGAGTTTAAAAGATGTAAGACTAGGTATATTTAATGGAAAGTCGAGGCACGTTATAAGCTTATTGTACATAAAAAAAATGTTAAAGTGAAAAAAGACATTACAAAATAATATAATATTACTAATAAAATAATTTTACTTAACTATAACTGCGAAAGTTTTTGCGGAAGTGTGTAAGTATGTATGTGTGTTCCCAGTCAACTCCGTAAAGCTAAACGAATTCGTATGAAATTTGGTATGATGGTAGCTTATAACCTGGATTAACACGTAGACTACGTTATTAAAATATACGATTCTTATGACATAGCGGGCGAAGGGCGCCGCTTGTTAAAAAATAAAACTGCGCACTGTCATCTGATATTTACATTATTACTACAGCGCTGTAGGCTGTAGTAAGTAAATAGAATATTCAAGGAAATTGATTATCAACGAAATATTCTACACCTGATATATTTGGACAGTAGCGGACAAGCCGACATCAAAGTCGACTGTAATTTCTAGAGCATGAAAATGGACTTCTAACTTCTACAATGGTTTGAATGCAAATAAAGCAGTGACCGTCCTAGTGTCAACAATACTCCAAGGTCGCTGCGGCCCAAGGCGCGGCTCGCGCTGTCAGTGATTCACGAACGGTGGTTGCTGAATCTGTCGCGATGACGATATCGTCAACATACGTTAACACTTATCTGTAGGCAATTTAATTATAGTTTGTTTAGTGTTCAATGTTAACGTGATATGTTTTATGGAAGAAAACCATACAAACTACTTACGTACATGCTTAACTTTTCCTAGTACGAGTATGATGAATATCGTTGAAATTATGAAGGAGTACTTAATACAGAAATGTGATATGATGATAGCATGCAAATACTTCCATGACGCATAACAGCGACCGGTTCAAAGTGCATGTTGAGAAATAATGAATTAACACTTGCCAGTTATTCAACTGCCAAGCAGTAGTGTGCATTACTGTGTTCCGGATTGAAGGGCAATGTTTCCAGCGAAATTACTGGGCACATATATAGAGATTTAACATCTAATATCTTAGGGTGACGCGCACAGTGTATTGCCGCGCAGGGTTTTGCACAGCCGAAGTTCAACCTTTTAAGGTGGTACTGTACTGCTATGAGTAAGCTTAACGCTTAACAACAGGTAAGCGACTTGCTCATCGTAACATAAAATAATAATTACTAGTTCACAACAAGAAGTAGAGTTGTATATGACAAGCACCAGGGAAACTTGTGAGAAAATACAAAGTATCAAACTGTAATATTGGTAATTGCTCTAATAAAATGAGGAACAGTTCGTCGTTCCGCCAAAGATCATTCACTTCAAAGCTTCAAAAACTGTAAAGCATGTCTGGCGATGATCTAAAAGGAAACTGACAGAATAAATCACAATACATGATACGAAATACTTTTACGTTTTAAATTACAAATGTTTCCAAGAATACGTCGATTTTTTTCAATGTCAATCCTATGTATGCTGCTTTGTTTAACTTAACATATTTTTCCCTTCATGACATCATTGACTAAATTACAATAATTATAATGATTGCAACTCTAAAAAAATCTTGTAACGGGTATCAGCGAAAGAGAAAGGACAAAGGTCGCAGCCTTGATAAATCGCAGCAAAATGAAATGCATCGAAATTGCTCCAAATAAACCATTGTTCAAATAATTAACGTCGTATTTATTTAAAAATAATGCAATGAAAATTGAAAAAAAATATTGAATGAAAAATTGGTCAACTGTTGAGTTACAGTTAATATTGGTTTTTGTTTTCTCGATCTTACATACTGCAAAGTTTTAGTTACCTACTGCTAAAGCTAGATGCATATAACCTATTTTTAAACTAGTTATTTCGGTTAAGAAAACAAGCTGCTCAGCTCTTAACAATGAAGGTCGGGACCTTACAGTAAGGGCGACAACGAGTGAATGCTGAAAACGGTACTCTGACGCGAATAGGCACAGAATAAATAATAGTTGGCATAGGACTAGGTACGTCATTTCTTGACCCCAGAGACTGGCGGTTAACATAGTTTAACCACGGGTAAGGTACCAAGGTAACTTGTATTTTGTAGTGTATGCCGAAAACTATCGAATCTTTATTAATATTAGTTGCGCCCACGGTGTCAGTCGCTATCCTACGGGAACGGTATTATTTTCGGGTTACAAATTATCCTGTGTTAATTCCGGTTATGAGACTCCTTCATACAAAATTGTTTCTCAATATGTACGGCCGTTTCGGGAATGAGTGGTCGTATACAAACCAACAAACTATCGAATTAAGAGTTTCAATTACGAATAAAATTTTAGTTTATTTTGGTATTGGTTAATTAATATTTAACAGTAAGTGCCCCAATAAAATGGTTGGTTGCAGTGACGGATACCGAGGTGGGCTACGGCGTTGAAGCGCCCCTACCCCAAACCTTAATTTTTTTTGCACAAAAGTATCAACAGAAACTAGCGATGTCCTTTGAAAAATTAAACTTAACCGGTAAAGTAACGCAACCCTTCCAGCATTGCACATGTTTGTCCAGAATTTTATACTACTAAACGAAAACGACCCTCAGCCCCAAAAAATAATTCTGGATCCGCCACGGTCGGGTGTTACGCACGAAACAGTCGAAAATGAGCTAATGCTATGTAAACTTTCTTTATCAGACGTGTCGCGAGGGCTAACATTTGCTTCGAGATTATCGCAATGTTAGCTTTGACACAGACTAAAATCTATCTGCGTCTCTTTTCATTTTATTATGTGAGAACAGGATGGCAACTACTATAAATCTGCCATTTTTAGTTTGGACAAGACAGTGTAAGTAAATTAAAATAACAATAATTACAACTTATAAATTTTAATCGAACATCGGCTAAAAATAACCGCAATCAAACAAACCACATACGAATCGACCACATTCAAATTTATAACACCGCGCTTTTTGGTTGGTGGTTAAGGTGCAACGTTTCGCTCAGTGCGCGAAATTCAAATTTTCTTGCGTTTTATGTCAATTACAGCTTAATTACTCATCGTAGGTTCATGAAAACTAATTTTGCGATAATAAATACATTGTTTCAAGAAATTACACCAACCAAAAATTCAAGTTGAAAGCTAGTATAAGTACATTTCCCTCTAAACCAAAAACCAAGATGAAAATCAGCTTATTGAAATTTGTAGCTAAACCAATGTTATCTAGGTGATCATTTTACCTGTAATTTCTTAAAACAACTTACTTATTGGCGCAAAATTGGTTTCAATAAATCCAAGATGAGTAATTAAGCTGTAATTGACAAAAAACGCAAGAAAATTTGAATTTCGCGCGATGAGTGAAACGATGCACCTTAAAAACAATGTCGACAGTAATAACAACAGAGTCGAAAGGATTGAAGTAGTAACTTAGTAATAAGAGTAATGCCGGCGGCGGTAAAAAACGCTCAGACGGTACTTTCGCCCGTCAATGCCGCTTGTAACCACAAGCTGGCTCAGGAACTGCATTGATATTCTCTTAAGGCGAGGACTGATCGTGATTTGAAATGAGTATTGTCCCGCTCAAATTTCTATGGTTTAAAGTTGAAAATCGCATGTCATACTTGATGAGAAAACGGTAAATTGTAGTTTTTCATTGCTTTTTTGCTGATTATCGAAAATATACAAATCAAATAACAAAACTACCAGGTTCGCCGTATAAACCACTAGCCTGGATATTTAATTTGTAAAAGAAAATTTTTAGTTACCGCTGAAAATTCAGAGCATTTGATTTCAGAAGGGGTTTTCAGGGGGTCATTTTGCGATTTTTTATTTTGTAACTAAGACAGATTTTCGAAATTTTATTCGGTTAAACGTAGTTTCAGCTTTATTTTCTATCTGCAGTATTTTTTGCACCTGATTAAGCAATCTCGTCACTTCGAAGAAAGCGCTGAAAAATGCTACTTTTTGTTGTTTTGCGATTTGACCTCGCCTTAACTTTGAACGTAAAAGTAGCTCTCTTAACTTTTCACGACTAAGTCGATCTTGACGAAAGATTACGAGGACGAAAAGAATACAGAAAAAAAATGCAAGAAAATAGAAAAATCATGGGCGAAACAGAAGATTTGGTTGTATGAGATTCTGTGCGATGAGAGTTTCATTAAAATATGTCAAGCGCGTGTTGTAAGACGCTCTTGGTAAGATTACGTAGCTTTGTTAAAAGTCCTAACTAATAAATGCGAAAATAGCTCTGTCTCTCTGTGCCTTATTATCTTGTGTCTTAGCTGAATGGAACGACCTGAATTTTTAATATGGACATAAGCTACCTTTTTTTTGCCCTACGGGAACGAAGGCGCGAGTAACAGTTAGTATATAATAATTATCATAGGCCTAGTTCTTAGTGTGCAAAGTTGTGATTTTAGTTTTACCGAAACAAAAGTTTGAATATGTGCAAAATCTGAGGAGGGATTGTGAAGTTACAGAGGCGAGTACCTAGTATATTATTAGGTAGAAAAAAAAAGATGAAATCAGATCTCATAATTAAATTGACTAATTATAGCGCCAGCTAACTACAGCTAATAGTAACTAGCAAATTCCAAGTGCTGTTATCACAAATGATAACAATGATAATTCAGGTCAAAATCTATAGAGATAAGATCCTACACTGCTAGAGTTACAGCCTTGTCGTATGATACGTGGCTGCGGCACTCCTTACTTATACAGAATTGCAATTTACACTCAGATGATATCATAGATGTCACATATCAAGGAAACAATGCCCAATATGCCGCTAATGCAAAAAAATTACAGACCCGTGTAACAGATATGACAGCTGATAAGGAAGCGTTAAATAATTCCAACTAGCGTTCTTATCACTATGGAATATAATGAAATATGTTTGAAACATATATATTTGTAGTTTTACAAGCCAGTTCATGGATATTTCAGACAAATAAATGTACCTAATTAGTTGGTCAATCTCGATTGGTTGAAAATCTCATATAGGCATAAGTTTGAATATTTGTCTCCTTTGACTTATCCTTAAGAGTTATTCAATATTGGAACAACTTCCTTGAGGAAATAGTCTAATGGCACTAAATAAATAATGATCTAATTGGTGCAGGCGCGGAAGCCCACAGATAAAAAAAAAAACACAAGAAACAAACGGTATCCAGATATAACAATAGGGCGCTAGGAAAAGCTAGAATATCTATACAGCCCTATAAGAACATGCCCTTATCTAGGAATCAATGCACAAACCAAACCGCTTATGATAGAAATGTAAAATTTGAACCCAACACTCCTCAAATGGTCTAGGTGAACACAAGAACAGATTTTACGAAATTCCACTTCTAAAGGGGTAAAATGGACCCCAAAAGTTTGTATGGAAATAAAATCTTTTTTCCTATTACTTAAACCAATGAAACTCGGTTTGTGTAATAAGCATAAAAAATAAAGAAAGGCAAATCTCAGGATTTTTCAAAAATCAACCCCAGAAGGGGTGAAATGGGGTGTTTCATTTACTGTAGCCTAGGCGAGAGAAGCCATGCGGGCAAGCCCTCTGCATCAGCCTTTAAACATCCCAATGCTGGGATATCGGCTTACCCTCGAAGGGTGATTAGGCCAAATCCATCACGCTGGCTTAGTGCGGGTTGGAGGGCAAGCTAGTTACATATAAAATAACATTTTACTCTCAGAATTTCCTATCAGTGGGCTTCAATGAGGAAGGAAAGATCTATGGTCAACTTAAAGTGGCTATACATCTTTTTTATTCCTCCAAGGCCTATACATTACCAGCGGGCTTAGCCCCTAACTCTGAAAGCGATAGCGAGAGTTGCGAGAGCAGGACCGTGAATAGTGCGACTAAGTTGGTACGAGCGAGATGGCATGCTCTCGCAATCAGAATC
The DNA here is from genome assembly GCA_947579745.1 of Apocheima hispidaria. Lineage (NCBI taxonomy): Eukaryota > Metazoa > Arthropoda > Insecta > Lepidoptera > Geometridae > Apocheima > Apocheima hispidaria. The sequence continues at coordinate 4,298,750 of OX388165.1, read as the reverse complement.
ACAAGCATTTCAAAGTTAGAGGATAAGCCCCCTGGTTTCAAGTTAAGAATGAGATCAAATAGTCACAAAGACACAAACAACTACTTAACACCCAGAGTAAATATTCAAATGCATTAGTATTTAAACATCTGAAAAGCGGGAATCAAACCTGGGTCCTCCTCATTTTGTGCTTTTGTCATCTTGCGACTAATCGCTCATAAAGCACATGAAAATGAGGCACAATAGAGACAAATAAGTACTCACCTTTGATGAGTGGCTCGTTGACAACGTTGACATCTTCTTGTGGGATCATATCCATCAGGCGTGCAATGTCCGTTGCTAGCATGTGGTCCACAACCTCTAGCAGCTTGGGCTTTAATGGGTGGAACTTGGTAAAGTCATGATTGGCCAAGTTTTCTTGCATTTTTTTGATATCGGGGAAGTCTCCCGGCGAGATCTGCTGTTCCCTTTGAATCCTGTCATATATCTGACCTAAGTTCTTAATCAGATCCTTTTTCTTGCCATCTTTGCCGAACATAGAGGGCATCTCTTTCCTTAGTTCGCTGACAATGTAAGCATGAACTTTAGCGAGTCGTGCTCGTTTGATTAAGTCATTGAGTTTGCGTAGAGCTGCATTGCGTGGTAATGATTGCATGTCTTTGAATAAATCTTGCTCCTCATCTTCGAACAGCCTTCGGTTTACGTCGTATCGCAGAGGCTGATCCCAGAAGGAACCAATATAAACGCGAGCAACTTCAGGTGTTTGCAGCACTTTTCCTAGCGACCACATGAGCGCTCCATAGACTCGCATGAGTTGCTGATGGTCGATCATATCAGCCTTGTTTAGCACAATGCGGATTTTGTCATCGTGTCCCCTGAGCGCTTCGATACTACGCCGGAACTCATCGGAAATGTCTAGCTTGTGTGCATCAAACAGCAAAATAATGCGGTCTACACGCTCCGCAAACCACTCCAGAACTCCAGTGAAGTCATAACCACGGTCAACGCGCTGCTTTTCCCCGGACAATATGCCGGGCGTATCTACAATAGAAATCCCGCGCAACACAGGCGACGCAACTGTCGAGCACTGGAATCGATTAAGGAAAGCGTTCCCGAATTTACTCAGCGGCCGGAACTGCTTTTTGGGGTCTACAACGAGCGCGTTTCCGGGGATAACGCCCTCCTTTTCGTCGAACATGACTGCGATGAAGCGGTCTGTGGTGGGCTCGGGACCAATACGGATGCCGGGGAAGTCACGTTCGAGCAGGTACTTGATAAAGGTAGTTTTACCGGTGGAGTACTGCCCGACTAGAAGGATCATCGGCTTCGCATCGAAGTCGGGATCCTCTAGTTGCGGCGAGTGGAAGTCATGGAACTGGTAGTGTTGCTCCAGAGGGAGAAGTTTCGTTTTGTAGATCCTTTTGAGACCTTCCACGACATTTTCTATGCTTTCGGTCTTTTCGCCTTCCTTCTTCAGCCAACTGAACATGGTGTCGGTTTTTAGGGCTCTAATTGGTTAGTAGTAATCGAAGACACAGCACAAATTCACACTGCACACACTTTTCTGATCAATTTTTTTGAAATTTCGGTGAGACCACCGCGATCATGATCCTCCCCCACAAAATTGAAAAAATGAATGAAATGAAAATTGTCAAGTCAAATGACGTGTGACGTAGTGTTTCCACTTTCAATTTTCGTTTACCCAAGTTTCGTCATTAATTATCCCTAAAATTCCTTGATTCCTGAATCACCCAACCGTCTGATGCAGTCCTAAAAATAAGAACAACATGTACCATTTCACGTATTAAAAAATACCAACAAAACATTTATATTACAGAATCAGAAGCCGACGCATTCATTTTATAGCTACCATTTCGCATGGCAATACTGGGTTCAAAAATGGAGAAATTATTATTGTTTGCAGCATTCCCACATTTTAACGCATTTTTTTTTTGTTTCATTTTTAAGTATATTTCTTTTGTCATTATAATATTTCTCAAAAGACCAACAAATAGAGTACATTTTCACTATGCGTGTGTTTAAACAAAAAATGAAAAACAAACATACTCTAGCTATAATACGTCTACCGCTCATATGACTTAGGTCTTGTCGTCATTAACAACAGTACCAACTCGTAATAACACAATTAATGTGTTATATTAAAATCTTTTTTATTCCTCCAAGGGCTATACATTACCAGCGCGCTTAGCCCGTAACTCTGAAAGCGATACTGATAGTGCGCGAGCGGGACCGCGCATAGTGCGACTAAGTTGGTACGAGCGGGTTGGTATGCTCTTGCAATCAGAATCACGAAATTTTCAAAGTTAGAGGATAAGCCCACCGGTCAAGTGATTCTTTTTATCAATGAATTATTTGTAAAATCAGTAGTTTCAAAAGGATGAAACGGCAATTAATTTTTTGCCAATCGTTGGTTGACAAATGAAAAGCAAAACAATTTTAAGTGAAACCAGGGTGAAACGATAGATCGCCGCATAGATAAACCATTTATCTGTGGGTCACCGTCAGATGTACTGTCAAAAATAAATGACATAACCAGGGCTGCCAAAACTTTCGTTATTGTAACAAAATATGTTACTTTGCTCCCTCGTCTTTACTCATCCGTTACCGTTACTTACTCAACAGAAAGAGCAAGCAATATAAACGCTACAGCTTGCATCGCAATCATATAAAAAAATAAGCATTAATTTTGTGAAGAAACTACTTAAATAGAAAGATATAATTTTTGTTCACATTCGCGTCGCAAGACGGCTTTTTCACACAGTGCTAACAATGTTTGACCGAGCGAAGCGAAGGTCTCAGTGTTTACTGGGACAAATCGGCATTTGTATGTATGTTTGTATGTTTGCGTGTATATTTGTCCGATGATAACTTGCGAACCGTTGATCCGATCTTCATAAAATTTTGTAGGCAAGTAGTTCATTACAATAAAAATTTTAAGTTCGAATATGAGCTGAATCGGTCCAGGGGTTGTGAATAGAGGGATCGCGAGGTCTCAGTTCGCCGCGAACTACTAGTTATACAAAGTCCAACTTAAAGTAACCGTAACTTTCCAAACTAGTTCTGGCAGCATTGTAATTTGGCAAAATTTGGTACTAACGTGTGCGAGCGAAGCAAGATGTGTGTGAGCTTTTGTAATTTCGCTAAATGATTAACACTAACTTCGTTGTTAAAAATGACTATTTTCCACGACGAAATAGAAATCGAGGACTTTGAATACGATGAAGACGAGGACATGTATTTCTACCCGTGCCCGTGTGGAGACCGATTCCAAATTAGCAAGGTTAGAATTCTGGTGAAATTCCCCTAGAACCTACAACTATTTAAATATATACGTATTTACATGTAGTCCTTTTAACTTTCAGGAAGAATTGATAGCTGGAGAGGAAGTGGCAACATGTCCAAGTTGTTCCTTAGTTGTGAAAGTTGTCTATGACTTGGTAAATAATATTAAATTCAGTATGATAGCATTCATTCCAATTATTACATACTAAAATTGCTATGTAAGGTATCTATGTTCCTTGCTATGGGTGTACCTTATCGTAACTGGCCAATATTGCTCACAATGTGAGTTTTATTAACTTTTATATGAATTACTATATATCTGTAATCTAATTACAGGAAAAATTCAAATCTGAAGTTGAAGAAATAATCAAAGAAGATGGAGAGAAAGAAACCGTGAAGGCATAATACTACCGTGATGTAGACATATTCTATGAATGTATCTCACTCTGTCCTAGGGTCGGAGAGATCTTAAAAGAGAGAACCTCCAAGGAAGTCGTTCTAAGATGATAATGCTGTGATTTTATTCGTATAATTTTTTTCAATACATGTACATTTATTTTTATTATTCTTTTTTTGTCATTGGTGGCTAACAAACAGACAGGCTGGCTTACAGTAAGCTGTCCCTAATCCTATTCTGTGAAGCTATCACTGTTACCCTTAATTATATACCTTGAGATTGCTTCATATTGTACCTGGGACCCTATTCGGAGAAATGACATTTTATCTCGGTCACTGTCTCTCTAATTTAGAATTTAATGGGAGTGAGAGTGACCGAGATAAAATGTCATTTCTCCGAATAGGGGCCCTGGTCACAAGACAGCTATACTTCCTGAAATCTTGCCACATTAAAAATATTTCCCCATGTGGAGCAAAACTTATCACAAATCTACTATTATTAGGTATTTCACCTAATCTGTCATTAATGGATAGATGCAACAAGCTTAAGCTTTCAAGACTAAAAAACAGAGTCGATTTAAAGTACTCTATGTTATATGCATTTAAAGTACTCGGAAATACAGCAACTAGATGCTGCATTAAGTTCTTCAATGCATGAGAAATAAAACTATGCCAAAATTGCAAGTGATCTATATTACACTCCATAAAAAACATGATAAACACATTGTTAACTTATACTTAGCGTATCCATATTTCTCTAAATAATATACAAATACATAAGTCAGATTCTATAAATGTTTGACTAGCTAGTAAAAAGATCATCATAAATGCACACCATATTGTCATCTTCATAAAACAATATGAAAAGGCAAAAGAGGCTATCTGTATTCATATTCCGCAGTGCCTGAAGACGAGGGTTCAACAAATGTGTTGCCAGTGATGACATATGGAACTGAAACGTGGTCCTCGACTACTGGAGTTTTGGAGAAGAGTCTCAGAGCGGGCAATGGAGAGACTATGCTCGGAGTTTCTTTGCGCGATAAAATCCGAAACGAGGATATTCGCCAAAGAACCAAAGTCCGATATAGCTGTCAGAGTTTGCAAGCTTTAGTGGCAATGGGCAGGCCGCATCACTCGAAGAACCGATAACCGATGGGGAAGAAAGATTCTTGAGTTGCGACTACGAATCGGAAGACGAAGCGTAGGCAGGCCTCCGACTAGGTGGACTGATGACATTCTGAAAGACGCGGGCAACCGGTGGATGCAAGTGGCACGTTGTCGGTCGGTGTGGCGCTCTAAGGGGGAGGCCTATGTTCAGCAGTGGACGTCTTAGGGCTGATGTATTCATATCAAGACTGCTCAACCAATTTTAATTTTAACCAATTTTTTTGAATCCATGACAGACTGTGCCAGACAGTGAATAACACTAGCTTACAGTTAACAAATGACCCTAAACAGTCGATTTTTTTAATTAAATGAAGTAAATAGACAAACCGAAATGTCACTTTTTAAAATAATGCTGTCTTCAACTATCAAATCATAGTGACCGGTTCATCTTCAGGTTTTATAGTGGCTATACATCGCCTGACCTGACATCGTGTGAAAGGGACAGCTAGACTTGAATTTCACGGGAGCAAGGAAACAAACTATTAAGGTCATAGCTTCTTCCTTTCGCTCCCCCAGAAACTTATACATAGCAACCTCTTTCACACGATGTCAGGTCAGGCCTTGTATAGACACTATCGTTCAAAATAATGGAACTAAAAATTATAATGAGCATTAAATAAATTAATAGTTATAAATTGCAAATGAATTGTTTGATTTATGAATAAGCATTCAGTGCCATCAATTATAATTTAAAATATATTGTTTGTAATCAGGTAATATAAATTTCAGTGTTTTGCAATCTTTCATAGGCCCCTCACTAGGTCATAAAATTATATAAAGGCCTCGCTACATGGCCTGACCTGACATTGTTTGAAAGAGATGGCTATATATAAGTTTCTGGGGGAGCGAAAGGGAGAAGCTATAACCTTAATAGTTTGTTTCTTTTGCTCCGGTGAAATTCAAATATGGATGCAGGCCGGCAAGTCGATACTGTGTTCCTGGATTTTAGGCGGGCGTTCGATGTAGTGGACAATGATATACTCTTGGTGAAACTGTCACATTTGGGTGTCTCGCCTAAATTCTTGAATTTTTTTGCGCATTATTTAAGGGACCGCCGTCAATATGTTCAGCTCAAAATGTACAAATCTGATGAGTTTTATACAAGATCGGGAGTAAGTCAGGGTAGTACCTTTGGGCCTACCTTTTTCACAGCCATGATAAATGACCTTCCGACGGTGCTCAGCACAGCTGAGTGTTTGATGTTCGCGGACGATTTGAAAGTCTATCAGCCAGTCAGTCAACTCTCTGACTGTATGCAACTTCAGATTGACATTCATTCGCTGGAGGAATGGTCCCGGTCTAACAGGCTTTCATTTAACATCTCAAAATGTAAAGTCCTCGCTTTCTCAAGGTCGCAAATGCCAGTATGCCCACAGTACACCTTGGAGGGCGTAGCGTTGGAGAGGGTCAATTCTGTCAGAGACCTAGGAATTATTCTTGACGGGCAGCTAAATTTCCGCGAGCATATTCTTTCTGTCTGCAAAGAGGCTAATAAAACATTGGGATTTATCATGAGAACAGCTTCGCAATTTCAGGACGTTAGAGTTGCTATCATGTTATTTAACGCTTTTGTTCGCAGTAGGCTGGAGTTTGACGCAATAGTCTGGGATCCACGTGAGACTAAGTACACTCTAATCATAGAAAGGATTCAGCGCAAATTTGCTAGGTACGTTTATAAACGTATGTACGGATATTACCCGTACCTTTTTCCTTCTCTGTTTGTGTCAGGTATGGTTGGAGTGGATACATTGGAGTTACGACGAAAATTATTGTTAGTTATACACTATTGCCAGATCCTTCGCAACAGGGTTAACAATCCGACAGTGCTAGGTGCTCTGGCGTTATTTGTCCCCGATAACTATGTTCGTGTCGGGAGCCGTCGACGGCATCGGCTGTTCTCGTGTGCTGTCTCGCGAACCTGCCACGCTAGCAACGCACCTACAACTAGAGCCTTGGCCGTGCTCAATCATTTTGCGCACAAGTTCCAGCATATCGACATATTTAGTGATAGCATCACTATTATTATTAGAGAATTTAAGTTGTTTTGTACTCATTGTAATTATTGTTTAAGATAGTAAGCGTTTTGGTATACTGTTAGCTTACTATTTGTTTTTTTGGAAATAAATAAATAAATAAATAAATAAATAAATAAATCTGGCTGTCCCTTTTACACGATGTCAGGTCAGGCCATGTAGCGAGGCCTTTAGTTAGCATGAAATTCCGACTTTAAGGAAGACATGAACTGATATGAGTGAATGAACTAAATATTTTTACCACATCGCTATTTTTATTTTATGAAATAGTGGCAGCACTCGCAATGCCATTAAACTCAGTTTCATTAAAATTCTTTATTCCTTTCTTTTCTTTTCTGATAAAAGCTAACAGTTAATCCCAGCACATCTAGTGGTATCCAGCTATTGAGCTGTTCGGGTAAGCTACTGGAGCTTCGGTTGGGCAACATTGGTTTAATTAAACCATTAGTCGTGATGTCACTGATGTCAGTTCTGTTATGCCATTTTCTAAACAGTGTTTGACAGTTCTAAAATTGTTGCCATCCTTGTCTAACATAAAATATTGAAAAGAGATGCAGAAAATTTTAGTCCTGACAGACTAGAGAACGGTAGAACAGAATCGATGTCAATTACTTATCCAATAGTGTTTGTGATTGCCAACTTCACACTTTACAAACAAGAAACAACAACATAGAAATACAGAAACATGTTTAAACACATGGAACATGTTTAGAAACATAAAAATTATACAAATTTCTCTATGCTCAAAAAAATAATTGAAAATAGCAAAAAGAATTTGATTCTCTAAGAACAGTTCATGCTAATGTTGCTCCATCTACCTTATTCTCGACTCAAAAGAAAGTTTTCGATTCGAGATCTACACTCTGTCTGCGTCGTCTACAATCAGGATGACAGAGACAGAAAATGTAGATTTTGGATCAAATCCTATCCGAATGGCTAAACTTAGCTAAGCATACAAACTTAGAATCATTCCTTTTTTTTTTTTAAATACATATACATATTACGTAATATTGCGTCAGTAATGATACCAAAGTATCTACCATCATGACACATAATTTGAACACAGAAGCTGTTATGCATTATTAATGGAAGGATACTTTTGAGCTAAAAATTAGCTAAATATTTATTTTATTTTATTAAAGCGAAGCGAAGCAACAAAATAATTATAATACTGGAATGAAACGTATAAAAAATATTTTTTATAAATAGTCTTCGAAACTTATTTTTCTAAATTAAATAGGTATATTTCACTAAAAATATGATTATAATTTTTGGTCAAAGCAGATAATTTTTACATTATTAAAAAAAATAAGCTAGGGTCGTATATCACACTTAACTGTGTTAAAACTTTGTTACGATCGCCATATATCACACTTAACTGTGTAAACTTTTGTAACGATCGCGGGCGAAAAAATAATGTCAAGGTCCTCTTCAGACTATGCTACGGTGTTTGGTAGCTTTTTATATTACCTTCAAGAAAGTCTTATCGGTTTTGTTGCGGTTTCTTTGCCATTGTATATATTTTACTCAAAAAACCTATTGAATTTTAATAAAAAATTATCAGACTTCGTCACATGTATTACGGCTCAAAATACTCTTGAGCTGATATCATGGCTTGCTTTATATATTTCATTATCTTCGAACAGAGACTACATATATTGCAAAATGTAAAATTTGAGTCTGTTCCGGACACAATTATTGTATATTAATATGAGAGGTTGGTTCTTATATAACTTACAGAAAGAAAAAAAAAACTTGTTATTAATTACTTCCGGGTCAAACGCTAAATTATCTGTGCAAACCTCAGCTTTCATAGTAAAATTATAACATAATCTGAGAGGAAAAATAATGTCACATGACGACATTACTTTTTGGCTAAACGCCTCTTTACATTGGCATGATCTGATTTTTCCAAAAAAATAAAAACCATCCACATATACATTGAAGTAAATAAAAAATAAAACAGATCAGGCCGATGTGTACAGGAACAAAGTATATCACTACATCCGCCAGTCTCGCATTCACACACAAAACTAGTTAAAGTTGAATTATTTACAGTTTTAGACAGTGCCTAAATATACAATGGTGTCTATTTTGAAGGACCATTATCTAATTAACCCCCACGGCAACAAAACTAGTCGGCGGACTTGTATCTTTGACTCGCTCTCACAAGTCACGGGAAATATTCTTCTATCCCCTTCACTCTATTAGTTTTTATACGCGAGCGCTAAAAGCCCTCGGTGGTGATTATAACTGTACTAATTTGACAGCTACAATCTATCGGCATCTCTTTTTCTTTGACTATGCGAGAAAAGGAAGGCAATATTTTGTTTGCTGTCTTTAGAAAATGGTGCATCAAATCGACAAAATTATCCAACTAGCGGTGGAGAAAACGATGGCTATCCGTGTACGAAAGAGGAAAAACATTATAACAGGATCTATATCTACGTTTTTAGCCGATCGCATCGCGCGAAATGTCACAAATGTTCTCGATTTTACATTTTAATAACCGTCAGTATTGGCGATTACACAAAAAAAAAAAACAGGACATAATTGAGATCAGTATTCTGTCTTCAGTCCAATATTCCTACCCATAGTCATCTATAAAGGGTTGGTTGGGGTTATGGGTTGGTTAAGTGAGGGTGACTGTTGTCATGATTATTTCGTAAGGAAGTCACGAGACGAACAAAAAAAAAATTAGGCTTTTACCAAATTTTGTCATATGTAGATTACCTTTACAAATAATTTTGTCGGGTGTCTTATTCCCTCTGGGCGCGCGTATAACCGTTGGTAACAATTAATTAAAAAATAAATAATTTTGTTTTAATAAAACGGGAATACTCACGTTAAATTGAGTCGGTTATTCCGACTATAGTTTCGATCACATTCTGTGACCTTTATCAAGGAATGCTAAGCGAGACACGCGCGCGACCCCGTCTTGCCTCGCACTAACCGACTCAATTTAACGTGAGTATTCCAGTTTTATTAAAAGAAAATAAATCAAAACCGCGTCAGTTTTCATAGTAAAGTAATGTGTTGTTAGTAATCGTGTGACAGTCTTAATGCGGCCATGCAGTCCCTGGCCTCGGCTATCATTGCGGGGTGGTATCGAGGCGGGGCACGGAGGGCGCGGGCGCGGGCGCGGGGGCGGGCGCAGGCGGCGGCTCGGGGCCGAGGGGCAGGGGGCGGGGCGCGGGCGGCGGCGCGCGCGCCGGCTGGATGTTGAAGTGTCTCACGGCCGCCTCCAGCGCCACGTTGTTACCGCTGAAGTACGCCGAAACCGCGTTGTGGAACAGCAGCAATTGCTTGTTCATTACTTTTATCTGGAATGCAAAATTATATTTAACTCACATACTGTAGTCGTACTACTAAACAATGGAAATATAAAATATTTAAATATATCAAGAGGAAAAGCTAAAACACCAGTTAAGCAAACAAAATAACGTCATCGTTTAAAAAAAATAAAATAAAAAAAAACTGGGACATTTTTGCACACACGGTCATCTGACCCCAAACTAAGCAAAGCTTGTAATATGGCTGCCAGAGACTGATATACGTACATAGATATTTTAAATACATACTTATATAGATATTAACACCCAGACATAGAACAAACACAAATATTCATCACATGAATGTTTGTCATAGATGGGAGTCGAACCCATGCCCCCAAACACAGAAGGTAGGTTCATTACCAACTGAGCCACTGGGGCAGTAAAAAGGAATGGAATAAAAATAGCTTGTCGACTATTTTTATTCCTATAAATGTTAATAAATCCTAACTAATATTATAATTCAGAGAAATATAGTCATATCAGTCAGATCAGGACCGATAAAGCTTCGAGGTATAAAAATAGATACGAATAAAAGACGAATTGAATAAAAAACTTCGTCTTAACGTCAACGTCAACTTTACTGTCAGTCCATACAAAACGTCAAAAATACACAAAAATAGTTCAACGCCAACTAGCGAACTACAGGAAGTAGCTTTGTCTCTCTGTTTGGATGTTTATCGCGTTATCACGCCTAAACGGCTGAACGGATCTTGATTAAATTTGATAAGGAGTTACTGTATATCACAAAGACGAACATAAATTACTTTTTTTTATGTCCACGCGAACGAAATCGTTGGTCTTCGCGTTGATTTCTAGAAAGGGGCTTGTCCTTTTATATGTATAGATTAAACGAATCATAGATCTTAAATTAAGATATTATACATAAAAAATAAATTAAATTATTTTAAACTAGCTGTTACCGCGACTTCGGTCGCGTGGACCAATAAAAAAAAAGTAGCTTATGCCCGTCTCTTATCCTTAAGCTATATCTATATGTGGATACTGATATGCAATAACAAATCAAAAAAAAAAAAAAATTTTTTATGATACAGAACGCTTCTTTGTCAGCCAAAGAAGCGTTCTGTATCAATAACAAAAAAAAAAAATTTGTGGGTTGACATGTTATTGCTTATCAGTATCCATGTATAATTATATGATATGAATACTGGTATGATAATCAAAATTCTGAATTAGTTAATTTAATATTTAATAGTATTTGTATTGTATAAGTACTTTGTTTTGACATGATTTAAAACATAAGTATGAGAAGCCACTGGCACCTGACACACAGTCCTAGACTAGTTCGGGAGCCTATCGATCAACGCTCATTGTAAAAACGGAATTAATGTCAAAATAAATAATCTTTGTTTTTTGTTTTGTATGCAAAAATGCAGGTCGATGCGTACAGCCATTTAGCCGTGATAACGCGACAAACACCCAGACAGAGAGACAGAGTTACATTCGAATTTGTAATACTAGTAGTTCGCGGCGAACTGAGACCTCGCGACCCCTATATCTTCACAACCCCTCGACCAATTCAGCTCATATTCGAACTTAAAAATTGTATTGAAATAAACTACTTGCCTACAAAATTTCATGAATATAGGATCAACGGTTCGCAAGTTATCATCGGACAAATATACACACAAAAATACATACAAAAGGCGATTTGTCCCAGTAAACTCTGAGAGCTTCGCTTCGCTCGGTCAATTAATTAGGATGATTCCTATTCATGAAAAAGATTAAACAGAAATGAAACTAAATGAACAGAAAAGTACGGACCCGATTCTGATGCAACAGCTGCAGCTTGACGGCCGAGTCGTCCCGCAGCCGCTCGTAGGCCTGCCACAGGCGCTGCGTGTCGGCCGCTAGGGCTCCGCCCGCGCCGCCGCCCCCGCTCGCTTCCAGCTCGCTGCGGTACGCGTCGTATTCCACTCTGGGAACGTTTTACATAAACATTCAATTTGAAATTAAACTAAAAAAAAAAAACAAGCGCACTTGGAAAAGTTAGCGAGCACTTAGCGATAAGCCAGCTAGCTTTTTGTGAACAAATCCAGGGAATAAGCTACCTCCATACCAAATTGAATTCAAATCTGTTCAGCTGTTACAGAGTTAACCGGGAACACATTTACATACTTACACACAAACTTACGCATTTATAATATTAGTGTGATTATATTAAAGCAAATGGCAATTATTATTTAAGCAGATGAGAGCACAACATAATACGCATTTTAGATAAATTCTAACACGATAGGTCATTTTACGGAAACAAGAGGAAACTGAGGAATTTTATTGTTAAAAACAATAAAATGACCTGTACTCAGCATTGGGTGGAAAATAGTTGGTCACCTGGCAGCCTCGTACTGTCGTATAGTCAGCAGCGTGTCCTCAATAGTTTTATTCGTCAACGTGTGCAAGGAGGAGTTAAAGAAATGCAGCGCAGCCAGCAAGGTCTCCCCGTTCCTGGCCAGCGAGCGCTGCGTGTCCGCGTTGTACAGGAACTGGTCGCGCAGCTCCGGCGACTTCTGCGCCAGTTCCGCGAAGGCCTCGCCCAGCGCCCGCTGCGTGCCGTGCGCGGCGCCGAGCTGCGCGGCCAGGGCTCCGCTCAGACGGAGCACCCCGTTGTATTTGCGCTGGGTCTCGCGCAACGACTCGATTTGCGCTTCCAACTCTGTACAAGAAGACAACCGTGCAGTCATCTTGCAACAAAATCATTGTATCGTCCCACAATGCCCACTTCCCACTAGGACTACTTTTTTAAGTAGTTCGCGGCGAACTGAGACCTCGCGACCCTTTATCTTCACAACCCCTCGACCGATTCAGGTCATATTCGAACTTAAAAATTGTATTGAAATGAACTACTTGCCTACAAAATTTCATGAAGATCGGATCAGCAGTTTGCAAGTTATCATCGGACAAATATACACACAAACATACATACAAATGCCGATTTGTCCCAGTAAACACTGAGACCTTCGCTTCGCTCGGTCAATTGTGTAAATACGAAGTGCCTCCGCTGTCGAAGCCGGCAACTCGATCAGATGGCAGGCCTGGTGGAATGAGCGGGCGAAGTGCTAAAAAGTAATTCCCGAGTAGTACAACGGTAGATTAAGGTGCAAACTCTGAGACCTTCGCTTCGGTCGGTCAATGAAATCTTTTTAACATCCATTAGTCTATAAAGATTTTTTAGTTTCGCTCCCTTACAGTTTTACACGTGCGTCATCATCAGCCAGAAGATTGATAAAATTCCGACCGAGGCCTACCGAGCTTGCGAATTTGTTGGGAGATTATAGAACGAACGAACATTGGGTAAAACGAGTAAGGGTGACATTTTAGCCAATAATTAGCTTATTTTTTTTAATATCGATTCCTAATTTTTTTTTTAAAATGTATTGCTTCTTTATTACAACAACGCATATTTTTTGAACCTGTTACAAATGTATTGTATTGGTAAACCTGGGGGCCCCTGTGCAAGATTTTATGATTCTAGAGACACATTGCTTTAAGCGGTACGTTGTCTGTCAGCCAATATTAGAGTTTTATGCGTTTTCTTTGGTCTGGATACACATTACACACATCCTAACTAATATTATAATTCAGAGGAATATAGCCGCAGTCGTATTAGGACCAATAAAGCTTCGAGGTATGAAAATGTATACGTTCGTATCGAGGAAAAAACTTCGCTTGCGTGATTCAGAAATCCCTACATTACAACTGTCAGTCTATACAAAACGTCAAAAAATGCAAGGAGTTATATACCACAAAGACACGTACATTGGATACTTTTTTTATGTCCACGGTGACGAAGTCGCGAGTAACAGCTAGTCATAAATAAAGGCTGGTTAACCTCTTACCAGTGTCGACAGTCCGGGAGCTTTTGCCGAGCTTCTCATAGAGTATCTGCTTGGTGCACTTGTATGTAGAGACGCCCCAACTCTTGATGGACTCGAGTTTGGAGGAGCCAGCTCGGAGTAAAGTGCTCGTGCCCGCGCCCGTGCCGTTTGCTGTCTCTGCTGCGGTTAAAGGGGTATTTTAGGCTACTGCAAGCAAGGTTACTCTTGAGTAAAAAAAAAGGACTTTAAAGTTGTATATAAAATCTATACAGGGTTATAATAAAAGGGTATGCTCAGCCGAAAAGTGCTCATAGTGCTCATTGTGAACAACTTTTACTATGGGACCAAACCTGAAATCGAGAAAAAACAACAGCTGTTCCATAGAAAAATGTCAATAACACTAGAGAAAATGTATGGGACAGCTGATTATTTTTTCTCGATTTCAGGGTTGGTCCCATAGTAAAACTTGTTCAAAATCATGAGAACTATGAGCCCCTTTCGGCTTAGCATACTATTTCCTTACAACCCTGTATATAAATAACAATGAACCCCTATTTTTCCTGGTCATGCCTTAACTTCAGAAAGGCTGGACCAATTTTGACGATTTCTTTTTTGAGGTGTTCGTAATTGTGAGGACAAGGTTTGTATGAAGAGTTTAGCGAGGCCGAAGGCCGAGCTCCGCGTGCATCACTTAGTAAATATATAAATAATAGATCAATGCCACTCAGAATTTAAAATTTCAACAGTTCAAAAACTCTACGCTCTGTGCATTGCACTTGTCATTTTGAGATATTACATGTTTATCTCTTTATGCGAGTAATTTAATTTTGCTGTAACCATTGCTCATCAATTCGGAACATAAATATTTTTTTACTGCTTGGCGTTTGAATAACCACCAAAAGTGTGGTACTTCTCCACAGTTTTTATAGAGTTATATATATAAAGTTTAGTTTTTATAGACCACTACTAAAACTTGATAAAAACTATTCTTCACAACAATATTATAAATGCGAAAGTTTGTGCGTAAGTGTTTGTTCCCATTCAACTCTGTAACGGCTGGACGGATTTGGATGAAATTTTGTATGGAGGTAGCTTATTCCTTGGATTAACAAATAGGCTACTTTTTATCCCGAAATTTAACCGTTCCTGTAGGATAGTGGGTGAAACCGCGGGGCGCAGCTAGTATGTGATAAATTATGTGGTTTTTTTTTAAATACCACTCTTATACAGCGAATGTTGGAAACACCTGTTGTTACTGGAACTGTATCAGATTTAAAAAGTGTTACCCCATAGTTAATAATTAATATGTATACTGTTGGTTAATAATTAACGTGTATTAATGTGTATTTGAAGAAACTCAAATAAATAAACCACAGGGTACTTACTATCAGTCATAAAATATGGCAAGGGACGCACGGTATTCTTACCCGACCGCCCAAGAAGGAGGATAATGTTTTTGTATGTATAAGTAAGTATGTTTGTGTGTTCTTATATTACCTCCTATAACCTTAACGGCTTGACCGATTTTTACAAGTGAGGTGTCTTTGGATTCCTCTTTAATTCTGTAGTGACATAGACTACATTTTGCAGTCATATTTTTATTTTTTACATAATATTTGTTTATGGGATGCTTATATCCCATAAAACTAAAAATTTTGTGAGTAAAACCACAAGAAGCGGCTAGTAAATAAAATGTAACATATTGAATGGCTCTGTAACACTTGTGCCTTAACATTTAATTATGCTCCATTGAAATCTAGAGCACTTTGATTGAGAGCAATTAGCAGTTACATTGGTGTCGATTCTCTTGTACATCCAATTTAATAGGTTTAAAAGTGTTGCCATCCAGAACTTCTAGTTTTTAGCTAAGTTAACAAATGTGACAGTATTATATATTTTTAGCTGTTAGATACTCATCGATGGAGTGATATCATTTATTTACAAAAAATTGTATCAGCAATTTAAAAAAAAAAATACTATTATATTTGTATATTTATTTATATTTGTTATATACTTTTAAGCCCATTACGAAGGGACTGGTTGAGTGAAGTGTGAGATGTGAAGCTGGTAATTCATGAATCTCTCTCTGTCTGGGTGTTAGTCGCATTATTACAGCTAAAGTTCCGGAAAAACCAGTTTGGTATTGGTAACCTAACCTAACCAGTGAGAGTGTGCTCTGTTATTTTATGGAAATTAGTGTTACAATAAATACCTTTTGACAACTAAAACTAGTCAAAATTTGGCATTCGATAAAGTGCATAATGTAGTATATCAGTATAACTGACCATATGTAGGTGTGAAGGGCATGGAGCGCGAGGTGGGGAACTTGGGCTCGGTGCCTGATGTGATGGAGTCGCTCGACTCGCGCAGCGGTGGTGTGTCCTTCAGCATCTCGTGGATACTGCGTTCCGACTGCCTGCAGACAGCATGAACAAAATTATGAGGTACTGCATGAGCCAAACTATTTTGGCTACCCTTTTCATTGCTACCTTCAATGTCGTAGGCACTTTAGTCACAGTTTCTATGCTTTGACAAACATTGCTGCATATATAACTACACTTGCTACAAGAACAAGTATTATTAACTTTACACTTTACTTGCCATAAACGGAAAATATTTCTAAGCTATAGGGCGCAAACATACATACATGGTATGCATAGAACAAACATACACGTACAATCATTACACTCCGTCTTAGGCAGTCGGGTAAAAATATTGATATGTTTGGAAATATATTTTAGTGAGATCTGGCTAAATATTTACTAAAAAGCCATTGCATTGTTCTCTTTGTCCAATCTCTCTCAAGTATGATGACCGCTCACCAATAAATAAATAAAGTGTGCTCTGCATTATTGTAAGGAGCTTTTGGGAAGAGCCGGTTTGAGTTATGTTGCCATGGGAAAAATTGTATTACACTTTTAGTGAGACATCAGGGCATTTTCCTCTAACTCCCACATTGAATTGCAGTGTGAAGGTCGCTTTACAAATCAAACCGGTAGCCTAACAAAACTGGTCAATACTAAAACAAGACGTAACAGATACAGTTAATACACAGACATCTGTCATAAGAAACCTCTACAATTCTGGTTACAAAGTTGATTTTAGACATGTTACTAAAGCTGACAAAACCGAATAAGCATGTCGGCGAGTTAAATGAGTATAAGAAACAAAATATCGGGATATATTAACGTGATTCACCAAAGAAATTTAATATGACTTACCATTTGGACATTTTTTCCCCAGCACGATCTTGTCACACAGTGGAAGAAGAACTAGATAATAGTTATACGTAAAAATGGCTAATGGATTAGACAAATAACAAACATTTTTACACTTTACTTTGTAATTCCCTTTTAAATTTCGATCGACGAAATTCGACATCGACGCTCTACCTGCCGGGTGCGGGTGCCAATCTGCCAGTGCTGCCACATAACATTTTGAAGATGGGCTAAATTCAAAGCAAAAACAAGAAAAATAATCAGAAAGAAGGCCTAGAATTGCTATCTGGTTATGATAAAAGGGCTACAAAAACAAGATAATAAATAAGAGGAGCGGTCCTGGTCGCGTGTTGGTACGCCAGATCCCAGAATACTCACAATAATATTTTCTAAAACAAAACCATAAGCTAATTAGACTTGCTTTATAGTTATTGTTCTGAGAGATAGACCTAGTTTAAAAATAGTGTTGCTAATACCGCATGTCAAAAATAGTTACGTTCATCTTTTCTAAAACAAAAGTTACCTACTAAAACAAATTCAATAACCATTTTATTATTATGCTATCTATTCTATTCCTGTTGTTATGAATAATTTTATCAAGAGCTTAAAAGGGCTACCTATATTGCCCCTTTCGGACTAAGGTAATGAAAAACGTATTCAACCACAGTAAAAAATGCCAGATCTAGCCCAAGGATGGCTATGGTGGCAGCACTGTGACCTGAATCCTAATTAAATGTCACTGTGAAGTTAGTGTCATCAAAACAACAGAATGTCAAAAAAACTCATTCGGATACACATGAACCTTTGAGGATAGAACTTGCCTATGGTTAAGGCGTGCCTTCAAGCCATATACATAGAACACTTAAAGACCCTCAAGACGATCAAGCAGTTTGAATCAAATGTTGCATTGTCTCATCTCTCTCATGTCCAAACAACAATGCAATATACTTTTAACATCTTATCATAACTACAACAATGGTACCAACCCTGAAATCGAGAAAAAATAATCAGCTGTTACCAAAAACTATATATAGCTGTAAAATACTAAAATATAATAACTACTTATAAAACTACAAATTAGCCATACATTTTGTTGAGTGTCATTGACATTTTTCTATGGAACAGCAGATTTTTTTTTCTCGATTTCAGTTTGGTCCCATTGTTGTAGTTATGATAAGATGTTAAAGCAAGTGGACTGTATCTAATATGTTTGATCGTGGCAAGGTAAATGGAAAGGGACTCACAGTCCTGCAGGTCTGATGAATGGTGATGCTCACGCGCTTCCTGGGGCCCACAATTCTCCTTCTCCACAATTTTGTGAGGTGGTGGAATGTTTATCTCCACCGACAGTAAGCTTTTATGTCGAATTTTCACGTTTAATGATGATAAATGATTTTAGTTGGCGGAGTGAACGCTAACTTGTTTCATAATAATGGCGAAACTGCTTGAAAGAATGAATGGGAAAAAAAGACAGGGAATGAGTGAATGAGACGCAACACATTTGCGCGTGCTCAGGATGAAGGAGAGGGCGGTAGATTTGAAACAGTTTTGTAACTTTGACACCCATAGCAAAAGTTTGTTTATAATGATGAGTAATACGAGTCCTTTTCGGCTTAGCATACCCTTACCTTATAACCCTGTATTAAGCTATAACCTATTTATTTATTAATGGATGCGCAGCATAAAGCTAAAATAAAGTGTCTATTGAAGATATTTAATAGAGAGATATGCAATGGAGAGAGCTATGCTCGGAGTTTCTTTGCGCGATAAGATCCGAAACGAGGATATTCGCCGAAGAACTAAAGTCACCGATATAGCTCTCAGAGTTTGCAAGCTGAAGTGGCAATGGGCAGGCCACATCACTCGAAGAACCGATAACCGATGGGGAAGAAAGGTTCTTGAGTGGCGACCACGAACCGGAACACGAAGCGTAGGCAGGCCTCCCACTAGGTGGACCGACGACATTGTGAAAGTCGCGGGCAACCGGTGGATGCAAGTGGCACATTGTTGGTCGGCATGGCGCTCTAAGGGGGAGGCCTATGTTCAGCAGTGGACGTCTTCTGGCTGATAATGTAATATTTATCCGTCATAGTAATTTTCTCTTTTAGTCACCCATCAAATTATATAAAATAGGCTATCAGCCGTTTATTTTTGATATAATTTATTTACATCGCCCCCTATCACTAAGCAAGCTTTGTAATTACTATTTTGCAAGGTTTGGTATTTGAAATAATTTGAGTACTTTTTACAAATAGTTTGATGTTTCAGTAATTTGGATGTTGAAATTGCTGAAGGGTTGATGTAACATTACTAAAAAAGATATGTTTTACTTATAATTTTTACTTTAATTGACAAAACATTAAATTCTACATTACAAAAATAAAAACTATTTCTATTTTTATGACACAATTTTATTATAGAAAATATAATGACGGTTATTACCTAAAATCATGTAAGTATATGTATATGTATAATTATGATGATAAGGTACTATTGTTTGGTATAAAATCTTGTTGACGTGGATTTTGTAAAGCTTTTCCATAATCACAAAACATAAAAGGTACTCGGGTTGTGGTGTTCTTTTATTCAACGTTACTTTTGTTGACGATCTGACAGCTTTGATTGTCGATTACGTGTGCTTAAGTATTGTAGAATAGAAAAGATTAAAAGTTTAAAGTGAGATAGCAATGGAACTCACAATGGAACTCAAACAACTCGAACGCAAAACTACGTTTCAGAGAATCGAATAAAGAATATAAGAGTCATCATATTTACGAAGTAATAAAAACCTGCGGTAGTATAATATATGCCGACTTCTACCCTTTAAATTACAATTTTTAATTTAAAAGTACTAAGAAATATATAAAAAAAACTTATTGTTATACGTTTCACACTGAACACGAAACATTTTTTTTTTTCATATGAAAAAAATATATTAGCTTTTTACTATGCACCATTTTTTTTAACTGTCAGTCAGATCCAGCGTAAAATTATAGCTCCGAGCATGATGCCCCTTAGGGTGTCTACACATGGCCTGAGCTGACATCGTGTGAAAGGGACAGCTAGATTTGAATTTCACGGGAGCAAAAGAAACAAACTATTAAGGTTATAGCTTCTCCCTTTCGCTCCCCCAGAAACGTATATATAGCCATCTCTTTCAAACGATGTCAGGTCAGGCCATGTAGCGAGGCCTTTAGTACGATTCGCCGTTATTCACGGCAGAGGTCCTATAGAATAACTTAATTCATGAAAAACATGTACATGTTTTTGTTTTATTGCTGTTTTTCATCAATGTCTTTCTAAGTTTATTCTCAAGTTATTTATATTATCTAAATAATAAAAATAATAATATATATATATATATATATTATAATAATAATAATATATATATATTTTATAATCTAAAACTTTAGTTGTTTGAACAATTTAGTGTCTAAATAAATATGTGAGTATTCAAATATTTTTTTTAAAATAGTACTTAACTAGGTACGTAAGCATACTTTATTTCTTTCTTTATCCTATCAGGTAACATAGCTAACGTATACTTAAGTACATTGGATAGGCAAACACCTATTAAGTATTTAAAATAAAGATTATTTTAACTTTGTACAATATTATTTACTAAATACTTAATAATAAACATTAAATAAACATAATGTACTCATTATTACAAAAGACTGCGACTAGAGTAGTGTTTAATTTTATTTTCCCGGTCTGCCCCCTTTATATCATATGAATGTCCCTTATTATGATTGTGGTCATGTGCTCCTGTAAAGGCAAAGGTGTCACGTCATTGGCTCGGACAATTTATGTTTGACCGTTTCGGGGATCCTTTAGTTGATCACAATACTGTTGTATCCGAACAAATAAAAATTGTCTTTGGTCTTTGTCACTAGAAATGCGCGCCAAATATAAAAAAAACAATGCCAAAACACAAGCCCCTCTTTCTAGTAATTTCCCCCCCTTCCTCTCACAACTATTAATATTACTCTTTGAAATAAGCTTTACTTTGCTTTAATTCATGTGCAACATTTATATTTAGTGATTTGTGCTGTTTAATCGTCAATTTTGAGTAGGGCTCCGGTGGGTAGGTTCAGCGGTAGAGCACGCAGCGGCCGCATCTCAGCGCCCGAGCTGTCGCTCACCAAGACAGTGTCCTGCGGGCAGCACGACGTCTTTATCGACATGGACTCCGTTGAAGTTTTGTGCCCCTGGAACAATCCATTGGAAATATTAATAATATAGATATCTAACTATACCTACTTAGGTAAGTAGGTACGTCTCCTTCAATTTTGACTAATTCCCCAAGACTTCCTTTGTAATATTCACAACTCCAAGGATACTTTCCCAAAAAATAAATCACACGAAAACAGGAAACTCGCACTATCGCACTAAGCTAGGTATCTAATTATGCATTTTGGTGAAAAAAATATTTACGCTTTTTCGCTTGCTTCCAACTTGCAACACTGTCATGCTGGGAGCTTCAAAAGTTGGTGAGTTTTGTCTTCGACTAATGTAAAATAGATGGATGGACACATCTTCCTTAAAAATAACAAGTCATAATAATCGAACTAAGACTTCAATACGTAATTAAATCTATGTACGTTTGTCACAAAAAAGAGATAGCGAATACAATATCTACGAGAGAAATAGGGACACCTATGTTTATCAGCTCTCGAACAGTTTGACATTCGAACGTACGTCTAGCATTTTCACAGACTGAGAGCGACGGCCGACAAGATAAGTGCCGGCGCTCACTTGAAGATCTTCAAATTTCTCTTAATTGTGCCGGTCCATTAATTTTACTTTGGTCGAAGAGTATAGTAATTTATCTAATAGTAAAATGTTGGTCTCAAGAACTATGATATTTACTTCAGGACCCCTATTCTCAAAAGCTGAGATTCAATCTCATCTCGAAAAAAATGTCGAACTTCGTGATTTCTTATTCTCAACGCTATCTTTCGAGATATTCAAGATGGCTAGCGTTCGAGATACATCGATTGGTCGGAGGCAATCGAGACGAGAGAAGATCGAGATTGGAATCTCGAAATGGACATCAATTTTTCATATCTCTGAATATAGGGCAGTTCCGTGGGTTGCACACTTTTTTCACTCAGTGAACTCAGATCTTAATCTCTTGGTTACTCCAGCAGCTCAAGAAGTTATTGGTTAGAGAATTTTAGTAGAACGCACCCGCTTGAAGCAGCTGACTAGCGAGTGGCAGAGCGCGCGATGCCGCGAGCGGCGGCGCATCAGAACGTAGAGCACCGGGTCCAGTACGTAATTTAGAAGCATCAGCCCATCAGACAGGTTGCCGAGAGGGTTCAGGCGCTTCCAGTAGTCTGGGCCTAGACCCAGGAACAGTGCTGATGTCACCTGTGTGAAACCAGAAAAGATTACGTCAGTTATCTTGTTAGATTTCTATTAAAAAACACATTACACACTGGCAAAAACAGCATTGGATTAGATCAAACAAATATAGGAAGGAGTCAGAAGGAAACTAGTCCCTGCATCAGCCATAAACATCCCACTGCTGGAACATCGGCCTGCCCTCGAAGGGTGACTAGGCCATATCCATAACGCATCCCGGTGCGAGTTGGCAGATTCACATACGCCTTCTAATTTCTTCTCCGGAGGTATGCAGGTTTCCTCACGATATTTTTCTTCACCGAAAAGCCAGTGGTATATCCGTACGTAAGTTCTAAAGAACTCATTAGCCCGGATTCAAACCCATGAAACCACAAATATGAGGCGAGCGTGCTCCCACCGACCCACCACGACTTGGAACTAATTCCATTGAGCAAAACAGCAAAGAAGAAATTGTGAGGTCCTTTTATAGGACTAAAAGAGGTGCGTCCCACAAAGTGTGACTTAACGGTAATGTTATGCTATCAGGGCCCCTATTCGGAGAAATGACATTTTATCTCGGTCACTCTCACTCCCATTAAATTCTAAATTAGAGAGACAGTGACCGAGACAATCTCGAGCGCACAGGAATAGGGTCCCTGTTCACACAAGCCAAGCAAGCAGATTTTAATGAATAATTTAAAGTTAAAGAAAAAAGTTGCTATTCTTAGTAAACCTTAACTAAGTTAAGTTAGTTGCTAGTACATATAATAATACTACCTTGGGTAAAGAGAAGAGATTTATATTGAAAGAACAGTGGAAAAAATATGTGTGCTTTATCAAAACGTCAACACGAAAAAGATTACGATACCCCTTACTACGATACCCTAGTACACGTACTTATAATACTTACTGCAGCTACTAGACTTCAAAGAAACCGTAGGTAACACCTAACAACTGACGTGATTCAGAAACTACATTTCCAGAACGTTGGAAAAGACTAACCATGGGAAATGTTTAATGCAACTAAAGTTGCATTGCAATTGCACACCTAAACTTAGAGCCTTCGTTGTTTAACTATAGTGTCTAAATAATGCTGCCGGAAATTCTCTGACATGGCTTACGACATACAGATAACACTTGACGAACCGAATGATGTTATACAAATTAAACTGTAGATATCTTTTGATAATAAAACGAAATCTCAGGAAAAATCGAAGCTAGAAATTAGCAAAACAACCAAAGAACGAAATAGAAAATGTGTCAAAAAGACAAAACCGGTAAAAATAGACTACTTACTACAAATTTGAAATAGAAAACCTGGAACTTAATCCCGCTGTAGTCTAATGCACGCTGCAGCTGTACTGAATCACAGCGTGACCTACATCAAAATATCATTGCCTACATCACTGTTTGCCAATAGATTAGCTGTATGAGCGACGGTACCTAGCTCATAACGAGCTTTTGTGTCGCCAATAGATTATTCACTTCATCCGTTTTTGATATGCT
This sequence comes from Apocheima hispidaria, assembly GCA_947579745.1. Taxonomy (NCBI): domain Eukaryota; kingdom Metazoa; phylum Arthropoda; class Insecta; order Lepidoptera; family Geometridae; genus Apocheima; species Apocheima hispidaria. The sequence continues at coordinate 4,274,628 of OX388165.1, read as the reverse complement.
GAAGATAAACATTGGCATACAATCGCAAACCGAGCGCCCAATCGAGTTGATTGAATCATTGTTATCGCGATTCGCAGGCCATTAATAAGACAATGAAGTATTCCGCGATTGCTTCCGACACCTTTCGCATGCGAAATGATGTGACGGCTTCAAGCAGTGCCATTAATATGTTCTTGGGCGGTAAAGATCGTCAAAAAGTTCATTGGAGTTCAAATTGTTCACGCGTCAGTACCTACTAAAACAATGAGAGGAATGTTTCAGCACTACTCTGTTGTAATGTTATTTTTATTTCCGAAATCGGCAAAATATATTAATAATTACCGATACAGTTTTGTACATCATTTTGTATATCATCATCATCATCATCAACCGGAAGGCGTTACGCTACTGACGTTACGGTGTCAAACAACGCTCTCTAGAAAACCACACCATCTGGTAAATAAGTGACAGGTCACTATTTAGTGTCGAAGGAAGTCACTGAAACGTTGGCTATAAAAACCTCTGAAGAAGGAAACATATGGAAGTGACATAAGTAGGAAAGCCTGCCTAACTCCGCAACAAAACATCTACATTTCTAAAATTTGACAATTAATGCCAAAAAGGGTTTGATACAGGGTTTGTGTTAATTCCATAGGTTGCCTTCTTCAGAGGTTTTTATAGCCAACGTTTCAGTGACTTCCTTCGACACTAAATAGTGACCTGTCAGTTATGTAGCCTCGAATGGAGGAAAGCAGAGTTTAAGAGCCAGCTAGGCGACGTTTTTCCATACAAACGTATTCCCATGCTTTGCGTAGGGGCCACTCTGAAAGACAATCTGCCATTTGCATCCAACGCTTGTCGCGACTTTCATAATTATATATTTTTTAATTTTGTGTTTACATTTGTCCAAAGCTTACAGTAGGTATACCTTTCCTAGAGTCTAAAGGCATTTGTACTTTAACCAAAGGGACGTGTATGTCTATCTGTGCGTTATTCAACACTGATGGTGATGATGATAGTACCTATGGGTTTCTGCTAAGCAATTCACTAGTTCAACGGTTGAACGAGTTAGGTGTACTATTGGGAACTACCCCTTTTATTTAGATTAGCATTATCTAATTATTTTTCAGCCGGATAAAATGACTGTCTTTAGCAGAGATGGAATCCGAAGTATAATTATACTATTTGTACCATTATTTCATGATGTGCAGTGTCGTAATTCCACTAAACTACGCAAAAAATACCATAATTTTATTTTCAGGTATGACTCTAAAATATAAGGAATTTTCTAAATGTAATGTTGTTACCAAAATTGTACGTACCAATGCAATATTATCCAATTTCAAAGAAAAACGAAACGTAGTATAATTTATGCACTTTTAGTATATTTTTCATTTCCATGCACAAAAATTTTCTGAGGTTCTGATTCCAGCCCTGGTTTTTAGTCTCCTCTACTATTACACAAATCAAAGTCCAGTTTCATACATAATTGACATGATTTATTTTTTCTTTCGGTCTCAGCATTTGTGATGAAGTAACGCTTTACAAGCAAGACGATGCCAATGAACTCCCTGTCCTAATAGACCGATGCCCACCTCGGGTCGGGATCGGGACCCTACGAACTGCAATTTAGTAATTTATCATTTTAATGCACCGCGGCTCGGAATGGAAAGTTTCCTGCATTTTCTTGACCAATTTCTTGTATTTTTTTGTCAAGTTCTATACAGGGTTATAAGGAAAAGTTATGCTAAGCCGAAAAGGGCACATAGTACTCATCATTATGAACAACTTTTACCATGGGTCAACCTTGAAATCGAGAGAAAAAATCAGAGAAAAAAATGTTATAAACAATCGACAAAGTGTATCGAACAGTTGAATTTTTTTCTCGATTTCAGGTTTGGTCCCGTAGTAAATATGAGCTCCTTTCGGCTAAGCATACCCTTTCCTTATAACCCTGTATATACATAATTATTTCTATTTCAAGCTCAAAGGGTACGGGTAGATACGTCCTAAAACTACGACCAGGAACACCGGAGGACGGGCAACGGTGAGCGTTATGCGATCCCTAAGCCGCCAGCCCAGCGAGAAAAAGAATAGAGGGAAACCGCGGGACGCAGCTACTTTAAAAATATATTGAAACGTTTCGGAAGAGCCTACTATTCATTAAAAGAGTTTTTTCGTGTACAACACTTTATAAGATGCATTATGTAGTAACGAGTATTATTCCATGTTTATATGTATCCGCCATGACCTGTGAGTAATAATCTTTCACCAATAAAATACTCTGTCCTACTGCTCAACTAGTAGAGCAGTGTGTAGATCAGATAAGGTATTACGCACTGCTCAACTATTCATAGATGAGCAATTACTAGTTGAGCCGTTGGTATTACCCACTGCTCAACTTGTAGTTGAGCAATGAGGCGTTTTCCAAAAAAAAAAAAGTAGTTCTAAAATACTTACTAGATGGCGTAACAGACCTACCGTTTTACCTGTCATTGTCATTTCTGTCGAAATATTTTATGTTTATTTTTTAAATCGTAAATTTTGGCTCCACACGTTGTGTATTTAGCCAGTGTCAACTATTTTAATATTTCAAATGAAGTCAAATACATAGTTACGTTACTTGAAATTGTCTAAATAAACATGTCGAGCCAAAAAACACGAGAAAAAAAAAGGCACACGTACATTTTTTTGTCTTTCATGTCTTGACAGTGACAGAAAAACGCAAGGTACATCGAACGCCATCTATTGGGTACTTTTATAACCAGGATTTCTTTTTTTTTGGAAAACGCCTCATTTAGTTGCACAGTAGGGAAGAAACGGTAAAATCATGTTTAAAATGTTGCCAGTAAAGATACCTGAGCTTTTATAGGAGGAGACAAAACTGCATACAATATGCATAATGAAGAATATTTCTATGATAATTATCACCTGCTAATTAATACAGAAATATCATATTATCTAAGTACTATGGTAGGTATTAAAAAGGTGTTGTGTTTTATTGTTTTCACATTTTAAAGGCGGATGTTTTTAAACCGATACGTATAAAGGTTCAATATAAATAGCTAATGATGTCGATTCCATCCATAGTTCTTGATTCAATCAGAACTCTGCTTGAATACTGATGTGGTATTGTTGTTTTAGTTTAGGTACTTACTTGTTTTGTTACTTATATACTTACCTATTTGTTCCGCGAAATCTAACAATTTTCCTGTTGGAAAAGTCATGCGGAGTACATCAAGCTTCATATTCTACTAGCTGTGCTTCGTGGTTTAACTGGATCTTCCGGGAAAGTCTATTACTAACTGCGTCCCGCGACCCTACAGGAACCGGGATGAAGGTAGCCTATGCAATGATATTTGATCCTATGTATATTCCAGACAATTCCAATTCCTACACCACACTTGTACAAACTTTTATATGTTGATTATTAGTACTTAAATAGATATATAAATTACTAGCTGCGCACCGCGGTTTCACCCGCGATTCTACTGGAAACAATATTCTTCCGGGATATCCTAGCCTAATCCAGGGTGTAAGCCACCTCCATACCAAATTTCATTCAAATCCGTTCAGCCCTCAGCCGTAACAGAGTTGAACGGGAACAAACACACTTATAGACTTATACACAAACTTTCGCATTTATAATGTTAGTGTGATTAGTAAGCCATCTAGGCCCGTCTCTTATTTCAGGCAACGTGCCCAAAACGTTAGCCGCGTTGTCCAGCTGGATGCTGGATAGCGTGGCTTATTATATAGTTTCTGACCGAAATACAGGCCAGCATTTTAGAAGCCTCTTCTAGTAAGTGTTAGCTTAATTTATTTAGATTTTTATAACTTTTAGGTTTGGTTCAATTTATTAGATTTTGAAATTATTAGTAACTAGCTGCGCCCCGCGGTTTCACCCACTATTCTACAGAATTCGAATATATTTCCGGGTTAAAAAGTATCCTATTTTAATCCAGGTTGTAAGCTACCTATACATAATCGTAGCCGTCTCCTGCGGGCTTATCCCGTAACTCTGAAAGCGATAGTGATAGTCCGCGAGCGGGACCGCGCATAGTGCGACTAAGTTGGTACGAGCGGGATGGCAAACTCTCGCAATCAGATTCACGAATGTTTCAAAGTTAGAGGATAAGCCCGCTCTTCTTGCATAACAAAAAGATTTTGTCGCGGTGCGCATGCTAGCCCTCCTTATGACGTGTCACTACCTCATAGCTCACTATGATAGCGTAGCTTAGACGTGATCGCGAAAAGTGACAAACAGATACACAAAAAGATACTTTCAAGCTACAGAATATAAGAATTAGCTGTGTCGTTTCCATGAGTCTTCATCGATGGATTTATTTATTTAAGTATATATTGCCACATAATGCGTAATGGCAACATTTTTCAGAATGTACTAAATTACACATAATACCTTAGACGAAGCATCAAGATCCTTGCATAATACCCTGTTGTAGGGTGTTGCAAACAGTATTGTTGCCTACATACTAAAAAAGTAAAACAAAAAAGCTTGCAACAAAATTTGAAGAAAAGCGCCCGTTCGTCAAGCAGCAGGTCAAGGTAAGGTCAAGCAGGTATGGTTTGATTCATGCTCTAGCCATCCCAACCTCGCGATGGATACGCCAAGGTCGCAGAGTTCGAGGCACTTTGCATATAGCGTACCTACATAAATCAAGTGCTATTGTTGAATATAAATAAATTGTTAAATTTTAATCGAAAGCATGCCATCGATGCGATCTATCGGGCGCGCGATAAGAATGCAAATTATCCACCGGCGTCAATATTACCACCTACAGCAGGCAGGAAAAACGGTTTAGTTTCTTCTTGTAATTATAATTGCTGCAGTATAATTCTAGACAATGAGAAAAGTCCTTTGCGTACGTATTTCCATTATCAGGTGCTAAATAACCTCAGTAGGTTAGCAAAACTTTTTTTTTTTTTTTTTTCTTCTCTTTCCTCCTAAGAGGATTATGGCGTCGCACGTCTTATGCATTTGCCAGTGTCAAGTATACTCATATTTTTTCAAGTTTTGGTGAATTTTGTCAAATAAGTCACAGTCAAAGGCGAGCAAAGCAAGTCACGGTCAAGCCAAGTCATGCCCCAGTAAAGTGGTGAAAACTTTACTAGAGCCTTCTATGGAGTTTTGGAAACAACACGAAAATTCACGTTTCACGACATTATACCATTCACCAACACTCGTGCATGTTCACGAACACTTAACGGGTAAAAATTCACTGTTTTACACAGTGAATTCACAGTCGAAATAACACAAGTTTTGGAAAATAATAAAATGACGCGACATGATTTCTTCACATTCCCGCCAAAACTCCCTTAGCAAAACTTCTTGTGATCTCATATTACGTTCTTTGTGTTCATCACACTAATATTATAAATGCGAAAGTTTGTTTGTAAGTATGTAAGTGTGTTTGTTCCCGTTCAACTCTGTAAAGATTGAACGGATTTGGATGAAATTTAGTATGGAGGTAGCTTATACCCTGGAAGAACACATACTTAGGCTACTTTTTATCCTGACAAATTTAACCGTTCCAATAGAATAGCGGGTGAAACCGCGGGGCGCAGCTAGTAACATATAAATCATATTTTTAGATGCTGATAACTCAACTGAAAAATGTCGGAACGAAAAAAGTTGGAGGTTCCTAAGAAAAAAACCTTTTCGTCTTGTTAGAGGTTAACACGTTCATTGAACATCGTTCATGAACCTAACATCGTATACGGGCTCCGCACGGCTTTCTCGGTTTTCTTTCCCCGCGTAAAGTAAAATGAGATTGATATACCTAAACACAAAAACTATGACACCTATGTCCGCACAGCACTAGTTGAACTTTCCTTGAAATACCTTAATCGCGTTTTACCCAACGAAATTGATGATTTAATTTACTGCAGCAGACAATTTTCACTATCAAGAGAAAGATCGTTTGCAATGCAACTAGTTCTATATCTGATGATAGCTAGTAGTTTGCACGAAGTTGAGTTACTGCGTCTAACGAATATAAAAACAGTTTCTACAAACAAATGGTTCGATTTAATAGCTGCTGTCAGGACTAGCCCATTCTCATGTCAATATTGCGAATTGTTTTTACAGATAGACCACCGATTGGGGTTTGCCCAGCGGAATGCTAAGTAGGTCTCTACCACACATGGAGTTCCCGCTCCCGCGATATTTTTGGCTGAATTTGTGACACTTAATTAACATTTAATTTGTACTCTACGGTTCTTGTCTAAAACAAATTGATGGCCTTCGTGAGGCCATATTTCAAACGTAGGTACGTGAATAAGCTGAAACTATTTATTAACCAAAGAGTTATTTTATTGCATTGGCAATTGGGCACCCACTCTGCTATATGGCACACACACAATTTTCTCCTTATTAATGCCTTTGGGCACATAATTGTATCTTCCTTAAAATATTCTTAACATACTTAGAATGCATTTCGTTGGCAATAATTCCTTACACATTTGACAAAAAACGGACTATTCCTGCTTGGAAAAAGTTTGCGATTCACACGGTCAAAGATTATTGGAGTATATAGTGTCAAAAAATATCTTTATAAAGTCTCACCATTTGCGGCAGCCAGCAGATCATGAACAGAACGGAGAGCGTCGCCATCAGCCGACTGAAGGCGACCTCCTCCGCCGTGGCTGCGTTGTGATGCATCCCAGCCAGGTTAGCCCCAGAGTTGAGGCTTCTCGCGCGCTGTCGGCAGGAGGACTTGGAGACGCGGCGCACGACGGGCGCTCCGCCGCCAGCGCGCGGGGCCGTGATGGCGTACAGTGCTCGGATTACTGCCAGGTTGCAGTATACCAGCACTAGACATAGCAGTGTACCTGAGGAAATAATAAGATATATCAATTGTATTTGTCGGGGATCCCGTGGATGCGATTTTCTCGAGATGGAGAATCAATGGCACAAGGGACAACATGATATAAAGCTTTTTCTGATACAGGCCGATAATATTGATAGATCGATAGTATTGTAGAGTCTATATATTAATTAAATAATCTCAATCATTGCTTACGATGTAGATCCACCTCCAAAACCGGTAGAAAAAGCAAGAATACGCTTCAGCTGAACGTACTGAAGAGGTAAAAGATGCTTAAATAAGATAATAAAGAAAATAAATAAATTATGCAGCTCACATATGCGAAACTACAATTTATTGAACTCAGGTAGGACAGGCAACACATAGTAACAGTTACAGTATGAAACTTCCACTGAAACACATAATTTCTTCTCTCTAGTTTCATGGAATTAGGTATACTAAGTACTTTTCGATGACTGTATCTAAACAGAGGTAAAAGCTTCATGTTAGCCCTGATAGACCTACTTACTTATAATTTTTGATGACTGTATCTAAACACAGGTAAATGCTTCGTGTTAGCCCTGATAGACCTACTTACTTATAATTTTTGATGACTGTATCTAAACACAGGTAAATGCTTCGTGTTAGCCCTGATAGACTACTATTGAGGCACGCAAAAGTAACGTCCTAGGCATTAATATACGAAAGTAAGTACCTACTGTAATGCATGAAGGTCAGTTGACCGGTCTTGATTATGTCAGCACTGCATCGGCACTCCAATCTCCACTAGAGCAATGACCGCTGGTACACTGATAGCCAAAAGTTGCTATCTAAACATATGCAGACTAAACCTTACCCATAAATGCCCTTACGTCCCCCATATACAGTTTTTCTTTACCTGTACAAAAAGTTTTACTAGCTCTTCGAGTTCTCTGTGCTATTTCAATCAGGTTTTCGTGTTCAAGCAACATTATACGGTGTACCTATGTGATGTGTAAAGAACACAAAACATAATGCGTCACACTCAACTCCCCACTTCACATTCACCTCATAAGGCAGATGCATTACCATAAGTTGCCCAGTTATAGCAATCAAATTGTTTTTTTTATTAAAAAAAAAAAAAAACTCAAACGTTTCCAGTTACATCGACGTCGATTTTCATAGCGTTTTGCTACATAGGCGTTCTTTAATTTATTGTCCTTATCTGAGAAGTAGAGTATGGCATGGTATGTCGATAAAAGCAGCGAGGTTTCAATTTGCAATCAAAAGTGCGAAGGGTGTCGCTGGCATTGCACTGAACGTGGTAAATTTGTTACCACAATAATTTATTGAAGGCATCACTAGAATGGCAGAGACTTGCCATTACTACATGCATCATCATCATCATCAGCCCATCACAGTCCACTGCAGGACATAGGCCTCTCCCAAGTCACGCCAATTAGCCCGATCTTCGGCTTTTAACTTCCATGCACCCACTGCCAGCTGTCCTACGTATATAGTCACTCCATCGCATTTCAGGGCGTCCTACGCTACGTTTGCCGATTCGCGGTCTCCACTCTAGAACACATCTACCCCAACGGTTATCGGTTCTACGACAGATATGGCCGGCCCACTGTCACTACATGCAATTACTACATGCAATTGAAATAAATTAACTTTTGGGGATAATTTAGAACCCCTCATAATTAGTAATAACGCTTCAAACTCACATTTCTCCACCAGGATTCCCTGTGTTGGTGATGCTGTGCCACACGACACACACGGAAAGCACAGGGCCAACTAGCATCCGGATCAAAAGCAAATATTCAAATGTATCATTCATCTGCAACTGCCTGGCCGAGAATCGAACTCTTGCTCATAAGGGAGATATGCTACCAATTAAGCCAGAAGGGTCATCTATATCTAAGGGAACAAAACAAATACCTACCTACCAGGCGTGCTGGCTTTCATGGCCGTACTCAGCTTTCGGCCTAGCTTTTGTTCCTACTCACCGAAGGCGACGTAAAACGCGGCGTATATAAAGTCGGTGGTAGTAACAGCGTTCCGGTAGCGCACGCAGCCGAGCTCTGGGTCATGGTACCGGCCCAGGCCCAGCACAGGCGCGCATGTTAGTGCTGCTGCCCAGAACCAAGATACCAGCAGCGCTGTGCGGATTACGTAGTAAGTCACTTGCTGGAACAACAAACATATGTTTTAACTCTTAGACCGAACGGATGTGTGCAACGGAGCAGGGGGTCAGCGACGCAGCAGCGCGGCTTAAACGCAGCCAGGGCCAGTACAGTGACTGCTTATTGCGATCATTGTTATGTTCACCCATCGACACTTCGCAACCGCGAGTCGTATCACCGCGGGATCATGCTTGAACCTAGCAATAACCACAATAAGGACATACTTCACAGTATGGACTCAGGTCCTGTATGATCAAAATGAGCGCAGGCGCACGGCAATTTAAGACGACTAGGAAGTGCCTCCATAAAATTGCTTTGTGACAGACACAGTGCAAAAAAAGCTTACTGAAACCACTTCAAACTAGACACGACACTGATTACAAAATGATTATTGAAGCAAGATGACCGTCATCAAATATTTTTTATTCGAAAAGTTATCTCGTTTCGAGCACACAGTAGCAACGAACTGAGCCGCGTGTCAGCTGCGAATTATTGGCGACTTCCGCAACTACTTGATGGCGTGTGTACTAGCTTGAGCATCTTTAAATACTTGTTTATTACATACACGTTTATATGTACCGTACTTGTCAAAATATTGGACTGAGTGGTATTACCATGTGCGCGCTAATGCTGCTGCTTCCTCTGTAAAGAAGCATAAAGGAATTCCGCGCAGAATGTTGTTCAACGGGAAAGAAAAATAACTTAATTTACTAAGTAAACACTTAATTTTCTCTAATTTACCAGTTTATAACTAGCGTAGGTAGTTAATAACTAGCGTTCTGTATTTTTTTAGCGAATGTAATCTTTGCCACTTTTTGTATCACACCACTCTGGAGACCTAAATACGAATTCTTTGATTTGTAGGTATAAGTAAGCCAAATTGGAATTGGGACTCTTACAATATATGGGAAGATAAGGGCTCTTTTGCAGAGTCCGCCTGGAGAAGTACCACTCCTTTGCCAGCTATTCAGCCGCCAAGCAGTAGTTTGCGAACATTACTGTGTTCCGGATTGAAGGGCAATGTTTCCAGCGTAATTACTGAGCGTAAAGAGATTTAAAATCTTATATCTCCGGTAACCCAGCTATATAACACCGAAGGACGGGAAGCAGCATCCTCTTAGCAAACGGTGAACGTTCTGTGATCCCCAAGCCGCCTGCCAAGCGTGCCCCCCAAACCACATAAAGACAGTTTTGAACTGCAATAGTTAAAAATTCTGGGTTGCATTGAACTGTTATAAGGCAGGCGTAAAGCTTACCATCAGACAAGCGACTTGCTCGACTCGTCACTTAGTTCCATAAAAAAGTTACGAATGAGCTTTACAAGGATTTCTACGATAGTATGTAAGTAGGTACTTATTTTACGTATGACAGTGCTGAATCCCCCAAAATTGCCTAGTGCGAATTTTTCCAAATGCGTCTGTAGTTAAAAGTCCAGTTATAAAATGTAAATTCATAATTGGCTGTTAGTTAAGTTTGTAAGTTTTGTCTGTTTTTTTTCGAAGGGCTGTGGATTTTGTAAGTAAATAAATATATAATTCTATTTTAAGCCAAATACTACTCCCTATTAAAGCCCCGTGTTGACGAAAACATTTGAAATTCAGATGTCAGCTGATGTCACAATGATAAACACTTCATCGACCCATTCAATTGTTTCACAATCCTCAGCACAGCTACAGGAAAATCGTGAATCTTGCATAAAGTTAAAAATATAGGTCTTCTGTAAGTAATACGGTTATTAGTTCGGTTGACCGAAATATTGAGATTTTTATGTCTCAGTAGTAGGTACGGTCCCTCTAGGTGGACCGACGACATTGGGAAAGTCGCGAGCAACCGGTAGATGCAAGTGGTAGGTTGCGTTCGGGGTGGTGGTCTAAGGGGGAGGCCTATGTTCAGCAGTGGACGTCTTTCGGCTGATAATGATGATGCTTCGCAACCACTTTTCCACGCAGTTATACCAGTCCTGAGTTAAATAGCCGAACAATAACATTACGACAGATTGTAATGAAAATACTCTTTAAATTAGTAAGTCTGTGTGTTTCTTTCTTTAGCATGCATTCATAGCATGTTTATTTCTTTCATTATTATTTTATTTATTTTTATTTATTTTTTTCTCAATAGTTAAACATACATAGCATTTTTACTGATTCTGCCAAACTGCATAGCAGTTTGTAGGCAGAGTGTACCTCTCAATGTAAACATTGTCTTATGTAGCTACTATGTACGAGTAGGTGGATTAAGTGAATAACTAAGTAGATACCAATACTAGCATACCAATACCATATACCAATACCATCTTGGAGCATGAAGATGACCGATCAATGACCGACTGCATACTTACTCGATTTTTGTATTAATAACATACATTATTTATAGACAATTTATTGGGGAAACGGTATGCGGCATGAGTTGGATTATTGAATATGTTTTGATTTAGATTTCTTTCTTCGGTCACGGAATAAATAAATAACAGTACTTACTCAACTATAAATATAAAAATGTTCGAAAATGTATTAATAATGACGTACAAAAATATCCGTCGTATATGTCCGTCCTTTGTCAGAGCACCCCGTCAATTCAAACATTATTTAGATATTTACTTACAAAGAATGTGGTTTCTGGGGTGGTTTCCTGGGTTGGTCGCATACTAAAAGATGCTGCTACTGTAAACCACACTATATTATTATAAATGCGAAAGGCTGTGTGTAAGTATGTAAGTGTGTTTGCTCCCGTTCAACTCTGTAACAGTTGAACGGATTTGGATGGAATTTGTTACGGAGGTAGCTTATACCCTGAATTAACACATAGGCTAGGTCTATGGAAACATATTCGGTTTCTGTAGAATAGCGGGTGAAACCGCGGTTCGCTGCTAGTATTGTAGATAAATTGGTACTTTTTTATTGTACCTATATGATCATACCAACTAGTTTACTGGGGACACTAGGAAATTAAATTCCCAACGTCCGCACTCCCCACCCACAACGTGGGAATACGTTTGTATAGAAAAAAAAAAAAAACGTCGCCTAGCTTGCTCTTAAGAAGTGGGACGTGGAGTTTTTTTTTCTTTCTTATGTTACTCGGTGACGAGACGAGCAAGTCGCTCACCTGGGGCGCTAGTTTCGACTTTTCGCAAAACATAGCGTTGAATTTGCTTTCAAAATTCAACGCTATGTTTGCGTTTTTTCGTTAACAATTCGTGTTCGTTGTCGAATTTTTGCGTCGTAGCGATCGAATTCGGCCGCAAAGTGCTGTAGCGAAAAGTCGACACTAGCGCCCCTGATGTTAAGCGTCACGCTTGCCCATAACAGTTCAGTTGCCACCCAGAATTTTGAACTTCAACGGTTCAAAACTATGCGCGGCAATGCACTGCGCTCGTCACCAAGAGATGAAATTTAATTCCAACGTAAGTAAGAATTGAAACTTATTTTACCACTACTGAGGACGAGTGGTAAAATAAGTTAAGGCTCTTTTCAGCTTAGTTTCCTAACTAGTAGCCATCAGCCGCTTCGTGCGGCGAGCGATGGCAGCATCACCTAGGACCATTGCAGAATACAATTTGTAAATGGCCGTAAAAGACCGGAACAAGGCGGTAGTGGAGGACCTGAGGCTAAGACTCGAACTAAGTGTATTGCAATAGAATAAGATAGGTTATAAGTATTGTGTGTATACTCAGAGCATTCACGCTCGCATAAATGAATGAAACGCATGCTTCTGCTTGCGGCGGCGTCGTGTGTCGGGTCGCCCTCTTCCCTCAAATATGGTTGAGGAGAGCGATGGCTGGCACATGCGTCAACTCGTGAACGGGTGCTGCTTGCGGGAGCTGGACTACTCGGTGTATACACGCAACATAGTAATAAGTACAGTAGATTTTCCTCTTGTTATGTTGTTAGTCTTATATTATCAGTAATAGTTAACAAAAAATGTAAAAGTTGACAAAGGGCATGGACCTCGGAGTCCGTGGAGTTATTATTAAAAAAAAAAAAAAAAACTCTGAGTAGTACCTTATAAATCATTAATATTAAGCTTATTGTTCGCCTCTAAATGGGACTTCGCGACCCCTTACTTCACTCCCAGACCGATTTTCCTTAACGAACTTAGAAATTGTATTTGTATGAACTACTTGTAGTATGAATGAATGAATGAACTTCATGATGAACTGATTAATCTGATTCTGAGGGCTCTGCTTCGCTCAGACAATTATTATTAAAGCTCTATAATAGGTAACGCCTGCCAATTGTCATTACAAGTATGTTCTTCAAGACAGCAAACCAGAAATGAATCAATGTAACCTCATCATAGTAACCTCATCATAGTGAACAGTGATTCAGAATATTGCATAATAACACGTTTGGCGTGCTTCCGGCGCGCAATTAGAACTCTTCGGCATTTCCTACTCATGCCGAGCACGTAGCGCCTGTGGCTAGGATAGGAACACCTTGTAAACAAGCTTTGGGCCCGTACCGTGACATGCTTATTGCGATGATTGTTAGGTTAAGCCTCCGACGCTGACCGCGATCGTATCGTCGCGCGATAAGGTCTACGGTCACGCAGCAGTAAATTTCCCGCTTTTTCGGGGTAAATACCCCACGCGTTGTTGATCAATGCACGCTACAAATATGTTAAGGAAGCCCCATTTCATTTTCCTGTTTTCAGATCTACCATTCTGGCGTGATCGAGATTACCTCGGTCACTGTCTCTTATTTAGATGACCTGACCGTAGAAGCTTCTCCACTTTACTGAAACATGTTTCGACCAGACATTGACTGAAATTGTTGATAAGCAATGACTGCAATTTGTTTTTAATATGAAAATCTAATAATATACAAACTTTACTTGAAAAACTGCAATACTTGACACTACACTGAATATGGACAGATTTTGGGATCCGAGCTTTTACCTGTCCAGTCTGTATTCACAAATAATACAGATATTACTTATGCAATTTTACAACAAAACAACAATTTACAAAAGCATAGCATGCAAGAATGTAGACTTCGCATATATATCGCTCTTTGCAAGTTTCTAAAAATAAACTGAACATTTTCACATGGCTATAAATTTTCCATATAAAAGTTCTATTTGACGTCGGTAGCTAGTAGGTGGTCTGAGTGCTAACAATATGCCATTCCGTTGTCTAGATAACTATCTTAGTTACCATTAACAGTTGCCTTTTCCATTTGGATATAATGTCTGCTAGTTATGGTATAAGAACCAGTTGTTCTTTCCGACGGTGAAAATAATGACCTAATATTGTTATTTTTAACAACCTACAGACCCTATAAGCCTTTTAACAACCTAGAGGTATTATGCCAGTAGCTTATATTATTCTTAGTAATATTATTCTTAGTCTTATTTCTTAGTAGTTCTATTTTATTCGACCAGGGATCTCCAAACTACGGCCCGCGGGCCAAATCCGGCCCGCCACTGCCATCAATCCGGCCCTCGACAGCTTAATACTAGTGTCATCAATCTGGCTCACGACAGCCAATGTTTTACTGTTGTTACTATTGCTGTGATACGTTGAATGGAAGATAATGAAAACACAGAATGATAATTGATGTTTGCTTAGGTGGGCAGAAAAATTAAAATTGTTATGGCCCTTGCAACATACCGAAAAAAATATTATGGCTTATGGCCCAAGGCTTCAAAGTTTGGAGACCCCTGTATTAGACTAATTTGTAAGCTTGTTTACATCGCTACTGCATCACAGATTAGTTAGTAGTTTTAACACATTATTTATTACGGATATGTTCAAAAGCTTTTAAGCGAAGGATTTATGCAAATTTATTTTTTAATTTTTTGTTTCGGAAATTAATATAATACTTTCAGGTTAATAATGGATACTTTTCGGAATTGTTTTCAGTTTAGGTTAGATTAGAATATTACTATACGAAAAATAATTTACCCGACTGAAGAATGTAGCTTAGGTAGCTCAGGAAGTAAAGAGGAATCCAAGGATACCTTCCTGGTCAAAATCGGTCAAGCCATTTAGGCTACAGAAGGTAAGTAATATAGAAGAACACACAAATATACACCCTTACGTACTGACATATCTTACATAAACCCCAAAAACACTACCCTTCCTTCTTGGGCAGTCGGGCAATAAGCGTTTTCGTATAAATTTCTGCAGGCCTTAAACTTTGGGGCTAATTCTTTACGAGAAGATACACTCTAAAATTGGTGAAGCATAACAAATGATTCGAATTCCAACCTTTGATCCGCGAGCAAGAAATTTGTTATTCTGGTCACCAATAGTGAATAAAACTTTGGATTATCAATCAGGCCATTTTACTCCGAATCTAGAAGAAACTCTTGTTTTATTCAAGCGAGCCAGGGACGGCCGATAAACGCGTGTAATCGTAAAATATCTGTCAAGTGTGAGTCGTGCCACGCACATGGTAAGGTTACGTAGCTATCGCATTTTACATAATTTAAAAACAGGCTTAAAAACTAGTGTAACAAATGGCGGCCTTATGACTGAAAGAAAAAAAATAAGAAAAAAGAAAAATTAAAGAAAATATAGATTAAATTAAATATAAAGAATGTTTGGGATGCATGCCCGGACAATCCTCAATTTAATAAGTAAGTAGCACAGTGACAGTTAAATGTTGTCAATCTAAAGTAATTTTAAAAGATTGCCTAGTACACAATTGTAGGATCTGTGGGAGGACTGATTGTATCAAATAGCAATCGTCCTCCCACAGATCCGTGTACCATTGTATATTGAAACATCTCTTTAACATTTTTTTTAAATCTTGCAGTGTACTAAAAATTAAAAAATACGTTAATAAATCAAAAAAGGAAAAAAAAAAAAGTACACAATCTTTAATTATAATATTAGACTTATTTATTTGAATTAAATGTACATTTAATTCATATGATGATGTATATCATAACGTATATTTCATTTTTACTAAAATAATCTAAACTTAAATGTACAAACTAAAACTATAAACTATACTAAACTAAATAAGTACTTAAATAAATTCAATCTAAAATATCTACAAATAAAAAACGGCATTTAGGTCGCTGTCTGCGGGTAAGGTGCCCAAAAAGCTGGCGACATTACCCCGTTGAATTGCCAAGCTCACCCTTTGACCGAGGTAAGCGCCAGCTCTTTGGTCACCTGTAATTTCGACTAGGCGCCTGGACAGCTCCTTAACTAAACAACGGGCGGCCGGACCCCAAGGTCCCATGGTCTCAACCCCAAACGGAAGGAATATGTATCCCTCGCTGAGCGATTCATATTTCCTCCGTTTGAGGTTTTCCGCCATTTCCGCCGCTGCACCAGCCGCCCTCGAAGTGCTTTGGAGGTGGGAGGGTGCCAGAGTATCTGCACAAGTTGCGTCCCATACTAGTGGTCTCCCACGACTCCAAGGAACTAACGTCATGCCGTCAGGTCTCTTACCATCGTCGCGTGAGATACCGTTCGGCTCTAAACAAGCCGGCACGCTGACGGTGGCAAGGGCCCGACGGATGACGTCGTTCAGAGCAGCGTGGCGCGAGAGACGTCCAGCACTGCGGCGGCAAGATAGGCCATGGTGACCCAGGCGATCAACTTCAGCCCCGCAACGACAATTGTGAAGTTCAGTTCTGGAGATGCCCAGGCGCAGACCTATAGCGACTGAAAAACTAGTATTGTCAAGTAATGTCCCTATATTGGGAGAAGGAATCGCCTGTAGCCAGTATCCCGATTCACGTTCACCAGTAGCTAGGAGACGAGCCCGGTCCGATAAATCTACACAATCTTGTAGCAAACTATGTTTCACCTTATTACAAAGGGGCTCGTCCCAAAGCCTTTGTGAACGTGGACTTGAAGGAAAGCTCTCACCCGGACAGGCTATTTTCCACGCATTTTGAGCTTCAACCATGCACGGCACCGGCACATTACCAATAGCGGTATTAACTATTTTGGAGTAGAGGCCACCAATGCTGTGAACAGATGACAAAAATGCTGGAAGGGAAATACTTGTAATTTTGCGGATGCCAATACCACCAAAGCGAATAGGTAGGGAAGCTTGACACCATGCTTTATCCGAAAGAGAACAATTTAAAATTTGGGATAGAATATTTTTCACAGTAACATCTAAATTTTCCAAAAGATCTTTGTGGTTCCAGAAAGGACAACACCGAAGAAAATAAGTCATTTTGGGAACAAAAAGACAAAACCTAATGATGTGGAATGCGACATGGGAATGGATTTTTAAAAGACGGTCGGATGATGCTTCAAAATCGTTTTTTTGTTCTACAATGTAGTCCGGAAAAGATTCGTCCAAAATTGGAGCACCTAGAAGGCGCAGAGATTGTTTTGTTAGAATTTTTATGTTTGGAGCCAAAACATTAAATTTTCTTATCATCTCATCTTTCTTGTGAAAAGGTACTTTATCAGAGATGAAAAGTTCACATTTTGAGAAGTTTAGCTGTAAACCAATTTCATTGAATTTAACAACTAAAGTTTCCAAATCTTGAAGTACGGTACACGCATCACCCCCAAGAGTACCATCATCCAAATACCACATGTTTAATTTGGAATTTAGTGATGAAATAATAGGATGAATGGCGAGACTGAAAATAGCCGGTCCAAGTGGATCACCCTGCTGACAACCAGTACAGGAATTAATTAAATGATTTCTGTAAAGTAATTTTGATTCTGAACCATAACATTGCCAAAGGTAACTGTAAGTTTCTGGTATCGAATTTTGAATTTCTTCCAAAAGAATAGTTCTGTTAACAGAGTTGAAAGCATTTTTAACATCCACCTTCAATACCACCTCACCTCCGTCATGTCTAATGAATGAACGTAAAGCATGCACAGCTGCCTCACATCCTCCTTTGCTTCCAAAACCCAACTGCAAAGGTTGGAACTTTTCAGTTAGTTTTGGGAGGATATGCTTGCAACACAATTTGGAAGCAATCCTTCTATAAGTGAAGCCTGCGGCAATAGGCCTAATACCACCGTCTTTTTTTTTTAGTGCACATAGGTTTGCGCCATATAATAAGGAAGCTGTATTTTCATTAATTTTACCAAGAAGCATCAAGTTTATTAGAGCAGTAATATCTTGCAGAAGGTTTCGGCCAGCGTCACCGGTGGCTCCAAAGACTAAGTCTTTTAGATGTTGAGGAGTGAGTCCATCGAGACCACCGGCCGAACCATTTTTAAAAGACAATAATGCTCCTTTGACGTCTCTTTCTGTAACCTGAAGTGGTTCGACAGAAGTTTGAGATGCCAGAGGGTGAGGGAGAGGTGGTGTTAAGGATGGTGGATGCTTCTCGATTAGAGCTGACAGCGTATCTGGCGTATCAGGAGCGACGACATCATTGGAAAATAAAAGTTTCGCAGCACCCTTCAGATCTCCATCGCTTACTTTTGATTCTATTTTTTGTGAAAAATTGTATGCGGAGAGAGGACGTCTATTAACAATAGTTGGTGTATTGGAAACGGGCTGTATGTGTTGTACAGTATTTGAGCAGTTATTTTTTAAAGTCGATGTAAGCGATTTTTGGGAGGACGAAGAGTGGAGAACCTGAAAAGGGAATAAAAACAATTGTTCCCAGGCTTGTACAGAATTTTCGCTAATGGTTTTCTTAATTCTTGACGATAAATTTTGAGCTATGGTTATACGCGCGCCACGAGGGATGCGTTTTACCACAGATACTGATGATTTTAGATTTGTCAGTGACTGCCAAAAGGGTTCGGATGTTGCCAAAGATTGTACTGAAGAAATTGAGGAAGGCACACCAGCGTGCGTCGAACTAACATATTGAGTCAATGTTTTATGTGTCTTACCAAAGTGCACATTCAATCCACGCTGGCCCTTAAAATAACGAGCCTGGGGACAATGCGGACACTGCACCAGCTGAACATCGTCGCCAATAGTCCTTCGACCAACACGAGAACTATCCGCAGACAGCGACATAGGCGTAGTTGATGAGCTACTTACATATTTGCTTAAAAAACACACGATTAGAAAAATAATGAAATAACAAACTATAACTAGCATAAAATCACACACAAATGTCAATTTGTCAGACGCACAGACGGAGACAGCGCTGACGCGCCGCGGCACTGCGCCTAAGGTGGAAGGAGGTTGCTAGCGGTACTGCCCCATGTCAATGTCCTGGTTTTCTTATTAGCACTCATGAGAGGCAGGGTGCGTGTGAACTGACTGCCATTGCGCATACTACGCCCCACAGAATTCTCCTTATAAATAAGGTCTTTGCTACGCCCAAAGACATAAAAGGGTATAAAGAAATATATTATTACACGATGGAAATACAAATGTTTTATTATAATTGTAATATTATTTCTTCAATTTTAAAATACTGACAGGACACATCAGTCAAAGATTGTCAACCACAAAGTATCTATATAGGGAAGGTGCTATGTAGATACTTCACATTCTCGGTTTCTTTTTATAGAATTTAGTTATAAATTATTCAGTCCCACTCTGAGACTTAAATCTTGCAGTCTAGGACCGAACAGCGGTTTTGTCAGCATGTCGGCCAACTGCAGCTCCGATGAAACTTGTTTAACATTAAAGTCTCCGTTAATGACACATTCTCTTACGAAGAAATGTTTTAATTTAATGTGTTTGGTGCGCTTATGGTATTCGTATTTCGGATTGTGTGCAAGTTTTACAGCTGATTCATTGTCCAAATACAATGATGGTTTTTCAGTTTTAATCAAGTTGTTAAGCAGGCGAGTCAACCATAAAATCTCTTGCGCACATTCACTAGCTGCTATGATCTCAGCTTCTGTGGATGAGATCGAGACTGTAGTTTGCTTTTGGCTTCTCCAGCTAATAGCAGCTCCAGAGAATAAGCACACAATACCAGATGTCGATCTTCCTGAGCTCTGGTCTCCTGCGTGATCTGCGTCACTGTAGCATATCAAATTCGGAGGCGACTTTTTAACAAAGGTCAGACCGTTCTGCTGGGTTCCTTTTAGATATCGAAAGATGCGTTTTACTAGCATGACATCTTTGTTAGTTGGTGTCCCGAGGCTTCGTGACGCTACACCTACAGCATATGAAATATCAGGCCTTGTGCCAACTGATAAATATGCCAAAGCACCCACGGCTTGTCGATAAGGGAAGTTTTCATTAGCATTCCCGTCCTCTCCCGTATCACTTTCTTTGATCATGGGCGTTGGTGCTGATTTGCAATTTGACATTCCATACTTCTCCAAAACTTTCTTTGTATAAGCCTTTTGACATAAAGTTATAGCCTTATCTTTGCGTACGTTTATTTCCATCCCAAGGAAGTACGATGCAGGTTTTGCGGTTATTTTGAATCGTGCTTTTAATTCATTAATAAATTCATCACCTGCGCGAGTTGTATTATACGCTACAAGTCCATCGTCAACATATAGACCAATAAAGACTTTGGATTGTCCTCTGACTCGAACATACAAGCATGGATCCGCATCACTCTGTTGAAAGTCAGATTTTTCTAAAAACTCGGCTATGCAAGTATTCCAACAAAGCGGTGCTTGTTTCAGTCCATAGAGGCTACGTTTTAGCTTGCAGACTCGTTTTGTGCCGTCCTGAAAACCTTCAGGCTGTTTCATATAAATTTCTTCCTTTACAGTACCATTTAAGAAAGCAGTTGACACGTCGAACTGTCGTAGCTCTAAATTTTCCCTAGCGGCTATGGCTAGCAGTGCTCGTACCGTGCTCAAGCGAACTACTGGACTGAACGTTTTGTCGTAGTCTATTCCAGGTTGTTGAGAGTAACCTTTTATTACCATCCTGGCTTTATACCTTTCGACGGAACCATCAGGGTTCATTTTTACCTTAAAGACCCATTTGCATGGTAAGGCTTTTCGCCCTTTGGGTAAATTTATTAAGTCCCAGGTTTGGTTTTCTTTTAACGAACTTATTTCATTGTGCATGGCTTCTTGCCATTTTTCTTTATCAGGAGAATCAACCGCTTCTTTGAAGGTTACAGGTTCTTTTGGTTTATGAAGATTTTCAATTTCTTCAGCTGCTGCCAAAATAAAGTCATCATAGCGTTTAGGTGCTGCGATATTAGACCTGTCTCTTAAAGACCTTGTTTCCACTGATAAGACTTCTTCAGAATCAGAATCGTCATTTTCACCAACGAAAGAGCCGGAAAGAGATTCATAATCGCTTTCATTATTTCTCGGTTCCGTTTGTTGAGCTGCTTCTGTAAGGTCAGTCAAGTTTTGTTGCAATGTTTCTTCGCCATTTTCATCGTCTGTATCAGTTTGCGATTGCTGATCTCCTTGATTTTCGTCGTTAAATGTAATAACCACTTGCTTGTGTGGTATTCGCTGCGATGTTTGCTTAGGTTGTTCGAGTGGAATCTCTTCGTTATCAAATAGATCGGAGAATCCATCTTTGTTTTGTTCATCGTAGAACATTGTCTTCATAACTCTTACATCTTTTGATATCATAATACCGTTTTTCGATGGTATAAAGATTCTAAAAGCTTTAGACGTTTCAGAGTAACCTGCAAACATTCCGGGTATAGCCTTTGGCGCAAATTTGTGACCATTTTTTACCTTTTATTAAAACATAGGTCTTGCATCCAAATACGTAGAGATGATTTATACATGGTTTTCTCCCAACCCATCGTTCGAATGGTGTTTGGTTCTGGATGGCGGTGTTTATACTCCTGTTTGATAGGTAGTTTGCAGTAAAAACTGCCTCACCCCAAAACTTTAATGGTGACCGTGCTTCAATCATCATTGCTCTCGATTTTTCTACGAGGGTACGGTTCTTGCGTTCAGCAATTCCATTTTGGTTTGGTGTATAGGGTGCGGTGAGCCTACGCTGTATTCCGCAACATTTTAAATAAGCATCAAAGTCCTTGTTTACATATTCGGAACCATTATCTGATTGTAAAAACTTAATTTTGTTTCCTGTAAATGTTTCCGCTAGCTCTTTGAACTCTTTAAATTTGTCTAATACTTCATTCTTGTTCTTGATCGTGAATACTCGACAGTATCGACTGTAGTCATCAATAAACGTCACGAAGTACTTGTTGCCGCCTACTGTGGGCGTTCTGATCGGTCCACACACGTCACTATGAACGATTTCTAGGCGTTCTGTTGTTCGTTGAGTTGTTTTCTCGCGGGGAGCTGGTACTCGATGAAGTTTTGCTTGAATGCAGGTTTCACATTCAGGAAAAGTTTCAGATGCATCGAATTTCAAGCCAATTAAGTTCTCGTTTTTCAGTGCTAATTTCAGATCTTTTATGTTCATGTGACCAAGTTTTCTGTGCCATTCATAGATGTTTGATGAATGCTCCTTTTTAGTAGTACGTGGAGTTATATCATCGTTATCATTGACCAGGTTGTTGCACTCATGTTTCGGTTTAATATAGTAAAGACCATCTTCTTGTTTATGTGCAGTGATAATTATTCCAGCTTTCGGATTCTTGATCGTCGCTTTATTTTTGGTAAAGAGAACAGAACATCCTGCGTCTGTCATCTTGCTAACGGACATCAAGTTAATGGACAGACTAGGTACGTACAAAGTGTCTCGTAGATGTGTAAGTGCAATGCCATCACCATTTTTCGTCGTAAATGAGACTGTACCTGTTCCTTTAATCTCTGCTGTATGGTCTTCTGTCGCGAAGTTCAGTTTTCTGCATGTATTCTTAATGGTCTTAAATAAATTTTGTTGGTAAGTCATGTGCGATGTGCAACCACTGTCCAAAACCCATTTGTTGTCTAATGGATTCTTGTTTTGTGTGAGAAGACAATGCGTAGCAAAATGATTTTTGGTATTGTTATTATCGTTATTTTTGCTAGGCTTTTCTCTATTTTTCTTCCAACAGTTTGTGCATATTTTATGACTTTTGTGTTTAAAGATGTTGCCTGTTTGTTTGCAAAGTTTACAAAACGCATACAAAGCTTCTTCTTGTAATAATGACTCAGGTTCAGTTTTCGTTGTGTTCTGGCTATGTCGTGCTTCAGACTCTTCAATAATTTTAATTTTCAGCACGTCTGGCTTCGGAAGAGTGTCTCGTGACTCAATAGCGACCCTGAAGTTATCGTATTCTGCTGATAGACTGTATAACATCATTATCGTTAGCAGATCTTCGTTTATTAGTACGTCCATGTCTGCCAGTTTATCGACAGTATCCATAAACTTGTCTAGATGACTTCGTACATCGTGTCCATCTAGTTTATTTAATATGAGCTGTTTTAATAGAGACGCCATTCGTGCAGGTCCCTTACTGGCGTATATTTCTTTTAGCTTATCCCACAATGCTTTTGCAGTAGTGCAATTTTTTATTTGCTTGAGCTCAGAAGGAGCGATTATAAGGATCAGTTCCGACCTTGCTTGCCTGTCTCCTTCTTTGTCAACCGCAGTATCAGCTTTAGGGGGAGCCTCGATGTATTTCCATAGTTTTTGTTTGATCAGTATGGCCTCAGCCTGTATCACCCACGTGTCATAGTTGTCTCTCCTAAGTGGGTCGATTTTGTTGCTCAAACTCGACATTTTAGACAACAAGGTATGATGATCACTTCATTTCATTTTTACGCTCTGCTACCATATAAAGAAATATATTATTACACGATGGAAATACAAATGTTTTATTATAATTGTAATATTATTTCTTCAATTTTAAAATACTGACAGGACACATCAGTCAAAGATTGTCAACCACAAAGTATCTATATAGGGAAGGTGCTATGTAGATACTTCACAAAGGGTGACGCCACAGAATTCTCCTTAATATATTACGACGAACTTTCTTGAGAAAAATGCCTTGCAGGTTTGTATCTTCCATAAAACATTAAATGTTATAATTGCCTGAATGAATATTAGAATACTTTAAATATTCTAAAGCTCTAAACTATTAAAATTAATTTTTTCCGAAAAATTCTGACATATTTCCAATTTGACGATTCTGACATTCATAAACATTAGACTAAGAACCAATTCCAATATTACAAAAAATCTACATCTTGTAGATTTTTTGTAATGTGTTTTGTAACACATAACGAGTATAATGTGTTCGGTTAGAAGGATATTTTTTTATTTAAACTGTTTATTACTTCCTTCCAATATTGTAGATTTTTTGTAATATTGGAAGGAAGTAATAAACAGTTTAAATAAAAAAATATCCTTCTAACCGAACACATTATACTCGTTATGTGTTATGGGTAAAAATAGAAGCCAAATCAGAAAAATATTTGCTATTGGTTTGATGATAAGTACGAAACAATGACAGCTTGACATGGGTCGCGGATCGCAATGCAAGGTCAGAGAGCTGATACAAAGGAAAACCGAGAAAATGCTTCATATATATTATTACTTAGAACAAGTTGAGCTGACCTTCAATTTTCCGCCTAAGAGCCTTATTGGGACTTGTGTAATACGTTTTCTTATATCTATTACATTCGCAAACAAGAACCGTGCTCAAAAGCTCCGACACCGCATTATAAAAATCTATATTTACCTACAGCTTTTCAGAGGCTAAACCAATATTATTGACCGAACGAAGCGAAGTTCTCAGAGTTTACTGGGACAAATCGGCATTTGTATGTATGTTTGTATGTTAGACTAAATTATATTGTTTTAGACTAATTTGTAAGCTTGTTTACATCGCCACTGCATCACAGATTAGTTAGTAGTTTTAAGAAATTATTTCTTACGGGTACATTCAAAAGCTTTTAAGCGACAGATTTATGCAAATTTATTTTTTCATTCTTTGTCCGATGATAACTTGCAAACCGTTGATCCGATCTTCATCAAATTTTGTAAGCAAGTAGTTCATTTTAATACAATTTTTAATTTCGAATATGAGCTGAATCGGTCCAGGGGTTGTGAAGATATAGGGATCGCGAGGTCTCAGTTCGCCGCGAACTACTTGTAAATTATTATCGTAAAATATATGCTCAAAATATTTTCTTCACGTAACCCAGCCATTTTTCTCTGGTAAGTTTCTAACATTCGAATCACAATGCTCTCATCTATGATTCGAACGTTTCAAATAAATAGACATATCATTGGAATATATTTCTTTCATTTACAGAATACAAAGCAGACTGAACTGTTCCATTTATTTAGTATTCGAAATATATGAAACAATTCAGTCATCTGTAACAAAGGCATAATACTTATATGTATCATAAGCAAGAACAAGAATCTATAGGTCGAAAAACTAAAACCCGACTACGTCCTTACGTGAGCTCACGTGAGCTTTAGTTTTATCGGGTACATGCAAGCAAAGCCGCGAGCTACGGCCAACAATATATATATTTTTGATATGTGCATTTGATACCTAACACGGCATCATTAAAACAAATTTTGTGAGAGTTTTGGCGGGAACGTGAAGAATTCATGTCGCGTCATTTTATTATTTTCCAAAACTTGTGTTATTTCGAGTGTTAATGTGTAAAAACGGTGAAGTGAAACGAGTGTTGGTGAATGGTATAATGTCGTGAAACGTGAATTTTCGTGATGTTTCCCAAACTCCAGTAAAGTGTTCATCTCTTTACTGGGGCATGACTTGGACTTAACCGTGACTTGATTTGCTCGCCTTTGACCGTGACTATGACTTGTTTGAAAATATCTAACAAAACTTGAGAATAAAAATGTATACTTGACACTGGCAAATGCACAAGACGTGCGACGCCAAAATCCTCTTACTTAGGAGGAGAGAGAAAAAATATATGCTTTTAGTCCATGACTTTGTCCTCTAGAGGGCACCATATTCAATTTAATGTAACATCGCATAGCCTATAACCAGAGGACGAGGAAGACGCTTCCAACGATAACTCGTGAATGTGTTCTAAGACATGTCTGTGTATGAGAGAACGGGTATTATAACTCATTGGCTGCCGGCAACGACTGCATATCCCATGACCCTAGCTCTAAACATCAAACATAAGACAAGCAGTTACAAACTTGTATTCAGTTGGGTTATCGCAGACAAAGCAAAGTGCGCGCTAGTTGCAAATGAGTTTGATGTAATGTCTGACAAAGTATGAATGAAAGAAGTCCCCGAGACGAGGCGCTGTCATAGCGCGACCGAAATGTCGCGTGAAAAGGATTGGATTAGTTCCGCTGTTTGCCGTGGGATTTCTTTCATGAAAAGCACTATACATACAGTCGTTAACTCCACGATTTTAAAAAAAACCTCTTGTGTGGTTAGCTCGATGATTGGTTTGTGTCAACAAAGAACACCATCGGCCCCCGTTACACCCACTATCGTAGGCGTAATTAATATTTATCTCTAATTGTTTTGGATTGGATGGAAGACACCGAGAAGCGATAGATAAATCCATGCTCTTTGCCTCTCGAGAACCAATATTTCTTAACTTTTACAAATATAATAAAATAAGCCAATGATATTTTCCTAGAGATACGACTTTAGCGCACTTAAAATTACCCCCGCAAATCTGTCCTTTCGGACAGATTTCATTATATAGCTATGTATTTTACTCTCTTACTTTTCGCATCTTCTTTCGCACTCTTTGGCGACTGTAAAATAGAGCGGAGCCGAATTCAGAGCGCCATTTTGAAGGTAAAAACCTATCGCTCTTAAAATGAACCCTGCAAGTCCTTTCGGACAAATTTCATTATAGCCTGTGATTATAGCTATCTATTTTACTCTCTAACTTTTTCATCTTCTTTCTCACTCTTTGGCGACTGTAAACTGCAACGGAGCCGAATTCAGAGCGCCATTTTGAAGGTAAAATAGTAAAATATCATTACAGTGAACATTTAAAATTAATTGGTGACACAAGTCTAATTAGTGTTTACGCTTAGATAGTATCTTTTTCTCGGTATTCTTTGCCCACGAGAGTGACGTATCTAGTTAGCTTTAGGCACTCCTAAAAACATTTACTAAATGCGTTCAAGGTGTGTATTCTATGACGTATCTAGTACTTATGTAGAGAAATGGGCAGTTTTATGTCTCGTCCGATCTAGGTCACGTATCGTCTTGATCTGGAATGTATTTCGTTATTCTGAATGACCGTTTTAAAACTGAGTGATTGCTATCTGTGGTTTAGAATAACGTTCTACACTCAGTTGCATATTTAGTAAAATCAAATTATATTCTTAATACTTTCAAAAACTTATCAGAGCGCCTGGTTAACGCGACGCGTTGATGTGACCAAAATGATGACGTTTACTTGGCTCAATGCATATGCATTGCTATTCAGCGTGGTAATGTCGCCAGCATGCTGGGTACGCTGCCAACTGGTAGTGGGCTTGAACATTTGGATTATCTATAGACCTTTAATGGTCTCTGGTTAATCCAACTGTTATTTTTTTGTAGTAGGCTAACCCCCGAATACTGAAACGCTTGTTAACTTTGATAACAGATTATTTCTAATGCTGCCTTTGTCTGGCACTAACCAAATGACAAAGGCAGCAACAGACTTAATCTGTCGTCAAAGTTAACAAACGTTTCAGTATTTGGGGGTAAGTATGGTAGTTGTAGTTTGTATGTATTTTGTGAAGTTAACAAAGGCACTGGCCCGATAAAAAAAAGTCATAATACTAGTAAAATCCTACATAATATATAATATATCTATCATACGAAGAATCCAACGACACCTCACTCATTACAATTGGTCAAGCCGTTTTGGCTGCAGGAGGAGGATATTAACACAGAAACATAACTTACATACACAAGTATTTATGTACAACTCAAACACATTACCTTCCTTCTTGGGCACCCTGGTAATAACTAAGAACGTCCATGCGTTATTAAAATCCTCACAGATATTTCCTTATTATTTGGTAGGTATGTCTTTTAAATTTAAAATTATTTATAAATCGCTTTAGATGTATTGTAATCTGGGAAGTTTCGTTAACAAAGTAATCCCCGATAGAGGCGTACTGATTAATATTTTGGCACTGATTACCTCTACAACAATACCCACCCTCAAAACAGTAATAATAAACTTTAGTTAGCGTGAGGTACAGCATCATAGCCAGGCAACCTTTAATCAGACTGCAGACGCAGCACGACGAGCGATGCACAGAATTGGTGCGTGTCGCGCAAATGTGGGTCACCAGTTCATACACCACCACTCAAGCTTACGTTCCTATAATGATGGGCTTACCTTCTGGTAGAGAAACGGTCTAGTGAGCGCGAGGTACCGCTCCAGCGCCATGGTGACCGCGATGCAGACGCTGCCGACACCAAACACTCGAAGCACGACGCGCGACGCGCAGAACAGCTGGGTGTTGCGCACGTCGGGCACCAGTTCACCCACCAACATCGCACACATCATGCCCACCTGCACACACAACATATTAATAAGTTTATTACCTATTTTTTTACACATAAACCTCGAAAGGTGTCAAGAAGGGAAGTCAAATCAAAAGGGCGTCACGGGCGGGAAGAAATTATGACATTATGAGTGCCTCGTTTTTTTTGTAGTCGTAGGACTCTTTTGCATAGAGTCCGTCTAGCAAAGTACCACACCTTTGCCGGTTTTTCAACCGCCAAGCAGTAGTGTGCAAACATTACTGTGTTTCGGATTGAAGGGCAATGTTTCCAGCGAAATTACTAGGTACAAAGAGATTTAATATCTAATATCTCAGGGTAACGAGTGCAGTGAACTGCAGCGCAGGGTTTTGAACTGTTGGAGTTCAAAATTCTGGGTGGCACGTTTACCATCAGGCGAGCGACATGCTCGTCTCACCATATAATAAAAAAAATATACCAATGCAACAAGATCGTTAGCAGCCAGCGAAGTAAGGAGCAGCAGATGCTTTCTGTTCTTGACTCTCCTCTCTCCCGTCCGTAGCGCCACTATCGCGGCCGCATTTCCGATTATACCAATCGCGTATACCACTTTGAACGCTATGCTTAACTTCCCAATTTTTGGCGGAAGATACGTTGATGTCACATTGGTAGCATTCAAAACGTCATTAAAGTCTGTATCGTTCAAGATATCGGAGATGTTGAGAAAAGGCGCCGTCACGTTCAAGATTTCTTCTGTATTCATTTTGTTGCTGTAGAAGGTCGAAAGCTCTTCGTTATATCGATCGTAGAAAGTTTTCTTTGGACATCGGTTTTTGTGATGTAAGTCGCATGTTTCGTTGAGGTCCCTTTTCTGAAACAAGCAATGTTTTGTAAACGGCAGAGCAATCACACTAATATTATAAATGCGAAAGTTTGTTGTAAGTAGGTAAGTATATAAGTGTGTGTTGTGTCCATTTAACTCTCTTAGTAGTGGTATGGCTCTTGTAGTGGTAGGGCTCTCTTGCAGAGTCCGCCTGGGGAAGTACCACACCTTTGCCAGTTATTCAACCGCCAAGCAGTAGTGTACAAGCATTACTGTGTTCCGGATTGAAGGGCAATGTTTCCAGCGTAATTACTGGGAATACAGAGATTTAACATCTAACATCTCAGGGGGACTAGCGCAGTGCATTGCCGCGCATAGTTTTGAACTGTTGAAGTTCAAAATTCTGGGTGGCACTGAACTGTTATGCGCAAGCGTGACGCTTAACATCAGGTGAGCAAGTTGCTCGTCTCGTCAAAGAGAAAAAAAAAAAAAAACTTGTAACGGCTGAACGGATTTGAATGAAATTTGGTACGTAGGTAGCTTATACCCCGAATTAACACATACGCTACTTTCATCCCGGGAAAATATATTCGATTTCTGTATAAAAGCGGGTGAAACCGCGGGTCGCAGCTAGTGGCTCATATAATTTTGTAGTTACTTATGCATCTAGTATTATGTTTTGCAATTTTATACGATGGCCTAGTCTCCAGGTTACTAATATGTATGTATATTGTGAAGCCTTGATTTAGCCATCTTGTGAAGTTTTATGGAAACCCTGAAACTGTTCATAGGGTTAATTGGCAACTGGAAAAGTAAAGAGATTTTTTTTGAAAGAGGCCTATGATTGCAAAATGGGATCTAAGGATAAAAAAGTCTCTGTATAGATCCCGTATTTAATAGATCTGAGCACTAGATCTAACGAGAATGATCCATATCTTCTATGAGGGTCACGGCGTCTGATCCACACCACAGTGCAGTCTATTTACGACCAGGGACCCTATTCGGAGAAATGACATTTTATCTCGGTCACTGTCTCTCTAATTTAGAATTTAATGGGAGTGAGAGTGACCGAGATAAAATGTCATTTCTCCGAATAGGGTCCCTGAGTTTATTATATCCCGTGTCCTTTATTGCAATGTAAAGGAGAGTTCGATGATAGACGCATGTGCTAATACCCTTGAACAGTAAATCAGAGCAGAGCTGGCGATTTCGTTCGCCGCGCTGTAAAGCCTCATAATCTCATATTAATAATAAAAGGTTATCTTTTTTCAAGCCCCTACTATTTAACTTCTATCTCGTAGTTATTTAAGGGATTTTTTTCGGTGAGTATTAACGTAATTTTGCAAAGGCCTTACCGGAAGAGTCAGAGAATGCGCACTATTCTCTGACTCTTCTATTCTTCTATTCTCTTCTTCTTCTATGGAATTAGGTACGTTGATTACGTTATTTCTGAAAAAAACCGGACAAATGCGAGTCTGACGTGCGCAATGGGGCTTCCGTATAACTTTTTTTTAAATTTAAAATGATATTATTAACTATCAAAGCACAGAACATTGTTGTAACGAAAAGATAAATCGGATTGAAGGACAAACTTAACTTTATAGTTGAAAAAAAATGTCTCCGATACATCGATTTATGTAACGGTCATTCTTCCAACAACGAATTTTAGTTTGTAATCGTAAAAAATATTTTTTTAAGTGCTTTAACAAAATAATGATTTTCAGATTCATTCCTTTACTTTTTTAAAAATAAAATATAACTTTATTAAGGTGAAATTACAGGTGACCAAAGAGCTGGCGCTTACCTCGGTCAAAGGCTGAGTGAGCTTGGCAATTCAACGGGGTAATGTCGCCAGCTTTTTGGGCACCTTACCCGCAGACAGCGACCTAAATGCGGTTTTTTATTTGTAGATATTTTAGATTTAATTTATTTACTTAAGTACTTATTTTAATTTTGTTTATAGTTTTAGTTTGTACATTTAAGTTTAGATTATATTATAAATAAACTAACTAATCAGTGTAACTTTATTAAGTATAATACAGGAAAGATAAAGTTTGTTATAATCTAATGTAGCAATAACAAAATATTTACAAATAAAAACTAATCTTACCTACCTACCTATTCCTTTACTTGTGGTATAAGACCCTTGCCAAATTTCACGATTCCCTATAGGTTTTGATTTACTAGCCAGTGACAAAATATGTAGCATTAATGACAGATTTTTTTATTTTGGTTTACAGCTCCAAGGGACCGTATACGGTACGTTACGTATTTCATATTAATTTCAACTGATACTTCCATGCGTTCCTGAGAAACAGCGTCTTGACAAACAGACAGACGACAAAGAGTCCTTTTTTCCGTTTGAGGTACAGAGCCCTAAAAACGAATAATAATAAAAGGAGAAATCTTTGAGAAAGTCGTCCTTGTATCAGCAGTGTTTTTTTTCGTATGCCCCGGGAGAAGTTCCTAAGTCCCATTCCAGAGTGCAGGTATCTCTATCACTTCTGTGCTCAGTTCTTGCCAGTGGACCGGCTCTGTTCGTCTAAATTCGTTCTTCTATAGGGATAGCCGGAAAGAGTTTACTAAATTGTAAGTTCGAGTTGTAATCGAGAACTCGTGGATTGTTAACACGTGTAGCGTAGGCGACGGCGTATCGATAACAAACTAATTTGAGCCGAACAAAGCTACCGGCGGGATACTTTCTATAGTAGTTAGTAGATTAATGTTATATAAATAGACAGATGTGTCATTACTAGATGAAATGCAAGCAATATTCAATATTTACTTCCCTATTTGATAGTTGATCATGGCTGTGTTTCTTTAGTTATGAGGATAGTCCTGCCGCGAGGTTTTGGCGCATTCGATATTTGAAATTGTACAGCTGTCGCTCTCTTCTAATGCGTACAATAGAGAGAGATTGTGAATTTTCATAACTTTTTGATGAAATTATCGTTTCGAGCGTAGTCTGTTATCACCACCTAAATCTTAACAAAATCTTTTGTTTTTGTGGCTATGTTTTGTTTAATTTTATTTTTTTCAAAAAATGTTTGTTTTTTTTTTTTTTAATTTACAATATTGCTCCACGGACTCCGGGGTCCGTGCCATTTATCAAGTTTTACAAATATTTTATCAACTAAAACGGAATATAAAAACTAAAGACTTTACAAAAGGAATATACCAACGAATATGCTAATAAAGAGCTAAGTGCTATTATAGATTTGCGTATATACTCCGAGCAGTCCAGCTCCCGCAAGCAGCACCCGTTCACGAGTTGACGCATGTGCCAGCCATCGCTCTCCTCAACCATATTGAAGGGAAGAGGGCGACCCGCCACACGACGCCGCCGCAAGAAGAAGCTTTTTAGTGAGCGTGATTAACCTATTAAAGATCTACACAAATGTTACACATACTAAAAAAAGTGCTCTACACACGTTCTAGTTAGATATTGCGAGCTTTTAATAAATTTAAAAGAATTCTACTTATGCACTTATGTTTCTGTTCATCGAATTATCCAGGTTGACTGGGGTAAATCGCTTTAGGTGACAAGGTTTCTCATTATACTACCGGCTTTTTTATTATTGTTTATGTGTTTTTGGTGTGTAATAACTAATAAAGTCATATTTAATATTGTATGTTTAACAAATTAACAACTAACATTTAAATTGGTAAAATTTTATTACTGACTCGTTGTTGAAGTGAAGTGTAAGTGTGGTGCACCGGAGGACGGACAGTAGCGTTCCTTAGTAAACGGTGAGCGTTATGCGATCCCCAAGCGTGATAATTATGGCAACCCTCCTCCCTTTTCTATATATAATCTATTTGGGAGCTTTATCAGTATGATATAGGTACTTACTCGTAATTAATGACGAGAGTGTGATATTTAGTGGAAATTTGGACCCAATACTCTAGATGGACAATAGACAATGAGCAGACAATGAACGGATTTTGCAAAATTCCACCCCTAAAGGAGTAAAATGGAGTTTGTATGGGAACAAAAACCTTTTTCATGGTAATCAATGAAACTCGGTTTTTGTACTAAATATAAAAACAAAGAAAGATATATATCACGATTTTTCGAAAATCATCTCCAAAACCGGTGTAAAGGGGAGTTGTAATTTCTGTAGCCAATGCGAGAGAAGCCACGCGAGACAATGTAATGACATAACAAATTATTTATATAAGTATGTATTTAAAAATATCTATGTACGTATATCAGTCTCTGGCAGCCATATTACAAGCTTTGCTTATTTTGGGGTCAGATGACCGTGCGTGCATAAATGTCCCAGGTATTTATTTATTATTATTATAATATGGTGTTACCTATGATGTCAAAATAAAACAATAAAGTCACTTTTCACAATATGGTTCGCAAAGTCATAAAAAATTGATGCTAATGAGCGTGAGCCTTTATCAAGATTTATTTTTTTGTAGTGGTAGGCCTCTCTTGCGGAGTCCGCCTGGGGAAGTACCACACCTTTGCAGTTATTCAACCGCCAAGCAGTAGTGTGCAAGCGTTACTGTGCTCTGGATTGAAGGGCAATGTTTCCAGCGGAATTACTGGGCATACAGCAGAGATTTAACATCTAACATCTCAGGGTGACGAGCGCGGTGCGTTGCCACGCATAGTCTGGAACTGTTGAAGTTCAAAATTCTGGGTGGCACTGAACTGTTATAGGCAAGCGTGACGCTTAACATAAGGTGAGCGTCACCGAGAAATATAAAAAAAAAATTGCATCCAGAGCGCAGCTTATTAAATGCAATGTACAATTATTAATTATTAAATGCGTTTTACATAGTGATAACACGGGTTTTTACTATTAACACATGGCCTTGATAAGGTGAAACTAAGAGGATAAAAAAACTAATAAAAAATAAACAATAATAACCAATGTAGTAATAGTGTATGACAAGAGCGCTATTTTGGGCTTACTCCAGAAATTTCCTTAGACAATCCCCTGCGAAGGGGATTTTTGAAATGTTTGTTCAAAAACCTCCTGAGAGGTGAAGGGGATTATTGGCCAAAAAAATCCTGAAATCCACTTAGTTAATTCTTTTATTTTTCAAAAGGGGACCGAGCGAGCGACCGAGTGACCGAGCCAAGCGAAGGTCTCAGAGTTTACTGGGTCAAATTGGCATTTGTATGTATGCTTGTATGTTTGTGTGTATATTTGTCCGATGATAACTTGCGAACCATTGATCCGATCTTCATGAAATTTTGTAGGCCAGTAGTTCATTTCAATAGAATTTTTAAGTTCGAATATGAGCTGAATCGGTCCAGGGGTTGTGAAGATATAGGGGTCGCGAGGTCTCAGTTCGGTGCGAACTACTAGTTTTAGTATAGTTAGTTATGTTTATGTTTCTTAAATTTCTGATAAATTGTATTCTTCGTAAAATCATTAGATAATATTTATATTACGTAAGGGCGTCTTATTACGTCGATTTACCGTATTTACCCACTAACGCAAATAATTAAACAATTATAGAATTGTAGTCTAGATAGCCTCTTGGTTTTCACGTTTACTCATAGGAGGTATAAATTCATTCATGGTTGAATTATTCACCTACGTTATTTATTCATTTCGTACGGAACGCAAGTGGGATTGCAAACATCTTTGTTCATGGATTTAATTTCTGTCTATGACTCATCGGGCATAAGGGTGTCTACACATGGCCTGACCTGACATCGTGTGAAAGGGACAGCTAGATTTGAATTTCACGGGAGCAAAAGAAACAAACTATTAAGGTTATAGCTTCTCCCTTTCGTTCCCCAGAAACTTATATATAGCCATCTCTTTCAAACGATGTCAGGTCAGGCCATGTAGCGAGGCCTTAAGCCCCGTATTCTACTTTGTGCAATTTTAGATGCACAAACTGAGCGGTACTGAGCGTTACCGTGGTTTGGAGGACTCGTTAAGAAAAAGGTTCATAGTTCTACAGTAAGATAAAACATAAGCATAAACTTCTCGATATTATATTTATTTTTTTATTTATTAAAACAATACACTATCATTACAGGAGCAGTTGGAAGTGTGGCCATGCAACCTATGGAAAAACAACGGCTTGTTTTTTTATAATGGATGACTTTGAATATCTTCACTGAATAGGTTTCTTTTTCTCTTATGTTTTGGCTCCACACGTTGTCAAGTGTTGTAATATTTTAAGTGAAATCAAATATTTCACAATTGAAATAAATCTTAGTCATAAGTAAAGTAAGTCACGGTCAAGTCCACGTCATGCCCCAGTAAAGCGGTGAAGATTTTACTAAAGGTTTCTATGGAGTTTTAGAAACAACACGAAAAGTCACGTTTCACAACATTATACTATTCACCAACACTCATGCACGGTCATGAACACTTAATGAATAAAATCGACAATTTTTACACATTTACACTCGAAATAACACAAGTTTTGGAAAATAGTATAATGACGCGACATTACTTCTTCACGTTCCCGCCAAAACTCACTGAAAAGGTTGTATGGTTTCTACATGGACGTACTAAAGTCCATGGCTTGGACGAAACATCATTAAATCCATGGTCCATGGGTTTCTACCTTAGACGAAGCATCGTCAAGATCCATGGTTTCTACCATGAACAATATTTTTCTTTAATGGCTCTACACTGTCAGTGCATTTAGCTAAAGTGCAAAATTTTTGTAGACGTTTAGTAGATACGACTGCTTAGTTTTCCGCGGGTAAAATAAAATGCCACGACGGGCCGGATCCAGCCGGGCGTTATATAACCCACAGAATTCTCCTTATAAATAAGGTCATATACCATACGTGTTATACAGTCTAGATAGAACAAAAATCAGTAGACCATTACGTGAGACACCTTTGGGTGGCCTAAAACCGATAGGACGACAAGTAACCTTCACTAGGCGAGTTGGTATGGAGGTAAATCGAACAGGTAAATTATTTACCACAGTAAATTAAATAAATATCTGAGCTAGACTGATCACTTTATTGTCAATTTTAATATCTTTTAGAAGTCAAGTGAGTCTTCATCTGGTTTTTCCTCAACTTTTTGATAGTTTTGGTCTCTGATTACTTTATCTATGGTTAGGTACAATCTATACTCGTAGGGAACTTAGGAACAAGAGAAGGTTTCATTTATACGTATACTAGCTGTGCTCCGCGGTTTCACACGCTATTTATTTAATTAATTTCATATGAAAACTGTGTATTTGACGTTACCAAGTGTTGTGCTAACCCAGGGTCCGAATAAATGAATTGAATTCTACCGGAACGGTTAAAACGGCTTTTTCGGTATAAAAAGCCTATGTGTTAATCGCAGCAATATCCTACCTCCCACACCAAATTTCATCCAAATCCTTTTAGCCGTTACAGAGTTAAACGGGAACAAACACACTTACACACAAACTTTCGCATTTATTCTTTATTTATAATATTATTGTGATTGTGATTGTGATTTGCTATATAGTGCTACCACTATCCATGCGGCAGGTAAGTACAAGCCAAACTTAATTTTTCCTATTCAATATTGGTTTCCGCAAATTCGGTAACCAAAGTCACCCGGTACTTAAACTGTGATCGAAGAAAACTTCAGATAGCTTTTTCTACAGCGCCCATACATTAAGTAATCGTACTTGATAATAATGTTAATAACAGGTGTACTATTTAAAATATTTTTACTTAATAATTACACACTGAAAACAAATCGAAACTTTTACTATGAAAACTGACGTGGTTTTGATACATTTTGTTTTAATAAAACGGGAATACTCACTCTGAGTCGGAATAACCGACTCAATTTAACGTGAGTATTTCTAATCGAAACTTATTAAGCCCCAACACGAAAAAGAAAATTAAAATAATTATAAAATTTCATTAAAGCCTTGATTTTTAAATAACGTAAATAACTTTAAAGTTAACTTTGTAATTAGTCTAATTAGACTTGTAAAGTTAAACTCACCGAAAACTTTTATCTCATCGATAAACAGTTAAATAAAACTTTACACTGAACTCCGTTGGCCACAGTCTGCATAAACTGTACCAAACTATGTAACAGTTTCTGTTTTAAAACTTATATTATTACTTTTCAATCCTTTTTTTTTAAACTCGTGGCTCGTAATAGTTGCTGTATTCAGCCGGCTACGCGCGCCACACCCGCGCGGCGTGCGAATTCCGTACACACTGGAGACAACATACGCATGGCGTCGCTTTTTACTAATATATTTTCATAACGCAGGATAATAAAATGACAGTAGGCTACTAAACCTATGATTACTAAAGCTGTGATGATAGTCATAAATTAATATCTGTAATAGTTACGAAAATGAGTTCTGTAAACAAGTATAATAGTTATTAAAAGATAAGACAAAGACGATGACACTCGGAACATAAAGAGGAATCCTACAATAATCATCTAAATTGGATTAGCCGTTTTTACACACAAACAAACATACCTACTACCTATTTAAAAACTTGCATACACCCCAAAAACATTACCACCTTCTTGGGGTCCGGTAAAAAGTGAAACCGTACGATATAAATTAAAATGGAATACCTAATTACTTCCCAATCTACGTTAATAAAATCAGAAACGATGAAATGAAAAGACAGAAGCGAAAAATTACCGATTTATTGTGAAAAAAGACTATTATTTTCTTTCCGGCTACTTATAGACCTAAAACAATATTGTTCGATAGCGGGAAAATTCGATTCGACTCTATTAGACCTGGATATGAAAAAAAATGAAAAAATATTTATTTTCTGTAGCCAAAACTTTCTTAACTAAAGGTAGGTTGGGATCTTCTATTAAGTAAAAAATACCTGTATTAGAAGACCCCGCTCCTCCATATCCATGCCGTAACATTGTAATGGTTACAGATATGCAAACTTACAAATTTTAATTATACCAAATATATTTTTAGGTTTTTAAGTAAATAAATTGATTATTATAACTATTTCTAGGACAGTAATTTATTTTGTATTGTGAATTTTTGTGTGTGGGGTATGTGCGAGTAAGAGAGAATGGGAGAATGTAAGTGTGTGTATGTGGGTATCATCACTGCGATACACAAGTCCTCGTAAGAGTCACAGGTTCGCAGCGATGACACTTGTATGTGTGTGTGTTTGTGTGTGTGTGCGTGTGTTCGCGCGTGTGTGTGTGTGTGTGTGTGTGACGTCCAGTATATTATATTATTAGAGTATTAAGTAAAAGAGAATGTATGTTTTAATTTATAATGTAAGCTATTTATTTATCGGTTTGTAGTAATGCTTCTATTTCGTCATAGTTTTTAGTAAGAATCCAACTGGTTAGAAGTTCTTTACAATCATGGTATTTCTTTGGGTAAATATCCAAGATTTTGTTTATAGCATTATATATATGCGCTGACTTATTTAAGAATTGGTTGCTGGCATAGGAAGTTTTAGTTGCTTTAACTATAATTGCCTTATCTTTCCTTCGTCTTTTGAGAATTTTGATATCGAACGGTAAATTCTTGTGGACTTTTAGAACTGATTGTACTATATATAGTTTTCTGACAGTTAGTAACTGACACATTGAATATAAACTCTTCGTAGAGAATCTGTACGGCTTGAAATACATAACCTTTAATAAAATACGTTGTGCCCTTTCAATCTCTATAAATTTGGTTTTAGCGGCTCCGCCCCAAATTGGCAAACAGTAGGTCAAAACAGATTGAGCTAGAACTATATATATTTTATTAAGCAGCATTTGTGGCGCCACATGCCGTAACATTTTAAAGATCCATATCAATTTTCTTATCCTCGTGCTGATGACGTCAATTTGTGAAAACCAAGATAATCTTTGGTCAATTTGGACTCCCAAATACTTAGTTGAGGTAACTTTATTTAAGATAGTACAGTTGCAGTCATTGTTATGTATGATATCAGAGTTATGGAGTTTAATAGTAAAGTCAGTTTCGGGCTCGGTTCTGTTGTAAATAGTATAACACATGTAGTTTGTTTTAAGAGCGTTAAGAGTGAGTAGGTTCTGTCTAAGCCAATGAGCTATTTTAACAAGGCCTTGTTCAGCTTGTAAACGTACTCTGTCCCATGTAGTATTTGAAAAAACCACAGCCGTATCGTCAGCATAGGAGAAGATTTTTGCATTATCAAGTTTAAGGTTGCATAAGTTGTTTATATATATTAAAAACAGAGTCGGTCCTAAGACACTTCCCTGAGGGACGCCATATGTAATATCTGCCTCCTCACTGATATATTCACCAATTTTAACCCTCTGTCTCCTATCACTCAAATAATCTTTAAAAAGAGCCAGAGGTGTATCTCGGATGCCAATAATATTCAGTTTTTGCAAAAGAATTGGGACATAGACGGACATAGACGGGACATATGTCCTTGTACACAACTAGGACACCGCAATGTACCATATCCATCAGCCAGCAACTCCACCGTGATAGAAGTGAAGGAGTTGTGTACAACTCCACAGTGATTGTGAAAATGTTATGGGCATTGGCATTATCAATCCGAAGAAACGTGCAAAACCAGTGTTACAAAAAAAAAACTGCAAATGTGGAAACAGTTCATAACAAATAATTTGAATATAGAGATGAAGAGTTCATTTCATTAATTAACACCAGCCAATGGTGTAATTAAAGTGATTATAAATAAACACCAAATGAATTAGCTGCATTACTTTTATTGAAGTAAGTTATTTTAATAAATTACTTCTTCCTACATATTTTACCACATTTCTTTATTTTTAAAACGATCTTTCTTGAACAAAAGACCAAATAGGAACAGTTCAGGAACAGTGGTTCATCGTAAAGCAATTACTTATGGAATATTTTAATTCTAACCACGTGTTGCATCTTCGTCCACATCGTCTCTGGTCGGGAGAGTTGGTGGCTGAGGTATCACACAAATATTATAGATGCGAAAGTTTGTGTGTAAGTGTGTAAGTATGACAGTGTGTTTGTTCCCGTTCAACTCTGTAACTGAACGGATTTGGATGAAATTTGGTATGGGGGTAGCTTGTTCCCTGGAATAACACGTAGGCACTTTTGATCCTGAAAATTTTAACCGTTCCTGTAGAATAGCGGGCGAAACCGTGGGGCGTAGCTAGTCCAAAATAAAATTCTAACCCAGAAGTGGGATAACTGGTATTTTTATTAAAAGAAAAACAAAAAACCCGAGTGTAAAATTTTGCCTGTGACACTCCGGCAACAAAGAGATATCCAACGACACCTCACTTGTCAACATTGGTCAAGCCATTAATTTACAGGACCTTAGCGGCGACCTTATCGCGCGGTCTCTTTCAGCTCTGTCATCTTTGCACTTTTAAGGTTGGATGCAAAAGCGGCCGCGACTGCGGGTTTTGAAGCTAAATGCTTTCCGTTCGATGTGAGATAGGCCTGCCTAGGCTTCAAGAGTGGACCATTATGCGGAGTACCCTTTGATTAAAGAAGGCCGCGCCAAACTATGCCGAGCTCTTAGTGCGTGTTGTTCGAAGTTGGTAAGGTTGGTCTTACCAAATTCGATGCTGCATCATGCATATTTAAGAGTGTAGTACACTCTTAAATATGTATTATTTTGCAGCTATGGCCTACGCGTAAGCCTGAATTTTCTTCATCATTATCAGCCATAAGCATCCACTGCTGAACACAGGCCTCCCCATGTGTAGGGTTGCCATAATCCCCACGCATGGCAGGTGCTTTGGGGATCGCAGAACGCCCACCGATTCCTAAGACGAGGCTTCTGCCTGTCCTCTGGTGGTTCTGGTCGCAGTTTTAGGACATAACGCGGACCTTTTACATCCAAATAGCTCAAGTAGGTTAGCTGTGAAGAGGACAATAACATCACTATTGAGTAGTTAGGTAGCTCCCCAATGATAGAGTATCTTATCAAACCCGTCCAGTTCTATGCAACTACAATATTAACTACGATAGATAAAGGGAACATTTCGGGAGAGCGTGATAAATAATTAGGTAAGTACTAGTAGATATCATTTATTTAATGACGATTCTGTAAATACTCATTTGATCATACATTTCTTGGCGAAAAAGTAAGGAAGATTGAATATTACAAAACTTGACACCGGCTAAATACACTAATTGTGGAGTCAAAATATAAGAGAAGAAAAAACACACACTCGCACACATACTACGTACTATGACCATTTTCTTTTACAATCATCAATTTAAACAGGATTTATGTGGGTATAGATTTTTTTTTAATAAATAACGATTAACTAAAAAAAAAAAAAAAATTACAAAGTATATTAGCTAAGGAAAAACAGTTATTATAAGTACAAAAAGAAAATAAAAATTAAACTTTAAGATTAAATAAATAAAAAGTGGCGGTGACAAGTTAAGTAGATTGTTTTTTTTTTTTACCTTATTAGCATTTTTTTAAAATTTATTTCTCCATGATTAAACGTACATAGCATTTTTTCCCATTCTGCCAAACTGCATAGAAGTTTGTAGGCAGAGTGTATTAGTTGTTACTTATTACAGGAAATGAGTCAACCCCGGACTTCTTACACTGGACATCTGTAGCAGCGAGTGTCGTCGCCAAACGCCATCATTGTGTCAAACATTAACAATTCACCAGCCAAATAATTAGGGACATGCTTCCACATAGGAATGCCAGTATAATTATTTTAGTCCTACGTTTACATAAGAACAATAGATGGACGGACTTGGCGTGCCTCGTTCAGAGCTCGCTTCCTTTATGAGTATGGTGCGCAGCCAAATTTGGACGCCACGGTGTTACCATTCGATGTATTGCGGTTTGTTATTTTAATGGCTTATAAATCTATAGTACCTAGCTAATTAGCGGTCAAAGCGTAGCTTAACTTGATGTTCCTAAATGTGCAGAGGACGATATCCTTCGGATTGGTGAACGCGAGTGGCATTTAGTGAGCGCTACCGTGGATCGGATGGCACGTTAATTAGCAGGTTTTAGTTGTAGGTCGTATAACAAAAATCGCTTAACCATGCTATTGGCCTTCAGACGGTCTAAAAAGTCTGATAATTAGAGCTAGCCACTTGTCCCATACTAAATTACTTTTTACCCGACTAAGAAAAATAAGGGTTATGGGGTGGAATGTCTATGTATGTATGTAAGTATGTTTATTATGTTCCCTCTCATTTTCTAAACCACTTATCAGATTTTGACAACATAGGTGTTTCTTGACGCGTCTTCACCTGAGGTCTTCACACTCCGCGTATAATTAATTATAAAAAATAAAATAAATATTGGTGGACGTTTTTCACACATAGCGCCATCTAGCCCCAAACTAAACAAGCCTGTACTATGGGAACCAGATAACTGATAGAATATATAAATACTTTTTTCTTCTGTAAATACATACATAGAATACAAAGAAACACCCAGACAAAGGACAAACATCCATATTCATCACACTAATGTTTGTCCTGGGTCCTAACTTTAATTTTATTATCTTCTACGAAGTTGGCAAATGTTTGAGTCAACGTTCCCGTACTAACATAGAAAAGGTAACTACGGTATTAGTACCGTAGTTACATTTTCTATGTTAGTACGGGTGTAAGAACGGTAACTACGGTACTAATACCGTAGTTACCGTTCTTTAATTAGTTCATTCGTTTAGTTCTTTCTTTGCTGAGGTATAGGACAAACAAATTTTACCAAAATAGGTACTAATTATAGATATAAACTCTTTATTGTGGTCTCCAAAATAATAATAACACACGCAATAACTATCTTATAAGCTT
Organism: Apocheima hispidaria; assembly: GCA_947579745.1. Lineage (NCBI taxonomy): Eukaryota > Metazoa > Arthropoda > Insecta > Lepidoptera > Geometridae > Apocheima > Apocheima hispidaria. The sequence continues at coordinate 4,231,942 of OX388165.1, read as the reverse complement.
GTGCCAGAAGTGGCGGCCTTATCGCTAAAAGCGATCTCTTCTAGGCATATTATCTGACCATCCAGTTGATTTGATTGGAACAAAAGGCTTCATCGATTTCCATCTCCTTAACTAGTTGGTCCGTTAAGTTGGTCGTAATGGAATGACCGACACAAACATACATATCCCAAAAACATTACCCTTCTTCTTGGGCAGTCGGGTAAAAAAAACCACTTTCCTAAATTTTGAAATGGAGTTATTCGAATCCAACAGAAATAGCAATACCCATCTCAATACAAACCATGCTATTATTTTACGCCTGTTTGAGACATGACTGGATGCTTTATGCAAAATGGAGCCAAACTCAATAAGTAAGTAATAAAGATAAGAGAATCTATCTTTAAAAGTAGTTAGTAGTTTGATTACTCTACCATAAAGAAAATAGCCACTGACTGTTAGAATTGGAAACAAGCTTTACTGTTACAAATAATTTCTAACTGGACAAATCACATAGTACATTTACTTTATAAATAACCTATAACCTACTTGTAAACCGCTCTATTCGAACCCGCGACCCCACGAATGTGAGGGAGCGTGCTCCCACTGAGCTACCACGACTAATTATCTGTTATTTACCAGCTTATAAATGTGTTTGGTTACGTATCTAATTCTTTATTCTATAGGCTACCTATATACCGGTTGACTTTTTTTACTGCAACGGATTTTTTTTTATTGCTAGAGGTATACGTATATATTACATCTGTATCAGCCTTTAAACATCCCACGGTTGGGATATCAGCCTACCCTTGAAGGGTGATTAGGCCATATCCACCACGCTGGCCCAGTGCGGGTTGGCGGATTCACATACTCCATCGAATTTCTTCTCAAGAAATATGCAGGTTTCCTCACGATGTTTTCCTTCACCGTAATTTTAAATATATTACATAGGGCAATCTTATTTCCAGATTTTTTGATTTTTAAAATACACTACCCATTGACATTTTACAGTAATTACAGCCCAAGGATACAAGTACAAAATGTCACTATGATTATTATACTTAACTTAAATTTAATATTAATTATTGACTTTTGTAATAGCAAATTTTTTTTTTTTTTTTTTTTTTTCTATTGTTAATGTATAACAAGAGTAATTCTCTTCTCAAGAGTAATTAAAACCAGTGACGTGTAGCTTATGGTTATAAATAAATGAGTATGACTATGAGTAATATTGCCATAGGTATCAATCAATGTTGGTACCTGTCGCACCCAAAATTTTCCGTTGCATGTACTGTCGCACCCTAAATTGTCTTTAGCAAAAAAAAAACCGTTGTAAATATGCTATCCAACAAATTACCTAGTTATTGCTCAGCGTGGAATCCCGTAAATAACAATTAAGTTCGATGCTCAGAGTAATAGGACAGTTTCAACTGTTCCCTTTATTGTATTTATCTACTTAAATACTAGTAGCTCGCGCCGAACTGAGACCTCGCGACCCCTGTATCTTGACAACCCCAGGACCGATTCAGCTCATATTTGAACTTAAAAATTGTATTGAAATTAACTACTTGCCTACAAAATTTCATGAAGATCGGATCAACGGTTCGCAAGTTATCATCGGACAAATATACACACAAACATACATACAAATGCCGATTTGTCCCAGTAAACTCTGAGACCTTCGCTTCGCTCGGTCAATAAAATAATTGAATAATGGACATAGAAAATAGTCCGTAGTGAGTTCAGTGGCCTCAGTACGATGCTGGTGAGTTAGAATTGAACTTCGCTGTAGAGCTAAAACATTATTTATGCTGTCTAACCAAACAGTTAAGAGGATAGTCCTTTTGCGAGGCTATGGATTGTCCTAACATTGTGATGAAATTAGCGTTTCGGGGGTAGTCTGTTATCACCCCCTAAATCTTAACAACTTTTTTTTTTGGTGTCTATGGCTTGGATAAACAGTGTTGTGTGCAGTGTTGTTTTTTTCAAAAAATATAAAACATATAAAACTTATAACATATAAAGATATTTTAAATCGGATAACATTCGGGGGTGGATACCCGACTACGCTCTTTGTATGTACAGGACGGCGGTATACGATATGCAGCGCAATTTTGAATTTTGCGAATTCTCATATTATTTAGTGCAGCTCCGTACGCGCCCACACGACGGGAATGTCGAAGCCACATCAAATAAGGTGTACGGATTGCAGTACAGTTCAGTCGAACAGAATGAGTGTACGGATAGCGAAATCTAGTGCGTAGTACATATATATCGCTGGTTTTATTTAAATATCCAATAGAGGTACTTGAATACTTAGTACATTCGCAATATTTTTCTATGATTATGATATGTACTATTTGTGTGAAATTTCTAGTCTCGATTTTTTCTACATAGGATTTACTTATGTCCTATAATTGTATTATTATTTTACACTTCTTAACTGCAGGTTGTTCCTTTAATTCTCCATTGTGTATTCTCTATCGCCGTGCGTCAGCTCCATCAGTTCGCGTCCAGCATGCATACTGACGCATTATTGCCGCAAACAATTCTATTGTCACCTTATTGACTGCGAAATGATCGCTAACACGTGCATCGAGGCGCCATCACAGCACAATTTTATAAGAAGTTTTAGCAGTAGTGTGCAAACATTTCTGTTTATTGGAAGCCTTGACCGACGTTACTTCATGCATCGAGGCGCCATCACAGCACAGTGGACAATTTTATAAGTAGTTATAGCAGTAGTGTGCAAACATTTCTGTTTATTGAAAGCCCAGGCCGTCGTCACACAGCTAACAGAGTCGTTTTTATTGTACAAGTAGTACAATCTAGACTAAACTAAGCTGACAAAACTATATTTTCTGCGTCTGTATACAAAGTCTGAGAAAAAAAAACGAAATCTGTTATTATTAGGTATTGGTGTCGATTCTGTTGCAATTCTCTAAAACTAATCTGAAGGACAACATTTATCTGCCTTTCTTTTCGTTTTAACTTATGTGAAAAGGGATGGCTATTTTAGAGGTGTCCAATTTAATTTAGTAAATGGTACAACCAAGGGTACGAGAGAATCCCCCAGCCTTAGCCCGTGATAGATTTTTCTCACTCTAGCTTATGCAAGACAATTTTTTTTTTTTTACTATATCATAAATATCTTTCTATTCACGTCAAATTGAATCGGTAAGAGGCAAGGATCTTGTATCACACTGGATAGAGTGATTCGTTTGGCAGCGTGTCCACTTTCTGTTCGCGCGTTTAGTGAGTAGGGAAGTGAAAACTAGTGCAGAAACTATCGATAAAAATGTACACAGTGTACAAAACTAAGAATTTGTAAATTAAGAACACAATGTTTGCAAAAATATGTACTTTATTGAACATCGAAACTCGTAATTGCCATGTAAATAGTACGAATATATATATTATATATAGTAACTATGAAAGTTAATAAGTATCTACACCGTCTCCTAGTTTCTTTTATTCTTCCTAGTTTTTTAATTGTCACCCCAGTCATAAAACTAGATTTTTCAAAATGTTTTCAACAAAGTCGAGAGTATTTAGGTGACTCCCAGTTTTCGCGCCTCACAGCCTTTATCCACTGATTTCTGATTTCCGGACATTTTGGAAACCTATAACAAAATGTTTTATTTTAATTAATTGTTTAACCATGACACAACATTGGTACAAATTATCATATATTTCAAGCCGCGAAAGCTTCAAAAAGATTAAAATTAATTATCGATAGAATACGTATCAAGCCGATTAAACGCGGAAAGGAATTAACAGTTCATGTTTCACTTAATGTAGTATATGTAGGATATTACAAGAATATTATTAGATAAATATCGACCAAATATCGACAAAGTTTGAAACGTGCAGTGGTACTTCACTAGCAGGAACACGTAAAACAATGCATTTATTTATCTTAAATTAATGCTTAAATTCATTACTAAATAACACTGCGTGATAGTTGTATGACTTCAAACATGTATATTCTTTAAGTGAAACGAATATTTAGCTTTGATTCTGGTTATTTTAGGTAAAAAACGCTAAAAAGACTTACGCATGAAATGATAATTCTGGATCTTTTACTCCCCCTTTCGTTGTTCTCGATGCACAATACACAGCACAACACGCCATAATGCCACTATGTATAACAATATTAAGTATTCACAGCGATATTTTGATCCAATTTGCTTTTTTAGTAAGACGGGTCGCAATGTTGTGACCGACTAGTCGGTCAAAGTGGACACAGAGTGCGAGGTTGCCAATCTTACAATAGCTCTCTCGCTTACTCTATGCGACGACCCGTGAAATAAAAAGAGAAACATGACAATGTGAACGTCGGAGCGGCAACGTCTCATGGGTCTGTCCAGTATGATGCTTCGTCTAAGGTAAGAGGTAAAATGTGAAAAAAAAACATATCCCAACTCTTCGACCAAAATAAAATGAATGGACGGTCCCAAGTAAGAGAATTTTGATAACTTTAAAGTGAGTGCTGGCGCTCACTTCAGTCGCTCTCAGTCTGTGAAAAACGCAGATTTGCCTAAGGGCAACCGTACTTTTTAACAGTTTGCGTTACTTTTATACCCTAGTATTCGACTGTTTCCAAGAGAATTAGCATTTAAGTATAACTGAAGATGACGAGCGCAGTGCATTGCCGTGCAGGGAAACTGTTGAAGTTCGAAATTCTTGGTGGCACTTAACTGTTGGGCACATGAAAATTACCATCAGGTAAGAGTTACTCGTCTCATCACTCAGCTAAATAAAAAAGTAGGTAGTTCTGTTATAAGTAACATCTAAGTCAATTTTCAGGAAACTATTTACCCGCCCGATAAGACCCGACAAATGGAACATTTTCTTTAGCAAGTCCACCTCTATCGCACCTAGGGCTATAGCATTGCGACCATTACACTAATTACAACATTCTAGAACATAGGAAGCTTCCATTCTATCGAGAATCAGATAAACAACCGCTCGTCACTATAATTTCGCTCACGCAGTTGGAAAATTTGCAAAGTGAACGAACGGCTGTGGAACACGATAGGATGGTCTGTACCTCGTCAAAAGATAAGGAACATGATAAGAAATTTTATTTCAAAGAAAAAATATTTATTACGAAGCATAATTTTAAATTTCATTTAGAGGTATTATACCTACTTAACCTAGTCTGTTATATAGCATACTTGCTGTAAACCGCGCCTTCGCTCGCGTGTACCTACAAAAAAACTGAAGTACCGTTCAGCCGTGAAAAAGCGACAAATACCCAGACAGAGACAGATAGACAGAGTTACTTTCGCATTTATAATATTAGTTAGGACAGCTTCGTAGCTCCGTAGAGCTTCGTAGAGCTGCGTAGCTATTTCGTAGAAGACGTAGAGCTATAATTAGTGTTATATTTTATTCTGTGACAAAAATACGGAAAATAAAAGTGCCGATCTACAAGTTAGGACAAAGCATGTTGTAATACTATCACACACGAACTTGAAGTACAGTAAACATATTGAACTCTAAGCACAGAGCACAAGGTGCAAAAAAAATGTGAAAAATAATTTGTCTATATAGGTAGCTGTGTATACTCAACTGTACAGATACTTTGCCTGTACTGATACATGCGAAAGGGATACTCAGATTTAAAACCTCTAATTAGATTAAAGGTTTTTAAGCTGAGTATGATTATCAGTTTGTTTCTTTTACCCCCATGAAATTCATGTGTATTGTTACAAAGAGTAATATAATATAGTACTATCCCTTTCGTACAAATAAGATCAGGTGCAAAAAAAAAAACGTAATTTGGAGAAAGATGAGAGCTCTCAACAACTTTACACGATCTATATGCGTCTATCCTCTATGCTCGGTTCTCATTCTTCATATTTTAGATTTTTTAAAGTATAAAATCAATAAAATAAAAAAGTAAAAATTAGGCCACAAAAACAGTATTTGTATACAAGATCCTTGGTATTTGTATTCTCTTCAAATTATCTTTGACGAAAACTTCATATTTGACCAGAGAGTAACATAATATAGGGGGAATACTATATTATAATACTCTTTGGGGCAATATTTGACCAATTTCCGTATCCCGTCCTTGATTCCATCAATTCCTGTCAGAAATGCATAATTTATAAATCAATTTAAAATCGCCCCAAGTTAAATAAATGTATCTACCATGTATAACATCCATTACAATGAAATGTGTATTAAAATGTGATACGCCCCGCTAAGCAGTCTGTAAGCTATAAGGTGAAGGACAGAGCGAAGGAACAACATGCGTGTGAACTTCATTCAAGGACTGGGAGCTCTGATAGCAGCACTCGTTATATTAGTTAAAATGCACTGCGCTAGGAAATTAGCGGTAAGTTTTTTACCCATTTAAAATACTTTTTGTTTGACAGCGCCTGCATAAAACGGAATGGCAATCAGCATTCACTTTGGAGTAGTTACTCGTACCTAGATATTTTACACCGTGTTTATAAAACTAACTAAATATTAGTATTGTTCAGTTCTGAGTATGTGTAAATTTTCAAGTCCCTTCGGTTTAGTATTAGAATGATCGCAAAATGACTTCATCTCACTCAGGTCATTATCCCAAACTGTCAAGAGTTAGTTTAAAATTCGTTAATAAAGTACCGAAATACATATACGAAAGCGAGTTTGTATTAAAAAAAACGTGGCGAAATAATGGTGCAGAAAAACCGCCAAACCTACAGTGTCGTCGCACCTACATTCAGCATTTACAATGATTCGCATGAAAATTGTCTGTTTCAAAGCCTGTTTATAGCGAATTGCCTGTAGTCACACTATGCTCCTCGCTCTGCTCATCGCGTTGCCGCGAATATTCGCGAGGCGGCCACACATACTGCTCAACTCGCGCCTCTTCTCCCGCTATTAATTTATTTTACGTCTTTATCCTTGCCATCGCTATCTGTCCCGCCGGTCCTTCCACGCGCTAAAAAAACCGACAAAATCGCAGCGTTGAACAGGCAAGTTTCTCGCCACTCGTCGAGTATTTGGCTGCAGCAATAATACTAATTCTGAGTAGGGACATACTATATTTTCTGTAGCGGTGATAAAACCTAGTTAGATATATATAACATCAAAGAGTTGTTTATAGCTACCTCAAAGTTCCATAATCAGAGACCATTCGATCCGTGCTCGAATTGGAGTTGCCACTTTCTAAAAATGTTAAATGCTCCTCAAATGGTACAATTTTTATTTTCTCTAGCAGGAGAGTGAACAAAAGCTTCGAGGTCATGTCAATGAGTAATGCTGAACAATTTTTTTTTTGCTTTCAGGCAAAGAGTTACAAATACGTGCCTCCATCATTTTCCTGCGGCGACGCCTGTGATATTATGTCCCAGGAATCAACAGGCGACTCTACGTGCAGCATTATGTACCTTCATTCGTTCCTCACTGATGCTACCTTTTGTTCCCGACCCAAATGCAAACGTGACCCCGATATTTCTATTGATGGCGAAGCAGTTAGTGTACATCCTAGAGAATATGAAAATGATGAGTAAAAAAAAAAAGATCTAAATGCTGACCTAAAGGATACAAGTGCTAGTTACAATATTGAAGTTCAAATATTGTGCTCAGCCCATTTCTATTTACATAACAAAAATATTCTTTTACTACTTAATAAAAATTCTGCCCACAAATTCAAAAACCTGTTTTAGACTTTCGTGGTTGTTTACTACATTACTATTAGTACTCACGGGATATTTATTACAATTTTTTCTTTTTTTTAAAAGAGCGTTTGGTCAGACATGACCAATGACCATGCCACCCTCATAGGTCAATCCTTAGTAACTATCTCCTTTTTAGACATAAATTAACTATTTTTAGCAGTATTCTGTGTTGTGGTACTTAAATATTCCGTGAGTACTAATAGTAATGTTTTAATATACCAGTAGGTAAAATAGAAATCTAGACTCTACTTCAATGTAAAACGTTGGGAAAGAAAAATAAAAAACACTAGAAGTTTATATATAACAGAAAAACAGCAGTACATGCTATTCGGTTAAACGTCATTTCGGTAGGCCAAGCAGTTAGAGATCATTTTCGGACTGGAGACATGTAAATTCTTCGCCTCGCTGGAACCATAAGATAGCGTATATTTTTCTTGTAGTAAGGGCAGTTAGGTTCGTCACATCCCAGAACCTCTGCTTCGTGGAGAGTGCGGCCTCCATTTTTCAACAATTCATCGCCCACAATGAGTCTCCTGGCACATGCTAATAGACAAGGTCCGCATAGTGCAACTGCACAAATTGCTGCTAAAAATTCTAACAAAAGCATCACAGTGTCACTCCACATTATCGGATTGCATTATTTCATTTGAAACCTTAGTTTGCCTTATAATTTGTAGATAGGTATATGAAATATACGAGAATTAAGTGTGTAAAGAAGAAATCAAATAATTAGCAAATTTGAAGGATGGTCATACATAGCCATCAGAAGGGCTGTCAATTTTTGTAGCGTTAAATTCTCTTTAGTGTGAACTAACGAGTTCTAACTTTGTTTCTCATAAAAACCAATGTAAGGTCCACAGAATTCTCCTTATAAATAAGGTGTTGGTAATATCTTAGCTTTTTTTAATCGATCACTGCTAATTTTTATATATAAAGTAGTTTTCATCAATTTAGTGTTGTATAGCTCTAGGCAAATCGTACCTATCGAGTGGAAATTCGTGTTGTTTCCATAGTCCCATAGCTTCAAGTAAAGCTTTAAAGAAGTATCATTAGGACTAAGATTATGACTAAGACTTTACTGAATCGCACGTACGATATTTCGCACGCAAATATCATGCTTAATGACTGACTTTCGAAAGAAATCCCAAAAGTCACATTTTTGACCGAGCGAAGCGAAGGTCTCAGAGATTACTGGGACAAATCGGCATTTGTATGTATGTTTGTGTGTATATTTGTCCGATGATAACTTGCGAACCGCTGCTCCGATCTTCATGAAATTTTGTAGGCGAAAGTACTTAGTTCATTTCTATACAATTTTTGAGTTCGAATATGAGCTGAGTCGGTCTAGGGGTTGTGAAGATATAGGGATCGCGCTCAGTTCGCCGCGAACTACTAGTTTAAATAATATCACTCGCTAGCGCAAAGAGTGGTTTGGACCATTCGAGTTCACTTCTATCAATATAAAATCTTACATTAATTCGCATGATAAATAAATTCTAAATAAAAAGAAACAAGGATAGGCTGCATTTAATTTATGCTACACATACTTATGTGCCACCCTATTTCTTTAATTTCCTTTTTTTTACGGGCAAGTGCCTTTATTAACTAAGCAAAATATATATAAACTACAACTACTTAGCCTAGTACTTGTAACAGTGAAACTTGATGGATAAGTGAAAAAACCTCCATAACTGGAACTCATGCTGAGGTCCCAACACTTTGGCACTGAATTACCTCTGTAATACGAAGCAAACCTCTATATCTGGGATTATCGACTATTAGCTCTCGGTCCCCACGGGCCCAACGTCTCTACTCCAAACGGCTCTAATATGTAACCACTACCGAGGTCAGCATATTTGCGCCGCTTGTGCTGCTCCGCTGAATAAGCCGCCGCGTTAGTCTTACTCCGTGCCATCCTATTAAATTATAGCGCTAAATCACATAATAAACATATTATTGGATTTAAAAAAAAAAACAAAATATAGTTTTTTTTTTTGTATTTTCTTAGATTTGATCACGTGATCGTTAATGCTCAGGACAGGTAGGATCTTTAGTGACGTCACACCAAAATAAATAAATCAACTTTTTCTGGTAAACTTGCGGATGTTTACCTCGGTGTAACGTCATTTGTCACGTGACAGGCGACATGATAATTATAGATGCGCGTTTAGGCGCGTAATTTTTTTAATTTAAGCTTTTTTTTATTAAAGCATCGATTTTCACCGAAAATACAAGATCTCGATAAAATATCTATGTAGTATCTTAGGAGAATATAACGCTTTGCTGTAGCATGCTTCACATTTCATTTAACAATAATTTGCAATACTTCTCCAAGAGTTGTCAAATAGCCTATTGACACTGGCTAAATACGCTAAAAATCAGAGTTGAGTCGAAAACTAAGAAAAAAGAAAAATTGCTGTCAATGTCATTAGCTTTTTTTTCTCTTCAATTTTGGCTTCACACGTTGTGTATTTAGCCAGTGTCAAGTTTTGTAATATTTGAGTAGTATGTGAAGTAAAGTATTTCACAATTAAAACAAGTCTCAGTCATAGTCTAAGTCAAATAAAGTAAGTCATGGTCAAGTCCAAGTTATACCCCAGTAAAGCGGTGGAGACGTCATTAGCTTTCTATCTCTAGCATACCTTTTTTTATTTCCTCAAAGATCTCTAGTAAGGTTGCGTTCACGACATAAAGACGTAGTCAACATTGTTGAAAGCCTGTATCAAGTTTTGTAATTTTTCAAGGGAATTGTAGTACTTCACAATAAAAACAAATCGTAGCAATAGTTTTAATCAACTACTTCAGCCACTTTCCGGTCTAACTCATGCTTCAGTAAAGTGGAGGAAGCTCTATAGAAAACTACTACGGAGTTTTAAAAACAAGATTACACGAAAAAGGTATGATTTACCACTTCTACGATTTGCTCACAATTGAACACATTGATGAGTACGTAAATATATGATGAGTAAATGTATAATAATCCACCGTTATTATACATCTACACTCGAAAGAACATCAATTTTTGAAAATAATACAAAGTGGTGACATGTTTGTTTTCTAGTTGGCGCCAAAATTTGACGTATTTATTTAATTTTATGATTATTTATGACTACAGCATTTTTTTGAATTTCGTTTCGCTCTTTCTGTGCTCGGAACGGCCAATTTGCGTCACAGTTGTTTTTCATACTGATGTTAAGAACGGCGATGTTGCACTCTGGGCGCATCAGCGGGCTGGCATGATCTCGCAGTCAGAATCACGAACGTTTCAAAGTTAGAGGATAAACCCGCCGGTTTTGATTCGGGCCTATGTCGTGAACGAGACTTTATAAATTAGCTATAAAGCTATAGTCATGTGACAGCCTGGAATGTCAGTTGTCTTGTCAAGCAATACTATGTCATTGTCAAGTACTGTTGCCATATCTACTAGATTTTGTGGTAGATACATTTTTGTAAATCTACTTATTTTCTTTAACTAATATGACTACTATTCTATAACTCTTTTCTATTGATTTTGCCCAAATCCTGTATAAAGCAACATTATTAGGCCGCAGCCGGCAACGATAAAATAACGGAACGGTTGACGACCAACCTACTGTCATCAGACTAAAAACTGTTACCGAAAGGGATTCCGGGTTGGAAATAAAAAAACCTGAACCTAATTGTTTTCCAACTGTTTATATCAAACCAGGGCCCGTGCCGTGAGGTGCATATTGCGATGATTGTTACGCTCAGCCGACAATGCTGCGCAACCATACACCTTATGGCATTTTTTTTCTATAGTGTTATTATTCAGAGAAAAAGCAGGAGAATATATTTGTATGGAATAATCAAATCAAATAAAAACACGGTCGCATAGTAACGTCATAAATGCTTCTACGTGTACCATGGATTTTGATTTTGATGTTTCGTCCAAGACGTGTACCGTGCAATTGACTCATGCGTGAATTGACGTTATAATAATAATAATAATTCATCTACTTTTTTTTAAGCCTACTGATTTTTGAAAATATTCATAGCCTACCGAGGCCTACCGCGGTCGGTATGGCAGCACTGAGAATGGTGAAGTTGTGGGAGTGAGAGGTTTTCAGGAAATTAATTATAATTAGAAATTAAATAAATTATGTAGTAGTAGTAGTAGTACCTAGTAATTGAAAATGAGATGAAATAAATGAATTGTATTATTTATACATTTAAAAATCAGTTCAAGAAGATCCTGTGCTGCATTATTATAAAATTATAAAGATGCGGTCTAAGTTTATTACTGGGTATGTTTTCTTTTCATAGTTATTTTTCTATGTACTGTAGTTAATAGTTGTTTATCACATATAAAAGTCGCTTAAAATCGTCCCAAATGGCTGTAACCAAGTTGCTTTAGTCATTTTTGGTGCTAGTAAATTTTGCTAAGACATCTTTCTGGTTTTGCCCTATTTTGTACTCTTTTCTTTCATTATAACTATCAGGATACGCCAACTTTCACCGTATGACGTTCATAATATATCCATTTACTTTGTCACCTACAGCGGGTAATGAATACAGCATATCTATTTTTGTTTGTAATGGTTGTTTTTTGTAAGTACAGTAGAAACTCGATTATCCGGACCTCAGTTATACGGATTCGCGATTATCCGGACTACCAACCGCATACCTAGTCGAATTTATGCAAACATGAACGGCGGGTTTTGAAACGTTCGTGATTCTGATTGCGAGAGCATGCCATCCCGCTCGTACCAAGTTAGTCGCACTATGCGCGGTCCCGCTCGCACACTATCACTATCGCTTTCAGAGTTACGGGATAAGCCCGCGGGTCGGAACTGGCATCCCGCGCCCCGCGGGATCGCTGCGCGCGTTCCGTTATTGTTTTAGTTAGATAGCATACATCGGAAAATGATGAAAAAACCGAAAAATGAACTTTTAGCAACTGGGCAACCAATATCTGTGGCCTTATCCCGTAACTCTGAAAGCGATAGCGAGAGTTGCGCGACCGGGACCGGGCATAGTGTGACTAAGTTGGTACGAACGAGATGGCATGCTCTCGCAATCAGAATCACGACCGTTACAAAGTTAGAGGATAATCCCGCAGGTCCTTTCCTCTGTGAATAAGCATTACTACATGCACACAATCCGCTTTGCTTCATACATTCGATTATCCGAATGCCTAACGACAACAATTAGTCTGGTTAATCGAGTTTCTACTGTAATAGAAAAGTCCGATAATACGCTTTATGGCCTTGTAGTACGGTCGACTAATTTTTAACATGCTCATTTCTACCGTGTGGTGCGCAACTAACACCTAATTACACTGCGCTAAAAAGCATTCATCATCATCATCCTCAAAACATCCACTGCACAAAGCTGTTGCGGCAATTTTGTTTGTGAATTTTGCTATTCTGAGAATTTAGTCATTTGTAGAATTTGCCATTTAGAGAATTGGGTATTTTGCACCTAAACCTATACACCTATATCTTATATATACCTAGCAGTGATTCCCCTGTGTAATAAAAGATGTTTATTTCCAGCGGAGTGCTATGTGTGTGTGTAGCGGTGATGTGGCTGTTTTCACGCCTCTACCAAGAGCTGTTAAACACGTACGAGCACGCTGACTCTGCCACAAATAAGGAATATTACTGGTAATCACACTAAGATTTAAAAAAAAATGTAAAGTTTCAATTTTTCAACATTTTTCTAATGTAAAAATTACAGAGGAAATTATATAAAAAATATCATTGAATAGCTTTAGAATACCATTGCCAATGTTTTACAGACAATATCATGTTATTCTTTTTTAATTTGGCGAAGAAGGAAAATACTATTTTCGAGTTTTTTTCTCCGTCCCCAAATTAAATGAGATATATTTTTTATGTCCTCTTCGTATCTTTTATATTTAAGAAATTATAAAAAGTGCGAACGAGATAGCGAGAATCAGAGTAGCCGGGCTTTAAGCATTGTCAAAGACATTTTGTTTTAATAAAACGGGAATACTCACATATAATTGAGTCGGTTATTCCGACTATAGTTTCAGATTCTAGATTAATTCATTGATAAAGGTCATCACATTATCAAGGAATCACGCTTATAGCATTCCTTGATAAAGGTCACTGAATGTTATGACCTTTATCAAGGTCACATTCGTCAAATTCCTTTTTGTCAAAATGTGTCAAGACAATACAATACAATATACAGAACAAACTTAAAAAAAAAAATGAACAATAAAAAAACGGTAGTATAATCAGTCAGTTTAGTTTTAGACCACGTCAGTTTTCAAAGTAAAATTGTCAAAGGCCTTAAGGCGGCCTTAAAATTCTAACATCATTTAACATCTAGGCATTCCTATACAAACTTATTATTTTAAAACCTATTTTTGACTCTCTTGACATCTCAATCTCATATTCTTATCACCTGCTTATCAGAATGTGGGAAAGATCTCTCGTTGTCTCGCACGTTGGCGATTACTAATCGTGTCATTTTGCGATTATAAATAACCAGCTGTTACCGGCGACTTCGTTCGCATGTACCTACAGAAATAAAGTAGCCTAAGTCCATCTCCGATCCAAAAAAAAAACTAAAAAAAATATATGTTTTTTTCCTTTTTTTTTTCACAATAAACTCACAATATTATAAATGCAAAAGTTTCTGTGTAAGTATGTAAGTAGCTAAGTATGTGTGTCCCATTCAACTCTGTAATGGCTGAACGGTTTTGAATGAAATTTGGTTTGGAGGTAGCTTATACCCTGGATTAACACATGGGCTCATAGGCTTTTTATTCCGGAACAATATTCGGTTTCTACAGAATAGCGGGCGAAACTGCGGGGCGCTGCTATTAGGAATCTAACTACTTAATTAACAAAAATATTTTTTTTGCATTTTATCAAATTTTATCTCGTTAGTGGAATAACACTGATTAGTTTTTTTAGTAATTTATTCAGACTACATAAATCTAAATTACCTATTATAATAATAATAATATATAATCTTCTAATTAGCGTAATGCAGGGTTACACAGAACTGTGGTACTAAGCCGAAAGGAGCTCTAATTCTAATTCTAACTGGGGCGATAAGACCTGCACTGACGTCCCGCTAAGGGTGTTTTGTGCATTTACCCCGCTGCCAGCCTACCCAAACCAGCCCAGCTCCTTAAAGTAACAGAGTAATTCATTTTCTTATCTAATGATGGGTAAAAGGAGACTCATTGGGAACAACTTTTACTATGAGAACAAGCGGAAAAAAAGGGTCCCTTGAAAAAAAACTTTCATTTACGAAATATATGGACCATTGATTTATTTGGCGCTATTACTATGCGAAAATAAATATCCGGTATTTTTGTGATACCATTCTTATACTCATTGGAAACAAATCTCTCAAATAAATATTGCATTGTAAAATTTGTTCATAATGAAGACCACAATGACCCCCTTTCGGCTAAGTAGGACCTTTCCGTATAACCCTGCTAATTATAATTATAGCTAATTAACACAATACTATGTTATTTGACAGGGTGTTCCGGCTGCTACTGAATTTGTTTGGGTATGGCACCGTGCTGGTTCCCTGCTTCATTCTTTACAAGTACCTTGAAAAAACGAATTATTTCGATAACATTGGTGAGTATTATACAAGGCTGCACGGAACCATTAAATAAAAACAAAAACAGCTGTGCTATATTATTATGTAGGTTAAATAACTTGTCAAGAGCACGTCGGTCCATGCTTAGGGTGTCTACCCATGGCCTGACCTGACATCGTGTGAAAAGGACAGCTAGATTTGAATTTCACGGGAGCAAAAGAAACAATCTATTAAGGTTATAGCTTCTCCCTTTCGCTCTCCCAGAAACTTATTTATAGCCATCTCTTTCAAACGATGTCAGGTCAGGCCATGTAGCGAGGCCTTCAGAAGGGTTACGTTTACGCGTAGGTGCTGCCCGAAATAATCTTGTTTTTTTTTTTATTACGGTCTATCAATGTGGAAGATGATAAGTTTAGATATATAGTTTAGAAATGGCACGGGGCAGGGACACACACATTGCAAGCTAATTTGCAATTTCCCATATTTCGCAAGCGGTACATCTCATAAATAAATGGTGTAGGAAACCTTACCTTCATTTTAAAAGACCTATTGAATGACACGAGGAGGATAGGAGTTTTTTTTTTTTTTTACTTGAGATCTATCTTTTGACTATCGTTGTGCAAAATTTTATGAATGTATGTTTATAACTTTGGAAGTTAAACGATTCAGACTGAGAGACGGACATGACGAACTTAAAAGGGATCGTTGGAGTACTACGGAACCCTAAAAAAATATCCGCCCCGTAGGCAGCGTAAAAAATGAAATTAGAGTTTAAATTAGAGAGAAAGTTTATTATAAAAAAATAATACATAGGAGCAGGGATAAAACAGAAGAATACGATTGTATGGAATAGAAGGTCGTTAAATTACCTCTTAAAATCAATCTCCAAAGGTAGCACATTATTTTGTGGCGATGGTTATCGTTTGTTATCCCGCTCGCTCGCATGGTGCGAGTAAGTTTTGCGCGAGTGAGACGGTACGCCACTGGTCCTTTCTTCTGAATTCAATCGGAAAGGATTCGAGACTTACGTTCTCCTTGTCAGTCATTTACAGTTAGGAATACGGAGACTGAGAGTGCAGATTCGATTCGAATTCTTTTCGACTGGGTTCAGAACACGGCTCGATCTGATATCATGCGAAAGGGAGAGCTGGATATGGATTTCGTAGGAGCAAAAGGGACAAACTATGACCTTATTAGCTTAATTCTTTAGCCCGTGAATTTCAAGTGTAGCTACCCTTTCGCATAAATCAGATCAGCAGGGCTATCATGCGCACCGTGATAAAATCTTTTTGTTATGCAAGAACAGGACACGGCTACGATTATGTATACGTTTGTCTCATTTTTCGCCACATGAAGAGTAGAGAAGATTTTGTCGCGGTGCGCATGCTAGCCCTGCAGATGCGTCTGTAGAAGCTATTATACAATCGAGTCACATCAGATGATACAAGGAGTCACTGAAAGGTGCAGCAATATTGATAGATATGTACTTAGGTAGGTACTTATCATAGTTATCATTTTGAACAACTTTTACTATTATGTATTGTATGTATTTCCGTATACTAACTAGTATGAAATAATGTACATAATTGATGTGCCACGATCGCTCTTCACTACACTCATTATTTGAAGAACAATGTATGTGTGTACAGCCGGTAGCGAAACATGTAATAACCGTGTAATGAAATAATCGTTATTTTAATGTACTAATAAATAACTTATTAGTATTTTTCCAGCGAATTTTGATTCTATTGTTATGAACATATGCCATAAGAAAAGTAAAATATATTGGTGGACGTTTTTCACAGACAGCGCCATCTAGCCCCAAACTAAGCAAGTTTGTACTATGGGACCCAGATTACTGATAGAATACATAAATACTTATTTTTTCGTAAATACATACATAAAGTACATAGAAACACCCAGACAAGCAACAAACATCCGTGTTCATCACACAAATGTTTTCCTGGGTAGAAATCGAACCCACAACCTACAGCTCAAAAGGCGGAAATCCTCCACCCCAGCCACATGGCTAGTCGACTAGGTATTATACAATTTAATAAAAGTATTTAATGCAATTTCTAGCGTCTGTATGGAACGCTGAAATATAATAATGGTTATCTAAATGCTATTAAAATATTATATCATTATCATCATCGCCAGCTTATGCAGCCCATTGCAGATCACAAGCCTTCTCCTTCTATTGTCTACCGTCTATCGTCTAACAATCTACCGTTTTTTTTGGACCATTCTCGTCCAGGTGTTGTCGCAAGATTTTTGAATGTCGTCACCCCTTCGCTGTATAAATCTTCCGGGGCTACGCTTACCACCAGATCTAGCCAAGTCAAATCAAATATATTTATACCAAAACTAAACTAAAACTAAAGCTATTTCTAAATTAACAACCAACGCAAAAGTACTTAGTAACAAGTAAGACGGACTCCGACCTACGTACTAGAAAGTCATTTGCTTGTAATTGACCGAGCAAACAAAGATCTCAGAGTTTACTGTGTCCTGCTCAACGCCACTTGAGTTTAATTATCTCAATATCTTTCACATTGGTCCTTTGTTCGAATAATGTTATATGCCTTATTTTACCGGCAAACATCTTGAGCGAAACACGTCGTGCTGAGGGAAACTTTGGCGCATATACACACATCAACCAAACGTGCGGAACCGCGCGGTCGACGCTCACCCCCCGCGAATAGAGCACAGTCAATGTCAATTTTCAACAGATGGTCTTGCAGGGCTAGCATGCGCACCGCGACAAAATCTTTCTGTTATGCGAGAACAGGACACGACAACGATTATGCATACGTTTGTCTCATTTTTCACGACATGAAGAGTGGAGAAGATTTTGTCGCGGTGCGCATGCTAGCCCTGCATGTGACTACAAAGTATGTTGAAAAGAAACAGCTTTGAGAGGAAAATCTGGCACATCCACACAATTAGTTATTCGTCATGCGCTAAACTAACTAGGCAATGGATCACTCAAACAAACGATGAAAATTCTTCGCGCGGACTAATCTTTCGAAGTGATCGCGAGAACATCAGCTAGGACTGTCAATATTTTGTTGTTTGTTTGAAAGGCGAGGCGTTTGAGGACAACTAAACTGATGTTAAGAGGTGGTTGTTCAAGGATAATAAACACATTTAACCTGGAATGGGAACTCCCTTATTTTGTAAGTTCTCTGGTGATGGTCTTTGCTTTTATGAAAGCCAGACCGGGCTTCATGAATCCGAGTCTGACTTTCGTGATAGCGAAGTCCGTCACCAGATAAGTCACATAATAACGCCGCAGATCTTGATCTTGATGGGTAATCTTTTTGATAGCAAGTTTGACAATCGCCATATGGTTCACATTTTATTTTCTTGTCGCGTCTTAAAACTTTATATTCTTTCTAGCGGGTAGTAGTGTAGTATCTCGGGCGCTGTACGCGTGCTTCGGTTCACACGAGCGGCTCCCGGACACGGCGAAGCGCGAGGCGAGCGCTCCGCCCTTATCAGCGGCGCCGGACTCGCGCCGCGAAGCGTTCGAGCTCATGTTCTGTTTCACCGGACTAATGGGCGCTTACCTCGTCTGGGGGCTGTTGCAGGAAAAGATTATGACGCAGGTTAGTGCAGAGTTAAATAACCAGTTTCGTTATTAGTCGCTTATTTACTTTTTTTCTTCTTTGAATCCATAGATCACACCATAGATTCTGCATTCAGGACGCTCGAAGCGCACCACGCATCAGTCTAAACTAAATACACTTATAGGAAATTACTCTGATTGGTTGATTGTTAGGCGCGAGTAGGAGTAACCTTGAGATAACCAACGCTTGGTCGCACTCCCCGCGGCCCGCGCCTTCCTCAAACTTTGGTGACTTTTTGTAGGAAATGCGGTATCTAGTGTGATCTGTGTTTGAAACTAAAGACTTTCACGCTTAGAATTCACAAGTGTGTAATAAAATTGTGTTCTCGCAAGTCTAAATCTAATTTTACTGTTGTTTGCAGAGTTACTTGATGTCGGACGGATCTGTAGTTAAATTCGACGACTCCCAGTTCCTAGTATTTATTAATAGATTAGCTGCCCTCATGATAGCGGCGGTAAGGCTGCGCTGCACGGGCCGGCCGCTGATCGCCGCGCCGCTGTACAAGTTCTCTTACTGCGCCCTAACCAACATAGTCAGCGCGTGGTGCCAGTACGAAGCGCTCGTCTACGTCAGCTTCCCAACACAGGTGAGAATCGAAAACAGAAACCATAGTCTGTTCACGGATAATGTCTAATAGGGAAATAAGGAACTGTCCCCCAAATACTGAAACGTTTGTTAACTTTGAGAACAGATTAATTCTAATACTAATACTTGCTTGTGTCTGGCACTGAGTAAATGACAAAGACAGCAATAGACTTAATCTGTCGTCAAAGTTAACAAACGTTTCAGTATTCGGGGGTGTGTCAATTTGCCAGTGTTTGCTGTGATTTAGCAGTGTCAAGTTTTATAATATTCGAAGTGAAGTTAAGTATTTCACAATTAAAATAAGTCTCAGCCATAGACTAAGTCAAGCAAAGAAAGTCACAGTCAAATCCACGTGGAAAGCGGTGGTGACTTTACTGGGGCTTATATGGAGTTTTGGCAACAACACGAAGAGTCACGTTTCACAACATTATATACTATTTACCAACACTCGTGCACGTTCACGAACACTTATTGGATAAAAATCCACCATTTTTAAACATTAATACTCGAAATAACACAAGTTTTGGAAAATAATACAATGACGCAACATGACTTCTTCACGTTTACCAGCAATAAAACGACGAAAACAATCAGCGTTTCTGTAAAAAAAAAAACATTTATTGTGTCTTTAAAATAGTATTTTTAGATTAATTCATTTACCCCCGATTACTGAAACGTTTGTTAACTTTGACGACAGATTAAGTATGTTGCTGCCTTTGTCATTTGCTTAGTACCAGACAAAGGCAGCATTAGAATTAATCTGTTGTCAAAGTTAACAAGCGTTTCAGTATTCGGGGGTTGATATCTGTTACCGTCTGCGTCGGAGGTCTCGGGCCCGATTCTCGGCCGGGATGTACGATGAACTTAAAATTGCTGCCTTAGGTCTGGGTGTTAGTTCAATGACACAGGGAAGCCAGGTGGGAAGCTGTGTGTGACACGTTATCGTTTTTTCTGTCCAGGTGCTGTCAAAGTCATGCAAAGTGATACCAGTAATGCTGATGGGTATCATAGTATCGCGGAACAAGTATGAACTGTACGAATACTTGACGGCGGCGCTTATTACGATCGGCATGGCTTCCTTCATGCTCGGCTCGCATCAAGGGGCTGAAGGTATGCGCAGTAAATTAATTATTTTCGCTAGTGTTGAGTGTTGTAAAAACCTATCGAACGACTACTGATAATCATCGATTCGACATATCGATATCGATAGTTCCACTTTCTGTTTTGTTCACAGCATGGATAATGCCGCGAACGAAAACTCGTTTAAAACGATACGAAAAACCCACTGACCATTTAGGTAGTATACCTTTGGCAGTTATTCAACCGCAAAGCAGTAGTGTGCAGTGATAACTGTTCTTCCCCCAATACGAGACGGGAACATTGTCATGCTGAACGTGTTGCTATCGCAGTTTTCTGTTTTGTTAAAAATATAATCGGCCGGTTAGATCGTCATTCGTGTTATTAGAATACCATTTTTTTTTTTTTTTAAAACAAAACAGCTGCATTGATCATGGTTTGTCCAAGCCATTGACACCAAAAACAAAAGATTGTCTTAAGATTCAGGGGGTGATAACAGATTACCCCCGAAACGGTAATTTCATCATCACTTACAAATACAAAATTCTTTATTTTGGAACAAAAACTTAGTGAATAATACAAATAGAACGATGCTACCCGCAGTAGTTAAATAACTGTGTCGCGGGTAGCAACACCGATTAAACGAGAGTAAGTAGTTACTTACTTTAATTTTTACAATTAAGAGATATTAAAGTTTAAAGTTATTCTAAAAAGACTCAGGGTGCGTGAGTGCGCGCGCGCGTGTGTTTGTGTATATTGAGTGTGTGTGACTTACTCTCTCTCTACCGCACGCACGAGAAACAGAGCGACAGCTATACAATAATAAAGTAGATGTATTTTTTGAAGGCGTGCGCTTAATATGCTCGCGTTTAGCTTCAGAATTCTTTGAAACCTAATGCAATAATTGACCGAGCGAAGCGAAGGTCTCAGAGTTTACTGGGACAAATCGGGATTTGAATGTATGTTTGTATGTTTGTGTGTATATTTGTCCGATGATAACTTGCGAACCGTTAATCCGATCTTCATGAAATTTTGTTGGCGAGTAGTTCATTTCAATACAATTTTAAAGTTCGAATATGAGCTGAATCGGTCCAGGGGTTGTGAAGATATAGAGACCGCGAGGACTCAGTTCGCCGCGAACTACTAGTGGGTCGTCGTTTCCAGCGTGGTCGCCGACGGGCCTGTCGGGCGGCGCGCTGCTGGCGCTGTACATGTCGTGCGACGCGTTCACGGCGTCGTGGCAGGCGGCGCTGTTCGCGCGGTACCGCGTGCGCCCGCTGCAGATGCTGTGCGCGGTCAACCTGTGCTCGTGCGCGCTGGCCGCGGCCTCGCTGCTGCGCCGCGCCGCCACCGCGCGCTCCGTGGCCATGCTGCAGGTTCACTACTACTAGTATTACTAGTATTAATAGTACTATTTAGTAGAATTAGTAATAGTCTCTATTATGTTTATTTTCTATTTTTTGTACTAGCTGCTCTCCGCGGTTACACCCGCTATTCTACTAAAACGGCTAACTTTTTCAGGATAAAAATTGAATAAGCTACCTCCATACCAAATTTCATCTAAATCCTTTCAGTCGTTACAGAGTTGAATAGGAACAAACACACTTACATACTTACACACAAACTTTCGCATTTATAATATTTGTGTGAGTAGCTGCGCCCCGCGTTTTCACCCGCTATTCTACTGAAACGGATATTGTTTTCAGGATACCGAACCGACAGATACCGACAGAAACCGATTTTTTTTACGGGATAAAAAAAATGGCCGATGTGTTATTCTAGGTTGTAAAGTATGAAGGTACCATACCAAATTTCATCCAAATCCGTTCAGCCGTTACAGAGTTGAACGGGTACAAACACACTTACATATTTACACAAACTTTCGCATTTATAATATTAGTTTGATATGTACTTTTGTATACCTGTATCTTAGTCACAAAAAAAAAAACTGTATTTCTATTTGCTACTATTACTACAAATTACGACGATATCGACGATATCGTCACCATCGCGGGTCGAACCTGGACTAGATTGGCACAGGACCGAGGCAGATGGCACAGCAAGAGAGAGGCCTATACCCAGCAGTGGGATAAGGAAGGCTGTGGATGATGATGATGATGATGACTACAAATTACTATTACTTATGCTGTGATTTCATATTCCTATATTTTCATAGTTTTTATCAAAAGGGGACTTATAATAATGCTGACTGCGTCCCTCATGCCCCTCACAAAAATATAGCAATCAATGTAGCTGAATATGGTGTCACAGCACGGCGGGTTCCTGGTCGACGTCTGCGTTTTGTCCGCGAGCTCCGCGCTCGGGCAGCTACTCATATACCGCACCATCGCGCGCTTCGGGGCCGTGGTCTTCACCATCATCATGACCCTCCGACAGGTACGTAATAGGGTTTTGCCACAGATCACACCCCAGATGCTGCTTTCAGGACGCTCGAAGCTCAATACATTTATGGTATTCCGTAATCACTGTTTCATTCCATAAACTACACGCATTCCCACAACGTCTGTAATCACAAGCCGATAGGCAGGGGGATACGCTACGCCTAGGTGCCCAAACTGTAATCCACCTGTAATCAGATACTCGGCACCTAGCTGTAATCACTGCGTATTCGAGCTCGCATAGGGATTTAGGTAGGCAGGAGTTTGGTTGGAACGTATCTGGCTAAAGCACCACGCATCAGTCTAAAATGTCTAAATACACTTATTAGAAATAACTCTGATTGGTTGATTGTTAGGCGCGAGTAGGCGTAACCTTGAGATAGCCAATGAGAACGCTCGGTCGCACTCCCCGCGCCCCGCGCCGCGCCTCAAACTGACGTGACTTTTGTAAGAACAACGAGTCTCTAGTGGTATCTAGTGTGATCTGTGGGTTTTGTTTCTGTAAAACGTGTCGTGAATACAGGATAAGATAAGATGAAGACAACTTTTACTTCCAACACACTCAGTTACCGAAACAACTTTTACATGCACCACACCCAACTTCCAAGAAAACTTTAACTTGCGCCACACCCAACTTCCGACACAACTTCTAAATACTTTTGCCAAACCCAACTTCAAAGACAACTTTTACTTCCGCCACACCAATCTACCGAAACAACTTTTACATGCGCCACACCCAACTTCCAACAAAACTTACATGCGCCACACCCAACTTCCAACAAAACTTTCACGTGCGGCCACACCCAACTTCCAACTCAACTTCTACTTGTGCCAATCCCAACTACCAACACACCTTGCACTTGCGCTACACCCAACTTGCATCACAACTTTCACTTGCACCACACCCAGCTTCCGACACAAATTTCAAACATCAAGTCTAACATTCCACAACTAATACTAACTTTTTCTAAATCTCCAGGCAGTATCAATCTTGCTGTCGTGCATAGTGTACGGGCACCACGTGACGCTGGGCGGCGCCGCGGGCATCGTACTAGTGTTCGCGGCGGTACTACTCAGGATCTACTGCAATTACCGGATACGAAATCGGAAGGCAGCGCAGGCGCACAAACAAATCAACACGTAGCACTAGTACATACAAACAAGCACCGATTCTGTTGTACTAATTTTTAAACTTAGCTAACCTAACAGCGCAGAAAATGGACTCAATTCTGGTGTAGCACTAAAGTAATCGGACGGAACAAAGTTATCTCTGTCTCTTTTCATTTTGATATGTGAGAGAAGGCTGACAATAACTTATGAAAGTCTGTATTTTCGACAATGCGATGGAATGGAAAAAGTGTACGTAAATTATGCGTAATATAGAAATTTATATGAGACAAGCCGATCCCGCGACTTCGTACGCAGTTTAAGTGCTCGGCCTCGCAAATACAGTGTAAAAAAGACGAACTTCGATCCATACAAACCTTCATTTATTACAAACCTCTACTCAATCCCCTTGGGGGATGAATTTTTAAAAATCCTTTCTTAGTGCTCACCTTAGTCATAGGAACTCTTTCTATTAAGTTCTTCGGAATATTCTCGAATAATAATCGATTAATATTTTCCCTACCCTATATGTAGATTAGTTTTCAAAAATCACTTTGACTATTTCTGGGTGCTTTCTGTCAGTTTAATTTTTCGCTCTTTTGCTTGTTCTCGTCGAGACATTAAAAGAGTGATTATTACGTACTCCACTAGTTTTTATCTCTCGATATTACTCAATTGTTATATTTTTATTGTAAAATTATTATATTTTATTTACTAATTATTTTACATGTACATTGTATTATATACGTACTTATACGTAACCAAAGTGAAAAATTATTGTAAAACGACGTATCCAATCCAATGGCGAAAGAAATAACTTGTTAAGAGCATGTCGGGCCATGCTCTGCAGGGTTCCGTAGGTGCGTAGGACGTTTGAAGTATTTCTCCGTTTTTACAGCATATCTCAAAAAGTAATTATCACACGTTGCCCAAAATAATTTTAAAATACAGTTTTTACTAAGATCTATCAACGGGAAGATTGCAAAATTGTATGCATGTAAGTTTATAACTTTGGAAGTTATAATGCTGTAAAGGATTCAAACAGACAGACGGACATAATGAACTTAGTTCTACGAACTTCCTTTAGTACTACGGAACCCTAAACAGAGGACCTGTTACAAATCACGTCATTTGCGGCAATTTGAATACACAATATGGCGTCAAAAGTCACCCCTTTCACTTTACATTTGACAGTTTTTGACAGCTAACATACTAGCTTGGCTGGGATACAAAACATGGCCGTCGTGCCGCGAAGCTGTCCCAAATGCCGTGAGCAAACAATATTTTGTGGCCAATCCGCTATAGTAGAGAATCCTCGGTTGCCAAAGTACTTAAAAAAAACTTTTTTAACTGTCAATGTTTTCTGTGGAGTTTTTTTTTTTATAATAGGGCTGCGATTTAAATATAATGCCAACGATGAAGTCATGCAAGGGCTAATAAAGATCAATCACATTTGTTGAAAATATCCATTATTTCTCAACAAAAACTGAAGCGTTGTGATCACGGAGACTACAGATGCCTTTGTTATTACATGTCACAGTAATTAAAATGCAAAAAAATATATATTTAAACTATCCCTATTGAACTTCGAGAAGTAAGCTATTGAATAAAAGCGTATGTCGCTGACACTTGCTTTATTCCGAAATGGTATTTAATATGCGCCCCAGAGACATCAATGCAGTTGAAGACGCGCAGAAGAGTATAGTGAAGTGAGTATAGTGAAGTGAGTATAGTGCACAAGTGTAGACTTAGCTGATGGGTGTCTAAATTGCATATTGTGATCAGTGCACAACATTGGTATTAAAACGTTCCTACATAGACATGGGATAAGAATTCAGCCATGTCAGAAGCCTTTGGCATCCTAAAAACTTACTAAGGTTAGCCATAGAGAAATTATACAAAGGCGAGTGCCAATGGCCATAGAAAGATGTGTAACCGGTGGGCTTATGCCGTAACTCTGAAATCGATAGCGAGAGTTGCGCGAGCGGGACTGCGTATAGTCCGACTAAGTTGGTACGAGCGAGATGGCATGCCGCTCGCAATCAGAATCACGAACGTTTCAAAGTTAGAGGATAAGCCCGCCGATTGTAGTACTGATAAGGACGTAAGATGTCGCTAGTCCTTTAGTCTGATCGTCACAATTTCTAGACTCGAAATAAAAACTCAAGCTAACTCATTCGTAATGTACGGAGAAAAAACACTACTTGCTTTGAATATTTTTGATTAATTACATTATCAGCCAGAAGACGTCCACTGCTGAATATAGGCCTCCCCCTTAGACCGTCACACCGACCGATAACGTGCCACTTGCATCCACCGGTTGCCCGCGACTTTCACAATGTCGTCGGTCCACCTAGTGGGAGGCCTGCCTACGCTTCGTCTTCCGGTTCGTGGTCGCCACTCAAGAATAATAAATTAATTGATTAATAGATTAATAATACAAAAATGATTAATTTAATTTTATTTTTTGATTATTTTATATGTTATTTAAAAAATAAGACACGGTAGTTGTAATTAATTCTGAAGAGATGGAGCTGAAAACTTTATGTTTAGAAACATATATTTTACGTCGTATTAACGTAATTTGAACTAAACCTTAAATTGCGGACATATACCAATACTTGTTTCTATATTCACCATATTTTTCATCGGCTTTTATAGCAGTTTGAAAATTAGCTGGCTAAATACGTAACCGCCATCTAGTTTTATGCTTTTTTCCGGGTACACTTTTTTGCCTGAGGTTGTAATTCTTCTAGTATGATTTTTCTGTGGCTCAGCTGAGTTGGCGACTCGGCCTAAACGAACTATCTTCCTGCCCCACTATGTATGTGTAGCCAATTAGCATAACCGACCGCATTACAACGACGCGAAGCATAACCGTTTTGTAAGATAATAAGGTAAGATATAAGATATTATAATAAGATTTATTATACCTAAATCCTGCCGTACTTCAAAGTATCAATTATGTACGTTAAATCGAATGAATTGGTATCTACAAGGAAGTCCCGAGTAGTGCTTATTGTTAAACATTTGTGTAGTTATTTAGTTTATTCGTGGGACTTGTTTTGTCCCGAAATATCATAAGTATAAAAATAGATAAATTATGAAAAAGAAATATATTTTGAGGTTGAAATCTTGAGTTTTTATTTATTCAGGGTTATAAACAATAATAATAATAATAATTCTTTATTTCGGACACATGATCTATATGGAAAAAAAACATTAAGTCCTAATTTAGAATTAAGTCACACTTATGTTAATTAAAAACCAAAATTTAAATACCATTTCAGGCCCATCAGGTGCCTGCAAAACGTTATTGTAGGCCACTCGTAATGCGCACTCGATGGGGTGTGCTAAGCCGAAAAGGGCTGATTATTTTTCCTCGATTTCAGGGTTGGTCCCATAGTAAAAGTTGTTCATAATGATGAGTACTATGAGCCCTTTTCGGCTTAGCATTTCCTTTCCGTATAACCCTGCATACTTTCCCGCAGGGCTTCGCTCGCACAGGCGCATTTCGCATCTTTAGGGGTTATTTTCGCAAAACACCTGAGACATGCATATCTTTATTTTGTATGCTAAGTACACAAACAGAGTTCCATTGGCTCAGCATGAAAAAGTATTTTATTTTTTACATATTTTTGGGGTCCATTTTACATCTTTAGGAGTGGAATTTCTCACAATCAGTTCTTATTGTTCACCAGAGACGTAAATTTTGAACCTAATACCAGGAGTATTGAGTTCTTTGGTCTGTGCGTAGATAACTAGAAAAGGGCTTGTTTTCTGTCACCTTATGCAGCCGAAGTGCTGTGTTGTGTTTCTAAGCTTTGCTTTTTGGATATAACGGCCCCTGCTTCACTGAAGGCTTATGTGTAGCCGCAAATAATTAAATTAAACGGGTTTTAGCATCGGCGTTACTCGTCCAGAGTGACTTAGGCTACAATGTGCAGTCGGGTATTTTGTTTTTCTTTTAATCATTACTTGTTTTGGCATGAAGGTTACAACTTCTTAAGTGACAAGAGACCTTTTTATAGACATGGAACACAAATGTACCTTAAACTTGTTATCTCTTAAAAAATAAAACTGTCACTCAGATTCTCAACAGAGACAATTTCAATTTGTGTTTTATATATTTGTAATTTTGTGCTCGTTCTAAATCATGTTGTGGTTCTCGAATCCGATCAGCATCAACAACTACTACGAGTTCAAACAGTTTCAGAATACTCTATACGAAAAGTAAACAGTCAACTGCAAAGTACGTTTTTTCTGCACCTTCCTCTATATTCAAGGGCTTGGCGGCATTAAACCAGGGACTTTGTGCACCTAATGGTAACAATTTGCCATTCCGCTCGCTCAAATGGTCCGAGAAAGTTGGCGCGAGCAGGATGGTACGCGATACGCGATGAACATTGGCAGGTCAGAACCGAAGAAACGAAAGCTGCGCGTCTTTTTCGGCAGAGCCGTCTCTAGCGACGCGACTTGATCACCTATGCCTTGCTTCTGCGCTTTTAGTCGGTAAAGTTAGGTTTTATTGGGTGTAAAAGTCCTTTTTATGCCTACAAATTACACGTATGCACCCCTACACCTTTATGTGGCAATTATAGAACGATATTGGTTATGATATTCATTTTTTTTTTATGTTCAGCTTAGCATTTGACCAAAAACTAGAATTAGTTAAATCTGAAACTAGTCACAAATTACTTGGTAACTTAACTAAAATAGAAGAAAGAAAGAAATACAATTTTATATTATAAAAAAAATAAAAATATATCAGTTACATGAATAGGGTTTTTTCTATGGTATGAAGCTATTACCCCCAATATAGATTAGCTATATAGCTAGTTATATCAGGAGTGAGGTCGGGTTTTTAATCTCGCGCGGTCACCGCCGGCACGTTTGTATGAGTAACTGCGCCCCCCCGTGTTACGATGATGGTGGAAGTCACCGAGTACGATCAGACTGTGTTCCGTAAAGTCCTTATTGCGACAATTGTTAGGTTCAGCAACCGACGCTACGCGACCACAAATCGTTGCTCCGTGCGAGACAGGCAGCGCGGCGTCGGCGGTTGAACCTAAAAATCATCGCAATAAACAGCGCAATAGCAAAAAACACGTTACGGTACGAGCCCAGATTGTTGGCTGTCTACATTTTTCCAACGTCAGATAACCTTTACCTGAGGAATAATATGGCAGCTTTTGTATAGAAAATATGTCAAAACGCCATAAGTAGTTACGTATTGGGCTGTTCACTTCTCTGTTACCGTTCGCTCTCGTCCCTCGCTCTCTCGAAAACGCGAACTGAACGCCCAATAAAAAAAGTGACGTAAAAAGCCCAATAAATACCTACTGCCATATTATTCTTCAGATAACATAGTTATCTGACGTTGGAAAAATCAGCCCTAACTATTTCTAGCATAAGTTGGTATTCAGCATGCTGATGCAACTGGCGCTGACAGCGATGCTAGCGGTGGGCTTGTCTCCGTGCGTGCTGCAGCGCGCGTGCCCCGACCCGCATCACGTGCCGCGCCCCCCCTCCTCCGTCTGCATGCACCGCCTCGACCACCACGAGCCCAGGTACTCTCGTCTTTACAACAGACTGTTGATTCAACATCAACGCTCCAAAAACGGCAACAAAATGCCGTGCTTACACAGGCGGGAAGTACGCCATTACAGCGCGTGTAAAAATGAGTCCGTACCTATTTATGGTTGCTTTTTTTATTTAAAAGCCGATAAAAGGCAATGATATTTTACTAAAGATAGGTTTTTACCTTCAAAATGGCGATCTGAATTCGGCTCCATTGCAATCTGTTTACAGCCGCAAAATAATGCGAAACAAGATGCGAAAAGTTAGGGAGTAATAGAGGTAGCTATAATGAAATCTGTAAGAAAGAACAGAATCGCGGGGTCATTTTAAGTGCGCTAAAATCGTATCTCTTGTAAAAGGTCTTTGCATGATTGAAAAGACAGAAGGAGACCCCTGCACTTTTCTGCGTCTAAGTGCTACCTACATTAGTAATGGCATAATCATGTTTTAAAAAAAAAATTATATGTATAGTGTACCTATTCCTGAGTATATTTTGGTTCTTGTTCCAGTTTTGTTAAGAAAACAATGAAACTATCGAAATCACATAAAAAATAAGAAAGTGTACGCTGTTCGTTTCCCATAATAATTGGTAAGTCATAAAGAATACATGAGATAGCAGGATTCTCGTGAGGTTGTAGCAATGGTCCTCTTAACACTCATAAGTGTCATATAGGAAGGCGCAAGGTATCCCTGTATCCAGTGGCGGATTCATACATTTTTCAAGCATAGGCTGTTAAACTTTTGCCGCTCTTAACTCTACCAACTAGATTTTGGCACATAATTCAATAATTTAGATGAAATTGTATTTAAAAAAAAATTGTGCAAAATAGTAGGTTTGAACCTACGACGGCAGATTTTAGGGACCGATTTATGTATATATTTACCGCGAGCTTATATTTTTTAAAGTCGGTCGCTAAATTTGCCGCCCTTTCAATCTGCCGCGCTAGGCTCATGATTGGCATGAAAACTTGGTTGCCAAAAAACTTCCTAGCGACATTTTACGTCCTCAGTCCTTACTACAGTAGAGTAACGCATCATTATTTGTACCCTACTTGGGTAAGTTGAACAGAGTAACGATCACTGATGAGTAGCAATAATTGGTGAGTTGTTATGAGAACGGTCAGTGTTGAACAGCATATTTGTCGTATGATGGATTGTTGTGAGAGATCGTCCGTCCGACGTTCGCGTTTACAAAACAACGCTGTTTCATGTATCGTTCCATAATAATACCACCCCGTACCATGATATTCTTTGAAAATAATAATTTCAATGACGATTTCCAGATAGAAATGTTGAATTAAACTCTGACACCTTCGCTTCGCTCGGTCAATAATGTTAGTCTAACTAAACCATGGTATGGCACTAAGTATACGGTATAGTATACGGCCGAGTGGTGGGTGCAGAGGCAGATTTACCAGCAGGCTGAGTAGGGCGGCAGATTGAAGGGGCGGCAGATTGAAGGGGCGGCCAATTTAGGGACCGACTATTTTTGTAAATGAAGTTTGAGGTTAATATAAAAAAGCGGTCCTTAAATTTGCCGCCCTTAAAATGTGCCGTCCTAGGTTCAAGCCTACTATTTTCGCTCAATTATTGCAAGAACATCAACTTATTTTTTATACAATTTCAACTAAACTGCTAAATTACTAAACACTGACAATTATTATAATTGAGTTAAGGGTACCAAAAATTTTACAGCCTATACTTGGAAAATTTGTAAATCGTCACTAGGTGGGTTATACCAGTCTACGTCATCAGCGTTTATAAGCAAGAAAGGAATACATGTTAGACGCAGATGAGACAGTGGCGGAAACAAAGTATTATTATTTATTACTGCCTATATAATTTATTTCAGAAAATTACATATTTTCCATGTTTTAGTCCTATCGGATTGGTTTAGTTTAGAGAGTGATACCTACAATAGAATCGACGCCATTATGTCTGCTTCTCAGTGATCTCATGTAGCATAACCCTGGTTATGCTACATGCCTTATGGTTGCCTGGAAGAGATCGCTTTCAGCGATAAGGCCGCCAGTTGTTACACTACTTTTTAAAGTCTGTTTATAAATTATGTAAAATTTATGTGAACAATAAAGAGTTAATCTATCTATCTATAACCCGCTTGACAGATTATATTAAACTAGCTGTTACCTGCGACTTCGTTCGATGTCCATCTCCGACCCTTATGCAATCAGGTCGATCCGTTCAGCCGTGATAACGCAACAAACACCTAGACATAAAGACAGATATGGAGACAGAGTTACTTTCGCATTTATAATATTAGTTAGGATGTTGCTAGATTGGCAGTCGGTGAAAAAACGACGGGGAAGAAAGTATCTTGAGTGGCGACCATGCACGAACAGTATGTCGTAGTGTTGGTAGGCCTCTCACTTGGTGGACTAACAACATTTTGAAAATCGCGGATAACCGGTAGATACAAGTGGCAAATTGTCGTTAAGTGGACGCTCTAAGGGGGAGGCCTGTGTTCAGCAGTGGACGTCTTTCGGCTGATGGAGTTTGTTTTTACTAAATATTGTTTCTTTCAGCAAGTTTTTATTTTCTAGCATAAAAACAAGCAAACTAACGCCTCTGCGTCCCATCCTCCTATAGCGTGGTAGTACGTCAGTGTAAACATGCGCGCGCGCATAAATCACGCGGAGCACCGTTGCACGCGCGAGTGTGTGTGCAACCCTTGCTGTGGCTGCTGCCGGTGGTTCCGCTGCTGTTGCATGTGTCGCTGTGCTTGCCACAGGACCGGATATGATGACTAGACTACTCATGGTCCTGGCTTCGGCCTGTCTTTTACAGGTATTGTTTACTGCGTTTTTTATTTCATTCCGTTCCACATAGCATGGTGCGGGTGACACGTGCAGTTTTACTGAATTGCGGTCACGCCACAGCACAATAAAATGGATGAATGTTTAGTACCTATTTATGTATATAGATGCAAAATATTTACGCACTTCTTTGTGCTGTAGGGAAGCCGCAATTCAGTAAACTTCGAAGGAGCACTTGTACCATGTTATGTTGAATGGAGTGTAATAACGCTTTACACTTACAACTAAGCTCAGAGAATGGGGATGGGGATAGATGGGGATCTAGGTGTCTCTGTGTCGAGGATACCATGGAACACAAACTGACAACAAGCACGTAGACACAGCAGATATTTAAATTTATCACTGAAACATCTGCTCGGTCGGGAACTTAAGAGAAAGCAATAGGCAGCTGTATAGATTTCTCTTTCCCACAGAAAAAGAAGATGGAATATTTCTGTCTCGTAGCATATATTTTTTTTTCGGTTTTTTCAAGGCTCTGCAATTATTTCTACTGCATCCTGATTGGTCGCAAATTGGTAATGGTAATCATAAATTGGTGATACATAGACGTTTTGTCTCTTGTAACGCTAACCGGGATCCGGGATCTCCTGCACCTAATAAAGATGGGCTACCAACACTAACTACGCTAGGTGGGTCGACAGAGCTTAAGAAGTACTCTTTAAACAATGTCAGAAATGCGATGGTTGTACTTCTTCTTTTGATTTGCCTCCTTGAGTTTTACTTCAGACGGTTTCGGCGACGTTAGCCTCTCTCGATGTCAAGGTAAAGCCGGCAACGAGATCTTGAAACGAACGAGTACTAAAGTACATTTTTTCCGGATACTTCGAAATCTGTGCTAGATATTTTAAAGATTTGACATTGTCATAAACCTTTATTTTTCAGGTGGCTTCAGCATGCAAGAACTGCGTGGTGAGTTCCAATTATTAAAGTCTGCTTCAGCCTTTAAACATCCCACTGCAGGGATCAGCCTACTCTCGAAGGGTCATTGGGCCATATCCACCACTCTGGCCTCGTTGGCCGGGTTGGCGGATTCATATACGCCATCGAATTTCTTCTCCGGAAATATGCAGGTTTCCCTACGATAATTTCCTTCACCGAAAAATCTGTCTTTACAAACAAACCACTGCAAGTTTTTAAACATAAAATAGATCTGCACCAGCACCCTGGCATCTCCAGAAACAGGAGAAACAATCAGTTGTGAAAAAGTAAGTAACTTTTATTCGTTCAGGTGCTCGGCAAGGCTGAGAAGGCGATGTTTCGCGCACACTCTGACGCGTGCCTCGCTCAATCCCAAG
Source organism: Apocheima hispidaria (assembly GCA_947579745.1). Classification (NCBI taxonomy): domain Eukaryota; kingdom Metazoa; phylum Arthropoda; class Insecta; order Lepidoptera; family Geometridae; genus Apocheima; species Apocheima hispidaria. The sequence continues at coordinate 4,198,218 of OX388165.1, read as the reverse complement.
TGGACCCGCGGCTCGTCGAGACGCTGCTAAACGGCGAGCTAACGGACGACGCCGCGCTTCGGAGGCACGTATACTGCGTGTTGGTCAAGTGCAAGGTAAATTAATCCTCCTTACTATAGGTAGTAGTTTGCTATTGTTAGTTGTATTGCACAAACGAAGTTTTTGGATCGCGATGAACGTACTCTTATAAATTTTTATATTTCAAAGATTTGTTTGGTCCTGTTGCGTCTGCGGGTATATTCCTCAGAATTATAATTTCGGTATGGATTAAGCATAGTTATTTATATTTGAAGGTTGTGGGTAAAGACGGCAAGTTGCTCAAGTCGGCCGTGCTCGGAAAGCTGGCGATGAGGAGTGACGGGAAAAACGCAAGCAAGGTTTGTCCCATTTTCTAATTATTTTTCATTATAGGTTTATATTAGACTTACGCTACATCCTATTAGGGTGTTCTATTTATTGCATGCACATTACCCCTTGCTAGCATACCCAATCCAGGGAATAGGGATCATGGGCTTAGGTTACAGGCGTTCCTGTGCCACTGTACTTACAGTGGCACAGGAAGACGAAGTCGTCTGATGCTTTGTGACTTTTGTGACTTGCACAGATCTTGATTGATGTATGACTTGTGAAGTTGTGACTGATCTACAGCCAAGTAAGCCAGCCAGCTAGTAGTGTAAGTAGTCCTAGTGGGATTTTAGTCCCTGCTTCTTCATGACGTCTATGACAGAAGACTGTTTACTTGTTGGATAACGTGGACAGTGTTGACTTGAGTGTCACCACACAAAATCACACATAATCGCGAAGGAAGCAGGAGTTGAAATCGTAATGCGAGGAAGGAAAAAAAATATTAAAAAAAAACTATAGGGGCCTATTTTATAATCATTCTTCAGATCCTGGAGAACTGCTCCGAGCAGTCTGCTAACCTGGCTCCAGAAGATGCCGCGTGGAACCTCTTCCGCTGCGGCTACGACCGCAAGGCTGTGCTCTTCGACTACATGCCTACTGACAAGCAACCCGCCGTTGAAGCCTGAAAGTTGCATGATTTTCAACAATAGATGGGTCTTTTATAAAAACGTAGCTATTTATATGAAGCTCCTTACTTTTCGTTGGTAATTAAAATCTAGATAGAATCTCTCTCTTCTATCTGTATCTCGCGTTTTGTTCCCCAAATTTATAAATATTTGTTTTGCAATATCGAAAATTACCTAATAAAATGTACACCAAAAAATACTCACTTGGTTTTACTTCTATGAAATTTCGACGATGTGCCTTTATTTAGTAATCAGAGCTATTTCCATTACCCAACTGTGTGTGGGTATTTCCGAAACGCTTTTAATAAAAAACATGTGCCAATTTCTTATTCTATTAAGTCATTCTAATGTTCTAAGAAGTTATAGATATTAGTTAACTAATTATGTATGTCAATTCGTGCTCACTTAGAGGGTGGTCGACCAGAATGATAACTTGCTCAGTAGACCAGAAACTCATAAAAAAAAAAAAACAAAAAGGAACAAACAATTTTGACAAGTTTGTTTTTCTATTATTTTTTGGCTCCACACATTGTGTATTTAGTCAGTGTCAAGTATTGTAATAGTCCAAGTGATATTAAATAATTCACTATTAAAATAAGTCTCAGTCATAGTCTAAATCAAGCAAAGCAAGTCACGGTCAAGTCCAAGTCATGCCCCAGTAAAGTGGTGAAAACTTTACTAGAACCTTCTATGGAGTTTTGGAAACAACTCGAAAAGTCACGTTTCACGACATTATACTATTCACCAACACTCATGCACGATCACGAATACTTAATGAATTAAAATCCACCATTTTTACACATTAACACTCGAAATAACAAATGTTTTGGAAAATAGTTTAATGACGCGACAAGACTTCTTCACGTTCCCGCCAAAACTCCGACAAGTTTGTTGTTCGACAATTTTCTGTTTTGGCAGGCTGGTCCATTCGGACCATGATCTTACTAACGGTATGTTCGAGATTGGCAAACACAAAGCCGGGGATTGGCTCTCAAATGAGGTGACCACCTCCACCTCGACCTTTAGGAAGAACACATTCTAGTGCTTACCTGGCTAGCAACCACTCCTAAGCGCCTAACACTGCGTTCCGATAGCCACACTTGAGAGCCAGTATCAATTCCAGGGTAGGCGTTTTTAACATCATCGACAACACCATCACAAAACATCAAGTGGGCCAAACGACCTAGTCTTCAAGCCGTAAGTAAGTATATTAAATTATTTAACAGCCTGTGAAGTTTACTTAAAGATAATATAATAATTTTCATTAATTCCATGCTCGGCATCAATATTACTTACGCCTGCATTTAGCCAACCCACGCTGCATTTCTAGTTTGCATATCGACGATAGGCAAAGTAGGTTGTATTTAGTTGCAAGTTGGGTGTAAATTATGTTCGGAGCAATTTTATGATCTCATTGCTGCTGTGGGCGGTGTGACCCACAACAAGCCACTACAGACTTACCAACTAAACCACACAGTTAGCCAAATTGTATAACTAAAACTTTTCTTTGGATGGTAGTCAGGTTTCTTCAAAAAATAAGGTAGTGGCTCCTTTCGACTCTGCGGAAAAGTTGATTGTACTTTACGTTTGTGAAGGCATGCAGCCTCCGTGGAGGCAGTATCGATGCGCGCGCCAGAGCTGATCGCGCCGCGACGACATTAAAAAAAGTTTAAACATTTTAGCGGGAAAACTTTCGCGCTTTCGTGTGTAGCGGGCATTTCTGTACCATTTATTATTTTTTGTGTTAAAGAGGACAAGACAAAAGGATTTATACTAACAATATCAGTGTTTCGATTATGTTCAACATTGTGTCATGAATTGTTTACTTTTTAGAAGAAATTCATGTTATTCAAGTTTTTAAGTGTGAAGTGAGTTCGCTAATGTGTGGACAACCGGAAAATATCGACGAAAATTTAGAGAAACGTAAGTTTAATTTCATTAATCTATGTAATGGCGCTCTAAGGGCTATGTTCAACAGTGGACGTCTTATGGCTGATGATGAATCTATATAACATACTTATCTAAAAGATTTTAATAATAATATTATTTTATGATTAATAATATTTTAAGGGTATCTAATAAGGTGATTGATTCAGGCGTAACTTTGCGGAAGTTCAGTTTCAAACTGTGTACCAATCAACCATTAACCAATTGTAGTGTCTTTCCGCTGCAATGTGGCGTTGTATAAGAAAAGAAAAAAACAGTCGACTTAGGTTTTTTTGGCGGGAACGTGAAGAAATCATGTCGCGTCATTTTATTATTTTCCAACACTTGTGTTATTTCGAGTGTTCATGTGTAAAAACAGTGAATTTTTACCCGTTAAGTGTTCGTAAACATGCACGAGTGTTGGTGAATGGTATAATGTCGTGAAACGTGAATTTTCGTGTTGTTTCCAAAACTCCATAAAAGGCTCTAGTACAGTTTTCACCACTTTACTGGGGCATGACATGGACTTGACCGTGACTTGCTTTGCTAGCCTTTGACTGTGACTATGACTTATTTGACAATATTCACCAAAACTTGAAAAAATATGAGTAGGTATACTTGATACTGACAAATGCATACGACGTGCGACGCCATAATCCTCTTAGGAGGAAAGAGAAAAAAAAACAGTCGATATGAGAACCTCATCCTTTTTTTTGGAAGTCGGTTAAAAAGGGATCAATTGTTTGTCTTTAACTTTACAAAGTGTATTAAATAAACTTGAATGTAATATTAACTGAATATATTAGAAAATAAAAGTATTAAGAATTTGAAATTATTATTCTATACTAGCTCATGCCCGCTCATACCACTGGCTTTTCGGTGAAGGAAAACATTGTGGGGAAACTTACATATTTCCGGAGAAGAAATTCGAAGGCGTATGTATGTATATCCACCAACCCCGCACTGGGCCGGCGTGGTTGATATGGCCTAATTACCCTCGAAGAGTGATTATAGGCAGATAGGTGATTATAGGTGGGATGTAATTTTCACTAATATTAAATATAGCTTAAATTTTAAGCTATTAGTTATCCTAACTAATATTATAATTCAGAGGAATATAGCCGTAGTCGTATCAGGACCAATAAAGCTTCGAAGGTTTAAAAATTAATACGTTCGTCTCGAGGAAAAAACTTCGCTTGCGTGATTCAAAACTCCCTACATTGCAACTGTTAGTCCACACAAAACGTCAAAAATGCACAAAAATGCGAATCAACGCCATCTACCGAGCTAAAGGAAGTAACTTTGACTCTCTATCTGGATGTTTGTCGCGTTATCTTGCATGGCAAGGCAAGGCAAGACGAGGTCGTGCGCGTGTCTCGCTGAGCATTCCTTGATAAAGGTCACCGAATGTGATCGAAACTATAGTCGGAATAACCGACTCGATTTAACGTGAGTATTCCCGTTTTATTAAAACAAAATGTATCAAATCCACGTCAGTTTTCATATATAGATAACTCTTTATTATTCACACCAGAAATTACATACATAATTCAAAACACTACTTAAAACTAGTGTAACAATTGGCGTCCTTATCGCTTAAAGCGATCTCTTCCAGTTCATCTTAGCATGGGGAGGATTTATAAGAAGGTAAGGTAACAGGTAAGGGACGGGGTGAGTTTTTATAAAGGACGATATAACACACAAATAAAACAATAGACATACATAATAAGACTACATACTACTAAAACATAGTTAAATAATAAAATATACTACTTACTAATGCTACAACAATACATACATACCTAAATAATAATAATATACATAAGTACAAACATAAATAATTACAGTTATACAATCATAGCATGACGATGCAGCAACTATCGCGAGATACAGTGCAATAGCACCAGTGTGAACCCAGTCGAACGCCGACTTCGTTGGTAAGTGGATTGTAATACAAACGATGCGACATTATATTTTATCTACGTACATTTATATTTTATATTTAGAAGAAAACGATGCGACATAAATAGTAGATATTATTAGATACGACAGATGGCACTTTTCAGTTCTAAGCATACCGAGACCAACCGAGACTCAAATGTTCAGTGAGTTTTTGGCGGGAAAGTGAAGAAGTCATGCCGAGTCATTGTATTATTTTCCAAAACTTCTGTTATTTCGAGTGAAAATTGTGGTGTTCGTGAACGTGCACAAGTGTTGGTAAATAGTATAATGTTGTGAAACGTGACTCTTCCGTGGGCCTTTAGTGGAGATAAACCCGGCTGCACCCCAAATCAGTCGGGTCATCATGTGAAGATTTCCCCCTCCTCAATAAAAGGCATATAGGCATATCCATTCTTATGAGATCTTTTGATGTGACACTCGACAGCACAGTTCTTGGGAAGGCAGTCATTAAAACCGTGGCCAATAATCGTAATCATATAAAATACAGCGAATGGAATTCACAGACCTGCCCTCTCTGTAGAGCCTGCCAAATGACGGATCTAAACATTTGTACGACTAGCTGTCACTTTTGTTTAGCAAATAGTTTAGTGGCTCCCTCGTTCACCTCAACAGGATAAGTTGGTAGTATTGTATCCTTATTTGCATAACTCGCCGCTTATGTGATTTCTGCGTAGGGCGGACCGTTGCGCTTGTGCTGTTCCAATTACTAAAGATACGTTTTCGCAGCTATCAATTGTGTCGTTTACAATTATATGAAAATAATTGGAAATATAACAAAAAAAAAAAACGATACTGTTGGGAATAGTTTGTTTTTCTGAATAAAGCTTCGGAGGCTATGATTGATGATTGATAGGCACTTATAGCTGTCAACTGCAACAAAATATTTTTCATATGTTATGTAGTACTTTTAAGTTGCGTACAGTTTCAAAGTTCAAGACTTAGTTTGAATACAATATTTTTGTAGGCAGAACAAGTGTTAAGTTGTAGAGAACCAAGGTTAAAAATCACTCGCATATATATTATGGTTCACATGAAAAATTCATCACCTTCAAGAGGTCCATTTTCGTCGAACAAATCGATTGAAGTACAGCGAAAATATCTCGAACCGCGCGTGGGAGAAGGCTCGGTCTGCTGCAACAAGGGAAATATTAAATTGCATGTCAAAAATAATCAAAGCGCATCTAAATATGTATTACGATTATGTACTTTAGACTTTATAATGAATGAGAAGCAAAGCGAAGCGAAAGCAGTGTGACACGTAGACAGCTCTCGCAAGCACGACGCTATAAAGTTTTGTCTACTCTGTTTATCTTGCGAAAATGAGACAGACCTATAATTATATAATCGTATCCTTGTCATTTTTTTCGCACTACAAAAAGGGCAGATAAAATTTTGTGTGGATGCCCATGCTAGGCTTACTGGAGCGGATTTAATTTTAAGGTATGTACATATTTTGTCATACAGTTAGGATTGTTGAGATATTTTGTTCGACAAGTAGGATTTTTGATGCTCGAATCAATAGCATCCATTCCAAAACTGGCAAATCATAACACGCCCCGAGCCCGAGCCAAATCTCAAGACAACTTGAGAACTTAAGGCTTTTACCGAGTAAGTATGTCGTAAGACCCTTGAGAACACTCAATTGGAAATAGTTATTGAAATTTAACTGTAAGGACTTCCTTTAGACGAGTGTACCGATTTGTAGCTTGATTATGAGGTTTTTACTAAATTGAGCGGATTTGAGCGTAAAGTTTTTATGGTATTTTGTGACCTATGTTTCAACAGCTACCTGTTCTGATATTTATTGAAAAATATTAGCTGATTTTGGTTTATAACAGCCACAGAATTCTCCTTATTAATTGGTAAGAGCATAAATATAATAAATGTTCTTTGGTAAGAGGTACCTATTTAACTTTGTTTTTCTTGCTTTATTTTCAAAGACTATGATCATCAGAGGCTAGTCATAATTTGAGACTTACATCTTTCCAGATTGCGATTTAATAGATAGGCTATATATTGATGAGGGTAGATATTGATAGAGTCGTGTCACAACTTGCACATTTGGGTCCAAGTGTTCAGAGATAAAGTTTATCAATATTTCAAAAAACTGCTTTGTCTGTCTACCCATAGATAAATAATTGTAAATGTTCTTTGGGGTAATATTTTTACGCTGTATAGTATATAAGTACCTATTTTACCGTTGTTCAGCAGCGGACGTCTTCAGGGTATTGATGATGATAAATACAAGTATAAAACTGATAAATAAATTTTGAAAAAAGTACAAATGTGACATACCTTCGTGACAAACTTTAATCTTTACTTTACTTTCAAATCTAGCGAACTAACACTATATGTTGCAGTTGTGGCAAGATAATGGACGGAATGGCACCGACCAAACCCACACAACCTAAGCGACGACACCTCCTAATTACGCGACATTAACACAACATCGAACATTACTTATATCTACTTGCCCATCCATCATCTACGGTTTTTGCCCGATGTAAGTATGCGAGCCTTTCTTGGAAGAACCATGCTACGTGATTCATATTATTGTGGGTGCTGCCCACACTCACAATAATTATAACAATAAATACGATAAAAACAACGCATTTGTCCATAATGAGTGTATTATAATCTCTAACAGAGCATTATGGCGACGGTACCATGTAATTTGAGCCTCGAGCTGATTTTGACAAATTGAATAAAATGGATTTTTTATTCGAATAATTTGTTGATTCCATTAGAAGACCTTATATGGAAGGAAGATTAATTAATAAACTTAGATTAATTAGTGAAATTAAGCGACAAAGTGAAGCCGACATCCTAAGATGGTCGTTCTGCCACTTATCATCGAAACTTGCAAATTGATTGTCGGAGCTAAGCATTTCTATGATTAAATTAATGTCGGATCTGCCTACGTTGTTCTGGCAGACTACCATCAGGCTATATATCTTCGAAAGCTTATTTGTGCTCCGCTGGGAAGCGCTAATGGGCAATCTTTCTTTGTTCACCGCTATACCATGCAAATACCTAACTGCTTTGTAAGACAAGCTGTGTCGATATATAGAGAGATGATTACTATCGTGGAGATCTACGCGGCACGCCGGAGTTTTTGGTTTTTGCTAAGTTTAAATTGTATCTATACTTAGGTATGTATTTGCGAAGATTCATTGTTTTAAAAATTTATTTGGATTTTGTTACCCTACCCACAAACCTTCAAAAGGTTTTACCTTAGATTAAAAACCTCTCAATCTGAGGCTTTTAATTATAGACTTCTATTCGGCTTTGATCGCTATTCTTTGTGAATTTTGAAACATGTTTTCATAAACTTAGTTCTGTTTTGCTGTGACTCCGTACGTCGCGACCACAGAAGAGGAAAGTTTTTTATTTACTTCTCTCTTCTGTGGTCGGAACGTTGCAATAAACCTTCGCGCATATTGTATGATTTACTATGAATATGTCTTCGCGAAGATTTAACATCAATTCACAGAATTTTCCCTATTTTGCATCATAGGTACATAGCCATAACCCGACAAAACATTTGCGTTATCGTGATGATTCTCCACACATCGGTTTAACGCAAATTTCATATTCCCCGGCTCAATAAAAGTTTTGTCAATACCCTCTACATATAAAAAAAAAACAAATCGCATGATCGCACTCTCAAATAAACGAAATTAGCCAATGTAATATTTTATTGAGGTGGTCAGTTTGTCTCGTCCCTACAATCAAAATCATCCTTTGTCACTATAAAATTCCAACAAACCTCCCACAAATGGCAGAGGATGTGGTAGAATAGCGAATGCGGTAGAGTTCTTTAGAACCAATGAGTCGAGTGGTTTCGGGCTATAATGAGACACTGCCGAAGATGGTGCGTACGTCAGCTTGTATGGCGATCGGCTATAAACCATAACTGGAGACAATGATATCGGAGTATGGATAATAAGTGAGGGACGGGCGCGGTCGGAGTGGTAGCGTGCGAGCAAGAAATGCAGATTTAGTAATTCAGCAATTCAAGAAATCTAGTTTATATTTTGTCAAAGTAAGTTAAACCTGTAGCTATATGAATTTTGAAGTCAATTTTGGTTTATATTTTCATCAGCGGCTTTATAAACTTTATATATATGATAAATTTATCAGACACCAGCGTTATCAGAGTTCATTGCAAAGCCCTTGGATCTTCCTCTCAGTATAACTCCATTTTTTATACAATAGGAGGCAAACAGGCAGATGGGCAGCCTGATTATAAGTGATTACCATCGCCTGTAACACTAGGGGCATCACAGATTTGTGGTTTCCGACTTTATAAGACTATTAATTAATAGCCCTTTTGAAGATCCCTATGTTGTAGATGATCGGAAGTACGGTCTGTGGAAGCTCATTCAACGTTTTGCAGGTGTGACGCGAAAAGGATCGCGTGAATCGATTTTCGATTTCCATTACTGAAGTTGGTGAAAGCTTTGTGTGAGGCACCAGCACTAGTCCAGTTTTGTCCAGTTATTCTTTCTTTATCCCCGTCCACTGCCTGATATTACGGAGCTACAAAATCTTGTGTCTGCGTCCCTGGTATTTTGCTCATCATGATCCTTTGAAGTCCTTTTGTTTTGTTAATCGTCATTGGAGGGACGAGTGGTATTTAAATTGTTTCGCTATCCTTGACATTTTAGTACATGCCAGTTGTACTACCCGACCTGGGTATTTCCTAGAACTGCTACCAAAACCACCAGAGGTGGGGCAGCAGCGTCTTTTTAGTAAACGGTGAGTTTTCTGCGATCCACAAGCTAACTGCCAAGCGTGGGATTATGGCACTCGCCACCCTTTTTTCTAAGGCCTTTGCAGTGGACGTCTTCTGGCTAATGATGATGAGTTCTGTAATCGCTTAATCGCTTACTTACCTACATCATTCCTCTACCCGCTGCCCGCTACCACCAGGCCGTACCCAACCCAACATTATAAGGAAATATCACCGAGGCCGCTGGGCCGCATTCGATGCGTACTAAAATGTATTATATTTATTGGTTCCTGGTGCAGAGGCAAATATGGTGCTTTCATCGGACTCTGCGACCCAGTGCGCAAACCGAAGGAGTTTAAAGGTAAGTAATAACTGTATGACACACTGTGGGAACTCAGACGATTTGCGTAATTATGTCGAGGACGTAGATTTGTTTTGGTTCTCAATTATATTATTTATTTAATATGCGAGATTTATAAAGTTTCCGTTATAAGCACCATAAAACCTCGCAGAGGTATTTCTCTTCTATTGAAACTCGAGATAAAACGGAAAATGCCAATGCACATTTTAAAATATTACCGAAGAATGTTAGGTCCGAACCACAGAATTCTCCTTATAATTGGTCCGCACCTTATTCGGACCGAACATTATTTTGTGGAAAAAAGTTCCTTGCGACGGCGTCGCAATAGCACAAACAAAACAAAGCAAAAATGTTTGTTAATTTAATTTGTTGAAATGTTTGTTTATTAATTTATTAAGCCCGCCATTTTTCAGAAACAATCGATCTATTCTTAGCACGGTTGTCGAATGTCATATAAATTTTCTGCCTGCTTTGACTTGGAGACGTGATCATTTGATATAACTCGACTTATACGCTCCTTAGTTATATTTACCGCTACTATTAGTTTAGTATTGAGATAGTATTTCAGAACTTGTTTTAACTTCTTCTTTAATACCATTCAGTACCGATTGGTCCGCAAATTCTCATCAACCTATCGCTTGTGATCTGAAAAAAAATATGTTTCTCTTTGTTGTGTTTGCAACTTATCCACGTTGGTATTATCTTGTTAGTTAAACTCGTTTGTATTTACAGAGTGTTATAATTACGTGTAGTCATTACGTTCCGTAGGCCGCAAGATGCCGTAAGCCGTAGGCCGTCATGTCATCATTAGCGATGTGCACGCCGCACTACTCCAAACGTCGATCCCACGCGGCTAACGTTGACCAAACGAGGATTCTGGCCAAATATGCCGTCAACAGGTGACATATTTGGGCGGTTATAGGCCTACTGGGCATTTATGTGGCTATTATGCGAATGCTGTTAAATCATCGTTTGCCAAATATTTTGATTCGGTTCCGGTACAATACAATTTATTTACTGCTAGGATTAGTTCAGTATTTATATATATTAATAATCGTGGCGTTAGTTTTTATTTAAATTGTATTTTCTTATAACGTATCGCTGGCGATCTGAAAGTCAGAAACAGGACGACCTTATAAACTAGTGCCATAAGTGTCACTAATATCTGCATGTGAATCTTATAATGGGTGCAATAAATGCTCCGGTTTCTTAGACTTCCGAGGGGGTTTGAGGATTGTAAAAGTGCGTTCTTAGATACCGTGGAATGGCGCACAATTTCAGCTAGGAAGACATATCTACCTAAAATAAATATTTAAAAGAAAAGGGTAGTGACTCTCGGTCTGGCTCATTCCTGGTACAAAAGATGACGCCATGACCTAATGCTGCCAGCACCAGGAATTATTATTATTTTTAATAATAATTATTTATTTAGGTATAAGTTGTATATATTTTTTTATTATTAGATTATGTTTTTTTCTGTTTTAGATCGTTTTTTTTTAGGTAAGATTAACGAAACAAAAAATAAATTATACACCCCTGATATTACGCAACTACAAATAAAACTACAGTACACTATTACTACTACTAGTAACTACATAATTATATATATGCATGAAAATAACAGTAATTGGCCTATTTATTATATATATTTAACCAGTTGGCTGCGTATTACCCAGCATACTGGCTGCATTACAACACTGAAGAGCAAATAATGGCAATGCTTAGTCGATATACATTTTAAGTAGTTTTAGTATGTACTTGTCTCATTGTACATTTTTTTCTTTGTTAATAAAGTTTTCCTAGCTAATAAGGTAAATACTTAATCGATTTAAATCTACCCACATTCACTCGATATTTCGAAACAACACCAAGCAATCCGAACATCAATCACTCGAACATTTGCCGTCGTCGCCTGTCGCGTCGCATTACACCACTAGTTACTCCACGAGGGAGTGGGTTCGAAGACCTGGACAACCACTACCAATCCGACCATTTATATTTCCAACCTTATCTCTCAGAGACAAAGACGAAAAACTTTGGTGACGTCGAATTTTACTAATACAACAATGGTTCCCAATTTTGAACTTTATCAGGTGGAATTAGAGTTCGTATATCATAGCGATTTTGGCATGACAGGGTGTAGGCGATTTTTGACAAGCCGATCAATAAGACAAGCCTATAATTGGAAGAGTATCATATTCAATTTGCTATTGTTTTGTGACAGCTCTTATCTGGCGGCAGAGCATGAAAAAGGAACATGCGACACATCATTTATTTATTTTATTTTTATTTATTTATTTATCATAGAGCATAACATAAGCTTATAAGAGATAAGGGCCAAGATGTGCAAATTCTATGGGACTACAACATTTCGAAAAGACAATACGAGATAAGATCATTGGTCACTAAACCATTACAGAATGTAGTTTCGGTATACAAACGACAATCTCTACCAAATTCTGTTTTAGACTTTCGTGGTTGTTTACAACATTACTATTAGTACTCACGGGATGTCTACCCGTGAACATGGCGCATGCAACTGTGCCGAAATATCGGGAACTCTACCAAATTGTTTTGCTGTGGAAAACACAATAGATACAAATGTTTTATTTTAATAAAACGGGAATACTCACGAAGTTATTCCGATCAAATTTAACAAGAGTATTCCCGTTTTATTAAAATAAAAGGTGTCGAAACCACGTGTTTTCATAGTAAGATACAAATGTGTACAAAAAAAAATTTACCCAATCCTGATCTTGGGTTGATATAATTCCCACGCTTGGCAGACAGCTTGGAGATCGCAGAACGTTCACCGCTTACAATGAGGAAGCTGCTGGCCTTCCTCCGGCGCGGCGGTGCTATTCGCAATTTAAGGCCAAATCTGGGCCTATAGTACAGGTACTCAGTACAGATATTATGGGTCTGTTTTTATCTTTCCTTCCCCTAAGTTGAAAAAAAAACCTACCGGATACACGACTCATTTATATTAATACTATTCAAGAGAATTCATTATCTAATCTACTTTTTCACGTTTTCACGTTTTCCTAGATTCTCAGTAAGTTGAAATTTACTGTTGGAACTTTTACTTGATAACATCTCATTGTACACAGCTTAGCAATAAATATTTTCTTATTTTTATTCTTACTTTTAGCAATTTAAGCAACGCCACAGAATAGGTAATATTTACAATGCAAAATTATAATTACTCTATCTAGTTCATTACCTAATATGGGAAGGTTTACGCGATAGTCAAGGCAATTTAACTGACACTAAATTTATTCTACAAATAATACATTGTTGCAATTCTAGGGCAGTACCTAAGCATGCAGATATTTTGTATAAGTACGTATATTTGTACATTTACGAGAAGTTTTTTTTATATTTTTTTATTTATAGACCAACAACACAAAAACATACTTAATATAAAAATAATCTTAAGTAAACATAAATAGTACAGCCAATAAAAGGTCTAAATGGTCTTAAGGAGGTAGAAACAAATCGTATTATTATTATGTGTATATTATATAGGTACTATAATTATGTGCGATATAGGTCAAAAAAAAATTATGACGCTAAAATTTTAATCTATTTTGCAGCATTTTAAGGTCAACATGAATTAACGCTTTGACCAAAGTAAATTACTTTGTCCGAAGAATTAACCATTGGGGAACTTACCCACTATGGTTCTAAAACTATATGTCACCAACCTGCTGCGCAGAAATGGGTTCATATATTTCGTTTCACATGAAACGTGGTCCTTGACTACTGGCCTTTTGGATAAACTCAAGTCGCACAGCGGGCAATGGAGAGAGCTATGCTCGGGGTTTCTATGCGCGATAGGATCCGGAACGAGGATGGTGAGTGTTCGCCAAAGAACTATAGCTGTCAGAGTTTGCAAGCTGACGTGGCAACGGGCAGGCCACGTCACTCGAAGAGCCCATGACAGATGGGGAGGAAAGGTTCTTGCGTGGCGACCACGAACCAGAAGACGCAGCGCAGGCAAGCCACATACTAGGTGGACCGACGACATTGTGAAAGTTTCAGGCAACCGCTGGGTGCAAATGGCACGTTGTCGTTCCGTGTGGCGCTCTAAAGCAACAACCCTATGTTCAGCAGTGGACATCGTATAGCTGATGATGATGATGCTGATTTCGTTTAATTTTATGAACCACTTATGGCAAATTACTAAAGCCACCCACCAAAATACAGGTGTTCTCACACCTAGTTTGGTGGCTATTAATGTCAATTTTAATTGAATGAACCGTTATGCAATAAAAAGTGATTTTTACCTTAAATTAGAAAGTGATTAGTAAAGAATGTCACCGGCATTGCTTTGCGCGATATCTTGCCTACTTACATAGCAATAATTATAAATGACATCATGACTAACAACTCAGCCAAACATAATGCACGGCAAATATTAGCAACGATTTTTCCGAGCAAACAGAATAAGTGAAATCTGCGGATATGCCGATTAGACAGTAAACAAACACCAAACAGTGAGCGGACAAAGAAAGTCTCGGTAATTAGGTAAATAAGTAGGTGCAGAGACAGCGGAGCGACCTAATGTGGATCTTGTAGTGGATCTTGTATATAGTCTCTCTTGCAGAGTCCGCCTGGGTACCACATCTTTGCCAGTTATTCAACCGCCAAGCAGTATTGTGCAAGCATTACTGTGTTCCGGGTTGAAGGGCAATGTTTCCAGCGTAATTACTGGGCATTTAACATGTAACATCTCAGGGTGACGAGCGCAGTGCATTGCCGCGCATAGTTTTGAACTGTTGAAGTTCAAAATTCTGGGTGGCACTGAACTGTTGTGGGCAAGCGTGACGCTTAACATCAGGTGAGCGACTTGATTGTCTCGTCACCGAGTAGCAAAGAAAAAAAAAAAAAAAAAAACTTTGCTCTTGGACGAAACACTTGGCCACGTCACGCCACCTGTCTCAATCCTGTACAGTCGAGGGCGACTTGACTTGAAGTTCGTAGAAATCCTTCTCCAGTTGGCATATACAGCAGTATTGGGTAATGGGGACGCTCGACCGGCTGTCGTCCCTAATCAGCTCGATTATCTCCCATCATTTCTAGGTGTCATCAAGATAGCGAATTTATTTGCGTAACAAGTCGTTGCTTGTTACCTACGTATATGTTTGTGTGCTGTGTACTTGCGAACTGTCGATCAATTCTGATCTTCATGAAATTTTGTTACTTAGGTCATTTTTTTAATTTTAGAAATGAGCAAGTCATTATAGGGGTCGCAGGTCTCATTTCTGTGCGAAATACTTATCTACTAGTATTTCTATGAGTATGATTTCGTGTTGTCGGTGATAAACTAACTACTATTCTAATTTAATTCTACTTTAAATACAAATTTTCCAACTAGGTACTTACTTAAGACAACAAAGATAGTGAATGTAGAAGCTCGTCCTACGACAGAACGGATTGGGGCCAGTCGCCAGGTGCAAGTGGAAGTGTGGGACTCGGCAGTCGATGTGGGCGACGACACGCTGCTCGAGGCAAGATTGACATGAGGCGAACGATATGACACTCTAATCTAAAAAATTACCGGAATTTTCTGGCTCCCGTGGTCCAGCTATTTCGTTTGATTTTTTTTAATTTTAGTACAATTCATGAGAAAAGAAATGTAACACATAATTGTATCGAAATCCCTAAGAATAAATTATGAAGGTCCATAGCACCTCGCGTATCATAATCTTGAAGTGTTTGATTTGGTTCGTCTTTGTCCATTAGTCTTTGGTTCAGGCGTCATAGCCTCAGAACTGAAAAAAAAAAATAGAAAAAAAAAAAATTATATGAATTTATGTAAAAAAATTTGTGTGAACAATACAGAGTTAATCTATCTATCTAACTGGTCTACGCAATCGATGGGCCTACAACAGCGCCAAATGCTAAGTGTACAGCGCATACGGCGCCTCGCTCGGTTTGTTGATGAGTTCTGGCGTTCGTTTGATTCGGTATAAATAAACCGGCCTAAGAGCTCGAGCCCTTTTCCGCTGCCTCTGGTTCTGAATATTCCCGCAATTGCTTTTTACAAGAAAATTACTTTTGTAAATGTTTTACGAAAATTATTTTGTAATGTAATGTTGTGAAATATATATAAATAAGTATACAAATATATACTACTAATACTACTAATACACTACTAATATATACTATATATAAATATAGAAAATTACTTTATGTGTATAATAATATAGGGTGTATAATAATAATAATACGTTTTTTTTTCGACCTACTTAAGTAATATGTTTTGACATTTTATTGGCTGTACTATTTAAAACAGCACAAAAACATAATATAAAAATCTTAAACAAACATATAGTACAGCCAATAAAATGTCAAAACATATTACTTAAGTAGGTCGAAAAAAAACCGTATTATTATTATGTATATATAGGTGCTATATATATATATATATATATATATATATATATATATATATATATAGGTACCATAGATTAGTGTACATTTTTCCTTTAGTTACTTTTTTAACGGGGTTTTCTACGTACTACCAAAAATGCTGTATTTGACAATTAATGTTATAATTCCTATGCCATTTTCGTTGCGTTTGTTAGTACGTGTCTTTAGTTGTGCGCAATTACGTAAACCTACGCGCAATATTATACGAAATGTAAACAACGCAAAAACGCACCGTAGTAAGTAAAACCACGACTAGGCAAAACCTGAAGAAGGAATACATACACCAAACAAACATTCATTAAAAACTGTTCATGAAGGCATATTCTGTAAACCGAGTGACTTTTTTTAGGGCAACGGAAAATTTGTGATGAGACATGGAGTAGATACATTTATTGGCAATGTTACTTTGTAAATTTAAATTTATAAAATCCTCTATTTTATGGACGAGTGACTTTTTTTAGGGCAACGGAAAATTTGTGATGAGACATGGAGTAGATACATTTATTGGCAATGTTACTTTGTAAATTTAAATTTATAAAATCCTCTATTTTATGGAGAGTATAGACAAATCTGTGATATTTTTCATACAACAGAGGAACTGAAAAATCTCCCATCTGCCAAAGTTCCATTTCTATAGGAGTCCGGACTCCGGAGTGTCACAGGCTACATTTCGCAGTCGGGTATTTTGTTTTTCTTTGAATAATATTATTTGTTTATGTTGCAGGTATTTAATATTTATAATTAAATTAAATTTATATTAAATAAATTATTATAAATTTAATATTAAAATTCTAGAGATAAGAAGAAAATAGTAACGCTAGGTTACATTTTCTGTTACTCATTAGTAATTACTTTCTCGGAAAAAAAAAATGAGAGGGGAATGGCCGGGGTAGATATCAATTTTTTGCCAAAAAATATTTTCTGTAGCTTCATTATTCAGGGAGGAAACATGGGAATACGTTTGTATGGAAATAACGTCGCCTAGCTTGCTCTTAAGTTGCGTTTTTGTATGATTACATAAATACTTGCTTGACTGCTTGCCTCCTTCTTTGTTACATCGACGTACATCATGTTGGTGTCTATTAAATAAATAAATAAATAATAATACAATTGAAATAAGCGACGTTTCTGCCTCAAATGTAGGTAAATGCACTTTCTGCCCTCAAAATATTATGTAGAGCAATGCACTTCAAACTGTAAAAGTGATGTAACATTAAACAAACAAAAAAAGATCATCGCTGGAAACCGTTTATAAATATCCTGGGGTATTGTATTTACAAGATGTGGCGACACCGCGTGCTATTCTCTAAATAAATCAGTATTTCTAGGCAACTCTCGTTTCACATAGATAATGCAAAAGTAGATAACATATAACATACCTGCATATCTCCGGAGAAGAAATTCGATGGCGTATGTGAATCCGCCAACCCGCACTGGGCCAGCGTGGTGGATATGGCCTAA
The DNA here is from genome assembly GCA_947579745.1 of Apocheima hispidaria. Taxonomy (NCBI): domain Eukaryota; kingdom Metazoa; phylum Arthropoda; class Insecta; order Lepidoptera; family Geometridae; genus Apocheima; species Apocheima hispidaria. Next base: position 4,180,304 of record OX388165.1, on the reverse strand, counting down.
TCACCCTTAGAGGGTAGGCTGATATCCCAGCAGTGGGATGTTTAAAGGCTGATATAGTAGTAGTAGTAGATAACATTGTCTGTTTGTCCTTCTTTTCGTTTCAAAGCCGGCAGTAGGTGATCAGTGATTTAAACTATATGGTAAGAATACTTGGTGGCTATATAACATCCAATATATTTTTTTACTACCAAACACAAGAATCCAGATATCTAAAACCTTGGACGAAAGTATGATGCTAAATCCATGTCTAAAACTTATAGTTCCAACGACACTAAGCATAAATTTGGATGAAATGTCATATTGATGTAGCTTCCTGGATTAACACAAAGGCTGTTTATCTCGGAAAATTTATGATTTCTGTAGAATACTGGATGAAACCGCGGCGCGCTGCTAGTAATGATATTATTATATTATATACATTGACAACAAAAGATCAAAAAGCTAGATTACTTATAGATACAAATTTGAACTAGATGTTACTATCGAGTTAACTAACTTGGTAAACATATAATAAACTAGCTATTACCCGCGACTTCGGTCGCGTGAACCTACAAAAAAAAGTAGCCTATGTCCGTCTCCGCCGATATATGCAAAAATTCAGGTCGATCCTTTCAGCCGTGATAACGCGACAAACACCCAGACAGAGTTACTTTGGCATTTATAATATTAGTTACGATTTGCTGTTCTGGGTCACGGCTAAAAATATTGTTGCACCGACAGTCGCTATCCTCATGCCAATATCATTCCTGATATAACGCCATAGGCACTTAGGTAATGACTGCATAAATAAATGTTGCATAATTTATTAACAAGTTTGTATGGGTAGGTCATACTTATTAAAAATGCATAAAAGTGATGGCATAAAATCACTTATTTTCCTATTAGCCGATTACGCACAGCGAGACTGTGAAACTCTCAACCAAAATGTATGATATTTCCCGAAAAAAACAATATGGGTCTTCAAATCTGCAGTAAAGTCAACAGTGCTCCATCTTAGGCGCACCACACACCAAAGACACATTTGTATGAAGTAAGACATTTGTGTTACGTGGCACACTTCTTGTCAAGAAATGTGGTGTATTGTCTTTTAGTGCATTCGTATTTAAATTTAGATAAATTGGTGTAAAACATCTGTAGTATTGGTGTGTAGTGCGCCTTATATCACATCATTATCAGTCAGGATGTGGATGTAGTCAAATGCCAACCTAATATTTTTTTTAACCTCAACACAGACCTCCGGACACGGCCGTCTGGGCCGTTCGGGCCGATACCGAGTTGTTCTATGGTACCTATCGTATTCGAATTCGGTATTTTATTATTTATATACAGAAACACCAACATGACGTCTTGTTATATTTAATACTTACTGGCTTGCCCGCGCGGCTAACTCTCGTACTCGTAGGCTATGCAGTAATTCAAATACCCATTTCACCTATTTTGTGGTTGATTTTCGAAAAATCTAGAGACATGCCTATATAATATAATTATATACTTATTTTTATGCTTTTTGCATGAAAAACCTTTTTACTTTACTTAAAAACCTTTACTGCCCCGGTGGCTCAGTTGGTAGTGAACCTACCTTCTGTGTTTAGGGGCGTGGGTTCGATCCCATCTAGGACAAACATTCATGTGATGAATATTTGTGTTTGTTCTATGTCTGGGTGTTAATATCTATATAAGTATGTATTAAAAAATATCTATGTACGTATATCAGTCTCTGGCAGCCATATTACAAGCTTTGCTTAGTTTGGGATCAGATGACCGTGTGTGCAATAATGTCCCAGATATTTATTATTATTATTATTTTCATACAAATTTTGTCTATTTTACCCCTTTTGAGGTAGTATTTTGCAAAATCCTTTCTTATTGTTCTCCTAGTCTGTGCGTTGATTCCTAGAAAAGGGGTTTGTTTTTCTTTTTATCATACATAATAGCGGAAGCGCCAGTCCTTCCTGATAAAAACATTTATTTTGTAGCACTACCTACTGCCTGGAAGAGATCGCTTTTAGCGATAAGGCCGCCACTTGTGGCACTAGCTTAAGTATAAGATAGTTCTGTACATGTGTTCTTTTTATTTTTGGTGTACACAATAAAGAGTTTCTATCTATCTATCTATCTACCGGGTCCAATTTATTATGAATCAAAACCATTCCATCTCCCTGAATGGCTATTTTTTTTTGAGTTGGTCCCTACCCACTCATACAAAATCAAAAAATATCATCAAAATCAGTCAAGTCGTTTAGGAGGAGTTCAGTGACACACATAAAGAAGATTTATATATATTAAGATAATCAAAATCTAATGTAATTAATGTAACAATGTTAATGTAATAATCTAATTTAATGTAACAAAATCTATGGTATCTTTTTTGTTAACCCAATGATGCCTAACAGTCACTGAGTTAACCCCCGCTTATAGTAAAGAGTATTATAGTACTGTACCGGTATCCAATGGATGATAAATAAATAGCGATTACGAGGAATCTGAAAATAGGTTTAGGTACCTGTAGTTATGATAGATGGTGGTTAGAGCCCCACCTCTAACCAACCCCGAGCCCAGAGGTCCCCTTTTAGTAGGTCCTTACTACAGGCAGGGGATACCGATGCCATATTCTAATGCCCCGGCACTGAAGGCTCCGGTGCGTTCCCTTGGAGATCCCGGAGCCCTCGGTCAAGCACCAAGGCAGGCCAACGGGAGGGTTTTTAGCTGGTATAATCCCACATAGCCCGGCTGCACCCCAAAGCAGTCGGGTATCTTGAGAAGATTTCCCCATGCAATTTTTTTTTATGCAACTGAGTGACGTGACGAGCCATATTTCAAACAACCAGTCACTGTAAGAAACTATTTTGTTAGTTGAATCGTGTTGAAGATGCACTTTTTATTGAACGCCTGATTCAGCCTCTTTTATTTAAAATAGTCAACATCAGGTATGGTGGAACATTCTTAGACCAGATAATAGAGAAGGCAGATAATAGGTTAAAACGCTGGCAGAACACCGTCAAGCATGGAAATGACTCCACCGACAAGACAAGAGCTAATGAAGAAATGTAGGAGTTTTTTTAAATTTGAACACTCTGTACACTCCAGCTGGGATAATTTAATTTTGTGCAATTTCATACAGGTTTATTAACAAGCTAATAAATCATAATCTTATATGTTCTTTTAATTATGTTAATAATGTTAACGAAAAACCAAAACATCCACTCTGTGGACACAATCGATTGCAAAGAAGTAAAAACATTATAAATCTTGTAATAGTAATTACTTGCAGAAGACAGAGGATTTTAAAAGCAGAAGGCGCGGCTTGCGACATGACCCGTTGAAAGCTTTGTTATGTTTTCTAGAAATGTGTGTAAGAGTCGGCTCTTCTGATTCAGCTATCTCGTTTGCATGAATAGGCGAAGAAAAAAAACTAGAAAAAAAAAACCTTTTAAAAAAATAGTAACATCAAAATTGCTATAAAACATTGGCAATTCTATTCTCAAGATAATTAATGATCGTTTTTTTTTTAATTTACTCTCTGTAAATAAAAAAAATATATTTGAAAACATGCAAACGAGTAGAGAGCCAGAGGAGCCGGACCTTAAAATGTGTGCTGTGATTGATTGTGGCATCGCTAAAAAAGTAAATACCTAACTAGAAAAAAAAAGAGAAATAAAGTTCTCAGCGGTCAATAGAGTAGGTATGTAAAATAACAGTTGAGCATATGGAATGAATCAGACTAGACATCGAAGCCGTAAAGCTGTAAAACAGGAAATCACAAAATGACCTATAGGAAACAACATTGATGTGAGGACTGTCCCAATGATCCGCAATGTATGTACCCAATAGATACCTAATTACGTTATTCCAAGAATACCGTTGTTTTGCTTCCGCAGATACCTACCTAAGTGTGACTCAAATACGGGTCATTGATGTGATCATACTCATTGGCGGGTGTATATTTTGGCGGTGGCGTACCCCCGTGCGGTTGTGCCGTATAAGGCAACCGAGTGGCCGCCGCGGAGGCCGGTGGTCAGGTAACGCATCCCCCAGCGCACGCGCACTTCACAGCGCAACGGAAGCGGCTGAAATTAGCGCGCGCATCTTGGCCGCACCGCCTCGCTCCCGGCCCGAAACTAAATACCCAAAACCGTCCGATCGCGCGAGCTGCCAAATACGGCACGAATCTCGGGTTTCGCAAGCGCGAGCGCTGGCACACCACCAGATATACTGCAAAAACGCCCTCTGTTCCCGTCTAAAAACACGTAAAAAACGTTTTTATTTCTGTTGCGAGCGGCCTCTAAATTTAGGCCGTATGGAAACCGAAAGTGATACGAGCGATTTTGGTTGGGGCCGCGTTGTCTGTATTTAGATTAGAACGGCGCGGGCGCAGCGGATCGGCGCGACTCGGCGCGACTCTCGCGACCTCCGCGCTGCTGATAACGAGTGCAGAGCGCAGCCGCGGGCCCGTGCTAGTGCAGTGTCGTCGGTGACCGTGCGCGAGTGATATACTACTGAATTATCAATGAAAAGTTTCGTGTAAACAGTGTCCCATTTAAAGGATTTGGATGTCACAGATGCTGCCCGAAGGCGGAGGTGATTATCTTGTTGTTTGCTTCCCCCTTCGATTTCCGCAGAGTGCTTCTGAACACAACTGAGATTTATTGTAACAGTTCAATTTATTATTTATTTTGATTTATTTCAATCAAAACAACGTTGTCTCGAATCTCGGCTGTGGCTTGGAAAACCCGAGGAAAAATTCAATGAAAATGCTTGATGGATGAAATCGTAATTCAATTTTTCGCATTGTAACTCTGCTAGAATATTATTTTGAACGGTAGAGATAATTTATCTGTGTTGTTTGGTTTGTTAAGGTAGCATCAATGAGTTTATCTAACTGGGTAACGACTCTACTTACGTGTTATCAGCTCTACAATAACGTACTAACTATTATTTAATCAATGTCTGTACCAAGTACAATTGAGTTTTTATGATGCAATGTACGCATTTGGGTATATATTCAAAATTCAAATTTTTGAGACTGAATAGAATGATGTGATTCGATTTTTTTATCTATATAGGTACCTACTTAGCTAATAGCTCATTATTCATTTTTAATTTAGTAACAAATCTCTGAACATTAACATAACGTTTAATTCAAATTGATATTACAATTATACTTTGGAAATAGGAACTTATTGCGACATTTATTGTACGGTATTTGAATCTGACTTTTTAATGCCTTTTTAATGCCGGATGGAGCACGCTTACGAACTAGCCCTTTTCTAGGAATCAACCCCGTAAGATAGAGATGTGAAATTTGAACCCAATACTCAAATGGTCTAGGTGAACAATAATAATTGATTTTGCAAAATCCTATTTCTAAAGGAGTAAAATAGTCCCCCATTGTTAGTATGGAAATAAAAACATTTTTTTATGCCAAGCCAATGTTATATGTTATATATACTATACTCAATACTACTGCGTGTTGCCAGTGATGACATATAGAACTGAAACGTGGTCCTTGACTACTGGCCTTTGGAGAAACTCAGAGTCACACAGCGGGCATTGGAGAGAGCTATGCTCGGAGTTTCTTTGCGCGATAAAATCCGAATCGAGGATATTCGCCGAGCCAAAGTCACCGATATAGCTCTCAGAGTTTGCAAGCTGAAGTGGAAATGGGCAGGCCACATCACTCGAAGAACCGATAACCGATGGGGAAGAAAGGTTCTTGAGTGGCGACCACGAAACGGAAGATGAAGCGTAGGCAGGCCTCCCACTAGGTGGACCGACGACATTGTGAAAGTCGCTGGCAACCGGTCGATGTAAGCGGCACATTGTCGGTCGGTGTGGCGGTCTAAGGGGGAGGCCTATGTTCAGCAGTGGACATCTTATGGCTGATAATGTAATGTAATGTAATAAAGAAAAGCATGCCACTGGATTTTAAAAAAATACCCGCAAAGAGTTGAAATGGGAAGTTATGCGAGCGAAGCCGCGCGGGCCAGCTAGCTGTGCATAATGCACCACCAAATGAAAATTCCTGTTATATCGTCATTTTTGCACTATTTCCTGTAATAACAATACCTACTAGATAAAAATAATTATATTGATAAAAAAATATATTTTATAATTAAAAATAAAAACACGTTAAAAATACTAGATAAATAAATTTCTCCTTAGAAATAAAATAACAGGATTTCCCTTGTTTATCATAGCTAATAGATTTACGAAAGTATGCCTATTTACTTAGACGACAAAAACGGTGAACATTTACATATTTTAGATGAATATTTACCGATCTTGTAGTCATCAGTTCTAAGCAACTCAAACAATAAATATGTGTCATGTTTATTCGTCTCATCAATACGTTTGCTGGCACAAGAAAGCTTGCCCGATTGCCCTTTTAAGGCAAGTGTCAAATTGTCGAACGTCTTGATTGGTGAAGTCTTGTGTTTTTGTTCATATCTTGGCTGATTTCAGACGGCCGCGCAATCGTGCGTGATTGTGTAACAATACAATCGCGCACGATTGCGTTCTCATAAAACTATTACCTATAATGATTTATGTCACTTGCACTTTGTCTTTGAGATAAACATGATACTGACAGGAATTACTTGAATGATTCAAATTAGTGCCTAGAAGAGAGAATTAAGTATGATATTATCACACTAATATTAAACATTCCGAAAGTTTGTGTGTAAGTGTTTGTTCCCGTTCAACTCTGTAACAGCTAAATGGATTTGAATGAAATTTGGTATGGAGGTAAGCTCTGGATTAACACATAGGCTTTTTTTTATTTTTTTATTTCTGTAGAATAGCGGGTGAAACCGCGGGGCTGCAGGCTACTTTTTAGCACGGAAAAATATTCGGTTTCTGTAGAATAGCGTGTGAAACCGCGGGGCGCAGCTAGTGTTGATATGATTATAGTTAATCTAAAAACATGGAAAAAATAATTCCTCTATGGTAATGGTCTCATTTCAATAAACCTGAGTTTCTCTTGGACATTGGATCACATTGGAGTTCTGGAGTATATTCAGTGGTTAGCGCGTTCGGATCGGACGTCAAAGGGCGTATGTATATGTATGTATACGTATGTAAGGCATATATCAATACCAATGAGGAAAGAGGTATGTAAGGCATAGGTATATCAATATACCTATGAGAAACCATCATGAGGAAACCATAGCCTGGTGGTAGAGTACCTTCTGGTTCTCGGCTGGGTCAACTTAGAAAATCTGTCACCAAGCAAAACCGGTTTCCAGTAGCCTCACTTGAGAGCCAGTTGTCATGCCAGGCTGTGTGTTTACCATCTTTGAACTCATTTGAGATCATTGCTTCCATGCTCATGCGTGACAGCAGTCTTCCCCGCGCGCAATCCTTCTCTTGTAACCCGTCCTGTAGCCACTCGTGATTACTCACAAACAGTTGTTTGAGCAAACATCAATCGAGGCGCTTTCTGTTATCACCAGCATTTATGGACAGATCGAGGTGACGCTCTGTTGGACTCATTTGCGTGTTTCTTCACCAACTTGGGGCATGCAAACATACCCTCAATTGGCAGAATAACCACAAACCTGCTATTGCTGGGCTTGCAAGCTGAAGTGGTAATGGGCCACAATGCTCGAAGTACCAATAACGGATGGGTAAGAAGGTTCTTGAATGGTGACCACGAACCGGAAGACGCAGGGTAGGTAGACTATACAAATGGCAGATTGTCGCCACACTGAAGTGTGACGCTATAAGGGCATTGTTCAGTAGTAAACTTCTTCTGACTGATGATGATGATGATGAAACTTATTATTTCAAAACAATGTACAATAGCTACGTCTCTATCTAATTTAATGGGCAATTACGAATGTATCTAATTGTCTCAATAAACATCACTAACAAGCATTATTGTTCTCTTAACAAGCCCTTTAATCGCGTTAGCCAATCATACTTATTTAAAGTACGTCCGGCTACTTCAACTAGTGATGGGCTCAATTTAACGAACGCAGTCATTATTACACTAATAGCCCATTAGCAATCGATCAGTACAGGGTTGATTTCAATTGAATAAAAATCTTGCAGGCTGATTCCTCATATCTGTATCAACCTTTTAATATCCCACTATTGCCTATATCATACCTAACCATTTAAATTGTATGACTTTTAATAATTCGCCTTTTTTTCTCCCGAAACAAAAATGTTTAAATTAGGCCAGTAAATGACACTAACTTTAAGCAATTTCAAATTAGAAGAAATGTAAGATTTTAGACCAAAAAATATACAAAAATTACAAAAAATAAAACAAATACATTTTTTTTTGAGAATGTATTTTTTTAATTTTTTTACATAACGTCATAGAACAAAAGTTATTAAGCATTATTATTTTTCACAAGCAACTTTCCTACATCATAATCATAATGTAAGGAAGCTGCCTGTGAAACTTTTTCAAAAGATTCTTCATCACCGTCATCATGAAGTTTTTAGTTATTCAAAAACAGCCCTGTGTAACAAACCATAACAGTTATGTAAAGAAAATTCCGTAAAGTTTTCTTTGGATTCTCATCCATTTCGGAACAAGAAACGCAATAAACAGAATAAACGATAATAATATGGCTTTAAATCTCCTACGCTAATCGCGCATGATTCATTCTGGCACATTCTGCTCACCGTATACCAAAACTGGTAACTATAAGCATACCCTTTCTGATGATCGTTTATCTCGGATTAATAGGTGACCCTACCCGGAGCCTACACACCGTGTTTTGAGAAGCCATTGATATAATATTCTCCTTTTACAAATTATAGGTCGTTAAAACCCCTAATTTGTTGACGATCGACGTCATTTGCGATTCTTATTAAGTAACAGTTCTTATTTGGTCCACCGCCTATAAGGAATTAAGGTGATTAACAGATATGGAAATTATTTATTGCATTAAGTTTAATTGGTTCTGGTAAGTCCCTTGTTTATTAATTTTATGAATGCTTTGCCGCTTCCTACTTTGTCAATATTTAAGAATATTTATTACTGATATTATTATTATTTCAGGTTTTTTTTAACTTTAGTTTAGATTTTGTACAATATGAAACCATAACATAAGTATTATTAAAACCTAGATTGCCGCTGGCATCTAAAAGTTATTATGATGATGAAAAACATTTCACAGGCAGCTCTACATTATGATTAGGATATAGGGAAGCTGCTTGCGATATTTTTTACCTATTTAAAAAAAAAAATTAAAGCAAAAAAAAAAAAACTGTAGTATTATTCAGGCAGGAAACAGGAGAATATGTTTGTTTGTATGGATTAAACGCTTGCATAGCTATTTGTGGTGAAACGCAAAACAGATTTTTATTTCTCGATTTCAGGGTTGGTTGGTTCCATAGAAGTTGTTCATAATGAGTACTATAAGCCCTTTTCGGACGGTCACTTGCCGATGGACGACATTATAAATGTTCTGTGGGTTAGTGTGGGGCTCTAAGGGAGATGCATTTGTTCAGCCGTGTATACCTTTTAGCTGATGATGACGATGCCTTATAAAATAATTAAAATGTAAATCCCTGAATAATTAGGTACAATCTCAAAATAAGCATTTTACAGTGTTCGTAAACAGGAAAGCACTCAAGGTAAGATGCGACGCATTCATCCATCAATTTGTCTATGTCACACTAACTATGCAGACAAATTGGATTTTTTATTTATAAATAGGTACAGAAAAAACTGTACAGTTTCTGATATTTTCGTCTTCCGAGTCGTTAATTTCGTGACATTTATTATCACTGTCCAAAGCTGGCCTTTTAGATGTATCTTGGTGGGTTTTGCCGTAGTCACAAATTCTAAAAAATACTTGGCAGCTCTCAATATTAAATAAGTAGTTTTGTAGAAATAAATAGGACGGTAGATTTATCTGGTTCAGGAAATATAATATTCTATTATCGGGGATTCCTTTTTTTATGTTAATTAGTGAGACGAGCAAGTCGCTCACCTGATGTTAAACGTAACCTTTACTCATACAGATCAGTGCTACCCAGAATTTTGAACTCCAACAGTTCAAAACCATGCGCGGCAATGCACTGCGCTCGCACCCTGAGAAATCTTTGTGCCCATTAATTTCGATGGAAACGAATACAGTTATGTTTGCACACTACTGCTTGGTGGTCGAATAACTGGCTACGGTGTGGTGCTTCCCCAGACGGACTCTGCAAAAGAGTTCTACCACTATAAACTACAAAATTCCTCAAGGCTAAGTACTCACGGTTTTTGATAATCAAAAAACCTGCTAATTTTGTGTGACGCAAATGCTATTTCTACATAAAGACTTACAAAACGTAGCTGCCAATTTCACCAAGACCAAAAATGCTTTCTCCAAAATCCAGAGCGCCCCCCGTATCGCTAATCGCCTTTTAACCCAGATGTGGCGTACGCGCACGCGTCTGAGCACATGCTAGATGACGTCACGGGACGGGAGGTTGCTACTATGACTCAATCTGTGACGGGAGAGCTGGACGAGAGCCAAGCGCCGACTCTACGTAACGAGACAGGCGTTAGCACAGCCCTAATTGTTATGGTGCTGTAATAATGTAGTTTCCGTTTGTCTCCTTACTTTATATAATTATGTATTGTATGCAATTTTATTGAAGACAGAGTACCTACATTCATTTCCATCACCTATGAACACCTACTTTGTTCTGAAACAGCGTCTTCCAACATAAGCCAAAAGGTAAAAATTATGTTGCAACAATAAACACAGAGAATTTATCTGTATCTATTTATACCCTAACAAAAATTAAAAAGTAGTTTTTATTTTTATTTTTTAAAAGAAAAAGCGTTGGAAGTAAAGTTGAGCAAAAATTAAATACGAAAATAAAAACCCGACTGCATGATACACTGAAAATTTAAGCAAGACGTATTTAAAATGGAATTGGGTAGACAGGTACATGAAAGAAAATGTACCAAAGGACACCTAGAATTACTTGTTTTAAGATCAAAACACACAGTCGGAGGCTTTTCTAAGCTGATCTCGAAATATTTGTAGCAATTGTAGTATTATTATAATTTATTATTATAAAATGCTGCCGGACATGACATTCCGGACATAAAGATCGTGGAATCCAACGACACTTTGCTTGTCAAAATCCGTTTAGGCTGCAGGCCGTCCTAAAGAAACACACAAACATACTTACGTACACCCCAAAAGCATTATCCTGCTTCTTGAGCAGACGGGTAAAAATACCGTGCGTTAGGTACACAGGTACATTAAATTTTCGTCACAAATTTAAGGTAATCGCAATTTTTTTTAATACAATGCTGTGGATTCTGTTGTACCACTCTCTAAATTAAACTAAATTTGGCAGATTGAAAATGTATGACATCTTTTTGTCACATACTTAGAGAAGTTAAGAGACGCAGACATATTAGTCCAGACGGATTAGTTTTGTCACTGTTTTACATTATCTAAACGTCGCATGGTAGTTTTTAAAAGCTACATAAATCTGCCATACATTTTTACTAAACTTATACCTACCATACTTTTTCAACGACACGTATTGTACGAGTATAGCAGAGCTTGCTCTCAAATGAGGCACCATTTTTTGGCTATTCTAAAGAATAAGTTTCTTTTTGAAAAGTCGAAATTAAAGAACTGAATGTTGATTTGGAAATAATTATCTTAATTAAAGATAAATTAATAATTCTTTGGAAATTGACTATTATTTTATTTTAGTTTTATTTATTTATTTATGGTACACAAAACAGATATCAATAATTTTCTTAATTAGTATACAAAATTTTAAGTAAAAATCTGAACTGGATTGTAATCGAAAATGTGTGTACACAGAAAAGTAAAATAATGAGACGAACATGATGAAAGTACCCAGTATTATTATTTATTAGAGCAAATACAGTCAATTGAAATGAATCACGGTTATTATCTACGTTTTGTTTAATTTGCTTTCCTGCTGTTGTGACGTAGCAACTGTCAATTTAAATGAAACCGTAGGCAGATTGAAATACGTCGAATTCAATCAGCAAACTTTGACGTAGTAGGTACGTATGTACTAGATGCCTATACATATAAATCATACCTAAATGTATATAAGTAGGTACGTTGTAACCCTTTGAACGCTAAGTGTAGCGCATTGGAACTGCGTTCTATACTGCGCCAAGCCGTTTTTGAATTTTTTGAGAAGCCGAGCCATCTTATTTCAAATTCAAATATCGCGGATCATTTATCAACTTCAATTAATAGTATCGGAATAATTCTAGTAGAGAAATCTTGTAAATCAAAACTTAATAAGTCAGTAAAAGTTAGTATGTATTATTTGATAAAGTAGTGACGCTATATGTATAGTTAACGTTCTGGGCATTTTTTTTTAGCTGTCGCCTGTAGTCATAGTTTAACAAGATACTTTTTGAAAAATCATTATTCCCAGTTTAACGTTCACATCCATACTTAATACGGAATACAGTAAAATGAGTCAATACAAAAAAATAAATGATTACCTAAGTAGCTACCTTTTATAATAATAAAAGAAAAACAAACCCAAACAATAGCTAGTAAGCACGACTTCCTATTAGCACATAAGCAAATCATAGTATATTTATAGCTGCAACTACTCATCAGTCTTGCCTTATATGGCAAAAAGATAATGGTACTTAGCTTACTGTGTTGGTGTACAATAGATAAACTTAACGGTACCTACGGTAAAATTAAGCCCCACCGCCTCTTAATTTTCTGAAGCTATTCGGAAAGGATGCCATACAAAATCTTCACTATAGGTCTCTGTCTGTGCTCCTGATGACTATGGATGACGCAGACGGCTAGTGTATCTCGAATTGAAACCTTTCTGCATAGACCAATATAAACAAGCCTTTCTGTTGAGCTGAGAATACAGCAGATAATCTTTAAACTTCCCAAAAGCTATTCTGTCTTATGATGGTCCTGCTTCATTTCTCTTACACAAAAACGAGAGAAATGTAAGATTGAAATAAGAATGTTAAACATTTGCGGTAGGTAGGTAGATACGAATACGGTCCTTGACTCAAAACTAAATCGTTTTATTTTAAATGAAACATGAGTGACGAGAGGCGCAAGTCGCTTGCCTGATGGTAAGCGTCTCGGTAGTCCATAAAAGTTCAATGCCACCCAGAATTTGAATTATAGCAGTTCAAAACACTGCGTGGCGTTGTCCTGCGCTCGTCAAGATATTTATTAGATGTAATATCTCTATAAGTTCAGTAATTTCACTGAAAACATTGAAGTAATGTTTACAACTACTGCTTGGCGGTTGAATAACTGCGGTACTTCTCCAGCTGGACTCTGCACAAGAATCTTACAACTACAATACATCTAGATACGTTAAAAAACCAGTTAGATATCCCAAAGAAATGAATTCGTAGTCAAAACTTTTGTTGTACCATATTATCTATTACATACGTAGCAATCGATAAGCAAATAGTGTGAATACCCGTTGTCTCCACCCATCAATACATTTCCGATGTGATGGGATGTCGACATTATTTTCTTTGGATCGTCGCCAGTACACAACTCCGATAAATGGGTGCTTCAGAGTCAATCAGATTACGTGATTCGTCTTCACGCGCTATCCGATCCGAGGCACAGATCAATAATACTTATTCTACTCCAAGGTGATGAATAGTTGTTATTGATCTCAGAGCGTTTACCTGGACTGAATCACTCGTGTGTGGTTAGTTGCGGATTGGTATTGAGTTTTGTTGCATTTCTTCAGGGGAAGGGGGAACCTTCGTCGAAGTCGAAGCGAAGGAATACCGATCATACCTATCTATGATGTGTAGGTATTCCTTCGCTTCCTTCTATTTTATATTTGACGCAAAACCAATGCTGGCTCAATTCATTCACCTAGCATTTAGCAACTGTCATTTTGTTTTTGAAATGCTGTTGTGGCTGCATCAAATTGACAACGCACTGATAATGCTCCAGGTTGTTGTTCATAACTGCTCCGGATTGGTCGGTGACCACTTGTCTTATCAAGTAGGACCGCCGCCTGTTTGCCACATACCTAATTTTATTAAAAATTTTAAAGTTATTTTTTCCACACACGTTTTGCGATGATTTTACCGGTGTGTTTTACGGTCTCTTGTATACTCTCTGTTGTTTACAGTTTAATATGTCCAGATGCCTGGGAATCAAAGCTCCACTTGAGATATTAGTATCCTACTGCGCAGCAAGCCCAAGAGGTGTTGCGAAATGGAGCGTTGGACGCGACGCACGCGCCATTCGCGGACCGCGGGTATTTCTGGCCGCGGTTCGGGTTTCACGCCACAGACTCGGGGGTATCATTGTCCATTGGGTTTTATTCTCTTTCGATAAGGAACAGATAGATTTCACAAATAGATGGAATCGATCACATTGCGCCTTGCACAATACTCATGGCACAGTTAGCTCATGGTCTGAGGCACATTGTTCTACGCTACGTCTTTTTTTAGAATTTACAAAGGCAGCCAACTACCTACTATCGAAAAAACTTTCGTATGGATTCGACAGAATGTACGATAGGTAGAAGAACGCCCGATAGTGTAAATGAAAACTACACTTTTCATACATTTTCTATCGAATGCGTATCGAATATTAACCAAACTTTGTTGATATCAAATGGCTATTAGTTTTGTAAACAGAGCGTGAACTTATTTATCTTCCTAATCATCTTCCTAATCGTTTCAAAACAACATGGTGTGATAGAGATAAGAGTTCAGTTAATTTGATTTGGTATCATTATTAAGTGTTATTACTGTAGGTATCGGCTTTTTATCTTTTACCCAGATTTATATTTGTTGCGCTGAACAGCACCGGTTGCGGTTCCCACTCGACACCGCATGAGTCAGGCGTATGTTTGGACGCTCCGGCGGCGCAGGCGCAGACACCCTATATTCTTGCGTGCAGATTATATCGGTCACTGTCTCTCTCTTGTTGGAAATGTCACGAGAGTGACCGAGATAATCTCGAGGGAGAGAATAGGGCCACAGATCGCTGTCCTAACGCTGATGTGCGTTGTAAACAAACCAGTTTGATTTACAATATTGCGTGGAGTTCGTTTACCTGTAAGTTTTCACGTAATGGAATAATAGCATCATCGCATGCAGCCATATCAAAATAATGTACATCTATAGACGTGATCTCGTTCTTGGAAATTTTTACTACTTCATAGAACATTTTTTAACAGACACCGCGTATATTTACCCGACTACGAAAAAGGAGGGTTATTCTCTCTCATTCTCCCAGAATTTCTGACGGAGTAGTCGTCTGCGCAGGCTCTTACGCAGTTATTTTGTTTTGGCACTCGAATAAGTCATCTTTTAAAAACAAGGTCTGGCATTCCAGGCGGTAACATCAGATTACGTTACTATATACAATTTTATAGTGTATTGTCATAAATCTAAGCTGTGCACGCTGATGACGTAGCTGGTGTCACCCAGGTGTTTATTTTATTTTATGCAGGGATGTAACCGTAACCGAAACTATCGGATATCCGAAATATTCTAAGCTAATATTAGTTATTCTAAGCCTAATAATGTTATTTCTGTTTAGTAAAATTTGCATTTTTAAGTAGATAACACTTAAAATTGAGTAGTTATAGTAACTACTTAGCTATATGACTGATTGTAGTACCGATCCGAAACCAACCGATAACCCGAAATAATTCCATATCCGTAATCGTATTCGAAACCGGTATAATATTATTTCTATATCCATATCCAGATCCGAAATTTCATATCCGTACCTATTTTATGGTACCGATTGACGAGACGAGCCAGTCGCTCGGCTGATGGTAAGCCACTCACTTGCCCACAATACTTCAATGCCTGGAGTTTTAAAAAGTTCTACAGCATTGACCTACAGCAGTTAAAAATACAGAATTCGTAAAAAATATTGCGCTCGTCACTCTGAGATATTAGACGTCAAATCTTCATAAATGCTCAGTAGTTACGCTGGAAACATTGCCCTTTAAGGGTTGAATAACTGTCAAAGGTGTGGTACTTCTCCAGACGGACTAGACATAAGAGTCCAACCGCTACAAAAAGATCCTACCTGCAGGGCTATCATGCGCACCGCGAAATCATCTCTACTCTTCATGTCGTGAATAATGAGACAAACGTATACATAATCGTAGCCGTGTCTTGTTCTTTCATAATAATAAGATTTTGTCGGCGTGCGCATGCTAGCCCTGTTGGCGCAGTATTTTATCATGCCATTGCTGACGTCTTTGATTATTAACGTAAACGTGTGTTTGTTTCAGAAGTGATGCGGCGCGCGGCGTGCGGCGACGTGTGCCCCGCCCCGCCGCCCGCGCCCCCCCTGCTTGCCCCGCACACTGCGGCAAATACTACAAGGTACATTTACTTTCCTATGTACTTACTAGCATTTATCAACCTCGAAGGCGCCCTCTGGGAGTTATGGCGGGAACGTGAAGAAATCATGTCGCGTCATTTTATTATTATCCGAAACTTGTGTTATTTCGAGTGTTAATGTGTAAAAACAGTGAATTTTTACCCGTTAAGTGTTCGTGAACATGCACGAGTGTTGGTGAATGGTATAATGTCGTGAAACGTGAATTTTCGTGTTGTTTCCAAAACTCCATAGAAGGCTCTAGTAAAGTTTTCACCACTTTACTGGGGCATGACTTGGACTTGACCGTGACTTGCTTTGCTCGCCTTTGACTGTGACTTAGACTTATTTGACAATATTCACCAAAACTTGAAAAAAATATGAGTATACTTGACACTGGCAAATGCATAAGACGTGCGACGCCATAATCCTCTTAGAAGGAAAGAAAAAAAAAAAGGCGCCCTCTCATGCTGCGGCCACGTGCATAGAAAGCCTTGACAAACGCAAACCAGTGCGAACATCTTAAAATCTGCCTTACACTGCCGAAATAATGCCAATTCTATTAAAAAAAGAGGTTCGGAATGTATGCTATGTGTGTGCAGTGGACGTTTTCCGGCTGATGATGATCATCTATGAAAATAACCAATAGTGCTAGTAATAATTTGGGTATGTCCTAAAACTGCGACCAGGGCCAGTACCGTGAGGTGCTTATTGCGATGATGTTTACGCTCAGCCGAGGACGCTGTGAGACCATACACCTTATCGCGCGGCGATACGGTTCGTGGTCGCGCAGCTTCATCGGCTGGACCTAACAATCATCGCAATAAGCACCTCACGTTACGGGCCCATTACTACCAAAGGACGGGTAGCAGCGTGCTCTTAGTAAAAGGCCAACGTTCTGCGATCTCCACTCTTTTTTTTTTTGCAGCTTGGGGATTATGGCTGTCTTCTGGCTGATGATGATTGGAATGGAAAATAATAAAGTTACTAGAATAATAATACTCCCAAACCTGTATAATTCTGCCACTGCTTATTAAATGTTTAAATGGCCTGCCAGAGGGAAAATTAAGTAACCGAACTCGTCCTGGTCTTTTTTTGGCAGAAATTTGCCAAAATGTGGTCACACTGATTTGCGTTTGTCAAGGCTTGTCGAGCGTATGGCATCACTTAATTGCATATTCATGGAGAGGCGCGCAGTTTTAGCTTAAAATATCTATAAAATCTTAAAAGAAATAAAGCAAGAAAAGTTCAGAACAAAAATATGCCTTTGCAAGTTACATCTGTGATCTAGCCAAGTTTGACATAAACGATTTATAAAATCATACAAGAACACGGCTCGAAGGACCAATTTAAAAAAAAGGTTTTCAAAAAGGAGGTGGCAATGATGAGCTTTGAGATAACATGATTCTGAGAAGGATTGAGATTAATAGCATTTAATCCTCACATTGAAAGAGGGAAGAGAGGCCATTGCCCAACAATGGGAAAAAGCTGCCTGATGTAATAATAATAATAATAAGTAATATACGCCACGTTTCTTTTAAACTGACATAATTTCATCATGCTACAACTATTGTTGTAGTTTGGACGGCAAAATAATTATAAAATCTTCTCTTTCCAGATCAGAAAACAAAGAGCTCCTCCGCCAGCAGCTGCTGTCAGCGAGCAAGGAGCGTCTCAACGCTGAAAAGTCAGAGCCGCCCAAACAGAAACATCCACGTAATCGACAGAAGAATCGATGGAAGCTCAAGTTCCACCACCAAGCGCTGCCCCAAGAATACCTCGACCACTACGAGCAGACCCTTCAGAAAGCTAACGCGAAGACAGCACAAAAACCCAAACCAGAAAAACCTAAGACAGAAAACTTTGACGTGAATAACATCACAAACGAGACCTTTAAGATCTGGGCACAGAGGCTCGCTGGCATACAGAATGAAACAGGCACAGTGACAGTACCAAACGTCCTAAACATGGCGTCGAAACCACCCACTAGACCTGAGGATAAAAAAAAGAAAAGCCCCGCCATAGCACCAAGTAAAATCGTCACGTACGACGATCTTCCATACATGGGTGAAATGACACTAAACAACTCGAAGCCTCGCCGCGGACGCAAGCCGAAGAAGGCAGATATCTGCCACCTCATCTACGAGAACTACGGTACGGTAGTGCCGGGCCAGCCGCCACCCACACAAGACAGGCTCAAACATTTGTCAATGTGTTCGTCTTTTAGAGAACAGCCTGTAAGCACGCCGAAAACTGACTTGCAGAATAAGATCATCTCGAGTTTATTGGAGAGGAAGCTGTCTCAAGAAAATAAGAGAAGGTTGGAGAATCTATCTCCGCCGCAGTTCAATAGCCCGGATGAACCGATGCCGGAAGCCCCGCCAACAATCGCCGGGCCTCTACACAGTGATGATGAACCTTTAAATTTATGCATCAGAGACCTTCACGACTTGAAGATACAAATCCAAAAAAAATTCGGAAACATCTACACGTCGCTACCTGATGTTAAGACTGAGGAACCAGAGAGTCCTGATACTGCCAAATCGGAGCAACCTAATGCTATATCGGTGATTCAAAGGAATACAAATTTTTTGCCCGTTACGGCAAGCAGTTCTCCCGACCTATCGAGGCAGCCGAGAGGCATTTCTCCTACGTTGTCAGAACCTGCACAATCCACATCCAGTCCGGACGGGGAAGGGAAATTCCCCGGTTATGTATACTGGCCGAATGCCGGAGTGTACATGCACCCTCTAGCCCTACAGACTCAGTTGCTATATTACCAAAGGTTAGCGGCGGCAGGCCAGTTGCCGTTCCCCGCGGAAGAGCAAAACCGAGGCCCTTCCACGCCAAACAGTGTATCAGAAAGCCTCTCCACAGAAAACTCAGTAGACGAAGGCAAAAACAAGTTAGTGCTCAAACAGATCTCGGAACTGTTAGACCCTAAAGTCATCAAGCAAGTGGAAGAGGCGAAGAAAAGTCCCGAGCAAAAAATGAAGAGGACTTCTCCCAACCCAGCCCAAGGGCCTGTGAAGAGGAAAAGATCTGCAATTTTTATTCCCCCGATGCCCATCAAGACCAATTCAACAACACCCACGACCGAAGTCAGTATTTGCAAGTTTAAGTTTACAGGCGGCTCCAAGCCCTCACTACAAGAGAAGAAAATGCTTTCTGTTGACTCTGGAGGCAATTTTAGGTACTACAGTGGGACGGGAAATAAAGGCAACAAGGGATACGAATATCTCCAAAGAGACGCCAATCAGAGACAAATGGAAGCACGTGCTTCTGCTGCGTCTTCAACGTCACAGCCGAAAGAGGGCCAATCTCTTAGCAAGGAAGACTCAAGCAAAAAGAAAAGGAAATCTAGAAAAAGTCTGCAGAGGGAAAAGTTGGAGCAAACGTTTAAGGAGAAGGGGTTTTTGATCCAAACGCAGCAGTTGCAATCTGCTGAAGGAGCGACGTATTGTAAGTTCAGGCAGCTGAGGAAGTTTACAAGATATCTGTTTAGGAGTTGGAAGGATTATCTTCCGGGGGAGTTAGAGGAGAGGCCTAACGCGGAGGCTCCGCAGACTCCGCAGGTGCCGTCGCCGCAAGAGGGCGCTCCGGCCGGAGAATGGGGGTGACTTCATAGCTGTTCGCTATATAACACCAAAGAATACTCGAATATGACGATTCCGTTGTACTGAATGTACCGATGTACCTTTGACAGCTCTTAAATTATCTTCACCTCTTTTAGTTTCAATAAGAAAGAATAGTATGGTGATACATTTTAGTTAACGACATAGTACAACAGAATTGTCACTCATGTCAATGTCTCAAAAATTACCGTACAGTATAAGTGACCTTACGTTACGCTCAATATAGCAAAACTATGATGTAACTTATCTTCTATGAAGAATTTTTTACGTGTTTTTACTTTATACTTATTAAGGTTATATAACTTATTTTTATTTAGGTTAAGAATGATTTTGTAAATTAATAAATTAACTAGGCTGCTGCCTTTCACATAAACGCCACTAATGATCGCAGCTATCACCTGTTTTATGTGAAAGGTGTTCAGTGGTCAAATAATGCATTTAAATTATGTAAAGTGAGATTTAACTGAGGTTTGTGTGCGCCCTCCGTCCGGAAACAATAATTTTAACTTGAGAGTAACCGTACCTTTGCTTTTTTGGTGGATAGTGCCAAATAGACGAGTAAGGAACTTCCCTAAATACAGTTAAACACAGTAGAAGTTAGCTTTGGCGCTTCCTGCAGGGGTTGCTATAAAGTACAACACAATATTTGGTGTCACGATATTGTAATTGTGTCATGTTTATTTTTATTAGTGTATCGGTTCATCGGTACAAGTACATTGGCGTGTGTCGATAGTGTTCAAGAAAATAATACAATTATAGCCTGACATTCAATATACACAAATTATAATAGTGTGCAATATTGTGACCTACAATATCATGACGTGAATTATGTAGTATTATTGCATCCAGCTCAGAAAAAAATCGGGATTTTCTTGTCCATCTATTTGGCAGTTTTGTTGTATTTTTAAACGACTGTTGTACATTTTATCTGTAAGTATCTTGTTTATAATTTCATAGAATGAAGTCACAGATTTTTAAAACTATACTCAAAATTACCAATAATGTGTTTTTTTTTTTTTAAATAAACTACAACAATTTTAAATAAACGACCATGCTTATCGCCTGCATTTTTTTATCGTTTTTGGCTCGTCAATAAATCTATAGTTTTAAAAATCTTCAGATGAAGTGTTTAATTTACTAACAAAGCTAGTCATTCGACACCTCTAACTTTAGTTCTATAGAATCAATTAGAAAATGTACATAATACAAAGAAAATGAGACGTTCTAGTCATTAGTATATTATTATACCTTGTTATAAACTGTACAGAAATTGTTTAATACCTAATTGATGTTTTGTAATGTTATTGAAACAAACTTGTTTATACTCAGATTTATAGGTTTTATTACACAAAACACCGGGTTCGTAATGTAACAAAAATAAATGCAATCAACAGGAATGTAAAGTACCAATTAAATATTTAACCAAATCATTTTGTATATCATTTAACAAACAATATAGGAAGCCCTGAAACTTTTACCTTACATACAAATATACCTTGTCCGATTGATCGATATAAACATAATTACCCAATGATCAGTCACAATTAATATTCGTACGGATTTATCCTTAATTAGGCACCAGTAACAAAATTATATAGAGTCACGGAACAAATATTCCATGCCCTTTTAAAGCCGGTTGCAGACCGAGAGCTAAGCTACGTTAGTTTAGCTTAGCTCGCATAGCTGAGATATTTTTTCATTTTTATTGGCTATAGCTTAGCCAAATGATCTCAATAGCGTCATATAAAATATTACTTACAATCTAACCTTCAATATCCATCCAAAACCACATTCAGCCTTAAAAAAACGATCAAGGCACTGAATTATAACAGTTCAAGATATCGTATATAAAAACATAGAAAAAGATCTACAATATGTTTAACAGACAACGTTCATGCTCCATAAGTTTTGCATAGTTTTAGGAACTAGAAAAAAAAAAAATAGTGATAAAATTGAAACCACAGAAGGAATGTCCGGAACAAGATTAGGAATGTACTAATCGTTTCTTTTACGATTGGTTGTCTATGGTCTCAGTCTATTTTGCGCAAATGCCATAGAGAAGTATCAGTGAAAACATCTCAATAGCTATAATTTAGGAACAGTATCTACTAGAGGGCGCTGACGAAACATAGCGGCAAATAAGTCATTATGACGTTTTATCTACAGCAAAAATAGATGGCGTTGCAAACTTCAAACAATATCCTTCACATTGAAGATTGCCACGCCATCTATTTTGGACAAAAAAGTAAGGGAAGTCTTCTGGCTCATTTTGATGATGAGTAGCAGATCCCTGGTGGAAAGTCAGGCTTAAACTAGACGACTATCAAGTCTAGGAATGCCGTACTTTTCGTTGATGTTCTACAGTTATCTCTACTAGATACCGCAGTAAAGTTTCACACAACAAATAATTCCAATCGGCAGTTTTCGTTTGGCACAGAAAAGCGCAGACCGGTTTCGGTCAGTAGACGAAGTAAATAATCTATATTGAACAAAGTATGAATATTGCTTGCTAAACATTCTCAGCTCTGTCCCGTTTACACGATTCGTACAAGATGGCGAATAGGCGCCGCGATTTTGCCGCGTAATCGACCGACCAATAACAGCGCAAGATTTTAGCACGCGTAGTATTCTACTTCGCCATTGGTGGATCGAAGTTTCCCGCGCTACTAAAACTTCTACTGTTCTACTGCGCATGTTCGGGAGGAATTATTAGTTGTGTAGAACTGTAGTAGTAGTTTAAGCCTTGAGCAGGGCCCTGGCCGCGGCGGCGATGTGCGGCGCGGAGATGCCGTACTTGTCGAGCAGAGCCGCGGGCGGCCCCGAGCGGGGGACCTCCTTCACGTACACGTGTTTGACGACCACGTCGCGCTGCAGCGCCAGCGCCGATAGCACAGCCTCGCCGATACCGCCTGCAAACGGAAAACAGTACTTTAATTGAACGAGTGAACGAAGCGAACAAAGTCTGTTTTAACTGGCAAAATTTGCTTTTATCTGTCCGTAAGTTGATACTCGCGTACAGGCTCTATTTGTCAACCAATCTTGACGAAACTTGGTATACAGGTTCTACAATTTCATATATTTTTTTGTCGTCGGCGATGTTTGTTTTTTGATTGGAGGGGTATTTCTCCCAAAAAGGGGGGAAGTTTGCTGCGGCGTCATTTACCGGCCGATTTTGATGATATTTGGCAGAAAAATTCGGTACTCAATACTAAACGATAATTTCGAAAGGAGCAAAATCGGTCAAGATATTGTCGAGATCGTCTAAGAAGTCGTGAGGTCGAAATTGACACCTCACGACTGTAGAAACCCGGTAGAATTGAAATTACGCAAAAAACTTTGTGCTACTGCCCTCAGAACTACTAATTTATTTTATAGTAGTTTTACATAGGTATGATTTATGGTAGGTTTTGTAGTGGTAGGGCTCTCTTGCAGAGTCTGCCTGGGGAAGTACCACACCTTTGCCAGTTATTCAACCGTCAAGCAGTAGTGTGCAAGCATTACTGTGTTCCGGATTGAAGGGCAATGTTTCCAGCGCAATCACTGGGCATACAGAGATTTAACATCTAACATCTCAGGGTGACGAGCGCAGTGCATTGCCGCGCATAGTTTTGAACTGTTGAAGTTCAAAATTCTGGGTGGCACTGAACTGTTATGGGCAAGCGTGACGCTTAACATCAGGTGAGCGACTTGCTAGTCTCATCAACGAGTAACATTAAAAATAAGAAAAAAAAAAATAAGTACACTTGGGAATAGTATACGCACCAGCTTGGTAGTGATCCTCGACGACGACGACCCGGCCGTGCGCGGCGGCCGCGTGCTGCTTGATGGCGGCCTCGTCGAGCGGCTTGATGGTGAACGGATCAAGCACGCGCGCATCCACACCTGGGGACATAACACATTTTACATTATCAAAATTATACATTCACACATTGATTCCCCTTCGATTCTCTCAAGTATTAATATAAACATTAAATATGTATAATAATAACACCTCCTTTTACAACCCAATGAGGCGTATTCAAAGATATTAGATATTCGATCGATGCTATACCTATAGAATATAGATACCAGTAAAAATCTCAGTGAGGCGGATCTCAGTTAAATCTATATTTTAACTTTTGCCTGTAGAAAGAAGCGTAAAAAAACCTGGTTATAAAAGTACCCAATAGATGGCATTAGATGTAACTTGAACTTTTCTGTCACTGTCAAGACATGAAAGACAAAAAATGTACGTGTGCCTTTTATTTTCTCGTATTTTTTGGCTCCACATGCGTATTTAGACAATTTCAAGTAATGTAACTATGTAATTGACTTCATTTGAAATTTTACAATAGTTCACACTGGCTAAATACAAAACGTGTGGAGCCAAAATATAAGATTTAAAAATAAACATAAAATATTTCAACAGAATTGACAATGACAGGTAAAGACAAAGGACTATTACGCCATCTAGTAAGTATTTTAGAACTTTTTTTTTTTTTTTGAAAACGTCTCATTGTTAGAATGTGTCGCCAATACAATGAAATATCAAAAGAATACCACGAATCAATTGATATTTTTAATGAAAAACTACCAATGTAAGAAAGACGTCAGTAATATTATTTTCGGTTCTCTCCATTGCCCGCTGTCCGACTGAGTTTCTTCAAAAGGACTGTGGAATAAATATGGTGGACAGCATTGTATCCCGGAGCCCGAGCTAGGCCTGCTGAGAATGGTACGAACCTTCCTCCTTGAGTTTGTCAGCAGCGGCGATGGCCTCGTGCAGCGTGATGCCGGATCCGATCAGCAGGACCTTGTCCTTCGGCGACTGACGGATTATCTTGGCCTGGCCCACCTGAGCGAAACAAATAAATAAATATATTGGTGGACGTTATTTACACACAGCGCCATCTAGCACCAAACTAAGCAAGCTTGTACTATGGGAACCAGATAACTCATAGAATACTTTGTAAACACATACATAGAATACACAGAAACACCCAGACAAAGAACAAACATCCATGTTCATCACACAAATGTTTGTCCTGAATGGGAATCGAAACCACAACCTACAGCTCAGAAGGCAGAAATCCACCCACTGAGCCACAAGGCTAGTCGGCTAAATCACACTAATATTATAAATGCGAAAGTTTGTAAGTGTGTAACACATATCACACACTAGATTCTGCATTCAGGACGGTCTAAGCGCACCACGCATCAGTCTAAATACACTTATAAGAAATTACTCTGACTGGTTGATTGTTAGGCGCGAGTAGGCGTAACCTTGAGATAGCCAATGAGAACGCTCGGTCGCACTCCCCGCGACCCGCGCCGCGCCTCAAACTGATGTGACTTTTTGTAGGAACAACGAATCTTGTAATACGGTATCTAGTGTGATCTGTGGTGTGTAACTATTTAACCCCCGAATACTGAAACGCTTGTTAACTTTGACAACTGATTAATTCTAATGCTGCCTTTGTCTGGCATTAAGCAAATGACTTAATCTGTCGTCAAAGTTAACAAATATTTCAATATTCGGGGGTTAGTGTGATTGTTCTCGTTCAACTTTGTAACGGCTGAACGGATTTAGATGAAATTTGGTACGGAGGTAGCTAATTCCCTGGAATAAGGCATAGGCAATATATCCAATAAATCATCTTCTTAATAAAGCTTCTAACAACTAACTGAGTCGCGAATAGAATACCATACACACTTCCATGCCCTATTTAACCCTCTCTATAGATGAATCACCGGAGGACGGACAGCAGCGTACCTTAGTAAACGATAAGCGAGCGATTAGCAAGCCGCCTGCCAAGCGTTGGGATTATAGCAACCCCCTCTTTTCTCAGAAAAGATTTGAGCCCCTTGTTCAGCAGTGGATATCTTGTGATGATGAGAGATGAATGTTCGAATAAAACTTTTGCTAGCGCGAGCGAGAGAGCGTGTATTATTTAAAAGAATCCTTAATTACGTTAAAATGTCTGAATGCTACTGCCCACATCGACCGACTTCGGTCGCGTGAGTACGACAAACTATTTAATTTTGCACTCGATTCTATGTAACGCATAATTATTTTACACATTACTGTTTGTTATCAAATGCATTTCCGATTGGGCCAGCGTGGTGGATATGGCCTACTCCCCTTTCGAGGGTAGGCCGATATCTGAGATGTTTAAAGGCTGATACAGAATACTCTTAGTAACTAAGGAGTAGTGATTTAAAAGCGATAATTTTTATATTACTTAAAATGTAATAGACCTATAATTGACTGTTTTATAAAATCTATGTTCATTAATTTGTATTACTGTGCTGTTGGTCTTAAATAAATAAGAATAGCCTGGCTACTGGAAAGAAATATTATAACTTTGACCTAATTTTCCAACCCATTTTCTGTGGGAAAGAGTCATGTATCCAGCGATCTATTGCTTCCTCTTTCTACGATAACACTAGGACGAGGAATAAATAAATAAATTTTCCCACAGCGCCATCTAGCCCCAAACTAAGCAAGCTTATACTCTCTCTCTCTTAAATTTTGGCTTCACACGTTGTGTATTTAGCCAATGTCAAGTTTTGTAATAATTGAAGTGAAGTAAAGTATTTCACAATTAAAACAAGTCTCAGTCATAGTCTAAGTCAAGTAAAGTAAGTCACGGTCAAGTCCAAGTCATAACCCAGTAAATTGGGGACTTTACTAAAGGTTTCTATGGAGTTTTGGATACAACACGAAAAGTCACGTTTCACGACATTATACTATTCACCAACACTCATGCAACGTCACGAACACATAATGAATAAAAATCCACCATTTTTACACATTAACACTCGAAATAACACAAGTTTTGGAAAATAATATAATGACGCGACATGACTTCTTCACGTTCCCGCCAAAACTCCCAAGCTTGTACTATGGGTACCAGTTAACTGATAGAATTAATAAATACTTCTTTTTTGTAAATACATACATAGAATAGATAGAAACACCCTGAAAAAGTACAAACATCAATGTTCATCACACAAATGTTTGTCCTGGGTGGTAATCGAACCCACAACCTATAGATCAGAAGGCGGAATCCCACCCACTGAGCCACAAGGCTAGTCGATGAATGTCGTTACCTTGAAGACCTCGTCGTTGGGGTAGAGCAGGGCGGTGTTGGGGCGCGAGGTGCGGATGTAGCAGATGCCCTTGGTGTTGGCGGCGAGCTCCACCGCGCGCTCCGTCGACACCGCGTCGCTGCACGCACACGGGGACACACATTACTCTTGGTATTCTCCAGTAGGAATTACTACTTTAAGGCAGACTAGAAATTAGAATACGAATCAACGAAATAGTTCACTGAACTGCGGGCTTGAAAAAAAAAAAAATAAAAAAAAAGCTTATCCTCTAACTTTGAAACGTTCGTGATTCTGATTGCGAGAGCATGCCATCTCGCTCGTACCAACTTAGTCGCACTATGCGCGGTCCCGCTCGCGCAACTTTCGCTATCGCTTTCAGAGTTACGGGATACTTTACAAACAAGAATAACTAGTAGTTCGCGCCGAACTGTGACCTCGCGACCACTATATCTTCACAACCCCTGGACCAATTCAGCTCATATTCGAACTTAAAAATTGTATTGAAATGAACTGCTTGCCTACAAAATTTCAAGAAGATCGGATCAACGGTTCGCAAGTTATCATCGGACAAATATACACATAAACATACATACAAATGCCGATTTGTCCCAGTAAACTCTGAGACCTCCGCTTCGCTCGGTCAATAACTTTACTCTTGTTACTCTCCAATAGGAATTACGACTTTAAGGAAGACTACAATACGAATCTACGAAACGATCTCTTCCAGGCAACCTTAGGAAGGAGAGGATTCGTAGAAGAGGTAGAAGTCGGGATGTGCAATGATGTAGGTTGTGTGATACTTATACTATAATAAACCAAATGTTGCTGACTGTTCCTATTATGTTAAAATTGTAGTCCCACTTTAGAAAAAGTCAATTATTAAAATAAATTTGTTGAATTTTATTTTCTCTACGTTTCTATCAGATGTTTTTTGAATATCTTAAAAGCCAGAAATAATGTGGCTTGTAAACCTGTATAGGTTAAACACTGTTTTAGACTTTCGTGGTTGTTTACAACATTACTATTAGTACAACAAAAACAATAACCGTGGTAAATATCCCGTGAGTACTAATAGTAATGCTGTATAGGTTACTCCTAGTAATAGCCACCAGGGTTTGATTGGACCTTGTTCTAGCCGGAATGATAGTGGCTAGACCTAGTTTTACCCGAAATCAATCGGCTTATACTAGGTTTAAGTAAAAGTAAGAGGTAGGAGTAAGTGGCTAAACCAAGTTCTAACCGACTACAACAAAGCGTACCCGCACTTCGGGTTTTAGCCGTAACATATATATATGTTACGGCAATATATATATATATGTTACGGCAATATATATATATATGTTACGGCAATATATATATATATATATACATATATGTGCAAGGCAAGACGAGGTCGCGCGCGTGTCTCGCTGAGCATTCCTTGATAAAGGTCACCGAATGTGATCGAAACTATAGTCGGAATAACCGACTCAATTTAACGTGAGTATTCCCGTTTTATTAAAACAAAATATATATATATATGTTCACTGAACGAGTGAATGAACCAAATATTTTTACCACATCGCTATTTTTATTTTACGAAAAAGTGGCAGCACTCGTAATGTAATTTTTTTTAGCCTGATTAAAAATCCGACGGTAGATGCGATCTGGGGACTCACGAGGGGTAGAAGACGGTAGCAGTAGGCACGGCGCGGAACAGCGCCAGGTCCTCCAGCCCCATCTGGCTCGGGCCGTCCTCTCCGATGGAGACGCCGCAGTGGGATCCGGCCAAGTTGATGTTGGACTGACTGATCGCGCCCATGCGGATCTGTACACGCAAAATATCAACAAGCTTAACGTGAAGAACGAACGAAACTGAGCCGAAGAGTGATTGATTGCGCGTGAGTTAGAACAAAGGTGGTCAAAGAAAGTTGTAATAAACGGGTAAACGCTGTCAGAACTTCACAGATTTTGTATTAAGATCGTAAGTTGAAGCCTGCGGCTTCGTTAGCCTTCGGTCTTGCATATCTATCTATCTATCTAAAATTATCAATCTATTTAAATATGCTGTTCGTTGCTTGCTTGAAAACGGCTGGACCGATTTGGCTATTTTTTTATCTTAAAATGTGTCACTCTTGAGATATAGATAAAAAATATCTTTAATATCCGGAACATAGTATTGTTTGCACACTACTGCTTGACATTGACAACGGGACAAACTATTCACTCGTTCGTTTATAGATTCTTGAGACTGTCAGTCGATACAAAACGTCAAAAATTGCACAAAAATGGCCAACCAGCGCCATCTAGCGCACTATAGGAACTAACTGACTTAACTAACTAACTAGGTGCACCCTGCTTGATGCATATGTTTCATAATGTGAATGTAATGTGTAACTTCTATTGGGGATCCATATTCTATAAAATAAAATAAAATAAAATAAAAACTTTGTCTGGCTGTCTAGATGTTCTAAACGTATCTTGATAAATTTGATAAGGAGTTACGTTATATCACAAAGACGGTCAAAGGATACTTTTTTATGTCCACGCGAACGAAGTCGCGCATAACAGCTAGTATTATAATAAATTGAAATAAAATAACATAGCAGAGAAAATTACCAATATTACAAAAAAAACATAAAACTTAAAAAACGCCGTAGGTAGTGTTCCGGACCTTAGCAGTAGTAGATTACTACTAGTTTACTAGTAGTAGTTTAGTACTAACCTGATCGAAGGTCCTAGTGAAGAAGGCGGCGAAGGTGGACACAAACACAACAGCGCGGTCGCGGCACGCGGCGCCCGTCGCCACTCCCACCAGGTTCTGCTCCGCGATGAAACATTCTATGTACCTGAGGATAAAAGGCATTTTACAATTGCGACAGATTCTTATATGACCCCGTATCGTGTGTACGGCTTTATCCCCCGAATACTGAAACGTTTGTTAATTTTGACGACAGATTAATTCTAATACTGCCTTTGTGCACTAAGCAAATGACAAAGACAGGTATAGACTTTATCTGTCGTCAAAGTTAATAAACTTTCAGTATTCGGGGGTTTGGCTTCTACTATAGGAAAGTGTCAAAACGCAGAGCAGGGAGTGATTAACGCGTGTCAGCGGTGGAACAGCCTGATCAAGGGCCAGCATTTTCTCATTCATAAAATGTATGAATCACTAGCTGCGCCCCGCGGTTTCACCCGCTATTCTACAGAAACCGAATATTTTTGGGGATAAAAAGTAATCTATTTGTAAATCCAGGGAATAAGCTACCTCCATACCGAATATCATTTAAATCCGTTCAGCCGTTACAGAGCTGAACGGGAACAAACACACTTACATTCTTACCTACTTACACACAAACTTTCGCATCACACTAATATTATAAATGCGAAAGTTTGTGTGTAAGTATGTAAGTGTGTTGTTCCAATACAGCTCTGTAACGGATGAACGGATTTAGATGAAATTTGGTATGAAAGTGGCTTATTCTCTGGATTATTTTATTATCCCGTTTTTTTTTACCGTTCCTGAAGAACAGTGGGCGAAACCGTGGGGCGCAGCTAGTTTATAATATTAGTGTTATTATAGAACAAAATCAAACTATCACATGGATATGCTGATCAGGTACAGTTTTATACAACTAATAATTCCGATCGGCAGTTTAAGTTTGCGAAGAACAGCGCAGACCGATCCGACAGTAGCCCAACGTATAAATTATCTATATAGAACTCTATTTGCAAGCGCAAATGGCAGAGTATTGCTTGCTATGCATTCTTAGCTCTGTCCCGCTTACGCGATTCGTACACTGTTGTTCGACCAATAACAGTGCAAGATTATAAACCGCTTATTACAATACTTTGCCATTGGTAGATCGAAGTTTCCCGCGTTTATTAAATTGGTCTACTGCGCAGGTGTATCGGGAGGAATTATTTGTCGTGTAAAACTACCACGCTGCTGAGGAGCAGCACCTGGGCTCATATTTTGCAAGGGTTCATACAGTTCCTCAAGGAGGAAGTAAACCACTACGTATTATTAAAAACGCGGGCTCGCATTAAAACAGCGCTGCGGTTGACATACATTTTTGGTTTGCGAGAGTGAGCGTAATAACTGAAGCCATTCGAAAAGAAGAACGAATCGAAATGAACGATTTGAAATTAAGAACGACAACAAGCGCAAGCTGCCCGTTATATTTAATTGTATGAGTGTTACTGCCCACATCAACCAACACTGGTAGCGTGAGTACGACAAACAATTTGCTCTAGCACTTCGTGATAGTAAACGCACTATATTAGTGCATCACTTAGGTTGACACTTAGTGCTTTTATATGTGTAACGTTGTAAGACGTCTCGTGGATTATCTTCAGAATCGCGAGGCAAACTAACTGTAACTCAAATACGCACAGATCCCTAAGATCCCTGAGCCGTAACCTTGAGATAGCCAATGAGAAATCTTGGCCGCAGTCCCCGCAACCCACGCTTTCTTTCAACATTGTTGAGTTTTTGTCGAAACAACGATATCGTAATGCGTTATTAACCCCCGAATACTGAGACGTTTGTTAACTTTGACGACAGATTAAGTCTATTATCATTTGCTTAGTGCCAGACAAAGGCAGTATTCGAATTAATCTGTTGTCAAAATTAACAAACGTTTCAGTATTCGGGCGTTAGTGTGATCTGTGCTTTTTGCCCTGTATGTGTTTGTTTACCTGTCCGGGTATGCGTTACGGAGCTTGTCACTGAAGGTAGAGTTCTTGGTGTCACCGTCCAGAGCGATCACACTGGAAACAAGGAAAAACATAAATTGCTTTATTTATAGTAATCAAATCATGTAACTACCACTTTACAAGCGTTTTAATGACCGGCCGCTTGATTTTTAGTGTTGACCACTAAAACAAAGGATACAAAGTTGTGTTGCTTTCACCGTCAATGGTACTACTAACATACAGGCGTTTTTTCAGTGTTACATGGAACATCAGGATTAGCCTAAAATCCTGGTACTCCTTATGAACAACACCACCACCACTTATACTATGGTACCAACCCAAAATCACTAAAAAACCAAAAAAAAAACATTTAACAATAAAATTTATGTAACATCAGATTTTTACCTGTCTGCCCAAGAAGGAAGACAACGTCTTTGGGGCGTATGTCAGTATGTATGTTTGTGTGTTCCTATATCTGTACCTCCTGTAGGCTAAATGGTTTGACCGATTTTGACGAGTGAGATGTTGTTGGACTTGGATTACACTTTACGTCCGCATTCTGTTTTTCTTTTTAAAATTATACTTGTTATTATAGGTATAGGGTAGAGTTGGTAAAATGAGCTCCATTGTCTCACTCATCCCGCTCGAGTTACTGAAGCCATTCAAAAAGAAGAACGAATCAAAGAAATGAACGATTTGAATAAAAGAACGACAGCAAACGCAATAAGCTGCCTGTTATATTTAATTGTACGAATGTTACTGCCCACATCAACCAACACTGGTAGCGTGAGTACGACAAACAATTTGCTTTAGCACTTCGTGATAGTAAACGCACTATATTAGTGCATCACTTAGGTTGATACTCAGTGCTTTTACCCATAACTTTAGAATGAAAAAACCGAATGTTCGATTAGATGAAGATTCGATTCTCGGAAGGCACGACACGACACAGGACTCCCCTAGTGTGAGATTCAGAGTTCACCGCTATGGAAGTATTTACAACTACCCTCTAAAATAAAACAAATATAATAGACGTAATTATTTAAGTACTTCTTAAGCTTTTTAACAGGTCAAATAAACGTTATTTTATTTCTGAGGATGGATAAAAAAAATGTATATTTAACTGGCCACACTGTTCTGAAATGAAGTACTTTAAATACATGGTGTGCGGTTACACAACGGACATATTCCGGGATATTATTGTAATCGTCATTATTAACAACTTTTAGCAGAGGAAGCAAGGAAAAAATAAGTTTTCTATACATTACGTCTACGGTTAGTGACAATTAACTATGAAGCAAAAACGCAAATTAAAAAAAAAAAGTACGTTTTCTTGTTCTGTTACTCTGTTATTATTTTGTTTTATTTCCAGAATGAATTAAATATTTTTAAACATTGTGATCTCCGATCTTCGTGAAATCTTGTAGGCAAGTAGTTCATGTAAATACAATTTTTAAGTTCGAATATGAGCAAAATCGGTCCAAGGTTTGTGAAGTAATAGGATCGCGAGGTATAATTTCGGCGACAACTACTTTTTATATTATGATTAAAATTAGCCTGTACTGACCGCAGGTTGGTATCAGCGATCTTCTTGAGAGCAGTTCCGTAGGCGAGCCTGGTGGCGACCGCCTCCCCCGCCTTGTAGGCCGGCGGGGACGACAGCGTGATGTCGGCGAGGTGCACCTGCGGCGCCTCCGCGAGCGGCGCGCGCGCCTTCAGCGACACGTTCGGGTCCGAGATTTGGGACTGCAGGTGCTGTGGACGGAAATTTTATTAATAATATATAATTCGGCTGTCTCGAGTGCTCTCCTTAGTTGTACAATACAATACAATATAACTTTATTATACACCAAAAGACAATAAAACTTAAATATAAACAATAATAGAAAACCGGTAGTATAATGGGCGGCCTTATCGCCTAAAGCGATTTCTTCCAGACAACCTTGGGATGGACAGAAGTGCTAGTTGTAGTGCTTACTTAATATTTTAATATTTTGCCTTTAAATACTAAGTTAAATTTTTCTTTTGTTATGCCCGTAGGAAGACGTTGGCATCCGGGATTCAGAATTTCTTGTCCGGGTATTAACACAGTGTTTTTCGTTGGAAATACATAAAAAAAAAAATGAAAAAAAAAAAAAAATTACACTTATCTAAAACTGTAACGATTTATAATTACTTTGCAATAAAAGAAACATTAAATAAGTAAGAGCTACTTCCTCTAATTATCTGCACTATGACTCATCATAAATAGAAATTACTGAAATGGCCAACATGCTTTTTTACTGTAACTTCTTATCCATAAAGTGTACCTTGATAATCTTATCTCCCTCAGCGCCCAGAGCCTTCCCGTGCCAGTTCTCCAAATCCTCGATCCCGGGGAATCCCTTCCCCTTGAAAGTCTTGGCCACTATAGCGGTAGGCTTTCCGGAAGTCGCCGCGGCCTCGTCGAATGCCTTCACCAGTTCCGTGACGTCATGTCCGTCGACGACTATCGAGTGGAATCCGAAGGATTTTACACGAGCGTCGTACACGTCCAGCTATAAAGCAGAAAGAAGTACGGTCAGAGGATTCTGCCCCGATGGAGCTTTAGTGTGTTTGTAGGTTGTTTTATTGTACAATCATAGCGATTTTCTTATTAAATTGACATGTGGAGTAATTAGCACCCTTATCCCAAGCGATTTCATGCACGGAAATTTAAAAAAAAAAAAAAAAAAAAAAAAAAAACAGGTAAATAACAATAATTAAAGAAAATGTTGATTAATTCTGACAGTATAATTCTGACGCGCGGAGTTTACACACACATCAATAGACACCTATCTTGTCACATGAACATACTTAGCCACAAATAATGCCAAAAACACCCTCGTTTTACTAATACGAGTTAAAAAAAAGACGGTATTTCATAAGCAATTTATATTTATTACTAGCTGCGCTCCGCTGTTAACCGATTTGTTCCGGGATAAAAAGTAGTCTGTGTTAATCCAGTGTGTGAGATACCTCCATACCAAATTTCACTCAAATCCGTTCAGCCGTTACAGAGTTGATCGGGAACAAACACACAAACTTTCGCATTTATAATAATAGTGTGATTATAGTAAGCAGATAATTTAACAATTTCGTGATTTTCACGCACAAACAGTTAAATGATCGCTTATCAGTAGCTAACTGCTGATAGCATTGCTTAATTATTCTCGTGCATATTAGTTAGGTATAATATTAATAAATGTGATAAGGTTACTATGAAATTGTAGATACTCAGGATAATTTTTAATTAAGGTGCATCGTTTCACTCATCGCGCGAAATTCAAATTTTCTTGCGTTTTTTGTCAATTACAGCTTAATTACTCGTCGTGTATTTATTGAAACCAATTTTGCGACAATAAATAAGTTGTTTTAAGAAATTACGGGTAAAATGATTACCTAGATAACATTGGTTTAGCTACAAATCTCAATAAGCTGATTTTCATCTTGGTTTTTGGTTTAGTGGGAAAGGTACTTATACTAGCATTTAACTTGAATTTTTTGTTGGTGTAATTTCTTGAATCAATATATCTATTATCGCAAAATTCGTTTTCATAAACTTACGATGAGTAATTAAGCTGTAATTGACATAAAACGCAAGAAAATTTGAATTTCGCCCGCTGAGCGAAACGTTGCACCTTAACCAAAAACCTCTCGTTCATACTTTAGAATAGAGTATACCGCCTTCTTGTCCATACGAAGAGCGTAGTCTGATACCCAGCCCTAAATGTTATCCGATTTCGATGATTTTCTTATAATTATGTTTTCTACGCCGTAAAAAACTATGCTTGTGTATGTTTTTTTTTTAATTTCGAAATATCTTCGTTGTTATAGGCACTTAGTGATTATTTTTTTTGTCTCGTAAATACGACGAAGAAAAGTAGTTTCTGGATAATTAAAAATAACCCTCTATAGTGGACATCGTCTGGGTCGAATAAAAGCATCGATAGTATCAGTAGGGCAGCGACTATCGAGGTTAATTAATATCGATATTCTTACTACTTCTTAAATATATCGATTCTGCGTTATCCTTCCTTATCGATTATCTATCGATAGTGGAATATTGCTCGGCAATAGTTATAATAGTGTTCTTTCAACTAGTGAAAGAACATTACATAATCGCACCTGTAGCGACTGCTGCTGTTAAAACATAACAAGGAAAACATATCTGTTTCTAGTGACATGACATGTTATCATTCGTTATCGGCGCATATAATATAGCACAGTTTGTCTACGATGCTACAGAACTGACATCTGTGCTGTCGCTTTTATATTGTGCTCGTTTGAAATCACTGACGCGGTAGCTCAGTGGGAGAAACCTCCCCTCACATTCGTAAAGATAGCGGGTTCGAACCCGGGCGGGCCCGTACCAATGAGTTCTTTGGAACTTAC
This sequence comes from Apocheima hispidaria, assembly GCA_947579745.1. Classification (NCBI taxonomy): domain Eukaryota; kingdom Metazoa; phylum Arthropoda; class Insecta; order Lepidoptera; family Geometridae; genus Apocheima; species Apocheima hispidaria. The sequence goes on along the minus strand of OX388165.1, from coordinate 4,144,156 downwards.
GGATATACCACTGGCTTTACGGTGAAGGACAACATCGTAAGGAAACCTGACCTAATCATCCTTCGAGGGTATGCTGATATCCCAGCAGTGGGATGTGCTGATACAGAAAACACTGTAAGCGTGAAGCTCAGTGATTTCAATAGATATACCATATCATATCTATTTTAAAAGATAATCTATTGATGACATTCCGTAAAGTAATGCCTGTATACAAAAAGCTTGATAAAAAAAAATCTACCGCAGGCGACGCCGTAACATATAGATTGAATAAGATAAGCAATTGATTAAATTCTGCAAAGTAATGCCTGATAAAAAGTTTATTCCAATCTCATTGATGTTAATGGAATTGGCCAGTAGCCAATTCCATTGTTATAAACCTACTGATGATGATTATAACCCTACTAAAATGAAGCTACACAGTACGCCTAACGTAACACAGACGTGACGTGACAGACGTGAGCAATTTAATTTAAACGGTTTATACATTCGTTCACTCGAAACAAATCAACGTCACAGAATAACTACACGAGATTAAATTGATATTGTAATGTTCAAGGGTATGTCACTTGTCCTTTAGTAAAGGAAGGATGGAATGATGTCTGACCTGATGCTGCAGCGAGGTGGGCTCCGACTGGCCGAGTCGGTTCACGTCCAGTATAACGACCAGGTTGTCTAGTTTGTAGTGAGAAGCGAAGTGAAGGGATTCCCAAATGCTACCCTCCGCTGCCTCGCCGTCTCCCACCAGGCAGTATACCCTGTATAAAACATATCATTGGTCAATGATGCTTAGAGATTTACCTAGGTCTGTGGAGCTATAGAGATTGATGCAATGTTGATTACACTACTATATCAGCCTTGTAACATCCCACTACTGGGATATCGACAAACGGATTCTCATACGCCAGCAAATTTCTTCTAGAAATATGCAGGTTCCTTCACGGTGTTTTACTTCACCAAAAAGCCAGTGGTATCTCCGTACGTACGTTCCGAAGAACCCATCGGTACGGCTACGGGCCAGCCCGTGTTCGAACACGCGACCCCATGAACATGAGCCGAGCTTGGTCCCACTAAAGTACCATGAATGTTGTTTACATACAGGTAAGAATTGCTTTCGGAAATGTGAATCGACTTCCGCGATTCGTAAGTCTGTGTTTCTAAAATCTTAGTTATCTTTTCACTAATCTTTTTCAACTTTGTAAAGAAGCAAACAAAATTATGTTTTACTGGTAACAGATCTACGTTAAGCCACCAATAGAACTCGCCTGATGGTAAGCGATGTGTGTGGCCGAGGAATGGAGCACGTCAATCTAGATTCTAGAAGTAACATATTCACGTTAGTCTTAAAAATGCCAAGATAGTTGTTCTCAGGAAACAAGAAAGGCGGTGGGGAGTTCCACTCCAAGAATGAGGATTCAAATCTTTGCATAAGAATTTTCGAAACGTCTACAAGAAACAACCACTTTTTTATAACGAAATAAAAAGTATTTTTTGTTCGAACAACAAGTGAAAACTTATACAAACAGCATTTTCTCCTGGGAATATGGTCTATTGAGTCTATTGACTGCAGACGAAAGCTATGATATTTTTCACTATATGGTCAAAATTTCTTTACCTGTAAAATGCTGGATATACAGGATAGTAGAATCTCAGTCCAAAGCTAGAACCAATATAGCACTCACCTGTAAGGAGCCTGGTCGAAGTACTTTCCGACGTAGGCCATGCCGGCCGCCACAGCCAGGCCCTGGCCCAGCGAGCCGGTGCCCACGTCCACGAAGTTGAGGCGTGGCGTGGGGTGCCCCTCCAGGTCAGAGTCCAACTTGCGCAAGTTCTTCAGGTCTTCAACTGGGAATAGACCCGCTTCAGCCCAAGCGGCGTAGAGGATGGGAGCTGCGTGTCCCTGAAATAGAAGAATGGGTTGACAACCTGTTGTGAGCTGAGAGTGCTGTAAGAGTTCAAGCCTTTATTTGATGGATTCCGATGCAGGTTGCCTGAATTTATTATGAAAACTTTTTTGGTAGAAAATAAGATTATGTGTGTCCTCCACACCTCACTTCTCCATTTTAACAACTATACAGATCTATATATTATTCTACTGCTCAATATTTAAACTTATTTAATGAAGAATCAATTTTATGATTTGATTAGACAGAGTTACACTAAACTAAAAGAAGCTCATTGAAATCATCATTATAAACAACGTTTACTATGGAAACAACCCTTTCATCTCGAACGCTATGTGCTTGGTACCTTGGAGAGTATGAACCTGTCTGCGGAGGCGTCTCTCGGTGCAGAGATCTTGTACCGCATGGTGTGGAAGAACAGCACCGACATGATCTCGGCCATTGACGCACATGATGTCGGATGTCTGTGGGAGAAGGGGATTCATTAGTGTTTGTTAAATCCTCTACATGCAGGTGATCTCACACCTGACCTGACCAGCCCGCTTATCATAGATGTTCCTGATTGTGATAGTGCACAAGCGGTAGTAAATATAAATTAATATTATCTTCTACATAGTAGACATTAGATCCTTGTTAAAATTCATAGAATGGGTCCAATTGTTTATTAGGTTTGTAAAATATTCGATACAAAGTTACTAAATGTTACTAAAAATATATACTATATAGTATATATGTATTATTATAACTAACAATAATGTGATAGTGATATGTGTGAATGCTACTGCCCACAGTCGACAATGCATCGGTGTGAGTACGACAAACACTGGTCTTTCTGTATGCACAAAGTTGTCACACACGTATTTGATATACATGCATGAGTAGATAGACTTTGTGCAAGATTGTCGTCACTTATAAATATAAATATATAAATAGGAAGCCTTTCCTAGGAATCAACACACAGACCAATGATAGATGTAAAATTTGAGCTCTATATTCTTCATATGGTCTAGGTTAACAATAAGAACGTGTATTGCGAAATTCCTCATTAAAAGGGGTAAAATGAATCCCCAAAGTTTGTATGGAAATAAAATATATATACATGCTTAGCGAATAAAACGCGGTTTAATGTACTTACTAATCATAAACATTTAAGTAAGTAATTAAGTGTCTCAGGATTTTTCAAAAATCAACCCCTAGAGAGGTGAAATGGGGTTAATTTACTGTAGCCAAGGCGAGTGAAGCCGCTCGAGCAAACTAGTTACATCATAATTACAGATTAGCTAATTAGATATGGTCGCTGACTTTAAATAGAAAGTTTTCAGCCTCATTATTATTTAAGCAACACATTTTTAACAGCAGATATAAAATTACATAATTTTGTGATTCTTTACTTATTTTAGCTACTAATTCTTTCATATTACTTCATTTGTTACTTGCAGAGTTGTTTTACTCATGTCCGAGTCTCAATTATGATTATTTGCCTTTTCCATTATCGTCAATAATATGAAGCACACTCGACTGACAGATTTTATTTGATTGCCAATTCAGCAACGGCGGCTTGGTGACATCCAAAATTTATTTAGCTTCTTTTATCTTCTTTATATATTTATGTAATTTAGCTTTGCATTGGGTTGATTAAGCTGCAGCTGATGATGATGATGATGACTCATGTGATCTATTGTAACTTTAATGGCTGAACACAATTTTGAAATGTGAGGCTTCATTAAATTCATCTATATGTCCGGAGTGTCATTTTGATAAATTAACAAATATATTAAAAAATTTATTCTACAGATTTTAGTTCAGTGCTGAAAATTTCCAAGCTACAAGTAGATTGAAACCATAGTAACTATTTGAGTGATTTGTGCATTTAAATTACAAGTGGTGAATAAGGCATTGTTTTCATAATATAGGGTTTTAATTCGTGTGTTGGTATTTGTAAGACCCCTAACACACTCAATAAACACATACTGTAGACCAAAAAGGAAAAAAAAAAAACTATTTTATTTCTCTTTTGTTTGTTAGCTGGCAGTCAACGCCAATCAGTTGTGTGTTAGTTGCTCTACAAACAATCTATTATTGGTGAATTTAATACATAGTTTTAAGTATATTTGCTTTATTTAATGAAGTTTTTCTTTCTAGATAAATATCTCTTTGACCTACAGAAGACTTTGTAAGTGTTATCAATTCATAGTAGGTATCATGCAGGAACACCTACTAAATTGTGAGGAATTGATAAAAGATCATTACACAATCTATAATGTCACAGAGCAGTGACTTACATAATCAGAGGTAATACATTAAAAATAATTGTGTCAGTAATATTCATGGATGGTAAAAACTATTATGATATTATATGAGCAGGCAGACAGTCACTATCCAGATTTTGGGATGGAAGTAGGATGAACGGGGGGCGGGAAGGGAACAGGTTGAAGCAGAGGTGGGAGTGGCATGGACATGAGAGTGTGATCAAAGTGGGACAGGTAAAGAAAAAATGTGAAAAACAATGTGATGCGATTTTTTCACACTACAATGTTGCAGGCAGCTGGTATAATGGTGAGGGCAATATTTAGAATGATATAGTAAATTTTGGTTACCATTTCTAAAATTTTGACAGAAATGGTGAAATCTTCATCTCTGAAAAGAGATGCATATAATTGTATGCTGTCAGAATAGTTTCAGGAATTTATACCTAAGTCAGAATGTGCACAGATTATCAATTTTCAGGCCAGAAATTCAAAATTAAATCCATTGATCCTTTCTAATTCCTTGTACCAATACTATTATAAAATAATAATGTTGGTTGAAGTCTGTTTACAACATATTCAGCCATTTTATAGCTGTTTGCAATTGTGTGCCTGCCAGAAAAAGACAAAGTACTCCCGATTTGCTCTCTAATTTAGACCAGTTGTCAGTGATATTTCTGTATGCTACTTTGATCTTAACTGCTATTGAAATAAACTTGATTACAGAATTTGTGACTTTTTATAAACACAATCCAATTCAATTGGATATAAGATCCTTAGTTTGGTTAAAGCATGGCAGAGCAAAACTAATGTCCTATTGAAGTCATATTATAGCTACAAAATTAGCTTAAGGATTTATTTGAATGCTCAAACTTGAAAAAAATACCGGCAAAAAATAACAACTTGCGATAATTTTCCAAGCAATGATGATAGATACAATAATACATGAATCAGCAACATTGAATACCTTGATAGTAAGAAATTTCGGCCAAGCAATTAGCACCTCTATGTAACACTGACAAGGTGTGGTTTCAAAGTGCATCGTGTAGTGATTGTAGTATTCCGATGCGATAATGCCGACAATGTTGATGGCCTTGAGGTATGTGGTATTACGTGGGATATGGCACAATTTCGTGGAACTACACTCTAAAAAAAAACAAGTTAATTCATGGATTCAAGTCCACTGCTCATTATAAGAATGGTTGAAATCGACCTGAAGCGTGACCTCGAGCATCCGGTGCCGCTCGCAACACGACAAGTGACATAAAAAAATGCGATGAGAGGCAACAAAAGTACATCTTGTCCACCAATTTTTGTAAGCTTGGGATCACTCGTATAGTTTCAGTGTTTAAAACTAAGATTTATCGGATACTCCTTCGTTAAACTTGTAAATTTGCCCTTCATTAGACCTTCGGTGTAGCGGCAAAATGCGGCGTTGAGGTTATATCACTCACCCCGATTTTGAGGCGTTAGTGGCAACGATGCTGTCGATTCTCAGCTTGTTAGCAATGTCCTTCAAGGCCTGGACATCCACTTTCTGGTCACCTTTCATTATTGGAATGTATATGGACTAATTTGATAGAATTTAAAAACACGTTATTTACGAGCACCCACTTGCTCGCTCGCCGCCAAAGTAAATTAGATTATGTCGATGCGGATGATTATCTTTGCCCGGTGCTGCCACATTAGCAATTTGACACTATCTAGCTACTTCGATAGTGTCTAGCGTTAGTGTCAAATCTCAAGAAAACACCAGACATGTTGTCCATCACATTGTTGTCATCTTACTTTTTTAAGAGAAGCTTGTTCAAAGCTAAAATGGGATAGAAATGCTATCTGGCTTGAAAAGGGGCCTATTAGAGTAAATACTATTCATTCATTTTACTTTTCTAAAACAAAACTTATTAAAACTAATTTAGTAACCATTTTGTTAATAATTGTGCTATCTATTATTTTCCTTTTGATAGGAATCATTTTATCAAGAGCCGAAAAGGGCTAGATTGCCCCTTTCGGGCTAAAGCAATGAAAACGGGTACAACCACAGTAAAAATTGCTAGATCTAGCCTGAAAAAGGCTAAGGTGGCAGCACAGCCAGTCAAGTTCACTGACACCTCGTCTGTTTCCAACAGTGGGTGTCACTGTCAGTGTCAATCTGGTCAATGACGTCAATGCCAAAGAGAGACGCGGTGTTTTGGCGGGAACACATAGAAGCGCGTCATTTTGCAAAACCAGCGGGCTTTTTGGGGAGTTTTGGCGGGAACGTGAAGAAATCATGTCGCGTCATTATATTATTTTCCATTACTTGTGTTATTTCGAGTGTTAATGTGTAAAAACTGTGAATTTTTACCCGTTAAGTGTTCGTGAACATGCACGAGTGTTGGTGAATGGTATAATGTCGTGAAACGTGAATTTTCGTGTTGTTTCCAAAACTCCATAGAAGGCTCTAGTAAAGTTTTCACCACTTTACTGGGGCATGACTAGGACTTGACCGTGACTTGCTTTGCTCGACTTTGACAGTGACTATGACTTGTTTGATTATATCTAACTAAACTTGAGAATAAATATGTATACTTGACACTGGCAAATGCATAAGACGTGCGACGCCAAAATCCTCTTAGGAGGAAAAAAAAAAAAAAAAAAAAACCAGCGGGCTTAAATCCCGTAATAGCCATGCGCAGAATGTGTCACTGAAGTGAAAAGATTCATATACTTCATTCCTTCACTTTGAAGTACTTCTATCTTTTAGTTCAGTACTTCAATCTACTTCAGTTGTTCAATGAAGGAATTTTCGTTTGGCGTTCGTTTTCTTTCGCTACTTCATCGAACTATCGAATGGGTCGTTAAAGTTGCACTTCATTCAAATTTCTTATCTAATGGATTTGAGGCGTGCGACAAAATCAAAACGTCTCGCCTTCGACTCGCAGTTTTTTTTAATAAGTTTGTTTGTATAGATACGTTTTTGTGTTTGTTTTACTTCCTCCTTACAATAAAGAGAAGACATACCTATTGCAATTATAATATTTAAAATTATGAAAATGTCGTTATAATCTAATAATAATAATTTTTTTTTTTTATTTACCTACATACCTATTTAAATAATTAAATAATATAGGTACAATATTTACACATAACTTAACACAGACAGTTTATATACATACTAGTAGTTCGCGCCGAACTGAGACCTCGCGACCCCTATATCTTCACAACTCCTGGACCGATTCAGCTCATATTCAAACTTAAAAATTGTATTGAAATGAACTACTTGCCTACAAAATTTCAAGGAGATCGGATCAACGGTTCGCAAGTTATCATCGGACAAATATAAACACGAACATACAAACATACATACAAATGCCGATTTGTCCCAGTAAACTCGGAGACCTTCGCTTCGCTCGGTCAAATATTAGCAGACTGCAATAAAAATAAATCAAACAAAAACTCTAGCGACGAAAGCCGCAATAATTTTCAAATCTAATGGAAGCGCGGGAAGAGATTTTTGTGTATGCTATTATTGTTATTAAAATGAAAGAGATGGAAACTAAATTATCAAACCAAAATGGCTCGTATTTTCTTGGCATAAAGCTGATATCTTGAAACTTTCGCATGCGAATACATTTGGCGCGAATCAAAAGTATTCAATTAAAATATTTCTTAATATTGCATATGTGGTTTTATTGTACATTGCTTAGTTACTTGAAAGTTCATTATGGCTCTTTGCATAGCGAGCAATGTACGATGATAATTATTTATGGGTTAGATAAAATAGCCAAAGTTTGAGTGAAACACAAAATTACTTCAGTACAACAGAGCAGGACAGCGTATAGTAGTGCCTTTGAGCGAATAAGTTCGGAGAGGTTCGGAGCGTCTCTGACGCTTCGGCGTCATCGAATGACGATCGGCAGTGTTCGGCTTGTGCTCGGCTTTGAAGTACTTCAAATTTTGAAGTAGTTGAATTTTGACTGGACTAGAGTGAAGAGGACAGAACATACTTGAAGTACTTCGTTTGAAGGATTCCTTCGCGAACGACACATGGCTATCCCGTAACTCTGAAAGCGATAGTGATAGTGCGCGAGCGGGACCGTGCATAGTGCTTCTAACTTGGTACGAGCGGTCGCACTATCACTATCGTTTTCAGAGTTACGGGATAAGCCCGCCGTTCGGGCTGGTACCAGTTGCTCAATGTATGTAATACTATCTGTTACAAGCAACTTCCATCACGAGGACCTACAAAAAATGTAGCCTGTGTCCGTCTCCGATCCATAAGCTATATTATGTATATAATATGTGCAAAAATTCAGCTCGATCCGTTCAGCCGTTTATCAGTGATATCGCGACAAATCGCTTCCTCGTAAGACCTTAGTTAATAACTCAATACAAAGAATACTATCATTGCCGTTATGGACCCATGCATTAGATATAATATCTAGTGATTGATGAGGTTGAGTAACAGGAACGAGCCAGAAGTTGCTAGCTCGCCAAAACAGAACATTGTTAAAACATCCAGAACCAAATTAGCGAAGTTAATGCAGCAAAAACCGATACGGTTACTTGTGACGCTGACAGCGTCCGGCGCGCGGCGGCCGGCTTGATGAGTGCTAATTTGGCGCTAAAGGCTTTGGCGGGGCTTGGCAGGGGCATTTGGGGACAGAATGCCTTGTGCTTATCTCAAAAATAATTTTGATTATTTTCATTTTTACCCGACTGCCCAAGAAAAAGCGTTTGTATGTTTGTGTGTTCCTATAAATTACCTCCTGATCCAAACGGCGTGATTCTTTATAATGATATCAAAATACACACGAAAATTTCTTTAAAATATTTTAGATTTTATAATAGACAGAACAATCATATTTTTGGAAATTAACACTACCTATCTACTGGTACTCCTACTAATCTACTGGCACGACCCACGACCTAGGATCAACTTGATCCTATAGGGCACGACCAAACCCCCATGTAGGCCTATATACCAATGAATAAGGAGAATTCTATGGTATTTACCTATAATATAGGGGACGAAAAAGATGTGAGCTCCACTAGTAGCATAGACAAATTATATTATTTCTATGCTACTTAGTAGGTATAGGCCACCAAAAAATTGTGGTTAATAGCTGTTACCAGCGACTACGTTTGCGTGGAACAAAAAAAATGCTTATGTCTGTCCTCCGACCCTCCGTCTTCGTCTCCGACCCTCCGTCTCCGTCTCCGACCCTCCGTCTCCGTCTCCGACCCTTAAGCTATATCTCTGCAAAAATTCAGGACGGGTGGTCCTAAATTTTTGCAGCTATTTAGCCGTAAAAACGCGACAAACGCCCAGACAGAGAGACATAGTTACTTTCGCATTTATAACAACTTAATTTTTTATTGTCTAACTTTTATAATGTTGATTTTTAATCGTCATTTTATTGTAATTGTTGGTAAGGTGTTGTAAGTAACGTTGTGGTCCGAGCTGTAAAGTTACTTATTTTGTAAAATAAAAAAATTGAATTTGAATAAGTAATATTAGTTAGGATATTCTGAGTAGATCAGGGTAGATGGGATGGGATGGAAGGGACGGGTAGATTGGCGAAAGAGGGAGGAGGCTTATGCTCTGCAGAGGGCTGAATCAGCTGTCAATGATGATGATGATGATGGTTCTGAACTACACATGTATTCTGCAAGCAAAGTAACCGCGTAAGTGAGTAACGCGTAACGCTAAGTGAACTTGTATTTTTCTTGCAGATTTTGTATAGAAAAAAGAAGTGAAAAAAAAAACAATTAAACAAGAACTATCTAATAAGACAAATGATCAATAAGATCTGATTTGAATAAGACAAATGTTCAATTATTGATTATTTTGCCTAATTTAACTCTAAACACATAGTTAAATTTGTAAAAGTGAATTGCCTGTAATATTCAATGTTATTTATAGCCAATAAATATTTTTGATTTCAGATATTCCATTGATCCTATACCTATAGTATATAGATACCTATAGAAATCTCAGTGAGGCGGGGATTAGGTACAATAAGCTGTAGTTCTTTTACCTTTTCAATACTATATTTTAACTTTTGCCTGTAGAATGAGGCGTTTTCCAAAAAAAAAAAAAAAAAACTGGTAATAAAAGTACCCAATAGATGGCGTTAGATGTAACTTGAACTTTGGCTGTCACTGTCAAGCCATGAAAGACAAAAAAGTGTACGTGTTCCTTTCTTTTTCTCGTATTTTTTGGCTCCACATGTGTATTTAGAAAATTTCAAGTAATGTAACTATATATTTGACTTCATATGAAATATTACAATACTTGACACTGGCTTAATACCAACGTGACGACGTTGGACGTGACGGACGTGTGGAGCCAAAATTTAAGATTTAAAAAATAAACATAAAATATTTCGACAGAATTGACTATGACAGGTAAACCAACACCACGCCATCTAGCCATGGCGTCATGACTATTACGCCATCTAGCCTATTATTATTTTTTTGGAAAACGCCTCATTATTGAGAAAAATGCCCATTCACTTATAACCTAACTTGCGCGTTCACTCAGCTGCCGGAATCGGCTATACTTAGCCTGTAATTTCCCAATAATTCTATAAGAAGGCTCTCAGAAAAATTAAATAAGGCTAATTGAAATACCTTCTAGAATAATCTAGATATAATCCGTATCCTAGTCACATTCTATTGTAAGACAATGTCGACATTTATTTCGAGTAATATTGTGGAACGACGGTATCAAACGCTTATGTTATTGAATTGATTCGTACAAGAAACAATCTTACCCATACCATCTTAATGCACCTTATGCCCTTATAAATAAGATCGGTAATCATTTGTGTTGTGTATGGTTAACGTTGGTAGAGATATAGATACGATAAAAGAGGGTGGCTATTCTAAATCGCGCTGACGTATCATAGTCGGACCTTCGCTTCACCTGACTTCGTTAGAATAGCAAGGATAAGCCGCCCGCAGGTATGACAGAAACAGAATGAAACACTCTTCTAATGTTCACCACCTGATGACTACACAGTCATGATGACATGATCATGACTACACAATCATGTTCACTTTGCCCCTAGTCACGCCCACAATTGTCTACGTTGCGCATTTTATCATCATTGAAGATATAAAATCTTAAGAATAGAGTATACCACCGTCTTGTCCATACAAAAAGCGTAGTCTGATACCCACCCCTAAAGAGGACGCTGCTGCCCGTTCTCCTGTGGTACTCGTCACAGTTTTAGGCCGTTACGTAAGTGTAATATTTTATGTAAATAATTGAAAAATGCTGGATCTTATCTTGTAAGTTCCATCGTAATGTCCGTCTCCGTCCTTTGCTCCGTCATAAAGGAGCACGCCAAAAGCGATACGGCAGAAATACGGCAGAATAACGCAAAAACACCGGCCGGATAAATAAATATAAAAACAATAAAACTGTTGTCTATGGCCGGGAGAATGGGCGCGCTGGGCGCAGGGCAGCCGGGGTGACCATGCAGCCTCGGTTCCACGGATTAATGGTAGATAAGCTTAATGGAAATTGAAATTTGACAGCGGTACATGGATTATTAACGGACAACCACAGATACACCTGTACAATGAAAGAACGGCTCACCGTTGAACGGTTGGAATTTTCTAGTTGTTTTTTCGATAGATATGTGTTACCTGTACCTACTGGCTTACAGAAATTATAATATATTTGTTAATAGCAATTTCGTTCCCAGTGGACTTGGTAGTCCTAGAGTACGGTTTAAAATGCGCTCACAGTGCAGAAACCACAAGCACTGAAATAATACTTACATTACCCTTAGTACGAGTTTTGACAGTTTATGAATCGGTTTAAATTGCTAGTACGCTAATAGTGCGTCAACAAATTTAACCGTTCAATAGCGTGTTTATGTGAGATAGGTTTCATTTTTGATTATCTGACTCAGTGTCTCATAATTTGATAGCCACAGTTTCATTTCTGTCTTCACATAAAGCTGTGGCCTGCATTAAATCCATTTTTTCGATAAAAAATTACAGAGAATGACATAACAGTTGTCAATTTGAAATTGATGTTAGCTCACGCCGTGCACCACCTCATTTTTTAAGCACCGTGAGCACGCTAAAATGACGTCATTCATGACGTCATGTGGCTGACAGGAGCCTATAAATGCGCGTCATAAATGGTAACTATGTGCGCATTTTAAGCCATACTCTAAGTGCGCATTTTAAGCTGTACTCCTACTGGCAGAACAAATCATTGCTGGCAAGTTCTTATTTTTTAGTCTTACCGAATAATATTTAGTGACTGATGTTCAGCGAGATTGTGGTAAGAATCATCAGCTTACATATTATGTATCTACTAGTTGCGCCCCGCGGTTACATCCGCTATTCTATAGGAACGGTTAATTTTTTCGGGATAAAAAGTAGCCTAAGTGTTAATTTGGTATTGAGGTAGGCAATAACCTACCTCAAAACCAAATTTCATCCAAATCCGTTCAGCCGTTACAGTGTTGAACGGGAACAAACACACTTACATACTTACCTACTTTCCTACTTACATACAAACACACAAATTTTCGCATTTATAATAGTTAGTATGAAGTAGGTAAGTACCTACTATTTTCATTTTTTATATATAAGTATTTATTTTTATTATTTTCCAAAGCATGGTGCACGTATAGCAGGCGGGGGTGGGACGATGTTTTCAAATTCAATTGGCCGCCGCTGTCCCGGGGCGATCTTTCCTGCCGTCCCGAATTGAATATCAATCGAACGAAGGATCAGCGATGCAGTGTGGATATACCAAGGATATACCTACAGCTTAGAGGATACTTTTTGCACAAATTTTGACGTTGACCATAACTAATGCAAGTACGTTTCCTACCGCAGTCGATTATTAAGAGGACACAAACAAGACTTGATGAATAGGTATATAATATAGATTTTGATGAATATTATCATTAGTTATACTTTTATTGGGGAAAAAAATAAGAAGGGCATGGCCGGGGTTACGGCAAAAAATATTATCTGTAGCGTCACTATTCGGGTACATCGGGTGTCTGGAAGAAATCGCTGTAGGCGATAAGGCCGCCCATTATACTACCGTTTTAAAAAAATATTGTTTTTTTTTTTTTTAAGTTTGTGTTTTTGGTCTATGATAAAGTTATATTGTATTGTACACGTTTGTATGGAAAAAAGGTCGCCTAGCTGGCTCTTAAGGCCTATGTAATATGTATATTCTGTCAATCATAACTAACCGAGTGAATCTAAGGTTTCAATGTGTTCGAGAACAAGGCCCCTATTCGGAGAAATGACATTTTATCTCGGTCACTCTCACTCCCATTAAATTCTAAATTAGAGAGACAGTGACCGAGACAATCTCGAGCGCACAGGAATAGGGTCCTAAGTCGGAGGTTATGTTTATTTTGATTTATGTTTGTTTATTTGTGTGTACACACAAACATAACTGGCTAACCGGTGATTTATGGTTTGTCCTTGTTTTTCAGAATAATGAGTAGGTACTTATACGTGTTTTCGGCTCGGACAATGCGCAAAACAAGCGCAATGGTATGAAATCCCCATGAGGCTAAGTACCTTGACATGGTGGATAACATTCAAAATAAGTTCACGCGCTACTTGTATTTATACGGCGTTTATCCTTTCTACCCGCTTATTTACCCGATCCTGTTCGTCATCGGCATGGTAGGGTACAGCAACTTGGGGGTGAGGAGAGACGTCGCGCTCTGCAAGTACATGTGGCGCGTGCTGCGCGGCCAGCTGCACCATCCCGAGGTGCTGGAAGCGCTGCGGCTGTGCGCACCGGACGAGGCGGTCACACATTCAGTTTACCTACTTATAGGACGAACCTCCTCAAATTTGCCCCCACGACTCGCGCTGTGACGTTGTTGAACATGATGTCCGAAAAAGTAGATATTTTTTAGTGCAATCTGGCAGAATTCACAGAAGCCGCTTATAGACTTTGTGAAAATATAAATCGTTAGTATGTATGAAAATACTAATTTTGAACATACATTTGAACATAATTATTAAACAACAGCATGTTGACTTGTGCGTGTTTACTCATTTAATCCTCAATTGCACAACGTGTGTCTTAACTCTGCGCCACGCGGCGTCCACACGCCATGCTACGAGACCACACTCATCTACACCACGCCACGCGTCCTCACGCCACGCCACGCGACGTGTACGCGGCTAGAACTCATCTATACTGTAATTGCGTTAGCTTTTCAGATTAAATTGATCGATGTTAGCAAATTAACGCATAGTTATGGGTGCATGGTGCATTGGACCCCCAACACAAACACTATTGAAAATACCCGCGGGCGTTACTATTTTTTTTGTATATTGTATATTTTGTATATTAATAGGAAATATATGAAAAATTAAGTTGCCGTTTTAATACGTACAGTTTTAAAGCGTACGGGTAATTTAAATGCAGTACACAAGTAATATTATTAAAAGAAAAACAAAAGACCCAACTGCAAAATGTGTATGAGAATCTATATCATTTACCTCGGGATTCTGAAACGTTTGTTAACTTTGACAACACATTAATTCTAATACTGCCTTTGTCGGGCACTATGTAAATGACAAAGACAGCAATAGACTTAATCTGTTGTCAAAGTTAACAAACGTTTCAGAATTCCGAGGTTAGGACGTAAAGACGAATCTAACGACACCTCACCCGTCAAAATCGGTCAAGCCGTTTAGGCTACAGGACGTCATATAGGAACACACAAAAATACATACATACACCACAAAAACTTTACCGTCTTGGGCAGTCGGGTAAAAGTCGCGAAAGACTAAAAAAAATAGGTACCTAATAATATATTTTTACCCGACTGGCCAAGAAGGATAGTAAAGTTTTTAGTGGTCTAGGTAAATTTATATGTATTTTTGTGTTCCTTTATTATCTTCTGTAACATATACGGCGTGACCGAGTTTGAATTTCCTTTTTATGTTCTGAGTGTCATAGACTATATTTTGCAGTTGTTTTTTTTTTAAATTGCAATAATTTAGAAATCATCCATAAATACTTAAACACTGTTTACTTATTGACGATTCCGTTGTACCAAAGAATATTGTAAGTAATTTATCTATGGTTGTACCATTTTCTAAATTTAACTTTTGCATAGATAACAAGATTCATTAATTATTAAGCTAAAGTAACTGTAGGTAAGTGTATATTTTGTATGTGTAAGTTACTAAAGACGGCAAAAACTTACTCCCCAACTTAAACGCAACTTAGCAACTTGTAGCGGACAACTTAACTACTGGAATTAAGTGATCTAAGTGAGCAGTTAATTTATTGCAAACACTCATTATTTATCTATTTTGTAAGTGGTATTAGAAATAGGAAAGTGGATGTTTAAGTTTTGATTAATTACGTAAGTAAGGCCTCATGTAAGATAGTGTATTAAGTTTCGAATTAAGTTATTCGCATAACTGACATTTCATTTTGTTATTGTTTAGTGTGTAGGTATCTATCAGGAAAGCTAATTAAGTAGATGATGCTATGGCGCTTTTACCCGACTGCCCCAAAAAGGAGAATAAAGAAGTATGTAAGTGTATTTGTGTGTTCCTATAATGACGTTATTCAGCCTAAACGGCTTTACCGATTTTGACCAGCGCGTTTGCAAGTTGTTTATTAGGTAACTACTTCTCAAAGGAAGCTTCTCATTTTTCATCAAACTTAACTTTTATTAAATAGTTTTTTTAGAAAAATAATATATATATTAATCTACCAAAACAGAAATATGCATAGGTACCAGGGCTATAAATGGCAATTAGGTACTTTACGAGATTTCTATGAGAAGGAACGTGGGGGCCAAGCAAAGCATAGCACCATTGAACAAAAAAAAAAAAGTACTATCACAAAAAATGGGTTTTGTAAAAAATCATAAAACAAAAGTTGTTATGTAGGATGTAAAGCAAGCAAGATATTGCAGATTATTTTTTCCAATCTAAGCTTCGGTTTGGTTTTCCGCATTGAGCAACTCGGTACCGGCCCGAACGGGGTCGGCCGGTTTGGTCCACCGCATTGAGAACTTGGTATCGGCCTGAACGGGGTCGGCCGGTTTGGTCCACCGCATTGAGCAACTTGGTATCGACCTGAACGGGGTCGGCCGGTTTGGTCCACCGCATTGAGCAACTTGGTATCGGCCTGAACGGGGTCGGCCGGTTTGGTCCACCGCATTGAGCAACTTGGTATCGGCCTGAACGTAGTCGGCCGGCTTGGTCCACCGCATTGAGTAACTTGGTACCGGCCTGAACGGGGTTGGCGGGTTTGGTCCACCGCATTGAGCAACTCGGTACCGGCCCGAACGGGGTCGGCCACAGGCCAGGGTGTAAGGTCCACCGTCATAATTATTTTTCACTACCAGCCAGGAATAAAGATTTTTATGATCCTTTTCATAGATACCTAGTTATGTAAAAAGCATATTTAAATAATTTTCGTAATCTTTCATAACCACCCATGAAAAAGCATTTTCTATTATTTATTTTCGTAACTAATTATTAAATGAAGGAAAAATAATTATATCGATTTTCGTAGCTATCTTTCAAAACCATTCTTCGAAAAAAAATACTTTTTTTCGAAAACAATTTATTTTGCTATATCGACATCTTTAGTTGAACTATTAATCTTTTTCCGTCCATAAAATGGAGCAGGACGCAAACAGCACACATGAATACAGTTTTAGAGTTCCCTCGGCAGGTGCGGGAGCTGTAAACTTTATTGTGCGGAACCCGCGATTATGACATAAAATCCACGCTTGTTTGCTTGGATTAAACGCTTCGATTTATCTTGCGGTATTGGAAATGCATATTGTGCATTGAAATTGCTTGAAACAGCCGACCACAGCCTAATACTTACTTTTTTTTGACAAGCCTTGCAGCTCAATGGGTGCTGGATTTCCGCCTTCTGAGCTGTAGGTTGTGGCTTCGATTCCCACCCAGGACAAAACATGACCGTGTGTGCAAAAATGTCCCAGATATTTATTTATTTTATCTATGTTCAAATGTCCCAGATATATCTGGGACATTTATGCACACACGGTCATCTGACCCCAAACTAAGCAAAGCTTGTAATATGGCTGCCAGAGACTGATATACGTACATTGATATTTTTAAATACATACTTATATAGATATTAACACCCAGCCATAGAACAAACACAAATGTTCATCACATGAATGTTTGTCATAGATGGGAATCGAACCCACGCCCCCAAACACAGAAGGTAGGTTCACTACCAACTGAGCCACCGGGGTAGTCAATTTGTTCTTTGTCTGGGTGTATCTATGTACTCTATGTAAGTAATAATTACAACAACAAAAAAGTATTTATGTATTCTATCAGTTATCTGGTTCCCATAGTACAAGCTTGCGTAGTTTGGGGTTAGATGGCGCTGTGTGAAAAACGTCCACCAATTATTTATTTTATTGTTTATTTATTTTTTGAGCCAGAGATTGTCCACGAACTCTCCAATACCGTACAGTATATTGGTGGTATATTGCAGAACATATTAAGGCATGGAGTATAAAAGCAGCTAAGTGCAGGTGGTGGATTAACCTCGGCCGCCGTTACGGGTTACGGCGCCCGTAACGGCGTTATGGCTTGTATTATTATAACTTGGGCGGGGATATATTACTACTGGATGGCGTAAAGAACGTGTTTCTTTATTTTCATGAAAAAAAAATTATGTTCTTTGGTGTCGTGGCTTTCTGAAGTCCTATGATATCATTTTCAACCAATCTTGACGTAACTTGGTATACAGATTCAACAATTTTGTAGAATTTTCTTTGTCGTCGATTATTTTTGATTGTGTGGATATTTCTCCCAAAAATGGGAAAATTTGCTGCGGCGTCATATAACGGCCGATTTTGATAATGTCCGTAAGTTGATACTCGCGTACAGGCGTCGTTAAGGTGCAACGTTCCGCTTATGACGCGAAATTGAATTTTTCTTGCGTTTTTTGTCAGTTACAGCTTAAGTAATTACTCAACGTGGATTTATTGACACCAATTTTGCGCCAATAAATAAGCTGTTTTAAGAAATTACGGGTAAAATGATCACCTAGATCACATTGGTTTAGCTACAAATCTCAGTAAGCTGATTCTCATCTTGGTTTTTGGTTTAGTGCCAAATGTACTTATACTAGCTTTCAACTTGAATTTTTGATTAGTGTAATTTCTTGAAACGATCTATTTATTATCGCAAAATTTGTATTCATGAACCTATGATGAGTAAATAAGCTGTAATTGACAAAAAACGCAAGAAAATTAGATTTTCGCGCGATGAGCGAAACGTTGCACTTTAACATTGGTTCTACGTTCGCAAATTATAGCAAACACAATTTTATGTTAATGTTATGAATTATGTCCGGGTTTTCCGTACTAAGTCCCTGGGCTATACAGGAGTAATACACACAAACATACATACAACCCAAAAACATTGCGCTCGTTCTTGGCAAGTCGGGTAGAAAAAAGTGTCAGTTCCGGTTGTCCCTAGATCGGTGTGTCCAAGGTTATAAGTTACAGAGGTCGGATATTTATTCGTTTGGTTCGATCGTAGTTTTACTGTCGGCCGTAAATGCCTGTTATTGGTACACATTTGAATAATACCTACCAACATACACATGTTACAAATATACATCATTTGTGTACAAAAATATTTATAAAGACAAGATTTTTGTAAATTGTAACATTTTTGAAGACGGTTTGAAAGATTAGCTTGAATCCTTCATATACACCATTTTTACCCGACTGCCTAGATTGAGGGTAATGTTTTTGGGTGAGTGTCAGAATGTATCGTGTTGTGAGAATAATCATTTTTGTGTTTCAAAATAATAGTTGTTAAATTATGTTTTCCTTCATTTCGCTTATTAACCGAGCGAATCGGAGATCTCAGAGTCTACGTAAACAAGATGTCGGTATTTGTATGCGCTTCCGATGATTTGCGAACCGTTGATCCGATCTCCATGAAATTTTGTAGGCAAGTAGTTCATTTTAATACTATTTTAAAGTTCGAATATGAGCATTGAGCAGAACCATCGCTAACTACTAGTTTTTTTTTATGATCCAATGATTGGAATACATACCATGAAGTTAATTTGGTCGAAGATTTCAGGTATGTATCTAGCTAGGTTTTTCTATCTAGTTTAAAGTTTCAAGACTTTGATATAATTATGCTTAGTATTTTTTAATTTCTCGACATTAAGTATTTATACGATGAATACCTTTCAGAAATTCTGTGAATGGAGATATAATAAAATACGTGATATTGTAGAGTTAAATTGATGAAGTCCGTTTTCTTTTATGTTTTTGACGAGGGACAAATCTGCACAAGATACCCGACTGCTATGCCTGCCATGATATGTGGGATTATACCCACTAAAACACCCCCGGTGGCCTGCCTTGGTGCTTGACCGAGGGCTCCAGGATCTCCTAGAGAAAGCACCGGAGTCTTCACTACAAAAAATCTAGATATACGTCATAAGCTGCGTAGACATCTACAGTGCTACGTTGACTACGGCGAGCTACGGCGAGCTACGGCGTAGTAATGCTTTAAAAAAAGTCATCCAAACCAAATTGTTTAAAAAAGTTTCCTAAGCGTACTTTAAAAAAAGTCGCTGTTATGATCATCTTTGATTTCCATAACTGCCAGGTATAAAAATAAATAAAATTACATTATCCGCGGTCGCCAGGTGATTCCAAATAGCAAAGCTATTTCTGTATTATTTCTATTCGTCTTTATATTGTTTTGTTTCTTTTATAGCGGCCGCGAGTGCTGCCATATTTAAATTTTATTCGCCTTAATGTTGCCACACACACGACTGCTTGCAATCTCATACCTATAATATTATTACGTTACAAATACCGTCTAAAATATCTTAGCCCACTCCTAGGGAGCAAAGAATAAGGTTGATAGTATTTTTGTGGGTGGGATGGTATAAGTTGGTTAAAGATACAGATGCTTGGGAAATAGAAACGATTTGGTAGCAATGTTTTTATTTAGAACGAGGCTGTTTCGATGTAGTGGTGACTGTGACCATGCTATCAAGTTTTTTTTTTCTGGAACTTAGTGACGAGTTGAGAAAGCCGCTCACCTGATGTAAAGCTTCACTCTTGCCCATAACAGTTCAGTACTAGACAACCAGAATTATGATCTTCAACATTTCTAAGCCATGCGCGGTATTGCATTGCGCTCGCCACCCTGAGATGACAATCTCTGTATGTCCTAGTTTTATTACGCTGGAAGCATTGCCCTTCAATCCGGGACACAGTAATGTCCACACACTACACTACTGCTTTGCGGTTGAATGACTGGCAAAGGTGTGGTTAATCCCCAGACTCCATCCGGACTCTGCAGAAGAGCCCTACCACTACGAAAATTGGAGATAAACTTCGTCATAAGCACCACTAAATTTAAAAAGTTCTAAGAAAGCCATGGTTACTCCAACAAATAGGGTTGTTTGATATTTTGTACCTGTGTTTTGATTCCAAAAGCACAGGGTTGCCCCGCGGCTGAAAATTGAACCAGAAAACAAAACATTGGACAACTGTACAGAATCATAGCCCCTGGAGCTATCTGACTTCAATTCAAAGGAAATTATAATGAGGTTATTATAATTAGTTAGTTTGGTTGTATCAAAAGATTTATTACGGTAGGTTTAATACTGGAATAATAATGTACCTGTGAAAAAGTGTATCTGTGATAACAAAGATATGCGTCGAAATTTTCCGTGACCGACCTTATTGCCTTATTTAATAAGGAGAATTATGTTACTACGTAGCATATAAATTCCTTGCTGACTAACCTTCACACTGCTCTGTCACACTGGTATGATCTCAACCACAAGTCGACTAGTGGATTTTTAAAAAAGATATCAGTTTTTAATCTTCGCAACTGCATATCGAGATCAGACAGCAGAGAGCTAACGCATTATAAAGGTTGGGTTGTAAAAACTATTCTAGAATCTCGCTTGTATTTTAATAAGTGCAAGTATGACTAATTGCCGTCAACTACATATATATAACTCGAGTCGCGAAGGTGCGCAGATTTTTTCCCGCCTAATTAAGGAGCAGCAAGTGCGCTTGGCATCGCGTAAATCATCCACACTTATTAAAAGAACTCTACGAATCGAACCTCTTTAAGATGGCAACCTTCTTCGAGCATACACTCCTTGATTTTTAACCTTATGTTCTTGATATTAGGGTGGCTTTTTGCATGTTTGTGGTGGGACATTTTGTGATGTATGGATGTGCATGTTACGGTGAAACTTCGAAATGCTGCAAAGTCAGTTTTTGGTTATATCAAATAATCGATACAATATTCCTAAGTATAGTTTAAGAGTCAATATTAATACCGACATAGAATGAGCAATAGTAAATTGGCAGACGACCGTCTCTGCTCAGCGAATTACCCATGATAAGTACTTATAGGTGCACAACACGTGCGAGAAGACAAGAGTGAACGCTCTGTCTCTTTCGAACTCGATAGGTTGCAAAAGCCTAATAAATAGCTATGAACCGAATTGACACTAGTCCAGGCTTTTATTTCACTAGCCTTCTAGCTTTAAATTTAATGTCGATGGATTTTTTCAATGTCCTAAAGTTTCGCAAAGGAATTGGCAGCTGCTACCCCAAGAACATAAAGTCAAACCAAATTTTTAATAAATTTGACCGAGGTAAGATATTAAGTTTTCTGCATCGACGTACTCCATCCTCGTGTACACCATCACGGCGAATTATAGGCCTTCTTTTGGCCACCATTTTGTTGTAGATACAGGTATCTCAGTTGAGCTTGTTTTTTTCATATGTTAGTTGTTTTTTGGTCGTGGGCATTGTTCAGGATGACACTTTTTTGTGAGCATTCTGGTGGCCATTTTTCGAATACGCACTTTCGCTGGGAAAACGCTCGGGTTGCTTAGTTTCGGGCTTTCACCGTAGCATATAAGAATGCCATTGGAAAAGTAATGCTTTTTAATATTAAACGCTGGCAATGTGAATGATTTTCTGTATATTAAACATTGGGGATTGGGATTTATGATTGTTTCTGTTACGATATTAATTTTTATATTTTTGTTCAGGTAGCCGGGGAAATATTTATTTATTTATTTAAGACCAACAGCACAATAATACAAAATAAAGAACATGGATACATTATATAAAACAGCCAATTATAGGTCTATTCTATTTTAAGTAGTATTAAGGGTTTTTTTGTTTGGCGACCTATAATACAACTTCCTTTTCCTTGATGAAGTAGGTACCTATATACGTTGATCTATTAGCAGAAATATATTATTTATTATATACGTTGATCTATTAGCAGAAATATATTCACTCTAGCTTGACTATAGTCTTGAAAATCCTAGATGTAGTTTTCTGGCTAGAAGAAAGACGGAGAGAGTTCCAATCTTTAGACCTTATTATTATATACTAGCAGCCTGCCCTGGAATCAGGCTGGTGTAATTTAAAAAAAATGTGTAACAACCATCCTTGAAAAATTATCTAACTGGCGATGAAAACCGCTTCAAAATCCGATGCGTGGCCTAGGAGGAGTTAGCGGGTATAGAGACAGACAGACACGGAAAGGACGGACATCTGAGTGCCGAGTACGAGTTTTTCCCACAGAAAATCTAGAAGTAATTTTTTTTTCTCTTCTGTAGTTTTTCCAATTGCATTTACCTATTTGATTGCGTTATCGTAAATTTTGATTTGTATGAAATAAGAGCAGCGCCATCTAGATAGTACTGCTCTAAAATCACTAAGAGTGAATTTCTAAAAATAGTTATGTGTAGTGATAATAAAATGTTTAACAGAACTTTAATGTCACAAAACTTTTTTTTTTAATAAAAATATATAAATTTCGAATAATTTAATAAATAAATATTAAATATTTTAAGAAAAATAGTTAAACTTTCAATTTAAAAGATAAGGACGACAACAATTTTAGAGCTGTCTTTCGTTTAGCTTAGAAAGAGAAACTTAGTGATATTTAATACAAATCGTATTCGAATAGGTACTAAACGCAATAATTGACAAATTTTGGAAAATCATTTAAAATTATTATATAATAATAAGCTCACATTGATATTTCCGGGAGAACTACTGTAATATCTATAAAAATCAATGTTAAAGTTTAAATTTCCAAAACCACACCTAATACGCTGATTTTGTATTAGCTGTGGGCTTATCCCGTAACTCTGAAAGCGATAGCGAGAGTTGCGCGAGCGGGACCGCGCATATTGCGACTAAGTTGGTACGAGCGAGATGGCATGCTCTCACAATCAGAATCACGAACGTTTCAAAGTTAGAGGATAAGCCCCCGGTCATAATTATCACACGTGTGATGTCACACGCAAGTAAACAAGTCAATGACCGTAGTAAAATGGATCATTGCTCAGATCCGTATGGGATCTACAGATACTTTTTTCTCTTTTTATTACCATTTTGAAATCATGGATCTATTGGTTTTTTTTTTGCAGCTGAAGTGAATTTCAAATAATTTCAACCCGTAATTAAACTTATCGCGAACTACAAACAGCGAGGCAGCTGTGTTTTCTTGCGCGTGACGTCAGCAGAGTTGCAACCAATCACAGGGCGTTCCTGTGAAAGAAAAACATTCAAACATTATTAAAAAAATGTGTCAATTGCAAAAAATATATACTTATTTTAAAACAGAGTGAAATATGTTTTTTTCCCGGTATTATCTGATTGGACACCAACATTAATTTGTAGTAGGTATATTTTAAATGTTGTGATGTAGCCTATTGGAAAAACTCGCAATCGGCACTGTTCGCTTTTCCCCTATGTAAAATAATAGGCACAGAAGTCTCCTCTATTGTAATTGGTTATTATTAACACAGTTGTTAGTAACTTTTGCTATATTTTAGGCTATCGGTTCTTCGGACGTAGCATGCCCACGTCCGAAGAACCGATAGCCGATGGGGAAGAAAGGTTCTTGAATGGCAGAAGACGCAGCGTAGGTAGGCCTCCCACTAGGTGGACCGAAGACACAGGGAAAGCGGTGGATCAGTTGGCAGATTGTCGTTCAGCGCGAGGGGTCGCGCCTTTATTCAGCTGTGGACGTCTTCTGGCTGATGATGATGATGATTTTAATTCGTTTTTCTTTCAACTCTTGGTTAGCGTGTTCTTCAAATTATCATTTCTTATTTTAATCCTTCATGATTTGTCGTATTGGCCTCGATTTTGTCCTGCCACTAAGGAAACTAAACCAATCTGACAGGACAAACGTTATCCGCGGCTCTTTCCAAATTAATAAGTGAAATAAGGATGGCAATATATTTTGGAGCACAGAAGAGAGAAGTAAAGTTAAAAAATTTCCTCTTCTGTGTTTTGGTGTATATTATATTCTGAAAATTATTTATTTCCTAACGAAACACAAACACTTTATACTAACACTATTCTAAATACAATCTAAACTTAAATAAAAGAGTAAACTAAACTTAAATTTTAGCAAATGCAAAAAAAGCAAAAGCAATGGGAGGACGATTGTTATTTGATACAATCAGTCCTCCCACAGATAAGTTTTTGGAGTTTTCAAATTTAATTTAGTTTAGAAAATAGTTCAACAGAATGACTAAAATCACAATATCTGGCAGCACTTTTGATTTACCGTCCGTCCTTTAAAATACGTCTTCGTTTAATTTCGCGCATTCGCCGATTACAGAAACAAGGTTAATACAATCAGCAGTAAGTACCCTCGAGGCAAGGGAGGGGGTGCGTTATTAGCCCTGGGTGGAGAATTACACCCTGTGATCGGAAACGATCGTTTATGCATACAGGGGGTGCTAAGGTCATTGTGGGTTTGTTCGTAAAAAAAAAACACGTTAGTATTCACAAAACAATATTATTGAAATGTTTCAGCAACCTTAGGCACAAATAACAAGTAAATATTTTTCCGAGTGTATTTCCCTAAAACAAAGTTGACTGAAAAATACAATGTTTAAAAATGCAAAAAGATATGCCCCGGGTGAGGATCGAACTCACGACCTTAAGATTATGAGACTTACGCGCTGCCTACTGCGCCACCGAGGCCGGTGACGTGAGTATCAAAATTAAGCAAAATATAATGATAATGTAGCGATCCCTGACGGAAATAAACCAATGGCTTATCAGGTTATCTTGGCGTGTCTTATTGTCGTAAGATATATTTTTTAAATTTAACAATCAGTAAAACTATAACAAAAGTGTTGGCGCAAACGTGTAAAAAATCTGTACTTATTATTTTTTAATAACAAAGAAACTTTAAAGGAGATTTATCTATGCTAATATTAATGGTTGATTTTGACAATGGTATGAGTGTGTTTAAAACGTATAAAGTGTTGAATCGTGTCGTTTATTTTTTCCGGATCTCCGTAGAAGCTTCCAGTAAGGCTTCCACCTCTTTACTGAAGCATGACTGGACTGTGCAGTGACTGAAAATGCTGACCTTGACTATGAATAAAACTTGTTTGTATTATGAAATAAGTACTTGCTATGCTTTATTTGAATAAATTTAAAACTTGACACTGGCTACATAGACTATGTGTGTGAAGCCACAATAAAAGATAAAAAATATATACATAATTTTAAGTAAGACTTAAAAAAAAAAACACCCTGCGACAATCTTAGCGCCCCTTTTTGATTCGAGCATATTTTCATAAATGCAAACATTCACAAAGAATTTTCTTCGAAAGCTCATAAATATTTCCCACTTTTACTACTTCTTTCTGAATCCTAAGCAAACGAGTTTGTTTCTTATACTCTTGATGACAAGGTTCAAAGTAATTTGCATTCCAAAACTCATAAGCGCGTTTTTAAAACGGATCGCAGCGAGATTAATCGGAATATCCAATAAATATCGGAACGGTTTCAATTCGAAATTGGAATCGAAGAATTGGGACTTATTCGACTTCCATTTGTATGATGAGCTGTTTTTTAGCTTTATTTTTTTTGTTTGTTAATGGAGAAACTAACTAGAGGAAAATAACATTCCTATAATTCATCTATGACTTATTTGACTTGCGCATTCCTTATGGTTTTGTGTTAGACGCAACACACACCAATACTACAAATGTTGTACACCACACGGCACACACGAATCCGCTAGTTGAAAAACTAAATCCAATTAAATCACATTTTAGTCTTCGTTATATCATCATGCTCATCAGCCAGAAGACGGCCAAGAGCCAAAAGCCAAGGGCCAAAAGCCAAAGGCCAAAAGCCAAAGGCCAAAAGCCAAAGGCCAAAAACTAAGTCATTTAAGTACACTCCTGCTAGTACTTTTAGTAGTGGTACAGCCACATATTTGCCGGGTTTTAAGCCACCAAGCAGTAGTGTGCAAGCATTAC
Organism: Apocheima hispidaria; assembly: GCA_947579745.1. NCBI lineage: Eukaryota > Metazoa > Arthropoda > Insecta > Lepidoptera > Geometridae > Apocheima > Apocheima hispidaria. The sequence goes on along the minus strand of OX388165.1, from coordinate 4,117,667 downwards.
TGTGTTCAGGATTGAAGGGCAATGCAATGTTAGGCTTAACATCTAACATCTGAGGGTGACGAGTGCAGTGCATTGCCGCGTATGGTTTTGAACTGTTGAAGTTCAAAAGTGTGGGTAGCACTGAACTGTTATGGGCAAGCGTGACGCTTAACATCAGGTGAGCGATTTGCTCGTCTCGTCACCGAGAATTATAAAACAAAAAAAATACTAGTGGGTTACAAGTAACGTAACTAAGTACTTAAGTAGGTATGTAAGTAGTTCAGTATGAATACAAAAGTCACCTTTTACAACTTTGAACAATTTGCTTATTTTTTTTAAACATAATCACATAATAGCATCTTCGGAATTCGAAAAGACCGAAAATATCAAATCAAATCAAATATTTATTTATTCATCCAAAAAGACCATTTCTATTATAACAACCAACCAAGACACAGATACGCAAGTACACGGGAACAAGTAATAAGTAAACATACTTAAAAATATGTCGTATATTACATATTCTGTGCAGCATTATAACTCTAATAATATGTTAGATAATTGTTTCGATTGCCGTATAAAAGAACCTAAAATAAGAAAATCGTGTATTTTATCTACAACTATATATTTTTTTGTAAAAATCAATCTCTTGCACTATAATCCAACAATTTCAAAGAAATAAATTCCAGAAAATAATACAGAATCTATCAACAATACGAATATTTCTCAGTTTCCCGCCAACACTCCACGAGCCGTTTTTTCCTCGTCGATGAACGATCGGCCATCTCGAGATTTAGGGCCACTTACTGCTGGCCAGTAATAAGCTTTCCTTTTTTAAATCCAACTAATGAAAGTGCGTTCTCTTTTCAATTTTCCAAATGGCCGTTTTTTCAGGGTAATTCTGATAAGTTTGAAAGGGTTGCATGAATGATTGCAGTTACAATTTACCTTAACTCATGGATTTTGTTACTATAAGAAAGCTGAAAAAGAAAATAATTGGACTGCATTTTGCTAATGAAAGTTATAAATTAAAGATATTTTGTAAAAAAAATATGCAAATAGACGATTGAAAATGTATCTCTTAAGTATAGGGTATAAAAGTTTGTATTGAAGTTTGTCATCGTTATCAGCCTATCATGTTCCCACTGCTGGGACACATGCCTTCTCTCACTGAGATAGGGTCCTAATCCACCACGCTGGCCCACTGCATGTTGGCGAATAGCATGTCTTTGAACTTTTTGAGTTTCTTGGACATACCAGTTAAGAATAAGAATAATAAGAATAAGAAAATATTTCATATTTATTTATAAATGAAATGCGTCTTTTTCCGCACTGATTTGCAGTTTACAGAAACAATTTTTAGATTTAAATTCATCATTATTAATTAATTTTTGGTTTTTTGGTGTTACTTCGAACACTATTTAGATGGTAACGACCAACAATAACACCCGGAGGCCAGTTCTCTTTGTTAATTACTGCAGATAGCCTATCCCATGGTATAGTTAATTTGTACTCACTATATGACACTTTACAGTTCTCAGGTAGCTTTTGTACAGCGATAGCAATCTCTCCTATATCTTTCATGTGATCAGTTAGGTCTTGCACAGTTACCGAGCTGTCTAGGTTAGCTACATATACGTGCGCCGTGCGCGGGGCAGCTTTTATTTTGCTGTTGGTGGTAATTGTAGACGTACCTATTATATTTCGGTTTTGACGACGATTTTTCTTGCGTGTAACGACTTTAAAATCGTCATCTACTTTATCACTAATGACTAGGACTGGCTTGGATCGGCGATTGTTTTGATGATGACTCACGCCTGTGGGATTACAGCTGGTATTGTTGCTTGGTGACAATGTGTGTGTCCTGATTATTAGAGCAGGTTCCGGACTGTCCTTAGGGGGAGCCCATGTTTCGTCTAGACCCATAGGGCCGCTGTCTTCCATAAATCGCGCCCCGATTCCTGTATTAGTCAAAACTGAGGGTAGGCGCGGCTGCGTGCGGAACTGTGCTACTTCTCTCTGGACTGCCTCTAAATCAATTTTTGTTGCAGAGTTGTGGTGAAGAGTCGCTATGTCTTGTTTGATAGCAACAATGTCTTTAAGAAGACGAGTAACATCGATATGATCCCAGGTAACCGGGGGTAGGCGGCTAAGATCGCGAGCCACGAAAACTGGAATTTCCTTAGGTTCCGTCGATTTCATTAATCCTATAATGTCTTCCATGTCACGCTGCGACTTTCCTTCGTTTCTTCTGATCTTCAGGCGTTGATCGGTTGGCACGACTTCGTATAAAAGAGCTTTAGCTGCTACAATTTCAGCTGTGTTGAAGCTCCGGCTGCAGATCATTACCATACTCTCGTCGTCCATGACCTCTATCTTGTTCTGGACAAAGGCTAGGAGTTCGTTGATAACGACGTTGCATAAATTACACTTGGACATACTCGCTATTTAGTGCGGTAAGCGCATCGATACGTACGCAATGCGCGCGCGACGCGATATTATATTAAAATATTAAAATATAAATATTTATATATAACAAATTAACAATATTTATATATAATTTATATTTATATTTATTAAGAAAATATTTTTATTTTAATATTTAGTTCCCACACAATGTTTTCCTTCACCATTTCTGAGTAACGGCATCGACTGCACATGCACATAACTTATTTAAGTGTTCAATCAGTCATTGGTGCAGGGCCGAGGATCGAACCAGGTGCCGTTCGATTGTGAAAAGCACGTGCTACCGTTAGGGCGCCTATACCGCGCGAAAGGAACAGCTAGACTTGAATTTCACGGGAGTAAAAGATACAAACTATTAAGGTTATAGCTTCTCCCTTTCGCTCCCTCAAAAACTTATATATAGCCATCTCTTTCGCACGATATCAGGTCAGGCCATGTAGCGAGGCCTTTACCCTACTACTTTACTGCTTCTTTATATTTGCCGAGAAGCTCCACACACGAAATCGCAGGCGTCAGCTAGTAGTGTTTTAAACAAATGGCGTCGATTCCTCGTTAACTCGCTAAACGAAACTTAGTGCTATTGCTATCTTTTAATAATAGAAACACAAGAATGAGATAGCGTGCATTTCAGTCTTTCGCTCCCCAGAAACTCATATATAGCCATCTCTTTCACACGTTGTCAGGTCAGGTAAAGCCACTTTCAGTCAGATCTTAGTTCTCCATACAAGCTTAGACGAGAACGGAGCGGGTGCCGACTAAAAACAATTCGCTAGTGTATTTTGTCTTATCGGAAAAATCGTTTGACAGCAATAAAATGCATGCTATCTATTTCTTGTGTTTCTATTAGTAAAAGACAGCAATAGCACTAGCTTTCGTTTAGCGAGTTTAAGTGGAATCGACGCCACTATCCGATTACGAACTACTGACCACATAACCATGTGGTCTAAGAGACTAGGAGAGCGCCGCGCCGGCAAGACGCCGTGGAAACGGTAACTAAATCATAATTTGTCGCTCCACCACCACTTCGACGGTGTTGCTAGAATAAAGAACGTGCAGAGGGTACACTGTTGCAGAATAATTGACCGAGCGAAGCGAAGGTCTCAGAGTTTACTGGGACAAATCGGCATTTGTATGTATGTTTGTGTGGATATTTGTCCGATAATAACTTACGACCAGAACTACCGTAAGACGGGCAGCGTCCTCTTTGTAAACGGTGAACGTTATGCGATCCATAAACCACCTGCCAAGTGTTGGGATTATGCCTGACGGGTTTCAAAAAAAAAGTTTATTACTTCAGTATTACAAAAAAAACTACATTCATGCTAAGTCTAATCTCATGATTAAAGGTGGTGTACTAGGCAATCTTTTTAAATTACTTTAGATTGACAACATTTAACTGTCACTATGCTACTTACTTATGCCCCCTAATGTATGCCCCTTATCGACCGAGCGAAGCGAAGGTCTCAGAGTTTACTGGGACCAATCGGCATTTGTATGTATGTTTGTGTGTATATTTGTCCGATGATAACTTGCGAACCCTTGATCCGATCTTCATGAAATTTTGTAGGCAAGTAGTTCAATTCAATACAATTTGTATGTTCGAATATGAGCTGAATCGGTCCAGGGGTTGTGAAGATATAGGGGTCGCGAGGTCTCAGTTCGCCGCGAACTACTAGTATTTTGTTTTGTTTATCACGATAGTGTTGACTATCAAGGCGTGTTGACTATAGCGTATGACCCGGTTCAACTTATCATTTACTAGTAGTTCGCGCCGAACTGAGACATCGCGACCACTATATCTTCACAACCCCTGGACCGATTCAGCTCATATTCGAACATACAAATTGTATTGAAATGAACTACTTGCCTACAAAACTACTTTCATGAAGATCGGATCAACGGTTCGCAAGTTATCATCGGACAAATATACACACAAACATACATACAAATGCCGATTGGTCCCAGTAAACTCTGAGACCTTCGCTTCGCTCGGTCAAAGATGTTTTATGCAGCCAAAAGACGTCCACTGCTGAACCCATTAAGATAAGATTACTTATTGTTCACACAACAATACATACAATTAAAAAGAGGCTAAAAAACTAATAAACAGCATACAAAGTAAGTAGCATAGCAATCTAAAGTACTTTAAAAAGATTGCCTAGTACACAATCTTTAATCATAAGATTAGACTTAGCGTGAATGTAGTTTTTTTTGTAACACTGAAGTAATAATTTTTTTTTTTTAAATCTATCAGGCATAATCCCAACACTTGGCAGGTGGTTTATGGATCGCATAACGTTCACCGTTTACAAAGAGGACGCTGCCCGTCTTACGGTAGTTCTGGTCGCAGTTAAATATGGTGCCATTTCTACGAGATGCCTTATACTATCTGATCGCCTTTTAACTCTGCACACATTCCTGTCCCGCCTTGTTACAATAGTTCTAATTTACCCCATTTACACTCAGAATCAGACCGTATACTCGCATCGACAGTACACTGGCTTGCCACTCACGTTTATACATAATTCATTTATTTCAAGCATCAAGGGCTCTATAAATTCCGAGCATTCACATTACACAAATTCAATTCAATTAAAAAATAAAAATGCAAATTTCATAAATTCCATTCAACAAAATTGACATATAAGTTGTTGTGTGTAAAATACTTGCACCAAACGCTTGCGCGTTTTAACGATAGACAACGCCATAATACATAACTACAAGTCCATAATTTATGGAAACAAAAAGTCTATCTAGTTAAAGCCTAATAAACTATAACATATTAAATTCAACTTCTGTCCGGTCGGGAAACGAATGCTAAAAGCTATGAAAGCTGGTTTGGTATGAACAATTTTTTTAATGAGACCACTGTAGTCGCGAAACAAAAATATCAACCGTTCTACATGTGTATAGGTCCCATAGTAAAAGTTGTTCATAATGATGAGTACTATGAGCCCTTTTCGGGCTAGGATACCTGCCTGCTGCTTTATAACCCAGTATACATAAATGTTCCTTACCTTGCACTGAAAAAACAACTGATTGCAACTGACTGTGCAAGGCAAGGCAAGGCAAGACGAGGTCGCGCGCGTGTCACGCTTAGCATTCCTCGATAAAGGTCACCGAATGTGACCTATAGTCGAAATAACCGAATCGATTTAACGTATTCCCGTTTTAAAATCATGTGAGTTTGTGGTCATATGCCTAGCCTAAAAAAGTTATGTAACTGTTCCACTCTGTACCTAAGTGTAGATTGCAGAAGTATAACAATGTAAGGACATAAGTGTATTTTTGGCAAGGATCGTATCAATATTGTATGAGGAAGTAATGCGTTCAACTAGCAGATTTATGTGCGGTTTTCTTGTGAAAAATGGCGTTGGAAGCCTAATGAAGATGCTAAGTGGGATTTACTAAGTTTGGTCTAAAAGGCTACTAAGAGATTATAGATGAGAAGTTATTGGTAGTTTGTTTTATCAGCTTATTTAGGTCTTAAGTCAGCATCTAGTTACAAATAGGCACCGCCAGAACGTGAAAATCGATCCTAAAACGGTTTTTTCAACTTAACCAAGTAAAACTTTGGGACGCGGCTAGTGTTGCTCTATTATAATTAACAAAGCAATTTCAATCAACAAATTGCAGCTATAACAACAATAATGAATAACTGAAACGGGTAAGCAATTAAAACAATCCTCGGGCTAGCAAATAAGTAGTGTCCTTCGCCGTAAATCGCAAACCGCGGCACATAATGCGCAGAGTTAGGAACCCGACGGACGAGGACAGAGATGCATTCAGGCTTATCCTCTGAAGATACACTTTGTACCCTTGCTGCAACAAGAGAGTTACATCGCCAAATGTTGAGTGAAAAAGTACAGCGAAAGATTGAGTACAACAACAGATTGCTATTTTAATATACCTTCCAATTTGGCTTTCACTTCTGTCTGAGGGTGGATTGTACCATGGCTAGGCTGATTTAAATTTTCTCGAAAAGCAAAGTGGAGCAGGATCCTAACCATTTCTATGGGATTTTTAGCCCTTGAACGCCAAATGGAGCCAATGGAGTTGCTCTCAATACGCCAAGCCATTTTTTTTTAAATCATATTCCAACGATCGCGCCTAAGCTTCAACTTTAATTAAGTGACTTTTATATAAGATATTTTTTTTTTAATAATCTTTTTATAGATTTTGAATATAAAATAAAGTAGTTTTATTTCGTTTTGGCGTACTTTTTCTTGTAGCTTGTAGTTCAAAGGGTTAACTGGGCCAATGGGAGTATCTCCTATCTCCTATGGGACCAACCATGAAATCACAATTAAAAAAAACAGCCGTTCCATAAATTTGTCGAGCATGAATGTGTATTTTTTTTATTACAGCTGATTTATTTTCGCGATTTCATTTTTCTTCCCATGAGTACTTGTTTTCAGCCCGGACACCGATGTCCAGACTGTATGAAGGACCTATGGTATATAGAATACCCCTGCTCCTCATCCTTACTCCATGCAGCGACTGACTTCCCATTAGCCTCGTGTCCGGTCAATTAGCGCCGTTCTGCAGTTGGCGCGTTGTTTCGTCAAACTTGTAGTTTGCTAACGAGATTACAGTTGAAATGTATTGTAATTTGCCGTCTATTGTGCTTAATACTCATACTATTTATAACTAGTATTTCAAGCGGGAGTAAGACCTCGAAAACCCTAAAAACATCACAGCCCCAAGATCGATATTTTATCAGACATTTTAACTCAAAAATTACATTGAAATGAACTATTAATTTGCTAGCAAAGTTTAATGAAGATCGGATCAATGGCTCGCAAGTTATCGCCGGCCAGGCATACAGATAGGATCCTTCTATACTCTATATTCTATTCTATACGGAAACTTTAAAAAATAAAAAATAGCTTTGACTAAGCAAAATATAATGTAACTCCACGGCAACTTACCCAAGAAAACTCCATTAGCAAAAGTACAGAAAATAAGAGGCAATGATTTACAATAAATATTCGGATAAACAATAACAATTTTTGGGAACTTTTTTAATGTAAGCTTAAGTCTAAACCGAAGGGGCGACAATTTATGGTTTTTAATTCAGGTGTATCGAGCGACGAGCGAGCCAATCGCGAAGTATTAAATAAATGTTTGTTGCACTGTCTAGAGATGGGATACTATCGATAGAACGTAGTCGGTAAAAAATATAGATTACGGGATTTTTTCCGTTCGTGTTGAGTCTGTCAATAGTGGCCATGACTTGGAATTGAACGTAACTTACTTTACTTGATTTAGACTATGACTAAGACTTCTTTTTGTTGTTAGATATTGTGGTTCACTGAAATATTAAAAAACTTGACGTCTCAGTATAAAAGATATTACGTTTTCATCTGCGTTGGTAAAATGAGAGTCAGTATAATGTGAAAAAAAAAAAAACAAAATGCATGATTTACTTTTTTCAAGTGTAAGCAGAAAGTAGTTGTATAGTAATCACGTTTTGTTTTCGAAGGCCATCTTTTTGACGTAAATGCACACGTAAGGTACCCTTGCAACACCTGTTTTTGGTTCAGTCACGAGGTCATACAGACTATTTTGCAGTATTCGCTACGATCTGAACACTGAGGTCTGCGAAAAACTAACATAATATAAAACATATAAAACGTAACTTATAATTTTGACCTGAATTCGATACACGTCTAATCTGTCTGGCAAAGCGTCTCATGTCAGAAATGAAATTAAGGTATTTTGGAAATGTTATAGCACGGAGGCTATGTGAGCTACGGATATAGTGCTTATATCACCATCTCGGCGCAAGCATAAATTTACCTACTAGGTCGATGACCGTGACAAGTGGTGGGGAGTAGCGAAGGCGCGCGCAACGCAGTACTGATTTTCTCTATCCGAGATTGATGTTGGAGTTTATTTTCGTCATATGCATGTCTCAGACTTGCAGGACGATTGCCGAATATTTGCGCAATAAGGCGATATTCACCAATCAGATACGAAAGTGCTCGAACAAGTGGTAGACGTTCTGCGAGATGAGGGCACGAAGTTTTGCGAAATGCCACGTAAAGGCAAAAAGTCCAAAATTTCAAGGGAGACGCTTCAGCTAATGGAAAAACGACGAGGAAATCCCATGTTAACTTCGTCAGAGCAAGTGGCACTAAACAAAACCATTACCAAATTCGTACGGCGCGACCTCCGATCATATAATACGCTCTTGATTGAAAAATCAATCGAGCAAAATCGGGGGTCGAAAGTGTTCGTCGAGCCACTAGGTAGAAGCCATCTAACGAAGTTGACCACCTCGACGGGGAGAGTTGTCGCTACCATGCCGGAGATCCTCTCGGAAGTTGAGGACTTCTACGGCCAACTTTACGCATCGCATGCCCCTCATCTCCCACCTAACACTGAGGACGATAGAGCCACATTGACACGCCACTACACAGAAGAATTGCCCGATGTCAGTTCTGACGAGATTGTGATGGCCCTTAGGCAGCTTAAAAATGGAAAAGCCTCGGGTGAGGACGGAATAACGACAGAGCTCTTAAAAGCCGGTGGAGCTCCGATAATTAAAGAGCTTCAAAAACTGTTTAATTCCGTTCTCTTCAACGGGAGAACTCCTCAGGCATGGCACAGAAGCGTTGTCGTTTTGTTCTTCAAAAAAGGTGATAAAACCCTTTTGAAGAACTACCGGCCCATCTCGCTTCTGAGCCATGTCTATAAGCTGTTCTCTAGGGTTATCACGAACCGTCTTTCGCGAAGACTTGACGAGTTTCAGCCCCCGGAACAGGCTGGTTTTCGAAGTGGGTACAGCACCATAGACCACATTCACACCGTGCGGCAGATTGTACAGAAGACCAAAGAGTATAATCGGCCTCTTTGTTTGGGATTTGTGGACTATGAGAAGGCTTTTGACTCGATCGAAACTTGGGCTGTTCTGGAGTCCTTACAGCGATGCCAAGTTGATTGGCGATATATCGAGGTGTTGAGATGTTTGTATGACGCTGCAACAATGACCGTCCAAGTCCAGTATCAGCAAACTAAACATATCTACCTGCGTCGAGGAGTGAGACAAGGGGATGTTATATCCCCGAAATTGTTCACAAACGTATTGGAAGATATGTTTAAAACGCTGGACTGGGCAGGACGAGGCATAAATATTAATGGCGAGTACATCTCTCACCTACGATTTGCAGATGACATCGTCATAATGGCTGAATCGCTAGAGGATTTGCAGGAGATGTTGGATGGCCTAGCTGATTCTTCTCAGCGCATCGGCCTCCGGATGAACTTGGATAAAACCAAGGTCATGTTCAACGAGCACGTTGTTCCGGGACCGGTTGCCATAAATGGCTTCACTCTTGATATTGTTCAAAAGTATGGTTACCTAGGGCAAACGCTTGAACTAGGTAAAAGCAATTTTGAGAGTGAGGTCAAGAGAAGAATACAGTTGGGCTGGGCAGCGTTTGGAAAACTCGGTCGAGTCTTCTCGTCATCCATCCCTCAATGTCTTAAGACAAAAGTTTACAATCAGTGCGTTCTACCCGTTATGACTTACGGTGCTGAAACGTGGACACTGACAGTTGGAGCGGTCCACAAGTTTAAAGTCGCTCAGCGAGCTATGGAAAGAGCTATGCTTGGTGTTTCTCTGAGGGATCGTATCCGGAACGAAGTAATTCGCCAGAGAACCAAAGTCACCGACATAGCGCAGCGTATTAGCAAACTGAAGTGGCAGTGGGCCGGCCATATCTGTCGTAGAACCGATAACCGTTGGGGTAGACGTGTTCTAGAGTGGAGACCGCGAATCGGCAAACGTAGCGTAGGGCGCCCTGAAACTAGATGGAGTGACGATCTGCGTAGGACAGCTGGCAGTGGTTGGAAGAAAAAAGCCGAAGATCGGGTTGAGTGGCGTGCCTTGGGAGAGGCTTATGTCCAGCAGTGGACTATTATAGGCTGATGATGATGATGATGATGAGATACGAAAGACGCGTCTCTGATTGGCGGTTATCGCCTCGTTTCGCTATAATTTGGGACGATAGAAGCTAATCTGGGAGAGGCAATAGAATTCACGTAAAAAACTACCGTAAGCCCGACTTCTATCCACCCCAATTTATTTTTCTACAAAAATTACAATTATTCTTCATGTATCATTTGCATCGCATTTAGTCCAAGTAACTTTTTCGCCCCTTCCCTATTTCACAATCGCTAAGTTTTCCAATACAAGCTCGCGCACCTGTGCGGACTTGTTTATTGCGTTACAACTCGCCGCTGGGTCTAATTAGCCGAATCAAACGGCCAACTACAAAATATTAATGAAATACGGAATTATTTTGTACCTTTTAACAGTGAAATTAAATGTAATTTTAAACTTCGTTGTAATCCTCCATATTTTATCCCACTGCTGAGTCTGTAGATCTCCGTTTGTTATGATATCTGCGTCGGTATTTGTAAAATTTGTTATTTATATTTATTTGATAATTATAATTTAGTACATACCTATGACAATGTTTCAAAATCCTCTGTTTGTATAAAAAAATCCCCATAACTTAGTCTATCTTACAACAGAGGAATTTGAAAATTAAAAACGTCTTCAATGTAACTTTACCTTACGTATCACTCCATGTACCTGTCTCACTCAAAATTTTCCATTTCGGCAAAAAAGTCACCCGTTATAAAATATACTTCCTCATTAAAGTACACATAATAATAATACGATTTGTTTCTACCAACTTAAGTAATATGTTTAGACCTTTTATTGGCTGTACTATATGTTTGCTTTAGATTATTTTTATATTATGATTTTGTGCTGTTGGTCTATTAATAAATAAATAAAAAAAGTAACAATATTTATAATATAATTACTATTCTAAATATAATCTAAACTTAAAAGAGCTAAAATTACAACCAAAATTATTATATACTTATCACAGATAAAAAACAAGAATGTAGTAGGTTAAGGTTGTGATTTTAGCTTAAGGATAGAATAAGAATTTCAATATATGTAGTCGATCTGTACATACGGAATAAGAAGTTTTACTGCAAGCTCTCCTCGAACCCGAATAAGGAACATCACAACCCGAACCACACTGAAGAGGCCGACCGCTAGAGTAATATACAGTCCACGCTCTGTTTCGATCTGCGGACCTCTTCAGTTTCGGCTGGTCACTATCCGCAGGCAAGGTACCCAAAAGGCTGGTGACGTTACCTCGTTGAATAAAGTAACTTATATGACTAAAATACAAAAAACAGTATAGAAAATGACAATAGACACAATGACACGCTTTATTACTCAATTCCATTATACTGTAATACGAAAGTGAGTTCTAATAATTAAGTTATCCTTTTCATTAGAATGTTTGCAAAACTGCGACCAAATCGAGTGTAGCGATGGGCGATGGAGCTTAATGGCGTAGAGAAAGGGATACGATACTCGATGTTATGGGGCTGGGATCCACTGTAGTGGAAGCTAACGAGTCGTATATCTTACTAAGAAAACTGATGGACAGATTTTATATTAATCATCACTATCAGCCAGAACATGTACATTGCTGAATCTAAGGTGTGTTGCCGCTTGGCAGGCGGCGCTTACTAAGAGGACGCTGCTGTCCTTCTTCCATAGTTCTAGTCACAATTTTAGGACATACCGGGTATGTCTAGTACTTTGGGCTTAGAAAAAGTATATGTATAGAACGTCGGTTATCGTGCCCACACATGAGACAAAACATCATATATATCAATCAATCACGATAAATTACCAATTTTCGACTAACCAGGATGCAGCCCTTGAAATATTATAACTTTGTTTTAATAATTAATAAAACTGGAATACTAAGGTTAAATTGATCCGGGTATTCCGACTAGTTTCCGAAAACCGAATAATGATTATTCCCGTCTTATTAAAACAAAATGTGTCAAAACCACGTCAGTTTTCACAGTAAAATTATAACTTTGTCCTTAATTTTCCATCCCTTTTTTCTGTGGGAAAGAGACATGTATCAGCCGTCTATTGCTTAGTTTGTCTACGAATTTGGATGTAGGTTTAGGGTGTCTATACGTGGCCTGACCTGACATCGTGTGATAGAGATGGCTATATATAAGTTTCTGCGGGAGCGAAAGGGAGAAGCTATAACCTTAATAGTTTGTTTCTTTTGCTCCCGTGAAATTCAAGTCTAGCTGTCCGTTTTACACAGTGTCAGGTCAGGCCATGTAGCGAGGCCTTTAGTTATCCGTGACTTTGTGTTACACGGCATCCTACACAGAACACTAGTGGAGATATGTAGCACCGAGTGAACACAATCTTCTCAACATGTAAGGGTCCCTAACAAAACAAATCAAATTAGAAGCTGGCACCCTCGGCCACCGATAGAGGGCACTTTTGATTTAATTCGCGTTTGTTTAGAACGGTTACCATGATTTACTGAGCTATCCTCGGGATTCTGACACGTTTGTTAACTTTGACAACAGATTAATTTTAATGCTGCTGTAGAGACATGAATGCAAGTAAGCAGTTTTGTAGAGCGACTGTCCGAGCGCCCCCCTCCGCTGCAGTCGTCTCCCAACCGCGGTCCGAGTCGTATCGGTGTAATATCATAGAAAATAAGTACATCTAATAATTTCCGGTCTTTATCTTTGTCGCTGTCCAGCATAATAAGAAATAGACAAGTAATAAGATTGAACCTCCTTCAGAGTAATATATAGGTTCAACACTGCCTTTGTCTGGCACTAAGATATCAGAAATCAGAAATATTTATTGGCAATAAATAACATTAAACATTACAGGCAAGTCACTATTATAAAATATAATATGATAAGTAAATGACAAAGACAGCAATAGACTTAATCCGTTGTCAAAGTTAATAAACGTTTCAGAATCCCGAGGTATATGTGATTAAAAACTATCGAAACCCTTCTAGGAATAAGAGTGGCTATACATGGCCTGACCTGACATCGTGTGAAAGGGACAGCTAGACTTGAATTTCACGGGAGCAAAAGAAAGAAACTATTAAGGTTATAGCTTCTCACTTTCGCTTCCCCAGAAACTTATATATATCCACCTCTTTCACACGATGTCACGACGTTCTGCAATCCCCAAGCCAGCCTAGCGTGGGGATTACCGGACTGCTTTCTCCTTCCTTAAGGATATCGCAAAAATAAACAAATTTTCATTCCATTTTGAACAGCCGTTTTATTTTGCAATTTCAGATTTGGTACCATAACACAACTTATTTTATTTTTTTACCAACTTCCAAAAAAGTAGGAGGTTTTTTTTGTTGCCTCAGAGCTCAGTCATTTATTAACCGATTTGATAGTTGTTATTATTTAATTTGAAAGAAGATACTTCCATATTGGTCCCATTTTTATCAAAATCCAGTTCTGATAAAGACATCCATTAGGAATTGAGAGAATTCCTCAAATGTTATAGGCATACATACAGCGATTTTGGTAATTTCATCAACATGTCAAGCATTTGCATTCAGAAAGTATTGGAATTGATGAAGAAGACCACAGATGGCCACCAGAACTCCACAATGATACGTATTCGACGGGCGGCTTCAAGAAAATCTCGATTATGATAGTTAACGACTATGACGAACCAAATTAAAATATATCGTTCTGATGACGTCGTTTTTTGTTTTTAATTATACATTTCATTTACTTAAATAATTATTTTAATTCAGATAGTAGTTTTGGGTGTTTATTTAATTTTAGATTTTAAATATACCTGATAATTATGAACTTTTAGTTTGTAAAATGGTATAAAGAAAATATAATTTTCATTTTGGTTACATTATAGATGTCTTAAATTATCATGCTTATCACGTACCTACGTATAATTATATTATCGTGATGATCCAAAGTTTTTTTAAATTAATTTTTATACTACAAAGTGCTTTAGAAAAAGTTGTTAATATTACGTATCAGATCTATTTATTACGTTGGTATTAGAATTTATAAGTATTGGTGCTATAACAATTAGACCAGTCTTTTAGTCACGCACTTTGATCTTGAAATTAAGTACCTGACCAAGCCTGACAATATTTTTTTTTTCTTTCCTCCTAAGAGGATTTTGGCGTCGCACGTCTTATGCATTTGCCAGTGTCAAGTATACATACATATTCTCAAGTTTTGTTAGATTTCAAACAAGTCATAGTCACGGTCAAAGTCGAGCACAGCAAGTCACGGTCAAGTCCAAGTCATGCCCCAGTAAAGTGGTGAAAACTTTACTAGAGCCTTCTATGGAGTTTTGGAAACAACATGAAAATTCACGTTTCACAACATTATACCATTCACCAACACTCGTGCATGTTCACGAACACTTAACGGGTAGAAATTCACCGTTTTTAAACATTAACACTCAAAATAACACAAGTTTTGGAAAATAATAAAATGACGCGACATGAATTCTTCACGTTCCCGCCAAAACTCCAAAAAAGTCCCCGACTTGTGTTGAGGGAAGTACAGATGGAAAAAAAAATACCTGACCAAGCGAAGAGATTGTTTGCCTGGTTGTTATTGCCATGCTCATAGTATCAGTAACATGAACACGTAAAATAATATATTTAAAACATGAATTGCCGTTCGCTAGTCTTACTAAAACTCAAAAACGGCATGACAGATTTTGATAGTTTTTTTTTTGTTGTGTTCGTAATTGTCAACAAGGTTATATTGAGAGTTTAGAGAGGCCGAAGACCGAGCTTCATCTCGAACGAAGTCGCGGGCATCAGATAGTCTAGCAATAAACCCAATGTCTACGGAATTTACTTTAATTTTGCGTACTTTCCTCCTATAGCCTGAAAACGTAAACATGTGAAAGTTTAATGCTTCCACCGACACGTCCGATCTCGACCACGGCTGAAGCTCTTTTGATCGCAACAAAAACATGTGTTCATCTCTATTATGGAAGGCGGAGCATCGACGGTAACCAACCAATCAGAGCACTCGAACATTTGCCGTTACTCTCATTCCTATAGCGCCGTCCTTGTCTGATTTGTAGATTACAGTAGTCGATTCTTCATATCTGTAGGTTGATTTTTTATGGCTATTTCAAAGTTAGAGCTATAGAACCCAGGGGAATGTGGAGATAGTTAAAATGTTGCCAACATTTTATTTGGGGGAATGCATGTTTGATATTATTTGGCAAGAAAAAATAACTTACGCGATCTATTTAAGTGCGAGATGAATGAAAACAAACGCTTTCACTTGGTGGTTTATTAATTTTATAACTTGATTGGCTTTTGGCTAATTCTGTTGATTCGCGTATAGCTCTCAAATATTTTTGTTAACATGTATTAATTCGAAAATATACGAAAGTTATAATCTCCTAAACAAATTGATTTATAACTTATTTAGCACCCACATAAAGCTGCCTCGGGAGCCCAACAGTGGGGATATAGCCCATATCCAGAATGATCGGTAACGGTTTATAACTCCAATTTATATTTAATATTTATAATCCATAAATACCTCCATAAAATATAAAATAAAAGCCTAATGCTCATTTTTTGTACCTTACCTCATTGACATAAGACTGTGGTTCGTCTGTCAGGGATTTAAAAGGCAAACGTCAATAAGTTAATGTACAATAAAGGTATGGTAGAGCCCGACAAAGCAAAGGTGTCGGCTAATTTGACGGCGGGATGAATGGCCGGCTGAGGGGAAGCGAAGCGAGGCGTGGTGCGAGTAACAGCAGAAGTGAGAGCCTTAGCGATTTAACATCATCAGTCTATGTAAAAGAAGAAGAGAAAAGTGCTTCCTGTGATATCTTGCCTTCCTGTGACTTTGTCTTTAATGATGCTGTCTAGTAACAGGACGTTGCTTTTAAAAAAACAGTTTTTTTAAATATTTTATTTACCTCGAATTAAACGAAATAATCTGGTAAGATATAAACTTTCGCTCTCAAAGCTGAGCTACGTTCAATAGCGAGGATTAAACCAAGCAATGGGGTAACAGAGCATGGATACCCTCTCGAGCAACCTAGCCTATTCGGAAAGTCCATGTTCGTTAAAGGAACCTTCAAACAATTTTTCATTTAAAAAAAATCTACTGAACCAGAACAATCCTGAATCATCAGTCAATCAGACTGCCTCGGTGGCTCAGTTCGTAGTGAACCTACGTTCTGTGCTTGGGGGCGTGGGTTCGATTCCCATCTAGGACAAACATTTATGTGATGAATATTTGTGTTTGTTCTATGTCTGGGTGTTAATATCTATATATGTATTTAAAAAATATCTATGTACGTATATCAGTCTCTGGCAGCCATATTACAAGCTTTGCTTA
Organism: Apocheima hispidaria; assembly: GCA_947579745.1. Classification (NCBI taxonomy): domain Eukaryota; kingdom Metazoa; phylum Arthropoda; class Insecta; order Lepidoptera; family Geometridae; genus Apocheima; species Apocheima hispidaria. The sequence goes on along the minus strand of OX388165.1, from coordinate 4,100,966 downwards.
GTTTGGGGTCAGATGACCGTGTGTGCGAAAATGTCCCAGATATTTTATTTTAATATGGTACCTAGTTTTAAAATTTAAGATTAGTATTTAATATACACTCTAAAACAGTTATATATTAAACAACGACTTCCTTACAAATGTGAGATTCAGTACTTATGAAAAAAAGACGCTCAGAACGACGATTAAACTAAATTACGGAAATTAAGTACGTCTGAATTTTAAAATGCTGTTTTGGGAAGAACACCGCATAAGCGAAACGGCCTGCTAGTAAATCGTCATAATTATTAGTAAACTACTAATAACTAATTAATAGCAGGGATAAATAATTATTATATGTAATACCACTGTTACGCTCAACAAGATAATATTCTGTCGAATATATATAACAATAAGTTTACATTATTTTATTTTCCGCTATCTTATCACTATTTATGGCGAATGTTGTATATGGCTGTAAAGAGTGATCATATCAGATCCATGAACCCACTCACGTAGAAATATATTATAAAAAAGAATGTTGAATATGTTCACTTTTGGCTTATCTCAGTAAATAAATAAATAAAAATTCAATCTTTAAATATTCTCCATCAAGATTTTTTTAATAAAAATAACAAATCAAGATTATGGACTTCAAACAAAAATATTAACTTCTAATTTAATAATTTTTATCATGATAAAAAAGGACGATTCTTTACTTTTACATATACCAGAAAATAAACGTGTTTTTTTTCAAGACAGAAAAATATCCGTTTTTTGCAACACTTGGCCTGGTGATAGTGATTCCGCTGTCACTCCGGCCACCGCCCTACATCCGGCGTGCACAAACAAGCGCAAGCTTGACTCGTACGCATTGTGTGCTGTTTCTACACGCATTTGACGGTACATTGATCATTTGAACTGTTATTATACTGAATACTGAATTTGTTATTATAGTTCATAATAACAAAGATATTGAAAACTATGTATGCTGGGCTTAGTAGGTACAACATTTACGAAGAACATCTCCTGCAACATTTTTAACGTAATTTTAACCTTATGCTGCCATACCCATGTCTAATTACTTGCAATATTTTTGTAGTCTAAATGCTAAAATAACAAAAAGTTAAATAAGCTAAAAACTTAAATGATATTTCAATTTTATTCTTTTAATTGCTTTTTTTTAAATTACTGTGCTGTTGGCCTCTACCGACCTCTTCAGCTTTACCGGACTTTGGCGAACGCATGTGCCGTTGAGCCCAAAACTACTTGGGCCATCACCCGGGAAAGGGACATTAGACTTAACCTGGCACCCTAGAAGGGGTTTGCCTTGGGGTCCTAGCGGTTTGGTTATTATCTGTTTGATTACTTGGAGGGAATCTAATCGACCATCTGACTGATCCTGGGACTCTTCGACCACGCCGGCGAGGTCGGTGTATGATTGTATGTATGCCTTTGGTAACCGGCGCCTACCAAATACGTAAAAAAACATTTAAAAAAACTGAATACTCCCTGTTGCCGCGAGCTGTCGGATCGGCCGAGCCCAACGCCGCCGAGGTAACGGCGATGGGATCGTCTGGGTCGGTCAGGATGTTTCTTGGGCGCCTACGGATGGGGTGATGGGGCGCCGCATCAAAGTAGCGGCGAGGAGGTAGTTTCTACTTACTAAATACCTGTATAATTATATGAAAACTCTAGCAGGAAATACAAAAACGTGCTATATGGTTCCTCACTAATTAGTTTAAATCCAAATCGGAACTCTTTTGTTAAAATAATATGAAAACTCGTTTTAAATAGCATAATAATATTATAATAGTTTATGATACCGCCATATCGAGGGGAAGGCGATTAAATTTAACTTAATGCTTTTATATTAGGATTAAAAGGTATATTTTTTATTATAATAAAACGGCGGTGGTCGGTTTGTTATTTTGACTTTTGGGTCGCTAATGACTTCGGCCGGATGTATGGGATCAAATGTTATGGGCTATCGATGACATTAAAGAGTAAGTAGGTATCTAGTGTTAATAAAATAAATAACACAGCTGTGCTGAGTTACTAAAGTGAAGTCTCGCTTATAGAAAACTAGTTCGTGCCCACGGCTTCGCTCGCGTGGACGTTACGTTACAAATTAACCTAAGACTAACCTCTATACCTGTTGAATTCTTATCCTTAATACTAATGTTAAGGTTAGGAAATTTTCTTTCTAACCGTCACACCAGTGTGACAGAGCAGTTGAAACAAATACCTACATAAATTCCTATTTTCTCCTAGAGACAAACATTATTTACGTGACAATGAAGAGAACATGCGAAATTCAGACATTTAGCATAATATTATGCATGCGAAATATCATACGAGCGATTCAAAATGAAGCCCTTGTATCTCGATACGGTCTTGACGCGTCTCATGGTCGGTGAGTCGAAATAAGCTATGATACGGTCTTGACGCATCTCAAGGCCGATGAGTTGAAATAAGCTATGATACGGTCTTGACGCGTCTCACGGCCGACGAGTCGAAATAAGCTATGATACGGTCTTGACGCGTCTCACGGTCGGTTAGTCGAAATAAGATATGATACGGTCTTGATGCGTCTCACGGTCGGCGAGTCGAAATAAGCTATGATACGGTCTTGATGCATCTCACGGTTGGTGAGTCGAAATAAGCTATGATACGGTAGGATGCTCGTCTAAAACAAACCGAACTAATCCAATATCTGCTCTCTGTCTGACTGTCCATATCTTTGTGAGTGTTCTATAGCATCCCCGTTACAGGGAATACTAGTGGGGAGCTTTGAGTGTGTAGCTTTATTATTAATACTAACTGTTATAATTAATTGTATTTTTTTGTGTGTAAGCTGTAACGGTTTTCACAATTTAATACAGTCTCTGACCCATCTCTCTTATCCATAAATACATCTCAAATTAACTTAAGCGTAAAATTATTTCGCAAATGCCTTCAATTAATCAAGTTTAATAGCGACAAATAGGACGAGAGTAATAAAAGAACACCATTTTACAATAAATAGTCACCCTTAGGGTATTTTCCAAAGAGTCACCACTGCAGCTGTATCTTAATTCTATGGGCTTCATAATTCCATGGGTGGTTTATTTTTAATATCAAGTACGAGTCCCTAACTGTCCATTATTATAGTATTTGTCATCTAAATTAGTTGTAAAAGATGAGATCCTTTCAAACGAATAAAAATTGGATTATGGATTTAGAATTTGGCTAAATTTGAGACTGAATAAGTGCGGTAATCATAGTCATCATCATCAGCCAGAAGACGTCCACTGCTGAGCAAAGGCCAACCCCTTAGAGCGCCAAACTGAATGGCAATCTGCCATTTGCATCTACTGCTACCCACGAATTTCACAATGTCGTCACTCCACGTAGTGGTAGCCCTACCTATGCTGCGTCTAGCGATTCTTGGTTGCCACTCAAAAATTTTGCTATCCCATGGGCTATCGGTTTTTCGAGCGACGTGGCCTGCCCATTACCACTTTAGCTTGCAAACCCAGTAATAGCTGGTAATAGCTAAAGACAAAAATGAAAAAAAAAAAACGTTTTTCAGGATGCGCTTTTTCAGCCCCAAATTTCAAATGCGAAACTCTATAGGTACGGAAAATAACCGAGTAAGTATGCATGTTTTCTAGATATAGGTATTGGTAGGTATTTCTTTTAAAATATGTAAAATATTAACTAAAGATTTAAAAAGAAATTAAGTAGAGAAATAAAAGTTCTTAGGATGTATTTATTAATTTGTTTCAAAATAACAAAATTTCAACAATAAAAAAATATATATTTAAAAAACGAAACCAGAGAATTATAATATAATTTTTTATATATATATTTTAATATATATTTTTTTTGCAATTTTAAGACGTATTTTGCATGAATGGTGCAAAATATATTTAAGTTTTTTTTTTTTAAATAATTTAAAAATTAGAGCGTTAAGAGCAATAACATAAAATTAATAATTATATTATTCTGTCAAAGCAATCTTAAAAAAAATTATAGCTTCCAAAGCACTAATTTAACGTTACGGATAATTTTGGTTCCGGATAATTTACACTTCTGCATTACACGGTATAAACGCATCATAAAATAAACCGTACCATTGGCTTATTATTCGACACACAATAGTTTTTAGCAACCGCGGTCCGGAGTAAGGGGGCGAAGGGGGAACCACCGCAAAAACTGCACCCGACTTAATTATAAAGAGACAAGAAGCGCCATTAAATAGCGATTCGTTAAATCTACGCTCTCTTGTTAACACCACATGTCCGCTCTCTCTATCGCTCGCATACATAACCGAACGAGAGAGGTATACGTTTCGAGTGCTGTCCGAATAGGGGCGGCGCCGCGATATAAGGTTTATATTGACTGGGCGTTCTCTATTCACATTTTTTTGTTTGCGCTTCGTAAAAGCGTTCGGGAGCTTTTCATTTGGTGTCGGGTCGCGATCGTAAGCGCTCGTGCGATGACCGTGTGATTTTGACAGTTACGGATCATCCGTAACTAAACTTAGACTGGTTAGAGACTAAAGTGAAGTGTTAACTGACTGTATGATAACGAACATGTCTGAGCTGCGTGGTTCGCCGCCGCTCTCGCGAGGCTCGCTGGAGAACGGTTTTGGGGCGCCGCTGGCTGCACTAAGCTCGTTAGCAGAACAGCCACCTCCTGCTCCAAATCCCCACGGGATCGACCATATCCTTTCAAGGCCTGTGGTTGGGTCGAATGTTGGTGCCGGGCTGCTGACTCCGCGGTTGTCTTTAGCTGCAGCGGCGGCTGGCATGGCGCATTATCTCCAACACAAGCCGCTGTACTGGCCTGGCTTCCAAGGTCTGGTCTCCAACCCTATGGCGTGGCGCGACCGACTACAGTCCAGTGAGTAATTTTGATTTGTTTGTTGTTTGTGTGTCATATTTTGAGGTTATGTTATGTGTTGCCAAATCAACGAAAATAATCATGTAGGTAATTTTACTTGACTATTCATTACTCATTTCAATGGTTTTTAGTACTTAACTGCTACTTATTTTGTGTTAAAAAATCTTATTTTTTTGTGTAATTCAAGCGTAACCAAGATTTTAGAAGAAGTAATAATAGCTTCACAAATAAATAGGTAGGTACTTAGAATACTTAAAAAACAATATTGGTAATATTCTCTACTTAGTAAATACATATTTTTCTGTAGGGCAAGATCTTTACCAAATAAGCAAAATACCTACACATGCAAAATAAAACAAATTGTATTTAAAACTATGAAACAAGTGAAAATTACATTTAATTGAACTTAAAATCACAGAATCATTGAATAAATACTCCTTGAAGGAAAAGACTTCAACGCGCTTCGTTTGAAAGGCCGTCCTACATTACCAAACCGCAATAATTATTCTTTTGTTTTACGTAATTTAGATTAATAATCACACAAAATAATAAAATAGTCCCAGTTACCTTTATGCATGAATATGATATTATTATTATAAAACTTTACAATAAATTACTTTATAAATCCAAAGATTAAAAAAAAAGTGAATGAACGTTTTTTGGTATCCAAACAATATCATTGAAACAAAAATCGTTTCAGTTGAAAAATGTATATTCGTAGAAAATGAAATAAGCCGAAAAATTTGTTTTTGCGTGCTTTTTTTGTGTTACACTTTAAATTATTTCCGTTACACATGACAAATGTCCAAACTTATACAAAACCCCAGAAATTTACGACATCCTTCCCTAAAAGCCTACAAAAGGTTGAGTAGGCGTTGGATACTTTGTGATTGTGATTCCGTCGGCGCCGCGCGGTCCCGTCGGCAGAGTTATAGCCTACGCGCCCGTTTGCGGCGCGTTAACGCTGCGTTACGCAGCGTTTACGGCGCGGTTACGGCCTTACAAGCGTTACACGTAGCAAGGGTTGCCTTTCTTGTGTTTATGTCTTGATTCTGTGTTCTAGCAACACTTGCTTGGGGCAATCAAATAACATTGTGCAGTGAAATTTCATTGTAGTACTGAAATGCTTTACATAATTATATTGTCATTTTAATTGTGGAAGTTTATTGATTTTGTAAGAGGTGTGATGTAGATACAAATACATAATCTATATCGAATAAAATGGTAGACTGTGATTTTGTTTGATTGTTGGAGTTAATCTCTGGAAATACTGAACCAACTACACTATCCCTAATGCCCGTCTGCACTAAACTTTGACAGCTCCTAAGTTCATACTTAGCTCTCTAGGACGTACATAATAATGAAAACTGCGTTGCTTCAAACTTAGGAGGTTGCCTAAATGCTTTAGAGATGTCCTTTCCTTTGACATGCCTAAGTCCGTCTTAGTTTAAGTGATGCTTAGCTAAGTTTTATCTTTGTTGACTTTAGTGCAGACGGGCATACGTGACATAAAATATGCTTTGTTCACAGCGTGGGTAAAGGCGCGGGCAAAAGTTAGTTATAGATACTTGAAAAACAATCTACTATTATAATAAAAAAACCTATACATAGCTTTGACTGCCCCGGTGGCTCAGTTGGTAGTCAACCTACCTTCTGTGTCTGGGGGCGTGGGTTCGATTCCCATCTAGGACAAACCTTCATGTGATGAACATTTGTGTTTGTTCTATGTCTGGGTGTTAATATAAGTATGTATTTAAAAATATCTATGTACGTATATCAGTCTCTGGCAGCCATATTACAAGCTTTGCTTAGTTTGGGGTCAGGTGACGATGTGTGCAAAAATGTCCCAGATATTATTATTATTTATCAATCTTTGGCCTGCCTAAGTCAATATCTTGTACCTAGTTTATGAAATACGTCATTTCATGGGTTTTATATAATTACCAAAAATATTAAAAATATGGGTTTTAATGTGATTATTAGGCAGCATCGTACATAAATATATTTTTCTTGTTAAACACAAATGATGTCTGATATTTACTTGTAAATATTATTGATTTAATATGAATAATTTGATTTTATTTACAATCTAAAATTATACGATTATAGTAAGCAACACAGCAATTCAGTTGTTTTTGTAACCTTAAAGAAAAAATAGGTTCTTGAGTGGCGACCACGAACTGGAAGACGCAGCGTAGGAAGGCCTCCCACTAGGTGGACCGACGGCATAGAGAAAGTCGCGAACAACTGGTGGATGCAACTGGCACGTTGTCGGTCGGTGTGGCGGTCTATGGGGGAGGCCTATGTTCAGCAGTGGACTTCTTCTGGCTGATGATGATGATGATAAAGAAACAAACTGCATTTCTTTTTTGCAGCGTTAAAATAAAATAAAATTAAAATTAAAATCGTTTATTGAGATTAGAAACGATCTAGTTACTAACATCTATCTCACAATAATAAATATACAATATAAAATACATAATTAATTATCCAATGTCAAAGTTCTACAAATCACAAAAAAATACAAAAAATCACAAATGTACATAACATACTTATTATAATAATATAATTATTATATTAATATAATTAACATACATAATTATTAATAGTGTTTAAATGTATTACAACATTCACAAATTAAGCAAATAAGTACGAATAAAAGAATATTTAACTGTACTGTGGACCCGGGTATGTCCCGAAATTGCGACCAAAACCACCGGAGGACGGGCAGTACCATCCTCTTAGTAAACGGTGAGAGTTCTGCGATGCCCAAGCCACCTGCCAAGCGTGGAGATTATGGCAATGGGGTAGGCGTTCGTTCAACAGTGGACATTAAAAAAAAAAAGGTTTTTTCGGTCTGTTGGTGACTCTTTAGGTACGGTTAATGGGATTAACTATTCCATAGTCGTTAAAAAACAATAAAACTGTAATACGCAATTAACAAATGATTGGTTTTATTTAATCCTAGTTTTAAGAGCTATAATTTATTTTTTGCGCTCGCGTATATTTTTTATTGTGTCAAAAATAAATTCAAATTTATTTGTGTTGTTCGGATTTTGTGACAGATTATGATTGATAGGATATAAGTCATAAAAAATATAATTTTGGTAGGAAATACCACATAATTATAATCAAAATGTCATTATGATCATTCAGGTCAACTGTCGTTTTTGACAACATAATATATTAAGAAACCACGACTTCGTACGCGTGGACCAATTTAAAAAAAAAAAAACCTATGTCCGTCTCCTAGCCTTAAGCTTATTCTTATTCGAGATGGGGGCGATAAGTCCTGCACTGACGTCCCCCATGAGGTGTACTATGCATTTCCTCGCCAGCATCTACCCGTGCCAACCCAGCACATTGAAGTAACTGAGCGAGCCCTTAAACTATATCTATGCAAAAATTCAGCTCGATCCGTGCAACCGTTTAGCAGTGATAACGCGACAAACACCCAGACAGAGAGACAGAATTACTTTCGCATTTATAATTAGCGCATTAGGATCTACCAAAAATTAACAAGCCCACGGTTTTAGCAATTCCCTAAAGCCAACAAAACTAGTATTGTTCGCTGCACCATTATATATTTTAGTTAGTAAACGGTACATGTTGTAGCCCCTGCGACACAAGTTTCTGCTATAGTGTTGGTAGACTCAGCACCTTTTCAAAAATTTTGTGTAGCATAATTAAAGTACCTAGTATCTAATTTAGTAAGTATTACACAGGAAGTTGTTGTTGTACCTATTTGCATAATAAAAATCGTGCATTTTCGTGTTATTTCCAGGCTTCCATTTCCAGTCAAGTTTACACCACTTCACTGAAGCATGGTTTGGACTGGACCGTGCCTAAAATTATTGACTTACGATAGAATAATTCAGTCTGACTGGACTGGCTTTAATTGTGAAATATTAATATTCATTTGGAATATTACAAAATATTGCCCCTGGCTTGAATCGAGCTAATATTTATTTAAAGCTTACATAGGAAATAAATAATTTACCGTGGAGTGCCACGGTAATTTATTTATTTTCAAACTGGCTGGTAGTAACCAGCCAGTTTGTCAGTACCACGGGCAAGAAAAAACCCGTAATACTACCAGTACTACCAGCGGTAGTACCACGGGTAAGACGCGATTAAGAAAATCTATTAACTTTAAATAAATAAATAAAATTATTATTACTCCGAGTTGTTACCATAAAAAGCATTTTCTTTATCTCATTTGTCCATCTTTTGTCACGGAAATAGGTTTCAAAGCGAATAAATATTGATTTAAACTATTATGATGGTGTGTTAGATGTTTGTTCCTTGTACTAAGTTTGCCATTGTCCGAAATTATTGCCGAGGCCAGGATATGTGACTCCATAAATATTCCGTTGCGCCAGGGACTTTAACATTCAAATATCATCATCATCCAGTCTTCTCTATCGCACTGCTGGGTCTCTCTCTTGCTGTGCCATAAAATGAGTAAATAAAAATAAAAAAAAACATTTATATTTTCAGGATCCTAGCCATCCTGAAAATATACTTTTATATATATGCTAAGAATATATTTTTATCTACCTAACCATAGGACATCGGCAGAGCCATTTCTAAAACACAATTGATATACCATACAATCTGTGCCTGATAGATTAACTCTTTATTGTTCACACAAAATTTTACATTATTTCAAACCAGGCATAAAACTAGTGTAACAACTGGCGGCCTTATCGCTGAAAGCGATCTCTTCCAGGCAACCATACAATGGAGATGATTCATAAAAGAGGTAGTAGACGATGTGTGCAATGATCGAGATTATTTGATACTTATACTCTAATAAACCAATATAATTATAAACATACTAACTAATAATAATACATACTAATAATTAAATTACTTATGATAACGACAATAATATATTAATAAATGACAGATATAGAATTCAGCTATGCCTGCCTCTTTTTAGTGAAATTGAACGAAATGACGAAACAGTTTAAAAAAATTACCCCATAGGTCCCCAGAAGAATGTTCTTTAAATAATAGCAGCAAATAAAATGACTGTGAAAAATATTTTCAATAAAAAAAACCGCGTTTTTTATTTAGGACATTATAATTATTATTATGCCTTACACATGTCTTGTATCAAAGTCAGAAATATTTATTGGCAATAAATAATATTAAATATAATCTACAGGCAAGTCACTTTTATAATAAAAAACATTAGGTAAACTGATTAATTAATTATTTAAACAATTGGTTTGACATTTGAAACTTGTAATGTAAAATGTTGTTTGTTTGTAAAACACTATAAACCAAATAATAATAAAAACCTACGAAATATAAAGCAACCATGTTTTTTTTAATTATCAATTTTGTTATATTACACAGGTAAGGTCATTTATTGCATTAAATTTGTTTGTTCTTTACGCGAATGAGTATTCTGAGAATTTCATAGTCATATATTCAATTAATTAGTAGAACGGATTGCTTTAAAAAACTGCGTAAACCCGTTTAAATTTATTGAGTTCTGTTATAGAATTAAGTAAATTCATTAATATATTGGCGTGGTTGCCCTGTATGGCGGTTTTGGTGTGGCTGTTGTTTTGTAGTTTCCTTCCTATCAGCTCTTAGATATCCACTGTTGGACGAAGCCGCCACCATATAATTATGGGGAGGTTGTCATAATCCTCATGCTTGGCAGGTGGCTTGGGGATCTTAGAATGCTCACCGTTGACTAAGAGGATGTTGCTGTCCGTCCTCCGGTGGTCCTGGTTGCAGTTTTAGGACGGCTCCGTTACATTGGTAGTACTGATGTTATACAAATGCACAACTACCTACTTTGAAAAGTAATGTCTCGATCGTCATTATTTATCTAAAGTCAATGCCTTCTATGACTATTAGTGTGAGTGCCGTAGTTCAGCCGCGGCTTGTACCTGATACCGTATCTTGTAATTAAGCTGTAACACGCCAATAGCGATCACGATAGTGGCCATAAAAGTAATTAGATACTATTACTAGTAGTTCGCGCCGAATTGAGACTGCGACCTCTTTAACATCAAAACCTTTGTTCCGATCCTGCTCATATTCAAACATAAAAATTGTATTGAAGTGAAATACTTGCATACAAAATTCCATGACAATCGGATCAACGGTTTGCAAGTTATCGTCGGACAAATATTCAAACATACATACAAATGCTGAGTTATTTCAGTAGACTCTGAGACCTTCACTTCACTTGGTCAATAACAGATAATAAAATCAGTAGATCGCGCGTACAGAAAAATGCTCTTTGAAATACTACTCTTTATCCTTCGTGACAGTACTGCTTGGTATTACCAGTAGTGCTGCAGGAATTTTGCTTATTATGCCAGTAATCCTATTCACACATTTTCAATTTTTTTTAAGAAAAAGTATCACTGAGAGATAATTAAAAAATACTGTCAATTATCTTAGGAATACAATTGCCAATGTTTTATAGCAATTTTCATGATATATTTTTTTAGAACAAGGAGGAAAACATGCAGCCCCGTTTTTTCCATTCTTCTTCGTCAAAATAAAAAATGCTACATAAAAATTGAGCGATAGAATTTTCTTTAGACCTTCAACGGTCTCTGGGTAATCCAACCGTTTCTTTTATGTAGTTGGATAAACGATTTAGATAGTTTTGGTCTGTTCCTATTTCGTTTAATTTAAAACGCACTTGCCTCTCTTAAAACAACGTTGTTAACAGTCATTATAGGGCCAAGAATACACGCTAGGACGTGCGTGTGAACGCACGTGAACACTTTTAACATTTAATTCCAACACAAACCATTTTATCTTTACAATAATATTAGATGTAATATTAAAAGCAAACAGTCTATCACAATCGCTTCGATTATACCCTTCCAGCGGCCTTTATTTGCCATAATTATGGCAGATAGAGCGTGACACTCTGAACGGGTTTATTACTGTTATAACCATGTTATTACTTAATCTCTTATCTCTTGATAACGGTATTAGCTTATAGTTATCAGTTAATAAGTTTTGTGATAGGCCTTTATTAAAATCTGTGGCCATCCGTGACCGAGCGCTGAGCGATATACTTAAATAATTAATATATTTTTCACGTGTAAAATTATATTAATCTAATAGAGGATTTTGATTATGTTATCGATGACATCAATGGTAAGTTATTACATGTTTCAATTACATTGCGTTGGTTTTTATCATGCGCTTTTTGTTGGTATTTCGTTGTATGCGGTCATGGTGTTCTCACGACTTGTACTTGCTGTTCGGGAAGGTATAGACTGTTTATGGCACAATAATAGCAGTTATTGAAACAAAAATGTTTATTATTTTATCAACTATTTTGTCATATAAATTAGGGTTATATAACAAAGCGGAACCTATAGTTGTTTCGTGTTCGACCTGTTCTGCATCCGTCCGTTCATCCCTATATAATGGTATTTATTCAAAAATATTGTGCTGAAATTTGGTAGATACTCGTGTTAATGAAACTTGCATATATCAGCTACACGAAAGAGCATCAAATGAATTTATTGTATTTGATTACTTGATTTAAAATGTATTTGACTTGGCTACGGAACCTTACGATGATACCACTTGATACGCACTTGAAAATTTATTGACAGAATTACATATTTTCTTGATAGGTATACAAAATAGAATTGAATGCGAAGCTTTTGCAAAGATAAATAAATAAATAAAAAAAGAGTTGAAAAATCATCATCATCATCATCATCATCAGCCATAAGACGTCCACTGCTGAACATAGGCCTCCCCCTTAGAGCGCCACACCGACCGACAACGGGCCACTTGCATCCACCGGTTGCCCGCGACTTTCACAATGTCGTCGGTCCACCTAGTGGGAGGCCTACCTACGCTGCGTCTTCCGGTTAAAAAAAAATGAAGTTAGTTATGAAGTTGTTAGTTGAAAAATATGTTAAGTTTATTGTTATGCAACTGAGTGATAAGACGAACAAGTTGCTCGCCTGATGGTTAACTATGCGCGGCAATGCACTGTGCTCGTCAGTCAGATATTAGATGTCAATCTGTATCTTTCTGCCTAAAGATATCATTGGAAACGTTGCCCTTAAATCTAGAATATATAGTAATGTTTGCACTTTATTGTTTGGCGGTTGAATAACTGGCAAAGGTGTGGTAAGTATTTCCCATGCAAACTCTGCAAAATAGTCCTACCACTACGTCAAAGAAGCTAAAATAAAATGAATAATCTTTTATGCATTTCAACAAAAATATATTTAAAAAAGAAACAAATAGATTATTATTATTAAAATCCCAAAACCATTAGTGAGCATTTGCACGCGCTGTTCGGAAATTATTAATTAGTCCGGTCGGGATGGCGCTGCGGTCGCACTGGGCACGAATGAAGTGGGACACATTTTTTTAATTACACTCGCCCCCGTTTGCTCCCGTTTGTCCCCACGTTGCCCCCACATGGGGGCTGCCCCGCGGCATATGTTACAGGGAATTAAAATTCCAGTTTTGGGATGCAGTTTTCAATTGGAATTTCGTTTGCTGGACTGGCAGAGGAAACTTTACGATGGTTTTTGGTCTGTTTGGCGTACAGTAGATTGGTTCGGTGTTCGGTTACTTTATGGTTATTAGAAGTGCCAAAAAGCATATGGCGTTCAATTCAGTATGCAGTTGAATTTACTGTAGTGTATTTTTTGTTTTCATTCAGCCTATAGTTATTATAATTTCTGGGCAGCCATATTTTCCGGTCTTCAATAGAGTTAAGTTTTCGGTTGATTTATCCTAATTCAATTTATTCTATCGTCCCGCGGTTTCACTCGCGTAAATAATTCCTCACGAACTGTACATTTACCCGGGTTAAAAAGAAGCCATTGTCACTCTCCGACCTCTAAACTATACATAACTATAGCTGCGCCCCGCGGTTTCATCCACTATTCTGCAGAAACCGAATATTTTTCCGGAATAAAAAGTATCATACGTGTTAATCCAGGGTGTAAGCTACCTCCATACCAAATTTCATACAAATCCATTCAGTCGTTACAGTTGTACGGGAAAAAACACACTTAAATACTAACATACTTACACACAAACTTTCGCGTTTATAATATTAGTGTGATAGATCCATGCAAAAATTGAGGTCGATCCGTTGCTTTGTTACTGCTTAAAAGAGTCCGCATCCAGTGAACTTTTTCAAAACGCGCACGACGCGCCGCTGCCTGCAGTGCAGGGCAAGACGAAGGCGCGCGCGCATCACACTCACTTGTAACACTTCAGAAAAAAAAAAAAGATCGCCAGAAGTGATCGAAACTGTGGTCGGAATAACCGCCTTGCTTTAACGTATTATTAAAATAAAATGTGCTTAAACCACGTAAGTTTTTATATTAAAATAATTGACCAAGTGAGCAAAACGAAAGAAGTCTCTGCTTCAACTGGCAAAATTTGCTTTCATCTGACACTATATTGTAACTCACGTACAGGTCGTATTTTTCAATTGATATTGATAAAACTTGGCGTACAGGTTATATTTGATTGAAGGGGTATTTCCCCCAAAAAAGAGGGGAAGTTTGCTACGGCGCCATTCACTGCCCGATTTCGATAATATTTGGCAAAAAAAATCGGTACTCAATTCTAAACAATCATTTCGAACATGAGCAAAATCGGTCAAGTTGTTGTCAGGACAAGACAAGACAAGATAATTTGCCATTAATTTGTCTAGGGCAAGAAATAAGCACAATTCCCACGGGAAGGGCGCTGTACGCTGAATCACAGGCCTAGAGCCTAGAGCCTAGTTCGACAGCAGTTTAACTGTTTTTTATGTTTCACCTAAAGTTTCACCTGGAAGAGATCGCTTTTAGCGACAAGGCCGCCACTTGTGGCACTAGCCTATAAGATAGTTTCTGTACGTGTGTTATTATTATTTTGGTGTACACAATAAAGAGTTTCTATTTATCTAACTAGCCACTAATTATAATGTTATTTTTGTGCGTTTTTTAATGTAATAAATTATTATTAAAAATTATTATTATTATAAATTATTATTATTATAAATTATTATTATATTAAGATAGGATAAGATAGGTCGTGAAGTCCCGAACTGAGACTACAAAGTTTGTGCTCGCGAGGTGTAATGTACGCAGAGCGACTAGTTTTATTTATAGTTGATTGTTTCAGGCGTAACTTTGTGGAAGTTCATTTTCAAACTGTGTCTATGAGGATCAATTAATAATATGAATTAATTATATTTTTAGGAAAAAAAAAAACAATTGATCCTTATTCCAATTGTACGCGACGTTTCAGCGGAAAGGCACTACAGATTGGTTATTTGAGACACAGTTTTATTTGTATCAGCAGAACTAAAACTTTCCAGAAACTGAGTCACTCTCACACTAAAACAATAAAAACCTCAGCTAAAACAACATCCAATGAAATACATAAAACGTTTCAAATTCACAAACAATTAAGCTGCAGGCGGCGTAGCCTCGCAATTATAGCTCGGTCGACATAAAACCTGTACAATCTCGCAGCCTAATGAAATGAAATTAAGAATAACATAATTTCGCCCTTCCAAGCCCTCATCCCCACCCTAGCTCCTGCCCGTTGGGGTTCCGCACCTAAAAGGTAACATGGAACACTTATGATGAGACCTTGTCCGTTGGTATATACCAGACAACAAAAAAATAAAAATAAAAAAAAATATTTCTCATCAACAATAACAGTAAAAATAACTCCTCACCCCCTCCGTCTACTACCCCGTCGTCTACCTCTTCTAAGAATCCTCTACATCCTAAGGTTTCCTGGAAGAGATCGCTTTCAGCGATAAGGCTGCCAGTTGTTACACTAGGTTTTTAAGCCTCTTTTTAAATTATGTAAATTTTTGTGTGAACATTAAAGAGTTATATCAATTATTTTTCAATAATTTAATGTAAAATAATAAAAATTGGGATTTAATAGCACTCCAGAATCAATTAACGCACATACTTACCTGAAAGGTGGAATGAAATACTTATGATGAAATTTCTTTACAGTGTCTGTTGGTACCTACAAATCCCAATAATTATATTTCCTAAGCAACAATAAAAGTTAACAGCCGAAATTAATATTAAATTGTGTTTTGAAAAGTATAATAAAAAAATATTTATTTAATAGCACATCAGAATTAATTTAAATTTAGTATTAATTTAAAATTTCCGTTAAAATGTTTTCATTAACAACACTATGATGTTTGCAGGTCACAATTGGGTTGACAGCTGTTTAGTTTGATTTTGAATGTTTTTGTGTACACTTAGAATTTTCCAGGGAAAAATAGTTTTTACGACAAAGAATACGTGTTTTATTAAATTTAATTAAAATTTTATTCTAATAATTTTTAACGGAATATCTTCGTATTATAAAAATTTTTTTTTTTTTTTGGTATGCTATAAAATATTGAAATAACACGCTTTTGGTCTTCCCGCTCCCCTGCCGTCTCCCGCCCTAGCTTCTCCCGCCGCCCGCCCTGGGCTCCATCTTTGTTTCTCGTAACGAGGTGATGGTTACAGTCGCGATGTATTATGATGTTATGGCGTCGGTTACGGTAGTTTCTTGTTTTGATTACGATGTGTTGTTGATATATGTTGTTTTTATTCGAGTGGTTTGGTGTTTTGTTTCTTGAAACCACTTGCGATTGATAGAATCTATGGCATCATAGAATAGGAATAGAATAACTTTCATAATTTCTAAATAAAGTCCCGAGTAAGCTACTCATCAGTTACAGTGGCAAGAAACTGTAGCTAACTGTCACATAAACCGAATACACTTATTAGGGACTTTAGCTCATCAGTTAGCACTAACCAGAATGTATTAGCTAATCAACACTTTAGTTTCAGAGGATTTAAAATAAAGCGTTACTTTTAAACGCCTCTCAAAGTTATTATTAAAGTATAAAGTATACCGCGCCAACTGTTATCAGATTGAACATCCCAAAATGTTATCAGACTTCAATGTTTTTATTTAGATCTTATATATACCGTGAAAAACTATGCTTATAGGTTTGTTTTTTCGGAATATTACAAAATCTTCGTAGTTATAGGCACTTAAAAGGGCGTTTTTTTTTTGAAATTATGTCGTAGAAAAGTAGTTTTATTAAAATACTTTTTTTAAATCTACCTGCGTATATTATAATTTATCCAATTAGCATTGCTATTCAACGAGGTAACGTCACCAGCTTTTTGAGTACCTTGCCCGTGGATATAGTGACCTGAGCTCTGTTTTTTATGTATAATAAATTTATAATAATTTTGGTTGTAATTTTAGCTCTTTTATTTAAGTTTAGATTGTATTTAGAATAGTGTTAGTATAAAGTGTTTTTGTTTATTTATCCAACAAATTGACACCAGAAAATATTTTGATAAGATATATATAGGTAGGCAATGAAAACAGATTTCCCCCGAAACGCGAATAAAAATGTGAGTAAATTCACTTCACTTATATGTCTAAAAACTTGAAAAACTGTTATTTCCTTCACAAAAAAAATAAAAAAATATATATAACATGAAAATTGCTATTAAACATTGGCGATGGTATTCTAACAATAGGGATTTTGGTCCAGCCGCGTGGCGGCAGCGGGCGGACGTATCGCTGCTAGGATTCGCGCGAGGGTGGATGATCAAATGGCTAAAGATATTCCATGTACTACCTAATTTATTTCCTCTGTAAATTTAATAGGTATTAAAAAACTGGACAGGATTGGCACAGGACCGGGATAAATGGCGTACAAGAAGGCCTATGCTCTGTAGTGGGCGATCACGGGCTGAAAATGATGACGATTTAAAAAAATATGAAAAAGTGAGAACGAGATAATGAGAATTAGGGAAGCCGGCCGGAATTAAGAAGATCGCTTCACTACTAATTTACTACGACAGTCGGCAAGTTCATAGATTTCTGTAAGCACTAAGTAATTCTCCCATAAACCTTAAGGTGCAACGTTTCACTCATCGCGCGAAATTTAAATATTCTTGCGTTTTTTGTTACTTACAGCTTAATTCAGCTCATCGTAGGTTCATGAAAATAATTAATTAATAAATAATTTTGCGATAATAAATAGATTGTTCCAAGAAATTACACCAACCAAAAATTCAAGTTGAAAGCTAGTACAAGTACATTTCTCACTCAACCAAAAACCAAGATGAAAATCAGCTTATTGAGACTTGTAGCTAAACCAATGTTATCTAGGTGATAATTTTATCCGTAATATCTTAAAACAACTTATTTATTGGCGCAAAATTGGATCCAATAAATTCACGACGAGTAATAAAGCTGTAATTGGCAAAAAACGCAAGAATCTTTGAATTTCGCGGCACGAGCGAAACGTTGCACCTTAATGGAAAATACTCGACCCACTGTTTTATAGCTCTGTATCTCAGAGAATAAACTCTTCAAATAAATGACGGGGCGGTATAAAAATAATTTGAATTAATTAAGTTCGTTGTTTGTGGCAGCGAGCCAAATGGATCCGAATTCTGATATTTAATGTCTTCCTCTTATCAGCTCTTAGACATCCACTTCCACCCTATCGGGGGGTGGGACTGCCATAATCACCATGCTTGGCAGGCGGCCTGGATATCTCAGTATATTCACCATTTACTAAGAGGATGCTGATGCCCGTTCTCCAGGGGTTCTGATCACGTCCTGATCTAGATATAACCTTATTGTCTTTTTAGCGATGCCTTTTACAAACTAAAAATAATTATTATTATTTAAAAGACGGAAAACTCACCCGACTACAATATGCACAGACAATCCGGACATCAAGAGAAATCCAACGACACCACTATCGCCAAAATCGGTCAAGCCGTTTGCTAATTATAGGAACCCATAAATGCACATATTTACATAAAAGCACGCCAAAGCACTACCCTCCTCTTTGGCAGTCGGGTAACAAACAGAGTTCAGGTCACTATCCACGTGCAGGCTGGTGACGTCATCTGGTTTTAGAGCATTGCTAATTCTTTGGACGAGGTAAGCACCAGCCGTTTGGTCTTTTGTTCTTTCTTCAGCTTTGACAGATATATTTGCCGATCATTTAAATATAATGCTTGACTTGGAATAGAACGGAATAACAAACTAACTCCAATCTAATCTATGGAGTACGCACAATATGTTTTTAATGTTCGAACTATCATAATCAGAGTGTGACCAGTGTGTCGGGCAAAAAGCGATGTTATTAAAGTGATATCGGACGGTGTGGACAAAAACTGGCAACCCACGCTCGGCGCCAGTTTAATATTAAAGGGAGGGGATTTAAATGTGACCAAGAGAAGGTCTGGCACTTATTTTCACTAAATTTGGAGACCGTCCAATGAAAAATTTTACTTTGGAAATAATATATTTTACAAGTTATTGTAAAGTTCCGTCTTGCATAAAATAGATTGAGATTAATTATTTTTTATACATAAAAATTTTACTGGAAATGGATAAAATTGGATATGCATTAACATTGAATAAATTAAATAATAATTTTATAGAGTTAATCGTTAAGGTCCGTTGCGTCCGTTGTTCACAATTTAATAAAAAAATATTTATTATTGTTTTATTATCTTTTAGTATGACGGAGGAAATGGAAAAAAATATTTTTTTGTTATTTGTAAGCGCGACGCTTACCATCTGGCAAGTGACTTGCTAGGCTCAGTAGCATTAAAACTTCATGCAAATGTTAACATGAGAATCACAAATCACTCTCACAATCACAGCTACATTTTAATAAGTAGATATTTTGTAGATACTATCAGACAAACACACTGTTTACACAATAACATATTTACACCTTGTCTGTGTGATAACAACGCAATATCGAACGGCGTTTGATCCGCCGGTACATCGGGAACACATGTCGCTACGATGCTACGCCGCTACGACGATCTGCTACGGTGTACGTAGCACTGCTACGGGCGGGGGGTCTTACAGACTTGCGACTTTGTTGAATAAAGTTGTTTTTTTTAAAACTACAAATAAATATTAAATAAATGTAGTATAATACACTTTTTATTAGTTATAATATAAATAAATAATAAATAAATAAATAGATTTTCTGACAGCTAGCTCAAAAAAAACATTTCGAAAAGATTGTAATAGATGGCGTTGACAAATAATTAAGTTAGTGTGATCCTTCGAGCATTTAATTTAGTAATTCGGTACCTATTTTTTTTTATGTGAGTGACGTTTGCTGCATTAGACATCATGGACTATATCACTTATATGTCACTGTCAAAATAAAGATCCAAACTAAAAAATAATACCCAGACAAAGAACAATCATCCATGTTCATCACACAAATGTTTGTCCTGGTCGAGAAACGAACCAACAACCTACAGGTCGGAACGTGGAAATCCCCCCCTGAGCCACAAGGCTAGTCTCCTTACGGCTCGCGTCTTCATGGATGTTTGAAAGTTTGTACCGCGACTTTCCAAAGGTTCAAGTCGCCACTAACAAGTTGCTCGTCTGTAGGCGGCCTTATCTTATATCCATCTTCGCCAGGTGTGTGTGTCGTCGACACGCGACGCCTTACTTCCACCACGGAGCGTGTTGTGCCGTTATTATCTATGTAAGACAACACAATGAATATTATAAGAAAACTAACGTTGTCTATTTCTTTTGTTAGTTTCAATAATGTTTTTCTATTCCATGCACCTCGTTTGTTTTGTAGATGTGAGATCTTTTGTTAAGATTTAAGTTTTTTGGTTCTACCGTTTAGCCTATCTAAGAGGGAAAAGAAAGTACATTTACAAAACAAGAAAACAAGAAAACTTTAATGTAAGCACAAGTACTTACATTAAAGTTTTCTCGATAAAAAAAATGTATTGAAAAGACCTCGATTCACACACATTTTTCGCTGAATCTTCGAACCCCTAGTCTATTCAAGTGATTATTACTCTGGTAGTGAGATGATAATAAACATTTCTAGGATAGTACAGAATTTTATAGATTTCCTGGATAAGTTGTAGTTAAGGCGAGGTCCAATCGCATAACAACAAAAGTAGCATTTTTCAGCACTTTGTTCGCAGTGACGAGATTACTTAATCAGGAGCAAAAAATACTGCAGACACAAAATAAAAATGAAATTACGTTTAACCGAATAAAATTTCGTAAATCTGTCTTAGTTACAAAATAAAAAAATCGCAAAATGACCCCTGAAAAACCCTTCTGAAATCAAATGCTCCGAATTTTCAGCGGTAACTACAAATTTTCTTTTACAAATTAAATATCCAGGCTAGTGATTTATACGGCAAACCAGGTAGTTATTTTTTATTTGAATTGTATATTTCCGATAATAGGCAAAAAAGCGATGAAAAACTACAATTTACCATTTTCTCATCAAGCTTATCTTATTGATATGCGATTTTCAACTTTAAACCTTAGAACTTTGAGCAGGACAATACTCATTTCAAATCACGACCAGTCCTCGCCTTAACAATTATCTGATTTTTTGACTAGCGCGCACTATAGCCGCCTTTTTTTGCCTCCACACTAAAGTGTATAGCACTCGAAGGGTGATTGGGTCATATACACCATTCTGGCCCACTGTGGGTTTGCGGATTCACACACGCCATTGAATTTATTCACCGGAAATATGCAGGTTTCCTCACGATGTTTTCCTTCACCAAAAAGCCTGTGGTATGTAAGTTTCTAAGAACTCGTCGGTACGGGCCCGCCTGGGTTTGAGCCCGCAACCCCAAGAATATGAGGCGATCGTGCTCCTACTGAGCTACCATGACTTACTACCAATACATTTATACGTATATAATTAACGTTAAAAGCGTGATTTTATTATTATAAAAGTTAAGGCAAAGTACAATTTTCTCTAACACCTAATAACAATCTCAAGTTTTGTCCCCATTACACTCATTCCTAAGCCTCATTCCATTTCACTCATTTATGAGACGCATAGATATCTATGCGTCTCATAATGAGACTCATAAATTAGTCCGTGTAAAATAGTTATCCCCAGTCACATCTGACTGACAACTTTAATCAACTCGCGACAATAAACAGTTTGACAGCAACAACTTTGACAGCACGACAGTACCTTTCCCTATTCCCTTACGAGGTATAACAATTAAAATACACAGAACTTCGCAGCGTTTTCACGTGTTCTTCAGTTGTTGAACAAATTTCATGCGGTTGGACCCCTTTCCACCCCTTGAGGGGGATGAGGGAGCTCTGTGGGGGTTTATTTGTGGATGATAGAGCCCAGATTTCAGCGTCTCGGAGACGCACGCATTAGTTACGTGTCATGATTGTGTTCTGTACGTATGATGTGAATAATAATTGTTTTCTCCGGATGTCTTAATTATTTATAGTGTTATTATTTTCTGGCTGTAACAAATACATCGTCGCAGGAAAGGGTATGCTAAGCCGAAAGTGGATCACAGTACACATGATTGTGAATAACTTTTACTGAAAAAGTTTTACGCCATTGTACAGTTCCTCGTTATCCTACCTAGATAGAGTAGGTGGCAATTAAAACGAGAAGGAAGTTAACAAAGTTATATTAAAAAAAAGAAAAACAGAATGAAGCACAAAAATAGAAATAGTAATATAGGTAATAAATGAAGCTAAGTTCGGGTCGGGGTAAGGTTACATTCATGTGCACTTCATTCACGTTCAGACACACTGGCCTTGGGTAGCAGCGCGCGGAGTCAATGTAGCGGTGAAGGCCCACGGAGTTAGGTCCGCTAAGTGGGTTGGGTCCACGGAGCAAGGGGGACCCGTAGTCCAGCAGTCCCGAAGGCAGCGGAGTAGCACCGACCAACCAGTAGGACCGAAGCACCTAAGCACTCGTCGTGCGGGTCTAACGTAGTCAACTTTCAGTGTAGTATAAGTATATAGTTCATATTTTACTATGAGCCCTTTTCGGCTTAGCATACCATATTCTTAATAACCCTGTCAGAGTGAATTTTCAAAAAATAATAAATAAATTGTGAATAAATACCAGAAAAGGCCTTGAAAAAAGTAGTTTTTCTTGTTTTGTGATAAGATTTTAAATAAATTTTCAATTCTATATATTTTATATGACGAAAGAGATCGAAAAAACTTCCTGACCATATTTAGTTTCAAGCTCCGGGATCTCCGCCCTATTTCATTTGCTGTTTTATTCCCATAAAGCTAAGATTGGGTTTGATTTTATATACCATAAATACAATTCTAGGTTCAATACTGAAGTTTTCGTTCTATGACACCATACCCTCTGTATGAGAACTTTTGTAGATTGTTTGTTTTTCGCTCTGCAGGCGACGGATTCGCGGTTCGTAATATCGATGCACACGAATGGATTCAAACTTAAATTTTACAATCGTAATGTAAGTTTATCTTGTGATGTTTTTCTCCTGCTGTACGTAGACCACAGATCACACCCTAGATTCTGCACTCAGGACGCTCGAAGCGCACCACAGATCAGTCTTAATAGACTTATAAGAAATTACTCTGATTGTTAGGCGCGAGTAGGCGTAACCTTGAGATAGTCAATGAGAACGCTTGGTCACACTCTCCGCGACCCGTGCCTTCCTCAAACTTTGGTGACTTTTTGTAGGAACAAAGAATCTCGTAATGCGGTATCTAGTGTGATCTGTGACGTAGACCTAACATAAAAACGTTCGAGCTCCAAGGTTCAATTTTTGACAACATAGCACAGTAATAGGTTAAGGTTGCCTGGAAGAGATCGCTTTAAGCGATAAGGCCGCCAATTGTTACACTAGTTTTAAGTAGATTTTTGTATTATGCATGTAATTTCTGGTGTGAACAATAAAGAGTTATCTATCTATCTATCTATCTAATAGTTAAAAAGTGTATTAGTCGCGAAATCCTACTATACCCTAGACGAATTTTTGAGAGATAAGACAATTATGGAATAGATTGACCCGCTCCGCACGATATTGCCATACCCAATCAGGGTCATTATGATTTACCTATTTAAAATATGCTAATTAAGATCTGCTTGTATTCCACATAATGTTTACAATAAATGAATTGAGTATTGAGTATTGAGTAATAATAATAATCCCAGTTATACTTTCTACTACAAGTGTCACACCCAAAAACCTAATCACAAGTCTCGAAACACTTGATTTACACAAGTCTACAAATAAACTTCTTCAAAAGGCATCTTGAATACCTGCAGAATTGTTCGAAAGTTCTTTGCTCTGCAGTAGCACTTGGCTCTGGCCCGTGCCAAAATCACCTCCGTAACCGGAGAGAACAGAAAAGTGTAAAAAAATGATAAACAGCCTATATTTCAGATAGATAGATAGATAACTCTTTATTGTTCACACCAGAAATTACATGCATAATACAAAAATCTACTTAAAAACTAGTGTAACAATTGGCGGCTTTATCGCTTAAGGCGATCTCTTCCAGGCAACCTTAGCATGGAGAGGATTTACAAGGAAGAGGTAAGGGACGAGGTGTGCCCTTATAAAGGAATATAAAACGAATATGTAAATTTATTAGTATCTCATAAAACCTTACAAATATTTCTGCTTTTGAAAACCGGTAACAAGAAGCATCATTATCATCATCATTTCAGCCCTTATCAAGTCGCTGCACCCATTTCTTTACATTTTGCCGATCATGAATAATTAGAAGTCTTAGATTATAAAAGTAAATGGTGTTTTTTTTTCAATACTTTATAATAATTTATTCACAAATTTTAAAAAATTTTCTCTAAGGAAAACTATATTATAATCTAAACGTAAATATACAAACTAAAACTACAAACAAAATTAAAATAAATACTTAAATAAAATAAATCTACAAATAAAAAACCGCATCTACGTCGCTGTCTCAATAAAAAAGTTTAAACAAGATATAGGTTGAAAAACTAAAACCCAACTTCGTCCTTACATCACGGCGCATTTTTCCTTGTTAAGTCATGTTTTAACAATGTGTTTGTTAAAAAAACCACTAACAATATGTATTATTTCAATGATGCTAATTTCCTGCCCTTTCAAGCCCTTTCATTTCAAACCCAACACGGCTTCATTAATTTTTAAAATTAGTTTTTCTTGAATTTATTTCTTTTAGAGAGCGCCATATTCAATTTAATCTTTAATGTGACGTCACATAGCTTTCAACGATACCTCATTTGTCAAATTATAATGAGTAGTTTTTTTTTCTCTTTCCTCCTAAGAGGATTTTGGCGTCGCACGTCTTATGCATTTGCCAGTGTCAAGTATGCATATAATATATTCTCAAGTTTTGTTAAATATTATCACACAAGTCATAGTCACGGTCAAAGGCAAGCAAAGCAAGTCACGGTTAAGTCCAAGTCATGCCCCAGTAAAATGGTGAAAACTTTACTAGAGCCTTCTATGGAGTTTTGGAAACGACACGAAAATTCACGTTTCACGACATTATACCCTAGAAGTTATGAGGGAACTGATGAATGCATACATATATATACATACCGCTTAAAATCACAACCCCCGTTTTTTAGGGTTCCGTAGTATTCGCGTATTATCTCTAAATGCTATGAAATGGCATGGAAAAGTGAAACTAATGAAAATGAATTTATGAACAATTTCATGTCGTTGTTGGTTCTTTTATTTGTTAAAGTTTACTCTAGTTTCATAATACAAATTTAATTTAAACTCATGTAGATAAAACCGAGCCAAGCCACAACCTCCTTTTCCCTCATAAACCGTACTTGTTGACAAAGCGCGACGCGAAACAATAACAATGAAAACTGAAGCCCTTCCAAATCCGTGCATTCCTTCACCGCACTCTCCCCCACCCTGTACCGGGGGGACTAGGGGTCCAGTGGGGGACAGAGCGTCTCAATTTGTAGGGCTAACGAGGAGCGAAAGGAGCCCCGTTAACGCGTGGTTGGGGCCCGCTGGTACGCAATATAGAGAAGAACCAGTGACGCACCTTCACATCATTTTTTTGACGTTATCGACCTTATTTATAAGGAGAATTCTGTGACGTTATCCTAAAAACGTTTTAGAATTCTATGCTAGAAAAAGTTTGTTGTATTTTTTTGACTGAAATTGTTTATAAATTAGACAAAAAAAATATCGAAGTATTCCGGAAAATTTAAGGTACTTTTGATATCCCAACATCGCACTTCATAGCGCGATTGCATTGACACAATCGTTTTGTTGAATTGAAACAAGCCCGGATATGTCTCAAAAATGCGACCAGAACCACCGGAGGACGAGCAGCAGCGTTCTCTTAGGAACGGTGAGCATTTTGCGATACCAATGCCAAGGGTGGTGATTATAGCAACCCCACACCATTTCTAAGGGGAAAGCCTTTGTTCAGCAGTGGGCGTCTTCTGGCTGATGATAATGATACAAGCACCTTTATTAAACGTTATAGAATCGCTAGTGTTACGATGCAGTTGCCAGTTTGTATCGCTACAAAAACATAGCGTGTACCCAACAGCGATTTGAAAACATGCTCAGCCTCGGCAACTGTCTTCACTTCCACGATGTCGGCCCTCGCTATGTGCCCAGATAAGGCGGCTATGTGAGCCCGTTGGTACTTAATTTGGGTAGATAAAAGGGTATTTTGTGATCTGTTTCCTTCAGTAATGGTTTCCCGGCTTGTTACATTGGGTGCGTATTTAAGTTGTGCTTGAAAGAAGTGTTTGAAATTCGTGATCACTTTAAAACGGTTTGAATGTAAACAGTTTTTAACTAATTCTCATTCCAAATATAAAGCATGCTTAGGCATTTCGATAAGTTATATTTTGTTTTAAAGCAAATAAGACAAATATATTGTTAGCTAGCTGTTACCCGCGACTTCAATCGAATGGACCCCGCAAAAAAGTAGCCTATGTTCTTCTCTGACCCTTAAGCTATATCTATGCAAAAAATCAGCTTGATCCGTTCAGCAGTTTAGCCGTGATAAAGCGACAAACACCCAGATAGAGAAACAGAGTTACATTCAAATGTATAATATTAATTAGGATTAGGTTATAGTAAACGTAGAAAGAAAAAAATAAAGTCTAAATGAAAATCATACCCAGCTGTGGGACATGCTGATTATATATACAGGAAATGTAAAAAATTATGAACTAAATTAATTACTATGAAAATTGACATCTGTTTGCCCCGGGTATTGGTGTGTTCATAGGCAGCGGTGAACACCAGGAGACACGTCGCTTGTTTTGCACAAATTTAACAATATATATATATATATAGGTTATAATATATACGGGATGCTAAGCCGAAAGGGGCTCATAGTACTCATCATTATGAACAACTTTTAGTATGGAACCAAACTTGAAATTGCGAAATTGTTCATAATAATGAGTACTAAGAGCTATTTTTGGGTTAGCATACCCTTTCCTTATAACCCTGTTTATGTAAATATCTTCTCAAACTATTGTTTCCCTAAACTAGCTTCTAAATCGTTAATCTTCACATATACAAAGTGAACATGTTTCCCAATACTGTGCCCGGCTGCGTCCGTCCAGGCGCGATATTGTCCGCCTGCATAATGCATATGGCGACTGCAATATGACAAAACTAGGATATCCTGGGACAATTTTGAAGCTTTGCCGGAGTTAGACGGACATTCGATTTCGTAACTTGTTAAATTTGATAGTTTAGAGTTCAAGCCATTTAAGGTGCAACGTTTCGCTCAGCGCGCGAAATTCAAATGCTCTTGCGTTTTTTGTCAATTACAGCTTAATTACTCATCGGGGATTTATTGAAACCAATTTTGCGCCAATGAATAAGTTGTTTTAAGAAATTACGGGTAAAATGATCACCTAAATAGCATCGGTTTAGCTACGAATCTGAATAAGCTGATTTTCATCTTGGTTTTTGGTTTAGTGAGAAATGTACTTATACTAGCTTTCAACTTGAATTTTTGGTTGGTGTGATTTCTTGATACGACCTATTTATTGTCGCAAAATTAGTTTTCATGAACCTACGATGAGTAATTACAAAGTAATTGACAAAAAACGTAAGAAAATTTGAATTTCGCGCGCTGAGCGATACTGCACCTTAAACACTGTTTGAGACTCGTGGTGGTTTACTACAGTACTCACGGGATATTTACTACGATTCTTATTTTTGTTGAGTTCCCGATATTTCGGCACAGTTGCATGCGCCATGTTCACGACTTGACAAACATAAGAATCGTGGTAAATATCCCGTGAGTATATAGTAATGTAGTTCAAGCCATTTGTTGACCAAGCGAAGCAAAGGCATCAGTGTCTACGCGCAGAAGTCGGCGTTTGTATGTTTGTTGTTCAAAGATGGCTTGACTTCGGGATCCAGAAACGTTTGTTAACTTTTACAACAGATTAATTTAGATTTGCTGCCTTTGTCTGGCACTAAGCAAATAAAAGAAATATAATAAATAAATATTGCTTGATGTTTTTCACACAGCGCCATCTAGCCCTAAACTAAGCAAGCTTGTACTATGGGAGCCAGATAATTGAATACATAAATACTTTTTGTAAATACATACATAGAATACATAGTAACACCCAGACAAAGAACAAACATCCATTTTCATCACACAAATGCTAGTCCTTGGTGGGAATCGAACCCACAACCTACAGATCAGAAGGCGGAAATCCACTCATTAAGCCATAAGGCTAGACAGTAGCTAGTAAATGACAAAGACAGCAATAGACTTAATCTGTTGTCAAAGTTAACAAACGTTTCAGATTCCCGAGATGAGAACCGTTGATCCGATCTTTATGTTTTTTTTTTCTATGCATTTTATGTATGAAATGTAGGCAAGTAATATTTAGATTTGAATATGAGCATAATCGCTCGAAGGGTACAGTGCGAACTACTAGTGGACCGAGCGAAACGAAGGTCTCGGAGTATGAGTAAAGTGTACAAGTGTATTTGTATGTACATATATTTTTACGACAGTAACTCATGTACACAATATTCGGTTTCTGTAGTAACGGTTGAAACCGCGGGGCGCAGCTAGTGGTAAATATAACCAAAACACTGCCCGAAATATGCTAACAACGATACATTTCATAATGATTGCAGTAAATATTTTAGAATTGAGGATTGACTATACCTAATTTAATCACCTCTAATCATACACATTTTTCTTCTTAAAAAAATGAGGTGTTTCTTCTTCTTCTTCTCGGTTTTTAAAAAAAACTTCCGCAAAAAGTCACTACGATGGTGATTCCCGAAACATTATTAGCAAACGTACGCACAAAACAATTCTACCATTTCGACAAACAACGTTTTCGTATTACATTGCTTGCAATGCACTATATCACTACGCTATCGCAATACAAAATAGACAATGTATACTTATTATCCTAACCTAAACAACAAACAAGCGAGAATCATTTCAACGTCTCAAATAATAAGGTCGAAAGCTCTTTGAACTGATCAAATATCAAACGCAAACAAATAGCTGAAAAAGACTCAGTCTTTACAGACAGAAAGTTCATTTTATATCGACTGCAACATTCAATTTTGTATAGAGCTAAAATTAACTCTAACTTGTAAAAGACAAGGTCGATTTTGGTATGCTGGTAATATTAGGCAGGTCACAGATAAAACAGCAATATTAGTTTAGTAATGGTGGCGCGTGATTACTGGTCGTTGAATAATGTTGTGCAGTTCGGATTGAATTAACTTTAGTAAAGCTTTGCTAAAACTACTGAACGTAAATAAGCCTTCACTATACGTGAGCTGCTCTTAGCAAGCGTCACAGCTACAAACATATCGTAAACAAGTCATGTTTTTTTTAAAACTATTGTTAACTATTGTAGGTACATAGGTACATACCACGTAACACTCATTTAGAGTTTTGGCGGGAACGTGAAGAATGCATGTCGCGTCATTTTATTATTTTCCAAAACTTGTTTTATTTCGAGTGTTAATGTGTAAAAACGGTGATTTTTTACCCGTTAAGTGTTCGTGTACATGCACGAGTGTTGGTGAATGGTATAATGTCGTGAATCGTGAATTTTCGTGTTGTTTCCAAAACTCCATAGAAGGCTCTAGTAAAGTTTTCACCACTTTACTGGGGCATGACTTGGACTTGACCGTGACTTGCTTTGCTTGACTTTGATCGTGACTATGACTTGTTTGATAATATCTAGCAAAAATTGAGAAAATATATATATACTTGACACTGGCAAATGCATAAGACGTGCGACGCCAAAATCCTCTTAGAGGAAAAAACAAAAAAAAAAACACTCATTTATCAACTCATACTCATTTATTAATAATCGATGGTTAAACGTCAGGTCCCGTAACAACTGTAATAATAATAGCAAAAATGAAATTATATAAAAAAAACAAAATACAATGGTCAATTAATACCTAATCAAATAATTAAACAAACTAAAAAAAAAATTTTTTTTTTGATAAATTACAAAAAAAAAAATTATAATATCTGGGACATTTTTGCACACATCGTCACCTGACCCCAAACTAAGCAAAGCTTGTAATATGGCTGCCAGAGACTGATATACGTACATAGATATTTTTTAAATACATACTTATATAGATATTAATATATGTTAAAATAAAAACTTAAACATTTTTAGGAACTTTTCTATTTTCTAGAATGTTTCCTCAATAAGCCACTTTTTAATTCGTATTTTAAAGGATTGTCGTGAGGGGGTGCTTCTTTTACTAACCGTACTTTCGAATTTTTATTTGCTAGAATTCGATTTACCTGTAAACGGTTCACAGAAATTTGGAATTGCATACGGGATTGGATTTTTGAAATACATATCTTAGAAAGACAAGTTTACATTACTTTAAAAACACAATAATTTATATACATATTCATCACACAATTCTCCTTTGATATTCACTAAACTTAAACCTAAAACTTCGAACTAAAAATAGACATAATATAAATCATCATTAGCCACTTTTTACACTAATATTAGTATTTTCATTGACCGAGCGAAGCGAAGGTCTCAGAGTTTACTGGGACAAATCGGCTTTTGTATGTATGTTTGTATGTTTGTGTGTATATTTGTGGGATGATAGTTTGCGTACCATTGATCCGATCTTCATGAAATTTTGTAGGCAAGTAGGTCATTTCAATACAATTTTTAAGTTCGAATATGAGCTACGTCGGTCAAGGAGTTGTGAAGATATAGGGGTCGCGAGGTCTCAGTTCGCCGCGAACTACTAGTTCATTTGCTGCTATATATTTTTTTAGAAGAATTAGCGAAATTTGATGTTCGGGTGTAACTTATAATTTTAATTGGTAAAAGATTACAGTGTGTTCTGACCTCTCTTTCTATCCTATTCGTGAGAGTGAGATGGCGATGAGTAGGTTTTTGCTTCAAATAGGTAAGAAGAGTTACTCTCTGATAAGTATAGCTTCATGGGAGAGAAGATTTTTCTGTTATATTTTGGCTCTTCACATATAATATTTAGCCAGTGTCAAGATTTGTAATAAATCAAGTGAAGTAAAATACTTCCCAATTAAAACAAGTCACAGTCATAGTCTAAGTCAAAAAAAGTCAGTTACGGCCAGGCTTCAGTAATGCTCCAATAAAGTGGTAACGACTTTACTTTGATGTTTCTGTGCAGTTTTGGACACAAAACGAAAAGGTTTCAAACGAAACGTTGAAAGATTGAGAACAAATGCCGTTTTGGTATTTACAGGTGACTCATTAAGTACAAACAATGCACGGGTGATGACGTACCCCCACGATATGACGTCAATCGGTCCCCTCGGGGTTGAAACGCGTTTTCAATTTGCTTGTGCATGATCTATGTGGACTGGATACCGTTAGAATATAATTTTTACCCGACAACGAAAAAGAAGGATCATGAGTTTTATTGAAAAATTTTACAAATTATATTCTGAATATCACTGAGCGTTCTGCGATCTCCTAGCCGCCTGCCAAGCGTGGGGATTATCGCAACCACCTTTTTCCGGAGGCCTTTGTTCAGCAGTGGACGTCTTCCGGCTTATGGTGATGATGATACAATTAAAACCATAGAGTTAAAAGAAGGCGCACTCTTATAGCATTTCTGCCAAAAAAAAGGATTTACATTAGTCGCCCAATATAATGGATAAATTGTTAATAACAATCACATTTCATTAAGTAATAGTTGCCTGACACAGGCAAAGACAGAGATATTTATTAATTGAAAATAATAATTATAAGTATTGCAATTCAAATTAGTTTCATCATTTCATTAAATACAAATTTCATAAAAAAAACAAAACACTAAGATTCTACTGTCACTGAATTCATCATTGAGCACAAAAATATTTGTTACAAATCTAATCTATTGAGGTTAAATCGAATTTGCGAGAGTACTTCGAGTCGATATTCTGACACTCCCTTCGTCGCTGTTTTATCATTATTTTCATTTTTCCTGCACCCCACCCCCCATATCCCTTACACCCCCACCGAGCTCCCTTGAGAGCATTATGTCGGCGGCTATGCTATGGCTAGGTACAGTAACATTTTATGGTATTAAAATGTATAACTCTGGACATAACTTTTCTTTTCCTAAGCGATGCTGTCATACTTTTTTTTTTTATGTTACTCGGTGACGAGACGAGCAAGTCGCTCACCTGATGTTAAGCGTCACGCTTGCCCATAACAGTTCAGTGCCATCCAGAATTTTGAACTTCAACAGTTCAAAACTGTGCGCGGCAAGTGTCTCGTCACCCTGAGATGTTAGATATTAAATCTCTGTATGCCCAGTAATTACGCTGGAAACATTGCCTTTCAATCCGGAACACAGTAATGCTTGCACACTACTGCTTGGCGGTTGAATAGCTGGCAAAGGTGTGGTACTTCCCCAGGCGGACTCTGCAAGAGAGCCCTACTACTCCAAAAACTACTACTGGGCAAAGGTCTCTCCCACTTCTGCGTTCTCCAAGCCAAGCGTAAAGATTATGGCAACCAATATAGGAGAAGCTTCGTCCAGCAGTGAGCGTCTAAAAGCTGACAGTATACTAGATTTTTTTAGATTTTAAGGAAATTAGAAAGTCTTAATGTATCTCGTGAAAAATATTCTATAAGACAACGTATACATTTTCAAAACCTAAGAAAATTATCTATTTCACCAAATCCTCTGTTCTCTTGGCTTTACCCACTAACCGGATTTATAAACTACAGTCTATCTAAAACTACATCTTAGTTTCTCGTGGTTTGTCGCGTGGGTATGCTTATGCTGTAAGTGTCCATTCCCTCTACGGTACGCGGCTTCATTAAAACGTTTCGACATTCGACTCGATGATAGCACATTGGTCCTTTGTCATGGTTTACGTCGGTTTTATCTCTCGTATGAAAGTTCTAAGTATGTCGCATCATATGTGTGTGATGACCAGCGTAGGTTTTGTAGTAAGGTGTTGAGGTAGTAATAGCTTTCTTTGATTGAGGACTGTATGACTGTAATAAAATAATGAAAAAATAATAAAGAGTATAGATAAACTTTACTTATTTATTTATTTATTTAAGTATACATTGCCACATAATGCGTAATGGTAACATTTTTCAGAATGTACTAAATTACACATTATACCCTGTTATAGAGTGTTGCAAACAGTATTGTTGTCTACATACTAAAAAAGTAAAACTACCTATTAATAAATATAGAAATACATAATAATACAGAAAACTTATACGATAAAGTATATATAAGTTTATAGTTTTAAATACAGGGTTATAAGGAAAGGGTATCTATCAGCTTCAGCATCAGCCTTTAATCATCCTACTGCTGAGCTATCGGCCACCCTCTAAAAGTGATTAGGCGATATCCACCACACTGGCCCAGTGCGGTTTGGCGGATTCACATACGCCATCGAATTTCTTCTCCGGAAATATGCAGGTTTCCTCACGATGTTTTTCTTCACCGGAAAGCCAATGGTGGGGACGTAAGGACGTTACATTCGTTACGTACGGAACGTAACGAATGTAACGTCCTTACGTCCCCACGAATGTGAGGCGAGTGTGCTCACACTGAGCTACCACGGCTTTAGGAAAGGGTACCTATGCTAAGCCGAAAAAGGTTCATAGTACTCATCATAATGAACAACTTTTTGTACGGGGCCAATCCTGAAAAAGAGAAAAAAAAACATCTATTCTATAGAAAAATGACAATGACACTACAAAATGTTTCAGATCGAATTTCGCACAATCCATTCTTATTTTTCACATAGACCCATTTGAACCCATTTGAGGAGTATTGGGTTCGAATTTCACGTCTTTATCAAAAGCGGTTTGGTTTGTGCGTTGATTTCTAGAACAGCGGGCTTATCCTCTAACTTTGAAACGTTCGTGATTCTGATTGCGAGAGCTTGCCATCTCTCTCATACCAACTTAGTCGCACTATGCGCGGTCCCGCTTGCGCAACTCTCGCCATCGCTTTCAGAGTTACGGGATAAGGGTGCAGGGCTTGTTCTTTTATATAACTATATAGATAATAGGTATAGGTACTTGAATGTAAAGCACCAAATGCCAAAAGATTTCATCTCCCAAAAATACACGTGTATTTTACTAACGTCAGCAGAGTTAAACGCAAACCCTATTTCATTTTATCCTTTATTTATTCAACATTCGGCAATTTGTTATGAACAAACGGACAGTACTGTAAATAATTCAGAACATGCACATAATAAGCCAAAATAACTCACTTGGAAGCAATATGGTTATAGCTCATAAATAAGGCACCTAGCTAACGTTAAGTTATGTATTACATTACTCTAATGCTTCGTGCAAAGTTCCAACAAACGCTCGGACATTGAACAATTAACCATTGAAGTATTTGTATATCTAGACCAGACAAGGTGATCCAAACACACACACTACACACTATGCTTGATACTTTTAAATTGGTGCTATCCGTTGAATTCACATTGTCGCATTGCAGCGTGTGCAGCGTGCATCCTTATTAATATTATATATAAATGGCTAAGCAACTCTTTTTCTCTGTCTATATGTCTCTCTATCTGTCTATATGTATCTCTGTCTCTCTGTCTAGGTGTTTGTCGCGTTATCACGGCTAAACAGCAGATTTAGCTTAAGGATCGCTACTTTTTTTTGTAGATCTTCGCGAACAAAGTCGCGGATAACAGCTAGTACTGCATATACTCGTTCCAGTAATGTGCGACAGCACGTGTTCGAGAGGCGTGACGCTTGACGCCCGCTCGCTTCGTAGTCGGCCTTCGACTGAGTTCACAGTGGTGCGCAGTATAATTGTAGGCACCACGGACGCGGTACAGTTTGAAATATTTATTTGCCCCGTGCTTACAAAGGCTTCAAAATGCTGCGTACCATTATGCAATAGACTCCTCGTGGTGTTTTCCTTTACTGAGCTCCAGATTTGATTTGAACACGGCCTACCCTCCAAAAACGCTAATCATGTATTTTCACATATCTTCCACGAAACAACACACTCCTATGCATTTGTTTCCGGAATCCAAAGGTTGCCTGGAAGAGATTACTTAAACGATTACGTTGCCAGCTGTTGCACTGGTTTTGACTTGTGTACTCGTATGTTATTTCTGCTGGTGCTAACGACAAAGAGTTTATAGTACTTTTTCCGTTCCAGTGAGCAACAATGCCCTGAGCGCGTGCGCAGCCCAGTCCGGCATGGACAAGGACGGCAAGAAGAAGCACACGAGGCCCACGTTCAGCGGGCAGCAGATTTTCGCGCTAGAGAAGACCTTTGAACAGACCAAGTACCTTGCGGGCCCTGAGCGTGCCAAGTTGGCGTACGCGCTGGGGATGACGGAGAGCCAGGTCAAGGTATGTACCATTACATTATTTTATTATTTGTAATAAGTACCTACTTAGCTGATGGCCACGACTTTGTACGTGGTAATGCTTGGCCTTCAGCCTCACAGGTTAAGGATTCGGGACTGCATGAGCCTCGGCTTTGGGCTTCGCAAATTCAAGGTAACTAAGACGAAGTTCCATACAAACTTTCATCCCATTAACCTCCATAGAAATGACTTTTTTTTAATTATCTCTTAGTGCTACCCTCGCTTACATTATCCTGGGTGGTCTATTAGACGATAGACATATTATAGGATATCATTTTACTTGTCATTATGAACAACTTTTACTATAGGACCAATCCTGAAATAGGAATTTTTGGCGGAAACGTGACAAAGTCATTTCGTGTTATAATTATTATTTTCCAAAACTTGTGATACTTCAAGTGTTATGTAAAACGGTAGATTTTTATCCATGTGTTTGTGAACGTGCACGAAAGTTGGCAAACAATATAATGTCGTAAAAAATGACTTTTCCAAAAGTCCATATAAATATCTAGTAAAGTTTCCACCAATTTACTAGGGCATGACTTGGAATTAACTACTTTGCTCGACCATCATAGACTATGACTTGTTTTAATTGAAGAATATTTTGCTTCATTTGAAAAATTTTGACTTGACACTGGCTAAATACACTAGGTAAGTGTAGAGCCAAAATACAAAATAAAAAGTTCAGAAATACTCGATAGATGGTGTTTCTGAATAACACCCCGCTTATAAAGAAAATTATTTAAGTTAATTACTTTTTAAACACGTAAATTAACAGCCAACTGGCAGGGCAAGCGCATCGTACTGTAATCCGATTACACAGATTGAAAAGTCAATCACTTAGCTGGCGGCGGCGCATCAAACACGCTGCGTCACAGAATAGGCAATAGTACCGAATATAGCACAGATTAAACAATAGTTACCAGCAGAGATTAGCGACATGTGGACAGTGCTTTGTGTTTTTTGTAGAACTATTTTTATTGAATAAATTGCTTTTGACGAATAGCTTCCGAATACACAGAACCTTTTTTAACTGTAGATGTTTTTTTATTATGTAAGATCCCACTGCTGGCCAAAATTCTCCCCCACGTCCTTCCATTTCTCACGATCTATTGCTAGCTGGGATCAGATACAAAAAGCCTCCCGGAATTGCTTTCAGTGTTTTCCTGGAGCTCTAGGCACCCAATACGTAAGGACTGCCCACATTTCCGCATACGTTCCACAAATAATATGACCAGCGTATTCAATATAAAAGTTCGACCAAACCAAGTCCAATTGCAGTTAATTATACGTCAGTTGCGGGTGCAGTGTATGCGATACTAACTTTTGTACTTACTTACTTATCTAATACTATTTTTATTTTAAGTATTATTATTACTATTGTTTTTTTTTTTTTTTACAATAATGCTCCACGGACTCCAGGGTCCGTGGAGGGTTACAAATATTTTATCAACTAAAACGGAATATAAACACTAAAGACTTTACAAAAAGAATATTCCAACAAATATGCTAATAAAGAGCTAAGTAATATTATAGATTTGCGTATATACTCCTATAGTAGTCCTTGCGTATATAGGCATTTATTTTAAGCCTACAAATGTTTGTAGTGTTGATAATTCTGTTGTGCTTTTGTGACGTTTTGTTTATTTAACCTAGTTATACCTAGTGATGACTATCCATAAGAGTATTTTTAATACCTCTTCGGAAATAAAGATGAATTGAAATTGAATACGTGCAAACGGGCACTTGTATTGAACTGTGTCCTCTAGTTGTAGTACATTAGCTTTTTTTTTATCGGGCAATAAGGCCGTAAGGCAACAATAAAATAGGCCTTTATTAACTAAGCAAAATACATACAAACTATAACAACCTATAAAATACTTAACCTACTACATAAAAATAACAGTTGAATTATCCAGACACCATTAAAGGTCTATAGATAATCCAAATGTTCAAGCCCATTACAAGTTGTCAGCGTACCCAGCATGCTGGCGGCATTACCACGCTGAATGGCACTACTTATGCGTTGAGCCAAATAAACGCCAGCATTTTGGTCACGCGTCGCTTCAAGCAGTCGCTCTGATAAGTTTTTGAAAATAAGATGAGCTTAATGTTATGTTCACATGTGTGCAATACAATTTCTCATCTAATGATATTAATTAGTACTATCTACTACAGAAGTCTGAAACTCGCATACAATTATTCAATGTGTAGGCACATCGTAACATCGTTGTGCTCAAGATGATAACTACCGTCAGTCTCGTCTTTCAATTAATACAAACACATAAAATAGGCATAAAAAGGCGTACTTTTATATCAAACCAATTAGGGTGTGACATGGAGTCCCCTAACACAGTATACACAACAGTGACTATCACAACCCTCCCATAGATTAACGTTAAGTTACTACCCGAGAAACGTGAAGTATGCGGAATAGATGGTAGTTAGTA
The DNA here is from genome assembly GCA_947579745.1 of Apocheima hispidaria. Classification (NCBI taxonomy): domain Eukaryota; kingdom Metazoa; phylum Arthropoda; class Insecta; order Lepidoptera; family Geometridae; genus Apocheima; species Apocheima hispidaria. The sequence continues at coordinate 4,062,945 of OX388165.1, read as the reverse complement.
TTACGTTTTGTCGTCGAATATGTAAGAGTTAGTGTGTGTGTTTTGTAGAATATTTAGCAGTTAATATGTGACCCTCGGTTAAACGGTCGGTAAGGGGATGGCCTTTGTCTGGGCACAACTGGGACGTTTACCCTAACAGCGTTGTGGTCACGGCTGTTTAGCGCTTTTGACTCGAAGCTTATTGGATTTTGTTTAGAGAACTACGAAGAATTTATAATAATATTAGCTGAGGCCCGCGACTTCGTACGTGATGAAGCTTGGCCTTCGTCCTCGCTAAACTCTTCATACAAACCTTGCCTTGACAATTACGAACATAACAAAACAGAAATCATCAAAATCGGTTCAGCTGTTTTTGAGTTTTAGCGAGACTAACAAACAGCGAATATATATATATATAAATATAGATCGTTTGGTAAGAATAAACTGACCGTGGAAAAAAAATATACAGGTCAAGAATATCTCATGTCAAGTTTTTTTTTAGGGCAAGTGCCTTTATTAACTAAGCAAAATATATACAAACTACAACTACCTAAACTACTTAACCTACTACATAAAAATAACAGTTGAATTATCCAGAGACCATTAAAGGTCTATAGATAATCCAAATGTTCAAGCCCACTACCAGTTGGCAGCGTACCCAGCATGCTGGCGGCATTACCACGCTGAATGGCAATGCTTATGCGTTGAGCCAAATAAACGCCAAGATTATTCTGTCTAATAAGTAATTTCAATCTAACTTTAACTTATATGTAAATAATGACTAACACGTCCAATGATATTTTTTTTATTGTCTCTATTAAGCAGCATCGCGTACAAAGCCACGGGCTTGCGTACTGTTGCTGCTTGTGTTTGGCCTCGGGGGTTTAGGTTTCAAGACCGATCTTCGGTAATTTCCTTGCAAATACAAGGAGGTACACAGTATACACATACAGTACAAACTTTCATCTCATTTATATTGGCCCTAGGGGGCCAATTTTCAAGAATCCTTTCTTAGTGCTCATCTATTATAAAATAAAGTTGTTCTTTATATAAATAAAGAACAACTTTATTATGCAAAAAATTATATAACCCACTGGTTTAGACTATGTACTGTCTGTCAGTCAGTGTTGTAAGTCTTTAAATGGCGATGCTGTTGGCCTCTGGCGCCTTCTTCAGCTTTACCTTACTTTGGCTAAAGATGGCGTTGGGTCTTAAAACCATTATTAATATAGCGCGACTAGATGCGTTACGAAGCTTTGCTTGGGCCGTCAACCGGAAAAAGGACATCATCAGGGCTAGCATGCGCACCGCGACTAAATCTTTTTGTTATGCAAGAACAGGACACGGCTACGGCTATGTATATTTTTATCTCATTTTTCACGACATGAAAAATCTTCTCTACTCTAGAGAAGATTTTGCGCTTTGGTCATTTTGCGACTAAACGTTAACGTCAGTGCCATTTCATGTCTTTTGAGCTACTCGTAACTACTACGGCGTATTCTGCTTCTATGACAAAACCTAATTAAATAAAACAAACGCGTCACTACTCGAGTCATCAGTAAAGTCGCCCCTACATTAGGCATTAGTTAAACTGTACTAACGGGGGTGCAAATTGTGTTACACTGAGTGATACATTCGGCGTAGGGGCTGGGTTAGGCCGGCTGTAGAGTGGCGACTTTTGATGTTGATTACGGCCGGGAGTCGGCTTTGTGTCTAGGCGTTTCATGTCAACGTTATCATGGTGAATCTTTCTGCTATAGTAGTGTTATGCTACAAATATCTTTTGCGAAATAAACCTTGTGGTACGAAACTGAATGAAATCTTCATTACAAGACGATGCATTTGTATTATGCTTGTGTGTATTTTGACCAAAGTACTTATTTCGGTTTTTTTTTAAATTAATTATACTATTAAACAAAACGATCGTATTTTTTTCGTCGGATTCATCAATTTTGAAAAAAGATATAGAAAATATACAAAAATAAATAATATAATAAATAATAAAAGATATACAAAAATATATCAATAATCAATAGTATTGATTCTGTTGTGCCATTTTTAAAACGTATCTAAATTTGACAGCTCTAAAATTGTTACAATAACCTCCTATTTCTTACGTTTTAAAGTAAAAAGAGACAGTAGTGCTAGTAATGGGCGCAAAAATATTTTTTTGTAGTTGTCTAATTTCTTTGTTGATAAGAAAATATCTTTTGACAACTCCAACAACTCCGAGAGCAAAGAAAATATATAAAGAATTATCAACGCGTCTGGTCGAAGCATCTCGTGACCAAAGCGCTGGCCTCTATCTTGCTCAAAGAATCGCACTCGCTATTCAACGCGGCAATTCGGGCAGCATTTTGGGCACGATGCCTGCTGGTAGCGGTTTATTAGATTAGGGCTAGTTTTAAGTTGTATATATATTTATGATTTATTTTTACTTAGTGTTTATTTCAATTTATTTATTATTTAATGTTATTTAAGTTACTTATCGTTATAAGAAACGACATAAAAAACTTTTTTGTATTCCACTCTGTATCCACCCTAAGCACATACTTAAGGGAGAGAGCAATAGTGAAAGTTGTGAAGTAAATCAGGCGAAAATAACGAGATTAATGGAAGCAACGTCTCGAAACAGTTGCGCGACTCAGCGATACATGGCGATATGGATGCGATGTGACATGTTTTTAAGATGATGCACCGTACTTTAGATGAAAAATTATTGAGAGTAGCAACCGCTAAGTATCTTCTCCGATCTGATTTTTTATTTTCACACGCTACTTTAGTTTAGCTAGTTTGGTTAGTTTTAATTATTGAAGGCAACAGATGAAATTAATTTCAAATTCTCATTTTAGCATACTCATTGTTATGCTAATTATGTCAATATTGCTAAAAACTTTAATTAAAATAATTTGCCAATATAAAATTAAATTTTTGGGCGGTTTGGTTTTTGAACGCATGTGAAACAAAAACAGAGTTGCTCGAGAGCCAATTTTAGCATTCGTAGGGATTCGAAACTACGCTTGGTACACACTTTCTTTATCTTTTGGCATAAGTTTTGAAGTATTTATGTGAATGTTAATTAATACTAATGCTCGTGATGTGTTAAAATTACCTACGTAAAGTAAAAACATTAATCTAGAGGTATAAGTTTAAAATCCTTAAAACTGGTGCATCTTATTTTGCATAGCCTCTAAAGATCGAATAATATTAATGTTTCGCCGAATATACGTCGCAAACGAATTGTTACACAAATATATTAATTGGATTGATGTGTTACTCGTAAATTATTCTAGCAGTACATTATTTATATCTAAGTAAATCAAAAGAATTGACCAAACAAGTTAAAGAAACCTCAATCTTCGCTCTACTTGCGTTTTGCAAGCAAACTATTCTCAAAACTCAGTAAATCAAGCGCTTTTATAAAGATTTATCGAACCTTGAAGCATTCGTATAAAGCGCAATAATCCTTTAAAGCGATAAATACGAATCACACAACGAATGGACGCTTTCATTCACAAATTGGGCTCAAAAGCCAACGCTGTGAGGGGCTCAATTACCCTACAAACGTATACCAATACGCACGGAGAAATATCAACTCTACACCTTGCTAACAAGAGTTGAATAGGATGAATGGTTTATAGTGGCAGGTTCTTTCAATTCCCCTCAATTGGTGTCATAGCTCATTTGCCATTCGATAAAATTAATCCAAAAGAAGATTAACTTTAGGAGGGTAGTTGCATGTTTACACATGTGACGCCGATCGCGTCATGCAGCAAGTATTATTTAATCTGTAAAGCTGGACGGCCTCATTCATTAAGCACAATGCACTTTGCTGGCTGTTCGATATTATGCACTTATTGGGTGGATTGTGTTATTCAATAAGTGTAATTAATGTAATGGAAGATAGTCGAGTTATCATTTAAACTAACAACACGTTAGCCAACTCATATATTTTTTTAAATGGATAATAGTTGGCTGAATTAAGTTTACCGTTAAACAGAATAATAATGGCACAATTCTGCAGCGATATTTAAAAAAAAAGTTTCGATGTATCAATTTTTTTTTTAAATTATATCATATGTGGCTGTCCTGATGGTAAGCGATCACCGTCGCCTATGGATACCTGTAGCACCAAGGGCATCACAGATACGTTGCTGACCTTTAAAGACTCTATTAACAGCCCTTTTGAAGAACCCCATGTTGTAGTTACTCGGAAATACCGCTGGTGGAAGCTCAGTCCAGAATTAGCAATTTGCAATTTGAAAAAATTGGGATAGGGCTTAGCAAAGACACAAAATGAGAGTTCATTAATTACTAAAAGACTGCAAAAGCTTAATAATTATTGTCTTAAATATAGGGGAAAATATGAATTGTTTTACGACAACAACGAACGAGTATAATGTGAATAGGAAACGCATGTTTGTGAATAGGAAATTAACACTGACACTTAAAACCCAAATCGATCATAGCTAATGATTAAAAATGTCACAATCCCCATTTAATTAGACATCCCAAAACGCATAATTATATTTCTCATAATAACGTCCGAACGGATCATTAAAAAAATAATTTTCTAAAACGGAACTTTAATCACATTAATAAAAGTATAAAATCTATAATCCTCTGGCATAATCCGGTAATAGTTGATGGCGCTAAATCTTACAAGTATTATGGGAAATTGATTTATGACAACCATAACCATCTGGGCGTTTACAAATATAGTTCCTTAACTTAGATTGGAACTTTATGAAGGGTGGAGGCTGCCTATGTCACAGATATAATATTTTAATTACTTCAAAGCAAAGAGCATTAAAGGACAATCAACGAAATTATTGTTACAATAAAATACACAATTACATAACAACACAAAATTATTAACTAATAATTACAATTTGTTAATTGATTTATAATTTACTATCACTTTTTTTTTTATTATCAATTTATTCATAAATTATTTACATATTTACAATTAAATATAACCTACCTACTTAAAATTAAAAAAAAAAATATATAAACAAAAATAAATAAATACAAAAAACCTAATCTACAAGCCCCTTGGTGGAGGAGAGAGTGGCCAGAATGCTGGCAGTATTGCCACGCTGGATGGCAATGCTGAGTTTTTGCCCAAAATAGGCCCCAGCATTCCGGTCACTCGTCACCTCCACCAAACGTTTGGCCAGGTCCATAAATAGTTCATGAGCGGCCGGCTATCACTATCACTTATTTTTGGAGTCGGTGCCAGCCATTGAGCAACACGGTACCGGCCCGAACGGCCCAGACCGGAGGCCTGTGTTACTCAATGTAGCCTATAAAAGGAAATGGCCCTCAAGTGAGGCTCTAGAATACACCTTGCTGCTGCACAGCCGGTGCTTGGCAACAGATTTTTAACTTGAAGTTGAAGCTGGCCAACCGAGTGCTCGAAATACCCAACCACGATGCTATGGTCCCTTCTAGATGTTTACCTTTACTGGTAACTTAAGCTCTCTTTATCATCGCTAAAAGTATGTGTCCGTGCTTTAAAGTAATTCAAATATGATTCTCTACTTTTTAGTTTGTTTGTACATGTAGTTAGTTAGCATACCTAGTCTTGAAGTCGATTATTGTTTTTTATATTTCAATTTTTAGTTGGAAGTAATTGTATTTTTGTTTATATATAATACTCGCAGGCAACTTTCTCAGCTTGTCTTTTTTTTTCCGAAAACAAAAAAAAACACTTAAATTTGCGCTCTACATAATCGGTTTCAGACGAGAAGGAACGCAGTGGCTCGAGTGAAGCTTTGGAGCTGACATTTGCACAAAAAAACAACTATACACACTTTAGTCGTCTACATTTTTTTTTTTAACAATGTATAATTGTTAAAAAAAAGATGTATTGTGAAAATTCATCAAAAAAATAATTTATCAGATTGATGTACCGAAGCTGGTCGTGAGGTTTTTGGTTAATTAACAGTAGCCCAGTGTATTATTACTAGATTTGCATAAAAAAAAAAAAAAAAAAAAAACCTAATAGGTATGTATTGTGAACGTTGTACATTTTATTCAATGACCAAATTAAATGCCACTATTGGTCACTTTTTTATGTAGGCAGGATAAGATGTGCAGTTTGTCAACAAACTCATAATGTTTTAGTGACAGTGTGGTCGAGGATGGTAAACACACCTGGCCTGGAATGGGTGGCTCCAAGTGAATATAAATAAAGTACTGTGTAGCGGACACCCGACCGAACATTGTTTTCACCAAGCCTCATTTTCTCCCACAAAAAATAACAAACATTAAGATTTAAGATAATACCATAAAATTGCGCATGTCTAATTTTTATCGTTCACCAATTTTGACAAAAATTATAATACATTAAAACATGGCAATAAAACTGCAAACGTAATTCGAAACAGGTCACAGTATACGTAAAATCAGATAGCTCTCTAAAAATTATGCATACGACGCGTCACTTAATAATACCCCATTATATCCCATTGAGTAAAATAGCACTAATGACATTAGAGATAAGACGAACTACCCTACAAACAGTTCGACAGGGGATGAAACACAGGGGTTGGAAGTTGCGAGGCATATTAAATTACTCTGATAGATGACGCTATAATTTAATTTTAATGTGTTTTGATAAAAATAAAACGTTTTTTTCTTTGATTTTTAATGCAATTGAAATATAATTTGGTTAGTGGACCGTGAAATAGGGGTCCGCAGGGAAGACTGAATATTAAAAAGTTGCTTCCATGCCGAGATGACGATGACTGATCATTTTAACTTTCTTTTCAAATATTTTTTTTTTTAAATGAGATACTATTAAAAGAATATATTTTTAACTGGTAAAAATTACTTTCAATATTAAATACTTTAAAAATTGAAACAATAATAAAACGACTAGTCCACCCAATAAAACAAAATATTTACCCTTGCTTTGAATTGGTTTGACTATGTCTAAACGATGATGCGTAATTTTTGATTGATTATGCCGTTGAATAGTGCGTAAAACATTTGCATTGATGCATTAGTTGTGCATAGCTTTACAGGTCATTAACTACCACTTTTGAACAAAATTTAAATCACATTTAAAAAACATTTTATTTTCAACTTTTGTGGACTGCAGAGTACATAACTAAAGTATATGACTACAAGAATTATTATTAAAACAGAAACAAATGGAATATGACATCGACACACCGGATAATAAAGACGATTCTAACACCGTACACTTTAAAATCAGTCAAGCCATTTAGGCTATAGGAGGTAATATAGAAACATACCCGAAAAATTACCTCCCCTTTTTCGGGGTAACAGTAGTCAGTTAAAAAAAAGAAACTCAACTAGACTACCAAAAAAGTTGGCATCTGAACCCTGTTTCATTCTAGTGTTTTTTTGAGTTTATCTATATAAGAACAAAAAAAAATTGAGTGCTGTGTAGGTAGAGCTTGATGAAATTATCTTTTCTCAAAGACGCGCTGCAGTTTCATATTTTACAGAATATCTAAAATCAATCACAAAAGTTTGTTAGTTCCAAAATATTACACGGCACTTGCAAATAATAAAAATACCACAAGTACAGACGACATACTCAGAAAGACAATTAAATTAATGGACACTCTTGCTACGTCATAATAAGTTAAATTTGAAAAGCACGGCAAAGCGTAACTACCCGTAATAAATACCTGCAAAAGCGCATCGCTTGAGAATATGCAAAATTTGATCACTCAGTCACTTTCGCATTCCTCAAATTAGGTGTTAATGCGGCATCTATTATATTTATATTGTATTATTATGTGAAAATAACTCTTCATTGCATTTTAGTACGATGAAAAGTAAATTTTACAACAATTTCTATGTGATAAAAATTACAGTGTTCTACAAATCATTGCTACCAACATCACAACACCAATCAATTCGTCATTCAATAGATATTTGAAAACCACGTTCCATTGTCATAATACAAACGTAAAATACCGTCAGTAGGTCAACAAACGAGCATTTGTCAAATATGTCACTCGTTTGACATCGATATTTGTTTTAAATCGGTTTCGACTCGATGACATATATCCGCCTAAATTCCGCCTAAATCTATCCGACAGACACCGATATCATTAAATCCCTACCTAAAACTGTAGGTACACAAACCATTCGAAAAACAACCTTAAAACTTCGATCAAACATTTGAAAATTCAATTAAACGATTTTTGAACATAAGCCATAGCATTCGATTGTCAATTTTGAATGTGAAGCTAAAAATCAACTCTATTTGGTATGATTTAAAGTTGAAAATGTAGTCGTATGTTAAAGCAATCAATCGATACGCGATGACAGATCGCAACGAGCGGTAATCACCATCATTAGTACTGAATCGATGGAAACATCTGCATTTTGCATATACTATGTTACACTTCGACACATTTACACGTAGAGTTGAGTGAGGGAGCAACCATCGTATTTTCTGAAGATAACGGTAATTCGAAGATTTTTTTAGTTCCATTGTTTGGCCAACAACACAGATAACTTTGTACTGTGTTAATGTGAGGTTTTTATTCAGATTGATAAGGTTATTAGCCGATGGTCAATATGCAATTGAGCGATATTTCAGATGCTGTTTGGAAAATTATGTTTTTGTTCGACGTGACAGAACTTTTTTTCATACCGATGCACGAAACCAAATTCCGATTCTTATGTCTAACGAGTGTATATATATGAAGAACTACAGTCGTGCCCACTTTTAGTAATAGCAATTCTAAGAAATCGGTACACAGCAGTTTTTTGTTTTTTTATTATATCTCGTATGACTCGATGAACCGATAACCGATGGATAAGAAAGGTTATTGAGTGGCAACCACGCACCGGAAGACGCAGCGTAGGCAGGCCTCCCACTAGGTGGACCGACGAATTGTGAAAGTCGCGGGCAGCCGGTGGATGCAAGTGGCCCGTTGTCGGTCGGTGTGGCGCTCAAAAGGGGAGGCCTACGTTCAGCAGTGGTCGTTTTCATGCTGTTGAGTTGAGTTTTCATGCTGATGAGTAATTGAGTTGTAATTGACAAAAGAAGCGAGATATTTTTTTTATTTGGTGCGTTAAGCGAATCATTGCACAATGTTTGCTCAGCCAGACACATCGTAGGGGCCAAACATCCACCAGCCACAAAAAAAAAAACTACCTTTAGTATGAGCGCGAGGGTATTATGCATGCGTTTCAGAGCGAGCTAGATATCTATTAAAATCCTCTCGGAGGCAGCTTCTTTACATCATACATCTCTTTAGTTCCATACATTTGGCTAGCCTTGTTGGGTGGATTTCCGCCTTCTGATCTATAGGTTGTGGGATCGATTCCCACCCAGGACAAACATTTATGTTATGAACATGGATGTTTGTTATTTGTCTGGGTGTTTCTATGTATGTATATACAAAAAAAAAGTATTTATGTATTCTATCAGTTATCTGGTTCCCATAATACAATCTTGCTTAGTTTGGGGCTAGATGGCGCTGTGTGAAAAACGTCCACCAATATTTAATTATTTATTTATTTTAAAAATTCGTCGCTTTTTCGCAAAACAAAAAATAGAAAAACATTTCATGACAAGACTCAATGTGGCGCGTTATCAGGTGAGAAGATACGGAGCAAGTTAGGAGCTGGAAATTTTAATAAAAAACAAAACTTTTTTTTGGGTTTAAAAATGTTATGATACAAAAGTGGAGAAGAAGAGGATTTTGGTTAGTAAAAAATAACCCTGTACAACTTTCTATTCCAAATAAAAAACCAATAACAAATTTTGATCATTTTATTACGGTTCCGACCACATCTGTCAATTCGACAAATATTTACCAACGGCGCTAACCATCACAGCGATTTATCACCAATAAATATGGCGGTCGATCGTCGCGACGACTACCGTACCCTAAAATACGTCGTTAACAAAGGCAATTAGGGTTCCGTATCTACTATTGCCTATACTGCAATCGTGAAGGAACTTTCGTGTAAATAGGGTTCTATACTCAGTATTGACTATTCTGTATATTGCCATATATTAACTATTACATATTTTGTTTCTGTAATAGGTAAAGGAAGTAGGTATTGAAGGGTGGTACTCATTGGTTGGATTTGGAAGCGAGTAGTTTTTTTTATGTTACTCGGTGACGAGACGAGCAAGTCGCTCACCTGATGTTAAGCGTCACGCTTGCCCATAAAAGCTCAGTGCCACCCAGAACTTTGAACTTCAATAGTTCAAAACTATGCGCGGCAATGCACTGCGCTCGTCACCCTGAGATGTTAGATGTTAAATCTCTGTACCGATTTGTTTTCGTATTTCGTAGCTGAGAGGTTAACCTCAATATTCTAATGCTGCCTTTGTCTGGCACTAAGCAAATGACAAAAACAGCAATATACTTAATATGTTGTCAAAGTTAACAATCGTTTCAGAATCCCGAGGTAAGACGTTCGGATTACACGCCATTGGGTCAGTTACTGCCACAGACTATATACAGGGATCACATTTGTGTATTTATTCAAATTAACACGATTATTACCAGTTAAACTAATTATTATAGTATATTAAGTAGTAATTTTAATTTATTTAATTTAAGTTATTTATTTAGTTTAATTTATTTGTTGTTATGTAACAGATAATAGTGTATTGATTGTACTTAAGCATATTATATTTATTGTTTATATTGATAACACACTAAGAAATAAAAGAAAATATTAAAAAAAAAACAAAAAAAAACAAGTAGTATTTTGTATTTTTTTTTTGAATTATAATGAGACTAGCTGCGACCCGCAGGATTCCGCGCTATTCTACAGGAACGGATAAAATACCAAATTACATTGCAATTTACAATACCAATATTTTTATAAGACTACTAGCTGCACCCCGCGGTTTCACCCGCTATTCTACAGAAACCGAATATTATTCCGGGATAAAAAGCCTATGTGTTAATCCAGGGAATTACCTACCTCCTTACCAAATTTCATCTAAATCCGTTCATCGGTTACAGAGTTGAAAGGGAACAAACACACATACATACTTACACACTAACTTTCGCATTGATAATATTAGTGTGGTAATGCCACTCGTTAAAGTTTTTTTTTATGGTACTGACTGACAAGACGAGCAAGTCGCTCGCCTGATGTTAAGCGTGACGCTTGCTCATAACAGTTCAACGCCACCCAAAATTTTAAACTTCAACAGTTCCAAACTCTGCGCGGCACCGCACTGTGTCACCCTGAGATGTTAGATGTTTAATCTCTGTGTGCCCAGTAATTTCGCTGGAAACATTTCAATCCGGAACACAGTAATGCTTGCAAGCTACTGCTTGGCGGTTGAATAACTCGCAAAGGTGTGGTACTTCCCTAGACGGACTCTTGCAAAAGAGTCCTACCACTAAAAAAAGGAAGTTAACGAGTGTTATGATTATTGAAAAATGCGATTTTTGTTTGGGTTTTTTTTCGAAAGTCGGTTTTTTTTTTGGTGTATTTATACTCTAGAACTAAGCGCGGTACATTTCGATCGGCCTGAGTGAGTAATCGAGGAGTAATCTGTGGTTACTGTAAAAGATTTAAAAACAGTTGAAAACTGCAACACACGTCACAAAAGAATATAAAACCATTTCAATACAAGATCAAGGTAAAGCCCTGTCCACACGAGCGATTTGCTTCGCCGTTCCCTTCGCTTCGCTTTGCGTCGCATCTGCGTGGCGTCCGAGATAAGCCCCCTCTGATAGGAAACATTCACGATGCAAATCTGCGAAAATGGAATTTGTTTGGATATTGTTTTGTTGGTAATTGAATTTATTCTCGTCCAGTTGGGAATGTGATTCGGTCATATTTGGCACCTGGCGCACCTTGCTGTGACATTGTGACTTGGGAGACGCAAAACATTTCAATAAATTTTATAATAGTGGATGAAGCACTGGCGTCGATTCTGTTGTACTATTCACTACACTAACGTAATATAATTTGGCAGGACTAAAATTATCTGCCTCTCATTTCATTTCAATATGTAAGAATAGGATAGCAGCAGTTTTTAAAACTGTCAAATTTAGTTTAGAAATTAAACAGAATCAACACCAATAATCTTAATTATCGGGTCCCGGGTTCGGTTCCCGGCCGGGCAGATATTTGAAAGATGAATTTAAATATCTGCTCTTGGTCTGGTTGAGTTGTCCGACTGTCCGTTTCGTTGTATGTGTTCAATTGCATTCTAAGACATAGGGACACACCTGGCGACGAGTTTTTTTTTAATTATTGTAAAGTAAGGCCAGTGCAGGGCAAGACGAGATCGCGCGCGTGTCTCGCTGAGCATTCCTTGATAAAGGTCACCGAATGTGATCGAAACTATAGTCGGAATAACCGACTCAATTTAACGTGGTATTCCCGTTTTATTAAAACAAAATATTGTAAAGTATTAAGTCGAGTGTCATTTTTTTTAAATTATTTATTTTGGTTACACTTTAAAGTTTGAGATTACGCACTTTATTCATCAACTATCGACTGAGGTTTCGTCGTAGTACTGGAAACTTTCGTCTCAATTAATTAGTCATTTGTGCTACCAACAAAGAACCTAAAATCTGTAAAAAAAAATATTAGCACCCCCTTTCAAATCCATACGTAATCAATCAGTTACTTTAACTAATCCTACAAATGTATTGCGTTGATCAACACAAGTATTATGGAGATTAAGTCGCGACCGCGCCCGTATTGTGCCAGTAGTGGGCGGGTCGCCGCGTGCCGCGCAACTGTGACGCATTACCATCACAATATACAAGTGTGAAGGGAGCCTTACCGCAAAATAGTGTAGTTTTAAGGATGTTAGTTTATTTTTTCCTCACATATTTTATCCTGTTGGTATATTAAACCAGACATAAACAAAGAAAACATATATTTTTTTTAATTTACGGCTCTTGTTCAGCGAGGAAATCTGCTAAATCCAAGTTATAGTTGCCTGCACAATAACTTTACAAGTTAAAGTTCTTTGATTATTTATATCTTAACTTATAAACAGGTTTATGGTAAAAAAATGCTCTTATGGATATTATGCCGCATAGAGTTTGGAAAAGTTGATAGAATTATCATCATTGGCTGCTTATTCAGTGAAACGGACCTAAATGTTTGTATGGAAATAAAAACTTTTTTCGTGCTACGCCAATGAAACTCGGTTGGTGCACTAAACATCTATAATATATTATAATCATAACATAGTATTCAATAAAGTCGCTATACGCGTCTGTCTGTATATCAGATTACTCCTCCTAAACCACGCAACGCATTTTGGTGCGGTTTGCACCATCAGTTAGATGATTTTTCACGGAAGGTTTAAATTACACCCGTGTGAAGCCGGGGCTGGTCTTTTGTAAAAAAAAAAAGGAATGTCTCAGAATTTTTCGAAAACCAACCCCCAAAGAGGTGAAATGGGGTTTTGAATTACTGTGGCCTTTGCGAGCGAAGCCGTACGGGCAAGCTAGTATCTGTATATATTAGTACAATTGCACTTAAGTATCTCGTTATTTCCAAAATAAAGTGAAAGAAACACTGACATCCCTACGTTTCACGTGTACAAGCCCATGTCTTCTTTTTGGCAGCCCGATCACAATGTGGTTTGACAGATGGACGCGTACGCGACCCGACATGGTCGTCAATATGTCGTCAATAACGTCTCCTACAGCAAAACTATCGTTGAAAACTCTTTCGTAGGTAATCGGTTGCAAAACGTACTAAAAACGGACTAGGACTATCGGGCGTAAGTGGAAACTTAATCATTCATTTTCTATCAGCCAGAAATCGTCCACTGTTGAACTAAGTGTTGTGGAGCAAGACTTCTGAACAAAACCCCATGCGGTCAGGACGGGTTTGCCATAATCTTCACTACTAGCAGGTGGCTTGAGGATCGCAGAACGCTCAACGTTTACTAAGAGAAAGCTGCTGCCCTGCCTCCGGTGTTTCTGGTCGCAGTTTTAAGACATACTCCGGGTCCAATAAATAATCTCTATTTATATCTATTTCTTCGAAGTATCTTAAAGCAGTTTTTAAAATAATGCCATTTTAGATCAAGCAACGTGTACAATGCATAGACAGAGCTCTCCCGCTCTGTAGGGCGCCGTAGGGCGCAGTAGGGCGGGCGGGCGGAAGGCGGGATCCATAAAAATGCAAATGGCGGTGTCGACAGGGGATTTGATTGTATCAATCACGCGCGGACTTATTATTGCGGGATTTCAAGGGATCTCCACGTTTATTGTTTTCAGGCGAACGAATCGTGGCTTCTCCATGTGTTAGTATTCCGTGGACGTCGGTGATGGTATTGAATGTAAATATTTCGATTGGAAACGGTTTTGTTGAATAGGTTTGATATTTTGTTACTTTATACAACCTATTTGTACAAGTGCCTTTATCAACTCAAAATGTTTTGTTTTTATCACAGAATTCTCCCTATTAATTTTTTACATATATATCTGTTTAAATGACGGAGAAAAAGAAAAAAAAAAAACGTTTTTTCGCTCTCCTACAGCCTACAAGTTAAAATAATAACATGAAAATTGCTATAACACATTGGCATTGATATTCTAAAGATATTATAATATATATATACATATATATGTGTATATATATACACAGCAGAGAATTAGCGAAGCCGAATCTTAACGTATTCTCTATTCCTATTTTATTATATTTATTTATTTATTCATAATATTATAATTCAGAGGAATATAGCCGCAGTCGTATCAGGACCAATAAAGCTTTGAGGTATAAAAATGAATACGTTCGTCTCGGAGAAAAAACTTCGTTTACGCGATTTAGAACCCCCTACATTACAACTATCAGTCCATACAAAATGTCAAAAAATACACAGGAATGGATCAACGACATCTAGCGAACTATAGGAAGTAGCTTTGTCTCTGTGTCTGGATGTTCGTAGCGTTATCACGGCTAAACTGCTGAACGGATCTTGATAAAATTTGATAACCAGTTACTTATCACAAAGATGGACACAGGATACTTTTCTTATATCCACGCGAAGTCGCGGGTAACAACTAGTAGAACATATAAAAGTACTTAAATCTAACCGCTACACCGTCATCGGTAACAGTATAATTTTTAATTAACATTCGTCAAGAGTACGACGTTTCCGGATTAATTCATTGTAGTCGATAATTAAACGACTGTAACAACGCACATACATGTAGGTAGGTATAAACGCGTGCATCGCCGCCCGCGCTCCGCGTCCACCCGCTACCCGCGCACTCTTCCCCGTGCTCCATTGTACTCAATACTGATTGATTTGTTTCGTCCTAAGATGATTGTCTACGTTTGGGAAGATTATACATTCTAACATTTACGCGAGTGTATCATTTATCCGCCCCGGACAGGACATACACCGCCGCCGAACTCCAAACCAAATGTGGATGTTTTACACGACTAAATTGATTTTAATGCGGTTGTTATTAGTGATATTATTATTTGGAGAGCCGACAATATACTTGAATCAGTACTTTTAGTTATTTTTTTCTGCTTGTAGCATTATCCCTTATTAATAGCACACCCCGTCCTTTACCTCTTCCATACAAATCATCTCCATACAGAGGTTGCTTGGAAGAGATCGCTTTAAGCGATAAGGCTGCCAGTTGCTACACTGGTTCTAAGTTGTTTTTTTTGTCTTATGTATGTCATTTCTGGTGTGAACAATAAAGAGTTATCTATCTATCTATGTATCTATCTATCTATCTATCTATGTATCTATCTATTTATCTGCCAATATTGATCCATCGTGTTACAATCGAGAGAGATATATTTTGCTATTATTTGAACTCTTTTATTTACTTTGAAGTGTGTTAAAGTGTATCTGAATATAATTATTGACCCAGCGAAGCGAAGATATCAGAGTTTACTGGGACAAATCGGCATTTGTATGTATGTTTGTGTGTATATTTTTCCGATGATAACTTGCGAACCGTTGATCCGATCTTCATGAAATTTTGTAGGCAAGTAGTTCATTTCAATAAAAAAAAAAAGTTTGAATATGATCTGAATCGGTCCAGGGGTTGTGAAGATATAGGGGTCGCGATGTCTCAGTTCAGCGCGAACTACTAGTGTGACTAACAACGATTAGCATACAGAATAAAGAAGAGTGTCAATGGCCATAGGATGATAACCCGGTTGTATTCACTGGTGAGGACGTAAGATGTCACACTTTGCACTGCGACACGATCGTCACAATTTCTGCTCGACTTGACATAGTAACTCAAGCTAACTCATTCGTAATGGTACGGAGAAAAAGCGCTACTTGTTATGAATATTAGTAATATCAGCACAATTTTCAATTTTGTTGTTTGCAAAACACGCTAGGTTCTCAAAACATGGCGTTTGAAAATATTATTTTAGAAAACATATTTTTTACTTTTTTATATTTTTTTACTATATTACAATCTCTTTTGAAGTAAAACGTAATCGCCGACCTATGTTTCTATATTAACCATATTTTTGGCTTTAGAACAAGGCTTAGGCTTTAGGTTAAACATTAGCTGACTAAATACGCAAGAGCCATCTAGTTTCATGATAGTTTTTCGGATGTATACTTTTTTGTATGTGATTGTCATTGCTCTCGTATATTTTTCCTCATATATGTTCTGCTTATCTATTTCTTAAGGCAACTGAATGTCGCATCAAGCAAGTCACTCGCCTGATGGTAAGCTTCACGCCTATCCATCCATACCACTTCAGTGCCATAATTTTGAACTAAAGCGCTAAATTAGTTCAAATCCCTTCGCGACAATGCACTGCGCTCGTCACTCTGAGATAAATGGCTAGACATAATTACGCTGGAAGCATTACTCGTCAATTCGGAACACAGCAATTTATGCACACTACTGCATTGTTTGACGATGATGCTATATGGTTCACTGACACGTACAACGTATTAATTACAAAATTTAAGGTAAAATTTAAGGTTGCCTGGAAGAGATCGCTTTAAGCGATAAGGCCGCCAGTTGTAACACTAGTTTTAAGTTGTTTATTTTTGGTCATTTGTATGTTATTTCTGGTGTGAACAATAGAGAGTTATCTATCTATCTATCTATTTACAAATTGCCTACTACAGTGACCAAATCTAGGGCATAGATAGCTAATTAAAGGTAAAGTTCCACCAATGTACTGTTGAGTGGCGACCACGAATAGGAAGACGCAGAGTAGGTAGGCCTCCCACTAGATGGACCGACGAAAGTCGTGAAAGTCGCGTGCAACCGGTGGACGCAAGTGGCCCGTTGTCGGTCGGTGTGGCGCTCTAAGGGGGAGGCCTATGTTAAGCAGTGGACGTCTTATGACTGATGATGATGATGACTGTACTGTGAGATATTGTGCTGTACAGTACGGCACAAATGTGTCTCTCGGTGCACTCACTCGAGTAAACTTTAAAGCAATTTTCATGTAATATATTTTTATTTTATTATTTTATTTTATTTTTATTTATTTATTTAAGTTTGATATGTATGTGAACCTTCATACTTTACTTACCTACTGATCGTATTCTACCTACATAAAAAGTGGAAAATATACCACAAGAAATTAAAGTTTGTAACTTGGAAATGTCCCTTGATTATTATCTCTACGAAAATTTTCACCATAACTTTATCCTAGACATTACGTTGAGCGTCTACTATGACGTTTACTCGTCTAAAGTCAAAAACAAGTCATAATTCTCGCTGTCTTAGTATTAGTTAGTTTACAAACGTTAAATCAACTGATCCATCACGACGATGGCTTGTTTACGAGGAAAGCTGAACGCGCTCGTTATCCCAGATTACCTTTACGTCTTCAAACAAAACGACACCCACCACTTGACGGCGAATAAACGCGAACACTCCAGTTTTACGCGAACAAACAATTATTTATTGCACCACCCTGTATCAAATTCTAGCACACACCAAATACAACCTTAACTCTTACATCTAAGGTGTAAATTTGAAGCGGAGCGAACGGAGCAAGATTAATAGGGCATAAAACGTAAGATAATACAATATACACGAAGACACGCTGTTAACCGTCCCGTTTTGAGACAGCGTTGAGTGATGCACGTCGTCTCTTTCAGTCCTGTTTTAAATTTGATTGTCTGTCTCTATCGCACGGTTTCAATTATGTGAGTAATCCCTCAATTACGTCGGCAGATGTCGCTGCGTCTTCGGGCTTATGTGCGAGTTTAAAGTATGGCGCGCAAAACAATCGGATGATTTGATGGGTTTATGGGCTCAGTGTTTGAATACAATTATTTTTGGTTTGATTGATATTTTATTTGGAGAAATATTTCTCTGACAATTAATGTTAGAAAGGCAAACGAGTATTTTCGGGTAAATATTTGATTTATTTAAAGCAATAAGTAGGTAAGTGTGAGAGTTTACTCTCACACTTACTTATTGGCCTCCCATAGCAGTAAATTGAGTCCAGTCGAACTGTGACTGAGTAATGTAATATGCTTTAGGCTTTTATAGGGACATATAAAACATTTACCTAGTTCAATTATACTGCTCTCAACAGGAAAGTTAAGCAATGCTCGACAGTTAGTCTTGGAGGAAGCAGAATACTTCGACACTGTTTTAAGCCAGTGCGTAAATGTGTACTAAATGTAAGTACTTCGAATCTATTTATGTTAATAAATGAGACGGGTATTGAAAGAGACGGGGACAGAAACAATATTGAGCGCTCTAGAATCAACCTTTAGCTTACGTCATTATTATAGACAATAATTTATTTGTAGCAAAAAACACAGAAAAATAAATAAAAATAAAAATAATAATAAATTACGTCTTAGCCCGACTGTCAAAGAAATATGGTAACGTTTTCGTGTTTGTTAGTATGTACGTTCCTACCTTATCTCCAGTACTAAGCCGCACCGGCTTAACCAATTTTGAAATGTGAGTCGTTAGGTTATATTTTTTTAATTTCTGGAGTTTCACGGGCTATGTATAGTAAAAATACAAATAGATAGGACGAAAAATAAGCAAAGTATAGAAAAAAAGCGATATACGAGCCCAACAATGCGAAGCTCAACAGGTTAAGTGGTATTTTAACATCTGGTCTGGTCTGACATAAATTCAGTGTTCAGTTTCTGGATGCTTTGGTTGTTTTGGTTTTTATAGTAAACTAGTTGTTACCCGCGACATCTTTCGCGTGGACATAAAAAAAAGTATCCTATGTCCGTCTTTGTGATATACAGTAACTCCTTATCAAACCTTATCAAGATCCGTTCAGCCGTTTAGCCGTGATAACACGACAAACATCCAGACAGAGAGACAAAGTTACTTCCTATAGTTCGCTTGATGGCGTTGAGCCATTTTTGTGCATATTTTGACTTTTTGTATGGACTGACAGTTGTAATGTAGGGGTTATGAATCGCGCTAGCGAAGTTTTTTCGTCGAGGCGAACGTATTCTTTTTTTACCGCGAAGCTTTATTGGTCTTAATACGACTGCGGCTATATTTCTCTGAATTATAATATTAGTTAGGATTAAGATACCATTACCCAGCAGCCACACCATCCTCCTCGCGCTGATCCTCGCCTTACCGCGAATATTCGCGCAGCGACCAAACACTGCTCTACTCGCGCCTCTGCTCTCTTTGTGTTCAACCCTTTTACGACTTTAATCTTTGCCTTTTATCTCTATCTATCTCACAAGTACTTTGACTCGCGCTCAAGAAAACCAATAATATCGAGAGGTGGACAAGGCTAGGAGCATGACGAGTGCGGCAAGAAAAATAACGTGATCACACTACATCTCTGCCTTCTTTCCTCGCTACTTTGCGTATGTGGCCGCAGTACTTTTTTGACATTATTTTTTACTCTGCTTCAGCCTTTAACCATCCCACTGCTGAGATATCAGCCTACCCTCGAAGGGTGATTGGGCCAATATCCACCACGCTAGCCCAGTGCGGGTTGGTGGATTTAGATACGCCATTCACATTGGCTTACTATAATGACTTCTTTGGAACTTACGTACAGATATATACCACTGGCTTTTCGGTGAAGAAAAACATCGTGAGGAAACCTGCATATTTCTTTTTTACTACCACCTACATTTTTAGTTGACATTTAAATAGTCATACATGTAAGTAGACAAGTATACCATATAAATGAATATTTATATGGTTTTAGAAACCAACTTTATTTTAACTACGTTATATCTTTCGCTGCGGACCGTACATTCAGGTCACGTCCCTAAGGGTAAGCGACACGAGTTAGCTAATAATTAATATTATAATTAATGTAACCGCGGCTAAGCCGGCAGTTTGCGATGCAGGGTTAAACAATAAATACCCTGTTTCGCTCGCTCCACTCCATTACACGAGCCATTTATTAATTGATCTTGTAATTAAATGTCTGATAGAAGGCTTAATGGTTTTAATGGAACTGCATTTATTATTATTAAGTTTAAATATAAACTCGCCTCGTTTCAACTCGCCAGTGCGTGGAATCCAGTGTTGGGTGGCCTGATTAGTAAGAGTACGCGTCCACAATGTGACCAAAGTACAAAACGTAGTGATACTGTGATATTGTCGGGACTTGCAATCGAGTTCTAGTACCAGTGGTAGCAAAAGACTGAGAAAAGGGGTAGATCGGATTGTCTGCTCCTAAATTTCGTAACTTTTTATCATCCACCCCCATCTTCAGTCTACCCGTGAACATCGCGCATGCAACTGTGCCGAAATATCGGGAAATCAACAAAAGTAAAAATCGTGGTAAATATCCCGTGAGTACTAATAGTAATGTAGTAAGCCACCGCAAAGTCTACAACAGTTTTCAATATAGAGATTTTAAAATAAATCCAGCAAGCAGTTTCCTTTAAATATAAAACACTGGCTTGCCCGCACGGCTTCGCTCGCATAGGCTACTTAATTTCGAAACCCCATTTCTCCTCTTCAGGGGTTGATTTTCGAAAAAAGCCTTTAGTCATGCATTTCTTTATTTTTTATGCTTATTAAATAAAACTTGTTTCATTGTCTTTGCGTGAATATTTTATTACCATACAAACTGTGGGGATCCATTTTACCCCTTTAGGGGTGGAATTTCTTAAAATCCATTCTTCACCTAGACCATATCAGGAATATTGGGTCCATAAACAATGCCGAAATTTCATGACATAAATCTCCAAGATTTAAGGTTCTCGTCCTGAAATATCATTTCTACTAAACGTATGTAGATCAATATTTTTCCACGTTTTTTGAACCAAACATGTAAGGTAGTAAGAGCCAGTTTAAAAATCATTCAAAACATTATTAAATTGAAACGTTATAGATAAGGTTGTATAAACTAACACTAAGACCAAAAGCTTTATTTTTGAATCGCTCCTATGATTTCTCACGAAAATATCACGCTAAATATAAGATATCTATCGATAGAAAGTAAATTCGAATGGTTAAACCACTCGCTGCATCAGTGTGTGATTGCGAAATATCATACGAGCAATTCATAAATCGAGCCCCAGACCATAATTAAATTCACCATTCAAACATCCGCTCGGCGGGAATCGATCCCGAGACCTCTTGCTCATACGGGGGACGTTCTACAATTGAACCATACAGGTCATTATTTTTCCCAGCTCTAACAGTCCAAGCATACCAAAGCTAGAGGAAGGTTCTCTCACGGTCGCATTAGCCTACTCGTATCTCTCGATCTCTAGTCACGCG
The DNA here is from genome assembly GCA_947579745.1 of Apocheima hispidaria. Lineage (NCBI taxonomy): Eukaryota > Metazoa > Arthropoda > Insecta > Lepidoptera > Geometridae > Apocheima > Apocheima hispidaria. The sequence continues at coordinate 4,041,313 of OX388165.1, read as the reverse complement.
TAGATCGCGCCGAGATTTACGTGATGCGATGCGATCGGGACACGTTCCTTGACGATAATGTTAATTGACCGTTCAGGATTGTCATTTCCCCGAGTTCGTTCATTGCGCCCGAGTCAGAATCGTATGTCACTTTGTCGGATAATAGATGCCTACTTATTTTGTTGTCAAAGATAAGATTTGAACTAATTTACTGAACTAATTTAAGCATGACAGTTCGGGCATTTTTACGTTCTCTCTTTCCTCTTATGAGGATTTTGGCGTCGCACGTCTTATGCATTTGCCAGTGTCAAGTATACATATATATTTTCAAGTTTTGTTAGATATTATCAAACAAGTCATATTCACAGTCAAAGGCGAGCAAAGCAAGACACGGTCAAGTCCAAGTCATGCCCCAGTAAAGTGGTGAAAACTTTACTAGAGCCTTCTATGGAGTTTTGGAAACAACACGAAAATTCACTTTTCACGACATTATACCATTCACCAACACTCGTACGTGTTCACGAACACTTAACCGGTAAAAATTCACTGTTTTTACACATTAACACTCGAAATAACACAAGTTTTGGAAAATAATAAAATGACGCGACATGAATTCTTCACGTTCCCGCCAAAAACTCTCCATTTTTACGTTATTTGTAACAGCGCGTTGCGAATGTGGATACCGCGACAAGCTTACTGGGACCCTATTTTATTTATTTATCCATTCTTTTCCATTATGAGATTACCAATACAGTTATTTTTCACTTTAACCGGTAAGTGGACTCGGGTAGGTATTGCATTAATTTTGTCTGTATATGGAACTAGCTGTTACCCGAGACTTCATTCACAAAACACACGAAAAAAAACAAAAAAAACGAAAAAAAAGCCCTATGTCTGTCTCCTACCCTTAAGCGATATCTATGCAAAAAATCAGGTCAACCAGTTCAGCCCAGACAGAGAGACAGATAGATAGAGAGACAAATAGACAGAGAGAGAGAGAGAGAGAGAGAGAGAGTTACTTTCGAATTTATAATATACAGTATAATGTAGCCTGCCTATGGAACACGTTGATACAACTTCTTGAAAAAACAAAAATGCGTTTGTTTGGAATTAGTCGTGAAACCGCTCACCTAACCTTTAAACTAATTTGGCGACAATAAAAATCAAATCAAACCACTTCCTTGTATTCTCATGGTCTTGCATTACACGCATTAACAGATTTCATATCTTATCTCCTCCCGACCGATTTAAAAGCTCATTGGCGTTACTAATATCATTACGGCACCGCTACCGAGCGGTGGCGGCGGCATTCCGCCTGTCGACCCAATAATTACTATAACGACGTCAACATCGACTGTATAGCCTTAAATTTTACAACAGACCTAGAGTAATTTGAAGCTTAGAGCATTTCAGATAGAGTCGAATGTACGATAAATCCAAATCATTTCATTACTATAGAGACGTGAACGTAGGTTTTAGACTAGAGCATTAAATTGTACGGTAAAATCAAACAAATTTGAAACGTAACTTTGGTGTCACAGGGTGGGTTTTGCATCAGCAAAGACTGGTAATTAAGACCGCATCGATATGAAAACGTGACGAAATCACAGAAGGCCCTAATAAAATCCGATCGTCGATTCAATATAATCCCTTTTCCTGTTAATACAAGAATCGATTTGTGTTACACGAGATAATTATCGGAGGATATTTAATTTCTCCGGCGAGAGTGACGGTTTCATTTGTCACGGATCGACGGACCGATCGACGGACAGATCGTCCATGTTGTGCCTACTCGAGAGTGATATATTAATTCTAGATGGTATTAAGATAAATAGCCATTATTGGCGGCCAGTTAATTGTACCGCTTGGACACGGTGCTCAGAGACGTCGCTTTAATTGATTTTATAGTTTCGACTATTTTAATCGATTATTGAAATCGATTTTCGACTTACAGTCGTACGGGTTGAGGTCGATTATAGTTGTGACTCGATAATAATCGAATTAAGGTCAGCCTTGCGTTATTAAGTAGCTTAAGATCAAATGATCTATAATTAGCGGGAGATGTCATTAGGATAATTTTGGAGAATGTTAATTAGTATTATGATTTGGACAGTTATAGATTTTGGTATTTTTAGACAGATATTTTACGTATATGATTTTATAATTAACCTTTTGAAGTAATGATTCTACATATATAAAGATATTTAAATAGGCCTTATAACTTTAGCATGTTCCAAACTCTAATTTATACTTTTAAAGAGCTCCATTATTATTGAAATTATAGCGTCGATTCTATTGCATCAATCACTAAACTAGACGAATCGATAAAACTAAAGTGACTTACAATTTGTTAGAAAATGGTGGCAACAGTTAGCCGTTTTAAAATGATGTCAAATTGAACAAAGGATCAATACGAATTATTTGCTAATAAATCTCGCAAACGATTAGGTCGCCTTCACTGGCTAAATACACTACATGTGGGGCCAACATTATTTTGAAAGAAGTTGTTATTCGTTGACCGCGTCTTTTTTTTCTTTTTTTTTGATTTTCTGGAACGGTAGTTACAATGCAGAATGTTTTTGTCGAAAGCGTTTTTATTCGTAATGTAATTCCGCAATAAATAATTACTATAAATAAATGCTCAGATTTATCAGTGAAATTAGGATACGTCATTATTAATTTAGTAACTAATTGATGATATTAAAATCATTAATTTTCATTCTATATAGAATATTTGATCACAGTGTCTTCGCATTAATAAAAACAATAAGAATAGTGTTATTGGATACGTTCTAAGTTATTTATCATCCAGAACCTTAAGGTTCAGTTTAAGATTCAAATTACTTACAGAAGTTTGATTTTAATTTTATTAAGCAAAGACTTGCTTGAGTGGCGACCACGAACCGGAAGATGAAGCGTAGGCAGGCCTCCCACTAGGTGGACCGACAGCATTGTCGCAGGCAACCGGTGGATGCAAGTGGCACATTGTCGTCTCGGTATGGCAGTCTAAGGGGGAGGCCTGTGTTTAGCAGTGGACGTCTTCTGACGATCGTGTCTGACGTCGTTTTCATATAATGTATGTAATGTACGATCTATGTTATTAAGGAATCTTCTTCTAGCATTCCTGAAACAACGAAAAAAAACCATTCTTGCAAAACCTTATACTGGCTATTAATAAAAGCTTTCAGATACACAATATCTTTGAAACAGTAATAGCTATTGTGTGTGGGAATAGAGAGAGACGGGACAATATCGCGATGTCGTGGCGAGACGCGACACGGCGCGGCTGCCGGTAAGAGTTGTTCGGAACTATAATGGAGTAGAGTAGACTTTGTAAACATATTTTTTTTGTTTGTTTTCAAAAGAACTATGTCTTGAAATATAAGATCGAGTTGATTTTATTATAGAGACTGGCGTAATTTTCACTTCAATGAACGTAGTTTTTTTATACAGGAGTTACGGAATTAATCTCTATATCGGAAAGCCGGGACTATAGTTTCAAGGACATTTGGCAATCCTTCACAAGGTTCACAAGGTTCTGGTTTAAGGTAAAATCCTGCAGGCCTCATTTTTGTTTGCAATGACAAAGCGAGATGAGGCCGTAGGAGTTTAATAACAACAACATTCAGTGGCTCTGGCTATACTCATATAAGATAGAAATAATAAAATTATTATGGTAAAATCTTATCGACAAGCTATGGCCCAATCATACGTGTATCATAACTTAGTAGCATAGTCTGATTTAAATACGTTTTCAGACTACCATACGTATCATATTTTTTTTGATAGAAAATTGTTTATAATTGGCGTATGTAAAGTCTTTTAAAAATGGCTCTATTTCACAATAAATAACGACAAATCTCCGCTTAGTTTTTTCACAACTTATTACTAAACCAACAACACAATATTAGCACTAGCAATAGATTGAGATTTCTTTATGTCAATTTTTTTTTGTTCCCGTAATGCTAGACAAGTCTCTACGTCTGCCGCTGTCTATAACTCCACCCGCGCTGGGTCCTGCCGCCGTCTTATGAATAATGTTCTATCGATTGTGTCCGCGTGACGCCGTCGCTTCATATCGCTGTTATATGTTCACGCTATTCGCCTTTTATTGGCTAACAGGACGAGAACGGGGGATATTCTAAGATAAAAAGAAAAGAATCGACAAGACGGGGTATATTCTTAGATAAAAGGGACGAAACGAGTGTATTTTATTCGGATGTTTGCTAAAGGAATAAAAAAGGCGCCTTCTGTCTATTAATTGTCAATTAGACTTGTTAAAAATGCTTTTTATAGCACCCTAAAGTTTCGAGATTAGCATAATTATTTTAGGTGTCTATTTCATATAGATATTTGGAGGTATTAGGCAAAACGAAGACCTCTTATTTAAGAATAGTTTATTTGATGTTTTGTCTTTTCTGTACTTGAAATATTTAACTTGATAGAAAAAGAAGCGATGTTCAAAATAAAACCAAGTTATTTAGGACCTCCATCGCCATAATTTAGGAGCGTGGCTCCTGCTGGTTCTTCCGATCTCCCGCTATTATTAAAAGAAAGATAAACTGCATAATTAATCCGGAAAAATATCACATCAACGCAAACGGGCAACAAAAGACAATTAATATCGAATCAAAAGCACCGCGATCCGTAATTCGCGCGCCGCATGCACGCAGCCAATCCGATTCGCATTATCTGCTATCGATTGGGACCGCTACATGTGTCTACTTTGCAACTACATCACTATTCTCTAATGTCAGTATGAATCTTACGCAGAACAGCTTAGAGCTAGTCTAGTGTGAACTAACTTTGGTAACATAAGGTTCAGCATCCCATTGAATACGATTTCGTTATAAAAGTTGATTTACAATTAGTGGCAACTTACGCTGAATTGTTTAATTTAATTTTAAGTATATTTAAAAAATATTAAACCAAATTTATTACTTATTTTCAGAACTGAAAAAAATAAGACTATAAGATTTTACAACGACGTCACTTCTGTTGTACCATTTTCTAAACTAAATTAAATTTTACAGCTCTAAAATTGTTGCCATCTTGTTTTCATGCATTGAAATGAAAAGAGACATAATTTTAGTCCCAACAAAAGTCGATTTTTTTAAATAACCAACGCTAACGCAACGAGTGGCGAACCATTCGATTTTGCTTCCTTAACCCCCGAATACTGAAACGTTTGTTAACTTTGACAACGGATTAATTCTAATACTGCCTTTGTCTGGCACTAAGCAAGTGACAAAGGCAGCAATAGACTTAATCTGTCGTCAAAGTTAACAAACGTTTCAGTTTTCGGGGGTAAGTTAGGAAATCTTTCATTTCGCATGATATATTCGTGCGGAATCATACGACCGATTCAAAAATAGAGCCCCGGAATCGACATCACTGTATGTATTTATTATTATAGTTATACTATAAAAATAATAATATAAAAAACAATTGCCATGTGTATGACGGAGCATTACATGAAAACGGCTGGACCGATTTCGATGAATTCTTTTTTGTTGTGTTTGTAATTGTCAGTACAAGGTTTTTAGTGAGGCCGCATCAGCTAGTTTTAGATAAGAAAATAAAATCTTAAGAGTCACTAGCATGACCCTGTTGTTAAGTAGCTTGCGGGTAGCGTGCCTTATGATGGTCTTAGGTTCGATTCTCAGCCGAGAATGCCCGAATGATGAATTTGAAATATGTGCTCTGTTGGATTTTAGCTGTATGTTCCATGTTTATTCCATCTTCTATGTTTTACCGTATTTATACCGTATCCTAAACCACGCAGCGGATTTTGATGCGGTTTTCACCATCAGTTAGATAATTTTTCACAGAAGGTGATAACGGAATTACACCCGTGCGAAGCCAGGGCAGGTCGCTATTATTAGATCAAACACAAAACAAAAACAAATTGAAGATTAACTGACTATTACAATGATAAATGTGTATAACGCACAAACAAGTGTCCCTACTGTTTCTATTAACAAACTACAGTTTCGCGACTACATCTTCCCCACCCCCACCCACCCTGAAGTTCGTGGGGGGTGTTAAGGGGGGTATAGACAACGCAAAGTCAATATGTGGATATAATAATAAAAGATCGCGCCTGCCGCATACGTATCGCGGCATTATCGTTGTGTTATCGTCGGTACATCGGTGCAACTCGATAGTAGCTTAAACTACTATTTTTACTGTAGGGTTATAAGGAGTGTGTATGAGGATTTATTCGGTCATTCGATTTTGTGTCTTGTTTTTGTTTAGTGCGATGGTTCTATAATCATTAGGAACTTGTTTTGAGTCGTGTTCCTTGCTGTGCTTTAGGAGTGGTTTGTGTCAAATGATGACTAGCATGGCTTATTGGTAGCCTAATGACATTTTGTAAAAGGCCGCTTTAACCTAACGAGTGCGACAGAGACTGACCACTTCAATGTCGCTCGCGCTACTGAGTCTTCTGCGCTTGTCCTGTTATTATGATTAGTGCTGTGGTAGTGTGTCAAATGTAATCAAGTGTGTCGGTACAAGCATCCATATTGCCAATTTCAATATCAGCCAGAAAACGTCCACTGCTGAACATTGACATTAGACCGCCACTCCGACCGACAAAGTGCAACTTGCATCCACCGTTTGTCCGTGACTTTCACAATGTCGTCGGTCCACCTAGTAGGAGGCCTGCCTACGCTGCGTCAACCGTTTCCGGTTCGATCCTTTACCACCGACTCCAAAAATAACTGATTTCAAATTGTAAATTGGTATTTAGGTATCAATAATTTCATTGATTGTTCTTTAATGCTCTTTGCTTTGTGGTAATTAAAATATTATTTTCTACTTTTTTTTTTTTTTCTTTTAGTTTAAGTTTGTACGTAAAATTAGTAAATTACAAAGTGCACGTTAAGCCATAAAAGAAATTATAAAAATTGATTGAAATTATAAATTACTTATTATACCTATTATATACTATTTTCGAGGAGCCGTTAATTACCTTAATAAGACTTTCAAAGTTATTATATTATTAAAATATGCGTAAATATTGTCTAAATGAACAGAAAGTACAAGTAACTAAAATAATTACGATATCTGATTTTTGGTGTCCCTACGAGTACTTTCCTAACCAGATGAGAGCTCATGAATAAGTGACCACGCCACCAGCAATCAGGACAGACAGATATTTTATATATTATGTAACATCGAATGCGTAATATATATTCATGAATCGATTCAGCCAGTATCGAATGGGCGGAATCGATATGGCTGTAATATCGATATGATTGCGCATCGGATCTCATGCTCGCGATATAGTTATGGACGTTTTTATAAAGAGCCGTGTGAATGGAAAAGGCTTACATTATATAGCACTAGTTGTTAACCGCGACTTCGTTCGCGTGGACTTAAAAAAAATATCGTATGTCCGTCTTTGTGATATACAGTAGCTCATTATTAAATTGTATCAAGATCCATTCAGCCGCTTAGCCGTGATAACGCGACAAACATCCAGACAGAGGGCCAAGTTACTTCCTATAGTTCGCTAGATGTCGTTGATCCATTCCTGTGTATTTTTTGACGTTTTGTATGGACTGACAGTTGTAATGTAGGAAGTTCCAAATCGCGCAAGCGAAGTTTTTTTCTCGAGACGAACGTATTCATTTTCATACCTCGAAGCTTTATTGGTCCTGATGCGACTGCGGCTATATTCCTCTGAATTATAATATCAGTTCGGATGTTCAGTTTGACAATGGACATGATCTTTAATATCAGTGTACTCATCATTATGAAAAACTTTTAATAAGCGCAATGCTTGGTTCCATTAAGTACCATTAACCACGAACTGGAAGACGCAGCGCAGGCAGGTCTCCCACAAGGTGGACCGACGACATTGTGAAAGTCGCGGGCAACCGGTGGATGCAAGTGGCAAGTTGTCGTTCAGTGTGGCGGTCTAAAGGAGAGGCCTTTGTTCAGCAGTGACGTCTTCCGGCCGATGGTGATGATGATGATGATGGTATCCAAGTAAGAACGATTACAATGATATCCTAGGATATAATAGTCGTCTAACAAAACAACCGGTTTTTTTGCTTGTTTTAACTTTGTGTATGGTAGAGCTTACATCAGAAACAATCTCGCTATCGTGTTAAATTATCAACTGTTAAACTAGGTGTCTGCAGGAGCTGACTAGTGAGTGGCATTGAACTGCTACCGGCAAGCGTGACGCTTCCCATCAGGCGAGCGACATTCTCGTCACCTCACTCAGTAGCATAATTCCTCCCTAGATCCACAGATCTTTTAATATAGCGACGAATTATGATATCGAAAAAAGCAATCGTCCTCAAAAAATTCGTGGCAATCTGTTATAATTTTCTTTTGACATTTATAATTTACTAGTAGTTCGCGCCGAACTGTGACCTCGCGACCTCTATATCTTCACAACCCTTGTACCGATTCAGCTCATATTCGAACTTAAAAATTGTATCGAAATGAACTACTTGCCTACAAAATTTTATGAAGATCGGATCAACGGTTCGCCAGTTATCATTGGACAAATATACACACAAACATACATACAAATGCCGATTTGTCCCAGTAAACTCTGAGACTTTCGCTTCGCTCGGTCAATTAATTTGGCAATCGAGTAAAACAAAAAAACTAGATCCAGATGTGTTGGCTTTTTCGATGCTTTTTGCGTTCAAATTATTTGCGTTGAATATTTTCCAATGCGATTTTTATTTTATTTTGGTACTAATATAGCCATTCAATCTTACAAGCCTTATATATAGAGCTAAAAGGTAGACTGCTTAAGTTAGTGTTAATAAAAGTGACACTATCATAGCTAAAACTATTATATCTCTCACATGATGTGGGCAGACATTGTCCTCGGGTACGATCGCTGTTATTGGAAAACTTCTCCTGAGTGCGCTACCATGTACCTACACGTAGCGCTGCAGCGCTTAATGTCTTTCTTTTTAGGACACTCTGTACTTAATGCGCAGTACGTAAGGTTTTATAATGATTTCCGATAGCCTCATTGAGAGCTTCTGCTTCGGCCTTTAAACATCCCATTGCTGAGATATGGGCCTACCCTCGAAAGGTGATGAGGTCATATCCACCACGCCGGAACAATGCGATGTTTAAAGGCTGATACAGAATAAATTTTGACCATCACTCTGAATACCCTTGTCTTCGAGACTGCGGGATTTTGGATGACAAAATGCCTCGCAATTCCACGGTCGCTGCCCACCAGATATCTTCGACAATGAATTATTTGGGCGACCTCTTTGTCGAAGTTGGACTTACCTAACTGGATAGTCTGTCCAAGCTCCGAATGGTCATCAACTTCGAGCGTATATCGTTCCCAACGACTACTGGTACGGGTGCAAGATGGCCATTTTCCATGTTTTTTGTCTGGTCCATGTTCATCACCATTATATAAACTTGTAATACTGACTGCATTAGTGTGAGGTCAGCAGTCAGCGCTGCACCAAACGGTTTGTATGCAAATGTTAAGCGCTGTTTCCGCTGCTTGGCTCCTGCGTTTAAAACTGAACTTTGTGAGCATTGGACTTTGAAAGTGAAGACTAGATCAATGTTTATGGTGTTAAGAGTTCTATTCCTTTGTACTGACGACAGACATATTCTAAGGATATTATTTTACTCGTCATTATGAACAACTTTTTCAGGTTTGAAATCGCGAAAAAAAATCTGCTGTTCTATAGAAAATTGGAATTCACACTAGACGAAATAAATAAGTTGTGTATTTGTATTTATGCATTATATAAGTGCTGTGTATATAAGCACTGATCTCTATATATGTATTATTATAGACGTCAGTGATTCTAAGTATAAAATATGATAGGCTGCACATCGTCAGCCAGTCAGTTTTTTCTCTCTTTTATTTTGGCTCTAAAAGTAGCCGTATTTAGCCAATGTCAAGTTTTGTAATATTTCAAGAGAAGTAAAATAAATCAAAAACAATCTTAGTCAAGCAAAGTAAGTCACAGTCAAGTCCAAGCCATGCTCCAGTAAAGAGGTTTATACTATGGAGTTTTTGGAAAAAACACTATAAATCACTTTTCACTTCATTATATCATTCACTAACACTCGTGCACCTTCACGAACACATAATAGATAAAAACCCAACGTTTTTACACATTAAGAATTAAAATAACTAAAACCAACTAAAACTAAACTTTTGGAAATAAATACAATGATGCGACATGACTTCTTCACGTTCCCGCCAAAACCACCTGTTAATTTTTTGATTTATATTTAGTAAAGAATAGATAATAGATATATAGATTTAAGATAATGTCGTAATAGCGTTATATCATGTGATATGACACATCACGGATAGTCCAATAAAAGTTAACAACAGTTTGTAGGCGTGTCCACCTCGCCAGGGCATAAACTGTACCTCTGCATCGTAAATCTACGCTGACTCAGCGAGGGCTCTAAAAGATATTGTTGCAAGCTTTAAGGTTGGTACCTATTATTATAACCTAAATCCTAATCCTAACTAACATTATAAATTCGAATGTTACTCTGTCTCCCTGTCTCTATGTCCCTCTGTCTGGGTGTTTGTCGCGTTATCACGGCTAAAAGGCTGAACGGATTGACCTGAATTTTTGCATAGATATAGTTAAAGAGTCGGAAACGGACACAGGCTACTTTTTTTGTATGTCCACGCGAACGAAGTCGTGGGTAGCAGCTAGTATACTCGAATATACATCTCAAATAAAAAACTTGAGTTAAACTTAGTGTTCGCTCGAGTTTCGTTATTATTAACTTTTACATTAGTCTATCAGTAAAAAGTAGGTATATAAAAAAATATAAATAAATCTTTTAATAAATCATGATATTATAATGTATAACAATATAATTGCTATTGACCATGTTGCGAAAAGTGCTAGATGATGTCTTACAACAAAAAAAAAAAACTATTAACTGTTCAGAACAAGTACACATAAGGCTACATAGATCATACTAATAACTCGTTGACGAAAGGAGTTGATGGTACTCATCAATTAATCGATAAATTTTATTATCTGCCAACCCTGGAATTATGAAAAAGCCAGCCATTCCATATTACATTTATTTGAGTGTAAATGAATTGCTGTTTTTTTCTTGCAGTTCAAGGGTTGGTTCTATAAAAGGTAAAATTTGTTTATTTTCATGAGTACGTTCACTTCTTTTGGCTTAGTACCGCTGATCTGTAGACACTAGTAGTAAGTGTGATTTTATCCAATATTTAATGGCACAGAATAAGCGCATACACACAGTACGACGCGATGTCAAAAAGAAAACTATGGCTTCTTACCAAAATAAAACAACTATAATCGTTCCTTCATCGCTAATTTATTGTTGTCCCCGTAAAATGCAAAAAAATAAACGATAAAACTCAAACAAACGAAGCTTCAAAACCGATCCAATAACTCAACCGCCGTCCGGCACTAACCAGAAAAAACCGGATAAATCCGGCTCTGTCGTGTGTATCTCGGGTCCATTAATAACGTGCCTTATCCCGCCTAATCTCGCGCTCATTCCCGCGCTTTCTGCGGATTCTTTTCGCGCCAAAAAACGGCCGCCATGTTGGATTTATTGCGTGCCAGGATTAAACGCTGATAAATAATAAAACACTCTGTATCGGCGGTTTTGAGTTTTTTTTATCGTAAATAAATGATAAATGTGACATAACATTGTGGTAGGTATATAGATAAGATCCTAATACTGCGACTAAAACCACCAGAGGACGCAGTAGCAATAGCACTTTTGTAAATAGTGAGCGATCCTCAAGCCGCCTGCTCTTTTTTCAGTTGTGAAATGTAAATTGCGAAGTTTTTTCAGTTGATTTATTATTACATTTTAATACCATTTACACAATTATTATGGCAACACCCTGTTTTAAGAAGGAGGACTTTGTTCAGCAGTGGATTTCTTCTGTTTTTTTTTTAATATTTAGAGAGTAAAAGAGGTACCTATAATGAAATCGGTCCGTAAATACGGATTTACGGGGTTTATTTTAAGTCTTTTTAAGTGCTCTAAAATAGTATCTCTAGTAAAATATCATTGATAGGTAGGTATAAATGACAATAGAATAGAGTATACTTTATGTTTATATGTGTGGGTGCTCACTCAGCGGTATAGGTTTACGAGCGGCCCACGTGGACACGCCCATCCTAGTTCAGTTATTATTTTTATGGTAATTCATGATGTAGTGATATTCCGTGGTTCCGTACAGGTTTTTGGTTTTATGTCTTTGTTTTGTCTCTAATTTAAAATTACATTTTGATCAGTGAGTGTGTAAATTACATACTTTAACCGAAAGCAAAATATTTGTGTTACTCTAGAAAACAAGGCCAAGCTTTCCCGTATTTTGTTACTCGAGTTTTTTTTGTTTTTTTTTTTTATTATTTCATTGAGTGGATGGGCAGCGTGATGCTTACCATCAAGCGAGTCGCCTCGTCTCATCTCCTCATAAAATGGCATTAATAAAAACTGTTATTAAATTTTAGTTTATTATGAAACAATTTATCTTTTTATATTTCTTATCTTAAAATTTAAATTAAATTTTACTAGTAATTCGCACTGAACTGAAACCTCTATAACTTCACAACTCCTTGACTGATTCTGCTCATATTCGAATTTAAAAATTGTATTGAAATGAACTATTTGTCTACAAAATTTCATGAAGATCGGAACACCGATTCGCAAGCTATCATCGGACAAATATACAAACAAACATACATACAAATGCCGATTTGTTTCAGTAAACTCTGAGACCTTCGCTTCGCTCGGTCAATTAATTTGTTATTGTATAATTAAAAAAAAAAAAACTTACCTATCAGTAAGTATAAAGTAGCTGGAACAATGCTAAGTTCTGCTACAAACCGCTACAATGGCGCTACGAGGGCGCTACGAGTGGAGCAAGGGAACAAGCTACCGATATCCGACGTGATCTGGCCCCGTCGATAGGAAACACTTTGGTTTTTTATCGGCTTATTCAATTTGCTGCGGATGCAACCGGATTTATATGGATTCCGATCCCGATGGGGTAACTCAGCAGCTATTGCATAATCTGTGGTGGGGTGTGGAAACCACACTTAAATGCATCGTGGTTTAGTTTTGAAATGTAGTGCGATAAGGTTAAATTATCTATTGCAAATCGAATAAATATATTTCGTTATGGCTAGATCAAGGCTCGATAATCAAGTATGGTTATCGATAACATTGGGATTACAATTCAAATATATTTTTTAAGTTTGGTATTTTTTTTATTTGTGATGAATTTGCTGAAGTATAATCAATATTAAATTAAATTAAGGAACATGGAAAAAACATTTATGCTTGAGGCATAATACATTATCGTCGCCAGCGTCTCACTGCCGTGCTTACGATCGTCTGAAATAGACTCTAACATAGCGCAAATAGGGACGATATTGCGAAATGTAAAATTTGAGTCTGTTCCGGATACGCATTTTGTTTGATTATTGTATAATATTTTACATCACACTAATATTATAAATACGAAAACTTCTGTTAGTGTGTATGTAAGTATGTAAGTGTGTTTATTCCCGTTCAACTCTGTAACGGCTGAACGGATTAGGAAGAAATTTGGTATGGAGGTAGCTTATTCCCTGGAATAACACATAGTCCACATAGTTCATGATGATGAGTATATACATACATTTCAATATTGTTGCACATTTCTGAGACACATTGTGATTTTAAACGATTCAAACTTGAAGCTGTAAGTTCTTGTCGCAAACAAACCTTAAATACCACTTAATTCTCTTTAGATTACACTAAATTGCATTAAAATAGCGCGCTTAAGCAGCATGTTACGTAGTTTTAAAATGCACCCCTAAAGGCGAGAGTACACGATAAGGCGGGCTGCGGCCAGCCGCCATTTCGTTTGACGTAATACCTTAATTTAAATTTAAATGACATCTAAGCTGCCTATTGCGATAGAATCGGTCACATCATTACGCGGAGGGGATGAGTGAGGAGTGTGTTGCGGTGGGCTGTGTTTACTCGTGTTTTGACAGGGCTGTTTTTCATATTAATTTTAAAATGTATTTTTAGTTTTCCATTAAATTCGTAGTATCTGCAAAATTAAATTTGACTATATTGTAAAACAGAAGGATAAAAATTTATATCTAAGCTCATCATCAAGTTATTGGTGAGTTGCGGTAGCTTATACACTAAAATTAAGTTATCTCGAAAAAACGTACGATTGCTGTAGCGGATAAAACCGCGGGGCGGATATCAGCATCATCATCATCAGCCATAAGACGTCCACTGCTGAACATAGGCCTCCCCCTTAGAGCGCCACACCGGCAACGTGCCACTTGCATCCAACCGTTGCCCGCAACTTTCACAATGTCGTCGGTTCACCTACTGGGAGGCCTGCCTACGCTTCGTTTTCCGGTTCGTGGTCGCCACTCAAGAACCTTTCTTCCCCACCGTATCTTTTTTCCGGGGCAGATATATAATTTTCCATTTACTTAGTAAGCCTGATCATCAACGGAGATTACTAAAAATCACACCTTCAAGCAATAAAAACAACAACCCAGAAAGAAAGCCCACATCAGCACATGTTTAACCCCAAGTCTCGACATGACAGTGCAAATCACCGTTTTCACAACAACGGCTAATGCCGGCTTGATGAACGGATTACAGCGGCGATAACGCGTGTGCGGATCGCAAGGGATCGCGTGATCGCCCGGACGGTGTGCACACGCCCTTAGTTTAAACTTTCAAGATGATAGATAAGCTAAATGTATGTTAGATTTGAGGATTATGTGCAGAAATAAATTTCTGTTTTGAAATGGAAAGTATGATGTTTGTTTGTGTACTAGCAGCCGCCCTCGGTTTTACACGCTATCCTACATCTGTATACTTTTCGACGCAAAGTAGGTAAAGTAAGTTAAGTATTCTATGTTATAATATAGGATACATGATCTCTACATTGCCAATTTTATCCAAAACTGTTCATCCGATACGGATTTGAGTGAGAACAAACAAATTTACCCACAACATTTTATTATGATATTATACTAGCTGCACCCCGCGTTTTCACCCGCCATTCTACATAAACCAAATATTGTTCTGGGATAAAAGTAGCCTATGTGTTAATCTAGGGTATAAGCTACCTCCATACCAAATTTAAATTTAAATAATTTTAATAAAGTTAACTAAATTTAAATCCGTTCAGCCGTTACAGAGTTGAACGGGAACAAACACACTTATGTACTTACACACTTACACCCAAACTGTGGCATTTATAATATTAGTGTGATGTAATTACTAGCAGCGCCCTGCGCTTTCACCCGCTATCCTATGAGGATTGTATATACTTCCAGGATAAAAAGTAGTTTATGTCCAAAAAATATAATGCAAAATGTATAAAAGTGTTAATCCAGAGTATAAGCTACATCTATTCAAAATTTCATTCTAATCCGTCCAGCCGCTACATAGTTGAATGGGAACAAGCAAACTTACATGCTTACACAAATAGACACAAACTTTCGCATTTATAATATTAGTGTGAATACAATGTGTGAATGTAATGTTTAGTTGAACCATTGCAAATATTAACGTAAACATATACAAAATTTACATTTACATAATTTATTTACTGCCTCGGTGGCTCAGTTGGTAGTGAACCTACCTTCTGTGTTTGGGGGTGTGGGTTCGATTCCCATCTAGGACAAACATTCATGTGATGAACATTCGTGTTTGTTCTATGTCTGGGTGTGAATATCTATATAAGTATGTATTTAAAAATATCTATGTACGTATATCAGTCTCTGGCAGCCATATTACAAGCTTTGCTTAGTTTGGGGTCAGATGACCGTGTGTGCAAAAATGTCCCAGATTTATTTATTTTATTAATTTTATTTTAAGAAAAAGGGTCTAATTACTTCCTTTTAATTATTTTGCCATCCCCTCTCGAATGATATTTTTAACTTCAACCATAAACCGAGAAAGAAATACTACGTCAAATAATAACAAAGGTAAGCTGAATACATTATTCAGCCGCAACCAAAAGTTAAAATTAAAAAAAACAACTCTCAACGACACCCCCGCGGCTGCTATCAAAAATCTCGCCGTTTCATTAACTCAAAAGAAAAAATAAAAAAAATACTGTCACCGACAAGCACAGATTATAAAAGAAAAAAATAAGCAAAAATACTGTCACCGAAAAGCACAGATTAAATTTTAAAGGTACTTTTTCTAAATTAATTAATTGGGGTGGAGGTGAGTGAAAAAATTAAATGTCAAAATTACAACAAGATTCGCCTTAATTATGTCCAGGGTGGCGCGACTGCGGAGTAAAAAATCTTTTCAGAGAAACACCGCTGTAGGCTTACACGATACTTACATTATTGTTATTTTATATTCGCGAAACAATTTCTCGCTCTTATAGCATTAAATTAAATTCATTGAAGTACGAATTTGTGATCCTGTTTATAGGAATTACATTTAAATTAGCACTAACGGTATATTGACGAAGGTTATTACCATTGTTCAGTTCCTGATTTTAGGTGCAATTGCAATCACAATAGGATTCACAGCATTAATTCAGCCGGCCAAATATAAAATCGGATGTCAAATGTAATGTCATATAAACTATGTTTATTAATTTTATAAAGAGGTACCGAATATTTTTCCGAGATAAAAAGTAAGCTATGTGTTAATATAGGGTATAAGCTACCTCCATACCAAATTTCATCCAAATCCGTTTAATCATTACAGACTTGAACGGGAACAAACACACAAACATACTTACACACAAATTTTCGCATTTATAATATTAGTGTGATATGGGCTATGTTTTATTCACAGCGCGGGTAGAAGCAAGTCAGTTATATTTCTGTAGATGTTCTACTCAGTGATTATGTCCAGGGTGGGCTGGAGGGTGGTACTAATTACATTTTCTTAATTTGCAAAGTTTCGTAGTCATTTCGGCTGCATTTGTACTTGTAACGTTTGTAACGCCCCTTGTGATTTGTATTGAGAAAGTTCTTTTGAAACCTTCTAATTTTAACCTGTGTAACAGAATCTGCTTTTTTATTAATTAACTTGCTTGCCCGCACGGCTTCGCTCGCCTAGACCACGTTAAATGAAACACCCAAGTTGACACCTCCAGGATTTTTTTCGAAAAATCTTGAGATTATGTCTTTATTTATTTTTTATGCTTGTTACATAAGAGTTTCATTAGATAAGCATGAAAAAAGATTTATTTCCATACAAACTTTGGGGGTACATTTTACCCCTTTAGAACTGGAATTTCGTAAAATCCGTTCTTATTGGTCACTTAGACCATTTAAGAAGAATTGGGTTCTAATTTCAAGTCTCTATCAAAAGCGGTTTGGTCTGTGCGTTGATTCCTTGAAACGGGCTTGTTGTTTTATATAATACTAGCTGCGCCCCGTGGTTTCACCCGTTACATAAATGTATATACAGAAACCGAATATTTTTCCGGGATAAAAAGTAGCCTAATCCAGGGAGTAAGCTACCTCCATCCCAAATTTCATTTTAATACGTTCAGTCGTTACAGAGTCTTACGGGAACAAACACACTTAGCTACTTACACACAAACTTTCACGTTTATAATGTTAAAAACACAATATATAATAATATTGAAACAAGTAAGTGTAAGTTGACGGAGTTGATATGTTCAACTTTCCCATAATCCTTATGCTTGGCAGGCGGCTTGGAGATCGCAGAACGGTCACTGTTTACTATAAGAGGACGCTGTCTTGTGGTTTTACTCGCAGTTTTAAGACATGGCCGGACTTAAATTTAAATGTATGTACTAGTTATCTACACAGAGCGGCTAGCACCCCCGTTAGAATCCCTACCGACACAGTATAGACAATAGTAGCCACCTACATTATTTTTTTATCCCCACTTAAAGTTAAAGGGTTATATTTCTTCATCGGCCACCAGAGACTTGAAACTGGAGATAATACAGTTTATCGCTTTAATATCTTTTTGTCTATCCGAATTTGCAAATGAGTTTTTTTTTAATAACGTCGAATTTGTAGGCTTGGGGAGGAGCCACTAATCCTTTTATGATTTACGGGCGTCCTGCCCGCTCGGCTAATGAAGTTTTTGAGTTTTTTTTATCTTGATTGTTTATTACACTCAACCCCTTTGTCTTTGGTGGTTGGCAAGAAGTAGACAGAAGAAGATGACGATACTTCATAAACTTTTATTTTTCATTGTATATTAGGGTTATAAGGGTATGCTAAGCCGAAAGGGAATCATGATTGTGAACAACTTTTACTATGGGGCTAACCTAGAAATCGACAAAAAACAGTTGTTCCGTACATTTTGTCGAGTGTCTTTGACTTCGTATGGAATTATATTGGAATATTCGTATGGACTTCGTCTTTGTATGGAACAGCTGTTTTTTTTTCGATTTCAGGGTCGCTCTCATAGTAGAAGTTCGTAATGATAAGCGCTATGAGCCCTTTTCGGCATAGCATACTTTACTTATAACCCTGTATATAGTCTAGTCTCTAGTCTGATAGTATGTTTCATCATCATCATCAGCCGAAAGACGTCCACAGCTGACCATACGCCTCCCCCTTAGAGCGCCAACCTGCCAATTGCATCAACCGCTTTCCCACGACTAATTAATTGTTTTAATGAAGATTGAATAAACGGATCGTAAATAATCGTCGGAAAAATATACACACAAATATATAAATATACACACAAATATATAAATATACATACAAATGCCGTCTTGTTTCCATAGTCTCAGAGACCTCCGCTTCGCTCAGTCAAGTATTGACTGCGTTTTATTTAATTTTATTATTATTATCTCATATTTAGCTCTCTACCCCGTCAAAGTACCAAATCAAATTTAGTTTCAGTTTCAGTTTTTTATTAGTAACAAAAAAAAGTTACATGTCAGCCCAAAAAATAATAATAATGTTACATCAAGTAAATAGTCATAAGTCGTAAATTAATTTCATTAAAATTATATACATTTGTCAATCATATAAGTGCATTCAAATTAAATTCGATTAAAATTTTCACATCAATTCTCATCTAACATTTATCGTGTAAACAAAAACTCGTCAGCGAATAAGTACATCGAGGTCACAAACAACCCTCACCTATAAACCATCTAACGAACAATAAACCATTTAAAAAAACCGCTTTGCATATGAATGGATTGCATACATCGGTGTGCGCGTACCGTTTATTTTTTCCTTCCATTAGTGAGCGAGCGATCTATCAAACACAATTCCAATTTACCCATTGGCCACAAATTCTTCGATAGGTGTCCGGTGGACAAAGATTAAAAAATATAAATGTTTTTTGGTTCTGTAATCTAGTATTGCCTATCGGGAAAACATGATTACATTTTCTCGATAAAAAAAGACCTCGATTTACACTCATTTCTCGCTAGCGCTCAGAACACCTAGTGTATATTCAAGTGATTATTACACTAATAATGAGGTAATAATAATATCTAGGTTTGCAGGGCACAGAATTTCGATTGATTTCCTCGTTTAGATGTAATTAGCAATTATCTGGTTTTAAGACTAGCGCAGGCTTAAGCCATCTCTTTTCATCTGCTTTTCAACTTTGCTGCTTTGGCTATAAATACTGGTATGATAATCAAAATTCTGAATTAGTTAATTTAATATTTAATAGTATTTTTATTGTATACTTAATTTTACTTTGTTTTGACATGATTTAAATATAAGTATGAGAAGCCACTGGCACCTGATAAATAATAAATAATAAATAAATATCTGGGACATTTTTGCACACATCGTCACTTGACCCCAAACTAAGCAAAGCTTGTAATATGGCTGCCAGAGACTGATATACGTACATATATATTTTTTAAATACATACTTATATAGATATTAACACCCAGACATAGAACAAACACAAATATTCATCACATTAATGTTTGTCCTAGATGGGAATCGAACCCACGCCCCCAAGCACAGTAGGTAGGTTCACTACCAACTGAGCCACCGGGGCAGTCTACACAGTCCTAGACTAGTTCGGGAGCCTATGGATCAACACTCAAAATAAAAACGGAATTAATGACAAAAAAAAAAACTTCGTCATCGGCTCTTAAAATACAGTTTTTAACTAGCTTTGGATTCATCATAATTTGTGTACCTGTTAATTGATATGACAAATGACAATATGACAAAAAATAAATGATTTGATTTTATTTGAACTGTATAGCGCTATATTTCACTCGAAATACGCTCAGATCAATGACAAATTCTTCTAGCAATATTCATATATACAACATATAATTTTTCAATCCTGACTTATTTAATGGCTCAATACAGAAGCTTCTATACAACCATTGTAAAGCGTTTGCTTGGAATTCAATTGATATATGATTGTGAAAATACGTTGAGATGTAATAAGCTATGTAATAAAAGTTGCTTACGTTGCCATGTCATTAATGAGGTCTAAGTTATGAGATAATAGCGAGCTACTGACCCGAATGATTATTTATCTATGTATTTTAATCTCCCGTACCCAATATTCTGTTATAAAATGTTTAAAGGGAAGTTCTTAGTGATTCATTTTTTACTTACGAATCCGCTCCAAATGGGAATTTTGCTCCAAATCGAACAATATGTCCACCGCGTAAAATGAACAGAACACGCAAAACGCATAAAATTCAAAATGTACACATTCAAAATAAACAATACCTGCCAAATGTCCAAATCTCAAATGACCACGCAAAATGTTCAAATTAGCCCACATAAAAATATCATGATACCATAATACATTTTTAAAATAATAATTATTAACCATTATTGGATTAGGTACAACAGGAAACTTTTAATACCGGAGAATTGAGATAAATAGTCACAAAAAGAAAAGAAAAAAAAATTCTCCATCGACCGAAATAGGTACTGTTTACCTAATACCAATTATGTTTTGAGTCCCATTAGGCAAATCAATGGTTGAAATAAAATGCTTATCTACCTCTTTTCAGAATTAAAGTCACTATTTATTAGAAATTTTCAAGAAACAAAAAAATATACAATTTTAACTCACTTTACCTGAATGAAAAATAAAAAAAATCTCATAAAGGGTTGTTTATTAATTATAACGTAAATTTCCTCTTAGTTTTCTTTCTTATATACGTAAAAGCTACATAATATAAAAGTTTAATTCCAATGTGTAAATTATTATATACCTTGGGAGAGTATTCCGAGTACACGATTCTAATGTCATTTTGCTTTTGCTTCAATTTAAAAAAATCGCTCGTTTTTTCCCTTGTACCATACCCTGTTTAATTCATTACCAAACAAAAGGCGCCTATAATCCTCTACTACCAGCTATCTAACGAGCAACTGAAGCGAAGCTTATTAATAATTATTATTTTGCTATTAGATAATAACCGTGGCCTTAATGAGCTCCCCATTGATCGACTGGTTTCCCGTGAGATACAAATTAGTAAGGTTTCATGATGCGAGAGAAATCATGGATAAAGTCCGAGCGATAAGGCCGCCTATTTAAATCTTAGTTTAAATATCCGTCTCTCGACAACCACTTTCCACGTAAATTTTTTGGGTTAGGGTACTTCTAGCCCGCGGGTGAGGTGACCACTTTTTTAAATAGCTTTGGGTAGATTCGCCCAAAACAATTTTTTTGAGAAAACGATCCAGTTGTCCCTGCTTAAAATCTACAGGGGATATTTCGCCTCATTCTTAGAACAAATCCAGAATGGTGTATGTGAAAGAAAGGCTGAACTCTTTTGGAGTAAACGAATTTGGCAGTATTTATGTATGTATAAATTTCTTGCCCTTATTAAGCCCGAAATTTTAGTCCTAGACAATTCAATTAAATTTCAAAATTAGTATCTTATTAAGATCCCCCTTAGAGCGCCACACTGAACGACACTCTGTCATAGTGTGAGTGTAGGTCGCCATAATCCACATGCTTGGCAGCGGCTTGGGGATCACAGAACGCTGACCTTTACAAAGAGGACGCTGCTGCTAAGAGGATGCTGCTGCCCGTCCTCAGGTGGCCCCGGTCGCAGATGTAGGACATACTCGGACCTGGCATATTAATAATTTAAGTAGGTACTGACACAAAATTAAATTTTATGAAGAAAAAAATTGAGTGGGATAAATTATGTCAATGATAATGTTATTTATACCCCGCATTACTACTAACAAAATAAGTAAATATGGCGTTAAATCTCGTCATACAATTGTTTGCCGATTGATATTTCACGTCTACAAAACAAATGTCCCAATTAGCAAAAATCCGGCGTCACTCGACATTCATTAGGGTTCGTACACACGAGCGACATTAGCGCAACAAATCGCCGCGACTATCAACTCGGGCGAGGGCGCGCGATAAGTCGCGTGACAAACGACCGCCACTAATGATGTTGCCAGATTTAGCGATCTGTGTTCCCAACTCGTAGGTGAATGGGGAAAGATTTGTGGGAAAGGGTTTGTTTTAACGTCGTTCTGGATTTATTTTTGGAATGGTTTTGTACAAAAATGTTACGAATATCAAAATTGAAGATGAGGATGGCATAATAATAATTGTTAGTTTAAAGTTTTTGATTTAGATATTAAATATTTACATAAGAAAAAAGTAATTAAAGAAAACATGCGACGATGTCTTTAAGCGACTTCCAAAAAATGATGTTCACAATCAAACTTTTTTTTTTAAACCGAACCTTACAATCGTTTTACAGTCTCACTTGATGGAAAGCAATGATTTGGCCGAAGATGTAGCACGCTTGCCTAGGAGGTACCTATTCACTTTTTTCTTGAACAGCCCCGGATTGTATCTGTTCGGAAAGACAGACGCAGGTAATGAGTTCCACACCTCTGCTGTTCTTAATAGGAAGGTGGATTGGAAACGCTTTCCCCCGAATACTGAAACGTTTTTTAACTTTGACAACAGATTAATTCTAATACTGCCTTTGTCTGGCACTAATCAAATGACAAAGGCAGTAATAGACTTAATCTGTCGTCAAAGTTAACAAACGTTTCAGTATTCGGGGGTTAGTGCGTTTGAACGGTATTTCCACTATTAGAGGGTGTCTCTTTTTTGTGCGTCTGGAGGTGTTGTGTAATAGAACGGCGTTGGCAGGATAGACTGTTTTTTTGTGTTTGTTACCACAGAACATTTTTTTTTTGTGGTTGGTTCAATTTTATCAATATCCAGCTCTAATGATGGCATCTATGAGAAACTCAGGGAACTGTTCAAATATTATAGGCATACTTATAATGATTTTGTTATTTTCATCAATAAGTCGAGCATTTGCATTCAGAAAGTATCATTTTGTGAAGTAGAACTGATGAAGCAGACCACAGATGAACACCGGAACTCCTCAATGATACGTATTTCACGAATGATGCCAAGATAATCGCCAATTGTTAAGCGCCTTTGATGAAGCAAATTTAAATAAATAATAAAAGTCGGCTATTTTTTTTAAATTATGGGGTAATATAAGAACCGTATTAGTAAAGTAAAACACACGGAAAAATAAACCAGCTGTTCCATATTTTATTGCAAGATCCGCGAACATTATCTATGGAACACCATTTTCCTCCCGTGAATTTTCAAAAGTCGTAGAAAAGTTGTTCGCTATGTTGCATACAGCATTCTCACAACAGCTCCGAAGCCGATTAAAAAGCATCATGTATCAAAATACCTATATTGCCGTGCGCTAGTCTCGCAAAAACTCGACCGATTCGAACTTTTTCTTTGTTTTCGTCGCCTTAGTATCGGAGTGGCTTAGAAAAAAGAAACCACGCGACACGGCACGGCTAGTAACAAATAATAACGCTTGACAATCATAGCTCCCTGATAGGATTCCGGATGTGTCGGGGCTACCATGGAACGCCAATAATGACTTGATCAACCCACCACACCCAGACCAAGACCCAGAGCAGATATATACATTATTCCCTCCCTTCTTACAAGGTAGAAGTGGTATCGACTAAGATAAGGTGGTCGTCAATATGAGAAGTAATAGTTTTCCATTAGCAATGATTTCGCTCTACTTTGAATAACTTAAATCTTCGCGTCTCCTAAAAGTTTATTTGCATAAGTAATTCTCGATAACTTTGTATCAATTAAAACTTAAACGGATAATAAATTAAAAGCACACGTATTCCAACTACAGTAAGTACAAACTAATAACTCACATTCCAGACATGTAGTTGCCAAACATACATCATGTTTCAGAAACAGAAAACAAATAATTTAAGTTGTTTATTTTCGAGTCACGCGCGCGTCTAAAATCCGCCTTGTGGGTGAGACCTTATGATTTATTTTTACATATCGACAGCTGGAGTTATTGGCTCTGAAAGTTTTCATTTAGTTTAGAACAAAGAGTAATAAACATTATATGTCATAATAAATAAAAAGCTTCAATTTTTGTGGTGTCTGCTTATCCAGAAAATTTGGTGATCGGTTTTAAGACGGACATATTACGTCGATTCTGTTGTTCTATTCACTACTCTTAACCAATTTGACAGGACAAAAACTATCAGCGTCACTTTACTTTTTAATATGTGTGAAAAGGATGACAATACTATCATAGAGCCTGTCAAATTTAGTTTAGTTTAGAAAATGGTACACCTGGACCGAAGTCTTAGGATATAATTATACTTGTCATTACGAACAACTTTTATTATGGGACAAACCACTGGGAAAAAAAAACATTTACCCTCAACTAAATTAAATTTACGGAACAGTTGGTTTTTGCAGCGCTCAGAAACAATAATACCAAACCAAATAATAATAGTCAAACCATGTCTCTAAGATCTTACCACAAAACAATGAATGAGGACAAAACTACATTTTTAGACTCACCTACATAAAAACAGACCCAAGTCACTATTCCACCCTCAGCTAGTTAGTACAGTAACTTTAATCACTTACACATGTGTAAATCTCCAACAAATACTAACAATTCAATAAAAGTGAATAAAGACGTTACCGACTCATTCAACTTAATTACCTATAGGCAACATGGCCGCCCGACGCCACCGAAAGCACATTATCTCAATCAACCCATTACACCGCTCTCTTGTGAAAAATAATAGTTATTCACATAATTACCCCGAGCCCCTCTCTAAGAGAAAGATAGAAATAAACTTCAGTAGTACGCGTTGAAGAGAGACGGACGTATGTCTCGCGGTTTGTTGTGAAGCACTTAAGTAATTGAATCGAGGGAGTTAGGGCAAGTCGGGGCATGAAGGAAGAATGGAAAATAATATTATAAGTAATAATGTAGATGGTAGGAATAAATGCGTGGCGTGGAGTTGTTTGGTTGCTCGTGAGTAGCGTATGTTCATGTTCGTTGCTTTTAAACTAGTTTTATGCAACTTTTTGGTTGTCAAATACTGTGGCATTTTAACCACTACTGTGTTTTCATTTATTTCAACCCACGAGTCCATCGTTTGCAGAAAGAAAAACAAACAATCTATAATACTGTTTTTGAACCGTCATAATTTTAACAAATAAACCGACCTCAACAAAATACTCTGAAAAAAAAAACTATCGAGTTTTATTTGGTGCCACCCATGAAATACTTATCATTGAGGAGTTCTGGTGGCCTCCTGTGGACGTATTCATCAGTTCCACTTCATCGTGATACTTTCTGAATTCAAATGCTTGACTTGTTGACGAAGATGCCAAAATCACTATATTATTTATGCCTACAGATTATATTTGAGGAGTTCCCTCAATACTGGGATCCAAGATGAATTGAGAAGTTCCCTCAATTCCTCGTAGATCGCATTATTTGAACTGGATTTTGAGCTGTTTGAACCTTTTTTTTAATTATGTTAAAAATTGCCACTTATCTCGATGATATCTTACAATGAAAAGTTTAGAATTTCAACTTAATTTTAAAATTAAACTTTCTAAGAATTCTCTTATGCTATTTTTAAGATTCCTAAACTCCAGTTAACTTTAGAATCCTTCGTTACTCTCAGAATTCAATGTGTTGCACGTGACATAAGACACTGTTTTATCCATTAGAATAATCTACTATTAAACTTCGTCCAATTCTGAGCTATGTTTGAAGTTCCAAGTATCTAGATAATTGGCAAGCTAGTTTAAAATCTAGTGCAAAATTTGTATCATATAGACAAACAAATAAATAAACAGACAGAAAAGAAAATTATCAAGCAAAAACCTAGTAAAAAAATAACAACCAAATCTAGAGAGACAAACTTTATGTAAGCTACATTGTATCCTTTTACATCCGACATCCGAACGGGCTGTAAGCGAAACGTAAAACACATAACACACATAATCTTCGTTTTTCCGCCCATCAAGTTTTCCCTAATAAAAACAAATGGTCCAATAATAATCGGAATGAATTACTATAGTTTTGTTTTGTTCGGTATTTTTTTATGACTCCCGCTGTATCGAGTTTAGTTTTTATATGTTGTGTGATAAAAGAGAACACCATGTAGTTGGGAACTCGTAAAATGGAACGTCAAGGTTGATCAACAACATACTAGATCAACTGGATGTACCCACTTTTTTTTAAACTGTATTACCTACTTTTTTTGTTCATACTATTTAAGTAATTTATACTGAATTGTGAAAAAAAACTACCGGTACATAAGTTTTATATATAAAAACTGACTTGATTTTGACACATTTTATTTTAATAAAACTCGAATAATCACGTTAAATTGAGTCGATTATTTCGACTATCGATCACATTCGGTGATCTTTATCAACAAATGCTAGAAGCGTAATGAACGCGCGACCTCAACTTGCCTTGTCGAAGCTATAGTCGGAATAACCGAGTCAATTTAACGTAATTATTCCTGTTTTATGAAAATAAAATAAAGTGTTAAATTTGTAATTCAGAAGGTAGGTAATTGATGTAAATATCAGTCACTGGGGCTGCAAGCATTTTGATAAAATTTGGTGTTAATATAGCTTATATCCTGGAAGGACTAATAAGCTTCTTTATATTCCGTAAATATCTACATATCCCTTAAGACAGCAGCTGAAACCGCGAGATGCTAGTAAAGTCATAAAAATAAAATCTAATCACAAATAAATGATTTAACACATCTGCGTGAAGCAGTTTAAATAATTTTTTAGAAGTAAATAACGAGTGCGTGCCAGCGCTACCGTTTTAATTTCATTAAACAGCATTTTAATTGGTGCTATTTCACAGACAGTCGTAGTAGATAACAGATGTAAAGTAAACATGTTGCTGTCTCGTCTATCGCCTTGTCTTATTCATCATCGTCATGCCAGAAAACGTCCTCCACTGAACAAAGCCTGAAATTCGCCATGAAGATAATCGCCGAAGAACTAAAGTCACTCACGTAGCTTTCAGGGTTTTAAGCTGAAATTCGCCATGAGGATAATCGCCGAAGAACTAAAGTCACCGACGTAGCTTTCAGGGTTTTAAGCTGAAATTAGCCATGAGGATAATCGCCGAAGAACTAAAGTCACCGACGTAGCTTTCAGGGTTTTAAGCTGAAATTCGCCATGAGGATAATCGCCGAAGAACTAAAGTCACTCACGTAGCTTTCAGGGGTTTAAGCTGAAATTCGCCATGAGGATAATCGCCGAAGAACTAAAGTCACCGACGTAGCTTTCAGGGTTTTAAGCTGAAATTAGCCATGAGGATAATCGCCGAAGAACTAAAGTCACCGACGTAGCTTTCAGGGTTTTAAGCTGAAATTCGCCATGAGGATAATCGCCGAAGAACTAAAGTCACTCACGTAGCTTTCAGGGTTTTAAGCTGAAATTAGCCATGAGGATAATCGCCGAAGAACTAAAGTCACTCACGTAGCTTTCAGGGTTTTAAGCTGAAATTAGCCATGAGGATAATCGCCGAAGAACTAAAGTCACCGACGTAGCTTTCAGGGGTTTAAGCTGAAATTAGCCATGAGGATAATCGCCGAAGAACTAAAGTCACCGACGTAGCTTTCAGGGTTTTAAGCTGAAATTCGCCATGAGGATAATCGCCGAAGAACTAAAGTCACTCACGTAGCTTTCAGGGTTTTAAGCTGAAATTAGCCATGAGGATAATCGCCGAAGAACTAAAGTCACCGACGTAGCTTTCAGGGGTTTAAGCTGAAATTAGCCATGAGGATAATCGCCGAAGAACTAAAGTCACCGACGTAGCTTTCAGGGTTTTAAGCTGAAATTAGCCATGAGGATAATCGCCGAAGAACTAAAGTCACCGACGTAGCTTTCAGGGGTTTAAGCTGAAATTAGCCATGAGGATAATCGCCGAAGAACTAAAGTCACCGACGTAGCTTTCAGGGTTTTAAGCTGAAATTAGCCATGAGGATAATCGCCGAAGAACTAAAGTCACCGACGTAGCTTTCAGGGGTTTAAGCTGAAATTAGCCATGAGGATAATCGCCGAAGAACTAAAGTCACCGACGTAGCTTTCAGGGGATACCCCCTTCGAGCGTTACGCTGAACGACAATCTGCCTTTTGCGTCTATAGGTTGCCCGCGACTTTTACATTCTCGTCGGTCCAGCTAACGGGAGGTCTAGCTACGGTGCGTCATCCTGTTCGTGGTCGCCACGCAAGAACCTTTCTTCCCCTTCGATTATCTTTCCTTCGGCGGTTATCCTCATTGCAAATTTCAGCTTAAAACCCTGAAAGCTACGTCGGTGACTTTAGTTCTTCGGCGAACGCACCGGAGGCTTCAGCGTAGGTAGATGGTTAGAACCCCACCTCTAACCTCTCACGAGCCCAGAGGTAATCTTTTAGTAGGCTTTTACTACAGGCAGGGGATACCGATGCCGTATTCTAGTATCAAGGCAAAGGTTTTAGATACCTACTTAACAGCTATAAACTAAAAATGTTGCAGTATTTGTCAATTTATATATCTAAAACATGTTAATTAAAGAGATATACCCTTTAATTATGTTTACAATAAACACTTTAACTTATTAAATCTGCGCCTATTTCTAACCTCAATCTATTTTAACATCGCCGAATAAACCCCAAAATTATCATAACGATCACCCGACAAGACCAAATTCCTTCATAATAACTTCGACATCTGTCCGACAAAGCCTGAAAAACGAACGACTTATCTGTAGATTTGAATGGGGGAGCCAACATCGAATTTTCCGAACAAAACTGAGAAGCAGCTACTGAAAATTTTAGTTCCCTCACTTGGCCAACTCTACAGATAAGTCGGTCGCTCCCTACAATCGACCGCTCTAATGAAAACGTATTTATGACCTAATTAAACCATGCCTACCTTCAAACCTCTCCAGCGAGCGAGACAGAGCTAAGTCATTAGCCTTAGATAGACAGAGATAGCGAAGGACCCGACTCAGTGATTAATGTGCGTTATATGGCTGGTTAAGTACCGTGTAATTTGCAAAACGACCCTTAATTACCGCTGAACATGGCTACTATCTCCATCCTGTTCTTACTAGAGGTTTTAATATGGGAGAGAGGGGGGTAGGTGCAAGTGTGCGTTGCGACTTAAAAGGCGGTATTTAATGAGGCATTATTATGTCTGCCGAGCAGATTAGGTTCATATGACGCTAAAAATTGTTTGTTTTCTCTTTATATTTGGCTTTCTGGCGGCAAATACTGGCACGGGATTCAGTATCGTATTTTCGGGAATACGTTCTAGATTTTACAACAAAGATGTACCTATGCTAAAGTTAAACAAGGCGTTTTCACATCGATCGTATCACAGACTGTACAATTATAGTCTGAATACAACAAGAGATAATCGAGGTATCACCTTCGTTTTTGCTAAACGAGTGTAGTGTGTTTTGTATGTTTGAAATTTGAAACATGACGAATGATCAAAGATTTTTAAACGAAACAGTTCTTAATACCTTTGCGAGTGACAGATAGCTTTGTGGTAATCGCTATTTGAAAAATCGAATTCACATCTCTAGATTTATGATCAAAGCTTAGAGATTAAGTTCAAGACAACCTTTAAGATTACCTTTTATTACTAAAAAAAATATCAAAAAAATTCACACCTAAGTTTTAAAAAAAAAAATTTATTGTGACGATGTATAACTTAACTATATATATATACAGTAACTATATTATATCCTCATTTCTACTTATTAATACTATTTTACTATATTATATACTTATTATTAATATAACAATTTTTCCTTTTCATTTTTTTTTTGTCATTCATCATTATTTAATTTTTCTTAGACCTTCATCATTTCATACTCTTAAATCTCTCTATTCAACTACGTGTATATCTGGCAGATAATGCTTTAAAATTAAGTCCTCCTGTTGCACACAGTACGTTGTATGTGTGTGAAATAAACCATTAAATAAATACATTTTAGTCTGATAAATAAACTAACCGTCTAATTTATTTGTTCACAGGTATGGTTCCAAAACAGAAGAACAAAATGGCGGAAAAAGCACGCCGCCGAAATGGCGACAGCAAAACGCAAACAAGAAGAGCTGGGCGATGAGTGCGATGACCAAGAACAACACGACAACGATCCTTGCAGCGACGATGACGACGCAAAACGACCAAGGCTCGATCTCCATCATCAACACATCAGTCACCACCAGCTCCCCCATCATCGCCAGTGATCTTTCCCCCACGCAGTCAGCGAAATGAACAAACTCGGCCAAAATGATCACCTAGATCAAAAGTTTGAACAATACGATCAAAAGTTCGATCAGAAATTTGATCATTTCGACGCCTGCGCTAGTGAAAGTGAAATAAAAGACAGTAAAGAACTCGACGTGGAATCTGAAAACAATGATATAAACAGTGGTAGCACTAGAAGCGACGATTTCGAAGAATGTAAGTTAGATAAAAACGAAAAGTTCAATTTTAGTTACGCTAGAACCGACAATTGCTCTGTTGATCGCAGCTATGAAGCCGTAGGTGGTTATTACTTTAACAGTGTGTATCCAGAATATTTAGTTCCGAGAACTTTTTGTAAAGAAAGTAACGATGATCTGCCATGTGATCTGTCAAACTGGCAAAGAAGTTTGAAGTTTGATCAACAGGTTTCAAATCCCAACACTAGTAGATCGGATGAAGGCGACAGAGATATCCACACTGCGGATAACGTTGATCATACTGAACCAAATGTTGATCATGTTGATCCAAATGTTGATCAGGCTGATCAGCCGATCAACTTCGCGTACTATCACTTCTAATTTGACTGCAGAGCTAAGTTGTAAATATGTAAACTTAAGTAGTCTGTGATTAAGTAATTTATTATTAATTAGATTTTACATGATACCTTATTGAAATAATTAGTGTTTATTGTGTGAATGCTAACTCCTGGTGCCAATTATTTTTAAACATAGTTATTATTGTTTGAAAAGAAAATTTATTGTGTGGTATTATTGATGAAAATTTCTAAAACAAACTACACAATAATTAATTAATTGGATGGACTTATTTCTGTTTTTGAATATCAGTCTATTACGAGTATTGCTTTGAAAAAACAAACTATTCCATTTGTAATATATATATTATATATTCCAACATAATTGTAATTTCATTATACTGACTTCAAAATCACGTATAAGGAATTCAAAAATAGCTGTAAATATTAAAAAAATAACGACAAATTCACAAAAATATTTTAATGTTGTCGCTAAGTGCGCAATGCAATATTGTACATTGTAAATTATAAGTTAAGTACTTGTAAATAAATATTTAAACGAATTTAACTATTGTAATTATAAACTAAGCCAATAAATAATATCTCCTTAGATGTGATCACGCAGATGCCATGACAGTTCTCAAGTTAAATATGCGTTTACAAAGGTTAACTTCTCTATTAAAATGTATTGTAATTGGGTAACTACCCTTAGAGTTCCAAACTGAATGACAATCAGCCATATGCATCCACCGGCTACACGCAACTTTCACAAAGTCGTCGGTCCACTTAGTGGGAGGCCTACCCACGCTGCGTGTTCCGGTTCGTCACTCACGAAACTTTCTTACCCATCAGTTATCGGTTCTTCGAGCGATGAGCCTGCTCATTGCCAGTTTAACTTGCAAATCCTGAAAGTTACGTCGGTGACTGATTCTTCTGCGAATATGCTGGCTACGGACTTTTTCGCGCAAAGAAATTCCGAGCATTTAGGTACTTCGTTAATATCATAAATATTATTTGTAAACTTTTAGTAAAATACATGGAAACAAGTCATATTTTAGACAAATTTTGTATGTCCAAAAATAATACATATTTGCGTTTTTGTTAACGTTTTCCGTAAACAGGAATTGGTACCAAATAAATCTGTTGGCGCTCTAAGGGGGAGGCCTATGTTGAGCAGTGGACGTCTTATGGCTGATGATGATGAAATCTGTTATATCAAACAAATTTAATACCGTAAGTCGTTTACAGAAGTATCGCTCACGCATTTTTACATTACTAAGCAAACTAGTTGTAGAATTTGTTGTGTCTACGATAAGATTACTAATGTTTAATACAAACGTCTTTTAATTATCACTCTTAATAATTTATTATTTCAAAAACTTATCTCTTTAAAACTAAACCAGTCAATAATGCCTTTATCTGTACCCGGCGCAAAGGTAACGTTAGCAATATTTTCAGATAAAGATCCTATCCGCAAACTTAAAAAAAAATATGATGAAAAAATATGTCATAAATATGATAGACATTGGCCTTAATTCTGTTGCAGCATTCACTAAACTAAACTTATCTGCTAGGACTATTATCTGCATTTCATCATTTGAATGTGTGAGAAAAGGCTGGCAACAATTTTAGAGCTGTCAATTTTAGTTATGATGCTCTTTCCTCATAAGAGGATATTGGCGTCGCACGTCTTATGCATTTGCCAGTGTCAAGTATGCTTATATATTTTCAAGTTTTGTTATATATTATTAAACAAGTCATAGTCACGGTCAAAGTCAAGCAAAGCAAGTCACGGTCAAGTCCAAGTCATGCCCCAGTAAAGTGGTGAAAACTTTACTAGAGCCGTCTATGGAGTTTTGGAAACAACATGAAAATTCACGTTTCACGACATTTTACCATTCACAAACACTCGTGGATGTTCACAAATACTTAACGGGTAAAAATTCACCGTTTTTACACATTAACACTCGAAATAACACAAGTTTTGGAAAATAATAAAATGACGCGACATGAATTCTTCACGTTCCCGCCAAATTCTCCCAGTTGTGATGCTATTATTGGCCCAACAGAATCGATATCAATAAACATTATGTTTTGCATATTCATAATATATCTATGAAACTTGATTATGCGAGTGAGGTAGATCCCAAAATATGCCAAAATCGTTATACTTACCTCGGGATTCTGAAAAGTTAGTTAACTTTGACAACAGATTAAATCTATTGCTGTCTTTTTCATTTGCTTACTGCCTGACAAAGGCAGCATTCGAATTAAGTTCGTTTCAGAATCCCGAGGTTAGGTCATTTTAATTAAAAGTTTAGTTCTAGCTATTATTTTCATTATATCTCATATCAATCTAAGCGCATATTTATCTTCAGATAACAATGTAATAACATTCTTTTAACATAAGTAAAATAGTAAAAGAGCTTCGAAAGAATACAAAAAAGCTTGTAACTGCACAAATCTGACATATAGAGCCTGTGTTAAGCTTCATTATTGTAAACCCACTACATGTAATTACATATAAATATATGGAAGCCATATTTTAATTGACTACATATTCTAGAGCATGGTCTAAGAGCGTGAAAAATCGACATAATGTGGTTGAAATAAACAGTTAGTAAAAATAACAGTTGTATTTATTTTTGTCCCACCTCAAATTTGCCTTTTACGAATTTACAGGAGGATAGTATTCGATATTTGAAAATGTATAGCTGTCGCTCTGTTTCTCCTGCATGCGTGCACGAGGCGAATTTTCCTAACTTTTTGATGAAATTAGCGTTTCGTTTCTGTTATTACCCCCTAAACCTTCACAAACTTTTTTTTTTTTGGTGTCATTGGCTTGGATAAGCCCTAATCTACGCCGCTATGTATTGTTTTTTTAAAAAAAAAAGGTAATCTAATAACAACTACTTTTCTTTATCATATTTTCGACGCAAAAAAATTGTCACTTTAAGTGCCTATAACAACGAATATATTGAGAAATTACAAAAATAAAATTGTCACTTTAGTAGTCACATAGTATAGTATAGATATCCACGGTGTAGATAACATAGGGGTATCAGAATACGCTTTTTGTATGGACAAGACGGCGGTATACTCTATTTTTAAGTCATCATCACCATCATCGTGCACTGCTGAACAAAGGCTTTGCGAACGTTGAGCTAGCCGCAGCGGGCGCTGGCGCGATTTTGTGTTTATATTGGCCGCCATGTGCTTGCACGGGTGTGACGTCGACTTACCTGAAACCGCGCGATCCGCCGCTACATCGACGTGAGCATATAAACAGCTTCGCACGTTTGATATTGCCGCGAGGCGCGAGCCCACTACTTCCACCGCACCTGCGTTTTGTACGTGAGCACTTGCTTAGGATTTCATATATTTGGGATCCTATTTCTGTGAGCTAGAGATTATCTCGGTCACTCTCACTCCGATTAAATTCTAAATTAGAGAGACAGTGATCGAGATAATCCCGAACGCACAGGAACAGGGTCCCTGGTATTTTCGTCCGCCCAAAGCGCTACACTAACGACAAATGAGTCTCAAATGAGAAACGAACATGGAGGCCTCGGTGAAGCTTAGGAGATGTCATTTGCTAATTGTATCAAAAACATCCGGTTATTTGAAGTGGTAGAACTCTGACAGTATCAGGATCACTTTTGCCTGTTAAACCGCCAAGCAGTAGTGTGCAAACGTTACTGTATTCCAGATTGAAGAGCAATATTTCCGGCGTAATTATGGGCATGTAGAGATTTAGCAACTAATGTCTCCGGTGACTAGCGCAGTGCATTGTCGCACACGGTTTTGAACTGTTGAAGTTGGTTCAAAATTCTTGACGCTTAGCTTCTGGTGAACGAATTGCTCGTATCGTCATTAAAAGACAAATCTCGATTGCAGGGTTAGTCCTATAGTCAAAGCTGTTCATAATGATGTGTACTATTAGCCCTTTTCGGCTTAGCATATCCTTATCCCCCTATACCCTATATAAAACTAGTAGTTACCCTTTACTTCGTTCGCGTGGACATAAAAAAGTATCCTATGTGATATACAGTTACTCCTTATCAAATTTTATCAAGATCCGTTTAGCCGTGATAACGCGACAAACATCCAGACAGAGACAAAGTTACTTCCTATAGTTCGCTAGATGGCGTTGATCCATTTTTGTCCATTTTTGACATTAAGTATGGACTGAGTAAATTTGTAATGTATAGGGAGTTCTGAACCGCGCAATCGAAGTTTTTTCTTCGAGACGAACTTATTCATTTTCATACCTCGAAGCTTTATTAGTCCTGATACGACTGCGGCTATATTCCTCTGAATTATAATATTATTTAGGATAGCTCTGTATTGGATCACATTGTATATATAACCTACGATAAATCTCACAAAATGAAGCTTTCAGAGAAAAAAGGTGAACCCTCAATTCCAATCTCCCTACATAACATAAAAGAACAAAACACCTATCGATTCCTTACAACACTTCAATACACGAATCAAATGTAAACCATCCCCAATCTGCAACCCTATATATACCTATCTACCCTCATTTTATCGAAGACATTACAATGTAAAAAGAAAGCTTCCTTATTTCCACCTCAAAAGGTTCAAAGTTCCAACGCAAGAAAAGGTTTAAAAGAGTACTACTTCAGACATTGAGGCGATCAAAGCCTTGCCAATCGAAGGAGGTGCCGAACCAAAAATCGCGACGCGAACCTCCAGTTTCCATGACGACCAGCCAACTTTTCCATGTGAAATTGAACCTTGAGATAGAAGCAAAGAGTTGATGTTGGAAGTTTGGGAATTGTAGTTATAAATGTAAAACAGCAGTTTTATGTTAGACAGAGAGGGCTGGAGAGGCTACTTCTGTGCAATGGATCTGTATTGCAGTGACTGGGTTATAGAAAAATGGTTGTAACATAATTTCATTAATATGTCTAATTGATATGAAATGTAACTGTAAGTCATCATAATAAGTTTTGAATATTCGAAGTTTAATTAGGTAAGTACTTTATACTTAAATCTACACAATTATATGAAAATATAACTTTCATTTTGGTGTTTTGGCGGGAACGTGAAGAAATCATGTCGCGTCGTTTTATTATTTTCCAAAACTTGTGTTATTTCGAGTGTTAATGTGTAAAAGCGGTGAATTTTTACTCGTTAAGTGTTCGTGAATATGCACGAGTGTTGGTGAATGGTATAATGTCGTGAAACGTGAATTTTCGTATTGTTTCCAAAACTCCATAGAAGAAAAAAAGTTTTCATCACTTTACTGGGGCATGACTTGGACTTGACCGCGACTTGCTTTGCTCGCCTTTGACTGTAACTATGACTTGTTGGATAATATTTAACAAAACTTGAAATATATAAGTATACGTGACACTGGCAAATGCATAAGACGTGCGACGCCAAAATCCTCTTAGGAGGAAAGAGAAAAAAAAAACTTTCATTTTTATGCTAACCATCCTTTTTAGTCACTTTTGCCGTGGGATAAGCCAAGAATAGCACTTGGGGCGATTTAAGAAAAAAATATAAATTTTTGTGTGGATTGAGTTGGTAATACGTGTTTGGGATGAGCCAAGAAATGGCATGAGACCGCTGGGATGAAGACGGAACAACCCATGAATAGAAGGGCCCGAGTAAGAGAATTTTTAAGACTTTAACTGCCGGCGCTCACCCTGCTTCAGTCGCTCTCAGTCTGTGAAAAGTGCGAGACTTACTTCCATAAATACATGCAATCCAAATATCCGCAAAAATATACCTTGATATTATATTATGATACTAGCTGATGCACGCGATACGTACGAGATAAAGCTCGTCCTCGCTAAACTCTTTGTACAAACCTTGTCCTGACAATAATTTTATATTACATTATTATTATCAGCCAGAAGACGTCCACTGCTGAACATAGGCCTCCCCCTTAGAGCGCCTCACCGACCTACAATGTGCCATTTGCATACACCGGTTGCCCGCAACTTTCACAATGTCGTAGGTCCACCTAGTGGGAGGCCTGCCTACGCATCGTCTTCCAGTTCGTGGTCGCCACTCAAGAATCTTTCTTCCCCATCGGTTATCGGTTCATCGAGTGAATAATTTTATATGTATAGATTATATTCGCTATCTCTTTTTTGTGACAAATGTACAATACACAAAAGTAATAAATAATGTACAATATCAATAATAATGTACAGTAATAATTGTACAGTATGTACAATTAAATACTTTTAATTCCGTATTGAAACCTAAGTTCAATTGTTTTGACTTGTTATTTTTAAGGAAGTTGTGTGGGTAGGTAACCACACATTCATATTACTTCATCATCTTTATATACCATATATAATATATCTTCATATTACTTATTCATTTTACTTTGGTCGAAATAAACTGTTACATTATTTTGAAAAGAGTTCTAATAATACACTAGTGATAGGTACCTCTCCAGATTCTAGAATAAGCGCGCCTCTGTTTTGAGAGACATCTGTTCACGGCTCAAATTTAGCTAAAGACAGATGAGGATTTATGTGTGACTTGAAAGGAGCAAGCGAGAAGCTTACCATCATCCGAGCGAATTGCTAGTATGATCAGTCGGTAAAAAAAAACTTGTTTGAGATATCCATACCCTCGTTGTGCGTAAAAAAAAGCTAATCAAAGCGCTTTGTGTGTACATAGATAATGTCCATGTACAGGTGTCGCTGTTCACAGCAAGTTTAGTCCAGTCAAGCTACGTGTAGAGGACCCGGACATAATTAATAACATAAATATAAAATTGTGTTTGTTATAATTTGGTGACGTAGAATCAATACTAAATTAAATTAAACTGTCTGGAGGTACGAAAAATAGAAAAGGCATTTATGCATTGTCGTCGCCGACGACTCACGCACTCGAGCATGCTTTACATCTGCTACCATGATTATTGCTGTTCCTACGGGAATTACATTTTTTAGATGATTAGCAACACTTCACGGAACCCAAATAAACTAGTAGTTCGCGCCGAACTGAGACCTCGCGACCCCTATATCTTCACAACTCCTGGACCGATTCAGCTCATATTCGAACTTAAAAATTGTATTGAAATTAACTACTTACCTACAAAATTTCATGAAGATCGGATCAACGGTTCGGAAGTTATCATCGGACAAATATACACACAAACATACAAACATACATACAAATGCCGATTTGTCCCAGTAAACTCTGAGACCTTCGCTTCGTTCGGTCAACTATAGTACTTCAATTTTATGAAAGGACGCACTGCCGTACTTACGATCGTCATCTGAAATAGACTAACAAAGCGCAAATAAGAGACGATATTGCAAAATATAAAATTTGAGTCTCTTTCGGATACGGAATTTGTTTAATTATTATTATATTAACATGAGATGTTAGTACTACAATTATATACCGAACAAAAATCCTGTTATTAGTTACTTTCGGGTCAAACGCTTAATAGACTGGGATAGTTTGTTAACTGTCTCACAGTTACACTGCGACTTACAGACGCTGAGGTTTCCGATAAGGTTCCACGTCTACCTTTTATTTATGACTCCATTTTAAAGTGGGGGGTGAATTACGTAATTCTCTCGGTAGAGTGCCGTGTTTTTGGCGGGGTAACGGCTAATTCAGCTGATTTATAATGTGTTACCGTTACTGTTACTGATGTTACGATGCTGGGAATAGAGTGTTTCTTGTAATAGAGTGGAGAAAGGTTGAAGGGATGATTGTTCTTACCCGACTGCACAAGGAGGAGAATAATGTTTTTGGTGAATTGTGTAATTCTCTCGGTAGAGTGCCGTGTCTTGGCGGGGTAACGGCTAATTCAGCTGATTTATAATATGTTACCGTTACTGTTACTGATGTTACGATGCTGGGAATAGAGTGTTTCTTGTAATAGAGTGGAGAAAGGTTGAAGGGATGATTGTTCTTACCCGACTGCACAAGAAGGAGAATAATGTTTTTGGTGAATTGTGTAATTCTCTCGGTAAAGTGCCGTGTTTTTGGCGGGGTAAGGGCTAATTCAGCTGATTTATAATATGTTACCGTTACTGTTACTGATGTTACGATAGTGGGGATAGAGTGTTTCTTGTAATAGAGTGTAGAAAGGATGGAGGGATGATTGTTTTTACCCGACTGCACAAGAAGGAGAATAATGTTTTTGGAGTGTACGTAATATTTGCGTTCCTCTGTTACCTGTGTCTGTGACCGATTATTATGAGTGAGGCGTTGTTGGATGGTCTTTATGCCTGGAGTGACGTAGGCTTAATTTTGGAGGCTTTTTGGTTTTCTTTAAGTAAATTGTGTTTTTTTTTTTAGGATTGTAAATACTGAGTGGCACTGAACTGTTACGAGCAAGCGTGTCGCTTACTCGTAACAGTAATTTGCTCGTCTCATACATACTTGGAACACATACAAACATACTTGACATGACTATGAATGACTTCATAGTCAGCCGAGTACTCGAAATACCGAACCACGATTTCTTCAAGATGTTTTCCTATACTGGTAACTTAAGCTTATTTTTTTAAATTAAATGTAACGAACAATTGAAATGAAAATTTATTGGTGCGATTTGAACCCACACTCGGCGATGTGCGATTTGAACTAACCACTGATCTATCAGCGCTAAAAGTATTTGTCGAAAACCCTTAAAAGTACTTAGGAACTTACTGAAAACTCAAACTGTAAATTAATTTGACTTCCTGACGCCTACGCAAACTAGACGCGAGCTACAAACACCCGTATCAAAATTTTCAAGTAATTAGCGGCCCACACACATAATAAACCCAGAAGAACATTGACCAACTTGTCATAAAGTGTCGAACGACGAAACTTAGGCATCATATCTTTTACATGTTTATGACAACATCTAAAGGCGCGACCACACGAAGTGCGACACTGTGTAACACGTTGACCTATTGACATGCTGTCGACTCGCACTTAGCATCTGTCGCACTATCTGTCATTAGAGTCAATAATGTCATATTATAGCTATTTAGCAAGGATTCTCTACTTCAGCGGATGGGTCACAAAGTATTGTATGACTGACGACATTATCAGAATTTAAACGTAAATAACTTCTAGGTTAATAAAATACATCATTCTGAATGCTCGGTATTTTTGACTCCGATACATCATAGCAGTCAAAGATCAGGATAAAGTAGTGTCGTAAAAGAAACAACGCAGCAATTGGAACTCAAGTAGTTTTTCATAAGTTTTCACCTACCATTAAAAACAGCAAATATAGCTATGCAATGTATATAAAACCATTCTCTGTTGAACGATACAATTGCAAGTAATGAAGGTCATTGTCGCGTAAGTATACAATGCATGCGACCCAGTGTGCTCGCACCTTTACCAACAAAGTTTGTAACTTGTGGTTCAAAGCTTTTCCCGCTAGATTAAAAATGCGGTTTACGGTTCATTTTACGAGAACATCAAATCATAAACCTGGATAGAATCGTCAAAGTTAATTTCGAAACAAAGATACGATATAATTATTTCGATTAGCGCATAAAAGAATCATTGGTGGGGGGAATTCAGAACTAAGATTTACTAAAGTACTAATTTACTAAATACATTACTGACAGTTTGTAGGCGGTCCAAAAAAAGTATGTATTACCTAAAGGTAATTAATGAATACGGAAATAATGAAAAGTGTTCCATGTTTGTATTCTTTATTCAAATAATTTAAAAAAATGCAATTGGCAAAAAAATTACCTGCCCTAATTTTTTACCGTAGTCAAAATGATTTAATACAGAAACCCATAAAAAGGAAATCAGTTTTTTTTATCACATTAATTATTATGGTATTATGGTAGCGTGTCGTCACATAAGTTAAGGTTTTATTTCATGACATTTTCAACATTTTAATTACACAGCAGAAAATAATTGTCAGCTTATATTATATTTATATTACCATTATTCCACACTCAAAATGTATTTAAAAAATTACAGTAGGCAAATTAGAAACTCTTTTTCCCATTCACCCATAGACGGAAGAGAAAAAAAAATTACTTCCTTCTCTTTTCTGTGCATAGACCAGCCTTCAGCTTCTCATAGCTTGCAGCCATTTCATCCATGCTTGCAGCGCCCTCTCTGGCCATGTCGGTTCTATAACCGACATGGCCAGAGAGGGCGCTGCACTAATATCGGTTATCAATAAATGTACAGATAAAATTACAATAAAACAAAGCCTACACTAAGTAACTATAGTTTAGCCTGTGCCTACATGACGTTACGACCAAATTATCTGCAGATTTCTAGTGGGAGAGCCACCGTCATATTTTAGGAAGAAAAGTGAGAGCCATGCCTTAAAAATTTTAGTTCCAAAATTTTGTTACCTCTGCTATTAACTTGGTCGGTCTGTAAAGATATTTGTAGTGTCTCGATTGCAGAGCTTGAAGCGGCCACACGTAAGAGAAAAGAGGTCTTATTCTGAATAGGTTCCTTATTTTTGTCGTGACGGAACGGGCCGCGCCACTTCGATGCTCTTGCGATGCGTTCATTATGTAAGAGGCGCGGCGGATCGCCTGAGCGGATTATTGCTATCACACGTGTTCTACTGCTCGGACTGTACGCAATTGTGACCATGCTTCAATGGATAGCTCCGATGAAGAGATATTATTGTTTCAGATACTTCTTGAAGAAAAGCAATTACAAAAAAACGCGAGTATAAAGTGTGGGAGCATAATATGTGCAAAAAAATAAATGTATTTGGTAAATATCATCATTTTGTTTCTCGATATTGTAGTACTTATCTTTTTTCGGATGTTCCGAAACATTTAAAAATCGTATTTGCCTGCCTGCGTGAAATAGACGGATCGGGGCGGGCCGCAGTGCACCGCCGACAAAAATACGCCTGGCGAATGACCCACAAAATGCGTTGCAGCCCGCCCCGCTCTGATCCGTCGCTAGTGTACGATATTTCATACAAAACATAGGCAGGCTGATTTTTGAGTTGCAATGCGGGCCGGCACGGCCCACCTGCTGGACGCTATATTGCATTAGGTTTCCGATAACAATTACTAATGCTGCTAATGACGTAGGCAGTGGTGAAAAAAACTTCAGCAAGTTTCATTAATCGCCAAATATTTGGTTTACCAAACGAATAGTTTACGCTGAATTGGGACTTTGCGACCTCTGTAACTTCAAATCCCCTGGATCGATTTTAATAACATATTAAGCAGTATTGAAATGAAATAGGTATCTCCTTGCCCACAAAAATTCATGAAAATCACATCAACGGCTTCCAAATTATCGTTCGAAAAATGTACACACAAACAAACATAAATACACATAGGTACGAACGATCATTTTTCTCCCGTAGACTAAGACCTTCGCTTCGCTCTGTCTATTATAACTTACTCAAAAATCTAATTAAATCGAAATCGAATCAATATCGAATCTTTATAACACAAGAATACCACCTAAAATCGTTGTGAAATAATTCAATCGTGTTTACATCGATCAGTGAGTGATTCACGTCCATACAGATTTATGTGTCCGTCCGTTTGTCATGATTTATATATTTATGTGTCATCCAGCGCCCACAAGGTAATTATTTCTTTATTGTGATCAGAATAACGCCGCGGATTTCAACTTAATTTATTGGGGAGTTGTCGACGAGCTGATCGTGACGACATCCAAAAGTTTTGCGGCAACACCTGGTGTTCACCTTCGTGTTCAAAAATTCGACTTTGAACACGAATCGTTAACGAAAAAACGCACACATAGCGTTGAATTTTACATTTTTCGAAAATTCAACGCTATGTTTGCGTTTTTTCGTTAACAACTTGTGTTCGTTGTCGAATTTTTACGTCATAGCGACCGAATTCGGTCGCAAAGTGCTGTAGCGAAAAGTCGAGACTAGCGCCTCTGGACGAGATTGGCACAAAACAGGGTAGTTTGGCGAAAGGGAGAGGAGGTTTATGCTCTGCAGTGGGCTGAATAAGCTGCCGATGATTATGATGATAATGGACTGACGTGTTGAGATATTAGGCCTGCAAAACTGACGGTAATCAATATAGTACCAACTAGTGGTTCGCATAGAATTGAGGTCTCTATACCATATTTTTTGTTGTTTTTTTTTTGTGTATTCAAGTCGTGGTAGCTCAGTGGGAGCACGCTCGCCTCACATTCATGGGGTCATGGGTTGGAACCCGGGCGGGCCAATGAGTTCTTTAGAACTCCCGGATATACCAGTGGCTTTTCGTTGAAGGAAAACATCGTGAAGAAACCTGCATGTTTCCGGAGAATTCTATAGCGTATGTGAATCCGCCAAACCGCACTGGGCAAACGTGGTGGCTATAGCCTAATCACCATCCAAGGGTAGGCACATATCTCAGTAGTGGAATGTTTAAAGGCTTATGCAGAATAAAATGCGACTAAAGTTTTTAGTGACGTAAAATCTACACAAGACTCTCAAACAAATCGTAGGAGGCATTTTTTTTTTCAACTCATGGTGGCCAAAGAATGCGTAGAACCTGGGTATATGAGCACAAGTACATCTTGTTTGACAACATCGTTAGTTTTCATCAGATAACACCAAACTATCAAAAACTACACCAAAACACGTCGCCTGAGATCGTGATTTATCACAACAACTTTGTACCGAAAGATTGCCCAAAATTCAATTTACCGCCGAAGTAAAGCTATAAAGTAAAATTAATAGTACGTACGGGAACATTTGG
Source organism: Apocheima hispidaria (assembly GCA_947579745.1). Lineage (NCBI taxonomy): Eukaryota > Metazoa > Arthropoda > Insecta > Lepidoptera > Geometridae > Apocheima > Apocheima hispidaria. Next base: position 3,997,551 of record OX388165.1, on the reverse strand, counting down.
ATACCTCTATAAATATATAGGTATAAAGATATCAAATAAACTCGGGTTGATTGGGATTGAGACAAAGAACACAAATCAACTCCGTAACGATAAATCGAGTGACGGACACGAATTACCTTACTGTTGTTTAAACTGTGACTTATTTTATTTTGTTTTTGGTGAGGATTTAAGTCAAACTATTAAAACTCTTTGACACCAACGTCGCTTAGAAATCACACTAATATTATAAATCCGAAAGTTTGTGTGTAAATCTGTAAGTAGGTAAGGTAAGGTATGTAAGTATATTTGTTCCCGTTTAACTCTGTAGCGGCTGAACGGATTTGAATGAAATTTGGTATGGAGGTAGCTTACACCCTGGATTAACACATACACATTTATCCAGGAAAATTTGGTTTCTACAGAAACCACGGGGCGCAGCTAGTGATAAATAAACTGTGCCCAGAAACACGAACCAGTTTTAGCGACACGATTTTAATTGTATAAAAAAATTGTTATAATAGCATATTTTTTTTGTTTTATCTAAGAATCACTTATTATAAGTTGATTAAGTCTTAGCTTGATCCTTGATATATAATTTTAAGATTCGAAAAACAGCGTTGTGTCTCATACATTTTAAAAACGGCACGTCCATAGAGAACGCGCTTCCGATGCGTGGCCTGCGGCGTGGTGCATTGAAATGTAAGAGCTGACCATTTCGTGGCTACACTGCCAATTTAAGAAAGACTACGCTGCGTCTTCCGGTTCGTGGTCACAACCTTTATTCTCAAACGAATTTCGGTTCTTTGAGCAATCTGGCCTGCAAGGTATACCTCGCTGATTTAATTATCCGACTAAGAGTCAATAATGTCCGTACACGAGTGAATGAACCGATCTCATTTTTATTGTGTCTATAAAACATTTAGAGTACGGCTCTCCATGTTGAGACAACTTACATTTAACGGAAAGTAAAACAGGTTCATATAAATAGGTCTAACGCCCACTGAAGAGTCAAGACGAGATGCGGATACGTGGAAGTGTCGCTTTGCGGTTTACCATAGGTTCAAAATACTCACTGCTCATCCGCTGCATCTGACCTAATTTCTAGTAAATTAAGCATAATTTTGAACCTACCAGTAAGGCGACTTAAAAAGAAAATTTATTTATTTCGTGATAATTTAGTGAAACTTGAAATTTACCTGCCTAATTTTTTTTATGTTAAATAAAAAAGTAATGCTATTTCTTTCTATTATTTTAATATATCGAAAAACTAAGTAAGTATTTTATTGAGTCGATGTCACATACAGTTCAAGGTCTAAAAATGTTAGTGATGAGACCGACAATAAGTAATGGTAACTCGTAATCTCCAATTACCGATTCGATTGTATCCTTACCATATCCCTAGAACTATCAAATTAGAAGTGTCACACGCACTATTTTATCTGAAAAAGAGCATTGTGTGAAGTTGAGATACTGTTGTAAAATGAGTTTTATTACTATACAGATATTGATGTTTTTCGTTCCGTGTGGTGTCCGATTGATTTCGAAAATTTCATTTTGACGCCGCGATTTTTTTGCCTTTGGGGTTTAAGTTTATGATGATGGAACGTTTTGTGTATTCTGTTATTTTTTGACACCAAAAACAATTATAAAAAACAAAAATGTTTGTTTTAATTTTTTTGGTGTAAAATAAACGGATGCTTACTCAACTTCGCAAAAGGAGTTTTTTTTAAAGTTTTAAGTGAAATGTTTCCATGAAATATTTTCTTTTATTTTTAATTATTATTTGTTAAGAACGGTAAGAAATTTAAGAAAAAAGTGATATCTGAGGCTTTAACTGAGTTTGATACTGATTTTTTTATATTTTTGTAAACAAAAATATAAAAATGGTGTAAACACCATAATTTATATACATATTGTACAAAATACCCATTTGTTCAAATAATCCAAAAATAAAATTGTTATATCGAAGTACGAGCGTTTAAAATGTATTGCGTGTTGGCTTATTTATTTATTGACCGAGCGAAGCGAAGGTCTCAGAGTTTACTAGGCCAATCGGCATTTGTATGTGTGTGTATATTTGTCCGATGATAACTTGCGAACCGTTGATCCGATCTTCATGAAATTTTGTAGGCAAGTAGATCATTTCAATACGATTTTTAATATCGACTATGAGCTAAATCAGTCCAGTGGTTGTGAAGATATAGGGGTCGCAAGGTCTCAGTTCGGCGCGAATTACTAGTTTATTTATTTTTCCAATGCTTACTGTGCTTACAGTTGCCCAAAGTGCACAGAAAGCCAAAATGGTCTTATGGTCGAAGATGGCTAAATTGAAATTTGGTATTGTGTGTCATTTATCATGCTGAAATCAAAACCTCTGAATAACTAGCTCCCAACCAGTCTATATTTAGGCTATTCAATTAAACACCGCAAAGTTTACAACCGCAATCAAGCGGCTGGAATTATCAGAAAGGGTTCAGGCATTTCTCGGGTCGGCGCAAATTGTTAATTACAATATAGTCATTGTATTGCACCTATTAAATCTCAACGCCTTGTATTTATTGGGCTGCAATATTATCTTGACTAGCCGTAGCTTCTGGATTCAGGTGGGGTTTACTTCTCAGATCATTAACAAAAGAGACTTAGAATATTGTTTAATCACCCGTATCAAGGCTTTTAGCACAGATTTACTCTTATAGAATCCGCACTCAGGACGACCGAAGTGCACCACGCATCGGGCTAAATACACTTATAAAAATTCACTCCCATTTGTTCATTGATAGATCTCAGTCCCAGCCACCCACGATTACCTTCAAATTTGGTGTTTTTGTGGGAAAAACGCTCTCGTAAGGGTATCTACAGGGGATCATCTGCTTCTACAAACCTGTCAAATGCCTGTCAGCAACAGCGCAGCATAAAGGCGAACCTCTACACGCCAAATACCTGAGCAAAGCACGTGAGCAGCACGGCTACATTTATGTTTTGGGTGTATAGTAGAGAACTGGTGAACTGGGTGGCGAACTGGAAGACGCAACGCAGGCAGGCCTTCCACAAGGTAGACCGACGACATTGTAAAAGTCGCGGGCAACCGATGGATGCAAGTGGCACGTTGTCGTTCGGTGTAGCACTCTAAGGAGGAGGCCTTTGTTCAGCAGTGGACGTCTTCCGGCTGATGATGATATAGTAGAATTCATACAGTTCCTTGTATTATAGAACGCGCGGGCTCGCCTTCAAGCTACTCTGCGCCTGACAAGCGTTGCTCACGCATTTCTTACGCCTTACGCAGCAGCTGACACGCGTCTGGTTTGTGGAACGTCTTTCTGCAAGATAATGTCTCTAGCTGAACGCTACCTTGCTTCAAGTACCTCAGGGTTCATCAACGTCATCATGGTTGCATACAAAGGCCCTATTGCGTAACTTTTTGGTAATAATCTTCACATTAAAAAAACAAAACGCTGGGCTTAGTGGTCTAGAGAAAAGAGCGTAATAGTGATGGAGTTTATGTCCCGGGGGTGTCTCAAAACTACGACGAGAACCACCGCAGGACGGACAACAGCGTCCTGTTGGTGACGTTCTGCGATCCCTAAGCCACCAAGCGTCGGGATTATGGAATTATTACTAACCATTAAGGCTTTTGTTCAGCAGTGGACGGCTTCTGGCTATTTCGGCTACTTTTTATGTAGATATGCGTAACAGACATACACATACACAGCTACATCTTTAGTTTACCATCACCAGGAATCCACACATTTACAGCCATCGTCCGCAATCAATTTTGATGAAATTGGCAATAAGGTTAACGCGGGCAATAAGACGGCAATAATTGGCAATATGCGCCAATAAGTGGCAATATACAGCAATACGTGGCAATGCACAGATTGCTGTTGATTGATTGTACGTATAAAGTTCATAAAACCAACTTAATTAGGTGAAAGATGAAGTTGCTAAGACGTGAGTACTATGCGTTTGGTCACCTATGTGATCTGCCGGTCCCTGATGCCGGGGCACTAGAATACGGCATCGGTATCCCCTGCCTGTAGTAAGAGTCTACTAAAAGGGGACCTTTGGTCTCGGGGGTGGTTAGTGGTGGGGCTCTAACCACCACCATTAGTAACAGTGTAAGTGTGTTTGTTCCCGTTCAACTCTGTAAACGGATTTGAATGAAATTTGGTAGCTGGTAGCTTATACCCTGGATTAACACATATACTACTTTTTATCCCGGAAAAATATTCAGTTTCTGTAGAATAGTGGGTGAAACCGCGGGACGCAGCTAGTATACATATATTGATCATTAATAATAAATATGATATTGTGATTACAGATGAAAGAGCTCAACAGGCGCAACAAAATGTTCTTTAATTTTTTAACGTGCAAAAACAGGACACGACTTTGATTGTATATAAATAAACCTTATTTTCGCAAGACAATTTTTCGCGGTGCTTTTGCTACCCTCGGTCAAGATGCTAAAAGGCTGGCGAAGTTACTTCGCTGACAAGCAATGTTAATTCTTTGCCAAGGTAAGCAGCCCTTTGGTCGTTCGTTTTGTTTACCTATCAGACGGTTTGATACAACTTTTTGAATTAAATTGTGCTCTTCTAAGACTTTTATATATATAAAAAATAAATTAAATAAGTAAAATCCTAATCCTAACTAATAATATAAATTCGAATGCAACTCAGTATCTCTGTCTGTCTCTCTATCTATCTTTGTTTCTGTCATCACGGCTAAAAAATCAAGCTGATTTCTTACATAGATAGACGGTAACGGGCTACTTTACTACCACGCGAACGAAGTCGCGAGTAACAGCTAGTCTAGAATAAACTGTCTAATCTATTTAAAAATCAAGTAATCAGTAAAATTTGCGGTAAAGATTCATAAAAATAAGATCAATAATTCACTTTTATTGATGACAAAAAGTATCAAAATGATTTGTGTACTTTTTGATAAAACTTTTAGCGACGTGTGGGTTACTTTTTCGGCGAATATGAATTTTATTTGAAAGATCAAATAGAAAAGGTTTTAGTAATAGGCATGGGGTTTCAAGATTCTCAGTAAAATTTTATTTTACTTTTCAATTGTTTTTAGTTTTTATCGATCAAACTAACGGTTAATAAATGGCTACGGTCGAAGATACTAACACACCTAAATAAAAATGAAGTAATTTTTTATATTTTCTTTTAATTAAAATCACATAAAACTAAAACAAACCCTATACAATCAAACGTTTTTATACTCTACGACCCGACATAATTCGTCGATCACAATCCGATGTTTTAAGCACCGGAGTTTATCGGTGTCCGATATTAAAGCGGTTTAAACTGCAATAAATAACACCATTTAACTGCCACGACACGATCCGACATCAATCATGGGGTCACGTTAAATGTTACTTTTTATTACATGTAAATGAGTTAGGACGCGAGGTTGGTATTTCAGAGGACCTTTACATGTTACGATACGACGCTTTCTTTTTCTTGTTTATATCTTTTCTTCTGTCGTGGATGATTAATTTCTTCCGATTTCTAGTAATCTTAACATTTATGAAAAAAACTGTAAAATCTTTATTTAACTTGCCTAGGTAATACTTACTTATTACTGTTTACTAATTAGTCTGACATATTACAGAAAATTCTTTAAAATGATCCATCTATCGACTTTTCTAAGTCGTACTGTTACTGGAGATTGAACAAGTCAGGTAGAAGTGATGTATAATATTATAGGAGGAGAAACGAGCACTCATACACAGCACGCTGCTACGGAGAGACAGAGTTAGGTGGTGTGGGACGCGAACACACCAAAACTCCACGGTGTCCCTCTTCCGCCGCTTATGGCGGGAACATGAGGACGCTATAGCACACATCTACAAAGCCGCCGATTATCAGAGATCCATACTCAGTTTGGGTCAACTTACAGTAAATTTTAGTTACCTACCCAAATTTTTATTCATTGTTACATTTCGAACGCCTAAAAATCTGACCTCATCCAAAAAAAAACGTAAGTTATAAATCATCCTCCGGGATTAGTAAATCGATGAAAGTGGATAGATTAACCTTAGGTAATAAATACCTAGTATTATACAGTTTAATACCGAGTACCGACATCGAGACGTTCCGGGGAATTAATAAACTTACAATACGTTTATTTAACAGTAGGTTTTTAACGTGATTATATGTAGATAGGTAATTACGTTACTACTATTATAGCTTATATTTTATGTTCTTATGTAACTGAGTAATGAGATGAGCAAGTCGCTCGTCTGATGGTTAGCGTCACGCTTGCCCATAAAAGTTCAGTCCCAGAATTATGAACTTCAACAGTTCAGTACCGTGCGCAGCAATGCACTGCGGTCGTTACCCTAAAAATCAGAGTAATCACTTTACGCCTTATAATTTCACTGAAACTATTGCCGTTTAATCGGAAACATCGTAAAGTTTACATACTACTGCTTGGTGCTTAAAATAGCTGATAAAGTTCTTGTAGGTAGGTACTTCCCAGGTCGCCTCTACAAAAAAGTCCTACCACTGCCATATACACTTTATTAATAAACGCGGATAAACATTGGAGCAGTTACTCAGTCTTCTGTCTTGTTCAATCGAGTTCTAATTTCGAAAAGAGCGAAAAGGACAAAACACGCAGTAACCAATTCAAGGGCACTCCACGTTTATTATTAGGGGGGAAAAAGTATAATTTAAAGAATTATTTTAGTCATTATTTATTAATTCCTTCGTCATTAAGCTCTCAGGTATATATTCCAATTATGTGATGCTAAATATTCACGTTGATACACTGGTTTGGTTCACTAAAAACACAAGTGGTTCATACAAAAGACCTTGCGAAGAACTGAAACCCATTAAGATCCTAGGTCATCAAACCCCGATTCCCAGCATCCACCTAATTTAATGCGTTTACAGCACACGCTTAATCCCTTAATAGCTTTTTAATCTCACAAAATTAATATGAAAATATAAAACACTTTATTGCTAACTCCAAAAAATCTATAAAGACTCGTAGGGACGGGCAATAAATAAATAAAACATATAAATAAATAAATAGAGGAATAAATCCGGAATAATTTATGTGGTTGTGGCCGATGGCGATTTAATGACGAGTACGGACAGACGGACGGACGGATTGTTAGTGATATTTGTAATAAACTATGCTAGGGATGGGGTAAACTTTTTCATCCGTAACTCTAAGACTGGACTCAAAAAACTTTAAACTATGTAGAGTAGGTGTATAGGGAAGCTTTTGCCTTTGAATGGATCGGGCTAAAATCAAACCAGTAGTTTGAGCCAAACGTCAGCTCTGGCCTCGTAGTCGGGACACAAAAAAGCACGGGATGAGTTAATAATAGCTGTTAATATACACTGGGATGACTTGAGAATAGAAAAATCAAAAAATAGGTGTTGATTTAAGAAAATGACGTCATGGGATGAGATGGGATATATATTTATATTATATTATTATATACTTACTTTCACAACACAACCTTTTGCGTTTATAATATTAGTGTGATAGATCCGACAGACTCTTTATAATTTTTTCATTCGTAAACTTGACGTCCTGACTAGGCTGCTCCCATCACTAATAACTGATGCTTTGTGCGGTAGAGGCCGTATTTTACAAGCTATAAGAACCCCATAAAGAGAGCTCTGATGACCAAGGATCATTCCAGCGATCTTCACGAGATGTTTTGGAATTTACCGGGATTGATAGAGTCAATGATGGCGATGTTGATACATCAGTGAACATCTAACAACATTTCCATATGACAGCAAATCCATGAGAGTTTAGAAAAATGAACGTTCCGTTTAATTCAACTAACTAGTTCATTTCGAAATGGGAACTTACAGAAAGACATTATTTAGAAAGACAAAAAGCAAAATCATTCAATACTTTAAAAAAAACATAGAATAGAATAGAATACCATTTATTATAGGTCGAATTACAACAATTTATTATAATGAAATAGTAAGACTTGGGCATCACACCATATAAAATGGTGTAAATAAATTTACATATATATAGGTATAAATAAAGTAGTATCATTCACAAAAACTGAGGAATAACTAACAGTGTGGCAAAAGCTGTATGTTCTGTGCGAAACGCATAATAATCGGAGCCAATTGGTGACCCGATGAACCAGCTATGTTGTTCGTCTAAAAGTCCACCGCTGCACATAGACCTCTCCTGACCGGCTACTTCGACTTCTCGCTTCCAGTCATTGTCATACTTGAAACTCCTTCAAGTCGAAAGATGTCCTAACACTACGTTGCGATTGCTGATTCGTAGTTTTATCTCAAGAAAACGTCTTATCTAATAGTTATCGGTTCTATGGTAGATATGGCTGGCCCATTGCCTGCTGTGGCTCACTTTGGCGATAACTCTGGAGTTTTGGCGGGATCGTGAAGAAATCATGTCGCGTTATTGTATTGTTTTCCAAAACTTGTGAAATTTCGAGTGTTAATGTGTAAAAATGGTGAATTTTTACCCGTTAAGTGTTCGTGAATACGCACGAGTGTTGGAGAATGGTATATAATGTCGTGAAACGTGAATTTTCGTGTTATTTCCAAAACTCCATAGAAAGCTCTAGTAAAGTTTTCACCACTTTACTGGGGCATGACTTGGACTTGACCGTGAAGACGCGGTCAAGTCCAAAGCAAGAGCTTTGCTCGCGTTTGACTGTGACCATAACTTGTTTGATAATATTTAACAAAACTTGAAATATATAAGTATACTTGTCACTGGCAAATGCATAAGACGCCAAAATCCTCTTAGGAGGAAAGAGAAAAAATAAAATAAAAGTAAATTTTGAATAAATATTTTACAAAAACAAAACAAGACAGTATTTGAAACTTTAAAAAAGTTAAATTAGATAGGTACCTAAGTAAACTTCATAAGTACGACGCGGAAAATAAATTTATGTTTTTCTTACATTATATATACTTACTTACACCTACATGTTTGACTTGATAGGAAGACAAACAAATTAAATAAATGAAAAATATTTTGATGGTAGACCATGAGAAAGGAAGTGGGGCCATAGACCTGTCGCTGGCGAACTGTTTTGTTAGGATTTCTGAGTTTGCTCTGGTTTTTTCAACGTTAAACTGTCATCGTATGAGGTGAAATGGATACCAATAAGTACATACTTTTCAATATCCGACCCGTTCCAAAAAACGGATCCCACCGTTTCCAGAAAGAATATTGAAATCACTATAAAATATTTAAGTTTTCAGATATGTGAATATAACATTTATTTATTTACTACAGTATCATCATCATCATCATCATCATCATCGTCAGCCATAAGACGTCCACTGCTGAACATAGCCCCCCCTCCTATTTACACGACAGTATACTGTGAAAAAAATAAAAAAATATGAAAATCCACTTTAAACGTCGTTGCATTGAAACGTTTCAATTTGTTTTCTTTTATTTCCCTCGTAAGTGTAGTATAAAGCATTATGTATCACTACAATTATAGGAACACAAAAAATACACCCTTAAAAACATACATACACCCGAAAATATGACCCACCTTGAGCAGTCGGGTAAAAGGGTCAAGAATCAGCGTTGTTCAAAGACCAAGACTTCAAGATCATTAATATGCCACATCCGGTCAACGCACAATAATACCATAATAATATAACTAAAGCCCAATAAATCCTTCATTAATAACTGCATTCGCAAACTTAAATATGCACTTTACATCACCTCTGTTCACAAACACATAAGAACTAAAACTAATCATTAAAAAATGGCTAAAATTGTATTACTTTAAAGTTTAGTTACGGTTTTTATGAGCCTTAAACCTGAGGAAATAGGAGCTATGGGTTTGTATGAAAATACTTTTGTTCGAGGTATTAAAAAGTGAACCATAGATTCGGGAGGTATAAAACGGTAGCTAAAAAGGATTACCTCTAGCGTTGAGAAAAAGATGATGAAGTGAGGCAGAGGCATTCATTTTTTATCGATTGTTATTTTGATGAGTACGTAAAGGTGCATCGTTTCACTCATCGCGCGAAATTCAAATTTTGTTGAGTTTTTTGTCAATTACAGCTTAATTACTCATCGTGGATTTATTGAAACCAATTTTGCGCCAATAAATAAGTTGTTTTAAGAAATTACGGGTAAAATTATCACCTAGATAACATTGGTTTAGCTACAAACCTCAATAAGCTGATTTTCATCTTGGTTTTTGGTTTAGTGACAAATATACTTATACTAGCTTTCAACTTGAATTTTAGGTTGGTGTAATTTCTTGATACAACTTATTTATTGTCGCAAAATTAGTTTTCATGAACCTACGATGAGTAATTACGCTGTAACTGACAAAAAACGCAAGAAAATTTGAATTTCGCGCGGTGGGCGAAACGTTGCACCTAAAGGTAAAACATTTATACAGCTGAGCGGTGGAGCCCTTATCGCAATTTCTGATGAAAACTAGCAATTAGCTTGTCGAAAATGACGATTTTTGTAGTTCACTAATTTTCTCACTTACAGATAAGTTTTCTCTCAGTACCTATACCCTAAATCTGAGTGCCGAGTGCGGGTTTTTGTAATTGCGTTTACCTATTCGATCGCATTTACGTAAACTATGATTTGTATGAAGTAACAGCTACTAATGTAATTGGCGTATTGTGCCGTTTTAGTTAATAAATAAAAAATAAAAAATAAAACGAGTGCCACCTAATGACGCTAGATGGCGCTGCTCTTATTTCAAACCAATGAGGCGATTTCCCAAAAAAAAAATAGTTCTAAAATACTTATTAGATGGCGTAATAGTCCTATCGTTTTACCTGTCATTGTCATTTCTGTCGAAATATTTTATGTTTATTTTTTAAATCGTAAATTTTGGCTCCACACGTTTTGTATTTAGCCAGTGTCAACTATTGTAATATTTCAAATGAAGTCAAATACATAACTTGAAATTGTCTAAATACACATGTGGAGCCAAAAAACACGAGAAAAAAAAGCCACACGAACATTTTTTTGTGTTTCATGACAGTGACAGAAAAACCTCAAGGTACATCTATTGGGTACTTTTATTACCAGGTTTTTTTTTTTTATAAAACGCCTCATTATAGTTAACGTTAACGCGATCGAGTAAGTAGCCGCATTTGGCACTCTGGCCTGTATGACTGGTAGCGCGCCTGCCTTAAACAGGAGATGACGGGTTCGATTCCCGGCCGGGCAGGTGTTTAAATGCTGATGTTTGATGAAAATAAAGACAAGTCAGACATAGACTCTGGTTGTCAGTTGCCTTTGTGTATGTTTCGTAGCATCCTCGACACATGCAGACCAATACTAGTGGGGAGCTATGACAGTAGCGCTCTGTGCCGTACCATTGATCAATATTATATGTTTGTTTTATTTAAGTTATTACTTCGCATAATCGCCGAAGAACCAAAGTCTCCGACATAGCTTTCAGGGTTTGCAAGCTAAAGTGGCAATGGGAAGGCCGCATTCGTCGAAGAACCTAACCGATGAGGAAGAAAGCTTTTTGAGATGCGACCACGAACCGGAGCATAGTTGGCCTCCCTGACTCCCTTAAGATAACTGACGTCATTGTGAAAGTCGCGGTCAAACGGTGGATGCAAATAGAAGATTCTAGTTCTGTGAGGTGCTCTAAGGGGGAGGCCCTTGTTCAGAAGTTGACGTCTTCTGGCTGATGTTAATTATGAAGCTAATAAGCGACGGCATTATAACCGTCTTCTTCACTCTATTTTCTTGATACTGACAAATAAATAGGTAACTCGGTAGCTTTATCACTTTGAAAAATGACTAGCATCATTAGCTGCTTTCTTTCAACAACAACTTAAATAAGAGCTTGTAAAAATACGGACAGATTGTATCACACATGGTAACTTAGTTATTTGATATGTCATTGTAACGTGAGACGGATGGAGAAGGATAACATTTGAGCAATCTAGTTATTTTTGTATTAAAACACAGGGTGATGCTGGGGTGACATGGTGTTATAATACAATTTTATAATTAAGTAATACACAGATTCAGGTTTAGGGTAAATATCCGCAATGCCTGATACAACAAATTTGATATCAACGATCGAGCAGCTCGAACACAATAATACAAATAAATAACTAGTAGTTCGCGGCGAACTGAGACCTCGCGACCCCTATATATTTCAAACCCCTAAACTGATTCAGCTCATATTCGAACTTAAAAATTGTATTGAAATTAACTACTTGCCTACAAAATTTCATGAAGATCGGAGCAACGGTTCGCAAGTTATCATCGGACAAATATACACACAAACATACATACAAATGCCGATTTGTCCCAGTAAACTCTGACACCTTCGCTTCGCTCGGTCAATAATATATAATAATAGCCCAAATGAGCGAGCGAAGAGAAAGCTAAAATTTGAACATTTTCTTTAATTTAAATGTTTGGAAATTTCTGTTTTATAATTTTATGTAGATCAGAATTTTGATGGGGCAGCACTGGAGTATGTGGTCGATTCTATTAGCAGCCCACTGGAAACTTTGCCATTTAATTTAATAATAATTTTAATTGCCAATTGTAATTTAACAATACTGCTTGGCGGTTGGATAAGTGGCAAAGGTGAGGCAAGCGGACTCTGCAGAAGAGTCGCATGCAAACACGCCACCGTGTTTCAATACTGGAAATAAAATTTGCTTATACCTACTAGATGCCTTACTTATCTAATAAGTAATTAAAATGTGTGTTAGTTAGTTGATAGTTTGATAAAGGAGCTGTCCAGCGGGTGACCAAAGAGCTCTGGCGCTTACTACTCAAGGGCTAAGTTTGGCTATTCTACGGGATAATGTCGCCAGGTTTTTGGGCAACTTACCCGCAGACAGAGGAGACATAAATACGGTTAGCGACATAAATTTGTAGTATTAAACAGTTTAGATTCAATTTATTTAATTATTTTAGTTCAGGTATTAAATTGTTTGTTGAGTAGTTTTGTTAAGTTTAGATTTTATACAGAACTATATCATTCTAATATATTAAACCGCCAAAGAACCAAAGCCGACGATGTAGCTTTCAGAGTTTGCAAGCTGAAGTGGCATTGGGCAGCCCACATCACTCGAAGAACCGATAACCAAAGGAGAAGAAAGTTTCTTGAGTGGCGACCACGAACTGGAAGGCGCAGCGTAGGCAGGACTCCCACTAGGTGGACGGACGATATTGTGAAAGTCGCGGTTAGCTGGTGGGCACGTTGTCGGTCAGTGTGGCGCTTTAAGGGGGAGGCCTATGTCCAGCAGTGGACGTCTTCTAATAAAAATGATATTAAAATCTAAGAATTAATAGTTCAATGTAAAATAATAGATTCTCCTAAGTAAATAGGTCTTGAAGAAATCCTGTTTATTTGAATTCGTTTTTTTAGATCTAGACGGAACGTGGTCAAGCACAAACTAAGATTTTTTTCTCCAACCAACAACATTCGGAAATACATCTCAGCAATAAATCCATTTTTTTCAACTTCCAAAACACCTCATTAACTGGCCAAAAGTAATAAAATGTCATAAAAACATCAAATAGTAACCCACTAGGCCTACCCTTGCGTACGTCCATTCAAATTTTTTGTACATTTTTTTGTATTTTTTTTCAATCTTTACCTGCAACTTCCTTCCTACACCGATCCATTACTGAATGACATTCCAAGAGCTGTCAGTTAAATGGATACCTCGTCAGTTGTTGCTGCTTTTGGAAAGCAATCAAAAATAAACCTTATGAACATAATCTAGATTTCTTACTTTGCACTTAATTATCAGTGGTTACGTAGCATGTTTATTTTAAATCATTTTTTTTAAAGATAAAAAAAAACAGGTAAACATTTTATTACTCATAATTTGCTATGACATGATTTCTCTGACTAAAAATTATTTACACTTAAAAGGGTATTATTTAAATACATATCACCCGCTGAAAGGTAGATAACTTAATATCTAAGGTAGGTTAAGTAATTTTAATTAAAAACTCGACTTTGCAATGCTTTTAAGTAACTTATGTTTCATATTTGCTTCTTCTATTTTATTTTATTTTATTTCTCATCTAAACTTTTATTGGCTATAGATACTTCTAAAACTCAAAATATCTTGACTATTATTACAAAAGCAAACCTCAACAAACATAAACCTTAAATTTCCTAAATTATTGCTGATCTTAACAGCAAACCGTAAAGTTGAAAATTGCTTACCACCGTTAACCTTAACTTTTGACGTAAACGTCGCATGCGCTTTGAGCGGTGCCAAGCTGTCTGCCGGAGAGGTGTTTTTGTCCTACTTTAGGTGTTTTTTTTGTCCCTGTCTACCCCAAATAGCTGGTATAATGATACTCTGTTGACGAGATACACTAATGCGCGGCTGTCAACTGAAGTTAATTGGCTTTTTTTGTAGAAAAAACAGTGATTTTTGGATAAAAGATTATTCGTAATAACGATAGCATTTATTCGAATATTGCACGTCTAGATGAGAGCATTTTTGTCTAGCATGGGGTGCCATAATCCCCACGCTTAACAGGCGGCTTGGAGATCACAGAACGTTCATTGTTTATGAAGACGCCAATGCTCGTCCTCCGGTGATTCTGGTCGTGGTAGGATATACTTAGGTGCATTTCATATCATAGAGGAATTCTTTCATAAATGATAAATAAGGAATTTAAAAAAATCTCCACGTTACCTACATAATATGATTAAAAGAAAAACAAAATACTTGTAGCCTATGTCACTCCGGACGTAAAAAGGAATCCAACGACACGTCACTCATCAAAATTGATCAAGCCGCTTAGGCTACAGGAGGTACTACAGGAACACACAAACATACACTCCAAAAACATTACCCTCCTTCTTGGGCAGTTGGGTAAAAAAGACTGGTCTCAAAATTAATCTTCACAGAGTCCGCCTGGGGAAGTACCACACCTTTGCCAGTTATTCAACCGCTAAGCAGTAGTGTGCAAGCATTACTGTGTTCTGGATTGAAGGGCAATGTTTCCAGCGTAATTACTGGGCATACAGAGACTTAACAACTAACATCTCAGGGTGACGAGCGCAGTGCATTGCCGCGCATAGTTTTGAACTGTTGAAGTTCAAAATTCTGGGTGGCACTGAACTGTTATGGGCAAGCGTGACACTTAACATCAGGTGAGCGTCTTGCTCGTCTCGTCACCGAGTAACATAAAAAAAAAACACGCGTGCTACATCTACTGACAGACCATTGACCAAATTAAAAAAACTCCAAATAGTGAGAGGCTCCACCTTAGATCCGACAGGATAATTGTAGCGGAAATACGCATTGTCAAGGTGTGCATTACCAATAACTTCGCTTTTATGTCTACTATACCCCCTGAAAGGAACGAATGAAAAAATGAATGAATGAATGAATAGATTCGAGTCTATTCTATCTGGGCGACTGGTTTAAATGTCGCGTAAGCAGATTGTTTTTTTTTTGTAATAAAGTCAATTTTCTGTAAAATTAGGGACCGTTATATTTTCTGTTTAACCTTTTTCAACTGTTCTGATTTTCTGTATTTTATTATTTTATTTATTTATGTGACAATCCAGTCCAGACATAAAGAGGAAGCCAAAACAAAGATCGGTCAAGTAGCTTATGCGTTTTATACAGGACGTAATATAGAATCACACAAGATACAAATTTGTAGTGGTAGGACTCTTTTGCATGATTCCGACTGGGGAACCACACCTTTGCCAGTTATTCAACCGCCAAGCAGTAGTGTGCAAACATTACTATGTTCTGGATTGAAGGGAAATGTTTCCAGCGAAATTACTGGGCATACAGAAAATTTAAATCTAATATCTCAGGGGGACGAGCGCAGTGCGGTGCCGCGTAGGGTTTGGAACTGTTGTAGTTCAAAGTTTTGGGTGGCATTGAACTGTTATGGGCAAGCGTGACGCTTAACAACAGGTGAGCAACTTGCTGGTCTCGTTAGACAATATTATAAAAATATATAAATACGTATTTGCATAGCGCATACACCCTAAAAAAATATTCTCCTTCTTGGGCAGTCGGGTAGAAAGACGCCTGACCGAGCGACGATGCCCGATGAAATCCACTCTAATTACTTCTTAAAGGCATTATGATATTTTCCCACAGCTGTTTTCTGTTAATAAATCTATTTATTATTATAATCGATTTACGATAAATCCTCGCAAACGTAGCAAAATCCATATTGATCCGATTACCGACATAATCAGAAAAAAACTTGAATGGATATCGATACCACCAAAATGGCGTAAAAGCGCCATAGTAATATTACAACACATAATAGTAAACTCATGACAATACTTCCTAGCACGGTAGTACCATTTCACAACAAAACATTCCAAACCAAATCTTTTGCTTTTATCCACGTGCGAAAGATACAACGCAAACGACTAAACAAAGAAGAGCTTAAAGGCGATCGAAATAAAGACGAGATTAATTATTTTAATGTTGCCTTCACTCGCGCACGCAATGGATGAAACACAGAATTGAAGCTGTAGTATTGAACAGCGAATTTAACTGGCAAGGTGGCCAAATGACGGAACTAAAATTTTATACAAAAGGCTATTAGTTTATTCTGATAATACGATAGGACTCCCCCACTTATCTTTACAGATAATTTGGTAGATTAGACTAAAATATGTTTCTTACTGTGGTTTCTTACAATGACAGAGTACTAAAGTGTGTATCGGTAGAATTGACTCTACAAAGGTGTGACAATGGAGATCCGTATCCGGTGTCACAAAGCGGTTCCGTAGTATATTGTGCACGTTTTGTACTATTGTTGTAGGTGTTCATTCATATATAGCAGTTTTGGAGACTTTGAAGTGCTACGCTTTCTTTATTCAGTCATATTAGCTAAATACGCAAAGTTATCAGGTCTGAGGGCCGGTTTATTTATTTGAGTGCCTGATTGATGTTGTTCTAAAATTATTTTGAATTTCAGTCCAAATGTTTCAATTTCCAAGAATAATTGTACCGCAGCCTTTCGTGGTATGCTTTAGCGATTCCATAACCTTGTCACGTCCGAGATTCGTCATAACGATATTTATTTTGATGGATTTTCAAACAATGATTTCAATTTTCGAAAATAATTGAATCGAGGTCTAACGTGGTACGCTTTAGAAAATTCCTAAGCTTATTAAGCATGAGATTCGTCGTTACAAAAATTATTATATTATGGATTCCGCGATTTCAATATCGATGCATGATTTAACCGGAAATAATGAAATGCTAAAGTAATATTTGACGATAGTAATAATCACCGATTACCGTTAAGCAACGGTCAATAAGGTAATCCTCCGGATGGGTGACCGCCAGTGGCATTTACAACTTAACGCTTCTGTGGGTCGGATTACACATACAATTTTGAGTTCCGGTTGTTTCTTCAACAACAACCACTTAACTATCTCAGAGGCGGCGGTCTGAAAACTCCGACACCAAGGCTTTTACAAGCTTACTTTTATCAAACTACAGATTAATATAAATACCGCATTACGAGATCTTTGTTTCGGCAAAAACACACCAATGTTGGAGGAAAGCGTTGGTTGCGGTGACTGCGACCGAGCGTTCTTATTAGCTATCTCAAGGTTACGCCTACTCGCACCTAGCAATTAACCAAAGAGAGTAGATGCATGAGAGCACACCCCGTCCATTACCTCTTCCTCATAAATCGACTTCATGTTAAAGTTGAGCCTGTGAGAGATCGGTTTAAGCGATAAGTCCGCCAATTGTTACACAAGTTTCAAGTAGATTTTTGTATAATGTATGGCATTTCTAGTGAGAACAATAAAGATTTATCTATAATAATAATAAATATTGGTGGACGCTTTTACACACAGTGCCATCTAGCCCCAAACTAAGCAAGCTTGTACTATGGGAACCAGGTGACCTTTTTTTTTGTAAATACATACATAGAATACATAGAAACACCCAGACAAAGAACAAACATTCATGTTCATCACACAAATGGTTGACCTCGGTGGGAATCGAACCCACAACCTACAGCTCAGCAGCTATCTATCTATGCATAGTAGTACACATCGATTCTCCTGAGTGCGGAATTGATCTTTGTATCAAACAAAACTAACTGGCCTTGCCTTCTGATTTGTTACTTGACCAGGTCCTCGATTTAATAACATGAGCATAATACGAGCGTCGCCGGCTGGTCGGTTGCGAGGTAACAGGTAGCGAGTGCGGGTTCGATACAAAGGCAAGGCGATAACTCGTCTGATAAATGACTATTGCCGGCTACCGGTATTAAGAGGTAAGAGAGTGGTGTGAGGAGGTAGGGTTCTGTGGCAATTTCAGGAATGGTTAGAGACTTCTTTTTAAAAAAAATTATGATGTGTTTGACTACAGCGCGCCTAATGTTAAGTGTCGATGTGGTCGTATATGGTAAAAAAACTTAGTGTAAGACGGAAACTGGCTCTCAAGTTAGTCTGCCGGAACGCACCGTTATTGCTTGGCGACAGATTTTTAGCTTGAAGGTGGTAGCTATCCAGCCGAGCACTAGGAAGTACCTCTATACTATGGTTCCCTTCACATGCAGTTCAAGCATATTGTTGAGATTTGAATTCACGACTTGGGGCTCGAGATCCAAAAGTCCCAACAACTGTGCCATCTTCGCTACGAATTATACGAGTAAACGCCCTAAACGTATAATTGACAGAGCAAGCGAACTGAGCGAAATCTTTTTGACCGAGAGAGCGAAGCAACAACTGACTTAATGGTATACAAGTTCTGCAATTTCTTAGTTATTTTTTTTGGTTTCGGCAATTTTTGTTTGGATTGGTATTCCCCCCAAAAAGTATGACTACTGTGCCTTCTTTTGGAGGTCCCGGAGCTCGTCGTCAAGTACCAAGGCTGGCTACCGGGAGAGTTCTAGTGGATATAATCCCACATAACCAGCTGCACCAGAAAATAATCGAGTATCTTCTGAAAATGTCTCCCTCGTCAACAAACATTTTTTTGTGGTGGGTTGTGCTGGTGATACGTGTTTGGGATGACTCAAGAAATGGGATCAGACACGCTGGGATGAAGACAGAACAACCCAAAAGCTTAGCTAGTTTTAATCCCGAAAATTTTAAGGTTCGTATAGGATCTGACTGTTATCACTATCACAGGAATAATATTTAAAATTTGTGGGACATTTAGTTTCGTCCTTAACAGGTAAACTTTCACTCAAAACTCACTGACCCCCAAAAGTATGAAAATAAAAGAGTTCACCCGGCTCTGCCCGCCTTTATTATTATGAAGCGGAGCCTGCGTCCGTCGGTTTATTGACGTCGGCTGACTCATTAGTTATGGAACTTTAAGATGGATTAATAGCTTATCTTGAATATGAGTAGTGAAAAAAGATCAATAATATACTTTAAATTTGAGGTGGTATGGTTGGTTTTTGTAGTTTTTGGTAGATTCAATTAAAGTTGTATGATAGCAATTGTAATATTGTCATGTTCGAAATATCTAAAAGTAATTCTGAATTCAAGTTCATCATTACTAGCCACTATCAAATATATTGATAATGTGGGTTAAGAGCATACTATTATGCATAAATACAATAAAAAAATAAGATATTTGGAGTCTTCCGTTTGTCGGTAAGCGCGACGATTGCCCAAAAGTTGCAATGCATAATTCACGAAAATTTACTTTCATGCACGGCGTTGCTCTGAAGTCTTACCCCATTCTTAGTTTTTTTTTTTTTAAGTAATTTTTTGCTTCTAAATTTATAGAGTTCCAACACTTACCCTTAATAATTTTGTAGAAAGATTTAATGCCAATTTTAAGACCTCGCAACAGGCAATTAGCACCACAATCAGTTCAAACAGCCCTCCTCTGACACCAGGGTCGAACGGAAGATCAACACAAGCCCGATGACAGTTGACAGCTCTGTGACAGCTTTCCGTCATAATGACACTCGTCCTAAGATAACAATGACTAATGACGGGCTTTATTTTTTGAATACTTTTTTGCGCAGCATTTAGTAAGAGCTAGCTCTATGCAATAACGTTTGCAATTACGCTTGATCACTGATCACACTCTAGATTCTACGTCTAGGACGCTCGAAGCGCACCAAGCATCAGTCTAAATACACTTATACGAAATTACTCCTATTGGTTGATAGTAACACGCGAGTAGGCGTAGCCTTGAGATAGCCAATGAGAACGCTTGGTCGCACTCCCCGCGACCCGCGCCTTCCTCAAGCTTTGGTGACTTTTTGTAGGAGCAACGAATATCGTAATGCAGTATCTAGTGTGTTCTGTGTGCTTCATAAACTAAAATCTATGCTATAAAATAATCCGCCTAACTGAAGACAAGTGTCAGTCTGTAACACGTCAAGTTGTTTGCTATAAAAAATTGAGTTTAGAAAAACCGAGCTCTCAGGGCTTGCAAGCTGAAGTTGCAATGGGCAGACCGCATTGCTCGAAGAACCGTTAACCAATGGGAAGAAAGTGGCGACGACAAACCGAAAGACGCAACGTGGATACGCTTCCCACTAGGTGGACCGACGACATTTTAAAAGTCACCAGCAACCAATAGATGGAAATGAAGAAAGTTTTGAATCTTGCCGCGTCTTCTGGCTGATAATGATGATGATATAGAAAGACTGAATATTGAGGTAGTGTTTATAAACTAAATATAGCTCTTCAATTATATTATTAGCATGAAATAAATATAAGCTTCAATATAAAAGCAGAATTAAGTCGAAGAGAGGCTTGCCTCGTGCCTTGTGGCCAGGTATTACTTTGAAGGCTTTTAATCTTCAAGTAAAGTTTACATGACGCTTGAATTTATTCCATTAGTAGCAAAATCACTCTTTTAAAAAAAAAAAAAACAGACTACGTTTGCTTTTGACCACATCCTGCTTGATGTTAAGCCATAATGTGGTCTAGGATAAGTAAAACACTCTTACTTAGAAGGCATCTAGGTTGTTTACTATAGACTTGAAAACACCCATAGTGTACTATTCAGTAAACGCAGAGTCCGGCAGAGAATTCCACAACCTCGCTGTGCATAAAAAATTGAATTTAAGCGCTTTCTTTCTTTTTAGATACCCCCGAAAAATCTGCTTAAAACTAGATGGTGCTTATGTATTTAGTCAGTATCAATGTCCAAACCGCTCTAAAATCCGACATAAAATAAAATAAAATCACAAAACACACAAATAACATAAAATCCGAAATATAATAATTAAAAAATAATAGAGAAATATGATATTAGATATGTCCGTTATTTAAATTACTATTTTACGAAATTTCACTCAGGTTGAAATATACCCCAAAGTTTGTATGGAAATAAAAAAAATACTTTTCATGCTACGCCAACGAAGCTCCTTTAGTTTGTATTATGCATACAAAATAAAGGCATGTCTCAGGATTTTTGGAAAATCAACCCCTGAAGTTTTGTAATGGTGTTTTGAAATAAGTGTGCTAATTCTGTATAATTTTAATAAAATTATGCGAGTCACCCTCGCGCATATCACCTAGTGGAGCGCCTAGTTATACAGTGCCATTATACAGTGATATAATAATAATAATATTGTAAAAATTGTAGCAAGTTGACGAGTGCATAATGGAAGCATTCTTAACTTTGTTATATTATGTAATTGTTAAGAACCCAACTGTATGACAATAAAGAATATTCATTCATTCATTCATTCTACCTAAGCTGCGTCTTCTTGTTCTGGTCTATATAGCTATATACCCCTTTAAACCACGCCAATGTACTTAATTGAACAAGTACTCTACCACCTAAAAAAAACTATTTCCATAAGTAATAATGTTCCTTACTCGTGACTCTGCGGCTCCATATAACCTCAATCCTCAAACTTGCACGCCACAGCCGAGTCGTTTAAGTAAACAAATATATTTATTTAATAAGTTTTTATTGCCATAAGCTGCACATAACTTACGCTGATAAGCAGATCAGCACGCGATAATATATTAGCGTTTGATATTCTTGAACTAAGCTTTTTGTTCTATTTACTGGACTTAGCCGAAGATGGAGATATTATATTGCGCTTAAGTTCTTTTTTTTAATTGGTTTGAATGTATCAAGTGATACTCTTTTGTAGAGTCCGCTTGGGGTCATTCAACGCCAAACAGTAGTGTGCAAGCATGTGCTCCGTGTGTTGTGCTCAGGATTGAAGAGCAATGTTTCCAGTGAAATTACTGCATCAAAATATATATATCTGGCATTCTTCTCATCAGCTCTTAGACGTCTACTGCTGGACGAAGCGTGGGGATTATGGGGTATTTTCAATAATGCCTACGCTTGGCAGGTGGCTTGGAGATTATAATTTTCACCATTCTCTAAGAAGATGCTGCTGCCAAAAATAAAAAATAAATAAAAAAAATACAAAATGATCCTAGATATTGCATTGAAATGTATTGTTCCTTTTTTTTGTTTTTTGTGAATTTTCAAAAGTCGTAGAACAAAATATTATTCGTTATCTTGTTGTTGCATACAAGATAACGCTCTCCTCTCAATCGCTCCCTAGCCGGTTAAAAAACACCATGTATATATACAATTATAAATTCGAATTTAACTATGTATAGGTATCTGTTTCTCTGTCTATCTGTCTCTCTGTCTATCTGTCTATCTGTTTGAAAGCTGAATTTTTCGTGACCGACTCCTCCACACTGCTCTGTCATACTGGTGTGACGGTTAGGAAGACCTAAGCTTCATACTGTCACGGAGATGGACACAGGCAACTTTTTTTTTGTAGGTCTACGCGAACGAAGTCGCCTGTAACAGCTAGTATACATGTATTTGTATTTATATAGATAAATATAATTTTTTTATTGTTCACATATTATTGAACATAGGTACATAGGAATAGAGACTAACGTAACAATCTGGCGTCCTTATCGCTGAAAGGATGGAAATTATTTGACACAGGTATATTCGAATAAACTAATATTATATAGAAATACAAACAAATAGCCTTGAAAAGGCCTCCCCTTTGGCTTTGGGTTGCTATAATCCCTACGCTTGGCAGGCGGCTTGGGGGTCGCAGAACGCCTACCGTTTACTACAAGGTTGGGGGTTCTGGTCGCAGTTTTTAGTCGCAGTACGTAGGTACCCTGGGTCGCACAAGAATACATACTAATAATTAAATTATTTACTTTAATAACGATAATACAGTATTAAATATCAGCAATCA
Organism: Apocheima hispidaria; assembly: GCA_947579745.1. Lineage (NCBI taxonomy): Eukaryota > Metazoa > Arthropoda > Insecta > Lepidoptera > Geometridae > Apocheima > Apocheima hispidaria. The sequence goes on along the minus strand of OX388165.1, from coordinate 3,974,412 downwards.
AATTTTTATAAATACAATAATAGCATAGGTAATTATGTTTTACAGATATAAAAAAATATTTGATAAAAACATATCGACTACTGATCCGATATTTCGCAAAAAATACGCATCCATGATTATAATATTTTTTGTGAAATATCCATTATCCATCCTTGCGGATTTGTCAACAATCCAATAACATCGATTCATGAATCCTGTGCATATCTGCCAGATTGTCCCGATCAAGAGCTGTCACTCACGCGCATTATGTCACAAAACGTCAGTCAAGAAGGAATTTACAGAAATCGTGTTATTTGTATCCATTTCTATTGTATGGCTTAGACTTTATGGTGTTATTGTATTTTCGCATGAACGAATAACAGCCTTATGGTGCAAATTATTTTTGGATTTTTGAGGGCCTTCAGATGGCACCAAAACTTCAATTCTAGGTTTCAGGTTCAATTCTATTTCAGGTTTCCTCACGATGTTATCCTTCACCGAAAAGACAGTGGTATATCCGTACGTAAGTTCCAAAGAACTCAATTGTATGGACCACGACCCCACGAATGTGAGGTGAGCGTGCTCCTACTGAGCTACCACGACTTAAAAATAAACAAAATAAAAATAACAATATATAATGAAAACTAACACAAATCTAATATACCGCTTTCAGCGAGGCCAGCATTTTGGTCTCGTGATGCTTCGACCAGACACTTTGATAAATCTTTATAAATTTGCTTTGCACCAGATCATTTCATAAGTACCTGTATTAAGATACTTGTAGTCGCTGTTTCCACACTGTCGTCTCATGCGAAAATTGCGCGTGAAGACGGCTACTCGAGTCAATAGTATAAAAAGTGCCAAATGGCGATCAATTACAAGTAATCGGATTACAACGACGTGATTACTGAATGGGGTTTACAAAGTTGGGTTTTGGCAGAAAAACCGACGGTTTCGAAGGTGGGAGCTTTTAGAATGGAAGATTATAATATCGACTATTGAAATTGCGACTTGTGTTATTGAGTCAGTTGGGGCTGTTTTTACCCGACTGCCCATGAAGGAAGGTAAAGTTTTTGGAGTGTATGTAAGTTAGTATATACGTTAGTATGTTAGTGTGTTCCTATAGTACCTCGTGTAGCCTAAACGACTTGACCGATTTTGGCGAGTGAGGTGTCGCTGAATTCCTCTTTACGTCCGGAGAGTATGTTTTTTTTTTGTTTTCTTCAAATGATATTAGTTGTTTATATCAAAATATTATAGTTGAAAAGGGTCTTGTAAAGGTATAAAATTCAAGGTCCGGTGTATAAAAAGTAACTAGGTTTCATATCATACCTCTATTGTGTCACAAAATATCACACTAATATTATAAATGCGAAAGTTTGTGTTTATGTGTGTAAGTGTGTTTGTTCCGTTCAACTCTGTAAACGGAACGTAAAGGTAACGGCTCTTTCACGGTTCTGTTGAACAGATTTGAATGAAATTTTGTATTGAGGTAGCTTATTCCCTGGATTCAAATTCAAATTATTTAATGTCACATTAAGTTGTTACAAAAATATTTCAGTTTGTAGCGCTATTCCCCAAACTGGGTGCATTTAAGCACCCGTATCTTGGGGGCAAGGCCTTCCCGTCGTGAAACAATAATAATACAAACAATACAATACTATTTATACGTACACTACATTTAAACACTGATTACAGAAAACAGAAAGAAAAAAATAAAATAAAAATGATTACAGAAAAATATAAAGTTACAAAAATTAAAATATTGCTAACACATAAGCTACAGGAAAATATTCGGTTTCTGTAGAATAGCGGGTGAAACCGCGGGGCGCAGCCAGTAGTCTTATAAAAATATTGGTAACAACTAACCACGACAAGGTATTACGTCCGTAAACAGCTGGGGGCAAGATTTAGCGGTGACCGTCTCTAACGGCGCTCTTCGACCCTTGTTTACTGCGCGCTAATCGACCCCACAGGGCGGCCGGCATGAGTGCTTGGACCAGGGACCCTATTCGGAGATATGTCATTTTATCTCGGTCCCTCTCACTCCCATTAAATTCTAAATTAGAGAGACAGTGACCGAGATAAAATGTCATTTCTCCGAATAGGGGCCCAGGACGGGCGGACGAGTGTTGCTGTTGTAGTAATTAATTGTAAGAAGGCCAGTCTTTAGGTAGCTTTTAGGTTTAAAATTTGAAAATGTTCATCTATTTTCAAAAGACATTTCAAGTCAATTCTATATTGCTTAAGCGTTGCTATCAGCTTGGTAGTGCCACCAGCGAGCTGGATACGATGTCCACTGCTTGGATTATCTTTAGAGTAATATTGGTCTGTTACGATGTCCACTACTTGGATTATCTTTAGATTTCTATTGGTCTGTGCCAACCAATAGAACTTTAAAGATAATCCAAGCAGTGGCACAGACCAATAGAACTCTAAAGATAATCCAAGTAGTGGACATGGTATCCAGCACGCTGTTGACACGACACCTCGGCCACAGACCAACACCGAGGTGTCGTGTCGTGCAGTAAGCATAATAGTTTGTTTTGGAGTTTTGGCGGGAACTTGAAGAAATCATGGCGCGTCATTGTATTATTTTCCAAAACTAGTGTTACTTCGAGCGTTAATGTGTAAAAGTGGTGGACTTTTATACATGAAACCGAATATTTTTCCGGGACAAAAAGTAACCTATGTGTTAATCCAGGGTATAAGCTACCACCATACGAAATTTCATTTAATTCCCTTCAGCCGTTACAGAGTTGAACGGGTACAAACACACATACATACATATTATTTACGTACTTACCTGCTTGCATACTTACACGCAAACTTTCGCATTTATAATATTTCGGACAAAAAGTAACCTATGTGTTAATCCAGGGTATAAGCTACCACCATACGAAATTTCATTTAATTCCCTTCAGCCGTTACAGAGTTGAACGGGTACAAACACACATACATACATATTATTTACATACTTACCTTCTTGCATACTTACACGCAAACTTTCGCATTTATAATATTAGTGAGATAGTGTGATTGAGATAGAAAACATGTCATTTTTATGCAGAGTTAGAAGGACGCGTATTGTTCATAATTAGTATGAATATACCCGTAGTTCTGCAAACAGAAGACTTTAACAGTACAAACTTACTTTTTGGCTCCACACGTGTGTATCCAATTCCAATGTCAAGTATTGTAATATTTCAAGTGAAATCAAATAATGAATGAAAAAAAATGAAGTCAAATATTTCACAATTAAAATGAGTCTCAGTCATGGTCTAAGTAAGAAAGGATCAAGTCTACGTCATGCCCCAGTAAAGTGGTGGAAATTTTACTAGAGGTTTCTATGGAGTCTTGGAAACAACATACTCACATTTCACAACATTATACTATTCACCTACGCTCGTGCACGTTCACGGACGCTTAAAAAAATCCACCGTTTTTTAATATTGACACTCGAAATAACACAAGTTTCGGAAAATAATACAATGACGCGACATGACTTCTTCACGTTCCCGCCAAAACTCGATCATGAACCAGTCTAATCTTTTTATTACACTTTGGCCAAGGTGTCAAACATTTATGACTCTCCCTATTTCAATTGACATGAACGTGCAAACTGCGAGTCCATACAAACAGTTTAGTTTGCAATAAAATTAATTGCTTCCGGTCCAGTAACCTAACTTGCACCTTTGCTGTATAATAGTGACTGTGGGATACGTGTTGCGTGCCATTAAGTACATCCATTGAAAGAGACAAATGATCGCCTCGACTAAAACGCACAGATGCTTCGAAAAACCTACTAAATAACTTCCTTGAAGAACTTAAAATTAGGTAGTGTATGCTTTCCGTTCCTTTCGATACAAAAGATAGTCGCTGTTGTCAAATCTGCTATCGCGAAAGCGTTAGTGTGGTACTCGGTGCATGCTAGTTTTTGTTTTTGGCCCTATTGGGAATTAGGTCATTACTGCCGCGGTCTGTAATGACTGTGTTGCTGGCAGCGATGATGATGGCCGATAGCGCAGCGTAGCGAAGGTCCCGGCTGTCACAGCGCGGTATTTTCTATGCTAAAACCAAGATACCCAAGAAAAAAACTGCAAAGGGATTTTTTTTCACTTTTTCTACGTTGCCGCCAAAAATCTTTAAAAACTTTGCAAACGCGCATGACGTCATTACCTATAAAAGTTACGAAACCTTGAATATATTTTTGAATAATAAAACGGGGGTCGCTTATTCCGCACCGTGGTTGGACGCCGCAGCCCGCAGTTCATGCAAGGCGACTAGATTAGCGTGTCACGCTAATGGCATTCCTTGATAAAGGTCACCAAATGTGATCGAAACTATAGACGGAATAACCGACTCAGTTTAACGTGACTATTCCCGTTTTATTCCAATGGTGATGAAGATGATTAAAACAAAATTTGTCAAAACCACGTCAGGCTTCCTAGTAAAAACAAAATTATTTAAATGAATGAACCTGGGGTTATAAAAAAAAAAAATTACATTATTGTCGTCGATTCTACATAAAATCGCTAATCGAAACTTAGTGCTATTGCTGTCTTTTACTAAGAGAAACACAAGAAATAGCATGCATTTTAGTTCTGTTGAACGAGTTCACTGATTTAAGCCGCGAAGAAAAACGTACACTAGCGACACTTAAAACTCGTTTTTAGTCGACACCAGCTCTGGTCTCGACTAAGCTTATATAAAGATCTAAGATCTGACTTCTTTGACAGCACTGAAATGCATGCTATCTCTTTTTTGTGTTACTATTAGTAAGCGAAACTTAGCCGAGTTTACGTGGAATCGTGCTTAAGAGGGTTGCTAGCGTTCCAGCGCTGTCTGTTCAGTTTCCTGTTCTTCCTCCTCGCGGGGTCCCGGTGGTAGGCAGGGATACGAACCTCTTTTTCCTGGCTTGGCGCATCTGGCAACAGAAACTGTCTTTACCTCATTTAATACATCTCGTATATTCCGAGAAACCTGGCCAGATTGTACGATGCACATCAGTGATTCGTCAAGACTATTTGAGATGTACCTCCACTACAAACTATTGAAATACTGAAACCGTATCTTTAAAACGTCTCTTCCTAGCCGCTTAGAATAAAACCAGGCCCTAATATGGCCGTTAAAATATAGCGTAATTTTGTTTTGAAACAAACAAATTGCCCGGATTCAAATTGTAAACCAATAAAAGCGTTCCTCGCGTTCTGGAAGCGGCCGTTTCCTTAATATTATCACATAAACTGAACGAATGAACGAAACAAAGTGTCGACGACAAAAAAAGTGGAAGAACGTCAACCGAACCAACAAAATTGTTCATTGTAACTGATCAGTCGAGAGCAGATTGTCGTTCAGTGTAACATGGGATACTTTTATACCAAAAAATGCGGTTAACTGAAAAATTGCTGATCCAAAGGCAGTCCAGGAGTCTTTCAATAAAAAAAAATTTTTAAAAAATGGGCACATTTTTTACACAGCGCCATCTAGCCCCAAACTAAGCAAGCTTGTACTATGGGTAACTCAGATAACCCAGATAACTCATAGAATACATATATACTTTTTTTCTGTAAATACATTCATAGAATACATGGAAACACTCGGAACAAACATCCATGTTCATTGTTCATTACACAAATCGAATAGAACCACAACTTGGTGTAAGTTGTGGTTCAGAAGTCGGAAATCCTCCTAATGAGTAAGTACAAAATATAATCTGAATAGTAACTAGAGTACTAGCAATTTAAACTTGCTAGTACTCGTTAGCAATTTAAACAATTAGCAATTTAAACTTTAGATAAAAACATAAATAAAACAGAACGATCGGACATACAGTTTTTTTAAGTAAAGAAACTCGGGCGTTCAATTAAACATTTATGGTATGTCCGAAAAACGCAACTAGAACCACGGGCAGAGGAGGACAGCAGCTTCCTCCTATCTGTATTCTTCAAGCCGCCTGCCAACTATGAGGATTATGGGAACTATCAATTGGCCTTTGGGTACAGAACCCTAAAATTCTGACAATTTTAAAACACTTTCATATATTTGCTATCCCTACGACACCAAAAAGATAGATTTTAGAAAAATTTAACGCGCTGTCATTTCGTCGCTGTCCACCCTACGAGGGTGAGTAGGGGTGTGAGGGGGAGGCAATCAACAATTTAAAATTGGGCCTAATCCAGGGCGGGCGGTAATCTGGGTGATCAGTCTTGACTGAGACGTACTGAAGATAGGTGAATAAGATAAGCAGCTATGGAGGTTTTCATGATTTTTATCAAAGACAATTTTACGAATTTTCTGTTGCAAAAAAAAACTACTAGTTTACTCGCACGTCTTCGCTCGCTGGCTACAGTAATTTCAAAACCCCATATAATCTCTTTACGGGTTGATTTTAGAAAAATCCTGAGGCATGCCTTTTTTTAATGTTTTACTAGCTGCGCCCCGCGGCTTCACCATCTTCTACAGTTCTACAGTTTTTTTTTTAATCCTGGAAATTCGGTTTCTGTAATAGCGGGTGAAACGCGGGTACAGCTAGTATGAAATAAATATGAAATAACTTGTTGAAATAACCTAATAAGCATGGCCCGACATCCTTAGTAGGTTATTTCACCAAAGGTTCCGTAGGCGCGTAAGACGTTTGAAGTATTTATCAGTTTTTTCCGCTTATCACAAAAAGTTATCATCACATGAAATAATTTTAAAATAAAGTTTTTACTAAGATCTGATAACAAATAAAAAAAAAAAAACTGGGACATTATTGCACACACGGTCATCTGACCCCAAACTAAGCAAAGCTTGTAATATGGCCGCCAGAGACAGAGAAGTAAGTAATATAACAAGTGTCTGAGATGCATAGCTTAGACATAGTTCCTTGTAGTACTACGGAACCCTAAAAAGAAAAATGTTACCATTACGCATTATGTATACTTAAATAAAAATAAATATATATATTTTGTATCCTCCCAGCTAGGTAGAGCTACCTCACAGAGCAACCTTAACATTGAATAAAACAGTTGTCATTGCCCTTCAACTGTCGTCATCAATTCTAAACATCTGTTTTCGTCATAATGAAATACCAATTAACTTAATTCGAGAAATCAATCAAAATGTTTACAAGTTTCAAAGTCTCATTTCAATTCAGTTTCATTTCAACTTTGAATTTGTTTTCGAGAGCAATGTCTAATATAACCTTTTGTTATTATAATATGTATAATTAGAAGTTTTTTATCTATGAAATAAAATATATTTTGTAGTTATTTTAATTCAAGTTTTTTTATGTTAATAAACATCATTCCTATTAGTTAGTACTCACGGGATATTCACCACTACTAATTGTAATGTAGTAAGCCACCACGAAAGTCTAAAACAGTGTAAAAAATCATTCGTTTCACTAAAGTAAGTAGGTACGTTCACTTCAGGAATCCCACAGATCACACTAGGTACCGCATTACGAGATTCGTTGTTCCTACAAAAGTCACCAAAGTTTGAGGAAGGCGTGGGTCGCGGGGAGTGCGACCAAAAGTTTTCATTGACTATCTCAAGGTTACGACTACTCGCGCCTAAAAATCAACCAATCAGAGTAATTAAATAAAAATAAATATTGGTGGACGTTTTTCACACAGCGCCATTTAGCCCCAAACTAAGCAAGCTTGTACTATGGGAACCAGATAACTGATAGAATACATAAATACTTTTTTGTTGTTGTAAATACATACATAGAATACATAGTAACACCCAGACAAAGAACAATTGTCCTGGGTGGGAATCGAACCCACAGCCTAAAGATCGGAAGGTGGAAATCCACCCACTGAGCCACAAGGTATTAAAACTATTAAAGGTAATTACGTCCTAAATCCAGAACCATATTCCTATTCGCCCCTATTCGAAGAAATGACATTTTATCTCGGTCATTCTCACTCCCATTAAATTCTAAATTAGAGAGACAGTGACCGAGATAATCTCGAGCGCACAGGAATAGAGTCCCAGGGTGTGCATTCAGGTTCTGTGGGGAAAACCACGAACTTTTTCATACATTAGTAATCTACGCTTACCGCCATCTTTGATTTTATAGTTGAAGTACCTTATGTAGCTCTCATAGAGTTGGGTTTAATTTTGTTTGAACCCTTAAGCTTAACTGTAGCACAGTGGTCATTGAATTAGTTCGAACAATTTGGTACAGATGGCCAACAAGTTTCATCATAAAACATAAACATTCTCAAATTAGTTTAAAGGGAGATCTATAGATGGCAGTTTTTATTTCACTGCACTAAAAGAGGTTCGTTAAATTAGTATTTTATTTTTTTCGTCCTTTCAGGACTTTGGCGTTGCACAAAATAATATTTTTTACAAAAGGAGATTCTTGTGCTTTTTTCATGTAGAAGATAGATATTCCACAAACATTTTTATTTATAATTTTACAGTATGTAAGGAAAATAATGACAAATTTTTTTTAGGCATTCATTTTTCGGACTTATTATTTAGTTAGTTCCTAATTCTCAAGAATTCTCTAAAGTTAGTATTATAATTAGTAAGTATTTACTTAGTCCTTTTTAAACACCGTTTTTATATTAATTAAACGGGAACACTCACTTTAATTTGAGTCGGCTATTCAGACTTTAGCTTCGGTCACATCCGGTGATCTTTTTCAAGAATGTTAAGCCATTAACAAAAGCAATTTGCCGTAAGTGTTTTCGTTTTATTTGGTTTCAGGTAAAAAAAAATATCTCTTCTGTGGTTTTATCAATGTTTCATATGTCATCAATTTCATGCAAAAAAAAAATTTAAAGAAATAAAAAGTGTCGTTAAATTGGAAAACTATTTATTTGTCATACGAACTCGCTATTCTTATCTAGAGCTACATTAAAATTATATAATTTATAATTTTGTTCACCTCGTCACTCTAGTTTTGTATATGTAGGTTCACCTATTTTGCATAAGAACTATAATATTTTCGACGAGTGGGGAAAAACAATTTTACCCAAGTAAAAAAAAAAAAAAATACAAGCCGCTGTTGCCAGATTTTTTATATGTTCAAAAAAAGTAGGCAAGTGAGACATCAGGTCATACCGAGGATCAATTCACACCCAGACGCGGCTACAATCTAAGTTTTAAGAATAACTATAAATTAAAATGTTGTAGGGAGCGTGGCCTGATAGTTTCTAGCTAGGGTCCAAAGATAATATCGTCACTACGTAGTTCCATAGAGAAAAATGAAAAAATACAATTGTATGAAACATGTGAACTGAATACCGATAGAGATAGTGCGATAGAGTGAAGCCATCGATAGAGCAAGACAGCGGATAGCCGCCATTATTTCTAGTACACGTTTCATACGTATTCAAGTCTGTGTAGAACGAGAAATGCTTCTCATTGTGCACATCTGTGGCATAACATTGAACAAACAAACAAACATTTTAATTTTTTATATAATTACCTACCTACCGTTAGCACCCGAGTACTAGTGAGAACTGAGTAGGCACCTACCAAGTATTCAACATTTCTAGTCGTGCTGACAATGACAGCAGTTTTTTCAACGTAACAATTTAGAACACGCGCGCCCTCAGTTCCACGAATCTTTTTTTTTGCACAGACTCTAGACTGTGTCATTTTGGTGTGAATTGAGCCTTAGTGAAACACTCCTGTTTTGTACCGGAGCTGAATTAGGAACCAAATTTTTGACAGATCCAAATGGGTATAAAATAAAGTAGCAAATTATATCAACACTGAAATTTGCGCTAAAAATTAAATACTTTATGCTTCAGTTGTAAAGCAGTTATACTAAAAATTAAATACTTTATGCTTCAGTTGTAAAGCAGTTATACTAAAAATTAAATACTTTATGCTTCAGTTGTAAAGCAGTTATACTAAAAATTAAATAATTTATGCTTCAGTTGTAAAGCGCATTTATAGTAAGTATACAATAGATAGTACCTAGTTTCGTAGCGCAAATGTCAACGTTGACTATATTTGCGACTTTAGGGACATTCGCTATAAGGCCGGGTTGCACCATCTTGGTTAACTTTAAACTACTTACAGTCACAACTGCAGTGAAAACTCCCGATAAGTAGAAAAATGTGTTGCACTATTTTAACTATGGTCAAAATTACAGTTAGCACTTGCTTGCTAAACTTTCTGGTTAAGGTAAAGCTATAGTTAATTAACTATAACAGTAACTTTAACTGGAATTATGGTGCAACCCAGCCTAATTAATAAATATATTTTTAATTTGGCTTTATTAGTCTTCGACATAACAGAAAAATATCGATGAGTGTGGTTCTTAATACTTTCACTATGATAAGTTATCTGATTTTTAATTATGTTTAATTGCGAAAGTAACGAGGCGTTTTCCAAAAAAAAATCCTGGTAAGAAAAGTACCCATGCAATAGATGGCTTTAGATGTAACTTGAACTTTTGCTGTCAATGCCAAGACATGAAAGAAAGAAAAATGTACGTGTGCCTTTCTTTTTCTCGTATTATTTGGCTCCACATGTGTATTTAGACAATTTTAAGTAATGTAACAATGTAACTATGTATTTGACTTCATTTGAAATATTACAAAATTTAAGATTTAAAAAATAAACAAAATATTTCGACAGAATTGACAATGACAGGTAAACCAATAGGACTATTACGCGATCTGGTAAGTATTTTAGAACATTTTTTTTTTTCTTTTTGGAAAACGCTTAATGGAACTAGTAAAATTATTATTTGTAGCGTGATTTTGAACCAATATTGACTAAACAACATATATTTTTAATTCAGTTATGTTATCTTACCTTATCCTAATTTTCGTATACACACAAATTTGTTTGTTTTTTAAGAATAAATCAGCCTAGATTGTACTTTTAAATGTGAGCATTATAAAAATCCATAAGCAATAAAACTCATAAAAGTAATCTAGATGCACAATTATTATTTACTATAATGTAACATAGAGGAAGTATACTATTATTATACTATTATTTTTTTCCTCCGAACAGGATTTTGGCGTCGCACGTCTTATGCATTTGCCAGTGTCAAGTATACATAAATATTTTAAGGTTTTGCTAAATATTATCAAACAATTCATAGTCACAGTCAAAGGCGAGCAAAGCAAGTCACGGTCAAGTCTAAGTCATGCCCCAGTAAAGTGGTGAAAACTTTACTAGTACTACTGAAAACCTTCTATGGAGTTTTGGAAACAACATGGAAATTCACGTTTCTCGACATTATACCATTCATCAACACTCGTGCATGTTCACACACACTTAGCGGGTAAAAATTCACCGTTTTTACACATTAACACTCGAAATAACACAAGTTTTGGAAAATAATAAAAAGACACGTCATGAATTCTTCACGTTCCCGCCAAAAACTCCTACTATTATTATATTTCCTCGATGCTATTAAGAACAGATAATAAAAAATATTTATGTATTTTTTTCCTCTTATATTTTGGCTTTACATATAAGTATTTAGCCAGTGTTAAAATTTGTATTATTTCAAGTAAAGCAAAATTTTTTACAATTAAAACAAGTCTCAGTCATAGTCTAACCTCCGAATACTGAAACGTTTGTTAACTTTGACAACAGATTAATTCTAATACTGCCTTTGTCTGAAACCAAGCAAATGACAAAGACAGCAATACACTTAATCTGTCGTTTAAGTTAACAAACGTTTCAGTATTCGGGGGTAAGCCAAGCAAAGTAAGTCACAGTCAAGTCAAAGTATGCCCAGTAAAGTAGCGGAGAGGAGACATTACTAGACGTTTCTATAGTTTTGGAAACAACATGAAAAGTCACGTATCACGCCATGTACTTCTATTCACCAATACTTGTGCACGTTCACGAGCACTTAACGAACAAATATCAACCGTTCCTACACAAATAACACAAGTTTTTGAAAATAATACTTTTAGTGACGCGGCATGATTTCTTCACGTTCCCACCAAAACTCCGTAAAATATATTTTATGCAAGAAACTCGGGCTTTATTCTAACAGCTGTAGTATTTTTTTTATTACTAATTGATTTATGCCCATCTTATTGTGTGGTAGGAAATTTAATGGGTATAGGTGTACTCGGGCTAGCTATTTCACTCGCACATTTGGAGGTTTTGCAGGCAGAGTGAATTTAAAACATGTATGCTGTATCTGTCTATCGTAACTTAAGGTATATTTAAAAGAAATGTTTAAAGAAAAAACTTACAATTGATCTCTTGTTTCTATCGTACTAGACGCGATATTGCAGCGGAAGCAAACTACTTAATAGTAAATACTTAAATTCGAACACTTCTGTAAAATATAAGTATTTTTCACCGAATGAGCGAAGCAAACGAAGTCTGCAAACAAAATCTGCTTTCATCTGTCTATAATGTAGTCGTATTTTTCAACTAATCTTGACTAAACTTGGTAAGTATACAAGTTCTACTCTTTCATAGATTTTGTTGTCGTCAGCGATTTTTGGTTGGTTATTTTCTCCCAAAAAGGAAAGTAGGTTTGTCTTTTTATTTGGAAAAAACATTTGGTACTCAATTCCAAACAAGAATTTCAAATGTTATAAAAATTGGCCCGTAATACCCTCCAATCAAAAATCGACGACGAAACAAAAACTATGAAATTATATAATCGGGGTTGAGCAAAAGAGCTTGTGCTCGCGATTTCTACTGTTTGCATACAGTTATTAAAAACAGACACAACATACTTTTAGAAAATTCAAGCATAGTGATATCATTTCTTCAATGTGTATAATGCGTAAGCGAGACTAATGTGGACGCGACTAAAAACCTTTTCAAAATAACAGTTTATTTACTTAAACTAAACAAACTACAAACAATTTTGGTAATGAAATTATATAATAAATACGCCATCTTCTTAAATATTAGCAGCTATCACTATTTTTTTAATTATCTATGGCTATTGCACATTTTAATTTAACACATCAGATTCAATAATTATTCATAAAAAGAACACAATGACCATGACTAAATAATTATGTGAATAATCTTTTATTAAAAAGCGAATCGTTAAAAAAGTGACAAAATACGTTTAGATAATACCTATTTTTTTATTAATTCAGAAATAATTTCTATCAAGACACGGTTCCACACTCAACTCAAAAATTAATTATTTACATTTTATTATACACGTTATAAAAGCCAGCTTCACAAATTGTAGGTAATTTAATACGTAAGTACTACAAAACATTCTTCTATAATAATTCCTAAAAAATAAATAAATTTTGGCTTCGCACGTTGTGAATATAGCCAGAGTAAAATTTTGCAATATTAAAGTTGAAGTAAAATATGATTATACAATACTCAGACATTAGTCTTAGTCAAGCAAAGTAAGTCACGGTCAGTCTGTGAAGCCAAAATATGAGAGAAATAATAGAAGAAAAAAAATGAACTTTCAAACTCACAATTAACTGTCATTGCGGTTTCAAATTGTAAAATCACAGATACAAAACAAAATTTCGTAACTTTTAGGTTCTTTTTTAAAGCTAGCTTCGACAACATAAACTTAACTTAACAAAATACTACATTTCGACGTCTCTACTCAGCGCGTCGAATTTCAATTCCTTCACCTCATCAGGGTTATAACTTTTCACAGAAATTTTCCCAACATCCCCGGACAGATCTGTACTCGACAACTTATTAGTAATTTTAGTGATTGATATTCTACTTTCTATATCGTTCGAATCGCATATCGTTTCTAGAATAACCCCCTTTTCGACTTTTCTCGGTTTCGGAGGAACTTGACTGATTTTTGCGCTTTTCAGTTTTTCACTTAGTATTTTGTGGCAGTTTTTCTTGGACATGTCTAAGGCAAGAGGATCTTCTTTGGTTACTTCTGGTTTTTCTTCTGCGGGTTTGTTCTGCTGCTTCATTTCGGCTACTTCTGCGTTGCTCACGTTGTCTTTCTTTTTCCATTTCGTTCTTCTGTTTTGGAACCATATTTTTACCTGAAATAAGAAAATAGTGCGTTAGTTTGTATTTAAGTTGAATTTGTTAGTTTGAAAAATAAATTAAACAAATCCAAATATGTTATTGAACGATATTTGACTATATTTTTTTAGTTTGGACTTTTTTTTGACTAAGGCATTAATTTAGACCATGATGTCTAATATAGCAAAAAGTTATTGTAAACGTCACTCAAAGAGATAGATACCGAATAGGTTAACTTAAATGCTCGAAGGATCACACTGACTTCATTATTTTTCAACGCCATACAATCTTTTAGTTACGTATTTTGAGAGCTGTCAGAAAATCCCCCATTAAAATGTTTACAGTCATAAGCGCATGCCAAATTTAAAAAAAAACTATTTTAAATTAACACTCGTATGACTGCTAACTGATAGGTAATTAGCCTTGTAATAAACTCACAGTAATCACAATATAATATGGATAATGTAATGTTCTAGAGGGTTCCTCATTACTGAATACATTTCACGTGCAGGTAGGTATGTTTGTATGTCAGAGCAATTCCCGTAGCTATTAGCATGTTTGCTGTGTGCGTGTACATCATACCTTAGTCAATATATACTCAGACTAACAGTATTGAAGATCTGATCAACGAGGGTCAGGGTCAGGGTCAGTGTTATCAGGGTTTGGAAGCTGAAGTAGCAATCTGTAGGCCACGTCGCTCGAAGAATCGATAACCGATGGGGAAGAAAGGTTCTTGAGTACTACGAACTGCAAGAAGCTGCTTAGTTAAGCCTCCATTTAGGTGGACCGACGATATTGTGAAAGTCGCGGGCATTGGTGATTGTTGTGCAGTGTGCGTCTTCTGGCTGATGATAATGATGATAAGGTAATTCAAAGTACTTTGGATTCTCTTGTACTTACTATACGTTAAACTATACTAATCGACAGGACTACATTATCTGGGTCTCTTTTCATTTTAATGTGTGAAAAAGGGCTGACAAAAACTATAGAGCTGTCAAATTTAGGCTAGTCTAGAATATGGCAAAATATAATCGACACCAATATTGATAACTCTTTATTCGAGAGGAAGATGGTGCTATACACTTTCGCGCGCAGATGAAAAGAGATGGCTTTCGGGCGCGCTAGTCAAAAAACCAGATAATTGCTAATAATATCTAAACTAGGAAATCCATAAAAATGAGGTGCCATTCAAACCTAGATATTATGATTATCTCACTATTAGTGTAATAATCACTTGAATATACACTAGGGGCTCCGAGCGCCAGCGAAAAATGTGTGTAAATCGAGGTCTTTTCAGTGTTTTTTTTATCGAGAAAATGTTATATAATCATGTTTTCCCGCCACGGCATGCTAGATGACAGAACCAAAAAAAAACATATATCCCGAAACT
Source organism: Apocheima hispidaria (assembly GCA_947579745.1). Taxonomy (NCBI): domain Eukaryota; kingdom Metazoa; phylum Arthropoda; class Insecta; order Lepidoptera; family Geometridae; genus Apocheima; species Apocheima hispidaria. Next base: position 3,959,120 of record OX388165.1, on the reverse strand, counting down.
AAATAGAAAAACCACATTTTTATCAAAGGAGGCCGCTAAAAACCCCCACAAAGTAAAGAAAAACAGATAGGTACAGTAGGTTGTACTATCACATACACGTAACTTAGTAAACAGTGTATATGTTACGGCTAAAACCCGAAATGCGGCTACGCCTAGACGTAGCCGGTTAGAAATAGGTGTAGCCACTTACTCTTGGTTAAATCTAGTATATTCCGACTGTTTTCAGGTAAAAGTAGGTCTAGCCGGTATCATTCCGGCTAGAACTAGGTCCAACCAAACACTTCTGGATTTATAGGCTTGCGTTTGACTGCCATCATCTGATCATCTGATCATCTGACTGTCACCTGACTGTCATCAGACTGTTCATCTTATGTTAAACGGAGATGCGGCCTAAGAAACCGATTCACTCGCGACTTGAAGACACCCAGATTATAATTATCAGGAAAGACCCACTCGGGCAGCGCATTCCACTGTTCAGCAGTTCGAATAAAGAAAGTGGAATCAAACCGTTTCGTACGCCGATATCGGATTAAACCAAGAGTGGCTGCACCTAGTTCTAACCGTCTAAAACTAGATGTAGCCGCACTTCGGGTTCTATTCGTAACATATATACCTAATCCTGCAAAAAACTTACGATCCGTACAAACTGAGTTGATTTTGAGTGGGATGAGTTTGCTGTCATTGTATGCGTACGATCATAATAGCTTCACCGTTATGTATTCCACTACACTACTGCAGGCTATTACCGGGAGTGTATCGGTTAACAAACAGTTAATTACGGGAGATCGATCCCCCAGGGAGGTAACGGCGAGGAAAGGACGGGGGGGAGGGGATTAATAAACTATAATGTTTCAGTGTTTTGTGGGCAGAGATGTCACGTATCGAATTTTACTAACGTTACTAATTAAAGTTTTGCACGACACAGCAAGAAAAAAAAAAAAAAAAAATACGTTTCTTATAAGAAACTTTCCAATACATTAATTGAAATTAATTGATAAGTAATTAATTATAATAGTAAATAATGAAATAATAATTTCATTGAAATTGTATTCTCATTTTATATTTTTTACTATTTTTATGACGTGACCATAAAATCATATTTTATGTGAAAATGTTCACCAACCACTATGACTATGACTGGCTAAAATATTGCCAAAACCTATGGTGACGAACCCTGGTCCAGTGAACCTGGTTTGGGATTGAGGTTTTAAAGTCTTTTTATGTTTGATTTGCTTTCATCAGATGTTAAATGTCAGTGTGGTCGAGGGCGGTAGCACGTGTAGCCAAGAATGGGAACTGAGACTGAGATGATTATTAGCGATCTGTGAGTTATTAGCGATCTGTGAGTCTGTGAGTCATCACAACATGCTGATATAGAGGCGATGCAATTAGCCGTTGGCTCCTGATCCTGGGGTTGAATAGTCCCGGTAGGGTGGCCAAGGTTTGAGAGTAGCTCGGACAAAATGTACCCTGATTAATAGTGAAATTAAGAAGCTAAGCTGAAAAAAAAAACCATTTCGTGCAACTCATTATTTATAATACCAATATAATTATATATAATACTAGCTGCGCCCCGCGGTTTCACCCGCTTTTCTACAGAAACCGATTTTTTTTCCGTGATAAAAAATAAGCCTACGTGTTAATTCAGGGTATAAGCTACCTCCACACCAAATATCATTCAAATCCGTTCAGCCGTTACAAAGTGGAACGGGAACAAACACACTTTGATACTTACATACTTACACACACGCAAACTCTCGCATTTATAATATTATTAATTAGTGTGTTTTTTTTAATACCAATAATACCAAGGAGAGTTGTTCCCAAAATACACAAAAATACTGCACATGATTTTGACCTAGTGAATTTCTTGGTACTGTTCCTACTTACTACTATTTTCTTGTACCTAGCTTTATTTACCGCTTTTACCACAGAAGAGAAAAAAAAAAATTACGTGGCTATTTCGCCCATTCTCTGGACTTTTCAAATAAAAGAGAAATTGACCGACATAGAGACATTGCTCAAGAAATGTACTCTGTGAAAAATAATGCCATGAACTTAAATTGTTTTTTTTTTATAATAAATATAATTTAAATACGTAGGTATATTGCCTTGCTAGTTAATTTATATCTATACGTAATGAGGAGTTTTCAAAAAAAAACTGGTAATAAAAGTACCCAATAGATGGCGTTAAATGTACCTTGAGGTTTTTCTGTCACTGTCAAGACATGAAAGACAAAAAAATGTACGTGTGCCTTTTTTTTCTCGTGTTTTTTGGCTCTACATGTGTATTTAGACAATTTAAAGTAATGTAACTATGTATTTGACTTCATTTTAAATATTACAATAGTTGACACTGGCTAAATACACATCGTGTGGAGCCAAAATTTACGATTTAAAAAATAAACATAAAATATTTCGACAGAAATGACAATGACAGGTAAAACGATAGGACTATTATGCCATCTAGTAAGTATTTTAAGACAATTTTTTGTTTTTTTTGGAAAACGCCTCTTTTAGGAAATATTTAGCTTTTAGGTGTCACGAGAAATCTGTTTTAGGTACTATTACCAGCAAAGACATTTACTAGGGGATTTCTGTGATTACCAGATATGTAATAGCTTACTGTTAAACTCTTTTTCTTTCTAATGTACCCGTATTCATCGAATTTTCTACGTAAAAATAATAAAAATAAACAGTATCTGACCCCAATGTTTTGGTTCAGTTATTTAGAAATTTGAGACGCATCCCTTTTATCTCTGTCGCCTGGCAACACTACGCTATGCGGCTCTCTCTAACGCATACGGTAATCTCGCTCAGTAATGCGCAATCAATAATAATTATGTTCATGTTTGCTAGTAGATTGTATTCGCAAAAGGCAAGGGCACAATGCACCCAATTTATGTCATGTTCGTTGTGAAGTAATACAATTATGTGTCATTTTGTGTATTTTTTTTTTCAGCTAAATGTAATTGACCGAGCGAAGCGAAGTTCTCAGAGTTTACTGGTACAAAACGGCATTTGTATGTATGTTTGTGTGTATACTTGTCCGATGACAACTTGCGAACCGTTGATCCGATCTTCATGAAATTTTGAAGGCAAGTACCTACTTAGTTTTATTTCAATACAATACAATACAATACAATATAATACAATTTTCAAGTTCGAGTACAAGCGTAATCGGTCAAGGGGTTGCAAAGATATAGGGGTCGAACGGAACAGAGAACAAAATTCGTCTTCTATAAAACAAACTAGATGGCGTACTATGCACTTAAAACGCGGTGGCGAGGTAGACAGAAAGCAGGTTTCATCCAGTCATTGACTAAACAATTTTAACCTTAGCTTCGTTATTATACGACACAAACATCGAGATGTTACGCCGGATTTCATAAGATGTGGTACATGGGCGCGAGATTTTATTTTTTTCTGTGTTGGTGCCACACGTTGTGTATTTAGCCAGTGTCAAGTATTGTAATATTAAATGAATTCTAGTGAAATCAAATATTTCACAATTAAAATAAGTCTCAGTCATTGTCTAACCCCCGAATACTGAAACATTTGTTAACTTTGACAACAGATTAATTCTTATACTGCCTTTCTCTGGCACTAAGCAAATGACAAAGACAGCAGTAGACTTAATCTGTCGTCAAAGTTAACAAACGTTTCAATATTCGGGGGTAAGTCAGGCAAAGTAAGTCACGGTCAACTCATGCTCCAGTAAAGTAGTGGAGACTACTAGAGTTTTCTATGGAGTTTTGTAACAGCACGAAGAGTCACGTTTCACAACATTACGACCAATTAGGTACCAAACAAATTTGTATCATCATCATCGTTTACTGTCATAGGAACCATGCATTACCTATCTGTTATATGCTTTGTTAAATGTCAACTCGATCGAAACTGTTGAAAGTGGTCGAAAAATCAAAGACAAGTTTTGATTTGGAAGAACAACATATCATTTAGGTATATCTATCGATACATTATGAACAGTGTATACTGTGTAGGTAAGTGAAATCAAATCTTGTAAAACAGAACATCGGGAGGTCTTAGTTCGGGGCGAACGACTACTTAATATGATGTACTCAGTGTAAACTAGTGTTAACACAAATGTGTGCAGGGCGCGATTCAAATGTCACATGTTAGAGAATTAGTGCGGGCCAATTACACGGCGCTCGCATTCTGCATTGTGATGTACGACGGACGTTTTGCGTAGTCAAGAAGCTAGTCGTCAGTATTATAACTAATGTACTTTTTTACAAGCTTCAACAAAAGCTTATTTATCTTCGATCACATCGTCTACCAGCATGCGAGTTGATGGTCAAACGAACTCTACAAAACTACATGTTTAAAAACTATTAACATTAAAAGAAAAACAAAGCCGACTGCAAAATGTAGCCTATGTTATTAAGAATGCAAAGAAGAATCCAACACCTCGCTTATCGAAATCCATCAAGCTTCTTAGGCTACAGGAGGATATCCTAATCTTAACTATTCTAATCCTTACTAATATTATAATGCAGGGGAATATAGTCGCAGTCGTATCAGAGCCAATAAAGCTTTTCGAGGTATAAAAATGAATACGTTGGTCTCGAGGAAATAACTTCGCTTGCGCGATTCTGAACTGTCAATCCATACAAAATGTTAGAAAATACACAAAAATGGATCAACGTCATCTAGCGAACTATAGGAAGTAACCTTGTCTCTCTGCTTGAATGTTTGTCTCATTATCACGGCTAAACGACTGAACGGATCTTGATAAAATTTGATAAGGAGTTACTGTACATCACAAAGACGGACATAGGATACTTGTTTCATGTCCACGCGAACGAAGTCGCTGGTAGAAACTAGTACTTAATATAGGAACACACAAACATACTAAATCCCACGGCCACTGGGATGAAAAAGTTACCGTCGCGCGTCGTCTCTCTAACTAGGAACTGAATTATAATAGGTATTCAAGTTATGCCTATCACAGCCTTATCCATACTAAATCGTGTCGTATGACATAAACGTATGTTTGGTGTAATGGACGTAAGTAAATGAGGTCACGTACTATGAACTGAGTGTTTGGACACTCTAGGTCCTAGAGTCAAACGATCCTTTATGAATCAACGTGCCATTTTTTCTAAAAAAATGTTTAAAGAGACCATAGACGTGCCGTCAAATATGTTTACTCATTGATTCTGAGAGACGATACTCGCGGCAATGCATTGCGCTCGACACCCTGAGATATTAGTATGTTAAATCTCTTTCTTGCCCAGGTATTTTGCTGGAAACGTTTCCAATCAATCCGGAACGCAGTAATGTTTGGCGGTTGAATAACTGGCAAAGGTATGATACTTCTCCAAGCGGACTCTGCAAAAGAGTCCTGCTACTAAATAAAAAACATTATCCTCCTTCTTGGGCAGTCAGGTCATTAGAAATTATTTAATAAAGGTACTTGCACGGTTAAAAAAACATTTTGGTAAAATTAAGGTAACAGTTTATCGTATAAGGATAGGTAAGTGCCTCTACGTACTTACCTATAGAAAGAAATATTTAAATCAGATTAGGCGTACAGTCCATCTTATTTGAAAAATAAATAAAAAATATTTGTTTACGGTTATCGATCATTTATATTATAGCGGTTTGAAACTCAGTTGACTATTTACGTAGCGCCATCTAGCAATAATACGTTTTTTCGGGGGTTCACTTTTTGGAAATAGATTATACTTCTTCTCCTGTAAAGTTTATTTGCCTATAGCTTATAATTATGTATTCCTTCACACAGAAAACCTATTAGGTACCTAAATAATACGTTAGTTATCTATTTTGTGTGTATAATGGCAAATCTTCAGCGAAAGGCAATCAATAGACAGCATGTACACTACTATAATTGCCTATAGATAGGTAAATAGCGAGAAGAGTCGAACAGTATAGTTTATCGATATCGAAAATGATTATTAATAACTCTATTGTTATCCTGCGGCTGAATTTCACCTCCCCACTTATCGACACCATAAAAAGGTTTACATCTTGCCAGTAGCATAGCGTGGGTGGGGCCAGGGGAGGCATGGCTCCGGGTGGCAGATTGTTTAGGCCGCCGCACGTCACCCTGTGGCTATCTTGAAAATAAGTCCACATACTTTTAAAACAAAAAGACAATACACAGTATACACATTCCCGGGAGCAGCGGCGCGACACCGCCCCTGTGAATGTATGTGTATGTTTGACGACTTTGGTGACGACAGAGTTCGTGTTAAAAAAGATAGAAAAGTTTAAAAAAATAAAAAATGTAGTAGTAAATTACATAGTTTCCTTTGTAATCAATAATTTAACCGTAATGCACCTTCTCTGCTATGCAAAACCTAGGGCACCAAAAGCCATGGCCCCGGATGACCGAAACCCGCGCTACGCCACTGCAACTTGCAACTTGGAAATTCCACAAAGTCAATTTTATCGGTTCTTTCTCCCGTGTAATTTTGCAAGATGTGGAATGCCCTCCCCGCAAATGTCTTTTCGCAGAGATACAACATGCAACATTTAAAAAGGGCATCTAAAACACATCTCCGAGCTGGCAACGCATCGGCAACAACATTAGTTTGCAGCGGTTTGTATACGATCAGGTGAACAGCTTGCCGCTCTGTATACAATAAAAATAAAATTTAAAGGAAAAAAAACTGAAATACCAATTATTATTTTGTACTATTTTTTCATTCCGAATCTGTTTTTTTTATTTCTATTTTTCCTCATCATAAATACTACACAATGACGTCAATTTTGTTATATAATTTCACAAAACTAACAAATCCTGTCTGTCAATTTTACTTTACCTGTCATATTATTAGAAATGTAGTTAATGAAGAGACGCAGATAATTTGAATCCTGCCAGAGAGTTAATTATATGAGTCAACAGAATCGCGATTTGCTATTCCATTTACTTCCTTATACCTAGGCGTTTAGTAGTTACGACAGAATCAAAAAATTTACTCACGTACGTGAACTACGTTACGTTCACATATACGTGAACCCAGAAAACAAATAACGCTCCTTTTGAGGCAGTCGTGTTACGACTGCAAAATCTCGTTTTCCATAAACATATATTTATCGACAATAAGCTTTTTAGTTTACCCCATCACTATCCCTATCGTAGTCGCGATCCCGATGAGTAAGTCTCTTTAATCTAACAATTATTCATCTGGAGGCCGAGCCTCCGATCAATCCTCTCTCCCTCTCCCTCACTGTTAAAGAGAGAGGGAGACGCTAGATGATAATACGATTTGTAGCGGTCAAGAGGATTACAGATCTTAATTTATTGAAGGAAATATTTATGAGACATAATTTTGGTGGAAGTATGGGCCATTTTGTTAAGCTGATACGCATTGGAAGATGGACGACGTTTTTATTTTGACTTTGAAGGAATTTTTGAGTTAGCTACGAATTGTTTTTGATGACCCGTAACGGAAAGTCACGAACATTTTAATGTTATTAAATATACACAACTTTACCACTTGACTTGAGCAAGCAAGTTATTTATATTATAACAGTAACTGCACTCCGCGGTTTCACCAGCTATTCTACAGGAACGGTTAAATTTTTCAGATTAAAAAGTAGCCTGTGTGTTATGTAGCCTGTGTGTTATTCCCTGCAATAACACACAGGCTACTTTTTAATCTGAAAAATTTAACCGTTCCTGTAGAATAGCTACCTCTAATAATTTGCTACCTCCATACAGAATTTCATCCAAATCCTTTATCTGTATCTGTATCCGGTACCTGTAATGATAGTTGTAAGTTGGAAAATAAAAACATGTTTAGCTATCCTTTTCTAATAAATCTGATCAAGCCATAGCAAAATAATAGCTCAATGGATTAGGGTCGTGCGGTCACCTTTAAGCATAGGACGACACGGTCAATAATCGGATGGCAACCGCGAATAGCATTTACAACTGAGCACTACCGTGTGTCGGGTGACACATTAAATTGAAGATCTCGGTTCCGTGTCCGGCTTATAAGCTCTGACATCAGGTCTATCCGAACTTACTAACAAAGGAAGATTTTTAATTGCAGCGGGTTTCATTATAATTCCAATTATTATTAATGACGCTTCACACGCTCACGGAGACAGCTACTTAACCATTAAGTTATTTAAATAAATCAAGCTAAACTAAGTTATTCGTGTTCCATTCACTTTCAGCTTAACTCGTCACGATCCGACCCGATGCTTCGTTTAATATCAATTAGCCATAAACTTAGCCAATAACATGGGGAAAGTTGGAGCTAAGTTAACTTTCACTTATCGATTAATTTCGAAATGATATAAATACTACTATGAAAACTGACGTGGTTTTGACACTTTTTTTTGTCACACTATATTGTTGTAATTGCGAAAGTTTGTGTGTAAGTGTGTAAGTATGGGATGAAATTTGGTATGGAGGTAGCTTATTCCCTGCATTAACACGTAGGCTACTTTTCATCCCGAAAAAAATAACCGTTCCTGTAGAATAGCGGGTGAAACTGCGGAGCGCAGCTAGTTAGATATAAATACTCATTGAGGTCCATCCCAATAATAATAACAGTAATATTAGTAAAATAATAACAAATACCCGACTGCTAAATGTAGCCTATGACACTCCGGACGTAAAGGGGAATCCAACGACACCTCATACGTCAAAATCGGTCAAGCAGTTTAGGCGACCTTAGAGCTCTGTGTGATTGGAATCGGTGACGCATGGCTTTTGACCTTTTGCTGGAGCTTCGGAAGATGGAAGTTGGTTTTGCGTTTTAGTGTTCATGTAATTTAATTATTGGGCAGCTGGTTGAGTCCTTAAATTAAATCGTGATTATATAGTTGCAGTTTGTTTAAATGACCATCTAAATAAATTGCTAATATCTTTGACAGGGGGTAATATTTATTTATTTATTCATGCAATAATAGGAAAATAGGAAAATATAATAATAGGAAAATAATGATTAATAATCAATAATAATATAATTCAATATAATAGGAAAACACAATAATTCTTAAATAGGTCCTTAGATACACCACGCAAACATTACGCTCCTTCTTGGACAGTCGGATAAAAATTAGAAAGTTGTCAATGTAATTCTCCTGTCTTTTTGTAACCTTCTTACGATAAACTGGCTGAACCAATCTTGATTAAATTTAGTATCATGAAGAGGACACCTACAAATGGCTTACACATGGTGTTTTTTAATCTGCTAGGGAGCGGTAGTGAGGATACTGTATAAGAGATAACGGACAACTATTATAATTTTTTTTTTCTAGCTTTTGAAAATCCACCTAAAAAAAAAACAGCTGTTCCGTACGAAATGTTCGTGGATCTTGCAATAAAATGTATGGAACCGACTTTTTTTCCGTGAAATTTACAAAAGTCGTAGAACAAAAGTTTTTCGTTATCTGTTTTTTTTTTTAAATTTATTTCTCCATAATTAAACATACATAGCATTTTTTCTGTCACTCTCTTTGTGAACATTGTCTTAATTTTCCATTTTGAATTTCACGCAAACCTGTGGGCTTATCCCGTAGTTACGGGATAAGCCCACTCTCGCTATCGCTTTCAGAGTTCTGAAAGCGACAGCGAGAGTTGCGCGAGCGGGACCACGCATAGTGCGACTAAGATGGTACGAGCGAGATGGCATGCTCTCGCAATCAGAATCAAAGTTTCAAAGTTAGAGGATAAGCCCCCTGGGACCCTATTCGGAGAAATGACATTTTATCTCGGTCACTCTCACTCCCATTAAATTCTAAATTAGAGAGACAGTGACCGAGATAATCTCGAGCGTACAGGAATAGGGTCCCAGGTTGCGGGTATTACAGATAACAATAAAATATGTAATCTGTTCCATAACCTACCATAACGTTCCATAACCATTAACCTTTTGATCAGTCAATCGTTTCGAAACTCACTCATATACGGGTAAGTATGAAAGTACCCGTCCGTTTTCCCGACCGATAATCTGTTAATTGGGAATGGATACCTATTGGGAATACCCGACGGTTGAAACTAATGGGCAGGATGAAGGGGCAGATAAATTATACGAGGACTGATAGACAGTTAAAAAAATATACTAACTCACTAGTTAAGTAGCTACACATATTTTACAGTGTTATTAATGCAACGAGACGAGCAAATCGCTCGGTTGATGGTAAGTGCCATTATTGGTCATAACAGTTCAGTGTCTTTTTTTGATGGCTTGTTGATGTTCAAAATTAACTTCACCGTGCTACACTCGTCACTCCGACAAATTAGATAATAATAAGGAACACAGTAATATTTGCACACTACTGCTGGACGGTCGAATAGCTGGCAAAGGTGTGGTACTTCCCTAGGCGGGCTCACCAAAAGAGTTCTAACATTGGCAATATACATAATAACCATTCAAAGATAATACGGATCTGAGTTTTATCTTACACATACTACGAGTATAATCTCTAGAGAGCACATCGTGGTCAGCCTCTACGAAATGTAGAGACAAATTTATAAATCACACTTATATTAATGCGAAAGTTTGTGTGTATGTAAGTAGATAAGTATGTAAGTGGGTTTGTGCCAGTTGTGTGTTGTGTTTGTGTTATTCTCTGGATTAGCATATGCTAATCTAGAGAATAACAGGATAACAGAATAACAGCCTATGTAGGGTACTTTTATCCCGAAAAATTTAACGGTGCCTGTAGGACAGCGGGTGAAACCGCGGACGCAGCTAGTAAAAAATACAGAAAGACATGTCTTAGCATTTTTCGAAAGTCAACTCATAAAGAGGTGGACTGGGGTGTTCCACTTACTGCGAGCCAAGCCGTGCGGGCAACCTAGTATAAAGTAATCCAAGACGCGAACTGGAAGCTGACATCAAAGCCTAAGGGATTCTATTGCTCCACTGCTCTAACTATGAAGTCTGCTGCTTGAAGCACGGTTGAGCTGACACAGATGTAGAATAGCGCCGGATTTTGCTAATTTTTGTTTAATAGCAATTTCAGGGTTAAAAAATATCATGTGTTGTCAATTTCAGGGTTAAAAAATATCATGTGTTGACTTTGATCCGGGGGCTTATCCTTTAACATTGAAACGTTCGTGATTCTGATTGCGAGAGCATGCCATCTCGCTCGTACCAACTCAGTCGCACTATGCGTGGTCACGTTCGCGCAACTCTCGCTATCGCTTTCAGGGTTACGGGATAAGCCCACAGGATCGGTTTTAATATAATTTAAAGCCCTTTCATTTATTACCCAACTCGGCATCATATATACAACTTTTTGACCGAGCGAAGCGAAGGTCCCAGAGTTTACTGGGACAAATCAGCATTTGTATGTATATATGTTTGTGTGTATATTTGTCCGATGATAACTTGCGAACCGTTGATTCGACCTTCATGACATGTAGGCAAGTAGTTAATTTCAATACAGTTTTTAAGTTCGAATATGAGCTGAATCGGTCCAGGTGTTGTGAAAATATAGGGATCGCGAGGTCTCAGTTCGGCGCGAACTACTAGTTGCTTTAGTTTATGACTTTATGTCCTCTAGAAGGCGACATATTCAATTTAATGTGATGTCGCCTAATCTATAACCACCGGACGATGGAGACGCTTCCTAACGATACCTAGTTTGTTGAATTATGATAAGTAGTCTATACGTTATGTTATGATGTAACAGATGAAAATAAATACATAATGGTCAAAAACATAATCCTCCTTTTTGCTTCGCGTAGTCTGGTAAAAATGTCTATTGAGACATAAAGTCATAGACATATCTTTAATGTCTACCGCTCGATAAATCAAGTGTAGTGCAGTCTTCGCAGGCAAGTACTGCGTTGAAAGCTACCACCATTCCTTAGTAGAGTTCCGTACCCAGAGGCTGTGTGTCTATCTGTCTATCCTATTTAGAGCTGTATCTTTTGAATCGTAATAGGTAAACGGTTGAAGTTTTCACATAATATGAATAATGAATGCGGATTTTCAAACAAATGATATAAGATGTGACTTTTACCTCCCTTCCGACCGTGACCCCCCGGTAAAACTTGGCAGCCCCGCTGGGCGTCGCGACCTATACTGGTTAAAGCCCTTTGAACGCCAAAGACGGCGCATTGGAAGTGCGCTCATATTTTTTTAGGAAACCAAGACAATTATTATATCTTCAAACCATAATTCGAGGACTTCAACTTAGTGAAAATCTTATTGAAATAATAATTAAATAGTGTCGCTTTAACTCGTCGAAAAATCGGGTACTGCGGGCTCTCATACCACATGTAGCTCGGAACACGGTGCGTATCGCCCATGTGTTCTAAATTAATTGGCTCTTTCGCACCGCGGTATGAATCGCCTACGGTTTCGTCTTAGCCACAGATATTTTTTTCGGTTGTAAGCTACTTTCGCAATCACTGACGTAGTAGTAGTGGATATTATCCACTACTACTTTAATATATTATTCGATCAGATCTAGGCTCTTTATATCTCCAAATACCATGACTATCTCTGTATCCTTGCATCTTGGCAGCGCAGCCGAGCTCGGCTGGCACCAGACCAATGTATATTTAAACCCTATTAAATAAAACGCCACTTTGCGCCCACTCGGATAAATTGTGCACTAATGGACTGTGCTTGTAACATTACATACCTATATCTATTTGACGTTTGGAAATAGATTTGGCAATATTTTTTCAGGGATAAGTGGCAATCTTTTTGGCAATAATTTTATGTACTCAAGTGTGTTTATAAACATTAAATACTGTGTATTTATCTTATAAAGGCATTAATTTTATTTTAAATTGTTATAGTTGACAAAAAAATAAATAGGTTGACTACAGTATTCTATAAGTCCGACAAAGAGCACCGCGAAGTAGGTACATGATTTTTTGCATATGTGGGTATAGATATTCTATTTCCTTCTTAAAATGTTAAGTACGTAAAAAAAACATAAAAAAAATGTTATACAAGAAAGCGAAATAAAAAATTAATCCATATCTCAATAACTTGTTAAGAGCATGCCAGGCCATGCTTAGTAGGGTTCCGTAGTAGTTGAATTAATTATCCGTTTTTTCCGCTTATCAAATTTTTTTTATCTCCACTTTACATGTCCAGCATTTACATTAATTTAAAATTATGATTTTTTTATTCTTCTAAAATTGTCACCTTACAAAGACCTGTTAACGACACCCAACATGAAAGTTGCAGCGGGTGCAACGAAATTTATTTTTTTACCCCCTCTTTACATGTATGGGAGCTACCCTTATTTTAAAAAAAAAAGCTTTTTAATTTTTTTTAAACTGTAGGTCTATACTTAGACTATCATTGTGAAAAATTTCATGTATGTAAGTTTATAACTTTGGAAGTTATAATCCTATAAAGGATTCAGACAGACAGACTTATAAGGGTATTTTTAGGGTTCTACGGAACCCTAAAAATGGTGGGATTTTTCACTTAAATAAAATTTTGCCATATTATAGTAGGCCATGGTGTAACCTATTCCCAGTTACAGGGATATCCTTCATTAACTGCACATCTGGTTATATGTGTGACCCCCGAATACTGAAACGCTTGTTAACTTTGACAACAGATTAATTCTAATGCTGCCTTTGTCTGGCACTAAGCAAATGACAAAGGCAGGTAACAGACTTAATCTGTCGTCATACTTAACAAACGTTTCAGTATTCGGGGGTAAGATTCTTTTTTTTAACGATGGCTAGAACCGATTTACGTTTTGCAGCAAAATATTAAATGATTGTAAAAAAATACTGACATAGCCCAGAGGATTAGCAAGTTGAAGTGACAGTGGGCAGAGCACATAGCACGCAAAACTGATGGCCGATGGGGCTGTCAGGTTCTCGAATGGAGACCACGTACCGGCAAGCGCAGCGTAGGACGTCCACCCACAAGTTGGACGGACGACCTGATAAAGACCGCAGGAACGCGCTGGATGCGAGCCGCTTCCATCCGCTCTTCGTGGAAATCTAAGGGGGAGGCCTATGTCCAGCAGTGGAGGTCCTGTGGCTGAGATGATGATGATGAAAAAAATACAAAAAACAAGGCGGTCTTTATGGCCTTAATGACTCTAGCTTGCCCATTGAGTGAAAAACGTCACATGACATAGACGTTTTTCATTTATTTTCGATGCAAAAGACTGCCAAGAAAATAAACAAAGTCATAAGTTGCTCCAACGCTGTACAATCATAATGGATGGTAAAGCTTTATTCTAATGTAAATAGAACAGCAATATGAATACCTGGCAATAATCCACACGGTAGTTAGGTATTTCAGGGACCACTTAGGCGTTTGATGCGCCGTCGTGGAATTTTAAGTGCCCATTCCAATATAATAAAATCATCGTGTAGGTACACAGCAAAAAAAACCGAATTCACTTTCCCATATCATTCCATGACTTCACAATACCTAACATTTTGGTCAAAGACATTTATAAGGAGAATTCTGTGATTTTGGTGAACGTCTAAGAGCGCCTTTCTCATTTGAAACCATGTATGTAATTAGGGTTACCATCTCTAAAATTTGGCAACCAGGACAAGACGCGGGAAAACCTCAGATTTTAGAGCCCAGATCCCAGACATGTCAACACGTTTTTTTAAACATAGTCAATGTAATAAAAAAAACAGCTGAAAATGTCATAACTCATATTTTTATTTATTTTCAGACCTTAAAATTAAATTTTGTTATCTTTTATCATCATTTTAAATGTACCTACCTATCAAAACAGAATCTTATTACTATTTTTTTTAATAATCAGGTTGCTCTCGGCGTGCGGGCACAGGGCATGTGTCACTGGCGGCCCAAGACTTTCAATTTTTAAGCCCGGACTACAAATGAAGCCCCGTCCGGACGCTCCCCGGATGCCCTCTAAACTAGGACAAATCCGGGGAATCCCGGACGGATGGCAACCCCACGTGTAAAGATATTGTCGTAATTTATTGTTGAAAAAATTCAAATTATGTCGTAGGTATGCTCAAGTGAAGCGAAGCTGTATGCGAGACGTTTTTGTTAATTAAAATTACCAAAACCTGACCTTATCATGAAAAGAATGTGCGTGAAGTAGATGCCAATGTCACAGTAAATTTACTATTTTCAGCATTTACAATGCGCTGAAACACTCCTTGTATTTTGCAAACACAGAATTCTCCTTATAAATAAGGATTGAAACACAGAATTCTCCTTATAAATAAGGTTTGAACAAATTTATAAGGAGAATTCTGTGGGTTTGAAAAATAAAATATCTGCAACGTTTATAGTTATATACGTATAGTAAGTTAGTATATATAGTTATATACGTTGCAGATGCCACAGACTTTGCTATTCCAAGTAGGTACTTGGAATACAAGCAGAAATACCGTTTGTTTTTTTTAATTCATCCTGTTTGTACATACTTACACATATTACTCCTTGTGCTGAAATGAAATCGTTATTATTTTTATGATTTTCCAACTTTGTGATTGATTGACCGATAACCGTATTCAAAATAAACAGTTCGGTTACCAACAAGCTTTGATTTTGAATAATGTTGGAATTTAATAAAAGTGTAAATGTTATTTGTTAATGATAGATAGTTAACATGAAAATCACACATCCATGACGCTATTTATTAATAGTTAAGATCAATAAAACAAAAACGTTTATCTAGAACGCGAGCCGCTAATTCTATCAAATAAATCATGCTCTCTTGCGGCAATTAAACACAAATCTGCCATAAATCAGACGCATTTGAACCTCATTAAATATAAATACGTTTCATCAATGGACAGGAAAGCGGCAATGCCAAGCAAAACAAGCAATTAGACACCTCATTGAATTGCAAACGAAAATATGCCCAGGCGCAGCTGAATCTGCCTTCTCATTGGTCGACGCGTTTCGTGTAGATGTAGCGGAGTTCTCTGATTGGCCGCAGAGATAATTTGGCAACTATTCAATAGGCGTGTCGAGGGAGTGTTAAAAATGCTCTGAACTAGTGTTCGGTGAGGACAGTAGGAGTTATCGACGAATTATTGAGGTCGCAGAACATCGGTAATGTTGAAATAGACTCGATGAAAAGTAAATCTTGCTCAGAGATGAGTTTTGTTACATTAATCATTGGGTTATATTTTGTAGAACATTAGGGGGTGTATCACATGGATTATTTACAGAATGGTTTAATAGGAAAACAAAATTAAAATTAGTTATATCATTAGATCATGACAAGTTGGGATTTTAAACGACCAAAGCCCGTACCGTGAGGTGCTTTTACAATGATTGTTATGCTCAGCCGACAACGCTGCGAAACCATATACCTTATCCCCCGGCGATACGGTTCGTGGTCGCGCAGCATCGTCGGCTGTACCAAACAATCATCGCAATAACCACCTCACGGTACGGGCCCAGGAGTTTAAATGGTCTGGATTATAGAACGTCGTGATTTTTGAATAGCTGCTACGCATACAACAAATCATAATATAAGATAGAAAGCAAATAAATTTAGAAAGAACATGACGAAAATATTATATGTCAGTAAGTTATTGAAGAAACATTGGTACTAGGAATACCTTAGTACAAAATAGGAACCAATATGATATATTCTTATAGCCCTTACGGTTTGATGCGCAACCTCCACCGCTTAACAAACAAGAGTTTTTTTTTATGTTACTCGGTGACGAGACGAGCAAGTCGCAGCGTGACGCTTAGTATCACTAAGCGTCACGCTTGCCCATAACAGTTTAATACCACCCAGAAATGCAATGCAATGCACTGCGCTCGTCACCCTTGGATATTAGATGTTAAATCTTCCATACCTTAATAAATAGGTATGGCAGGCGGTTTGGGGATAGCAGAACGCTCACCGTTCACTTGCTTAAAGGTTTGAGTTGCAATTTTAGGACATACCCGGATACCCGGTTTTAGGACATATGTTACAAATTAGACACACTGTACATACAAAATGTGCAGTCAACAATGCACTATCGCTATCACATTGCGCACATAAGTCGCAATCAGCGTTTGCCGATGGTATCACATTCTGGCGATAACGATCTGTAAGCGACGTGATTTCCTACGGAACTCTCGGTTAGGGCGGACCACCGGCAAAGCACGAAGGGCTGCCACCAAGCAATTAAAGGTTATGCTGAGCATTTTTCGTAAACAGCATAAATCATAATAAAAATAAAATACCAAAAACAATAAAATAATTAAAAAAAAGAATAGCATTATTTTATTTTTTGACTTTAAAACGTTATATTTTAACTGCTAAGTAAACTTGATAAGCTCAAACTTTTTCATTGTTATTAAAATTAGGGCGTAAACGACTTCTTAGCGGTTATAAGCAATGGTTTCCTGGAAAATATCGCTTTTACCTGTAAGCCCGCCACTCGTGACACTAATTTGTATAGTTATCCTATTTGTGATTTTAGTTTTCTGATATGCACAATAAAGAGTTCATAATCTGTCTTTCTAATTAGTCAGATATGCAGTCATGACTAGTTATAGATAAACTACAGATGTCATGACTAGACGGCCGAAGGGAAAAACGCGTGTCATAAAAGAGATTCTAGAGGAACGAAAGAAAGAAAGAAGAAAGAAGAAGATTCTAAAGATGTTATCAATTACTTACTTACACTCACTAAGTCACTACCCTACCACGCCAACACATTTTTAAATTATTATATAATTTATTTCAGAAAAATATTTATTGCATACAGACTTTGAAAATATCAATAACTTAAATAACATTAAATAGTAAATAAATTAAAATAAACTCTAAGTAAAAATAATCATTAATATATATACAACTTAAAACTAACCCTAATCTAATAAATCTTTTTAAATTTGAATCCTAAAATATTTTAAAGTAAATAAATGGCCCACAATTGTCAATTGACAAACAAACATCATCTCATCGACAACCCTAGCCACCTCTCCCCTGTGCATTTGCATAAAAATGCCGCGACACGCGCCTTAATTGATCGCGTACGGCCGAGTACACACGCCGGCAACGGCGTTAATTGCACGAGAAATTATTTATTTTAATTAGTTGCATCGCCTTAAACGATTTTCCGTACATTAGGAGAAGTTTTTTTTTTTCTCTTTTTGATTAGTAGCTTAATGTAGTATTAACGTAGCTAGAGACTTTTTATTCGTGTAAAATAGAATGATTAAAAATCAATTCCTCAGAACTTTAAGTATTACTACAGCTGCAAGAGAGGTGCATATTGAATTGACGTAAATAATACAAAGTCGCAAAAATGTAGTTATGGTGTTTTTCGGATTCGCTTTCGTCACTCATCGAAAATCCACCCAAAAAAGTAAGATTTTTGAAATCGCTTTTTTTAAGAAAAAATTTTCAAGGTTTTTTTTCAGCTTTTTAAAAACTAAGCTGATCAAAATGAGTCCAAACTCCATCAATCTACTGTTAGTTACTGAGTTCCGTTTTCTACCTTCCGCATCCATCATCAGATCGGCTCGCCGTCATAATATTGTATTGTCATCGGATCTTGACAGTTGACAGCAAAATTTCAACTCAGTTGAACAAGGGGAACAGTCTAAAATTCATTTGTATGTACTACGAAAAATCGTAGAGCATACATGGGGTATTTTCGTGAAGCCCTTGGTTATGTGGAACCTAATTTTTTAGGTTGACGTCACTGTTTGGACTATTCTGTGTTGTTAATTTTCATAATATATGTTCGTACATTTTCTTACTAGGTAACTAAAAACTACCTTATTTAATTAAGATATTCTGTGTAATAAAATGACGCAGTTTAAAAGTAAGAAAGGTTTGATGTCTGTAAAAAAATCTGGGGGCCTACAACGAACTCCTAAGCATCGAACAGATATTTTCCACTTTTCTTCTCTAAATAAATTAACAGAAAAGTTAAGTAATAAATAATTATCTTAAGAGATTTTAGTAGGACCCTTGTATAGTTAAATATATCTCACTGTCACTTTTCTAGTTGCCAGTCCTCGACTTGTGAAGTCCAGAGACAATTAGGAGCGCGCTCCACTTAATTGTCGGCGACTGTACCTCACTGTGCTTACTCATTGTTGCCCACTGGATTGTTGTAAACTGAGCTTTAAGTGAGGGAACAAGCACTTTAATTCCACCTGCACTATTATTCAATTATAGTGTAAAACAAAGACGTTGGCAGAAAATAATATTCATTTTTATTTTTAGCCATGATGATCGGCCTACTGCAGTGCAAAAGCTTGGGGGACGTCAGGGCATGATCGAATTCGTAAGGAAAAGATTTTTTTTGTAGCTTAGGAATAAACCTTTTTTTTAGGAACTTGGTGACGTGAACAGCTTGTCGCTCACCTGACATTAAGCTTCACACTTGCCGTTCAGTTACAGTTCAGTGCCAACCAGAAATTTGAACTTAAACAGTTCAAAACCATGAGCGGTTGGGTATCTCGCGATGTGTCAAGCATTTACCTACTATAACTGTACATTGCACGTGAAACCGCATTTATGTGATTGACGTGTGGTTTGGTTTGGCTTACATACCTACTTGTATAAGCCTGGTATTACATTTAAAGTCAGTACCACCCAAACTTTTTTGAACTTTAACATTTATAAAATACAATCTAAGCTGATTTATTGTTAAAAAACAAACAAATTTGTGTGTAAAAATGAGGATAAGGTAAAATATTAAGTCTAAATACTTTCGAAGCTAAGTTTAATTAAAAATCAGATAACTTTTCATTGTGAAAGTATTTCTCTTTTATGTCGATGTTTTTAAAGCCAAATAATAAAAAACTTAGGCTGGATTGCACCATAATCCCAGTTAAAGTTACCGTTATAGTTAAACTCTAACCTTAACCATGAAGGTTAGCCAGCATTTGCTATCCGTCATTTCAACCGTAGTTAAAATGGTGCTACACATTGTCGTGCTTACCGGGAGTTTTAACTGCAGTTATGACTATACAGTTTATAGTTAACCTAGATGGTTCAAGTCCGGCCTTACAGTTTAAAACCATGCGCGGAATTTCACTGCGCCGGGGGCTAACCCGCTCGTCATATTGGATATGAGATATTAAATCTCTTATGCCAACTTCGCTGGAAACATTGCCTTCAATCCTGAACGTAGTAAGGCAAGAGTCTGCAACTCGCGCCAGCTTTCGCGTGCCTCTTGAAATCGCAAAACGTGGAAAACCATTCACCGATGGAGAAATGATAAAAGACTGCTTGATTGCAGTAGCTGTAGAAATATGCCCCAAAAAAGTAAATTTATTGAAAGGTGTCAGTTTGTCAGCAAACAGCGTGGCTCGGAGGGGGCAAGACATCGCAGACTCAACTGATCATCTCAACTGTCTGACAAAAATGGACATCTTGCCAGTTGCCAAATGAACCCTGGCTAAGGTGTGGTACTTGTAGTGTTGACTCTGCATAGAGTCCTATTATTATGTCTCATCTGCACCGATTGCGACACAATGCGACACCGTGACGTCACATGTCGCGGCAGAGGTCGCATTAACGTCATTAGTCACTACACTGGACAGGTAATTTGGAGCTACACGAGATTAGTTTCAACAGATAGCGTTAATATAGTAGGTATAGTAGGTGCGTCTAGTCAATACAATCTATAGATACATAGGTTTTGCCTAAATGACCTAGTTAGCTACCGATGTATATTTCACTGTGTAGTTAAGACAAGGCATAGAATAAAACAAATACTTAGTACATGTCAAGGCCCAGTTAGGTAGAGCGGTTGATCTTTACATTACATTATCAGCCAGAAGATGTCCACTGCTGAAAATAGGCCTGGAAGAGATCGCTTTAAGCGATAAGGCCGACAATTGTTACACTAATTTTAAGTAGATTTTGTATTATGCATGTAATTTCTGGTATTAACAATAAAGAGCTATCTATCTATCTATCTATAGGCCTCCAATTAGACCGCCAAACTCACCGACAACGTGCCACTTGCATCCACCGTTTGCCTGCGACTTCCACAATGTCGTCGGTCATGGCGTAGGCAGGCCTCCCATTGGGTAGTGGGAGGCCTCCCACTGTGTAGTGGGAGGCTTGCCTATGCTTCGTCTTCCGGTTCGTGGGGTATTTCCCGTTTTTATACTCGGGCACAAACAATAAAATCCGACTAAAACTTATATTTTTAACGTGTAACAGATGAATCGATTTTGATTTAGTACTGTTTTTAGGCTGCGTTCCAAAACAGGCAAAATTCTGAAACGATTCGTGGAATTTTACTCTAGTGTTTTGGAACGCCTCTGATAGAGTGAAATTCCACCTGACTGTTGGAATAATTGACTCTGGTAAAATCAGAGGAGAATTTCACTCTGAAGTCAGAATCAGAATATTATTTATTATTTATTTATTTTTACATTTTTAAGGAAAACTTACAGCCTTACTTAATAAGTAACATTATAAATAGAAGAAAACTGGGCCAATTACAAGTTTCCGCCAATAGATAGATATTGACAGTTATTAGATTGTTTAGCCACCATTAGCCCAAAATAAGTAACAAATAGTAAGCGTAAAATAGCATAGTTTAAAACGATTTGGAATTTGTGGTTATTTTTCTATGATGACGATAATGGTATTATTGACAAGGGTAAATTTTCTCCGGCCATATTGTAGCGCCCTCGCTCACTCTTACACTCTGGCCTAACGAGAGAGACACAATGATCGAGACATTCTCGAGCGCGCCAGAGAGAGGTCTCTCGTTCCAAAACATAATTCGCTCCGCGTGAACACTACCGGCTCAAACCCAGTTCCGGACCAAAATTCATCCGATAAAATTCACTCGAGAAACGGCTAAATGTTTTCGAACGCAGGCTGATTATTGAAAGGTTACTTCATCGACAATGTTCTTAGGCATGATTCAAGAAAATCTGTTCAGCCGTTTGAAGATTACAGCTCTTTTCTAGTTTGTGTTAATTTTAATTTTACGTTTATTCCAAAAAACAGAATTGAATTCTTAGATATCTTCTAAGTCAGCGTGCTTCATCTTCACCACATCGTCGCTTACCAGCAAACGACAAAAACACTCGATTCTCTCTCTCTCACTTCTAGTAAAAAATCCAGTAATCTTTTTCAAGAAGTGTTGCAAGTGAGACGCGGCCCAACACATGTCAAAAAAAACGCAATTAAATTAATGAATTGCAAAACAGTTTTAATGCCAAAAATATAAATATGAAAACTCTTTAATTTACACAGCACTTAGAGGTCCATAATAATTATTAAGAGACCAATTAACAAAACAGGACGAGGGACGAAAACGGTCCCTTTTGCCAACAAAATGCTTGCTTCAAAAAACCTTTTGCATATCTAACCTTACGCTCTAAACAATTGAGTTTAAAATTCTACACAACTGCGAATATTTTGAAGTAGCGAGACAGCTCAACTACTTAATAACCTTGTCGCTATAAAAGGTGTACACTTTAGTGAAGCGTTCTAAACAAAAACCTCAACTTTACTTTCACAAAGGACTAAAAGGTTTGTGTCGAATGAAAGGTAGACATAGTTTGAATAGGAAACGTGATTGATTCAAGTGCTTTCACTCTTGTAGTAAATATTGATTGAGGGTTACTATTTGACATTTTCCTGTACTCTGTAAAGATCACTATTATCAATAGGGTATTGTTAAAGTCAACAAAATGCAAGATGAAAGGGTAAAACCCCTAAATAAAGAATTAGTGTCATGCAAGTGAAAATTTAGCATGGAGCGTGGATGGACTTAGACTTTGATCCAACTTGAATGCTAAAACTCAGATTATTTCACATTTGATAATTTAATTCTAATCTAGGCCTTTTTGAGGGTTCTTCAAAATTCAGCACTAAAACACACTCGGCGGTTTGCTTCTATGCCTGATGGAGCATTGGGATCTCGACAGAAATTAACTGGTAGGTTGTTGCCCCTGGAAACCCTGGAAACAACTTTTTCTTATCAGCTTTTAGACGTTTACTGCTGGAAGGTTCTCCACTATTGGGGTGTTGACATAATCCCCAAGTTTGGCAGGCGGCTTGGAGATCGCATAATGTTCACCGTTTACTAAGAGGATACTGCTGCCCGTCCTCTGGTGGTTCTGGTCGCAGTTTTAGGACATACCCGCAGTCCAACTACCACAAAACAATCCCAGGAATTGGTTAGTGCATTTCCTTTCCAACCACCTTCCCTTCCTATACATATATAATCGCCTTCCTTTTATATACCTTCCTACAACGGCACGGGTCACCAAGGTCGATACCCCAGGCTCCAATTGCTGACCAATAGAAGTACAATCATGATATCATGTTCCGTTTTGCCGTGCCAATTTTTCCACTATATTCAGGAAATGTTGTAAAATAATATATACCTGGATAATAAATAATAAATAGTAGTTCGCGGCGAACTGAGACCTCGCGATCCCTATATCTTCACAACCGCTCGACCGATTCAGCTCATATTCGAACTTAAAAATTGTATTGAAATGAACTACTTGCCTACAAAATTTCATGAAGATCGGATTAATGGTTCGCAAGTTATCATCGGACAAATATACACACAAACATACATATAAATGCCGATTTGTCCCAGTGAACTCTGAGACCTTCGCTTCGCTCGGTCAATAATGGGTAACATAAATACAGTATTATCCTTCCTCATAACAGTCCAACTTCGCACGAATATTCGTCATCCGCACGTACCAACCTCGTCATCACTTCGCAACAGTAGGTGGAAGGCCGGTAGAGAACGGTAGCATTAACGAGGCGGTACGTGGACTATCGCGCATCGCCTGGGGAGAGAGATCAATTGCATCGTTAGGATTTAGGGGAGGGTGGGGTGACTGCGTGCTCGGGAAAACTTGAGATACTTTCGTTATACTATTAATCTGACTGCATTTCATCTCGATGGAAACTAGCTCACCGGTAGTGTGGTCGAGGATGGTAGTAATGTAAACCCGAAATGGAAAAATTGCTCTCAAGTGAGGCTACCGGAACACACCGTTAGGTGTTTGGGGATAGTGAGAATCACGATGTTTTCCTTCACCAGTAATACAAGCTTATTGCCGGGATTAGAACCCACAACCTGCAACGGTCTGAACTTGCTAACTACATCTATCATCTTGTTTTAATAAAACGGGAATACTCACGTTAAATTGAGTCGGTTATTCCGACTATAGTTTTGATTACATGTTGTGACCTTTATCAAGGAATGGTAGCGTGACATGCGGCCTCGTCCTGCCTTAAAAAACCTAATTAAAAACCTATGGTACCTATGTTACCTAATTAAAAACTTCTGTCCACTAAAAACCAATAACAGATGGCGACTCTACTGGCAGAGGATATATTTATGAAGAGGGCTTTTGTTACAAATCTCGCCGCGGGCCGCAGGGCCGGGCGGTTGGGCGCGAGGTACGCTTGATTCGGATTTATTTGAATCATACTCGAAAAATAAGCGAGCTTGAAACAATAATTTATTAGGGGCAGCGGAATTTTTCTCAATTGATATTTGTCAAACTGTTTTCAAGTTCACAGTTCCTCACTTGGAATTAGAGGGTATGGATTCTTGACTATCCCTTCAAACTGCATCGCATGACTCTAGAGGTAGTCTCAAATGGAGTATGTCCTCCGAATCTGTGGAAGGCTATCGATCCCTCGTCCCACGATTCTACTAGCTATGCTCGCAATTTTGTGACCCTAATCCCCGAATACTGAAATGTTTGTTAACTTTGACAACAGAATCATTTTAATACTGCCTTTGTCTGGCACTAAGCAAATGACAAAGGCAGCAATAGACCTAATCTGTCGTCAAAGTTAACAAACGTTTCAGTATTCGGGGGTAAGGCGTATTATGCTCTTACCCAACATCATGGAAAGTTAACTTTCAACGCAGATGTTTTTAAATTCATAATTATCTTGCGTCTTTTACGTTTCTTTAACTTAATATTCCCACTAGGTGGACCGACGACATTGTGAAAGTCGCGGGCAACCGGTGGACGCAAGTGGCACGTTATCGGTCGGTGTGGCGCTCTAGGGGGGATGCCTACGTTCAGCAGTGGACGTCTTATGGCTGATGATGATGATGAACTTAATATTCCAACGTTGCTTAATTTTTATATTCAAATGGAACTAGTTCACTCACTAGGATTTGAAAATGACAGTTTAGTCATCATCAGCCTGGAGACCCACTGCTGGACAAATGCCTCCTCCTTAGAGCGCCACACTGAACGACATCTGTAATTTGCATCCACCGGTTGCCTGACTTTCGCAATGTAGTCGGTCTACCTAGTAGGAGGCCTACTAGCGCTGCGTCTGCAACGAAGCAATGATGCTCGCACGGTGCGGGGGGCACGTTTTCTAGCGTAAAATAGACTTCATTCTATTCTATGTACTTACTGATACTATAAATCGATTTCTTGTACTTTGACACTGAATAATTTTTGAGTGATTGTTAAGTTGCAGATTTAGTAAGATTCTGTTAACACGCGTGAAAGAGGCTTTATGTTATGGAATGATGCGATTTTGGCTACTTTATTCTTAATTTGGAGACAGACACCCATTTATTACTTCTTTAAGTAATTTATTAATGAGGCAAATCATTTAAACACAATCAAACGTATGAGAAAAACGCTAACCAACATCAATTTCCAAACATTCTTTTACAAATACGCTATTCGTTAAATGTTACCCGCACTACAGATACACGCACAGGCACAGTGCACTAAATCACAGCCTAACATATTTATAAAGATATTTTCAAACAAACTAACATTAATATAGCCCGAGCGGTCTTGTCCTCTGTCAGCCGCCGTCATCAAAGATAAAATAAATAGAACCTACTACAAATCGCTTGTAAATCAACGGGCGAGCTAATAACATTAATATTTTAATCGTATACGACGAAATGTGGATTAGGAAATTTAGTAAGAAGTGTTTAAAAAGAGCGACGCGGTTTCTGCTAAGAGCAAGGATTTATGCAGTTTTCACAAAATCTCATAAATACGAGAAGAAAATGTCTGAAGGAGTTTTAGGTATATGCAACAAACAACTGGGTATTTACTTTGCAAGAGGTTAACGATACACTTACCTTGGGATTCTGAAAAGTTGCCGCTCACCTGATGTTAAGCGTCACGGTTGCCCATAATAGTTCAGTGCCACCCAGAAATTTGAACTTAAACAGTTCAAAACTATGCGCGGCAATGCACTGCGCTCGTCACCATTAGATGTTAGATGTTAAATATCTGTTAAACGTTTGTTAACTTTGACAACAGATTAAGTTTATTGCTGTCTTTGTCATTTGCTTAGTGCCAGACAAGGTCAGCACAAGAATTAATCTGTTGTCAAAGTTAACAAACGTTTCAGAATCCCTAGGTTAGGTATTTTTTTTCACCGGATACTGAGTTATATACATTACAATATAACCTTATCGCCTAAAGCGATTATTATATAGTATAAGTATAGACATTCGACATGGTTCTACCAAAAAAAATAATACTAGAAGAATGCCAATCTCATACAAAAAATGTACCCCTGAAAATCCTGCTTAAAACTAGATGGCTCTTACTTATTTAGTCAGCTAATATCAAAACCGCTATAAAAATCGATGAAAGTATATAATATAGAAACATGGTATTATATACGGTATATATGGCCGCAATTGAAGGTTTTCAACGCAAAAATATAAAATTAATAATTTTACCGATAATACTAAAGCTAAAATATTTATAACAAGTAGCGTTTTTTTCTTCGGACCATTACGAATGTTTTAGCTTAGTTTTCTATTTCAAGTCAATCAGAAATTGTGACAAGCTTATTGAGTAGCGACATCTTACGTCCTTATCAGTACTACAATCGGGTTACACATCTTTCTATGGACATTAACACTACTAAAAGCACTAGTAGTTAAATGCGACACTAGCGCCGTGTCTAGTAACGGGATATTCCTGTAAACCCATTATTCAGCGGTCAGACAGAACGACATAAAGCCCAACTGACAACTGACACTAGGGTTGCTACAGTTAATATTTTGAACGTTTTTTTTACAGACAACATGCTGTTCTCGAATTTTTAATAGATTATGGAAACGGTTGTAGACATGCAATGATGACATGTAAACTATTATATTATTATGATTATAAGAAATGACAATTAAAATGTATTGTTGTTACAGAATTACTCAGAAACGTACGACACGCACGTGCGTACGAAAATAATATTTAGTAGTTCTTCCTAAATATTTCTCTGAGCGCTTTAAAAATATGGGTCTTAAAAATGATATCATAGTGACAGCCCTAGCTTAAGCGTGGTACGAATAAAAATTTCATCGAATAGCGCATTAACTTTTCACGACAGATTTGTTCCGTGTTCTATCTCTGTTCATAATCTACTCTGTTTAGTATTTGTTGTGATAGCTTCGGTTCTGTGAACTTGTTGTGAAAAATTGGATTCTTGGACAGAATTCTGTGAACATCTTCATGGACGAGTTGACGATTTAGAAATTCTTAGTAAGGATACAATATTTTTGTGGAAAAGTATTTGTGGTAAAATTTAGTATTTCAAGTATTTCAATATTTATAGTTTTTGGTGAACAATTGTACAAGTCAGAGGCCAAAAAAATACCGAACATAGCGAAGGAAGCACGAGCGAGTCTACGGAAACAAATGGGCGTTTGATTGTACTATGTTTGTTTTGTATGTATATTTTTGTCCGACGATAATTTGCGAACCGATGATCTGATTTTTATGAAATTTTGTAGGCAAGTAGTTCATGCAAATACAATTTTTAAGTTCAAATAAGAGCAAATCGGTTTAAGAGTTGTGAAAACATAGAAGTCGCGAAGACAAAGTACAGTGAGCTCTTACTTCACTTCGCGCTTAACACCTTTTGCACTCGCGGTATTGTCACAGACCCAAAGTTACCCCTCCTTGGACAGTTGGGTACAAACTATCATCATCATTAGCCAGAAGACGTTCACTGCTGAACAAGGGCCTCAACCATAGACGCCACGACAATATCTGGGACCATCCCAGAAATCGCAACAAAAAATCAGCTGTTCCATACATTTTGTAAAAATGGGGTAGGAAGGTTGCCATGGGTCTGGCTTAGACGGACTGCCGCGGCAGGTTCACGGCTTTGTGCGAGAGCGTTCCCGTGTTCCCGCCACTAGCGATGGAGGAGGGACACCGTGGAGGCTTAGTGGGTTGGAGTCCCACATCACCGCACTCTCTCCCCGTGGCAGTGCAGGATGCATGCGCATTCCTCCACGTAAAAAACAAAAAATCTGGTTGCCATCCCCACGCTTGGCAAGCGGCTTGAAGTTTGCAAGACGCTCACCGTTTATTAAGAGGACCACAGAAGAGAAAATGTCTTTATCTTTTCTGTGAAGAGGTCGGTGCTCCCCGTCCCCCGGTACTTCTAATCGCTGTTTTAGGACGTACCCGGTCCGGATAAGGACTATAATAATATATCATTACCATGTTAGATTTCATAGTAAACAATCAAATGGTTAATTAATCGCTAACCAATAAAGCTAAGCTGGCGAACGGATCTGAAGCCCAGTGGCAATTCGGCGAACGCCGACGTCTGTATCCGGCGGATTCCGACATGAAGCGCGGCCGAGCTTCGTCGGGCGAGATCAGACGCAAGCACTCTGTAACACGACACGCGGGAAGCGGACAATTAACTAGATGCGCTACACCGGGAGTCCGGGATCGAAGCTAAGAGGAGCTTTACATAGAAGCAAAGTGGAGCTTTGCATAGATAGGATGAAGGCGAAAATTACACCGAAGTAGAAGTCTTTCTACTTCGGTGTAATTTTCGCCTAATAATTAATGAAGTTGAGTTTCTTTTTTATTAAAAAATATACAGGGTTATAAGGAAAGGGTAATCATAAAAATTTAAATTACATCATAAAAATTTCAACGCAAAAAATTCGTCACTTTTCCTATAACTTCGAAGATATCGCGATATTTAAAACAAGGTAACATAAAGTCATCGAAATCGGATAACATGTAGGATGGGAATCAGTTGGTGCTTTTTGTATGAGTTGAGAAACAGGGCCGTCACGCCAAAATATTAAAATACAATAATTTACCTAATTCTATAACCGAACTAAACACAAATTTAAACAGATTCTTAAGCATTTCTTTGAAAATAATCCTTTCTATAAATTTATTTATTTATTTAGGTACACAAAACAGATATCAATCATTTTCTTAATTAGTATACAAAATTTTAAGTAAAAATCTGAACTGGATTGTAATCCAAAATATGTGTACACAGAAAAGTAAAATAATGAGACGAACGTGATGAAAGTACCCATCCGTAAAGCAACTAGCTTACAGAATACAACATATCAGTGAATATATGTCAATGAAATTCACAGAATCCTCATTGTTGTGTAATGAACCAGCGGAGTAAACAACCTACCTACCTGTCACAATATTATCTAATTGTTTAAATTATTTATTAGTTTGCCTAATTTAACTCTGAACATAGTTTAATTTGTAAAAGTGACTTGCCTGTAATATTCAATGTTATTTATGGCCAATAAATATTTCTGATATCTGATTTCTGATAATCATAATCATAATCAATTTATTGATAACGTTTAGTTACAGGTCATTCAAAATGTCGTACAATATTACTACTATACTATACTATTATTACCAAATAACAAAAAAAAAGACCAAGACAACAAATTATTAACAAATAAATAAAAAGTATGTCAAATTATACAAAATAATAATAATAATTATACAAAACAACGTATAATTAATATACAATGTCAAGTATATGTACAAGTATGTATATACGCTAGTAAGATGTTTTCGAAATGAGACCACTCTACTGTTTAAGGCTCTATGAACACATGATATCGATTGTCGGTAGAGTTAGGAGTTAATAGGTGGGACACAGACGTCTCTACGATTCCCCTCGCCACGTTAGTCGGTCGTCGGTAGAGCAAAGCGAATAGTTTGGTCCATTGCGATGGACGTTTGGCGGCAAATCGACGCTCTAGATATATTATATTGCTTAAGGACCGGCTGCCCTGCTTCAGCTATCTTGCTCGCACGTTTTCATCTTTTTTTAAATTTTAATTGACCGAGCGAAGCGAAGGTCTCAGAGTTTACTGGGACAAATCGGCATTTTTATGTATGTTTGTATGTTTGTGTGTATATTTGTCCGATGATAACTTGCGAACCGTTGATCCAAGCTTCATGAAATTTTGTAGGCAAGTAGTTCATTTCAATACAATTTTTAAGTTCGAATATGAGCTGAATCGGTCCAGGGGTTGTGAAGATATAGAAGTCGCGAGGTCTCAGTTCGCCGCGAACTACTAGTTAAAGAGAGGATATGAAAAAGAAAATGATCGTCAGTTATCTTTTGTGTTTTTTTATCTTTTGTCAGTTTCTTTACATTGTTTTTTTTTTGTATACTCTTTATTTTAGCGAAGGAGAAGACGGAGAGACATCGCAAAAATAAAAATAATAACAATATAATAAGATATAAAATAAATTGCTATAAAACATTGGCAATGGTATTTTAAATAAAACTAATTAGTTTTTTTAATTCCCCTCATTTACTCTTAAATCTTCAAAAACGTACAAAATGTTCAAAAGTGAAAGCTCTGGCGGAAGCGCAGCCTTAACAATTGTGAATTTCTCACACGAAAAGTATATTTTGTGTTATTAATTTATAGTAAGTTTACAAAATATTTTAAAGAAACTCGTTTTATATCATGGCTTTCAACGTGTTAATTTGAGAGAGGATTGAAAGAAAAAACTTCGTTGCTTGAAACAGAGTATAAGGAAAAAAAAAAAACGTTTAAAGTTCCGGAGAAAAATTAATTGGCTGGAATATTAGGCGGTGAGTACCTTAATACACGACACCAAAATGTATTAAAACCAATATAACCACAAATAGACCTAAAACAAACCAACAAAATCTCCAGACAGACTTCTCCTTAACCGTTTTCAAATCCGTATTATTGTCGCATACCTCATACCTACTACGGTAAAACTACTTTGATCTCTATCCATCCAAATATTTACCTTAACCCATTGAAATACAACCTATTATTACTATTGGGCTCATCTGTATTTCATCTTCAACGACTATCAAGGCAAAATGGACTTTCAGGCATTGCGAAAAAGTTACTGTTAGAGAGATATCTGATTCTAATAAAGCTTCGACGATATGACACAGCAAGACAATTTTATCCGTGTATCTAAAGAGTTAAGGTATATTTCTGAAGTGGGATGACATCCGGCTGTATTTGACACAAGCATAATTGGCGCGAAATGGCGCGCTTGTTCGCAAACTGTTGCTGTTGACATTATTTCGGTCTTGTATTGCGAATGTTTTATTTTTGGTGGAAATTGATTCGTGATTAGAGGGGGGCTTTTGATCTACATATGTATTCTACATCTCTGTTTCAGGTATTGTACTTCTTGGAGATAGACATTTTAGAAGAGAACACGCAGCTTTGGCACAATGAGGTTATTGTATTTTGGTGTTCAGTCAGTAACAAAATAGAACAGAAATGTAGTACAAAGTGGACAAAGAACCTAGAACTAAATTGTTTAAAAATGATACATTTGTCGTGACACAGGCTTCGTTTGCGTAATTGTAAATGTCGTAGATAATATAATTAAAAACAGTTAACAGGCTTAATCTTTAGAATAACATCGTAATTTTTTTTTAACGATGGATACAAGGAAAGAAACGATTTTTCTCAGAATGGATTGTCTTTACCGAGATCAATAACTAATTATTAATTATGGAATATAATATACCTATAATTGGCTGTTTATAAAATGTATGTCAATCGTTTTTTTTTTATTTATTAAAATGTATAGTTGTGTTGTCCTAAATAAATAAAAGAATATACTATTTTAGCATAATTTAACTTTTTTTAAATACACTTGTTTTAAAAAAAAAAACTAGTGGTTTTTTACGAAGATATTTTCTTTTGGTTCTATACTAGTCTAATTAATTCTTTAGTTTTTATTCAAATTTAATTTGTAGTGGTATTTTTAATGCTCTCGCAAACTAGAGTCATAAGGCGTAGAATTGTAACCCTTTAGCGGTATGATTCACGTTTCTATTCGCAGATCTATTGATCTGTGCGCTAAGTGGATATAAATGTACGGAACCCGAAGGGATGCGATAACTCGGAATTGCTACAGAAATAGCTCCACCGTTTACTGAAGCCTTTTCAGAAAGCTCGGTATAGATTCTATGAACTTTGATAGGCTAGCTATATACATAGCATATTAACCTCTGAATACTGAAACGCTTGTTAACTTTGACAACAGATTAATTCTTATGCTGCCTCTGTCTGGCACTAAGCAAATGACAAAGGCAGCAACTGACTTAATCTGACGTCAATGTTAACAAACGTTTCAGTATTCGGGGGTGAGCCAGTGCGAGATACAAGTATAATTGACGACGCAGCTGGGTTACTGTAAACAAATGAATTTACATTGCCCTCTTAAAATAAATACTATAGTCAATATTTTCAACCTTACGATTTAATTTGAGTGTTTGACTAATGTTAGCAAAAAAATATTTTTAGCATAAAAACAAATAAATAATTGTGTGATAGTAGTCATAGTCCTTCTTTTACCTTTGTCTCTTTTCAAATCAATACCCACTTCATCAACTCGCCGTTTTCCCCCACCCTCCTCAATCGTGAATTCGTCGCAATAATTATAACATTAGTCAAGTCATCATCCCCATTGCGTGACTTATCTCGATTCGCTCCCTCTGCCCCTAACCTTGTGCTGACTGCACTTAAACCGTCTGAATGGTTGAAAAACAACCGTCAATTTAATTTTGGGCTTTTATTTTGTTTATGGACCGTTTCTGAAAGACCAGCTATTCACGTTTTATGCATTTAGGCCATTTAAATACTTAGCTTAGCGAAAAAACTGGACAAGTGAGAATCCGAGTCACGCAACCAGGGTTCCGTACTTTTTATCCTTTAGGTTAAGGGTTAAAAGATGAAAAGGCATGGCGAAATATAGATGTTGGCATGACACTGACTTGACTTGAAATGACATTGACTTTATAATAATCGAAAGACAGTGACGTGTTTTTTTTTGTGTTATTATTATTTGTTAATTTTAATAATGGAATAGACTTACTTATCTAATACTATTTTTAATTTAAGTATTATTATTACTCTTGACATTTATTTTAAGCCTACAAATGTTTGTAGTGCTGATAATATTTGTTGTGATTTTGTGACGTTTTGTTTATTTAACCAAGTTATATCTAGTGATGACTATCCATAAGAGTATTTTTAATACCTATTTGGAAATAAAGATGAATTGAATTGAATTATATTATTTTATTATGAAAGCACCGAACAACGAAACGAAAAATTAAGCTGTACTGTGATGTCTTCCATACATCGATATAGGTCTCAGACAATTTCCAACTACAATTATATTTTTTGAATAAAATTCAATACTTGATTTTCAGTTGTTTTTTCGTTACTTGCTGTAAGACCTTTCTGATTGCCAAATTTCATAACTTGAGGCCGACTGGAAGTAGGTCTAGGTACCTAGGTATAGGTATAGGTTTTGATTTATTTCCGAATACCAAAATATGCAGTATCTATTGCCGTATTTTTCTATTGCGTTGACTTAGAAGCTTATTTTTTTTACAATTCTAAACGACTGAAAATTCAACTCGATACCAATACGCGTTCTTGAGAAAAAAATTATACAATTCATCCCAAGGAACACTTATCAGTCATACTAAAATGTTTACAAGAGCTAATGCACTTTAGCGAAATGCACTGTGCGTGTAGAGCCATAATTAAAGAAAAAAAGTTGTCCGCGATAGAAACTGTACCAGCTATTCAGTGTATATCAATTATATTTTACGAAACATTGGTTTTTACTTTCAAAATGCCTCTGAACTTGGCTCCGTTGCAGTCTGTTTACAGCCGCCAAAGAGTGCGAAAGAAGATGCGATAATTTAGAGAGTAAAAAAGATAGCTATAATTAAATTTGTCCGAAAGGACAGATTCGCGGGGTAGTCTAGAATCGTAGCTCTAGTAAAATATCATTGGTGTAGATACTCAACGTCATCCAATAACACACAGACCGTTGTTTTGCCAATACACGAACAAAATCTCATATCCCTACGACTCGCGAATGCCGTGAATCTCGTTGTAACGTGAACGTTTGTACACGGAAGTTTCGCCTTTGACGGCTAGCTGTTCACGACAATCAATAAGGAAATACTCAATCTTTAAGTAACACAAGACCGTACATCTCGAATGGTTCATTTAAGAGTCCCCAATAAGGCGAGATGGGGAATTCATTTCCCGTGCTCGAGTGTCGAGGAGTTTTGGCTCCTGATAGGGGATGAAATGTAAATACATAGCTACGTCTTATTTAATTAGAGGCACAGATTAAATTATAGTACAAGAACAAAAGACGACTTTTGATCGTTATTTTTTTTTTCATTTTAGAACTAGCAAACTGGACTTGACTTGGTTTGACTTGAACAGAACTTGATGAAAATAAAATAAAGATTTATCTCGGAAAAATAAAACCGAAAACTCAGAAGCGAAACTGAAGAGCAAAGTAAGAAATTAACGAAATATATTAACAAATCGATTCCAACCTTCAATCCAAATTCACTCACCCCTCATAAATCCGCGTGCGACAGTGACAACACACAAATCTTACAAGTCAGAAAAAGACAACAACAGAATGATGTACTTTATAGACGCTATAATGAGTTGAATAGTCCTTTAATAATCGTCGGGCGATGTCATAAAGCGCTTCGAATAAAACTGTCAACTCCGCGCCATTGTTTACGGGTTAAATAAGCGACCAGTTTTACTTGAGCTCAGTACACAGAACAAACAAGTTGCTATGCTTGATTGGTTAAGATATTTTGTTGTTCAATACACATTTACTACACGAGCAGGTGGTAAGTATCACTCCATAACAATAGTTTCATGTCACGATACAGCTACCTCAATCGCCACAGTTAAAAGTTTTTGTAGAGGATTGTCCTTACGCGAGGTTTTGGCGCATTGGATATTTGAAATTGTACAGCTGTGGCTTTGTTTCTCGTGCGTGCGATAAAGAGAGTTATTGAATTTTCCTAATTTTTTGATAAAATTAGCGCTTTGGGGGTAGTCTCTTATCATCCCTTAAATCTTAACAAATCTTTTGTTTTTGGTATAGTATAAACCATAATATTAATGCTGCTGTTTTGTTTTGCTCAAAAAAAAGTTTATGGTATTCTAATAACAAGTACTTTTCTTCCTAGTATTTTCGACGCAAAAAAAAACACTTTAAGTGCCTACAACGAATATATTCCGAAATTATTAAAACATCAAATGATAGTTAATAGTTTTTCACGGTGTAGATAACATATATAAAAATCATCGAAATCGGATAACATTTAGGGGTAAGTATCAGACTTCGCTTTTTGTATGGACAAGACGGCGTTATACTCTATTCGAATTTCCAACACGCGAGAGAAGCCGTAGGCACAAGCTAATATAATCAAATTAACAGAAATAAAAAATAGTTTCTTTAAAACATTTTTGGTCTTATGCAGACAAAACATAACTTATTCTTTTATGTAGGTTCACACTCATTGATTTTAAATCTCCAACAGTGTGAAAATGAGCGAGCGAAACAACTGTGGATTGCTTTAACATCTTCATTTTATTGAAAGGATGGGAACACTTCAGTAGATACCCGAGTTTGCAAACACTAAAACCCAAATCTCTAAAATGGTGGTAGCAAAGATGACGAGTCAAGATACGCTGGTCGTTGTATGATGATGTCAATTTAAGATTCAATGAACGATTTGTCGCTATTTTTAGAACTCTAAGAGATCTTTTGGACCTAAAGCCTAAACGTGTGACCGGAATCAGGAAGAACCGGAGGTCGGGCCGTAGCGTCCTCTTAGTAAATTGTGAGCGTTCTTCGATATCCAAGCTGCCTCTTACGCGTGGGGATTATGGCGCAGAAACCGTTATAAACGTAGTATTTGTTTTTGTTCGTGCAATATTTATGTTTGTCAGTCATATTAGTGTGCATTTTACTCTGTACAACTGTACTCTTTACTCTGTGTGTGTGTTTCTATTTTTTTGCTTAGCAATTTCTGAGCAGCCTTATGGCGCAGCGACGCGATTTGCGGTCGCATAACGTCGGCGGCTGAACCTGACTATAAGCATAAGCATTAGCATATAGCATTCATCGCTATAAGCACGTCATAGTACGGGCCCTTGACTCGATTAGCACAGGACCTTGACCCCTATTCTCAAAAGCTGAGATTCAATCTCGTCTCGAAAAAAATGTCGAACTTCGAGATTTCTTATTCTTGCTATATATCGAGATATTCGCGAGGGCTCGCGTGCGAGATACATCGAGTGGTGGGAGGCAATAGAGACGAGAGACAGTCGAGATTGGAATCTCGAAATCGACAACGATTTGTCATATCTCCGATCCCTGTGCGCTTATTATGAATGTGATAGCATGCCATCCCACTCATCCAATTTACTCGCACCATGCGCGGTACCGCTCGCGCACGATCACTATCACGATCAGGAACATCCATAATAAGAGGCCGGTCCTGACAGTTGCGACTGTAAGACAAAGACCTATAAGGTACCAGCAGTGTGGTAAACAAGGCTGTTGTTGATGGTGATGAATGCTGTAGTTCACACTTTCCAATTTTACAAATTCCTAAAACCGGTCTTCATTTAACGATAAGACATTTCTTAAAAACGAAACCAACGGTTATGGATATTATAACACCCACGGTAATTATAATTTTATTCATAGTATTATTTTTAGATTATTTATAATTAATTAGCTTGCTTGTTATGACAGCCAAAACATTTTCGTAAAAATATGCATACAAATGACTAACTTATTAGAGATACCGACTAATTTCAAATTAATTAATTATATCTTAAATTTAGATAAATCACCTCATTATAGCTGTTAAAATAAAAAATTTCAACTCTATTAAGAAATACAACAGCTTGCATAA
Source organism: Apocheima hispidaria (assembly GCA_947579745.1). Lineage (NCBI taxonomy): Eukaryota > Metazoa > Arthropoda > Insecta > Lepidoptera > Geometridae > Apocheima > Apocheima hispidaria. Next base: position 3,922,175 of record OX388165.1, on the reverse strand, counting down.
CTAATTCTTACTTAGAAATCTAACAGTTCAGTCAAACACAAAGAAACTATCAACTAAAAGCATAACTCTATTATACCAAACTCTTAAATCCCCAAAACCCATAAAACTTCAAAATAAAAAGATCCCAAACACTTTCACCCAATAAAATAATACTCAATTCAAAAATAATAGGAATAAAGTCAAAAATAATATTTTCCATCCATAAAAAAGGAACTACAAAGTGTTCTAATATGGTCGGACAACAAATCATGAGTTGAAGACATAGTTAAAACAATAAAGGAGATCCGACCACTAAAATAATAGAGGCTAAATCAAAGGGGATTTACGGGCTCTGATACAGGATGCTACACAATATTAAAACGTTGGCTAAGTTGACTTGATCGCAATACACACGATGGGCAGTAACGGTCTAACCACAAAAGAAGATCAATTTTTCAACAGTGCTTTGGCTTTGCAGCGTCTAAATATTTATATGAATTTTAACACTAGCGCAGACACTAGACATATAATAAAAGCGGATTGATAGTCATCTTCTTAAAACATTTGCCAAACACTTACCTAAGTTCCGTTCAAGTATTACGTAAGCACTATTTCTTTGTTTTGCTTATTTTGGATGTCATGGGGGGTAGGGGAGTCTAGATGATGATTACGTCATCGGTAGTTATTTACCTTTTTACACGAATGGCAACCCTCCAACTTAGAATCATGGATTCGGGTTTCATGGACTGAAGAATGTTAATTTGAATTTAATATGTGTACCAAAAATTTAAAATAAGTTTGTTATGTTCGTAAGATTATAATATTTTTGTCCCTTACTCTATGTTGAATACTGTATCAGTAAAATCTAATCTCTATCCTAAATCTATTTTCTTATTTTTAAAATTATAGTAATTGTAGTAAATCTGCTTACGTAATACTTGAACGGCCCCTAAGCAGTGTTTTGCTTTTTAGAGTAACATGGCAACTGATCTACCATGGTTATGTGTACGTTCAGCTTCAAAAGACACTTACGTTTGTATTTGTAACTTACTATAACTATGAACGTAATGTTCTTTAGTCACAAAAAGTTTTCGTACTAATAAAGAAAACGAATAAAAGTTTCTTTAAAATTAAATTGATTTTTGTTAATATCAGACGCCAAAAAGTATCTACTTCTTTTCAATATAAATATATTATACCCGCTGTTTTGATTGACGAACGACTTCCACACAGTTTGTTATATTATAATTTAATACCATACAGTAATTATAGAATTATAAAGAAGAGTACCAATTACCATTTGCCACAGAAAGATACGTAACCCGATTGTAGTAAGTGATAAGAACGTAAGATGTCGCTAGTGCTTTAAACTGCGACATGATCGTCAATATTTCTGCTCAGCTTGAAATAGAAACTCCAGCTAACTCATCCGTAATGGCACAGAGAAAAATGCTACTTGCTATAAATATTATTGCATTATTGACTGCCGCGATAGCTCACTTGGTAGTGAACCTACCTACTGTGTTTGGGGGCGTGGGTTCGATTCCCATCTAGGGCAAACATTTTTGTGATGAACATTTGTGTTTTTTCTATGGCTGGGAGTTAATATCTATATAAGTATGTATTTAAAAAATATCTATGTACGTATATCACTCTCTGGCAGCCATATTACAAGCTTTGCTTAGTTTGGGGTCAGATGACCGTGTGTGCAAAAATATCCCGGATTTATTATTATTATTATTAGTGATATCAGTAAAACTATTAATTTAATATTTTATTTGCAAAACATGTTCTCAAGAGATGGCATTGAAAACAATTTTTTTACGTCGTATATTGCAGTCTAATTTGAAATAGGCATTAAATTGCGGACCAATAGTATGTTTCTATATTAAAACATTTTTTTTTATTTTTTTTTTATTAGTTTCATCGGCTTTTATAGCGGTTTGATAAGCTGACTAAATAGGTAAACGCCATCTAATTCTATGATGTTTTTCATGGGTACGCTGTTTGTATGAGATTGTCATCTTCTCGAATAAATTTTCTATGATATTCTCTAACATTTGTCGCATTTTGCTAAAATCTAGCTATCTACAATGTCACCCATCGGCAAGTGACCGCCCGAAAAGGGCTTATAGTGTTCATCATTATGAACTACTGTTACTATGGGACCAACCCTGAAATCGAGAAAACAAAATCTGCTGTTCCATACATTGTGTCGTGTGTCTTTGACATTTTTCTATGGAACAACTGATTTTTTTCTCGATTTCAGGGTTAGTCCCATAGTAAAAGTTGTTCATGATGATGAGTACTTTAAGCCCTTTTCGGACGGTCACATGCCGAAGGGCGACATTGTATATAGCGACTACCTGCTGTAAATGTATTTTGTATGAAGTTGATTTACTGCTTATAAGTCCAACGCCGGCTTATTTTTTGCGGCCGTGGCTCGTTTTAAGTGATTCCACGCGAGCAGATGATAATATAAATTAATTATGTTTGGTTAATAGCCAGCGCGGGCAGAAAGGAGGGACTTTTTTCTTTTCTGTTCGTTTTGTTTGTCGGAATGTTTGGTGATGTAAAGTTTAATGTTGTGTTATAGTCTTACTAATATCTAGACTTTTGAATTCTGTGATTTCCAGCTCTTGCAAAGTCAAAGTCAAAGTCAAAGTTATTTGTTGGTAAATATTCATCTACAAGTCAAAAATAATAACCTTTTGTATACAATAGTATGCCAATTAGGTAGAGGCTATTCATTGAATACAATGATCATTTAAATGCGTTATACAATACTAATAACATTCAATTATAATAATTGTTACGTAAGAATATGAAAAGTCACCAAAAATAAATAAAAAAGTTAACATCATTTGTTCCTCAAAATACAATTTACTATTTATGAACTTATTAAAGTCATAAAATGTTTCATGAATCAATTTAAATGTTCCAGTTCTTTTTTTTTTTTTAAACTAGGAATAACGAGATGAAATCGAATACGAAATCAGTAGCGCATAAAAATATTTACGTAGGTCCATAATTTCATGTAGAACAAATTTAACTAGACAAATTCAAAATTTGTATGGAATTTGTTACGCTCAAATTCGTACTTCGGCGTCTTCAGCTCAGCTGTAACCAGTTATTTACCCATAAGGTGCAACGTTTCGCTCGTCGCGCGAAATTCAAATTTTCTTGCGTTTTTTGTCAATTACAGCTTAATTACTCATCGTGAATTTATTGAAACCAATTTTGCGCCAATAAATAAGTTGTTTTAAGAAATTACGAATAAAATGATCACCTAGATAACATTGGTTTCGCTACAAATCTCAATAAGCTGAGTTTCATCTTGGTTTTTGGTTTAGTGAGAAATATACTTATACTAGCTTTTAACTTGAATTTTTGTTTGGTGTAATTTCTTGAAACAATCCATTTATTATAGCAAAATTAGTTTTCATGAAGCTACGACGAATAATTAAGCTGTAATTAACAAAAAACGCATGAACAATTGTATTTCGCGCGCCGAGCGAAACGTTGCACCTTAAGTAATTGTGTAGCGATCTTTGAAGTCACAATTTTTTTATGTGTACTTATTAGTTACTAGCTGTTACCCGCGACTTCGTTCGCGTGGACCTACAAAAAAACCTTAAGCTATATCTTTACGAAAATTCAGCTCGATCCATTCAGCCGTTTAATTTTCCGTGTATTTTCTACACGAAGTATAGAATACACCGCAAGAATAGTCTTTATCGATAATGACGATCGGGGTTTTTGTCGACGAATAATGCAAAATAAATGACGTTTAGAATCGACAAAACGAATTTTCGACGACACAGTCATGTTAAAATTTGTCGATCTCTATAATATCGTACAAGTTTTTCTGAAAATTTGATTACAAAGTCGAATAATTGCCTGCCTACCTAAATTCACCCAGACGCCAGGGTTGCCCTAACAACGAAGCGGTGTGTTTGATCAGGGCTGTCACGTTCCGATTACTGCCCCATCCATCAATATTAATGGACTTGACCATCATCGGTCAGTCAGACGGGTTTTTTTTTTAAAAAGAAAAATGGCTTTTGGAGAATTCGATAATGCTAATAGGATTAGATTAGGAAAATATATTCTAGTAGAGTTTTAATAGTTCTGATGTATTTACGTGTCATTCTTGAAGTTATCTATCTATAAAAGTATTATAAAGTGGTAAATTTTTCAATTTTGTTTTTTGCTTTGATTTAAAAAAAAACACCTTCAAAGTACAACCAGCGTGGGTAAACACGCGGGATACAGCTAGTAATCTAAATAAAACTGTGGTGTCGCTGACTGACTTACAATTAACGCACAGTCTATACCAGAGGTGATAGAGAGGTGAAATTTTCAGGGTAGCTTCCTGTAGTAGTAAAGGAGCACTGAAAAGTGATTTTTCCTAAAACCCACTCCTAATCGGGTGTAACCGCGGGGTACAGCTAGTCACACCAATATTATAAATGCAAAAATTTAAAGTATTTAATTGTAAGTATGTAAATATGTATGTGTGTTAATGTGTTTGTTTCCATTCAACTCTGTAACGGCAGTACAGATTTGGATGAAATTTGGCATTACACCCTAGATTCTGAAGAATAGTTATTCGTTTTCTGTAGAATAGAGGTTGAAACCGCAGGGCGCTACTAGTAATAGCACTAATGTTATAAATGCGAAAGTTTGTGTGTAACTGTGTTAATAGTTAAGTATTCTAAATATGTCAGTGTGTTTGTTCCCGTTTTACTCTGTAAAGGCTAAAAGGATTTGAACGAGATTTGGGGCTTTGCTAGTAATTAATATAACTTTAGCAAAATATCTTTATTATAGCACTATTTGAAAAGAGATATGCTTAGCAACAAAAAAATTAAGTATGAGTTGCCTCAAGTTATAACAGACAATAACCCTTGTTTGTGGCAAATAAATACTTGGGGATTCACACCGCGGGTCGTATGGAGCCAGTATTACAAAAACTGTAGGTGATTCATACCGCGGTGCGTAAGAGACAATTAATTTAGAGCACTTGGGTGAGTCGCACCGTGGTCCAAACTAAATGTGGTATGAGCTGCCTTTTCAACGGGGGCTGAGCACATCACTCTTTTTCGAAAATAAGTAGCCTTTATCCGTCCTCATAATTCAGACTATAGCTACTCAAATTTCATCAAAATCGGTGCAGTCATTTAGTCATGAAAAGGTAATAAACGATAGGCAGGGAGACTGACTTACTTTATATCGTTCGGTTATTTTTTTGTGTATTTTTTGTCATTTTTCTATATCGGAGTTTTTGACATTAAGAATTATGCTTATTCCACCAGTAGCAACCGCGCCATAATCATAACCAATATTAAATTATCCTGTTCGTTGATTCCTAACCCCAATTCTACATCAATATTCCACAGTCTATTAAACTCCTACAAATAGCACGAACCCACACAAATTCCTTATGTTTAATAAACCGTCTAAAATGTGTAACATACTCAAATCTCCAACGTTCGAGTACTTGGCTCCGAATAAATATAACGCTTATTTAGAACGTGATAAAGTGGGTTTAGAGATAAATTTCAATTATACGCTCGCGGGTAGAATTTGGGCAATTACTGTCGCTTGGCAACCCTGGGTGTTCTTGTTTCAATATTACTGTGCAAGGGGCAGATTTTTCTACCATGTAGGTAGGTATATCGCGTAGGTTGTATCGCGTGTCTGTGGGTGAAGTACAAAGTTTACCGAAAATGTCTTTGAAGCGTATATATAACTTATTTTATGAAAGTTACATTGAACGATAACATATTATTCTTCTTATCAGCCTAGACGTCCACTGCTGCACATATTCCCTGAGACTTCCCATATTCGGGGGTCGCCATAATCCCCACGCTTGGTAGGCGGCTTGGAGATCGCAGAATGTTCACCGTTTACTAAGAGGACACTGCTGCACTCCTCCGGTGGTGCTGGACATACCCGGGTCCAGAAACATACATAATCGGAGCATTATGCTTATGCATCGAAGCCGTGGTAGCTCAGTGGGAGTACGCTCGCCTCACATTCGTGGGGTCGTGGGTTCGAAACCGGGCGGGCCCGTACCAGTTACTTCTTTGGAACTTATGTACGGATATATACCACTGGCTTCTGGGTGAAGGAAAACATCGCGAGAAAACCTGCGTATTTCCAGAGAAGAAATTCGATGGCGTATGTTATCCGCCAACCCGCACTAGGCCAGCGTGGTGGATATGGCCCAATCACCCTTCGAGGGTAGGCCGATATCTCAGCAGTGAGATGTTTAAAGGCTGAAGCAGATGCTTATGCATTGCGCCCTTTGATTTTGCTGAGATTGCGCCAGATGAACTAAAAAAAACTATTATTTTTAATCCATAATAATAGTGATATTTCTGTCTTAATCTAACTAAAACAACGCGTAACCTTCTATCAAACCAATAACTCAAATCTAATTTAATCGTCCTCAAAATAAAACAATAATTTATTTTATTTAAATTCAGGTAAGCGTGTCACAGACTTCACAGTTTCACGAAAGCAAATCGCTTAAACTGTTTGAATAAGATGTGAATTCCGCGCCATAATTTGAAGTTTGTTTGTTGAGTGAGGGGAGGATGGCAGACGTGGCTTCAAGGGCACAAGAATTATTGAACTTTGTCGTTGTACTAGTGTAGTTTTAAAGAAAGGAATGGAGATAGCTGGTGATAGAGATAGTTATGTTCCGGGTTTCTTTGCGCGATAAAAACCAGAACGAGAATATGTGCCGAAGAACCAAGCTGAAGTGGCAATAGGCAGGACACATCGCTCGAAGAACCGATAACCGATGGGGAAGAAAGATACTTGAGTGGCGATAAAAGCCTGACTCCAGAAATCCACATTTGAGATGCGGAAGGGGATTATTGGACAAAAACCCAGAAAACCTCTTCGCCACTGAATCGAAAGACGCAGATAAGGTAGGCATCCCACGCGGTGGACCGACGACATTATAAAAGTCGCGGGCAACTGGTGGATGCAAATGGCAGATTGTCGTTCAGTGTGGCGCTCTAAGGGAGGCCTTTGTTCAGCAGTGGACGTCTTACGGCTGATCATGATGATAAAATAACGAAAGTATTTCTGTGATAGTTAAGTAAGTGTACACTGTGTGTATACTGTGCAAATTTTAAAGGCAAGCCACGTTGCCCTCAATCCTCGGCGTTTTCATACACTTGTTATATATGTATACTTAGTAAGTTCATTTTGTTTTTTTATTCGTAACCAGCTGTTAGTTTGAACAAACGATCACAAATCACACCGACTCGCAGACAGCAAGGCGGCTATTAAATCATACTCAGAGCTGTCTCCATAAATGGTGTTTACTTTGACGCTCGTTAATGAGATTATCGGGGGCGGAAGTGGAGCTTTAAATGTTTTTTTGTAAAACGCCTTCTTGGGCAGTCGGGTAATAATTAAATCGTTTCTAATAGTTTTGTGTGGTACAACTAAACATTAAACAACGTAAAAAACTGGTCAAGAGCGAGTCAGGGCGCAATTAGGATACCAATACAGTAATGTTACCGTCGTCGGTATAACTAGTGGAAGGCCTGCCTACGCTGCGCCTTCCGGTTTGTGGTCGCCACTCAAGAACCTTTCTTCCCCATCGTTTGGCCAGTGAACGGTTGAGAGGATGTGATATACAAGATAAAGAACAACTTTTGTTCTACGACTTTTTAAAATTCACGGGAAATAGCTACTGTTCCATACAAAATGTTCCAGGATCTTAAAATATAGTGTACAGCTGTTATTTTTTTCCTGAATTTTGAGAATTCAGGAAAAAAAATATTGCTGTTCCTCGTAACTGTCAACCTCGTAACAGCTCCATAGCCGATTAAAAAGCACAAAAAACATTGAACATTCCAAAAAGTTTCCAATCAAAATTAACCTCCCACAAAACATTCCTCAAATTACTCATCGAAATCACAAACATGTCTTTAATTAATCGTCAAACGCAATAAATAAATAATTTTAAAAGCAAAACGTTTGATCTCCCACCGAGTGTAAAAAGGTGCACCAATTCTGTTGTAAACTGCGTACGGTAATAGACACGATCTAAACATAATCTACGCGGTAAAGTAGTGGTAAACTACTTAATGAATTGTTGACATAGTATACAATTTTAAATTATTTAGTAGGGACATTAGATATATCCAAAGAGTGCCAAGTGCGGTTTTCAATTGTTTTTACCTATTCGATCGCGTCAAGGCGAGGACTGATCGTGATTTGAAATGAGTATTGTCCCGCTCAAAGTTCTAAGGTTTGAAGTTGAAAATTGCATATCATACTTGATCAGAAATCGGTAAATTGTAGTTTTTCATTGCTTTTTTGCCGATTATCGGAAATATACAAATCAAATAAAAAAACTACCTGGTTCGCCGTATAAACCACTAGCCTGGATATTTAATTTGTAAAAGAAAATTTGTAGTTACCGCTGAATATTTAGAGTATTTGATTTTAGAATGGTTTTTCAGGGGGTCATTTTGCGATTTTTTATTTTGTAACTAAGACAGATTTTCGAAATTTTATTCGGTGCAACGTAATTTCAGTTTTATTTACTATCTGCAGTATTTTTTGCACCTGATTAAGTAATCTCGTCACTTCGAACAAAGCGCTGAGAAGTACTACTTTTTGTTGTTTTGCGATTGGACCTCGCCTAACATTAACAGAGTGATTGCGAGTTTTTCCAAAGGGGTTTATTTGTTTGAAGAAATAGCAGTGTCATCTAGATGGTTCTGCTCTTATTCCATACAAATTGCAGTTACTAGACACTCAGCTATGATTTGTATAAAATAAGAGCAGTTGCCACGTACGTAGCGCTAGATGGCTCTAGGTGATCATATTTAATCCAAACCATAGATAACGTTAGCGCGAGCGAATAGGTAAACGCAATTGGAAAAACTCGTGTCCTAAAACTTCGACCAGTTCTACGGGAGGACGGGGAACAGCGTACTCTTAGTAGGTAAAAAGATGATTGTTTTGCTATACCCAAGCCAACTGCCAAGCGTCGGAAATATGGCACCACCTTTAGAAGTGGCATTTGTTAAGATCTAAAAATAGGATACAATAACTTTTCCACCAAAATAACAACATAAATCAAATAGTGTAAGTATTCAAGTGAGTTGGCTATGGTACGATTGTATTAAAAACAAAAGGATCATAAAACGTTTTTAACTTTGTCGCTGGCTTAATACGCTAATTGTAGAGCCAACGTTTAAAAGAGAGAAAAAGAACCTGTTAACTAATAAATAAGAATAATTCTAAGAATATTTTAACTATACAGTCCGGTGTCATTGCTGTCTAAGATATCATAAAAACGTAACTTCTCTAACACAAACTGAAGTATAAAAAAAAAACAATTCGTCAACGGAAGACTACTTTTAAGACTACTTTACCGGACATCTGCCTGCACACATCGCTCCGACATTTCACCGGCCAACCTTCAGTATACACTCTAGACTAAGAACAAAATTGACAAGACATTTGCAAAATTGCGGCAACACTGCCGAACGCCACGAACAAAAATTGAAGTTGAAGTTGATGCACTAATAAAATTGCCGTCAATAACAAATGCATACAACAATGCACTCTAAAAAGTCGAATAGACACTAAAGTTTTAAAAAACACAACACTATTATTTCAGCAGCACTATTATGTCCCAGCAGAATTGTACCCAAGTGGGCAACTCATTAGGCAAAAATAAACTGTCCCATCTGTACAATATCGCGTTCTGTGGCATCATTAGAGGATTGGTTAAGTGGCAACGCGCGGGGGGCTACAAAAAAACGCGCCGCTCTTAACAAATGACATATGGTGAGAATGACATTATACAGGTTGAATATAAGGGTACTATTTTAATTGTTTATCAAGGAAACTGTATTTATAATAATCAGTATCTTAGTATCTTTCCGCTGCTACATCGCGTCCGAAATTTGTCTATGGTCGCAACTCATCACACTAATATGATACATGCGAAAGTTTGTGTAAGTGTGTAAGTATGGAAGTGTGTTACTGTGCAAGTATGTATACATTTACATACTTACCTAGTTACATACTTACACACAAACTTTCGCATTTATAATATTACTGTGATTAAGGATAAAAATAACTTGTCAAGAGCATGTCGGGCCATTCTGAGATGCATAGTTTAGAAATGAAATGGCACATTGTAGGTTTCTTAGTCGGCCCATATTTCGCAAGCAGTACATTTGATAAAATTAAAAGACCTGTTCAAAGATGAGACATGTGATATGAGACACGTGGGGAACAGGCGAATTGTTTTTAATCTCGTGTTTACATGAATGACATCCACCCCATCAATATAAAACTATGTTTTTTTATTTAATAAAAATAGTTTACTTTAAAAGGCCAGTTCAACGACACCCCACATGATGGGGGTAATTTCGAATTTTAAAAAAAATTCGCTGTAAATATTTTTTTCATGCTCTCTTTACATTTACAGGAGCTATATATTATACACAATAAAAAATATTTTTTTTGAAACAGAATACATATATATATTATATATATTTGATACTTGGACTGTCACTGTGTAAAATGTTTATGTTTATACGTTTATAGCTTTAGAAGTTATAAGGCTGTAAAGGAATCAAACAGACATACGGACCTTACGAAATTATATGGGTTCCTTTTAGTACTAAGGAACCCTAAAAACAGAGCAAAGATCACTGCGGGCAAGATTACCCAAAAGGCTGACGTTGTTGTCTCGTTAAATAGCTGTGTATACTAATTTTTAAAACAGAAATTATTTTTTATTATTGCTGACAGACTAGGTATTTGACCACAGACTCTCCTGATAGGTGACGATGTACCTAGTCTAAATACTAAGCTTGTAGAAAGTATATCTTTAAAAAAAAATTTACGACTTTGAAATAAATTAATATAAAAAATGAGTCCACTTAATATACATTAACAGTCTGCGAATTCAACCAAAAATAACCCGCCAGCCAAATTAAACCGTCCTGTATACGAATCCCCGCGGACAGCACAGATCAATAGTCGCGGCAAGAGAACAAATAACAGCTTTATTTCCAGAGCTATAAATCCCACTTTTGTGTGGCATGTTGATGGGCCTTTTGGGACGATGTGGCCCGTCAATTAGAGACATCGTTATAAAATAATATTTATATTAGGCCCAATGTTTGTGCGATCGGTTCGCGAGCTTTTGGAACTGTCTGTAGGGTACAAATTGTGGTTTTATCTTAATAAAATCAAGAAGCATCAGTATGTACGTTTTTTATGCAAGTCGTATAGTATAAACAAACATAATAGTGTAGCGCACACGTACGTAGTTTTCAAATGTGAAATTATTGTCTCACAAATCTTTACGACATTATAATCGCGTACAATACGTAAGGGTTAAATATATTTTACAACACATCCTCACTAATATTATAAATGCGAAAGTAACTCTGTATCTCTGCCTAGGTGTTTGTCGCGTTATCTCGGCTAAACGGCTGAATGGATCTTGATACAATTTGACATGGAGTTACTGTATATCACAAAGACGGACATAGGATACTTTTTTTTATGTCCACGTGAACGAAGTCGCGGGTAACAACGGCCTACTTTGATTTGATTACATAATAATATATTGCACACCAGGTATGGGTCCACTGTTGGAACATTAATCTCTATTTTAAGAACATCTTTGTACACAGTATTGCAATAAAATAATTCTTATTCATATTCTTATTCGATATAAATGTGATTTTTCCATTTAGTGTATGTCATTAGTTATGTAGATTAAAAACCTTATTTTGAGATATATGTTTTTTCGGTTCTGTCATCTAGTATTGCATGGCGGGAAAATATGACTGTATGACATTTTCTCAATTTTTTTTAAATTGCAAATGCCTAGATTTACACACATTTTTCTCTAGCGCTCGGAGCCCCTAGTGTATATTCAATTGATTATTACACTAATAATGAGGTAATAATAATATCTAGGTTTGCAAGGAACAGAATTTCGACTGATTGTCTTGTTTAGATGTAATTTTAGCAATTATCTGGTTTTTTGACTAGCGCGCGCTAAAGCCATATCTTTATATAGCGCTGTCTTTAGGGTCGGAGAAGGACACACAAACGAACGTCCACGCGAACGAAGTCGCGGTAATAGCTAGTTACTAAACAAGCCCTATTGCAAAATGTAACCCATTCTATACATGAAGACAAATTATACCTCGCACTTCAAAATTTGTCAAGGTTACACGAGATAATATGCTTATAGAAATACAAATAAATACATTATAATATCCCCTTTAAGGGGGAGGCCTATGTTAAGCAGTGGACGTCTTATGGCTGATGATGATCATGAAGATGGCCCTTTTTAAACCATGACATTTATTTTTTAAATATTAATTATGTACATTAATTTCGAAAACTTTTGAGCATTATCTTTTAGTTAAAGCATTTTTTAGTTTATGAATAAAAATTCTCATAAATAAAACAATATGAACAAACATCTTATCACACCACTTATCTGTTATTGTTTAAATATAAATCACAAGAGCAATGTATTTTCTACTTTTCTAGTCTTTGTCACAGAAAAAACAAACACAACCAAAATGGTTCAGAAATAATTTTGGCGGGACGTGAATAAGTCATGTCGCATCATTGTATTATTTTCCAAAACTAAACTTGTGTTACTTCGAGTGTTAATGTGTAAAAATGGTGGATTTTATCCATTAGGTGTTCGTGAACGTGCACGAGTGTTGGTGAATAGTATAATGTTGTGAAACGTGACTCTTCGTGTTGTTTCTAAAACTCCATAGAAACCTCTAGTAAAGTCTCCACCACCTTACTGGGGCATGACGTGGACTGTGACTTAGACTATGACTTAGTTTAATTGTGAAATATTTGACTTCACTTGCAATACAATACGTGATACTGGCTAAATACACAACGTGTGGAGCCAAAACATAAAAGAAAAAAATGGTTCAGAAAAGGATTCTCCGACAAAAACAACAATTTTGTAACGACTTCCGAAAACTGACCTTTTTCTACGTAGTTACGTACAAAGGAACTCCTTAAACAAACATTCATCAAGCGATTCTATGAAAATAGTAATCGATACCTTTCAGGAAAGGGCATGGTTGTGTGATGGTGAGTTATTTATTTATTCATAGTAAGTTGTACTTCACTAAATTGAAATTTTAATCTGTAACTTCCATGACTGAACTTGTTGATGTTGATAGCCTAATCCTAACTAGCATTATAAATTCGAAAGTAGCTCTGTCTCTATGAGTACGGTTTATAATGCGCACATATAGTATACCACTAGCTGCGCCGTAGTTTCATCCGCTATCTTACATAAACATTTAATGTTTCGGGATAAAAAGTGTTATGTGTTAATCCAATGTATAAGCTACCTCCATACCAAATTTCATCCAAACCCGTTCAGCCGTTACAGAGTTGAACGGGAACAAACAACTTACACACAAACTGTCGCATTTATAAATTATAATATCAATACAATACAAAACAAAAATAATCATTGTATAATCTCTTAAAAATTGTCTAAAATTAATTTGTCATAAAAAAATACATTTTAAATTAATTCTGGGAACTTCATAAATTCATTATTATTGTAAAATAATTGTTCATGAAGCCAGTGTCTCAGTCTTATCTTAAAAGCGGCGAGGGAAGGTGCGTCACGCACATAACCAGGTAGTCGGTTGTAGATTGCTGGTCCCGCGATGTAGACAGACTTCTCCGACCTCACGAGCTTATGGAACGGCGTCACAAGCTGGTTCCGTTTCTTGTCACTACGCAAGTTCCGCGTCCCGTTTATGCCCCTTTTTTAAACAGGTGCAAGTGTGAATGTGTGAACATAGCTAGTTGGTAGATGACCTCGCATGGCAATGGAAGTATTCGGAGTTCTTTGAAAAAGTCTACACACGAAACATCATCAGAGACTCCGAATATGGCGCGCAGGGCTCGTTTCTGCAGGACGAAAGCTCTATTATACTCTGCAGCTTGGCACCACAGCTCCAATCCGTACGTGATACTACTGTGGACGGTCGCAAAGTAGCAGGAGCGCACAACGTTTTGAGTGGTGGTGCTCGCGAGCCGTCTGAGTGCAAAGCACGAGCGGCTCAGCTTCCCGCATACATCGTTTATGTGCATCTCCCACGTGAGCGCGCTATCGATGTAGAAGCCCAGTAGTTTCGTACTTTGTACTTGTTGGAGCGCGGTGTTGCCGACTGCTACAGAGTATTGTTTGGCTGTTTTTCCATTCAGATTAAATATCATGAAACAAGTCTTCTCTTTGTTAAGCGCTAGCCCGTTCGACCTAAACCACTCCTCAAGTTTTTGCACCACCGTGTGATTTGCACTTTCAGCATGTAAGAAGGTGGTTTAAGATGCGCATTTATAGGTTCCTGACAGCCACATGACGTCATTTGAGCGTGCTCACGGTGCTGACAAAAATGAGGTATTGAAAATTGGACGAAAGATCATAAATCCATGTATTGAAAGGTGTGCGCTAATGTCAAATTCAAATTGACATCTGTGAATTCCGGTATTCAGTGTTTTTTTAATCGAAAAAAATGGATTTAATGCCGGCCACAGTCTTCTGTGAAGACAGATATGATACTGTGGCCATCAAATTATGAGACACTGAGACAAATAACCTGAAAAATAAAACTATCTGATATAAGCATGCTAATGAACGGTTTAATTTGTTGGCGCGCTATTAGCGTACTAGCAATTTAAACCGATCGACATCAGTGTTTGTGGTTTTTGCAATGTGAGCGCATTTTAAATCGTAGCCTCTGTCTATATGTCTCTCTGTCTCTCTGTCTTGGTGTTTGTCGCGTTATCACGAAGCCGCTGAACGGATCAAGCTGAATTTTTGCAAAGAGACAGACATAGGCTACTATTTTTTTGTAGATCCCCGTGGACGAAGTCGCGAGTAACTGCTAGTTATGAAATATTTTCTAATAGATACTTTACTTAAAATGTGTAAATTACAAAACTTGACCCTGGTTAAAATAAACTATGTGTGGAGCACAGAAATCTCCTTATAAAATGTCTTTGGTGTGGAGATAAAATTTTATTTTGCCAAAATGCATTTTAATCACAAGCGAAGAAAACACGCCTCGCTTAACAAGAAATCATTTTGTGAATACTAAGCCCCTTACTAAAGATTGATTCGCTAAAACATGATCGTGAGACTATATTATCTTGTCTTTGTAGAGGGCTGAAGGGTTAAAATAAAAAAATCTTCATATACATACCTATAATAGTTAGGTTCATAAGTATATCGATATTAAATTATAAAACGATGCGTTAGCCATCAGCCGAGCAGTCTGCTCCATCAGTGACTCAGTTTTATACTGGATGTTCGGATAAACGACAGAAATATTCGAACATGATTATTATGATAATTTAAAGTACACAGAATGTGTTAAAAATAAATAATAAAAACAAAAATAGTCACAACAACAACAGTCACAACTGACCGCTTCTTTCAGTTCATTCACTGAGCAAATCTAACCTCTCAATACCGTTTCTGTCAGCTTATTGGGTCTGATTGGCTACTTTGTCAGTTTATCTGTCAGCGAATCTACTTAGTCATTATAATTTCCAAGATCAAAGCAGCAGAAGCCGCCACCCAAGAAGTCCCAAGAAGTCAAATAAAGCCATAATTATTAAGATCATATTTTTAACAAAATAAGATAATAATCGATGCTGAAGACCTAAAATGAGCCCATCTCGGAGACGTGTGAGCTCGACAACGGAACAAATCACTTAATGGCCATCGCTCCTTCCACGAACTCTAAATTAAACGGTTTAGAATGTAACACACACGTCGTGCGGTGATTCTTCATTTTGTCGATGTGACAACGTATGAGAGTTGGCGATTAGATGGCTATAATCGCTAAATATTTATTTATGATACACAAAACAGATGTCAATCAATGTCTTTGTATACACAAATTATAACTAAAAATCTGAACTTGAATGTTATCCAAAATATGTGTATAAAAAAAATAAAAAAATGAGACGTACGCGATGAAAATACCCATCCGCAAAGCAATGAGCTTACAGATGGGCACCATCAAGGAGCTGGGTTGGCTCGGGTAGACGCTGGCAGGGGGAAATGCACAATACACCCCATGCGGGACGTCAGTGCAGGACTCATCGCCCCCATCTCGAATAAGAATAAGAATAAGAATGGGCACCCCCAAGACCGCACAATATTTATCTATAAACTATATAATTATTATTAATATAGAGGAGAGTTGACAATGTTTAGTTAAGTTTTCAATGTTTTTTGGTTATTTTTCTTTTGTGGTATCAATAAAGATAAGGGTATGTTGTAGTATTGTATTGTATTGTTTTCTATATCTGACATTTTTTCGTGTAGTGTATATTTCGTATCTTTGTCCCACTTATCTTTTATATTTTTAGTTTGTTAGGTATTTCGTGTGTTACTTATACCTTATCATAATTCATTTATTGCTCTTAATCATATTTTTTTTAAATATAAGCGTCTGTAGATTCAGATGACGTGATTAAGTGAATATTTTACATATTTTCAAGCTATCATATCCAATAAATAAATAAATAACTATCGATAGACAGAGCAAAAAAAAAAAACCAGTACACAAAAATCATATTACGCATAGTCCACCATTAGCAATATGCTTTATCGTCTCTAACTTAATCCAGTCACAAACCGCTAAGAGATAATTATACCATCCAAGGTGGCAGGAGTCAGGGTGAGGGGGGCCGAACCCCCTACCCGTGGGCCTACCACGTGAGCTGTCACATATGGCGGTAGTAATTAAACTATGGCGTGTACGGTGATTAGTAGAGTTGGTAAGATTTTATGATTGTCAGTTATAATCCGAGCCACAATAGTTAGTTTTACGCTCAGGATTGTGGCGTAAATTCCTGTTGTTTCGTTTTTGAAAATTGAATTAAATTCGACAACTATAAATTTGTTGCCGTAAGCTAAGATATCTTACAAAATATATACGATATACCTAAAGATATTAACTTACTAATTTTTTTACTATACGATGTAGGTACTTTACTCAATCATATAAATAATCCTTAAACATGTTAAAATAAAGGTCTTAATTAGTAATAAAATTTCTTACTTTGCTCATAATTTTTTACATGGAGATATTCTTTTTAAGTACTACAGAGAACCTAATAATATTTAATTTTCAATTGAAGTCCTAAACTTATTTAAATCTATACCAGAACTCGAACGTTGTCCAGCGGTTTCACAACACTTAACAATCATCGCAATAAGACCCTCACTGTACGGGCCCCGGTCTTCCGGCTCAGTCTTATGACAAACTGCATTACCAGAATAATAATAAACATTAACAACATAGACACGACAGAATATTCAAAACAAAAACGCGGCTTGCTGGCCTCAGTCGTGATCGAGCGAATTTACCTTGTTTTGATGGTAGCACTTGCAACCGTGCCTAAGAAGAATAATGAGGCGTTTTCCAAAAAAAAAAACCTGGTAATAAAAGTACCCAATAGATGGCGTTAGATGTACCTTGAGGTTTTTCTGTCACTGTCAAGACATGAAAGACAAAAAAATGTACGTGTGCCTTTTTTTTCTCGTGTTTCTTGGCTCCACATGTGTATTTAGACAATTTCAAGTAATGAAACTATGTATTTGACTTCATTTGAAATATTACAATAGTTGACACTGGCTAAATACACAAAGTGTGGAGCCAAAATTTACGATTTAAAAAATAAACATAAAATATTTCGACAGAAATGACAATGACAGGTAAAACGATAGGACTATTACGCCATCTAGTAAGGATATTAGAGCAATTATTTTTTTTTGGAAAACGCCTCATTTTCGGGATTTCTTTTACCGAAACTTCTAATTTTAATCACCAGATGGCAGCACGCCTGTCTGCGGACTCACTTAACTTTTTCACGGGGCTAATGGCTTATTTCGAGAATTAATTAATTTTACGCCACCAATGTCGCCACTCTAATGACTTTGGACACGTGTCGGGTAGGAAGTTGAAAAAGTGTTGCTGAAAAAGTAGACAATTTGGCGGGTTTTATGCTTTTAGGGTATTGAGGTTTATCTGCATGAAAGAACGTACGTACGTACGAACATACGTACAGTACGCATGTTAAAATAAAAATTAACCAAAAATCAACCAACTAATTTGGTAATTATTTAGGCAAATGTTACAGCATTTTTGTCACATATCCTGGCGTTGCTAGCAGTAGGTCGGACGACTAGCTTTCGGTCCAGCTCTGTAAGATAATTCTCTCCCAATGTATTTCGAGAAATTGTCAAGCGCTAGTAAAAAGATGGTGGTTGATTTTGTGGTCAATGTTGTTCATCGATTGCCTATACGATTTGGGTTGTAGTTAATTAATGTTGTTCATTAATTGCCCTTACGAAGGGGTAATGGTCTAGGTTGCTCATTGATTGCTCTAACGATTGGGATAGTGGTCAATATTGTTCATTTATTGCTCTTACGATTGGGGAAATAGAAGGAAAATAGTCAAAGTTGTTCAGTGATTGCTCTTACGATTGGGATAGTGGTCAATGTTGTTCATTTGCTGCTCTTACGATTGGGAAAATAGAAGGAAAATAGTCAAAGTTGTTCAGTGATTGCTCTTACGATTGGTGTTTTTTTTTTTTGCATTTAAATCAGTATTCGTAATAAATACACTATGATTATTATTTTTGTCACTTTTAAAAGTATCAAAAATCTATATATATTGACTACTTTCGAATGAGTAAGCCCCTTACCTGAGTTTCAGTAACGTTTAGTAGCTTCGCCATATCAGCCCTCTCCCCCGAAGACAGGTATTTCTTCACTTCAAACAGTTTCTCCAGTTCGAAGATCTGTCGTCCAGTGAAGGTGGTCCGCGCTTTCTTCCGCCTGCCAGTTCCAGGGTCCTCGCCCTCCTCGCTGGTGAGAGACCCTTCGCCTCCGAGCGGGGAACGGACGTCTTCGGTGGACTTCTTGCGTTTGGTCAGCTTTGATGGGTCTGGAAGGAAGAGATAGTTGAGTTTTGTGATTTTTGATATCTTAGGATCACGAATTTATGAGCTCACTAGTTGTTACGCGCGACTTCGTTCGCGTGGACATAAAAAAAGTATCCTATGTATGTGTGTGTGTGTGGTGTGCGTGTGCGTATGCGCGTGAGTGGGTATGTGTGTCGGGAGCCAATGGCCTCTCCTATTTACTACATAAGTATGCCAAACCAAAATAAAGTCAAATTTAAGGTAAGTAAACATTAATTTAGAATTTACATTATTATTACTATGCCAATAAATAGCCAAAGAAACAAAAATATATGTAAATATAAAAACAAAACAATCTTATCGCGTGTGTGTGTGTGTGTGTGGCGTGCGTGTGCGTATGCGCGTTAGTGGGTATGTGTGAACGTACGTCCGTGTGTATGTGTGTGTGTGTGGGTATCATCGCTACGTAAATATTATCAAGATGAAGCGGCAAACATCCAGACAGAAAGACAAAGTCACTTCCTATAGTTAGATCCATTTTTTTGTGTTTTGTATGGACTGACAGTTATTATGTAGGGAGTTTGAATCGCGCAAGTGAAGTTTTTTCCTCGAGACGAACGTATATTTTTTTTTTATATTTCGAAACGTTATTGGTCATGGTCATGGTTTATTAGTTTGGTTTATACGACTGCGGCTATATTTTCTGAATTATAATATTAGTTAGGATTTTCAGAGAACATGATTATTTATGTTATTTGCTTTTCCTTTTGAGATGGAGATTGGAGTGAAGGATATGGAGTATTATGTCACGGGATTCTAGAAAAAACTAGCTGGTCTTTGATCGCGTCGCTTAGTTATAAAGAAATTATAAATATAATTTTAATTATAAAGTAATTACATTATAATATTGACAATATAAAATCTCTGTATTATTTTATATTTATAGCTCTTAGAGTTCGCAAGCTGAAGTGGCAATGGGCAGGCCACATCACTCGAAGGACCGATACCCGATGGGGAAGAAAGGTTCTTGAGTGGCGACCACGAAGCGTAGGCAGGCCTCCCACTAGGTGGACCGACGACAATGTGAAAGTCGTGGGCAGCTGGTGGATGTAAGGGGCACATTGTCGGTCGGTGTGGCGGTCTATGGGGGAGGCCTATGTTCAGCAGTGGAAGTCTTCTGGCTGATAATGTGTGAATTTCCAACAAGTCTTATGTTGTCTGTTTCAGATATTATTATGATATTTTATAGAATCTTTCTATTTTATAATTAGGCATATCTTTCAATTTGACGATGGAAATACAAAAAAAAATAAAAAATCTCTTTAGTTAAATTAAAAGACGTCAAAAAAATAACTGCTTTGGCACGACTATGGTATGGGGTAAATAGTCTATTAATATAGACTATTAGTATTAGGTGAATTGTGGTCAAACGCCTAGCCAGTCAACCAAAAGAGGTTGAATAAAGTTTAAAGTAGTAACTTTGAGAATCAGCGGAATAAACAGACGGCGAATAGGCCGCACAGTCATTAATCAAAGCAGTTTCTAAAATAACATCTACAGGTTAGAGGATAATGATCATGGCGACAAATTTACACCTCGACTGATCCAGACCAACCAACTCATGAGTAGACCTGGCGAAATAATAGAACTAAACATTTCTACCAATGACTGACAGTTTCGTTCAGAAATCGCGATGGTGGTTCCCTCGTTCAACTTCTCAGATAGGTTGGTCCGACTGAATTTAAAGACCTCATCGAAGTTAATGTGATAATAAATCACCGAGAGATGGCGCTTTTAATGTTCCAACCATATCTCATTTTAGCAGGTGTTATTGCTTAATTTGCATTGAGCAATGCTAAGAAAAATATATTTGATACGTGTATTTTACCCATCATGACTTATGGATGTCAGACATGGAGCCTCACGAAACGAAATATGCGAAAACTTGAGACCTGTCAACACAGTATAGAACGCAGCTTGCTCAATGTTAAAAGACAAAATAAAACTAGAAACATTACGAAATCAAACTAAAACTAGTAGTTCGCGGCGAGCTGAGACCTCGCGACCACTATATCTTCACAGCCCCTGGATTCCGATTCAGCTCATATTCGAACTTAAAAATTGTATTGAAATGAACTACTTGCCTACAAAATCGGATCAACGGATCGCAAGTTCTCATCGGACAAATATACACAGTACAGTAAACTTGGAGACCTTTGCTTCCCTCGGTCAATTAATGATGTAACATACTGTATACGAAAAACTAAAATGAAGGTGGGCAATGGATAGGCCATATGATGAGGAGTAATAAAGAGAAATGGGCAAAAGATGTAACCGTGTGGTGTCCAAGACAAAATAAAAGCTAGATAGCGTAGATAGCGTCTTACCCCCGAATACTGAAACGTTTGTTAACTTTGACAACAGATTAATTCTAATACTGCCTTTGTCTGGCACTAATCAAATGACAAAGACAGCAATAAGCTTAATCGTCAAACTTAACAAACGTTTCAGTATTCGGGGGTTAGATGAGGAAAATAGCACCGCTAATAATAATAGCATGCTAAGCCGAAAGGGGCTCATAGTACTTATGATTGTGAACAACTTTTACTATGGGACCAATCCTGAAATCGAGAAAAATTATAATATTTATAATATTATAAATTTATATTATTATTATATTATTTTATATTTTAATATTATATATATTTTAATTTAATATTTTAAATTTATATTATTATTATATTATTTTATAATATTTTTTTATAAATATTTATCCCATTGTAAAAGTTGTTCATAATGATAAGTACTAAGCCCTTTACGGCTTAGCATACGCTTTCCTTATAACCCTTATAGATAACACCCGGGAGAGAAAATAAATTTACTCTTATTTTATGGCTTTGATCTGCTGTCCATGTTTCAGGTGTGATAGCGTTATAATAGTCCTAATAGACCTTTTGATTTGGTTTTCGCGAACTATCGCCACCAAACGAGAGAGAAAGAGAGAGAAATAATTATGTTTTTCTCCTATTTTCTCTTGTTGGTCCGCTGTCCCTCGCTTTCAGGTGTGTTAATGCTATAATAGTCCTTACAGCCCTACTGAATTGGTTCGCCGCTAAGAAACGAGAGAGAGAGAGAGAGATAAGTTCATTTCCTCTTAATTTTCTTCCTTAGGTATCATTAAGATGGTAGGAAGTCACAAATATTGTTCTGATGCCAGGGCGCTAGAATAGTTAAGGCATCGGTACCCCTGCCTACTAAAAGGGGACCTCTGGTCTCGGGGGTGGTTAGAGGGTGTCTAACCATCTGATAAAAGAGCCCGAGTAGGACGACAGCGTCGAGTGAGTGGCTGGCGTAAGCGAAGACGCCTCAGGACAGCTCATAGCTGTCCCGGGAGAAGCTGAAGCGCAGTGCTGAGGGCTCCGGTGCGTTCCCTTGGACATTCTGGAGCCCCCTGTCGAGCACCAAGGCAGGTCACTGGCGGGGCCTAAGTGGTGAATATTTATTTCTTGCTTCTTATAGAATTTGCCTTTGCGTCAATCAATCAGATATCCACATACACAATATATATCTTGACATTGTTTTATATTGTATTTGTACCTGACATTAATGATAATTTTTAAATTACTATTACATGGAACTGTTTATATTTTTAATCTTTAACCTCCTGGGACCCAGAAGAATTTATAGTTTGGAATCAAAATTTAAACAACTCTATTCGACTAAATAGACCACCAAATGATCGAGAAAAATACAAAAAAAAATCTGAATTGGAAAATGTAGATTTTCTGAATGTCATATATATACGACATAAGTTCTCAGTGCCTACAATGCTTTGTGTCATATATTAATTTAATAATTATATAAAATTAGTAGAATAAAAAAACCGGAATCATAATTATCAATTTTTTATTGCTAACTCTAAGTTATCTCTTATTGGGTTAGAATTACAGCCAGCAGATCAGCTTATTAGTATTTCTTATCATAACATTGCAATTGTCCCATCAGCTCGAGCTAATGTTCCATGTTCCAAAATTTCGAACTTTATGTATTGTATAAAGTAGTCTTCCTCAGTCAAGTGTCTGTATCGATTAAATTATATCTTGGCTGAAAATTTGGCTTCTCTAAAAGTGAGAAAGTTCCAGTCCAACTATTATTTGCTGGGTGGGGCAAATCATCATTTTGTCCTCGCCCACCACGCGGTCTTACACGGTCTCGTGGTCTTCCTCCGCGCGTTCTTGGCCCACCTCTGGTTCTAGCACGACCTCTAGTAGCATTAGTAATCGACGAGCCTAAATATATATATCAAATTCTGGGCGACTAACTTCTTCTGTGTCTGAAAAACTTGCAGAGCCTGAATAGGAGTCACTACTGTCATTATTTTGAAATACTGGTAAACTTTCGGAGTCGTCTTCATCAGTCAAATCAATTTCTGAGTCATTTAAATAATTTACAATTTCATCTTCTGGTAAACCTAAAAAAAAGTATAGAAAACATTGTAATACTAAGCAGTTTTGATGTAAAATAACTCTATGTCATACATATATTACACTGGGCTCAATCAATTCGCGCTTGTAATTAGGACCTCATGTAATACAGGTACGACATTGAATTTTTATCACATGCTTCGTCCTTTGCATGCAGATTTTAACAATAAATGACACATATTTTATGACTAGTTAGCAAAACTAAAAAGAATAACAAACATTACCTTAGAAATCGTCAAAATTTTAGCCAAAAACTTGAAACAACTTACAATGTGATTTTGGTCGTGCCGCCATTGCTCACTCCAATCAACAGAAGAAATTATTAAAAATTATTTTGTCAGCCAATCACTGCTTAGAATTGAGGCCAGATACCTTAGCTATCTGATTAAAGTAATACTTCCAAACAATTTCAAGAGGTGGCGGTGTAATGATTTTTGCCGTTCAATGTATTAAATATATGACGCCAGGCCCCAGGAGGTTAATGACTGTATATTTTTAATTATATTTCTGATTTGATTAGCTATCAAATCAGAAATATAATTAAAAATATAAATAAATAAATAAATAAACAAATAAATCTAAACAGACAACCTTAAATAGAAAAAAGTAGTTAAACGTATTGCCACTTTGTTCTATAAATTGGCCCATTATACTAAAGTTTCCTTCTGTTTGTGTTTTGTGTTTCGATTCTCGAGATCAATCAATGTTGTGGCGTGGTAGTCGATTGATTGGCTGTAAAATTGTGAAGTGTCGCCGGTCACTGCGGGAATTGAAGTGTTTTTCAGTTTAGTGGGTAAATTTGGCTTTAGAACGTAATTGCTATTTGCGTTTATTCATTGTGGAACTTAATTGATGTGTTTGTTTCCCACAGGTGAAGGGAGGTAAAATTTGGGTATGCATTTTTGTTACTATGTTACAATGATTTTGTGAACCACCTTAGTTTTTTTTTAGTTGTAATAAGAGACGAAACGAGAAAGTACGCCAATGGTGAGTGCACACTTGCACTTGGTCATAACAGTTCAGTGACATCCAGAATTCCGAACATCAACAGTTCAAAACCCTGCGCTTACGCCCAGACAATATTAGATCGTAAAAAAATTATGCTCATTAATTTCACTGAAAACATTGCCCTTTAATCCGGAACACAGCTATTTTGTACACTACTGAGTTGGAAAAATTGTTGTACTTTTCCAGGCGGACTCTGAAAAGAGATACCAGTGGTAGGCTACCACTACTACTGTTGGCGACTGGCCAAATAAATGCTTTGTTGTTTTTTTATAATTGTTAAGCGAACTGTGGACTATATGATGTTTTAAAATGAAGAAGCACGATAGTGGTGAAAAGAGTTATAATTTCAAATATAAAAACCAATGCACAAACAAAAGACATTCTGCTAAACTGACAAGTTTGAAAAAGAGCCTCAACTTTCTTAACAAAAAAGAACAAAGCAATATTTCGTCCAGTCGCCAACAAGCACTTTAAAAAATATGTCGCTTTATCCACTCGTATGAATCGATATTTCAAAACGCGAGTCCGTCGCTTGCAAAGCCAAAAGTTATTTTTGCAAGTTTCGTTAATATATTCATTTATTTTCCAAAACAAATAGTGAGCTAACAGTAAGTTTAAACGCTTACTATCTTAAAAAATGAGTATAAATTAACTTAAATTCTCTAATAATAATAGGGATATTATCAGTAAATATGTCAATATGCTGGAACTTTTCCGTAAAATGATTGAGCACGGCCAAGGCTCAGTTGTAAGTGATGGTTAGCATGTTAATATCAATTAGACAGCATCTTCTCAATATATAAAACTGTCTTATCGCTGACTGACTGACAAACGGAAAGCCTAAACCAAAGTTGATGGAGACGTAAAATTAAACTAAAATTGAACTAAATTTCAACTTCACTTAGAATATAGCATAGAGAGAGCATGATGACGCAGCAACTATCCCGAGATATAGTGCAAAAAACTTCCAGTGAAGGTGAACGCTTGATTTTCAAAAGTTCATTCCACGATTTTACAGCTTTTATCGCGAAAGAGGAACTATTTATAGAATGAGGGTTTGTGCGAAGGGATATCTAACGTCAGGATATCCGCTGATCTCAAAGAGCGAGTGTGAACTGAATCCCGAAACTTAAAACCTTCCTTTAAGGTAGCGCGGGGAAGAAAGATTGTAAAGAGTTCTGTAAAGAAGGAACAAGATGTGAGCACGGCGACGGCGAATGGGGAGCCACTTGAGCTTAGTGCCAAATAATTATTGTGTATTATTTCGCAGGAGCTCGTAGGTGATCCACCTAACAGTACCTTAGAAGCAAAACGTGCCTGAATTAAGAGTAGATAAATTTAAATGTTTAGTTTGTATTAATTGTGTGTATTTTATGTAGGTAGTAGGTTTATGTATATTTTTTTTTTTTCATATTATTATTATTTTTATGTATCTACACCTCCGACCGTAGTTTTTAACTCATAATTCTGTCCATCCAAAGGTTGTCTGGAAGAAATCGCTTTAGACGACAAGGCCATTATACTACCGTTTTTAAAATATTATTGTTCATTAATTTTTAAGTTTGTCTTTTTGGTGTATAATAAAGCTATATTGTATTGTATTGTATTGTAATGTATTATTTCCTAATATTTCCTTTATTATATCGAAAAAAAAGAGAAGTTTAACTCAGCTAGACGCTAGTTTTCGCTTCGCCACAGTAGGTAAATATATACCTGCCTGCTTATATTAATGGTTCGAAATAAGCCATAAAACAGTTTATCAGTGGCGTCTATTAAAATCTGGGTGATAAATTAGACGCCGTGACAGGCCATAATAGCATATTGTTAATTCGCGTCGTGTGGGCATTCAAGTGTACGTTACCTTCTGTGGCATTTGATCTTTGACGCGATTTGGCTAGAACGCAAAATTAATAGTGCGGTATTAGGATTTAATTTATCTTTAGATAAATACTAATCTAATTTAACAGGTCTATAATTATTTGATCTTTTCATTTTAGTGTGGGCATTCTGCAAGCTAAGTGAACGTGCACGTGATTTGATAAGCTAAGTCAACTTAGAGTGAGGACACACGATGCGTTGTCGGAACGTTGCGAGAATACTGCGTCGTCTTCCTACATATTTAGAACTGGTTGCTAACAAACGCGCCACTTCGCGTTCGCGTGGACCTATAAAAAAAAGTAGGTGTCCGGCTTTAAGCTATATCTATGCAAAAATTCAGGTCGATCTGTTCAGCCGCTTATCCGAGTTAACGCGATAAACACCCAGACAGAGAGACAGAGAGACAGATAGACAGATAGACAGAGGGACATACTTACTTTCGAATTTATAATATTAGTTAGGATTGACATAAATTGCGTTGCGACGTCTCGTACAGCGACACAACGCACGCGCAACGGACAGAGGCGAAGCGGAGAGAGATGCCGCAGTCGTGGCAAGAGACGTTTTGTTGAGACATTTAGTCCTAAAATGACAAAAGCGCAAAATAATAACCGGTCTCACAGCAACAGAGAAATATATTTTATTTTTGTTTTCTCTCGTTGGTCCGTGGTTTATTGATGTGTTAGCTACTCCCTCCTCTTCCTACTCGCTAGCTGGCTTGCTCGCGCTTTTTTACGAATTTTACTGTTTTGTTGCACTGTCTATTATTTAGTTAACCGGTATTCATATTATCCGTGGAAATAGTCACTCAGCCCCTAACTTTTACTTTCGAAGAACGTTTAAAGGATATTAAAGTATCATTAGCAAGCCCGGCTTTATGACCGTGTACCATTTGAATCTACAATTAGTTTCGGTAGTCAATAAAAAGTTTATGGCAAATGACTTGATTATAATACCTAACTGGATGTTGGACAGCCATTTTGAATAATTTGAACGGTAATGATTGATGGAATTTTTAGTCAGTAGTTGCACAGCTTAATCTATTCAACATAGCGAGCACTTTGCGACCGAATTCGGTCGCTATGACGCAAAAATTCTACAACAAACACGAATTTTTAACGAAAAAACGCAAACAAAGCGTTGAATTTTGCGTCATAGACAACGACTTCAGTCACTATGACGCAAAAATTCGACAACGAACACTAATTGTTCTGAAAAACGCAAAAATAGCGTTGAATTTTGCTTCATAGCGACCGAATTCGGTCACAAAGTGCATAGCGAAAAGTCGAGACTAGCGGCCCTGGTCTAAGAACGTTCTTCTTCGACTTTCCGGTCCTACCTCTCCTTCTATGATGGTATCTTTACATTAAGAATTAGTTCAGTGTGTCACATAAGAATCACACATTTATAGTTTTTAATAATGTTTAAGTGTATAATGATGGGACTACGTTCTTTTTATGTAGTTAATTTACTAGCTGATGCTCGCGACTTTGTACGCGATGAAGCTCGGCCTTCGGCCTCGTTAAACTCTCCATATAAACCTTGTCCTGACAGTTACAATCATAACAAGAAAGAAATCATCGAAATCGGTCCTGAACCTTTCATCCCCATCAGTTATCGGTTCTTCGAGTGACGTGGCCTACCCAACATACAAACATGTACATTATTTAAACATTTATTAAATAAAATTAATTAACATTTTAAATCATATAAACGTTCTTATATCGAATATTGCCAAATTGAACTTATTTCTATTGACTTTCGACATCTTAAACCATTTCACATTTAGATATTAGACATTTTTAAGCCGGACATTTCCCCGTTAGCTATTTAAAATTTTACATTTAATATGTACCCCTAACAAATGTGTCCAAAGATAATAATGTAGTTAGTAAGTTCGTTTGTCAGTATCCAGCGGTGGACGAGCCAAGTATTTTAATTGGTGTGACTAGCTAACCCGGGGAATTGATAGCTGCTGTCTGTCGGTACAGCGAGTACGGCCGGGGCCAAACACATTTGTGCGGGAATCTATTGTAAAAGTCATGAACACATTTTGTTTTATTGTACCGCTTGACAACGTACGCTTGCCGCTCGCCTGATGACAAGCATCACGCTTGCCTATAACAGTTCAGTGCTACCGGCAGAAATTTGAACTTCAACTGTTCGAAACCCTACGCAGCAACGTACTGCGCTCTCCACTCTGAGATATTAGTAACTCTCTATGCTCAGTGATCTCGCTAGAAACATTGATGCCGTTCAAACCGGAACATAATGTTAGCACACTACTGCTTCGCGGTTAAATAACTGGTGCACTCTGCAAAAGAGTCAAAAATATAAAGAATGAGTCTAACTTCCGTGTAGTTATATATTTGGGCAGTCTTGTAAGTATTGAACTGCTATTGAATAAACTTTCGTTTCGTATTGAATGGAATACCCTTGGTGCAGAATCTACTATTATCAGCTGCCATTCATCATTGACCGGAAGACGCAGCGTAGGTAGGCCTCCCACTAGGTGGACCGACGACATTGTGAAAGCCGCGGGCAACCGATGGATGCAAGTGGCCCGTTGTCAGTCGGTGTGGCGCTCTAAGGGGGAGGCCTATGTTCAGCAGTGGATGTCTTATGGCTGATGATGATGATGATGATTCATCATTGCCTTAGAATAGCTTACTGAAGCTTTTCTATAAAAACATACCCAATTTCACTCATCCGATAACAATCACGGATTCGAATGATAAGATATCGATCATGTCTGCTGGCGCTACCCAATTTCGTCATCGATAGATGAAATCGATACAAATGCAATTAAGATTGGTTATTATTTATCTTAATTATGTTGTTTGTTATTTATCTTATAAGCTATGAGGTGTGTTTGGTGTTATTTGATATTTTTTTCACGTGTAATTTTATCAGCCAATACATTATATCTGTCTGTCCTTCCTACGAAATGGATTCATATTATTTATGGTATGGTTTTACCTACTTAGATAAGATATCTAAAGGCGTTTGGTGAGGTGCAGCCGGTTTATGTAGGACTTCGCCCTTTTTATCCGACTGCCCAGGAATGAGGCTATTTAAGGGTGTATGTAAGTATGTTTGTGTGTTCCTGTAGTACCTCCTGTAGCCTAAGCGGCCTGACCGATTTTGATGAATCATGCGTCATTGGATTCCTCTTTACACTTTACAATTTTCAGTTGGGTAATTTGTTTTTCTTTTAATCATATTAGTTTTTTATTAAATTAAATCAAGGAGTAGAAAATGGAGGTGAAAACTCCAACTAAAGAGGCAATCTTTACCGGTAGCCTGCCTGTGTAGCTGGAGAAAAACACCACAATTTTCATGACAATGCACTGAAACTACCATGACAAACATTTTTTGATTACCGACCCTACCACGTTGTCTGAGGATACCAATTGCAATATTAAAAATATTAAGACAATACAATGCAACAACCACAAAATCAACAACCTCGAAATAGCAGTTAGGGAAACAGTAAGCTGACATAGAAAGCGGTTTTATTGCAAAAAACTTATCTACTCAGAGTTAAACATGAGAGAGTCAATAATTCAAGAAACTTTAGAGCAACTCACTAAAGACTAAAACCCAGGCCGTAAGTCAGGCCAAATTTTTAGCCACTACATTGCTCAAGTAACGTCGGATGTCAGGCCAAGTCAATTCCTCTCAGCTTCACAAGCCTATACCACTCATCAACATCATGTCATCCTTCACGACCCGCCTCTACTCGAACGACTTGATAGTCCATCAAAATTAACCAACTCGCAGTCTTTATGCGAGGACCAAATGGGACATTTAGTTACGACCAAATTTTTTTTTTAGTTAACATATTCAGTTTATAGTCAGAGAAATTAAATTGTCAGTTTTGTTGTACATATGTTACGGCTAGACCCCGAAGAGAACTCGAAGTGCGGCTACACCTAGTTTTAGCCGGTTAGAACTAGGTGTATCCCCTTCCTCTTGGTTAAATCTAGTATTAGCTATTGTTTTCGAGTAAAAGTAAGTCGGTCCGGTATCATTCCGGCTAGAGGTAGGTCCAACCAAACCCTAGTGGCTGATGCTAGGTCTAGCCAATATCATCCTACCAGCCGCACTTCGGGTTCTAGCCGTAGCATATATATTAATTGGTTTCCTCTTTGCCAAGTGAGCTTGAGCCTGAGCAATAAGTTGCATCCATCGTCATCTAATTTTACTTTTACACTAGTAGTTCTATGTATTAAGTCAATATACTCGTATAAGTCCATTCAATTATCGGATTCCTCATTTTTGCACAAAAAAAGGCCAATAAATATTTCTGATTCTGATAATCTACTACAATTGCATAGCGAGAGCTTGTATTGAAGTATATATTTTAGAGATGTCTTGACTTCGTGCATGTCACTTTTTCTGTACTAACTAACACAAACATATATCAGATCGTTAGCTATAAATTCAAAGGAGAAGCTATCAGAGACACAGAAAATAATATATTTTTTAGTTTTATACAGCAAAGTTACAGAAATATAATAAATTGACTGCTGCATTATCCTACGAATTAGCTAACTAAATGCTTAGAAGCCTCAAGTAACCAAACTTTCCGTCACTTCCCAACCTATTCCCCGTGGTATTAAGCGATCCTGTGCAGTTGTAAATTACGCGCTTACTTCAAAAGAGCACTTCCTAATTTATAGATAGTTTACAGTGCGGTCACGTGTTATTTATAGCTGCCTTAACTTGCCGAGCGATGACATTTGATTGTGTGGTTATAGCAAAGATATCGTTTTATATGTATTATTGTAGGAGGTCTGGTTAGACGATAAAAGTTTTGAAAACTACTACGAAATACGAGTACGTATTGCTGCTGACACGTCCCCTTTCATCCTCCCTAGTCTTTGCCGCCTCAGCTAGATTAGAATCAAGGACATTTCCTTACGACAATTTTTCCGAAAAATTGTCGTAAGCGTCACTTTAGTTACGAAATCTCTCTTTACTCGACTTAATTACAACCTCAGGATAAACTAAGCTTTACGAAGCTTAGTCAGATTAAATTTTCACGCACTCACGTTCGCAATCTAATAATATCATTATTAATACCTTAATTATTAATAATATTGCAAAACATATTGCGTAGTCAAAAGATGGCGCTGCTATCTTTAGCCTAGATATTGAAAATGCGTCGTCATCTGGACTCTGCTTAGTATTTTACTCAGATCAGAAACCAAGGGAGATATGGCAACAGAGCCTGCTTGCCAGACGTCTTCGTTTTTAATTGAACTTATTAACTAGGGGGCGGGTTCGCTACTCAGTGGTTGTTTGGAAAAATACCAGTTGTGATGAAAATTACTTGAAAGGTGGCATCTGATCAAACGTAAATACTAAAATATTGTTAATTTTCCTATACAAGTATAAGGGAGAAAAGCGGAGACATTCAACGAACAATAACTATCGAAAAAAAAACATCTCCTTGTTTTCTTGTTGTTTTCATCTGAGCTATTTTAAAGCTTTGAGTTCGTCACATCACATCTGATTCTAATGAATGAAAGGTGACATCACTCGGTCTGAATAGCAACATCTAAGCCGCCGCGGACCCGTTAATTCTATTTAACAGCTTCCTCATTAAAAATTTAAAGTTTCCGGCGTAAATCTGTAGAATCGCCACAGGTGTCCCTCGTCCTTTCAGCTGTCCAGCCTTTATTAAAACTAGAGGTGCGGTGACAGTTTTGGCCGGACTTTAATAGAATATCATATAATTTATTCGACATAATAATTACATACATAAAGTAACAATTATTTCAATTACAAGAGATAACAAATAAAAGACAAATAACAAATAGAATAATACTTTCGTAATTAGGGGTGATTTCAGTCGGACACTACAATTCCTTAGAGCTAAATTATTTTTGCCAGATTTTAAATTTTCACATATAATTTTATTTTTTACGTGGTCCGACAACATTATGATAGTCGCTAGCAACCGGTGGACACAAATAAGTAGGGGGGCATTTGTTCATGGCAGTGGGTCAGTATTAAGACCGATCACAGCTAGTATCACGCAACCTACCTCAGCCAGAGAATTTGTATTGCTATGCAACGGGGTACCTACCTATTAAATTCACCAGGCTTTTGGGTACCTTTTCTGCGGATAGAAAGCTCTGTTTTATATTCTAAAAAGATGTATTATGTAAATTTGTATGTTTATTGAAAGTAAAATGACGAGGTTGGAACAAAACAGGGAAGATTGGCGCTTTAGCCAATCGCCAAGGAGGAGGATTATGTCCTTTGGTAAGCTGTATAAGATGCGATAGATGATCACGATGAAAGTAAGCAACTAGAATTATAAATATAATGGATATGTTTCTAATTCACTATATTCTACACCTAAGCTATATCTTTGTGTGTCGTAACTATCAAACCAGTCGTGTTTTATTATTTCATTAATTTCAGTATATAAAGTAAGCAACCTTAAATCCCTTGTGAAATTTTCTGACAAGAAAATTCGTATTGGTAAAAAGAAAGTCGGATCATTCAAATTTGGCTTTCACGACTGGTTATAAACAGTGAATATTGCCGGACAAAAACTGACCTCAGCACATGCCGGACATCGTCTCCGTCCCAATTAAAGATTTATTTGTCAGGTGTTTATTTAACCGAGTTGTGCAAGCTGTTGTTTTATGTCTACATGGCGGTTCCCACGGTAACGTTTTAGGGGCTGTAGTATTTTATTAACGGTCTATTGGTAGAAAATTAATCTGTTTATCTTGAGTGAAATACTACCTTCTTGGTATATAGAGCAGGTGGCACTGGCACTGGCAGATCTTACACTGGGTTTTTTCTCTTAAATTTTGGCTTCACACTTTGTGTATATATCCAGTGTCAAGTTTTGTAATATTTCAAGTGACGTAAAATATCTCACAAAACAAATCTCAGTCTTACTCTAAGTGAAACAAAGTAAGTCACAGATAAGTCCAAGATACACTGGTAACATTCCAGGCCATCATTGTAATGTGCTTGTTAACACAAGAAGAAGAACATTAGTTCAGAAGAACGTTAGTATGTTTTTGCATACTTACATACTATGCATGTTCTCAGGTAACATATACAAACCTAAATAAACACACACACTAACATACACCCCAATGACATTACCCTTCTTATAGGGCAGTCGGGTAAAAAAATAACATGTAATAAATAAATCGTTGTTGTTGTTTGATTTAGCCTGTAACTAAACTATCTTTATCTCGTGGTCCCACCAGTGGCACAAGTAGTGGGACCACGAGAAAAGACCCTCCGTGTTGGTAATATAAATTTCTAACAGTATTAAGCTTTGCAAGTTTAGTTGCTAGTCTAAACACTTTGTTAATGGATGTCACAGCTAATGGGAACACAGTGGGTGACCCTAACAGTTCCTAGTATCACGATGTAATTGATATAGGAACGGACGTGTGATTCTTTAATTGTGCCCGTCAGCTACTATTGTGGAGGGAGGCAGCGGCATGGTGACGAGCGGAGCGGGAGCGGATTTTCGAACTCCTCCGTCCGCTCTTGTAGAGCAGTGTAGACTTTACTAGCCTTGTGCCTCAGTGGGTGGATTTCCGCCATCTGAGCTGTAGGTTGTGGGTTCGGTTCCCTCCCAGGACAAACATTTTGTGATGAACATGGGTGTTTGTTCTTTTTTTGAGTGTGTCTATGTATGTAATAACAAAAAAAAGAAGTATTTATGTATTCTATCAGTTATCTGGTTCCCATAATACAAGCTTGCTTAGTTTGGGGCTAGATGGCGCTGTGTGTAAAAAACGTCCACCAATATAGGTTTTGAAAATAACACGAAAAGACGTCTTATAGAATTATGCCATACCTTACACCCGAGCACTAGAAAGAAACACGAAATCTAACTCTTTAGGAAAGTAATATAATTTCGAGATAATGCAGAAAGACACTTGTTGAATAAAGAAAGATAATGAAAAAATAAATTCTTAATTTTTTTTTCTAAAAAGAAAGAAAAAAATCTTTATCTTCATTTTTTCTAAAGAAAAACATTTTTTTTTTTCTTTATAGAATAAGAACATATTTATTGCCAAAAACAAAACAAAAAAAAATGGACACGGAAACATAAGTGAAAACAAGTTTGGCAATAGGGATGCGCTCAGCGCTGTGCTGCGTGTTCCCGAAGGGTCAAGCAGGGCTGGTTTTCGGCGTACACCTCAAAAAAAGCTTGCTCAAAAGATGGATGGTGAGCATTAGACGACTGCGAGCGGGTACAATACTAACCTACAATTATAAGTGTTACTATGAGACCTTGAGGTTTGTGTATGTATATAGTTGAACCACCATACCATGTGTGTTTAGTGCTAATCGGTGCGATTCGTTTAGTTACCGTTTGTTAGAGATCAACATTTAAGTAATTTAACCAAATATAACAGAGTTATCCCCGAATACTGAAACGCTTGTGAACTTTGACAACAGATTAATTATAATGCTGCCTTTGTCTGGCACTAAGCAAATGACAAAGGCAACAACAGACTTAATCTGTCGTCAAAGTTAACAAACGTTTCAGTATTCGGGGGTTATAGACTTACAGGGAAGTAGACGTAATCGGTAAGTGAACGTACCGGACTGACTAGACCAAAAATAAACTGGACTAACGAATACAATGGGTGATCTTTTAACGTTGCGTGACGCCAAAACATCAAAACAAAGCTATCTACATGGCAGGCAGCTTAAACGGCAGAAATTAATTTAAAAGGGGATTAAAATTGTTAAGTTAGTAAACTGATAAAGTAAAAGAAATTGATAAAATTTGATTGATGATGTTGTTTTTTCTATATGTAGTTTTCAGTCAACTGTGAACCATGGGATGGACGAGGGACATTATGGATTGCTGGGTAGTTAAAAAAATCGGTTGCTGGTAACGGATTTGCTAAAGGCAAGTGTTCATCATCATCCATTGCCTCCTTTTTCCTACTGCTACGCAAAGGCCTCTCTCATGCTATGCTATAATTATATAGGTACTAATGTAAATACGTAAATACTAAGCCAAAATGTTTATCGGATCACTTTTTTTACCGAAACGGAAAATTTTAAAAGCGAAAGGTCTATCTACTCTTAGTAGAAGACTACGGCATAGCTGTTTTCAAAGTGTCCGATGTTTTTCAAACATTGAGAAACATTGTCATTTTTTCATTTTTTATATTGCAACAAATTTAACCACACATACAAGAGGGGTACCAAGGGGAGGGTGAAGTCGCGGGCAAGCGGAGGATGCAACTGGCACTTTAATTGTCGGTCGGTGTGGCGCTCTAAGGAAAATAAAATATGAAAGAAAAATGCTGTTTCATACATTTTATCGAGTGTCAATGACATTTTTCTATGGAACAGCAGATTTTTTCTCGATTTCAGGGTTGCTCCCATAGTAATAATAGGTGTTCATAATGATGAGTACCATAAGCACTTTTCGGGCGGTCACTTGCCGTTGAGCAACATTGTCGAAGCTCCAAATTATTCTCTTTATATCGCCCTCTTCAGAACTACGTCGTGGTCCTTATTGTCAACAATCGAGATCATTCCTGCATTAGTGTTCTCACGTAATGGCCAGTGTGTGGGTTCACATAGATAAATATTTATAAGTTCCTAATTACTAAGTAATTTGCTATGACTGCCATGTATCCTTTTATTGTATACGAATACGATAATATGATGTAAGTATATTAGCATATTGCACTAGTAAGAATATTAATAAACATTTTAGGAACTATGTAAGTCACCCTCTGTCTATCATCATCATCAGCCAGAAGACGTCCACTGCTGAACTAGTTCACCCCCTTAGAGAGGGACGCGAACGCTCATTAACAAATATAACGATGCTACCCGTCCTCCGGTGGTTCTGGTCGCAGTTTTATGATGACTGATTTGGAAAATTATTTTTGAATTTGAAAGAAGATCCTTCTAGATTGGTTTCATTTTTTTCAAAATCTAGTTGTGATAATGGGATCATAAGGAATTGAGGCAACTCCTCAAATATTTTAATACGATATCTTTCTACCTACCTAAGCAATACGTTTAGACCTTTTATTGGCTGCACTATATGTTTTTTTTTAAAGATTATTTATTTATTATGTTTGGTCTATTAATAATATATATATTATTAACATTATAGTCGTTATAGAATTATAGGCATATAGCGATTTAGGTATTTCCATTCAGAACATGGTACATACAACATGGTGTATGGGATATATTTTAAAAAACAAATCACAAAGGTAATCCAGTAGCCTTATCACTCACTTTCAATTTAGCGTCAATATGAAAACCAAACTTGATGGTCTCCACAACCGTCTTCTCATTGGTAATACTAGCAGACTTCATCACGTCTCTAACTTGCGGACCCCAAAAATGGTGACCGTCTAATTTTTTCTTCATATTTACAGCCAGGTTCCCTCTGAGATACATCTTGTAGACAACTTCGACTTCTATAGAACCTGCAGTGACTGATAGCTCTGCTGTGACGCTTTGACCTGGCTGTAATTCAGTTTCTACAGCACTCGTGCTACCAATTGTTACAGATTCAGATCTTTCCTCGCTTTTCCCCCAAGTAGACGTGTAAGAAATGCCAGTACTTCCAGCCAATTTAGCGAAAGCCACATTTATATCGTACTCTATCTCCTGTGATATCGTGAATTCTTTACTTTTCGACCAGGTCGTGGTTATTGTATTTTCCACTGTGTGGCTTATTCCCGTATTCACTTTAACTGTATGATTTGAGGAGTTATCAAAATCTTGATTCAGGATTACAACAGGCCTCTTGTTAACGTTCTTCACTTGTGCGTGTTTAACTGATACTATTTTCTTCACTGGTTCCCATTTAAATAAGGTGTAGAGATCTCCCCATGGTGTTGGTTTGCTGTAGTACACATTTGAAGGTGTTTTTCCGTAGTGAATTTTCACTGCTTCTCGTAGAGTTGGGTTCGAAAAAAAACTGTCCATATCCTCTTCAGTGACGGGTTCAATTTCAATGCCAGAATAATCGACTGAGTCCGTCGATATGTCTATGGTTATTTTTGATTCGATTATTTTAAAACATACCAATAAAAATAAGAGTATCGTGATTTTCATTTTCAGATTCACTGATTTTACTGCTTAAATAGAAAAGGTCTGATATTGTGTACTTGCTTGAAGATTATGAATAACATTATGTCTATGTGGGTCTTAGCATTGACCTTTGTTATCGGTAGCCAGAATTATTTGTGTTTCGGATGTAATTGATGACGAAATTTCTTAATAAAACGATTCGTTAGGTACTTAATAACTTTAAAACGAGATGTAGTTTTTTTTTACAGCTGACGAGACCATAAGTTTTCACCTGGTGGTAAGCGCTACCTGTATCCATTACATTACTTTAAACTTTGAAATTCTACTGAGTTATACATATACAAGCCCCCAAACCATGCGTGTGGATAACGGCAACCCCCTCCCTCCGATTTCTAAGGAGGAGACTTTTGTTGCACCAATGGACGTCTTCTGACTGATGATAAAACGGTAAAACAAGCCATCACTGATTATCCGAATTCTAAAATATGTATTAGATTTTAAATTTGGGTCGCAAGCCTAAACCTTCGAGGC
The DNA here is from genome assembly GCA_947579745.1 of Apocheima hispidaria. NCBI lineage: Eukaryota > Metazoa > Arthropoda > Insecta > Lepidoptera > Geometridae > Apocheima > Apocheima hispidaria. The sequence goes on along the minus strand of OX388165.1, from coordinate 3,884,195 downwards.
CAAAAGCCGAGCCACGAAACCGCGAAACCGGGAAACCGCGAAACCGCGTACGAAACCGCGGGAAAGAGGTAGTAAACTAAAATCTTGCACTAATACGACTTGATGAACCCAACATGTTAAAACTGTTATAAGCCTCATGATAATAAATACAAATAAACCATTAACCTTTCAACGAAAGCATTCATGCTTACATTATGTAAAAACCACAGAGTAGAGTTTGCGCCACACTTTATGACCGCTTTGAATAAGCTATATATTACAACTTTCAGAAAAGTATTTACTGCGGAGTTTTTTCAAGATCAGTTGTATTTACGGTAAAAATCGATGTTAAAGTTTAAATTATTTTGGTTCTATCAATAGAAAATCTTTCATTTATCATTGACCGAGCGAAGCGAAAGTCTCAGAGTCTACGAGAGCAAATTTAGTATTCAGTATTTATTAATTCAGTTTATGTATGTTTATATGTATATTTGTCCGACGATAACTTAAGAACCGTTAATTCGATCTTAATGAAATTTTGTAGGCAAATAATTTCATTTCAATACAATTTTTAATTTCGAATATGATCTGAATCAGTCCAGCGGTTGTGAAGTTGTAGGGGTCGCGAGATCTCAGTTCGGCAAACTACTAGTATTTCATATTTTATGCGAATTATCATACGAGCGATTCAAATATGAAGCCCCAGAGCGGCCACAAAGATTGGAACGAACTCTACCTACTTATAAACCGATCACTCACCATTATCGATTGTAAAATACCAATTGCAGCATCACGATCGGTGTCGGAATCACGATTATCGATTATTTATATCGATCATTGAATAGCTACGTAATGTGATTGCGATTGTGACATACTGTCTCGCCACTATTCAATTGACCAGGGACCCTATTCCTGTGCGCTCGAGATTATCTCGGTGACTGTCTCTCTAATTTAAGATTTAATGGGAGTGAGTGAGAGAGAGATATAAATGTCATTTCTCCGAATATTAGGGGCCCAGATTGATTTTACGTACAGGTTGTTGTTCGGTTAGACAACGGACACTTTCTAAGATAACATTGTACCCATCAAGAACACTTTTTACTATAGGACAAATGCTGAAAAAAACTGATCCAAAAATAATAATAATAATAATATTGGTTGACGTTTTTCATACACAGCGCCATCTAGCCCCAAACTAAGCAAGCTTGTACTATGGGAACTAGATAACTGATATAATACTTTTTTTTTCTGTAAATAAATACACAGAATACATAGTAACACCCAGCCAAAGAATAAGCATCAATTTTCATCAGACAAATGTTAGCCCTGGGTGGGAACCGAACCCACAACCTATATATAGCTCAAAACGCAAAAAATTGAAAATATCAATGAGTTTTTTTGAATGAAATTGCGAAAAAAAACAGATGTTTGTTTTATGCAGTAGTGTTAGTAGTTTAGTTTTTTAATTCATTCTTGTGGTTTAAGATATTTATTTCTCATAAGAAACAATTTCACTTATATGAGAATCAGCTTAATAGTAATAAATATTGTTATCGTCGTACATATTTTGGAGGGTAGGGTAGGGTATTCTTGACACTCGTATCTTTCCACTAGGGCTCCGAAAACAACAAAGACACGGACAACTAATTCCCAGACACAGAGCAGAAATTTACATTCATCATTGAGAAATCTGCCCTGCCGGGAATCGAACCTGGGACCTCCTGTTTATAAGACAGACGCGATACTAACTAAGCCAGGAGGGTCGTCAAAGTTTGTTTTAATTAGTAAGCACTTTATTAAGTTACTTTGCTTTAGTTGTTCAGTTAGTAATAGTAGTGGCAAGGCTGCATAGTGCGCCTGAGGGCGTACCACACTTTTGCCAGTTATCCAACCGCCAAGCAGTACTGTGCAAACATTACTGTCATACTGAGTTCCGTATTGAAGGGCAACGTTTCCAGCGTAATTACTGAGAAATTTAAAGAGATTTAACATTTAACATCTCAGGGTAACGAGCGGAGTGCATTGCAGCGCATGGTTTTGAACTGTTGAAATTCAAAATTCTGGCTAGCACTGTACTTTTTGGGCAAGTGTGGCGCTTAACATGTGAGCGACTTGATCGTTTCGTCTCTTCTCGACCCATAAAAAAAGTTCATAAAGGCACTTGCATTAAAAAATATATTTTTATGAAAAAAGCGAACATCAGCTCTATTCACCCTAAAACCTACAAGTGAAGTCGCGTGAAAAAACACATCATCATCATCGACAGCCTTCTTTGTCCCGCTTCTGGGTAAAGGCCTACCTCTTGCTGCACCATCTGCCTAGGTCCTGTGCTAATCGGGTTCTGTTTAAAATACAATGAAAAAACCTTTAAAAAATCAGTGAAAAAATAGTTTCAAAAAAATATACAGGGTTATAAGTAAAGGATATGCTAAGACGAAAATGGCTCATAGTACTCATCATTATGAAAAACTTTTATTAGGAGACCAACAGAAAACGAAAAAAAAAAATACATTTTACTGTTCCATATACATTTTGTACATCATTGACATTTTTCTATGGAACAGCTCTTTTTTTTCTCGATTTCACGGTTGTTCCCATACTAAAATTTGTTCATAATGATGAGAACTATGAGATCTTTTCCGCTTAGCCTTTCCTTATAGCCCTGTATAAAAAGTCACTCTGTAAAAATCGTAAACCACTCACCGGCTATTTCAGTATAGTTTTATTGACCAATTCCAACCAATTTATGCATTGTTAGTGGTACGCGCCTTGTTAAATGACAAACACTTCTTATGTCACTTTTGATATGCGCAAGAGTTGCAACTAACTATGGCTGTACCATATCACTCGAGGAACCGACAACCGATGTGTAAGAAAGTTTCTTGAGTGGCGACCACGCACCGCAGCATAGGCAGGCTTCCCACTACTGTACTGTTGGTATCTACAATACATTTGTCGAACGTAGTACGCGCAGCTTTGTAGTGTCTAGCGATGCGTAATGTGATTAACCACCACACTCCCAGTCCCAGGAGCGATGTCAACAAGATTAAGATTAAAAGAAATAAGTATCACACTAATATTATATATGCGAAAGTTTGTGTGTAAGTATGTAAGTGTGTTTGTTCCCGTTCATGTTCAACGAAGATCGCTTATACCGTGGATTAACTATGTGTTAGCACATAGGCTACTTTTTATCCGTCAAAATATTTGGTTTATGTAGAATAGCTGGTGAAACCGCGGGGCGCAGCTAGCTGTTAATAAAAAAAACTCAACTGAAGCCTAGCCTATCATAGTACTTACATAGTACATACAACCAAAAGCCTTAAAGAAACACATGTTTGTGTTCCGTCGGGCCCTCTGGGCCATTAGGGCTGGCACCGAGTTAATCAATCTCAAAAACATTATCCTCCTATTTTGGCAGTCGCGTAAAAAATAGGTTTTTCGTAAAATTTTAAAGTCTTGAAACTTCTAGATGAATATATAATATAGAATATTTAGATGAATTTTACCAATAAATAACTTTGACTTTGACTTTTATGTAAAACTTTTTTGAAACTTAGTGAGGTTTGTTGTGACTTTTGAAAAATAACTTTGTCGTAAAGCAGAAAAATTAATCACAGAACATTAAAAAAATCTAAAGTGGAACCGTCAAACCTCATAACACCTCATAACAATTTTTAAACCATAAAAGTTGTCTTACCGACTTCGATACACACAGTTATTTTTTTTTTTTTAATTTTGTTTCACACGTTGTGTATTTAGCCAGTGTCAAGTTTTGTAATATTTGAAGAGAAGTAAAGTATTTCACAATTAAAACAAGTGTCAGTCATTGTCTAAGTCAAGTAAAGTAAGTCTCGGTCAAGTCCAAGTCACACCCCAGTAAAGTAGTGGAGACTTTACATTAGGTTTCTATGGAGTTTTGGAAACAACACGAAAAGTCACGTTTCACGACATTATACTATTCACCAACACTCACGCATGGTCACGAACACTTAATAAATAAAAATCCACAATTTTTACACATTAACACTCGAAATAACATAATTTTTGGAAAATAATATAATGACGCGACATGACTTTACGTTCCCGCCAAAAACCTCTACACATAGATTTCGAACATTCACATTACTACGTCGAAACATTAAACACTACGATTCACCCAAGTGTCTGGAATCGTAAGAAAAAAAAGTACTATTGGAATGGCTATTTTGTGGTCAAAACGCTAATAAAGTACGAAACCTCGATTTGACAATGACAAAAACGTAAGAAGTAGCATTTTTGAAATGACTATTATTTTTGTTTAGGTGTTATTTTTATTTCGTGAATAAGTTTATTATAGCTGTAGATATCTCATTTTACTTGCCTGCGTGTCCTTAATAATAGTTAGTGAGCGATTCTTTTAATAACCACGTGATCCCCTGGGGTTGCCACATACACGCTTTAATCTTCTCGACATCGCTCCTGATGGGACTGGGAGTGTGGTGGTAAATCACATTACGCAACACTACACACTATAAAGATGCGCTCACTAATGCGCTTGACAAAATTAAATCTATTGTAGATACGTACAGTTAAGCCAAATAATTATTAGGAAGAGGATTTTATTTGATTCTGACGTAGATCTATCTAAGCAGCTGATAGAAATAATAATAGATCAAAGGGTGGGTTCATGGATTATGCTTCGTCTAAGGGTGGGTTACCTCAGCCGAAAATTAGCATTGCTATCGGTGACGAGACGAGCTAGTCGCTCACCTGATGTTAAGCGTCACGCTTGCCCATAACAGTGCAGTGCCTCCCAGAGTTTTGAACTTCAACAGTTCAAAACTTACGCGGCAATGCACTGCGCTCGTCACCCTGAGATGTTAGATGTTAAATCTACGTATGCCCAGTAATTACGCTGGAAACATTGCCCTTCAATCCGGAATACAGTAATGCCTGCACACTACTGCTTGGCGGTTGAATAACTGGCAAAGGTGTGGTACTTCCCCAGGCGAACTCTGCAAGAGAGCCCTACCACTACAAAATTCAACGGGTATCTACATTTTCTTACTACAATCACGCAGTTAAAAATTTGTTTGTCCCTGCGGAGAGCGCGAAAATCGCTTTTCTCCCCTTAACCACCACTTTAACTTTATTGTACGATTCAAATTTATAACTATCTCAGCCGTTACCATAAATGTCACGCAAAAGCTCTAAAAACCAGAAAGGCAGAAACTGTCCAGATTCTTGACGATATTATTCAACCAATAAACTTGTAAAGAAGCAAATAAAAACTTAATAGCCCCATTAAACAAACTATGGGTCTATTTGTGGCCATCGCTAATCGGTAACATGAAAGGAAATGAAATAAAAATGGCTGACTTTGAACACGATCGATTTTTTCGATAGTGTAGTAGAATCCTAACTAATATTATAATTCAGAGGAATATAGCCGCAGTCGTATCAGGACCAATAAAGCTTTAAGGTATCAAAATTAATATGTTCGTCTCGAGGATAAAACTTTGCTTGCGCGATTTAGAACCCCCACATTACAACTGTCAGTCGATACAAAACGTCAAAAAATGCATAAAACTGGCCAACTAGCGCCATCTAGCGACCTATAGGAACTAACTTTATCTCTCTCTGTCTGGATGTTTGTCGCGTTATCACGGCTAAACGGCTGAACGGATCTTGACAAAATTTGATAAGGAGTTACTGTATATCACAAAGACGGACATAGGATACGCGAACGAAGTCGAGGGTATCAACTAGTTTAAAAATAAATTTTCTGTAACTTTCATCAGAACGAATACTACTCATGACTACTACTTACGGTAGTCATCATCATCATTGTCAGCCAAAAGACGTCCACAGATGAACAAAGGCCTCCCACTTAGAGCGCCGCACTGGACGAAAATCAGTCATTTGCATCCATCGTTTACCTGCGATTTTCACAGCGGTCGTTCCACCTAGTTACGAGGCCTACCTACGCTGCGTCTTCCGGTTCGTGGTCGCCACTAAAGAACGTTTCTTCACCATCGCTTATCGGTTCTTCGAGCTATTGCCAGCCTTCTCATTGTCACTTCAGCTTGTATTCTCGGTGACTTTGACAGGAACAATTTAATAGATAAACCTCGGGATCCTAAAACGCTTGTTAACTTTGACAACAGATTAAGTCTATTGCTGTCTTTGTCATTTGATTAGTGCCAGACAAAGGCAGCATTAGATTTAATCTGTTGCCTAAGTTTGTATAAGTTTTCTGTATTATTCTGTATTTCTATATTTATTAATAGGTAGTTTTACTTTTTTAGTATGTAGGCAACTATACTGTTTGCAACACTCTATAACAGGGTATAATGTGTAATTTATTACATTCTGAAAAATGTTACCATTACGCATTATGTGGCAATGTATACTTAAATAAATAAATAGATAAATAAGTTAACAAACGTTTCAGAATCCCGGGGTTATAATAAGATTAATATGTTAATGTGTTAATGTTTTAAACGGTGTATACCGTTTAAAACTACCATTATATCTACCATAAGTTTTGAAAAATAATGTAATGATGCGACATTTTTTTTTATGTTCCCGCCAAAACTACAAAATCCAATGTTTCATAGGTACTTTTTTTTCTATTATTTTTTGGCTCCACACGTTGTGTATTTAGCCAGTGTTAAGTATTATAATAGTTCAAGTGATATTAAATAATTCACAATTAAAATAAGTCTCAGTCATAGTTTAAATCAAGCGAAGCAAGTCACGGTCAAGTCTAAGTCATGCCCCAGTAAAGTGGTAAAAACTGTAGAACCTTCTATGGAGTGTTGGAAACAACACGAAAAGTCACGTTTCACGACATTATACTATTCACCAACACTCATGCACGATCAGGAACACTTAATGTATAAAAATCCACCATTTTTACACATTAACACTCGCAATAACACAAGTTTTGGAAAATAGTTTAATGACGCGACATGACTTCTTCACGTTCCCGCCAAAACTCCCATAGGTACTTTTCAGTTGCTAAAAAGACTAAAAGGCCAACGATGAAGTGCGAGTGCAGAAGTCTCGATATAGACCCGATTTATGCCTGATCCTAGTCTAAACACGGGGGACAGTTCAACAAATTATGCCATCGTCGCGCCGCATCGCAGCGCAAATACTATTCGTAATAGGGTTGACACTTTACATTCATAATGTAACATACCCCCGAATACTGAAACGTTTCTAAACTTTGACGAGAGATTAAGTCGATTGCTGTCTTTGTCATTTGCTTAGTGTCAGACAAAGGCAGTATTAGAATGAATTCGTTGTCAAAGTTAACAAACGTTTCAGTATTCGGGGGTTAGAGTATTTAACTGCCTACACAACACACCCCGAGAAGTCACACTACACCAAACATTTAATTAAGATAAATTTCCAGCTATACTTTTCTATTTTTAATTTATATTCATGTACCTACAATTTGTAATTTGAATTCTTTGTAACTTACGTACGGATATACCACTGGCTTTACGGTGAAGGAAAACATCGTGAGGAAACCTGCATATTTCCGGAGAAGAAATTCGATGGCGTATGTGAATCCGCCAACCCGCACTGGGCCAGCGTGGTGGATATGGCCTAATCACCCTTAGAGGGTAGGCTGATATCCCAGCAGTGGGATGTTTAAAGGCTGTTATAGTACCTACAATTTAATACGAGTACACTCGTTTGTCGTACGGCTGACAGCTATCCAAGTACACAGGGAAGTAAGCTGCCTGCCGAAATACAGGTGTAAATCTCGCTCGGCAGCAGTAATCTCAATACTTAGAGCCTATTTAGCCCATGGCACTTGAACTTAATATTATTTACATAAATTGTCTATACTGAATAAAGAATATTATTATTATTACTTTATAAAAAAAATACTTTTCTATTTAGTGCCCCTCATTAGTTATTTAGATTAAAAATAGATTTATTTAGTTCTGTCATCTAGTGTGGCGGGAGAACATGACTAGGTATACTTGACATTTTCCGACAAAAAAAAGACCTCGATTTACACACATTTTTCGTTGGCGCTCGGAACCACTAGTGTATATTCAAGAGATTATTACACTAATAGTGAGGTAATAATAATGTCTAAGTTTGCAGGGCACAGAATATTGATTGATTTCCTGGTTTAGATGTAATTAGCAATTATCTGTTTTTTTTTTACTAGCGCGCGCTAAAGTCATCTCTTTTCATCTGCACGCTAAAGTATTTATTATATCTCTCGAAATACCCTCTTAATTAGCATATTATATATAGATACTATTAATTTACCGGTTACTCTCTTAGGCCTATTCCCATCATCATTCAACATTTTTGTGTATATGGATTTTTTATCCTGTTATTTTTTTGGTGCAAATGTTCTTCTCCTAAATTTGATGCGGGCACGCGTTGCTTCTTATTTGAATCCGCGTAATGTTGTCATATAAGGTCGTTATTTCAACGTTTTGGTTTTTGTTTTGGCTGAAAAAAATTACGAATCATTAAAAGGTTGTTGAGTATGACGGCAAGCGAGAGGTAGCTGGTTAATTAGAAATAACACTATAAATGCTCAGTTGTAAACTAAGATAGGGATCGACGTTTTTTTTTCTCTGTATTTCTGAATCATTTTAGTGAAGTAATCTATTTGCTATATATATATATATATATAATTATTTTTAAATCGCTCGTTTATTGTCACGTTAAAAGCGTCAGCAAATATTTTAACATACATTTGATTGTGCATATAAATGTATAATAATATAACATAATAATTCATTCATTTCAAGCATCAAGGGCTCATAGATTTATAAATTCTGAATATAATGTATAATATTCTCGTGTTTTGTTCAAATAAATATTCTTTATCTTATATCTTTACGTTTGCCAACTGCTACTATCGTAATTGTTTTTTTTTTTTTAATTCTGGCCTTATAAATATTTCTTTCTTTATTTACCATACATTGTACAAATGATCTATAAATCTAGCATTTTCTATGTGCATGAAGTGTTTTCCTAGAATCGGGAGAGCACCCGCAGCTTAGTGCCTGTTACTACAATGTAAATGTAATGTTATGACAATCCTTTTTTTTTTTTTTCTTTTTTTTTTTTTCTTGGAGAAATGCGCACGCATACCGCACTGTCACGGGGACAGTGACCTAACCTAACCTAACCTAACTAATATTATAAGTTCAAAAGTAGCTCTGTCTCTTTGTCTGGGCGTTTGTCGCTTTATCACGGCTAAACGGCTGAACGGTTCGAGCTGAATTATTGCATAGATATAGCTTAAGGGTCGGACACGGACATAGGCTACTTTTTTTAAAATCCACGAGGACGAAGTCGCGGGTAACAGCTAGTGTAATATATTGTAACCACTGTTACCTCTTAATATCTTATTAATAAAAATGAATAATTGTTCCTATTTGCATGACCGATCATTGTAATGCAACTCAATGCATAATTTTTAGTACCTAATTACTTAATAAAAATAAATAATTGTTCCTATTTGCATTATCAATCCTTGTAATGCAACTCAATGCATAATTTTCAGTACCTAATTACTTAATTATGATTAATCTGAAGTAGGTAAGAATAATGATTAATTATAATAGGGTAGGGCAGATTAATTTAGGATAAACTGTATTGCACATGTCAATCTTGTAGACGATCATCTTGATTGATCATTATAATGTAATAACAATATTTCATGATAATAGCACCACAATAACTGCTATCTTCTACGGATAATTATGACATATTACCCAACATTCTACACTTATCATAATTTAGAAATTATTACCGACGAAATTGATGATATAGATTTGTGAATATTCTAATCTGTCTGGTATTTTAAGCCGCTAAATTAAATAACAGGATAACATAAGCTGCAAATGTTAAACAAACGTAACCTAAATTCTTGCAGCCCTGATTGACAGCAAGAATAAATCCCGATCGAAAACCGTCAGTGCTAAACACGCGTTAACACCAGTAATCCATATAAATTATTTTCTAAAAATACATTGGCAACCCTAACTAAAATTATAGCAGACTGGCACAGCTGTTCGGACGAATGTGGATGTCGTGATTTGAAATCGAATCTGTAAGTAATGCAAACTTAAAGGCTCTAAGTTAAGACTCAAAATAGCAATGGCATGCATGTTTGACGGTCGATTAAAACGCAACGATATGGATGCAAGAGCAATGCAAGACGAGATTGCAATAGAATCTCTGCATACACTACAGCCAGTAAGGAATCTACCGTTTACCTCCATGATTATTCAACTTCTTCTGTATTTTCTGATAATAGGTTCCAATTTTAATTTATTTATAAACGGAAACAGGAAAACGGTAATTTTTACAAACACTAACTGTTACCCGCGACTTCGTTCGCATAGACCTATAAAAAAAATGATGCCTATGTCCGTCTCCGATCCTTAAGTTATGTATATGCAAAAATTCAGGTCGATCCGTTCAGCCGCTTAGCCGTGATAAAGCGACAAACACCCAGACAGAAAGACAGAGAGATAAATAGACTCAGAGACAGATAGACAGAGAAACAGAGCTACTTTGGCATTTATAATATTAGTTAGGATGTAACTTAACTGTAGGCTTCGTCCAGTAGAGGGCGTCTAAGAGCTGATAAGATATGAACGATATAAAATCTTGCTATGTATTATATTAAGTACCTTAAAATTCATAATAAGTTTGGATGAAATGTAGTATCTTTCGTTCATATCAAGCAGTGCCATCTAACGCCATCTACAAATCGTTCTAATAGGTAAACGCATCGCAGTGGCCTTTTTCCCGATCGTCAACATTGTGGACGAGGAGGTGTTAACGAATGGGAAATTCCCATTAAGATAGGTCAAATCATATCTGTTCAATCTGTCGGAACCTCAGATCAGAGAAACAAAATCAACAAAACCTTGTTTCTCTGATCTGAGGTCGGAACCGTTTTTGCCAAATTTAGTACGGGTGCAAACGCAAATGCACTAATGCTCTATTGTCCTTACTGCGTCTACCCGCTAAGTAACAAAACTACTGGTAATCGTTTCTCCGAACGTCCGGAATAAGCTGGAACGATTGACAAACAGCCTGCTGAAAGTTAATGACGGGCAATAACCCGGCAAAGATCAGCAATTACGGCGCCGTTTGACGGGAAACGTGCCTTATGTCAAACTTAGTAGAGTCCGTTAATGCCGAGTGCGAGTTTTTGTAATTGCGTTTACCTATTCGATCTCGTTTACGTTAACTATGATTTGTATGAAGTAAGAGCATTGCCATCTAGATGACGCTAGACGGCGCTGTTCTTATTTCATACAAATTATAGTTAACGTTAACGCGGAGTTTTTTGGCGGGAACGTGAAGAATTCATGTCGCGTCATTTCATTGTTTTCCAAAACTTCTGTTATTTCGATTGTTAATGTGTAAAACCGGTGAATTTTTACCCGTTAAGTGTTCGTGAACATGCACGAGTGTTGGTGAATGGTATAATGTCGTGAAACGTGAATTTTCGTGTTGTTTCCAAAACTCCATAGAAGGCTCTAGTAGAGTTTTCGCCACTTTACTGGGGCATGACTTTGACTTGACCGTGACTTGATTTGCTCGCCTTTGACCGTGACTATGACTTATTTGATAATATCTAACAAAACTTGAGAATATATATGTATACTTGACACTGGCAAATGCATAAGACGTGCGACGCCATAATCTTCCTAGGAGGAAAGAGAAAAAAAAAAAAAACGTTAACGCGATCGAGTAAGTAACCGCATTTGGAAAAACTCGCAATGTGGTCGGGGCCAAAAATTTTACTATCAATGAGATTTGTAATTTATAATTTAAGGTTATAAAGTGGTCGTGGCCAAAAAGTTAACTAACAATGAGATTTATAATGTAAGGTTATAAAGTGGTCGTTGCCAAAAAGTTAACTAACAATGAGATTTGTAATTTATATTTTAAGGTTATAACGTGGTCGTGGCCATGAGATTTGTAATTTATTATTTAAGGTTTATTTATCTGTACCTTGTTTGTAATTTAATTATTAATTTGATTTGTATATTTGTAATTTGTAAAGTATGTTTCTCTTCTGCAGTGTCCGTCTGAGGAAGTACCACAGCCCGGACCAGGGGCGCTAGTCTCGACTTTTCGCTTTTGCATTTTGCGAAAATTCAACGCTATGTTTGTGTTTTTTCGTTAACAATTCGTGTTCAAAGTTGAATTTTTGCGTCATAGCGACCGAATTCGGTCGCAAAGTGCTGTAGCGAAAAGTCGAGACTAGCGCCCCAGAGACAGATATCGGTATCAATGTGTCATACCTCCGATTACCAATACCTTCTGCACTCAGTACGAAATCTATACCTATAAAAGGCTTTGTCCTGACTGACTGACTGACCTATAGACAACGTACAGCCTAAACCGCTGGACGTAGAGACTTGAAATTTGGAGGATATGTTTATTGAGGGGTGTAAACGCACACGAAAAAAAGAATTTTTCGAAAATCAACCCCTAAGGGGGTGAAATGAGGTGTTAATGTTTGTATGAAACTTTTTATTCTCAGGTTCGATTGATACCAAACTTGATATGGATACTCTACAAGAAAAATAAAAAGATACAGGTATCACAGTTTTTTCAAAATCAGCTCCCGTTGGTATTAAAAAAGTTATTTAAAATTTTGGTCATAGAATGTTTGTTCCATCTTAACTTTGTAACGGCTGTACATATTTTGATGAAACTTGATTTTGTGGTAGCTTGTGGCATGGATTAACACATAAGCTAGTTTTATCCCGGTAAAATATATATTTTCTGTTTGATAATTATAGATTAGATAGATAGATTAACTCTTTATTGTTCACACTAAATTTTAAATTATAATTATTAACCTCCATAGTAACTCAATGGATTATTGTTTTCCAGAAAAACGCGAGCGAAGCCGCGGGCAGAAGCTAGTACATCTATAAAATTTCTGTCTGTAACCTTGAGATAGCCAATGGGAACGCTTGGTCTGCCCCCGCAATACCCGCTTTCTTCAATCTGTTGTGCATTTTTATCGGATCAAAATGCTCGCTATGCGGTATCTATACGGCTAATCTGTGTCACCTATATATTTTGCACACTGAGGCAAGTAATCGTGATTAGTAATTGCGCAAGCTAGCTCGTGCGCAAAACAAATTAGTGTCATCAATATCTACTATTCAATATTTTGTAATTTTTTTTATTTAATGAGTTGTTTTGAATTTGTCTCTCGCCTGATGGTAAGCGTCGCGCTTTCCCGTGATTAATGCCATCCAGAATTTCGAATTAGGTATAGCAGTTCAAAACACTGCGTGCAATTGTCCTGCATTCGTCACACTGGGATGTTAGATGTTCTTCAATATTGAATCATTGCCCTTCAATTGGGAACACAGAAATGTTTGCACACTACTGCTTGGCGGTTCAATAACTGGAAGATGTGTTATTAGACTAGCCTTTTGGCTCAGTGGGAGGATTTTCGCCTTCTGAGCTGTAAGTTGTGGGTTCGATTCCCACCCAGGACAAACATTTGTGATGTGGATGTTGTTGTTTATTGTCTATGTATTCTGTGTATTTACCCAAAAATAGTATTTATGTGTTCTATCAGTTATAGAATAAGCTTGCTTAGTTTGGGGCTAGGTGGCGCTGTGTGAAAAACGTTCACCAATATTTACAGGCGTTGAAGATTATTTTGCTTTTCAATCGAGTGCATCTATTATTGGGCTCTATTATCTTTGAGATGTGTTTATAATAATATTAAGAGGTCGCAAAGTGAATTAAAACTAGGGCAGATTACCTCAATTGAGTTTTCAACGACAGCGCCATCTCTTGGCGCCTACCTACCTAGCGCACTCAAACATTGGACCTTAACTTCCCACTTCCCGGGGGCAGTCTCTGCACTACCACAACAAAAGTTCTAGTGACATTAGTTCGAGTACCAGTGGTGTCCGTAGCAAGACTGAGAAAGGGTGATCGCTTTTCCTGCTCCTAATCTTCGAACCTTTTTGTCATCCACCCGTCATATTTCAATTCATCACTATAACATCTGCCCAGCCAGGAATTGAACCCGGGACTCATAAGGCGGACGCGCTACGAAATACTTTTCTTAAAAAACTACAAGTTTCGGGACTTACACAACAAAAACAGATCATGATTTACAATGTTACTATACATCAGCTCAATCAAAAAGAGAATAAAAATCATCGTAAAGCTCCTTTTACACTTCCAAACATTACACCTCACAAATAACCCGAAACTAGTTCCATATTGAAGAAATCGACAACAAGCCGTTAACAACAATGTTCAAACAATAAAAATAAAACTAGTGGTAAACTCCAACTGTTGGCGGTAAAAAAATGTTAGTAACTGGTCATGGACGAAAAATCCTTGGTAATAGTTTACGATCACGGACGGGTCAGAGACGGGATCTATCAGGGTTTCCACTGAAGTGGATCGGAGCGGGAACGTGCAGGAATCGACCAATCATTGGTTGAAATACACATCTCGTCTCCGCTCCGATTCTATGGAACTGTCATAGAGTAGAATTGTATCAAATTGTACGGTGAGTGGAGCGAGTTATAGCGGTGTGAAGCGAAACGGACTATTATATATGTCGTGGGCAAATGATTTAATTGGGCCGATCGAGATCTGCCTGGGCAGATCACGATAAGCCGGCATTTCTTGATTTGTCTGTCTAATTACCGCCATATCGTTCAAAGCATAACGTTTGACGATTTGCGCGGCCTGCATGCTAGGCAAAATCGATTCTGTAGGGTGACCAAAATACAAGCAAACAAGATGTAGTTTAGATAGTAAAGATTTACAAAGCCATGCTCGGATACAGTATGTAAGGTTACGATTTGTTGTGACGCCACCATCTTTCTTGCACGTAGGTAAACACACAGCAGACAGAGCGCAAACAGCCCACATATTACAAAAATCTTAATTATGTTGTTTTTGGGGTGTATGTATATATGTATGTAAATTATATGAATTCCGTGAGTTTCAAGCAGCTACTTACACAAAAGATAGAGCCATTTAAAGGTAGGACGGACGGACAGACGAGCCAGGCTTAGTAAACAACTACGAACCCTAAAAACGAAACAACACGCTACAAAATTAAAACATCCAGAAACACTGCAATACAACAAAACAAAACAAAAAACAACTTCAAACAAAAAGAGTAAGTGAGTGTAAGTCCGTCCGAGTCCGTAGAGACACGGACGGAACTCGGAGAGAGTCGGCGGGCCGGTGAATGATTACCCTACTAAAACCTATAGCCCTCGTCTAATTGACTCTGATTTACAACTCGGTCGGTTTACAGTCTTTGCGGAGTGTTTTGACAGCACGGCTACAGACGTAGACAGTAAGGAAGTTTGAAAACTTTTTAATAACTATATAGCACTGGCAACTAGCATGGAAACTTTTGTACTAGAACAGAAAGAAAGAAAGAAAGAAAATCATTTTATTTGGCAACAACAGTAACATTGATAATATTGAAGGGTAGGCAGGTGAGAATATATAGTATAAAGATTTATTTTTAAGTCGTTGACTGTAAAACTCGCTTCTTAATTTCATGTAGTCTGCACCTATAATTGTGATGACGTTAAGCCTGTTTCCATTGCTTGCCTCCTTCTTTGTTACAATGACGTACATCATATTGGTGTCTATAAAATAAATAAGTAGAATATTATATAACTATAGCTAATCAGTGTTATGTGTCACAATGCTGTTTAGCAAACAGCGCTGATCTTCCGTTGAAGCCATTCAGTGAAGTCACGAAAGGCTCAAAACAGTAGTGCAAAGTAGAAACAAGACTCACTAAACATATTAACTTAAACAATTACAATATTAAATAAAAGTTCAACCTGTTTACGGTTAGTAATAACCAATTTTTTGTTTTATAAGAATTTATAAGAATAGATATTTAAATATCTATTCTTATAAATTCTACTTTGTTCGCTAGAATAAATTACCTATTAAGATAATAGGTAAATTAGGAGCTGTCCGGGCGCCTAGTCGAAATTACAGGTGACCAAAGAGCTGGCTCTTACCTCGGTCAAAGGGTGAGTTTGGCAATTCAACGGGGTAATGTCGCCAGCTTTTTGGGCACCTTACCCGCAGACAGCGACCTAAATGCGGTTTTTTATTTGTAGATTTCTTTTTGTAGATTTAATTTATTTAAGTATTTATTTTAATTTTGTTTCTAGTTTTAAGTTTAGTTTGTATATTTAAGTTTACATTTTAATTTAGCTGTATAATAAATGTATTTACTTTCTAATATGTAATTTAATATATAGTATAGTTTGGGTATTTAGTAGATTTACTGAAAATAAACTCTTCATTTTATAATTATTGTGCAAATAAAACGTACGCACTGCAAAGCAATGGCCCAAAGATTAACAAACTGGCGAACGAACAGTTTCAGCCGCCAGCGCTCGGACTCGAATGAGGCCAGCGAACCGGTATTTTTAATTGTTTGTTTTGATTTATTAAGTTATCAAAGGAGTTTTTGGTTAAGCATTGTGCCGCGCATCGGGTTTGTGGCATGAAATATCCACGTAGTTCGACACGCAAGCAATTTTGGTGAGCATACGAGTGGTAACAAAACATGCTCTATATAGTTTGGCCGAAGACAGCTCATACAACGATTTATCAAAGTCCATTATGGAAAATATCCCTCTTGGTAAATCTTAAATATCTATGTTTTAATTAGTATTGACGCGATATTTACCACGTTTTGCATTATTTTTGAGTTCCCGATATTTCGGTGCCGTTCGATGACAAAAAAGTTCGAAACTTAGAAACCCCTTTCTGAGTCTTTTGGGTACCACTGTCACTCGATCTCTGTTGTTATTACAGACAGTTATGACAGAAATTTAAATACCTATTTCATCATACAAAAAAAAAACCAGCTGTGACATAACTGCGAAGAGTAAATACCGGCCGGTTCTTATTATTTCGTTATTGTTCTACGTTCAGCTAATTGAGTTACTGCCGGCAACACAGTAAGGTTACACATTTGGTTGTTACTCGGAACCCGTGGGTGGTGTCGATTGTGACTAATTGATGGCCATTTGATGGCTGGAATGACGGCTGCGGGCAATCGTGGCCAATGATGGCGGTTAACTGACGGCTTTTAAGGCTTGCTTAAAATTACTATCGACTAGACTGTATCTCTAGCAATAATACTAACAATCGAAAAAGCTTTCGTACGTGTTCGATAGCGTGGTATGAAAAATGGAACATTCATTTGTTGATGTTTAAGAATTACGTTAAACTAAGGAAAATGTATTTATATCTGAAATAAAGGCTAATCTATATATATATACATTTACTAGCTTCCCGCAAGGTTTCGCTGGCATATGCTGTAGTAAATTCAAGACACCATTTCACCTCTTTAGGGGTTGATTTTTGAAAAATCCAGAAATATGCCTTTCTTTATTTTTTATGGTTAGTACATAAACCAAGTTTCATTGGCTTAGCATGTTTTTTTTTGTTCAATACAATCTTTGGGGGTCCGTTTTATTTTATCCCTTAGAAGTGGAATTTCGCAAAACCCATTTTCATTGTCCACCTGTATCGTAAGTATTTCTATCGTCAGTGATTTGGTCTGTGCGTTTTTCCTATAAAAATGCTCCTCCTATTATATATGTAGATGATTTAATTAATTGCAGTAGGTAATTTATATTTCGATCAAATTCGAACATAATAATCTGCTGATATGTTCGCTAACAGCATAATATCCGCTGCGTTGATCGTAGTTCGCACAATCTTGAATATGCTTTAATGCAGTTCTTACAAATTAAGGTAAACACCAGATAACAAAACCTGTTTTTCTTTACACTTATCAATTGGGCTAAGCAGGTCTAAGCACCATATCTAGGCTTTATTAAAGAATTTTATGAAAAACAAATCGATAAATTAATTTAAGCAGTTTAAATACGATAAAAATATGGCGCGATGATGGAAAAATGTTAATTACTTAATCCATCAAAAGAAATAATCATATCAAGTGGGTAGATAAAAGTTGCGAAGATTTCTGCGGTTCTAGATAAAACTTGGGCTAAGTAGCTAAGCACTTGCTAACTAAAATACCTATACAATATATATACTTCCAGGTATTCTTGAAGTGGAAGTTTAAAATGGCAAGCATACTTCCACACCTTGCCATTATCACACACAATACAAGTAAATTTAATTCTTATCAATTAATTGTTAAGTAGATAGTGAAAATATCCTGTAAATTATCATTTTGGCAATAGATAGCGAACAATAGTCAATTTTATAAAAAGCAATTATCGATAAACAAATTAGGTAGGTAGTGATTATTATTTTTATCAAATTATTGTACTTTATTATGATAAGGCTGGATGCAACATTGCAGGTATTATGATATTATAGCAACAAAATCTTTGTGAAGAAGAAAGAAAATAGATTTAATTTTTTATTTATTTTTATTTTACAATATTGCTCCACGGACTCCGGGGTCCGTGCCATTTATCAAGTTTTACAAATATCTTATCAACTAAAACGGAATATAAAAACTAAAGACTTTACAAAAGGAATATACCAACGAATATGCTAATAAAGAGCTAAGTGCTATCATAGATTTGCGTATATACTCCGTCCTATATAAATAGAAATATTAAAAAATAATATTTATATTAGAAAATGTTATTGCTATCGCCATCTACTTCAACGTTTTCCTAATCAAGCGATAGAGACGACAGCTCACGAATGTTACTTAGTACATTGTGACGAAATTAACATTTGGAGGGAAAACTCTTTTTAAGGTTCCGTGGTTTTACAAAGAACCCTTATAAGTTCGTCGTGTCGTCGGGCTGTCTGTCTGAATCATTTATTTCCTTATAACTTCCAAAGTTATAAACGTGCATGCATGAAATTTTGCACAACAATAGTCTAAGTATAGATTTCGCGTTTCAAAAATACTCTAAAAATATTATTTTAAATTACAGTTTGCGTGTTTTGCTTAGCAGAAATCCGGACCACAGTAATGTTTACACACTACTGCTTACCAGTTGAATAACTCACAAAGGTGTGGTACTTCCCCAGGCAGACTCTGCAACAGTCCTACAACTACAAACCTTTTTGGGAAAAACTCACTATGTATGGTCTTACCTTTTTTTTCGTCGTCAGCGCTCCACCCGGCTCCATCCTTCTTTGGCACAGACAGGTTCAAAGGTTCCTCACTCCTAAAGTACACCACCTCACACTCACTAGTCCTAACCTTCTGCAGCAACTGCTCTTGCAGTTTATTTTTATGAACACTGAACACTTTCTTCTGATCGTTTACCTGGACTACTTTCTCTTGATATGCGTTCTTCTCGACTTTCTTTATGCTCAACAACTGGCTGACTGACTTTTTATCTGCAGACAGGCCCAGAATATATTCTATAGTATGTGGCGTAGGTTTTTTTGGCGGTTTCCCGTAGACATGCGGATGCCATGATGGCTGTTCAATCTCTTTGTTCTCTTCGGTATCATTCCTTTGCTCGAATTCTATTTGAGATTTTTCCTGATCGATGACTAATTCTTTATCGTCGTCGTCGACATTGATTTTCTCGTCGGGACTAAGTCGGTCGCAGTCGTAGCCAGAATCGTTAGCATTATGTTCAAGTTTGCTATCTGCCTCTATCAAGTCGGTCGCGTACGATACCACTGTCTGCATATCTCTGGGATCTCTATTATTATTCTCGCTCATGTGTGTTACTGCAGTTTAACATATAGCATGTTTATTTTTATGATTGATTTAGAGTTTAATAGTCCACTTGGGATTGCTTTTGATGTGAAACGTTTGATGTTGTTTCCTGTAACAAGCAGATGGATGTTTAGAATGAGATGGGGATTGAAATAGAGTCGGAATCAGAATCGCAATCGGTTATTACGGTTTACTTGTACCAATATTTCTGCTGTATTTATGACTTGGAATATATACCTACTGACTTGTTAACGGTACATTGTACCGACTTGTCACTGACTTTTTTTGGGTTTTGTACCCACGGAACTCTGCAAAATCTGTCTGGCTGTTTGACCTACCTATTTAGGGGTGTATCTTTTGAACCGTAAAAGTTTTTGAGAGTCATATAGGGCAGATGAAGTCAGCTATAGACCAATATGCGGCACCGCAGTAAGCGTCCACCTTTTTTGGGGGAAATACCTCTCCAGTCAATAATCGCCGACGACACAACAAACCTATAAAATTGTGCAACCTGTGCATACAAGATTGGTTGAAAAATACGACCTATACGCGAGTACCGACATACAGAATTATGGAAACATGAAAGTAAATTTTGCTAGTTAGTTCGAGACTGTTGTTTGCTTCGATCACTCGGTCAATTATATTTTTTATTTTACTTTAATAGAACGGGAATACTCGGATTCAATTCAATTCAATTCATTTATTCGGACCCCGTGTTAACATAACACTTGGTAACGTCAAATACACAGTTTTCATATGAAATTCATTAAATACAAATACATTATTATAGCGGCTTCATAATGGCCTTGTCAGTTATATGCAGCTGTAAAGGGGCAGAATAGAACAATTGACGTCTTTTTTTTATTTCTGTTGGTCTCTATTGGCTTCTACAGCATTACTGGATTTTGGCGAACGATTGTAAGACGTCACGATTGTCTATGTCATGGTTTCGTAGAGCAGCTTTTCGCTGATTAAAGAATCCCTATGCTGGTTTCCAGCCTCCATTTGTGAAAGGGCACGCTACACTACGTTGATAGGTTACTCCCCTATTTTTATCCATATTTACACTCGTAAGTTGACAACCCTGATGTCAAAAGTGAAACAAAGGCTATTCCATCAAATGATACAACTAACTGCGCTCTCCGATCACATGCAGCGCTAAACAAGGCACCGCATCATCAGCATCAGCTTGCATCATGTAGCGCACTATAGCTCTTCTGTCATCATCAGCCAGAAGACGTCCACTGCTGAACATAGGCTTCCCCCTTATACCGCCACACCGACCCACAACGTGCCACTTGCTTCCACCGATTGCTCGCGACTTTCAAAATGTCGTCGGTCCACATAGTGGGAGGCCTACCTACGCTGCGTCTTCCGGTTCGTGGTCGCCACTCAAGAACCTTTCTTCCCCATCGGTTATCGGTTCTTCGAGTGATGTGGCCTGTCCATTGCCACTTAGGCTTGCAAACCGACAGCTATATCGGTGACTTTGGTTCTTCGCCGAATATCCTCGCGCTGTAAAAAACCTATTGTGAACGCATATATTGTGGCGTTTAGGCCACAATATATGCCACAATATATGCGTTCACAATAGGTTTTTCGCATATATTGTGGCCTAAACGCCACAATATATGCGTTCACAATAGGTTTTTCGCATATATTGTGGCCTAAACGCCACAATATATGCGTTCACAATAGGTTTTTTACAGCGCGAGGATATTCGGCGAAGAACCAAAGTCACCGATATAGCTGTCGGTTTGCAAGCCTAAGTGGCAATGGACAGGCCACATCACTCGAAGAACCGATAACCGATGGGGAAGAAAGGTTCTTGAGTGGCGACCACGAACCGGAAGACGCAGCGTAGGTAGGCCTCCCACTATGTGGACCGACGACATTTTGAAAGTCGCGAGCAATCGGTGGAAGCAAGTGGCACGTTGTGGGTCGGTGTGGCGGTATAAGGGGGAAGCCTATGTTCAGCAGTGGACGTCTTCTGGCTGATGATGACAGAAGAGCTATAGTGCGCTACATGATGCAAGCTGATGCTGATGATGCGGTGCCTTGTTTAGCGCTGCATGTGATCGGAGAGCGCAGTTAGTTGTATCATTTGATGGAATAGCCTTTGTTTCACTTTTGACATCAGGGTTGTCAACTTACGAGTGTAAATATGGATAAAAATAGGGGAGTAACCTATCAACGTAGTGTAGCGTGCCCTTTCACAAATGGAGGCTGGAAACCAGCATAGGGATTCTTTAATCAGCGAAAAGCTGCTCTACGAAACCATGACATAGACAATCGTGACGCCTTACAATTCGCTTATTAAAATACTAGTAGTTATCCGCGACTTCGATCGCGTGAACATAAAAAAAGTATCCTATGTCCGTCTTTGTGATATATAGTAACTCCTTATCAAATTGTATCGAGATCCGTTCAGCCGATTAGCCGTGATAACACGACAAACATCTAGACTGAGAGACAAAGTTACATCCTATAGTTCGCTAGATGGCGTTGATTAATTTTTGTAAATTTTTTGACGTTTTTGATGTACTGACAGTTTGTTATGTAAGAAGTTCTGAATTGCCCAAGCGAAGACTTTTCCTCAAGACGAAATTAATTATTTTTATACCTCGACGCTTTATTTGTCCTGATGCGACTGCGGCTATATTCCTCTGAATTATAATATTAGTTAGGATACCATTGCAAGCAAGTGGTACCTTTGTCCAGCAATAAACGTCTTCTAAATCTCGGAACGAAGTAGGGTAATGTTTTTGAGGTTTATTTAAGAATACACATAAGTATTTATAATTATGTCCATATACTTATTTATTAATTATGTCCGTTTGTAAGTATGTTGTAGCCTAATCGGCTTGACCGATTTTAACGAGTTATCTGGTTCCCATAGTACAAGCTTGCTTAGTTTGGGGCTAGATGGCGCTGTGTGTGAAAAACGTCCACCAATATTTATTTATTAATGTAATATAGGAGCACACAAACATATTTACATTCACCTCAAAAACACCCTCCCCCTTCTTGGGCAGTCAGGTAAAAAGAAACAAATATCATAACAGACAACCCTGAATCGTCGTTCCAATAAAAATCAATCAGCGTGCCTGATGAGAGTTGATCCTTTGCTGTTGTGTGTGTGTTTACCTATGTGCGTGTAAAGAGGGAATCACTGAAACGACTCAGATAATTTTATACCCTATCTTTGTGTGATAAAGTCGGAAATTGTGTAAAATGTTATTCTTTGTTCAAAATATAATTCGTCGGGTGTTGTCTGGTGTTGTATGATACAATTTGTTGTTAATGGTTTGGTTGTTCTGATGGAGTATTGATGGGGTGATACTCGGGTCCTACATTATTAGTTGGCCGCTATGTATTTTAAGTTTTGGGATACTCAAAATTAAAACACCGGACAAATTAGACTCTGCCTCGCGCAACGAAGGTTCCGTTTAACCTTTTTTTACGTAAATTATACAGGGTTGTATGGAAAGGGTATGCTAAGCCGTAAAGAGCTCATAGTACTCATCATTATGAACAAATATTACTATGGGACTAACCCTGAAATCGGGAAAAAATAATCAGCTGTTCCATAGAAAAAAGTCAACGACACTCGACAAAATGTATGGGACAGCTGACTTTTTTCTCGATTTCACAGTTGGTCCCATATTAAAAGTTGTTCACAATCATTGGTACTATGAGCCCCTTTCAGCTTCGCATACGCTTTCCTTATAACACTGTATAACTATGAAAGCACCGAGCATTGTTCTAACAAAAACATAATTCGAATTCTTGGAAAATTTTAATTTGTAGTTGAAAATATTTTTTCCCATACACCGATATACGGTTCTACTCGGTGTCTCCAAGGGTTCCTGAGAAAATTGCTCTCGATAGACAGACGGACCACAAAGTGATCCTATACAAGAGGCATGAAACCCTAAAAATTGTCGTTATCATAAGTAATTTAATTATTAGTATGTATTATTATTAGTTTGTATGTTTATAATTATATTGGTTTATTAGAGTATAAGTATCACATAATCTACATCATTGCACACCCCGTCTTCTACCTCTTCTATGAATCCTCTCCATCCTATGGTTGCCTGGAAGAGATCGCTTTCAGCGATAAGGCCGCCAGTTGTTACACTACTTTTTAAGCCTGTTTATAAATTATGTAAAATTTTGTGTGAACAATAAATAGTTAATCTATCTATCTATCTAAAAATGGAACCAAAATACGAAAAATGGCTTGGCTTACTACTCAAACATTTTATCATCGACTTGGCGTGGAGCTGACCCCCGATGCGCGGCCGCGACTTTCAAAAAGTTAAAAACGAGCTCAAGATATAACACGTAGTACAAGAGAGGTAAAGATTGCTAGCTATAGATAGGAAATATCATTACTGATAGTAACCTAATAGCTAGATGTCATCACCTAATGGCATGATACTTCTTTAATTGCGCCATAATTTTAATAGATAGATAAGTACTTAAGTAGCGCAATTGGTGACTAATTCTAGATAAACAATATTAGATATGTATATTGTTTCTTTTTAAGTTTCTTTGAAGACTAGCTTTACCGTCAGTTGGGCCGTGTTTTTTATAAATGTTACAAAATAAAAGCTTTGTTATCTTTAATCATTATTGTTGAAACTGAATTGAATATAATATGATAGGCGTTCAATCGTTTAAGCGTGGTTTATAAGTTATACAAATGCATGGAAGTCTAAAAATAACAACTAAAGATTTTTTTAAAGTACTTGAGTACTTAAAAACTTAGTAAATATTTAAAAAAGTTATTTAATAACAATATTGTTAGCATCGAACTAAAAGCCCGTGCTTAAAGAGTTTAAATTAGTTATTTTATTTATTTTTAAGTTTTGAAGTTGATTTTAATTTCAAATAGTTTTAGTTTATATTTCAATACACATATTAATGTTCAATATTTTTAATAATGAAAGGTATTTATTTACACTGAGAAAAAAATACAATTATACATTCATACACTAACAAATTGTACCATACATCTAAATAAATCAATAAATAGTTCAAGCTAATAAAAAGTAACGAATTAAATAACATAATACATAAAATAAAAGAAACATAATTTAAATAAAAACAACTAATCTAAAAGACCGCTACCAGTGGGAATTGTTCCCAAAATGCTGGCCCCATTACCACGTTGTATTGCAATGATCAACCTTTGGGCGAAATCGAGGCATATTAATTGAAAATAAAAATGCTAAACCAAAATTATCAAAAATTATAATAATATTCCGTCAATGTACAATGCATATAACTTGATGTAACCTAACCATTGAAGTCACGAAGTAACTAAAAAGTATATTTTACAATTACATTGAAAATTTACACCATAAAAATGTATACTAATTGACATCCCTAATTATGAACCCGACGGGCTGTTTTTGAATTCAAATCAAATGGGATACACATACACAAATCACAAACGCTCTGTAATCCTTTACCGAATCTGGATCTGTATCACAGAGTGATCAAAGAGTGGAATTAAACAAGCATTGAATATTGCTCGTCGAACGCAATTCTACTGAACCCTTTAACCATTATCGCACCCTATTAACTCCAGTATCGATATCGTTGATTTGAATACAAAATATACCTTCTGGCTTCGATTATGCCCGTATTATCATATGTTCGGTTAAACGACGGACATATTCTAGGATATCGTTGTACTCATCATCATGAACAAGTTTTACTATGGGAACAAACCTGAAATCGCAAATTGAACAGCTAGGGCTGTTCCATATTTCGCTTATTTTGTTGAGTCAACGACGGTAAAGTTTTTTGTTTCTTGTGCTTTTGAATAAATGTTAAATGTTTCCTGAGCGGAGCGAGGGATACAAAGTAATATAATAATAATGATAATTTCTTGAAACAATCTATTTATTATCGCAATTAAATTATCGCATTAGTTTTCATGAGCCTACGATGAGTAATTAAGCTGTAATTGACAAAAAACGAATTTTGAATTTCGCGCGAGGAGTGAAACGTTGCACCTTAATACACAAATTGGCGGGATGTTTTTATCAAAGAGAATATAAATACTAGTTTTTGTTTTAATTTAAATTGGCTCAATGGTACAGCTTCATTTAGCCAGCCAGTAGGTACTTATGAGTCGTGCTGACGTACGTATACCAAATTAAAATGTTTTTTTTTTCTCTGGTTTTTATTCACTGTTATCTATGAATCAAATGCTCTTTTTCGAGTGGCAATGGTACAAATTACTATTATATTATACCTAATCAGACGATTTCAAATGGTTTTGCGTTAATTTGTTTGTGATCAAAAGTACAAACCTACGTCAGGAAATATTAATCAATCGCTAATAAAATCAATTAATTAATCGACATCAAATACCTAATCCATATTCATAAGCAACTCATTAAAATACTGCTAACTCTTAATTCTCGTATTGACGTCAATCATTCGCCCTACATACACCGGATTAACAAAATCACCACAAAATCGAGTCTTACATAATACACAATAAAGTACAATTTATAAACTGAAGGTATCGAAACATAATTTCATTTTACGTATCAAGATTTACGTATCAAGATTAATCCATATTAAGCCATATTTAAATAGAATAAGGTGTGATTTCGAGACTGAAATTTAAGTGAAATATCACGTTTCGTAGATTGCCCTATATTGGAAAGTCAGCGATTTGTGATGATGAATGACGTACGAATAGTTAATAGTTTAGTAAGATTTCCTAACATATTAACATTAAGTTATTACGCACAATGTACTAGAAGTGACACCGTGTATTGCGAAGTGACATTTAAGAAGCTAATTTGAAAAAAATGTATGTATTCAATTCAGTTATGTAGTTCAAAAATCTTATTTTTTGAGATATATGTATTTTTAGTTCTATCATCTATTATAGCTAAAACACATTTTTCGCTAGATTATCCCTTGTGTATATTTAAGTGATTTTTACTCTACTAATGAGGTAATAATTATATAATAAACTAGTTGTTACCCGCGACTTCGTTCGCGTGGACATAAAAAAAGTATCCTATGTCCGTCTTTGTGATATACAGTAACTTCATGTCAAATTGTATCAAGATCCATTCAGCCGTTTAGCCGTGATAACGCGCGCGACAAACATCCAGACAGAGAGACAAAGTTACTTCCTATAGTTCGCTAGATAGCGTTAATCCATTTTTGTCAATTTTTTGACTTTTACATTACAACTTGACAGTTGTAATGCAAAAGTCAACTTGACAGTTGTAATGTAGGGAGTTCTCAATCGCGCAAGCCAAATATTTTTTCTCGAGACGAACGTATTCATTTTTATACCTCGAGGCTTTATTGGTCCTGATACGACTGCGGCTATATTCCTCTGAATTATAATATTAGTTAGGATTAGGATATCCAAGTCATGGTATCTCAGTCGGAGAACGCTCGCCAAACATTAGTGGGGTCGAGGCAAGCGGGACCGTACCCAATGTGTTCTTTGGAACTAAGGTACGGATATCTCAGATACCATAGAACAGAATTTTGATTGATTTCCTGGTTTAGTTTAACTAAGCAATTATCAGATTTTTTGACTAGCGCGCTAAAGCCATCTCTTTTCATCTGCGCGCGAAAGTGTATAGGGCTTTTTAACGTTTTTTTTTTTTATTTTTAAATTCGAGTGCAGATTTTTCTAGCGAGTGACATTAAAGTTTGGCATAGTGACCAAAATTGAATGGGACATTGCAATGTACTGCGATGTCGCCTCTAGTATGTAGTACATAACAACTAAATGTGTATTAAGGTCAGGTTATTAAATTAATGTCTAAACCACAAAATATGAGATTGATTTGAATTTTGATAACTTTGCATAACATGTTTCTTTCCACATTGGCGCCAAACTCCTGCTTGAGAGTTATTGGAGCGTGTTATTGAAGACATGCTTAATATTGTGACAAAGACTTACGGCCGCAATCAGGGACGTTTAAAGATTACTTTAGTTACGTCACTAAGTAATTATTAAACGTCTGAGTGCGGCCGTTACTTCGTTAGTGATCAATCCTTTACTTTTACCAAATAAAATATAGTTTCTCTTTGCTTTTAAAAAAATACAATAGATTACATAATGCGAATTGCCTTGGATGAGTGGAACAAGGGTATCTTGGTGGGCGGAGGCGTGATAACTAACTTGCGATACGCTGATAAGACTAAGTTTTTTTTTTTTTTTTTTAGAAAATTTACAATAAGTTTTAGTATTGCCTTAAAACCTATATTAGGGTTGTCTAGGACAATAAGAGTTAGTAAGCCACTTAAGTATTAAAATTAATACAAATACAATAAAATTAGTAGGTACAATAATAAACACCATTCCCAACCCGTTAAGCGAAAGAAAATTTAGAAGAGCCTCTGGCTCGTCTGGAGACCACGAGTCTCCAATTTGGGATTGCCATTAATATTAAGAAAGTAATGATTGTAGATTGAGCAGAACATAACACTGCCGGAGTACTGAACGCAGCAAACTGAAGTGGTACAAAACTACATCTACCTCGGCTCTACCATTTCGAACTCTCGAGGATGCGACGACGAGATCAGACGGCGATGCCTATCACGAGGTCGGCAGTAGAACGGCTGGGAAAGATTTGAAAACACAGGCGTATAACCAAGAAAGCAAAACTGTCTCATCTTTACAATCATTCATTATGGGGCCGAAACGTGGTTCCTGAAGCTGCAGGATCGCCGTAAAATTGATGCACTGCAGATGTTGTGTTGGAGGTGGCTGTTGAAAATACCGTGGACGGTGTTCCACACCAATAAATCTATCATCAAAAAGCTTATACGAGATAGAGTATCTTCGATTGTGCAGTTACGAATTTTATTTATTTATATATAAACATACAAAACAGAATGCAATCATTTTAAGATTATTATTTAAGTAACATTTTTCTACATCTGTATTACATTATAACACTATGTATACCTAATTTTGAAGTTCTTTGGGCATATCTCCAGAAACGAGAACTCGATAGAGAGACTAGTAGTGCAGGGCCAAGTGAAAGGCAAGGGTAGACCTGATCGATCACCAACTGGCTGGACCGATGTCTTAAAAAAGTCACGCAGTTCACCATAGTACAATGTACTCGCAATGCCACCAACCGCTAGAAATGGAGAAGCATTGCGGGCCGAGCGGCAGCACTGGGTAGGGACGACGACGGCGAGGACCCTCAGTGTACCATCCACACAACCACGACCACTCTGCCAAGAGTGCACGTCTAAGAAGAGAAGAAAATTACTTACAACTACAACGGAACCGACTTCAATCGCTTTAGAATTTGAAGTTTACTGTATTGACAATTTTGACTTTTATGAATAATATAAATTTATATTATTAATCGGTTTCAGGTTATTTTGTGGATGAACAGGATTGGATGGTGCCTAGTAAAAAAAATTGACTTGGACATGTATGAAACGTGTACTAGAAACAATGGCGGCTATCGCTGTGTTGACTCTATCACACTATCTATCGGTATTCAGTTCTAGTACATGTTTAATACAATCGCTTTTTTTCATGTTTCTCTATGGAACTCCCGTCTCTTAAACGTAGTAAACGTAGTGATGATATTTTCTTTGCTATAGATACACAGACAGATGTACCTATAACACTTGATCGCCTAGAGGTATTTCGTAGGAATACGGGTACTAACCGGCTAGCCGCAAGGTTCAACAGTTGGCAACACTTGTTATCAAACAAAACAAAACCTTCTCTTTTTTTGAAAAAAATCTCACACCCATTCTTAAATCACCACACAACCATACAAAAAGCAAAAAAAAAAAAGAATATCTAGATTCATTGTCACATTAATTTCTGGTCATCAGAACAGCACGAATTTCTGAAATACAAGCTTTAGCTTAGTTCAGAGATCCGAAGCCCACAGATATTTTTAAGGTCAATGTTAATTGGAAATAAATAAATTTTGTATTTGTTAAACGTACAAGTGTTTGTCATGTTGTTACATAACGTGAAAAAAAAAGTAAAGTAACTCAGTAAATTTGCTCCCTAAGTTTTTTTTTTAATTATGTTATGCTTGCGTTTGACTGCCATCACGTCTGATGGTAAACGAGGATGCAGCCTACGATGAAGCACGCTTGCCTAGAAGAAACCGATTCACTCACTATTTGAAGACACCCAGATTATAATTTGACTGCCCCGGTGGCTCAGTTGGTAGTGAACCTACCTTCTGTGTTTGGGGGCGTGGGTTCGATTCCCGTCTAGGACAAACATTTATGTGATGAATATTTGTGTTTGTTCTATGTCTGGGTGTTAATATCTATGTAAGTATGTATTGAAAAATATCTATGTACGTATATCAGTCTCTGGCAGCCATATTACAAGCTTTGCTTAGTTTGGGGTCAGATGACCGTGTGTGCAATAATGTCCCAGATATTTATTATATTATTATTAATTATCAGGAAAAACAGAACTTTCAGCAAGCTAACATTTTCTAATAATCTGAAACAAAATTAAATCCGTTTAATTAGGACGGAATCCTTAAACAAACCTGTCATTCACAACAAGCTCTCAAGCCCGCTCTTGTCAACTCAATAAAAAACCGTCAAGCTCGTTTGAAGCCAGCTGTCATCAAATACGAATTAAAACGCGTAAAATAATTCACAGAAATCAAAGCGAGATCAAAAAGGAAACTCGAAAGGAAATGTCCCACTATTAACACTCGAAAAAAAACTTTGAAAACTTGCATTTTCGCGTTTCCTAACGTGTTAGAATATAATAAAGGCTTTATTGATGCCTATAAAGCTTAGAGATTAGATGAATTTCGTCTATTTCTTTTAACATGAAAGGCCACACAAGTCGCTGGCTTGACTCGGCTAACACGACTTCCGGTGCTTTGTGGTCGCCGCCGTCGCATCGGTTCATATCATAATCAATAGTGGACATAA
Source organism: Apocheima hispidaria (assembly GCA_947579745.1). Classification (NCBI taxonomy): domain Eukaryota; kingdom Metazoa; phylum Arthropoda; class Insecta; order Lepidoptera; family Geometridae; genus Apocheima; species Apocheima hispidaria. Next base: position 3,853,549 of record OX388165.1, on the reverse strand, counting down.
TTGGCCGGAACGTGCTTGTTTTTTATTGGTAGGTTGGCAGGACATGACTGATGTAAGGTCCTTTGGTTGTAAAGTGCGTCGGTTGACTTCCGGTTGTGAACTTTGATGGATGATTAGTTAGGTTGTTGTTTTGCGCAATTGAGCAAGAAATGGCCGCAATTCCACCGAGCACTCACTAAACGCAATCTATCGCTGTCTTATACTAAATAGAAACAAAAGATAGAGAAAGCGTGAATTACAGTGCTGTCAAATTAGTCAGATCTTAGTTCTCCATACAAAAATAAATGAGACCGTCGGGCTTATCCTCTAACTTTGCAACGTTCGTGATTCTGATTGCGAGAGCATGCCATCTCGCTCGTACCAACTTAGTCGCACTATGCGCGGTCCCGCTCGCGCAATTCTCGCTATCGTTTTCAGAGTTACTGGATAAGCCCACGTATCGGGTGCCGATTTAAAACAAGTTTAAAGTGTCGCTAGTGTACGTTTTTCTTCGCGGCTTTAATCGGTAAACTCGTTTGACAGAACTAAAATGCATGCTATCTTTTTCTTGTGTTTCTATTAGTAAAAGACAGCAATAGCACTAAGTTTGGTTTAGCGGGAATCGACGCCTAATACCAAACTAAAAGTAATGATGTCATGCAATTTTCGTTTTAATAAAACGGGAATACTCACGTTAAAGGCACGACGAGGTCGCGCGCGTCTCGCTGAGCATTCCTTGATAAAGGTCACCGAATGTGATCTAAACTATAGTCGGAATAACCTACTTAGTTTAACGTGAGTATTCCAGTTTTATTAAAACAAAATGTATCAAAACGATGTCATGCGAGTTGGGTGTTCTAAACATTGTACGGAATGTTTGTAGTTTTGAATTGATATTCTATGGGTATAATTTGAACTGCAATTTTAAACATACTCACTAAGCATTTAAATATCTACCCTTCTACCCTCTTATTATGAACTCGACACAATATTTAAAAATTTTGACTTCATTTTATGAAACTTTCCGACTGTTATTTTTTGATTTAATTTTAACTTCCGACCGGTTTTGGCGCATTTAATATTTTAAATCGTATAGCTTACGCTCTGTTTCTCGTGCATGCAATAGAGCTAGTGAACTTCCCTAACTTTTTGATGAAATTAGCGTTTCGGGGGTAGTCTCTTATGTCCCCCTAAATTTCAACAAAATCTTTTGGATTTCTGTCAATGGCTCGGATGAATCATAATCTATACTGCTGTGTTTTGTTTCTTCAAAATATGTTTATGGTATTCTAATAACAGCTAGTTTTCTTCGTCGTATTTTCGATGAAAAAAAAGTCACTTTAATTGCGTATAACAACGAAGATATTACGAAAAAATAACAAACAAGCATAGTTTTTACGGTGTAGATAGATAACATATATCGGATAACATTTAGGGGTGAGTATCAGACTATACCTTTTGTGTGGACAAGACGACAGTATACCCTACTCTATTCTTAACTGTAGTTTAAAGTTAACCTAGATGGTGCAACCCGGCCTAAAAGTTTTAGCTACAACATAATAGCTTATTGGAGTTTTGGCGGGAACGTGAAGAAGTCATGTCGCGTCATTATATTATTTTCCAAAACTTGTGTTATTTCGAGTGTTAATGTGTAAAAATGGTGGATTTTTATTCATTAAGTGTTCGTGACGTCGCATGAGTGTTGGTGAATAGTATAATGTTGTGAAACGTGACTTTTCGTGTTGTTTCCAAAACTCCATAGAAACTTTTAGTGAAGTCTCCACCACTTTACTGGGGTATGACTTGGACTTAACCATGACTTACTTTGCTTGACTTAGACTATGACTTGTTTCAATCGTGAAATACTTTACTTCACTATAAATATTACAAAACTTGACACTGGCTAAATATACAACGTGTGAAGCCAAAATTTAAGAGAAAAAAAATATAGCTTATTGAAGAGAAATTGTTATTAATATTTTGACGTTTACCATCTATCGGTAAACTAGCTGCGCCTGGTGGCTTGACCGTCTGTCTACGCACAGAAACCATATAGGTATTATTCGAGATTTTTTAGAAATAAAAATTTTGTATTCTCAATTTAAGTCAAGCCAATCAATTTAAGCAGTCAAGCCTCACCTCCACGACCTATGAATGGAGATCTTAGCGAAATAATTAGAGGCCGGGTGGATATGATTTCGACATTAGCAGGTATATTTAAGAAAAAAAAATTTAAAGAAAGAAAAATATAAATATATTTTTAAGAAAAAAAAATCGTGTTCAAATCGTGAAAGTTTAAAAGTTACAGGTCTATTTAATTCTTTTACTGGCCCATTTTTTTTTAATTTTGTCTCTACCTATATCATGTCCACATCGTTGATTGTAATTTTTGATGTATGCCTACATCTCTCTCTCTCTTTTCTACCACGGGCAACTCGTAGAAAAAACCTTTAGCACTTCAACCAAAGAAAATAAATGGACGGGCCTTAACCAAACAACTTCCTTAAAAATAACAAGACAGAACAATCGAACTTAGGTAATACGTAGGTACGTACGTGTACGTACGTGAACTTAATACGTAGGTAATTAAAAGTATGTATAGAACATTTGTCAGATAAAAGAGATAGCGAATATATCGAGGCGTATTTTTGCGGATACTTGGATCGCATTTATTGACGAACGTACGTCTCGCACTTTTCACAGACTGAGAGCGACTGAAGCAAGGTAAGCGCCGGCGCTCACTTTAAGGTCTTCGAAATTCTCTTACTTGTCGACCATTAATATTACTTTGGTCGAAGCATTAAATCTCTCTGTTATACATACCGAGTGTTAGTATGAGCGTGCAATAAATAATTTTAAAAAAACTGGTTATATACTTGAGAGACATGAAATTTCATCCGAAATCTGTTACGGAGTAAAGCGACAACAAATGTCTTGCACACACAAACATTCACATACCTAAGTATACAGGATGGCCTATCGGCAAGTGACCGCCCGAAAAGGGCTTATTGTACTCATCATTATGAACAACTTTTACTATGTGGCCAACCCTGAAATCGAGAAAAAAAATCTGCTGTTCAATAGAAAAATGTCAATGACAGTCGATAAAATGTATGGAACAGTAGTTTTTTTTTTTCTCGAAAAAGGGTTGATCGCATATTAAAAGTTGTTCATAATGATGAGTACTATAAGCCCTTTTCGGGCGGTCACTTGCCGATGGGCCATCCTGTATTATTATTTTTTGTGATGATATTTGCGTTGCTTATTATGTGCTTATTATAACATAATAATAAGTATGTTATTATGTGTAAGTCGCGGGCAACCGGTGGATGCAAGTGGCCCGTTGTCGGTCGGTGTGGCGCTCTAAGTGGGAGGCCTATGTTCAGCAATGGACGTCTTATGGCTGATGATGATGATTATGTGAGTGAATCATCCTCGTAATGTTAATTAACTTAAAATTTTCATTTTATGTGATAAGCCCGCCCTTTTTATCTTTTATCTTTGGAATTATACTTTTGAGATAAAAAAAAATAGTAACTCTACTTATTACTATCTAGTATCGGCACTATCTACGGAAAGCATGTGTAATTTTTTAATACTTCATTTATTGTCTGTGGCAATTGAGATGTGTACATACTTAATTAATTAATGTGTATTATTACCTCCTATTCAATTCAATTCAATTCAATTCATCTTTATTTCCAAATAGGTATTAAAAATACTCTTATGGATAGTCATCACTAGATATAACTTGGTTAGATAAACAAAACGTCACAAAAGCACAACAAGAATTATCAGCACTACAAACATTTGTAGGCTTAAAATAAATGTCAATAGTAATAATAATACTTAAAATGATTAGTATAATATCATATGATAGTATAGTAATCTTTGAAAGCTCCTAAGTTCATACTCTTAACTCTCTAGCCTCCGAATACTGAAACGTTTGTTAACTTTGACAACAGATTAATTCTAATACTGCGTTTGTCTGGCACTAAGCAAATGATAAAGACAGCAATAGACTTTATCTGTCGCCAAAGTTAACAAACGTTTCAGTATTCGGGGGTAGCTCGTACCTAACAGTGAAAAATGCGTTGCTCCAAACTTAGGAGGTGGTAAATGCGTAAGACATGTAACTTTATGTCACCGATTTTGCATGTCATAAGGCTAAGCAAGCACTTAACAAGTGTCAGTGTCAAACAAAAATGTCTGTCATGGATACCATAGAAATTTATCATTATTTCATTCAAACGTCAGTTGTAGAAGTCACTTAACGTAGGTGAACTGTTTGGTGCAGAGGAAATTGCCTAAATTGCCTACCTAACTCCGACTTAGTTTAGGTGATGCCTATCTAACTTTAGTACAGACGAGCATAAAATTATTAAACTTAGCTTTAGGGAAAGTTTAAAAAAAAATTACTTGTGCTGTTTTATCTTTGAAACACATAAAAACATTGACTTATTTTACTTATAGTACGTAATCTCAAATGTATTACAACGCAACCCATTAAAAGCCAAATCTTATCAAATTAAAAGCTCTCTAATTTCCTATCAAAAGTTTCACACAATTAAAACTTAGAATGTTTACGATTTACGGCTCCACACACATTTTAAATCAACTATGCAGTTAAATTCTAAATGGCCAAGCAATTAAAATCAAATCAACAGTCAATCAAAAACCACAAAGGTAATTGCTTTGACCACTTTGTTTACTTAATAACTTGTCAGTTGACCATTCTTTTGATAGCTTTTTTCAAATGGTAACATTACCAACTTACCGAAAACGAACACAATCCAAACACTGCACTGAAACACAAAAAATAAAAACAGTCACTCGAATTTCGAACGATAAAATTATGGCGCGAATGTCGGTTCCTTGATTTGAAAATGGAACGTGTTCCGCGCGATATAACGTTCTACTGGCGGCTCTCGGGTCGGGGATCCGTGTGAGTGTTTTACGCTTGTGTTGGTGACGTGCGGGTGTAGGCGTGTGTGAGGAGGACAGCTATCGGTTGTTAACGCGGCGATTCTCGCAGTTAGACTAACTCACATCCAAATCGCTTAATTTTATGAGTTGTTGCCTTCTCCACCCCCTCGGCGGAGTGGATGCTATGACTTTGTAGCGTTGTAGGTTTCACGACATTTTGTTTGGAAGCTTACACAGCTGCTTTTAATTAACACATAACCTATTATTAAATCAAAGTAAGGCTACATAGAAAGTATGTGGCATTCAAATTCATGTTTTATCATAGTTAAGGAATTCTACGTTTTTTGCAATGTACAAATCGCTCAATATACACAATACAAATGTATTGTTATATTGTTTTTGGATTGAAAATTCTATACAACAAATTCTACATTTAAGACCCTAAGTTGCGCCTACAGCTGTTTCGCTCGCGCTTCAAAGTATTAAAGATCACTGTTTGTTACGTTTGTTTGTGACAAGATTGCAAATATTTTAAATAAACTTTCGTGTATACCTTTACTTAATATGACGGAAAAATACAAAAAAGAAGAAAAATAATAATCGTGTTTTTTCTATCTCTTCCTTCAAATTAAAATAAGTTATAACTATTTATAACAATAAAACATGACTATTTTTTAATATGTTATAGAATGATACAAGACATCATACAATTTTTGAAAGTTCACACTTAGTATCTTATTTATACATTATTATATCTTCAAAAACATGCAAATGTGCGAATAAGATAAACATAATTATGTGGCACGACTACAGCCCAAGAAATATGAAAGAAAGATGCTAACACAAATATAACAATTCTTCATATTTTTGATTACTGACAATACTCACCTATAAGATTATGTCACGTACTAAAAGCTATTAACAATAACGACCTCAATAATGCGTCAATGTTCAGATAATACTCGAATTAATCAGTAATTGTTCAATGAGTATAATCATTTTATGTATTATTATTGATAACAGAGACGATTAAACCGATTATAATAATAAAATAAAAATTACCGATAAGATTTCAAAACTATTAGCTAAATTGTTTTTAGTTTTAGTATCTGTCATAAAACCAGGTTATATTAATTAGGTATCTAATCATTAATTATATCTCGACAATAAGTGTACTTATATTTTTTTTTTTGATTAGACAAATTCTCGATTTAACTATTTACATCAGTTGTCATGATTCTTATTGATGCTATTTTTTTTTCTTATCAGTTCTGTTTATGTCCTCATAAAAAAATACCAAAAAATAAATGACAAGAAAAAATCTGTTTTCTATAATATTTTAAGAAAACTCAAGTTAATTTTATGACAACAGAACTACAATCACATGACAATACATTACGTTAACATTTTGACATTTAGAATCAATCATAGCATTTAATTTTTTTTTTTTTTTTTTGTTATTCATTACACAGTTACATTTTATTTTTAAGAAATGGAGCACCGCAAAACTACATTAAGTTTGTCGCGGTATACATATGTTATATATGTTTTAATATAGTTGATCGTCTCTAGCTTCTTTAAATATGGAAAATCTGCAGTTAAGTTCGCCCAGCAGTATCAATAGGTTAATCTATAGACTGTGAAGTAAATTGATTAACGGCTGAAAGTGCAATAATTATTTGACAAAAATCGATTGAAAAAAAAAACCGGCAAATGATTTGAAAATTTACATATTCTACGCAACAGTGGATTATTATCACATTGTATTAAGCCCATTGTCTAAGGGGTAGCCTAACCTAACTGTACCCGGTGCTTGGTGAACATGACGCTAGCAGCGTTTACCCGCTTTTGTTTTGAATGAGGCGTTTTCCAAAAAAAAAGAAATCCTGGTTTTAAAAGTACCCAATAGATGGCGTTAGATGTACCTTGAGGTTTTTCTGTCACTGTCAAGCCATGAAAGACAAAAAAAGTACGTGTGCCTTTTTTTTCTCGTGTTTTTTGGCTCCACATGTGCATTTAGACAATTTCAAGTAATGTAACTATGTATTTGACTTCATTTGAAATATTACAATAGTTGACACTGGCTAAATACACAACGTGTGGAGCGATTTAAAAAATAAATATAATATATTTCGACAGAAATGACAATGATAGATAAAACGATAGGTCTATTACGCCATCTAGTAAGTATTTTAGAACTATTTTTTTTTTTTTGGAAAACTCCTCATTAAAATAACTCCACATCCCTCGTTCCAAAGCCACGTCACCGGAACCATTTAGCGGCGGTACAGTAGCAATAACTCAGCGCAGGAAATCACGTCATCGCTCTATTACAGAACGCACACAGACGCATATCGCACACAGTCACATTTACTGTAGTACGGGGATGAGACATACAGATGCAAAGGGTGCGATTTGAAGCTTTTCCAGGACAACAAAAAATAATGACTTCCCTTAACTCAGAATAATGGTAAAAAATATCGCCGACGACGAAAAAGTCGTATGAAATTATAGAATTGCGTTGGTGCAAAAATATTTCTGCTCGCGAGATCTACTGTTCGCAGAACTACTAGTCCATATTTAAGGTTTGTAAGAAACGGACTTCTGCACTAAACAAAAATTAAGTGCATTTGTAAACCTTTTTTAAACTGATGACCAATCTAGTGTCTTTCCACTGCAATATACTTTGAAAATGAACACCACAAAGTAGCGCCCGATTCCATCAAAAGCCTGATTGTTAGAAAACATCGCACCGTACGTAGCCGCACATCCTGCACAGCCTAATTGTGCACATCGCCATCACATCGCATTGTTATTACCACGTATCCATTTGACATTACATTATGTGTATTAAACGTCACACACAAACACTCACATTGGTTGAGTATACCGCATTTCGGGTCACCTATACAGGATTACATGTCAGTGGTACTAAAACGAGAGGAGCTTCTTATGATATAGAGACGAGACCAGCAAGTCACTTGCCCGATGTTAAGCGTCACGCTTGCCCATAGCAGTTCTGTGCCACCCAGAATATTGAATTTCAACAATTCAAAATCACGTGCGGCACTACGTTCATTACGTTAAATCTCTTGATATATGCCTTTCAGTCCGGAACACAGTAATGTTTGAATACTAAATGTTTGGCGGTTGAATAACTGGCAGAGGCATGGTAATTCCCCAAGCGAACTCTACAAAAGTGCTCCACCACTATAGGACCTCGTAATGGTGAGTGGATACCGCTCCGCTGCTGCCTATGGTCAACTGCAACTCCAGAAGCTCCTTTGAAAAAACATTTCTGTTTCTTGAAATTTTCCAAGTACTTTTAGTACGTGGAAGAAACGGTCGGAAACACGTCGTGATTTCGACGAATCCACAACATGAGTATAGGGCCCGCTCCCTGATTTTGCCATCTCGCTCGCACTATTTCAAACATGTTTTTAAAATAAAAAATACTGAGGGCAATTCAAATAAATAAATATTTATCTTTAGAAAACCATTGGCAATTATTAATTTTGGCGAAGGAAATGTCAAAAAAAAGATTTTTCTCTCAACTTCGTAAAAAATTTATAAAAAGCTTACATATAATTACCAAAATTATTTTTAACATAGAATAACAATTGCAATGTTATTGCCAATATTTTTTGACTTGACTCTTGACTGTTTTTTTTTTTTTAATTTACACCTAGTATTTTTAGTTTTTTTTTTTTCACAGCCACACATATTTTTAGTTTTTTTTAAAATATTTAACAAAACTCCCCGCTGGCCTACACTAAGCCAGCGTGGTGGATATTGGCCAGTCTCCCTTTGAGGATAGGCCGATATTTCACCACGCAGCAGTGGGATGTCTAAAAGTTGATGCAGAAATGCAAAAAAAAACCTTCTTAAAAATATAAAAAATTATTATTTTACCATAGAATAACTTTGGCAATTCTTTAAATCATTATGAATGTTATTCAAAAGATAACTAAATGTTTTTTGTTGTACTTAATATTTATCAGTTTTTTTTAAAAGTGCTAACTAGATAGTTGAATTAGCGAAGCGAGCCTTCAACATGAAATTAAACATTTTAACTCCTGTTAGCTAAAATTGTGTATACATTTATTCCTGTTATTGAATGATATCGTACTGAGTATAAAGGTCTCCGTGCATTTTTCAACTCCGCACCCGACCAGCGCCGCCTCATTTCACGATCGTGTGAATGTCTGGGTGTTAGTTATCCGTGTCTTTCGTGTGTTCCATGACATTTCCAACACAGAGTGAGAAACGAGTGAGAAATCATACATGAAATCAATCAGCTATGAGTGAGAAACGTTAAAAAAAGTTAAGTAGTTAAGTTATGGTATAAGGTCCATTTTAGATTTGTAGTAAAGTCTATGTCGAGTGGACAGCATGGTGACCAAAGTCACGAGCGATTCAAAAATAGAGCCCCTGGTCAGGGCTCCTATTCGGAGAAATGACATTTTATCTCGGTCACTCTCACTCCCATTAAATTCTAAATTAGAGAGACAGTGACCGAGATAATCTCGAGCGCACAGGAATAGGGTCCCTGGCGCAGAGGTGAAAAGTGGACGGAGACCTTAATGCGTAGAATGAGAAGTCGTTTCTCCCCCGTTATGTAATTAAAGGCTACGGCGTAGCGGGACTACGAGCTACGACACGCTACGACTGCTACGGTATTATTAAAATGTTCACTTAGCGAAAGTGGAATAAAATAACACAACTTTATTGTTGAAATGTTATATTAATTGTTATATCAAAACTAGTGTTGTATTATTATGTATATTATAATCTAAACTTAAATGTAGAAACTAAAACTAGAAATAAAATTAAAATAAATACTTAAATAAATTAAATCTAAAATATCTACAAATAATCGTATTGTGTATAACCAGCGGGGAGTTAAAGTAGTCTTGAATGACGACCACGAACTGGAAAACGCAGCGTAGGCAGGCCTCCCACTAGGTTGACTGACGACATTGTAAAAGTTGCTGGCAAACGATGGAAGCAAATGGCCAGTTTTCGTTCAGTGTGGCGGTCTATGGTGAGGCTTATGTTCAACAAAGGTCGTCTTATGTCTAATGATGATGATAATGATGGAATCTTATGTCTTATGTATTATCAATAATTAATACTTTTTTGATCTGTGTAATACTCATCTAATGACTTGTTCACAGAATGCTTAGTCTAAGAAAATATACTATCCTCGGGATTCTGAAACGTTTGTTAACTTTGACAACAGATTAATTCTAATGTTGCCTTTGTCTGACACTAAGCGAATGACAAAGGCAGCAATAGACTAATGGCTATAGAAAGATGCGTAACTCGATTGTAACACTGATAAGGACGTAAGATGTCGCTAATGCTCTAATCTGCGTCATGATCGTCACAATTTCTGCTTGAAATAGAAACCCATGCTAAACAATAGTGACGAACAACTTTTGACAACAATTGAAAATTCCCAAAAAAAAAACCAGTTGCTTCATATATTTATTTTTGCAAGATCCACGAAAAGTTTGTATGGAACAGCTGATTGTCTGTCTCTACCTATCTCACGACCGCCTAATCTGCGACATGATCGTCACAATTCCTGCTTGACTTGAAATAGAAACCCATGCTAACTCGTTCGTAACGAAGAAAAAACGCGACTTAAGGTGCAACGTTTCGCTCGGCGCGCGAAATTCAAATTTTCTTGCGTTTTTTGTCAATTACAGCTTAGTTACTCATCGTAGGTTCATGAAAACAAATTTTGCGATAATAAATAGATTGTTTCAAGAAATTACACCAACCAAAAATTCAAGTTGTAAGCTAGTATAATTACATTTCTCACTAAACCAAAAACCGAGATATAAATCGGCTTATTGAGATTTGTAGCTAAATCAATGTTATCTAGGTGATCATTTAACCCGTAATTTCTTAAAACAACTTATTTGTTGGCGCAAAATTGATTTCAATAAATCCACGAAAATTTGAATTTCGCGCGATGAGCGAAACGTTGCACCTTAACATGAATATTTTTTGCGTGAATAATATGTAAAATATTAATTTTATGTATATCATATTTTTTTTACATTAAATTAAAAAACACGCGTGCATAATATCTTGGATTACGACCCTAAAAGCGATGTAATAAGATCCACTTTACGAGCAAGTGTGTTAAAAAATATTTTTCGTGCTAAGCCAAACAAACTCGATTTTTGATAGATAGATAGATTAACTCTATATTGTTCACACAAAATTATACATAATTTATAAACAGGCTTAAAAAGTAGTGTAAAACTGGCGGCCTTATTGCTGAAAGCGATCTCTTCCAGGCAACCATATTTTTGTTGTGTAGTAAGTATAAAAAATAAAGACAAAGTTTTTTTTTTCGAAAAACAATCTTAAAAATGTGAAATAGGGTGTTTCATTTACTGTCCTCTGCGAGCGAAGCCGTGAGGGCAAGCTAGTTCATTAATAATCGGATTAATGAATGATTAATATCGATTTTTTTGGCACAAAAATAAATATATAACGCTTAGAAACAAAAAAAACTAATTCAAAGTAGGTAAATACTTATTCCCAGAAATCGAACGAATGAAACTTAACGAGGATATAAAAGTGCGTAATAAAACTTAAGTTATACTTAAGTCATATGCTTAATAGTGTTTTGGTAGCTTAGATGTGTTTAGATATAGGTTGCTATAGGAATGCGTAATATATCCTATGATATTTTATAATGTAAGAGAATACAGTACGTTACAATTAATATTTTTTTTTTTTTAAACTCGACTGCAAAATGTAGCCTATGTCACAAAGAACGTAAAGGCGAATCCAAAGAAACCTCAATCGTCAAAATCGGTCTAGCCGTTAAGGATACAGGATTTAATATTATAAGAACACACAAAAATACTCACATACTTACATACACCCCAAAAAACATTACATTATATTACCCTTCCCTCTTGGGCAGTCTGGTAAAAAGAAACCATGTTTAAATAAACTTAATTAATTCGTCGAAACGTGAGGCGTCAGTTTCGGAAACTTTGAAGTCGTGATTATGTTTTTTTATTGTCAAAAAATTATCTTATTTATTTTTTGTTTTAATAAAACGGGAATACTCACGTTAAATTGAGTCGGTCCCGTTTTATTAAAACAAAATGTATCAAAACCACGTCAGTTTTCATAGTAAAATCTTACTTACTAGTAGTTCGCGGCGAACTGAGACCTCGCGATCCCTATATCTTCACAACCCCTGGACCGATTCAGCTGATATTCGAACTTAAAAATTGAAATAAACTACCTGCCTACAAAATTTCATGAAGATCGGATCAACGGTTCGCAAGTTATCATCGGACAAATATACACACAAACATACATACAAATGCCGATTTGTCCCAGTAAACTCTGAGACCTTCGCTTCGCTCGGTCAATTATTTTGTATGATTTACAGGCTAGGCGTTTGACCATAACTCATCTGATGTTGTGTGACGATGGGGTTGAAGTTGGCATTATACAGCCCGGAATGGGAACAGGCTCTTGTAAAGCTGCCGGAATACACCATATACATAAGTGGTGGCGACAGACAAATCTGGTAAACTACGAGTACTTATTGTAAAGTATTTTGCTTCAATCCAATAGATAGAATAGTTGGATCTGATAGAAACAATTTACTTAAGACGCCAAGCGGCGCAAATATGCATCATTGTGTAATCAGTACTTCTTTGTGCCGCTTGGCGTCGGAACAAAAATAAATAAATATCTGGGACATTTTTGCACACCCGGTCATCTGACCCCGAACTAAGCAAAGCTTGCAATATGGCTGCCAGAGACTGATACACGTACATATATATTTTTAAATACATAATTATATAGATATTAACACCCAGACATAGAACAAACACAAATATTCATCACATAAATGTTTATCCTAGATGGGAATCGAATCCACGCCCCCAGACACAGAAGGTAGGTTCACTACCAACTGAGCCACAGGGGCAGTCACCGGTTCGGTCCACGTACAAAAAGTTTGTCAAACTGCTATCACCATGTTTAGTCGACGCCGCTGGTGATAAAAGAGCTGGCTCATTCCTCGCTCAAAGAGTTTCTTTGGCTATTCAACGCAAGAATGCAGCCAGCGTTATTGGTACTTTGCCACACGGACACCGATTCTTTTTTTATTTTTAGTAGGGATTTTTAGCTTTAAGTTTAGTATATAAGTATGGAAATTATTGTGTTTTTGTGAATAAAAATAAGTTAGATTTACTTAATTCTGTAAGTAAATCTTAATCTTTAATTGGAGGCGTCGGGTGTCCAGAATGCTGGCTTTTATTTCACAAAGAAATTGAGCATTGCCATTCAACGTGGCAATGCCGCCAGCATTCTGGGGACCTTTCCCTCCACTAATGGTCTTTTAGTTTTGTTTAATTTATATAGTTATATTAGGTTTTAGATTTTAGGTAGTATTTTTAAGTTTTCTTTGTCTGTTTTTTAAGTTGTACATAATAAATATACTTGTATATTATTTAAGTTGTTTTGTTCTATCAGATCCAATAGCACTTAATTTAACAATCTTTTTTAATTACACACCCTGTATACGTCTAACAATAAAACAGCTATTAAAACAGAAAGCATTAGATCAGGGGGCGATGTCATAACGCAGCCGGTAAGTTACGACCGAGCTAAGTGAGACGTAACTTCATCGTAACATAACCCTCACTTAACCGGGGATTTACTGTAATTGACTTGAACTTATTAGGGACCTGGTAAAAGTGAAACGTAGTTTAATAATCACATAGTCACACTTTCACTCACACTAATACTAGTTGTAAGCCTCGAACTAGGACCTTGCAATCCTGTATCGTCTTAACGTCTGAACCGATATTTCAATTTGAAAATTGTATTTTCATGAACAGAGTTGTTCAAGGTTCAATCTACATGAAATTTGGTAAGCAAGTATGCTTACCAAATTCCATGTAGATCGGGTCAGGTTACTGGTGAGTTTCCGGCGTCGGTAATTTTATAACTACTAGTGTCCAAACGCGGTGCTTAATGGACAATTATTTATTTAATACTAGCTGCACCCCGCGGTTTCACCCGCAATTCTACAGGGAAAGTACGTTTTTTCAGGATAAAATGTAGCCTATGTTAATCCAGGTACCTAATAACCTACCTCCATACCAAATTTCATCCAAATCCGTTCAGCCGTTACAGAGTTGAACGGGAACTAACACACTTACATACACACAAACTTTCGCATTTATAATCTTAGTGTGATTATCTGTTTTCATACAAAGTTGGGAATACATCCAACTCAATGAATTTAAAAAAAGTAAGTCTAAAAAGTAATTTATTCTTTAATATTGTTAACTTGAATTTACTTATCAAATGAGTAAACTTGCGTATCTTACTAACATTAAGGCGCACCACCACACCATTACTACAAATGTTGTACATCACACAAAATATTTAGCGGCGCTAATAGACAAGCATCACATTTCTTAACAAAAAGTGTGCCACGTAACACAAATGTCTTACTACACACAAATGTATCTTTGGTGTGTGCTGTGCCTTACCAGGAAACTCTCGTCATTTTCATTTTGGTGGTTATCATAATAATGTCATCATCACTAGCCAGAAGACGCCCGCTGCTGAATAAAAGCCTCCCTCCCTCTTTGGGGGTGCCGTAATCCCTAAACTTGGCAAGAGGGCGCTGCTGCCCGTCCTCCGGTGCTTCTGGTCCACTGTTTTAGGAAATAATACAGGGTTATAAGGACAGGGTATGCCAAGCCGAAAACGGCTTATAGTACTCATCATTATGAACAACTTTTAATATGGGACCAACACTGAAATCGAGAATAAAAAAATCAGCTATTCCATAGAATAATATCAATACCACTCGAAAAAATGTATGGAACAGCTGATAATTTTTCAGAGTTGGTCCCATAGTAAACGTTGCTTATAATCACGACCCCTTTCGGCTTAGCATACCCTTTTCTTATAACCCTGTATATCCAGGTCCAATAATAATGTAATGTGTGTAAACTGTAAATGATATTGAAATGGTAACTTAAACATGTAAAATGTTATAGGTAAGGAAATTTTACAAAATCATTTTCAAATATCGATCTCAGACATTTTTAATAATTTTAAATATTGATTTTATTTTTATTTTACAGAATATGGATCCCCAACAGAAGTTACACGTTACATTCACATTATGAAAAATAGGCATCAAGCTGGGTGCACCCCCAATTACAGGAGACCACGTCGTGCTCATGGAGGTTCGACTAGACTCAACTAAAATGAAAATATTTAGATGTGCGAGTGAGAGAGCGCGTATTGCGTCAAAACAGCCTTAAGCGTTTCATACCGATCCAATACTCACCATCAGCATTAACGACATCATAGAATTTTAATTCCACAAAATGCCCCAACCTAAGATATCCCAAGTCATTGTACCATATTAACCAAACTATTGAGCTCCCGATCGCCATAAAAAACTAATCCCCTTTTCAAACAATTAAGAAGAGGCAATTAAAACACCCATTTAGTTAATCGTCTTAAAAAAACACGTACAAAAAAAGGCAAACGGCCCAAAGATGTCTTTATAATGTGTACTTAATTTTTTGTGATCCGAAACTCCGGGTTTGGGATCCAATAAAAGTTGAGAGCTGAGGCTCACATGTTGTTTATGATTTGAGATGCTGACTTGGACCAATTAAACATGGGACATGATGTTATTTGTTGGCTACCTCCAGCTAAGTACCCACAATGTTGTTGTCTTGAAACTAAAAGTTAGATTCAATTCTTTTCAGTTCTTTATTTACAAAATAAGCAACTTTACAGTATAATTTACACCAAAACGTTACTTACTCTACATTTAAACTTACTAAAAACAGAAAATTAACAATATAAAATTAGGCAATTAAAAAAAAAAATGTATAAACTTAAACTTAGATAAATTCCTTTTTAGATTTTTTGCGGCAACCCATAATATATAATTTGAACTTATTTCCCTACAAGACATAATCATAATTCAAACGTATTTACCCATAAGTGAATGTATTTTTTCTGTTCAAGCTTTTTTCGGGTTCCGTAGTACTACAAGGAACCCTTCCTATAACCTATAACTTTTAAAGTTATGAACGTACATGCATAACATTTTGCACAACGAAAGTCTAACATCGAGCTTAAAAAAATATATTTCTTTAATATTTTAATTAGTTAATTAATTTAAAAAATAAAAATATACAATTTTTTGAATAATAAATGTAGCTCCCGTACAATCATGTAAAAGGTGAATATAGAAAGAATGTAAAGTCTCGTGTATCAATTTTTTTGAAACTTATCATACTCCAAGTTGATAGATCTTAGTAAAAACTTTGGTTTAAATTAATTCGGGCAACATTTGTGATAATAACTTTTTGAGATAAGCGGAAAAACTGTAAAATACTTGAAACGTTCTACGCGTCTACGGAGCCCTACTAAGCAAAGCCCGACATGCACCTGACGAGTTATTTTTCTGTTCTTAAAATCGAATCTTTTTTTTTTGCTTCGCATTTCAAATGACATGTCACTTGGTTTATTGGTCCAATTATTCAGCCCAACCCTTGGTAAATCCCTTATGTCCGAAGGACTGACGATTTTATTTCAATGGTTCTTGAGTATTAAGTTTTTCGAGCTATTCGACCGTTTAGTTATAAGACATCTAGCATATAGATAAAAATATAAAAATGTTGATTAATTTTGTTTGCTGCATATTATTAATTTGAATATTTAGTGTTTTACTTAGTTAAATACAATCACGTTATTTTTAACGCTCATTCATTATTTTATACTTTTACGAACTGAAAAATATTCATACCAAATGTTTATCTATTCTTAGTATTTGTTAAATTTTTTTTATTGTACTTGGTGACGACACTAGAATGTCGCTCACCTGATGTCAAGCGTCACAACAGTGCCACTTAGAATTTTGAACATTCCACCATGCGCGGCATTGCACTCGTCACCGATATTATATCAGATGTTAAATCTATGTATGCCCAGTAATTACGCTGTACACATTTCCCTTCAATCCGGAACATAGTAATGTTTGCACACTACTGCTTGGCAGTTGAATAACTAGCAAAGGTGTGGTACTTCCCCAGGCGGACTCTACAAGAAAGCCTTACTACTTTCATGGTAGAGCAGTTCTTTGTGTTCCTCAAGTGGATGATTCTAGCTCACTTCTAGCGCCACTCGTTTGCCTAGTTGGGTTATTATACCATTGTGTGTTATAATATTCAATATTTGTCTAATTTATAGGGATACAATGTGGCTGACATAACTTGCAGTTTAAAAGTCCCTAAAATAAATAATTAAAAAAAGTTTAGACGGGAGGGGTATAAAGACAGCGCCTTAGGTTTCGCCAACTTTCCCGACTACTAACCATCCTTGTGCAATCGTTTAAAGGACCTCCGTGTAGCAGATTGGATTTGGTCGGTTCATTGCGTAGGTGACCACTTGCGCTGCGCAGTCCAGGGTCTTTTTCCTAGACGATATAGTGCTCATGGAGTCGCCGTTTCGGCTGCAAACGTGTCAAAAGATAGCGAGATGCGAGATTGTACTCGATGTACAGATCTTCGTGCACTTAACTCAGACCTAGCATTCTGCTCAGCCACCACTTGCCATCTCCATCTCTGTTATTTTTCTGACCTTTCCGCAGTGTCTACGTTTCTGCGGCGTATAGAAATATAGGAAGACCCAGAGTTCTAAATATGTATACCTTCTAATTATTATCGAAGCTTTATAATAGGAAGGAATGCTCTCAAGTCCCCGATCAATCTAAAAAGCTTAAAAGCCTTCCGTAAGTACACAACAAATCAATCAGACCTTATCCAACAAAAACTTATTGTTCACCTTTTTATACAACCAACACTGGAAGCCGTTTTATAGTTTTTTTGATAACAAAGTTAACTTTTACGTCCAAATCACACACTCCTCCTTTTTATGTGACTCTTAATCATGAGTAGTTGAGGCATACATTCCGAAAATAGTCTATTTTGGAGATGGTATTGTTATTGTAGTTTTCCGAGGGCGCTAAAACGTTTGTCGACAGTTTATCGAAGCAGGTAGGTTTAGGGCTATAAAAATTTGTATAGGTACATATATTTTGATATAGGTTAGGGTTTTTCTGGGGACCTCATAAATGGACTTCAATTCCTTTGATCTAGGTATGATTTTAATAGTTTTTACCTAAGTATGATTAACTCGGGACCGAGCAGCGCTCATAGCGTAACTTGAACGTAAAATAGATAGTGTTGGCAACACCACGAAAGCCTGCAATCTAATCAATACTAGCCGGTTGACGGATAACTATTTGAAAAGCGAAGCTCTGTGATTGGAATCGGTGACGCATGGCTTATGACTTTTTGCTGGAGCTTCCGAAGATGGTAGTTGGTTTGCGTTTTAAGTGCTCATGTAATTTAATTATTGAGCAGATGGTTGAATCCTTAAATTATTACGTGATTATATAATTATGATAGTTGGAGTTTGTTTAAATGCCCATTTAAAGAAATTGCTAACAATAGCTTGACTAGATAGGTGTTCCTAACCGATGACCGATGTTAAGCATCGGACGATAAGATCAGTCTTCGGTTGGGTGACCTGGCAACTGGCATTTACAACTGAGCGGTAAGATGAGTCGGATGAAAGGGCCAGCTTCCCCGATTCTCTATCTCGTTCGCACTTTATTAATTTTTTTTTATATAATTTATTGTTTTTTCTTACTATGGGGGGATCCATGTGGCTTTTCCATATTCCTATTTAGCATCATGTTTCGTCCAAGGGCTTTTCTGTGTAATGGAACGTAAATCCGTCATTTCGTTTGACCTTTTTGACATTGACGTTTACGACAACAACGTGTCAAACCATGGATCTTGGATCCTTCGTCTAAGTGTCAAACCAAATAAGAATTGCTAAAAAAACATGGCAACGGTAAAGAGGGATAACGTTTGCGTCATAGGTCCCACTAGGATTCCCTGTTTCAGAATGCCATGGTACACACAATAAGTCAAGGGCAACTAACACCCAGACCCAGAGCACATATTTTAAATTAATCATCAAAACATTGGCCCGGCCGGGAATCGAATCCGGCAAGTTCTGATCATAACCCACATTCTACCATTGAACCAAATTATTGTTTTTATTATTACTGTGATTGCACGCAGTGATTTTTTAGCTTCAAAAATGTGAAATAGATACAATAGACAGTTTGTCGTCATTTGAAAAATACAGTCGAGATTTCAAAAAAATAAACACTTATGACTTATTAGAATAACAATCTCAACCAAGGATCTTGTATCACACGTCTAAGATCTCAACGTTTTAAAGCTGTTTTTTTTTTTTTTCTCTTTCCTCCTAAGAGGATTTTGGCGTCGCACGTCTTATGCATTTGCCAGTGTCAAGTATACATATATGTTCTCAAGTTTTGTTAGATATTATCAAACAAGTCATAGTCACCGTCAAAATCGAGCATAGCAAGTCACGGTCAAGTCCAAGTCATGTCCCAGTAAAGTGGTGAAAACTTTACTAGAGCCTTCTATGGAGTTTTGGAAACAACACGAAAATTCACGTTTCACGACATTATACCATTCATCAACACTCGTGCATGTTCACGAATACTTAACGGGTAGAAATTCACCGTTTTTACACATTAACACTCGAAATAACACAAGTTTTGGAAAATAATAAAATGACGCGACATGACTTCTTCACGTTCCCGCCAAAACTCCCAGCTGTTTTTATGTTAACATTTTCTATTTTGACACAGAAGAAGGGAAAAAACTTAGACGAAGCATCATACACAAGATCCTTGGGAAAAAAACACTTTTTTGAACCTTTTTTCTTTCTTTGCCAAAAGATAAAATATATCATAACAAATTAATTGTTATGTATGATATATTTTAATTGACATTGTTTTTTTTTTAAAGTAATTTGTGTGTTGTTTTTTTATTTGCACTCAGTAATTTTTATATTAAAACAAGTTGATTAAGCGCGAACGAGATAGTGAGAATCAGGGAAGCCGGGCCTTAAGACCGACACAGTGTTAGTATCCTATAATAAAGTAATTATTATTCGAAAATGAGTCACAAGCCAAACCGCCCGTTTTTACGCCACATTCCTCCTCAAAACAATAAATAAAGTTAATAAGGGACTATAGGCTGTAATAAAGCTGGTTTATGTGGTTCACAGATTATATATAGATACCGCATTACGAGGTTGTTGTTCCGTCAAAAATCGGATAGGGCTTCAGCCGCTGGAATCATTCGCTGCAGATGCGTCCCCCATTTTTCATATCCCTACTAGCGGTATCCAAACACCAACTCAGCGACCAATAAGTAGGACCAAACGAAATCAAAGTCAAAGTTATTTATTGGTAAATATTCATCTACAAGTCAAAAATACTAACCTTTTGTATACAATAGTATGCCAATTAAGTATATATATATTCATTGAATACAATGATCATTTAAAATCGATTAAGGGTCGATCAATAAGAAGCTGTTTTAAATGCATAAATAATATATATAGGTTGTGAAGATTGCGACCAAGCGTTCTCATTGGCTATCTCATGGTTTCACCTACTCGCGCCTCGCAATGAAACAATAAGAGTAAATTCTTATATGAGTTTTTCGACCGATCTGCGGTGCGCTTCGATCGTCCTGAGTGCGGAGTCTAGGAGAGATCTGCGATGTGGTTCCTTGTCAAACGATTCAATCTTTCATTGGAGGCTTAAATGGACAATGCTGCACTCTAGTTTATTGTTACTAATGTTGAAAGATTGAGTTATCAAACACTAGCTTCAATTATAAGTAGTGCGTTTTGTCCACAGAAAAGAGAAAGATATTTAAAAAAAACTCTTCTGTGGTTTTGTCTGAGCTTGTTATTTTATGTGTAAACTTTATTAGGAAACACTGTTTTAGAGTTTCGTGGTTGTACTACATTACTATTAGTACTCACGGGATATTTACCACGATTTTTAATTTTGTTGAGTTCCCGATATTTCGTAAAAACATCAAGAGATAACAAATAGAAGGTAAAATAAAGTTATTTTAACAATGATAATGTCGAAAAGGACCCTTCTCAGCATAAATGCTGAGGGTGGGACACTCAACGCTGAATAGATAGACCTTTTGTTTACCTTAAAAGAACTTATTATTCTGTCTAACTCTCATTTCACCAAAGACGTATTTAGTACAATTCTCATTTTGTCATAATTAATATCTATATTCTGTTCGAAGAATGTAATATAGAAAAAAAACAGTAGTCATTAATTATTATCAATCCAAGACTTATTTCCTCACTAAAGAAATTCCAGTTTTTTGAAGAACCTCATCCCCCACGGTGTAACACGTTTTTTATTTAAAGAAAATGTCTACTTGTGTCTACTTATAGGAAATCTTTTAGGGTCGAATTATCAAAGGCTCATCGTAAAGGTCAACGGAATTATAATTATTTTAATACCTTTAGATTTTCATAAACGAGATCCTTTCTATTAATACGTAACCCACGTTTAATTTGCTTTTATTATTTTACCTTCATAAGTTTCAACCGAAATGAAGTTGGGTTGAATGTAAAGACAATTTTACCAAATACAGAAAAAAAAATACGATTCAAGCGCGCCATTATTTCCATCCTGGCCGTGCCGCGCGCTCGGCTCCGCGTCTCGCGGTCGGCACCGCGTCTCTCGCTCGGCTCCGCGTCTCGCGTTCGGCTCCGCGTCTCGCGCTCGGCACCGCGTCTCGCGCTCGGCTCCGCGTCTCGCGCTCGGCACCGCGAACCGCGCTCGGCTCCGCGTCTCGCGTTCGGCTCCGCGTCTCGCGCTCGGCACCGCGTCTCGCGCTCGGCACCGCGTCTCGCGCTCGGCACCGCGTCTCGCGCTCGGCTCCGCGTCTCACGCTCGGCTACGCTTCCAGCGCTCTGTTACGTGACGCGGATAAGTTTAAGTACGGCTTAGTACGCCTTAGTACTGCGCCTATTGTGCCAGTCTGACTTGCACTTGACCAGATTTTTATTTTTTTATGACGACGAGACTAAGCAAGTCGCTTATGACGCTTACCTATAACATTTCAGAGACACCTAGAACTTTGAGCCTCAACAAGTCAAAACCATGCGTGGCAATGCACTGCGCTCGTCACCCATAAATCTGTTTATTTCTAGTAATTTCGCTGGAGACATTGTCATTTAATTCGGAACAGTAATGTTTGCACATTAGATACTGATTGGCGGTTAAATAACAGGCAAAAGTAACCCCAAGCGGACTTGTTCTTACACCATACACTTAAACTTACACCATAATTATTATTATTTGGCTGTTTTTTGTAAATAAATGCATGTATGCATAAAGGAAGTAAGTGCACGAGTGCATATTTTAACTTTGAGTCAAAGAATCCTAATACTAACTAACGTTATATAATCGATAAAAAGTAGCTCTTTCTCTCTGCATGTATATCTGTCTCTATGGGTGTTTGTCACGTTAATCATGGCTAAACCGCTGCACGGATCGACCTCGGACATAGGCTCCTTTTAAACAAAAAAAGTTAAATTGCGTGTAACTTGACACTGGAAAATATTTATAAATGCATAATAATTAGGCACGCTCAGAGCCAAAAATCAAAACAAAAAAAAATTCAATGAGATTTTCTTGATAGCCGACTATTTAACAAAGCTAGGCAAATGTAAAAGTACACTCCAATAAAAGGTGGCATTTGAAATGGCACCGTAGTAGCATCGAGGTGGGTCGCATAAAAATAGAATCAAAATCAATACAACATTTGGTGGGACGTTGGTTTAGTGATGGGAATAGCTGGTAGATAAGTGACGTTCATAACGCCTAAATGTAAATGAAACTTATATACTTGTTTAAAATAGCTCTACTTTAGTTCCACTTATTTCAAATAGACAATAAACAGTATTCATTTAAATTTTGGGGCTTAGAAAAATTGTCGAAGAAACCTGATCACTTTAATTATCTAACAGGATATATTGCGCATTATCTATTTAAGCTCTCAAAATTTTGTAAAATCATCAATCTTTTTTGTAATTGTAAGTTAAGAAATTTAACGAACAAATGTCAGTGTTGTTTAATTGTATCCAGTAATTGAAACTCACTTATTTTACTGTAAAACGAGGGCTTATCTTTAAGATAAAATAAATAAAAACAATCGAAATCGACAAAAACAAACACAACTACATTCAGACCCCATCACTATTTTCCCTAAGGGTTGTCAGCTTACTAAGTAATCGGCCATTATCTCAATCGATTCTACTCACTGCTGTCCACCGAGTCACCACCCGCTATCTCGACATCTATAGCGATCTTACCGCTTGTAATCATTATATAACCATTACCGTCTTTATAGCTTTAGATGTTTAACTGCTTGAAACATAAAGAAGCAATGTGTATTGTTTAGAGCAGAAATATCTTAATTTTCAAGAACTTGTGTGCGGTTTAAACAAAGATATTAACATCGTTTAACCTTTGGGAAACTTGGTTTAATTGATTCGGAAACGATTGTTTCTTTTAATTTCTCTTAGAGAGCCAATAATATTATGTTAGTTTGATAAAGAGATATAGAGATGAGAAAATAGGAATATAGGATATGGTTTTTTTGGGGGGATCGTGAAGAAGTCATGTCGCGTCATTATATTATTATTTGACAAAAACTTGTGTTATTTCTAGTGTTCATGATAAGCACGACGCTAAAGATGTAATTGAGAAAACCTACAATGAGTAATTAAGCTGTAATTGACAAAAAAAAAAACTCAAGAAAATTTGAATTTCGTGCGCTTACATCTAACCAGAAAAATTAAATGGTGTACCAAAGTATAATATATTTTTTACATTTTTAGGTTTATTTTATTATATTTTATATGCTGTCTATCCGAACAGCCCGTATTTTTCGTTATCTGATAAGTTATTACACGGATATCATCATCAATTTGGATTGATGTCATGAAATCTTAAATGACATGTGATTGATGAAAATGATGTCATGTAATGAGTTAAATCGGATGTTTCAAAAAATATAATATATTATCATACTCAATTATTACAAAGATATATTAGGCTTATCAAAATATCGTCAGATAAATACCAAGTAACGTTATTTCTTATCTGAAATTTTCGAAGCCATTTCTTCAATAACAACATAATTGAATTAATTATCCCATAGATAAAATTCTGATTAATGATGTAAATGCCGCAGCCTTATACTTACGCAATAAAGAAAAAATATACGTAATGGCTTTAATTCACTAATAATTATGCTGGGACCATACTAACGCAATAAAGGACTGGCAAATGCACAGGGACCCTATTCCTGTGCGCTCGAGATTATCTCGATCACTGTCTCTCTAATTAAGAATTTAATGGAAGTGAGAGTGACCGAGACAATCTCGAGCGCACAGGAATAGGGTCCCATCGAGATTATCTCGGTCACTGTCTCTCTAATTTAGAATTTAATGGGAGTGAGACTGACCGAGATAAAATGTAATTTCTCCGAATAGGGTCCCAGGACGTGCAACGCCAAAGTCCTGAACGGCCAAAACAAAAACGCAATAAGGAAAAAAAACGTAATGATATTAATATTAATAGTGCTGGGACCTTAGACGAAGCATCATACTGGACAGACCCATGAGACGTTGCCGCTCCGACGTTCACATTGTCATGTTTCTCTTTTTATTTCACGGATCGTCGCATAGAGTAAGCGAGAGAGCTATTGTAAGATTGACAACCTCGCACTCTGTGTCCATTTCATGACCGACTAGTCGGTCACAACATTGCGACCCGTCTTACTAAAAAAGCAAATTGGATCAAAATATCGCTGTGAATACTTAATATTGTTATACATAGTGGCATTATGGCGTGTTGTGCTGTGTATTGTGCATCGAGAACAACGAAAGGGGGAGTAAAAGATCCAGAATTATCATTTCACACGTAAGTCTTTTGTAGCGTTTTTTACCTAAAATAACCAGAATCAAAGCTAAATATTCGTTTCACTTAAAGAATATACATGTTTGAAGTCATACAACTATCACGCAGTGTTATTTAGTAATGAATTTAAGCATTAATTTAAGATAAATAAATGCATTGTTTTACGTGTTCCTGCTAGTGAAGTACCACTGCACGTTTCAAACTTTGTCGATATTTGGTCGATATTTATCTAATAATATTCTTGTAATATCCTACATATACTACATTAAGTGAAACATGAACCGTTAATTCCTTTCCGCGTTTAATCGGCTTGATACGTATTCTATCGATAATTAATATTAATATTTTTGAAGCTTTCGCGGCTTGAAATGTATGATAATTTGTACCAATGTTGTGTCATGGTTAAACAATTAATTAAAATAAAACATTTTGTTATAGGTTTCCAAAATGTCCGGAAATCAGAAATCAGTGGATAAAGGCTGTGAGGCGCGAAAACTGGGAGCCACCTAAATACTCTCGACTTTGTTGAAAACGTTTTGAAAAATCTAGTTTTATGACTGGGCTGTCAATTAAAAAACTAGGAAGAATAAAAGAAACTAGGAGACGGTGTAGATACTTATTAACTTTCATAGTTACTATATATACTATATATATTCGTACTATTTACATGGCAATTACGAGTTTCGATGTTCAATAAAGTACATATTTTTGCAAACATTGTGTTCTTAATTTACAAATTCTTAGTTTTGTACACTGTGTACATTTTTATCGATAGATTCTGCACTAGTTTTCACTTCCCTACTCACTAAACGTCACAACAGAAAGTGGACACGCTGCCAAAGCAATCACTCTATCCAGTGTGATACAAGATCCTTGGCTGGGACCATACTAACGCGCAAATTACATAATTATTCGACCATCGGCGAGCTTCCAATCTAATACTATACCGCAAAACTTGATTCCATTTTCAAAACCCTTTTTTTGTTTTCTTTCCTCCTATAAGAGAATTTTGGCGTCGCACCTCTTATGCATTTACCAGTTTCAAGTATACATATAATATTCTCAAGTTTTATTAGATATTATCAAATAAGTCTTAGTCACGATCAAAGGCGAACAAAGCAAGTCACGGTCAAGTCCAAGTCATGTAAAGTCATGTCATGTCATCATGTCATGTCCCAGTAAAGTGGTGAAAACTTTACTAGAGCCTTCTATGGAGTTTTGGAAACAATACGAAAATTCACGTTTCACGACATTATACCGTTCACCAACGCTCTGCATGTTCAGGAACACTCAACGGGTAAAAATTCACCGTTTTTACACATTAACACTCAAAATAACACAAGTTTTGGAAAATAATAAAATGACGCCATATGAATTCTTCACGTTCCCGCCAAAACTCTCTTGAAAACCCTTTGTTTCGCTCCAATTCACTGACATCGCGATAGGCAAGGGCATTCGTGTTGCCCGAGTACATCGAAATTTGAAGATTTTGAAGAACTACTCGACCAGATTTTTTCGCGAAAATGCGAAAAGTGTCGATTCGCGATAGTGTAGAGCGAATACCGCCGTCTCGGCCATACAAAAAGAATAGTCTGATACCAGAATACTGATACGTGAAAAACTATGCTTGTATGTTTTTTTTTTTTAATTTTGTGGTCTCTTCGTTGTTATAAGGACTTAAAGTGACACATTTTTTGTGTCGAAAATACGACGAAGACAAGTACTTGTTGTTAGAATACTATACACATTATTTGAAAAAACAAATCATAGGGCATAGATTTATAGTTTATCTGAGCCACTGACACCAAAAACAAAAGATTTTGTTAAGATTTAGGGGGTGTTAATAGACTATCCCAGAAACGCTAATTTCATCAAACAGTTAGGAAGCACATCTCTCCATCGCACACACAAGAAACAGAGCGACATCTATACAATTTCAAATATCGAATGCGCTACAATCTCGCGGAAGTACTTATCCTCTTAAGCGCCCGCTTCTCTGTTCGGCTATCTCGTTCGCACGTTATCGAATATTCTTTATCTATCTAATATTTTTTAATATAACATTATTAATTAATTGATTATTTATTTTCCTTACGATACCATTGTCAGTGTACTTATGAAGGAGTTTTTTTTTTCCTTCTAGTTCCTCACGAACGAAGTCGCGGGTAAAAGCTAATAAATAATTCTGACTAATAATATAAATAATTTTGTTTGTTTTACATTAAAATTTACGAATTTTGTTTTTTTTTTTTGTATATTATTTACTATTGATTAAATTTATTGATGTTATTAATTTAATTTTACATAAAAAAAAATTGATCCAACATGAAATGTAAACATATTCACGATCATATCTTATTTTTTAATTTTCATAATGCACTGCTTTTTTATACTGTGATCAATAGTTTTTTAATAGCCATTGTGGGTTGATATTATTTTGAGTATACATTATTATTATTATTATACAGGTTGTTTTACAGTGGATATATATATAAATTATATTTCAATATATTACCACTGTAAAACAACCTGGCGCAAATAATGCACATTCGATATTTTTTTTCCAAAAAACCGTAAAATCTAACCCATTTCACTTGTAAAAACCCGTATACATCAAATAAACTTCCAAAGTGCAATTACGCAAAACAATCCAATCGACGAAACATTAAATCCCACAACTTCTCTGTTCTGTCTCTCAAATGAATCTCAAAACAAAGAGGGATCACCGTTTTCACCCCCTTTTCGCCCCTTCACCTCCTCCCTTACCCCTTACTCGTAATTAACGAGACTTTTTCTACCTTTTGTTCGTTCAGGAAGGGCAGCTAATTGTCTCTAATTAATTGGGCTTGGGCGTATTTTTAAACCCTTTTACTCTTTGTGCGTTTTGCTTCGGTGTTGAAATTTTAGAGTTCTTAACTCTTGAATTTTAAAGTTCGTGGATCGATCCTTTGTTTTCGGTCTTTTGTGATTTTGTTTTGGTATTTATGAGTGGTACTTAGAATTAATTTTTCTTGCGCAGTGTCTCTAAGGGCTTATTCACATTATATATAACTTGTCTCAGTGGAGGATTTCCGACTTCTGAGCTGCAGGTTGTGGGTTCGATTCCCACCCATGACAAACATACTATACAGTATAACTTTATTAAACACCGAAAATACAATTAAAATTAAACAATAATTAAATATCCGGCAGTATAATGGGCGGCCTTATCGCCTAAAGCGATTTCTTCCAGGCATTTGTGCGATTAACATGGATGTTTGTATTTATGTATGTATTTACAAAAAAAAATGTATTTATGTATTCTATCAGTTATCTGGTTCCCGTAGTACAAGCTTGCTTAGTTTGGGGCTAGATGGCGCTGTGTGAAAAACGTCCACCAATATATATTATATATAAAGAAAAATCAACAATTATCAATCTAAAGAAAATTTCATTCATTCGCTGCTAAATGTACGGAACAGCTGATTTTGCTTTCGCAATTTCAGGGTTGGTCCTATAGTAATTGTTGTTCATAATTACGAGTTAATTGTAAAATCGGCTGTGACACACAGACAGAGAGGCCCCGAAGTCTCGGAATACAAAAGCTGCCAAAAAAAAGGTGGAATAAAATTTGTTGGAATTCGTCATTTCTGAGTATGAGGCTCGGTGCGCGCTCCCTCAGTGTTGCCAGGAAAAATAATGCAAAATTTCGGAAATAAAATTTGACCTCAATAATGATGATGAATGTGGTGTTTGCAAAAAAAATTGTACAAATTTCTCATTTTTATGTATGATCTCGTTGCGCGCACTGATCCCGGGAAAAATATTGAAAAAAAAAACTGAAAAACTTCCTTCTTCATAATTTATTTTTTGTAAAAGGTGCCTATATAGGTATAGGTATCTATATAGGTAGGTGGTAGGTGGTAGATAGAGGTGTAAGTAAGTATATGAGTAAATGAGTATGTAATAAGCTTTTTTTTACTTTGACATCTTTTATTAAGATCAAAGTATGAGCAAATCCACATTTAAAACAAAGTCCATCCAACACATATCAAAATAATTTCCTGTCTCTTTTATCAGTAATAAAGATAATTTAATATCTTTATTACAAAGTCCAAAATAATATAAATAACTTATCAATTTACTTAATTTAATTTGTCACATTTTTGTTTTAAATTTTTAATGTGATTTATATTTATTATTAAACATGACATGTAATTTGTAATCCCAATTATATTTTAAAGTAGATATGTTTCATAATGCTTTTTTTACTTTGAATTTTTAAATCTTTCATTAAGGTGCAACGTTTCGCTCAGCGCGTGTTTTTTTTTTTGCGTTTTTTGTCAATTACAGCTTAATTACTCACCGTAGGTTCATGAAAGCTAATTTTGCGATAATAAATAGATTGTGTCAAGAAAGCGAAACGTTGCACCTTAAGACAAAAATATGAGCAAATCCACAGACAAAACATAGTCCAACGCGTATCTAAACAATTTCCTGTTTTTTTATCAGTTATCGGTGAAGCAAACTCTGTATTAATGGAACAGAAATCTGATGAGATAGCGATAATGGTGCACCTTCACTTAGCTATCAATATGCAGAGCTTAATCCAACCAGGGCTGTAATAAGGGGCAATTTTGCAGGGCCAAAATGACCTTCTTTAATTCTTTGGTATGTGATTCTTTTACTTTATGTTACCAACGGTTTTTCATTTTACAATTTTAGAGTACTTTTTTCACGGTTTATTTGATACTAGCTGCGTCCCGCAGATATACTCGCATGCAATAATCAAAACCACATATTTGTTATGAATAGAAAGTAAACTATATGTAAATCCAGGGTATTTACAACTTCCACACAAAACTACATTAAAACTATACTGCGTCGTTCCGGAGCTGAGTGGGACAAACATTCTGACCTTTTTTAATAAACTAGAAAAAATATATACATATATACTTCCAGTTCGTGGTCACCACTCAAAAACCTTTCTTGCCCATCGGTTATCGGTTCTTCGAGCGATGTGACCTGCCCACACAATTTTATTTTTTTAACGGGCAAGTGCCTTTATTAACTAAGCAAAATACATACAAACTACAATTATCTAAATTACTTAACCTACTACACAAAAATAACAGCTGGATTATCATTGAAAGTTTATACACAATCCAAATGTTCAAGCCCACTACCAGTTGGCAGCATACCCAGCATGCTGGCGGCATTACCAAGTTGAATGGCAATGTTTATGCGTTGAGCCAAATAAACGCCACCATTTTGGTCACGCGTCGCGTCAACCAAAATAAGATGAGCTCACGGTCCCTAAAGGGCCCAACGTCTACAAACGGCTCAAATATTTAATATTTAAACCGTACTCAACTGAAATGTCATCTGTCTTATTCTACGGTTCGGAAAGCTTAGGTAAAAATGTTAGATTCTTAATAGCCCATCAGACTTTCTATTTATGGGCCGCCCGACGCTTCCATTATCGGCTAAGACGAAAAATAGCAGTTTATTTTCTTGCTGTCCAATCAAAACAATAAAAACTCGCCAGTGTTCCCCGGGATCTAAGTCCTAGATACGTTTCTGTCACCACTCACTCAATACCCACGGTAAATTAATCCCATCATGGTTGTACAAGTGTTTAACTACAACGATTGGCAGATGACACCGTCTATTATGGAATCATGACGCAAAAGTGAATCCTCACTTTAATTTCAATTCAATTTTCACATTTAACGTTTTTTATATCAAATAATTCCAACTAAACTCAACCGATAAAAATATTAATTTGATTATAATACGGTTGATTAAAAAAAAAAAAACACGTCATCGTCATGCGATGCGCCAGAAGACGTCCACTGCTAACAAAGGTCACACAGAATGACAATCTGCCATTTGCAACCACAGGTAGCCCGCGAATTTTTCAAGAAAACGTAAGAGTAAGGAAAGGCAACATTTCCTGTTTTGGCGGAAGTGGTGGAGTATGACGCATGTCATACTTACGACACCACAATATAGTGTCCTGCCAATTCCGCCAAAACTACGCAGACCATAATATGGTGTCTTAGCAATCAAGGGCATTGGCCTCAGTTCAACACATCTCTCTACAGGGACCCTATTCGGAGAAATGACATTTTATCTCGGTCACTCTCACTCCCATTAAATTCTAAATTAGAGAGACAGTGACCGAGATAAAATGTCATTTCTCCGAATAGGGTCCCAGGGCTACATAGATCGGTGGTATTCCTATGATCTGATATCTTATGAGATAGTAGTAGTATATAGTATACGTATATATGTATATATATATAAATATATATATATATATATATAGTATATGTATATTATATGTATAGTATAGTATATATATGTTTGACCTTCTTTCACGCAACAACGGATCGCCTTTTTATTCCGGAGCAACTAAATTTCCAATAGGATTGTTCACGTGGGTATAACCGCGAGATACGGCTAGCTATGAGTAACTATTACTATGGAATCAAACTTTAAATCGGCTGCCCTGTGTCAAAGATTTCTTTGAGTTTTAGGATTTTTTTTATTGGAACAGCTTATTTTTTTCGCCTTGTTCATGGCTGTAGTATGAAAGTGGTTCATTAAGATGAGTAAAATGGGATGAGTACCACCATTTCGTGTAATAACGGCTGTCCGGAACTGCTTTTCTACGATATTCCCAAGCCCCAAAAGGAAATCATTTTTACCACCTCGGTATTAATACCTAAGTACATATTTGTAGTTTTTTTTTTAACGGTCAAGTGCCTTTATTAACTAAGCAAAATACATACAAACTACAACTACCTAAACTAGTTAGCCTACTACATAAAAATAACAGTTGAATTATCCAATATCCTATAGATAATCCAAATTTTCAAGCCAGTTAAGATGACTTGCTTAGTTAAGATGACAATTATATGAGTTGTACCTATGTTGTATATTTAAGTTATCATAATAACTTTTCATTAAACATTAATTACGTAGAATGAGAATCAACAATAGTAAAAAATTAAATGTTTTTAATTTTTAAGTTTTTAATCTAAAAATCAAAGCCTGACAAACAAAATTTTTTTTGTCAGGCGTTACTTAGCGGAATCTTCAAAACTTCACTCTATACTTGTAAAAAAAACTTGATACAACTTGATTTTTTTGTAGTGGTATCTAGGGCTCAACTGCTGAGGTCGCCTGGGGAAGTACCACACCTTCGCTAGTTATTCAACCGCAAAGCTGTAGTGTGCAAACTGTGTTCCGGATTCAAGGGCAATGCCAGCGTAATTACTGGGCTGAAAGAGATTTAACATCTAATATCTCAGGGTGATGAGCGCAGTGTATTGCCGCTGATGGTTTGAAACTGTTGAAGTCCAAAATTCTGGTTGGCACTGAACTTTTATGGCTAATCATGAAGCTTAACATCAGGCGAGCGACTTGCTCTTCTCGTCACCAAGTCTCATAAGAGAAAACTTTTTAACCTGAAGTAAAACTTTTATTAACCTGTTTTTTTTTTAAAATAACTTGTTGCCCATTTCAAACAATTAGACAATTCTTTATCTTAAAGAAAGTATCGATCAATTTCTGAAAGTTTTTTCTAACACTCACAGTTGGGGCAAAGTTTAAGGACTTACCTACTAATTCGTTTCACCGAAGTTCCACGTGGTTTCAATTCAGCGCTCTGGCCTATCTACATTATCAAATAATCCGACACGGTTTTATAGAAAAAAAATATTCCGCGATACGAACTCGAGTGTTTTAATAGGAGATTATAACACGTCCATTAAATAAGTAGCTATCAATTACTGATAACTTTCGTCGCGATAAGTTTCGGCAGTGTCGAACAAACCACCGACATGTGCGCTTGTAGACAGAAGAAGTCGTTCCTAATAGCAGACATTCTCGGCGATACGAGGAAGAGACCTTACAAGAACCTCAGCAACGAGCCATCTAAACCTCTTGTCTGCTCCAAGAAAGCTCCCGAAAATGTTACTGAAAGAATTGAAACGGCACCGAATCAATATTACAAAGATTATGAAAAGATTATTGACACCAAGTCCATGATTATTGACACCAAGTCCATGGCTGTTGACACAAAGTCCGTGGCTGTTGACACAAAGTCTACAGCCATTGACAAAAAGCTGGAAGATAACATAACGCGATTCAACGTCATAGCTGAAGTGCAGCATGAAATGGAACTGAGCAAAGTGAACTTAGAGCATCGCAGAAATACGTACCCTTTACACCCCACGCCTGTGAAACCAAATTATCCTTGGAACTACCGCGGAAAGGACTCTTTGGGGTACTTAGAACCCCGGTTGAAAGATTCTATGGGTTACATGGAACCCCGTATGACTTACTACAGCGAACAAATGTTGAATACTAGTCTTCTGAGGAATCAACTTGCGGCGAATAGATTTGTGTCCCACCCGTTTCCAATACGACAATCGTACGGATTTGATAGAGGTAAGTGATATAGTATCTAACTCCGCGATAAAACATAAATACTTCGTTGAAAATGTTCGCCTTCCGTGTGGATGGAATGATGTTGTACGAAAATCAGTTTGCAGTGACCTAAAATCTGAAAATCGGGTTAGAACGCTAAGCTGCTGGACCTTGGGAGAGAAGTGGATCAATGTAAACTGATGATGATAATGATTAGAAAAATAGAAATATTTGGCAAGTTGAACCTAAGAGTGTTTAGTAAATTACTTTATGCATGGCAGCGGGAAAATAACCTAAAACACTAACAACAACCAACTAGAACTTCAACTGTCAAGATTTCAGAGAATTTATGAAGAATACATAGTATAAAGATTTTCATAGTTTTCAGTGATAAAAAACTAGAAATTATAACCCAAATTCTTAATCATAAGATAAGTGCTACGCTACATTTTGTGGGCTTCATTATTTATCTACAACAGGCAACACTTAACTAATAAATTATTCGATTAGGCATTGATAATTTTGTGAATGACGATTAAAATCAAAATGATACTGAATCATCCAATATTTGGTGTACCAATATCTTATCTTATTATCAGTCACGTAAAAGCGTATCTACCTTATTATGTTTCTAATTATTATCTTTTACAGCTAAGCCTAACGCATAATTATAATAAAGTAATAGTAAAGAAAAAAAAACATTTTTTTTTTTGACACATTTTATTTTAATAAAACGGGAATACTCACTTTAAATTGAGTCACCGAATTTGATCGGAACAATAAGCCGGAATGACCGACTCAATACGTGAGTATACCCCTTTTATTAAAACAAAAAGGCATTACAAAATTTATAATTTAACAGCTCAATCAATATGCATCGTTTCATTAGCTTTAGGTATTTTTGTTTCTTGCTTTGATCAGTATCTTTTTCATTTAATCAGCGATAAAAGTTGACGCACTTACATCGGAGCGAAACAGACCTCCATGTTCCAAGTTTATTTTGGCCTATCTAGCACATTTTTTTTCCAACGAGAAATTTTCATAAGATACTCCGTTTCTTTGGGATGCATCTGGTTTATGTGGGATTATACCCACTACACCAAATGGCCTGCCTTCGTGCTTGACGGAGGGGGATGGCACTTGAGCCCTCCGCAATGAACTTCAGCTCCATCACAGCTTCAAGCTGCCCAGAAACGTCTCCGCCTATATACGACAAATGTCAGCCAACGATGCAGTCGTAGTCGTTTGATGCGACTAATTAAAGAGACGAGCAAGTCATTCGCCTGATGGTAAGCGTCACGCTTGCTCACAACAGTTCATGTCACGGCGGCAATGAATTGCGCTGTCACTGAGACTTTTTATTATCAGTAGTTTAAGTTTCAATGGAAACATTGCCCTTCAGTCCGGAACACAGTAATGTTTGCACACTACTCCTTGGCGGTTGAATAACTAGCAATCGTGTGGTACTTCCCCAGGTGGACTCAGCAACAGAGTCCTATCTGCCACTATAAAAATTATGCCTGTATCTACCTAATTAGATAGATAGATAGATAAATTCTTTGTTGTTAAGGTGCTTCGTTTGAGTCCGCTAGGTAGGTAGGTGCCAAGAGATGGCGCTGTCGTTGAAAACTCAATTGAGGTAATCTGCCCCAGTTTTAATTCACTTTGCGACCTCTTACTATTGTTATAAACACATCTCAAAAATAATAGAGCCCATTAATAGCTGCACTCGACTGAAAATTCAAATAATGTTCAACGCCTGTATGCACGCATGAACATTACGCACACATGCGAATTCAAAACGGTTACAAGCAAATACGAAATTTCGTTGCTCTGTATATCGTCTCGGTGGCCGAAGTCATCAGTTTGATTAGGTCGCGCTCGTGAGGTTCTGGGTTCGAACCCCTAAAATTAGGTAGTATTATTTTTTATAATTTAATTTCGAGAATACTATTTATTTTAATTTTTGCTGTGGGTTTCTTGACAAACTTATTCAAAATTAGTAACGAAACTTATAAAAGTATATATCTACTAATAAACTAATATTGTCGCACAAATATTTAAAATGCGAAAGTTCTTGTGTAAGTGTGTAAGCATGTAAGTTTTTTTTTTTTGTTATTTGGTGACGAGACGAGCAAGTTACTCAGCTGATGTTAAGCTTCACGCTTGCTCATAACAGTTCAGTGCCACCCAGAATTTTGAACCTCAACAGTTCAAAACCATGCGTGGCAATGCACTGCGCTCATTACTCTGAGATATTAGATGTTAAATCTCTGTGCCCAATAATTACGCTGGAAACATTGCCCTTCAATCCGGAACACAGTGATGTTTTGCACACTACTGCTTGACGATTGAATAACTGAGTCCCTGGAATAACCCCATATCGGGGGTTCTAAGGGCACCGAGTCTGGTACCTTCCGAACAAATTTTCCACTTTTTTTCGTTTTTTTTTCAAATTAATTTCGAATTTTACATACCTAATACCTAATGAAATGAACCTAATGAAATATGCAATACCCAAAAATGTTGTGTTTTCCGCGTCGATAGACATTATTCTGCGACTAAAAATATGGATTTTAGACCCGGGTTAGATTAATTTAGTCCATAGTAGGTACTGTTGTTTGTTATTTGTTATTTTGTGTGTACACAACACACAAAACTAAGTTATAGGTAGGTATGTAGGTAGGTAGGTTGGTTGCTTGGTTGGTGGCTAGGTAGGTATTATTAGTATAATGTGCATATTTTGATCGCGCAGCACGAAATATTCAAGATTTTCATATACCTCTATCTACCACCTTACCACCTACCTATATAGGTACCATACCTATATAGGCACCTTTTACAAAAAATCTATTATTTCACTAAGAAGGAAGTTTTTCAGAATGTTTTCAATATTTTTCCCGGGATCAGTGAGCGTGCGCGCAACGAGATCATACATAAAAATGCAAAAACCACATTCATCATCATTATTGAGGTGAATTTTTTTCCAGAAATTTTGCATTACTTTTCCTGGCACTGATGGAGCGCGCACCGAGCCCCATACTCAGAAATGCCGAATTCCAACAAATTTTAGATATGGGGTTATTAGTTAGTCACACCAAAATGCGAAAGTTTGTGTGTATGTAAGTAGGTATGTTAGTATGTAAGTGTGTTTGTTCCCGTTCAAATCTGTAACAGCTGCATGGATTTTAATGTAATTTGGTATGGAGGTAGCCAAATTTAGGTATGGTAGCCTCCATTCCAAATTTCATCCAAATCCGTTCAGCCGTTACAGAGTTTATACCGCGGGTGAAACCGCGGGGCGCATCTAGTATCCTATAAATTTTGAAAGTAGCTCTGTCTTTCTGTTTGTTATCTGTTCACGATAAAACGGCTGGACCGACCTTTACGAATTTTGGCAAAAGTATTCTAGTAAAATAAAATATTTTTTAATTTAATCATTTTATGTATTTTTTAAGAAATCTCGTTACGTTAGGGAGAAGGCTGATGATGATGATGGAAAATTTTAAATCTATGACCACAAATGTAAAACGCAGTCGGACGGGTAGAAATCCCCCCATTGCTATGAAAATGGGTAAGAAATCTCGGTACGATAGGGAACAGGCGGATGATGATGATAATGATCCTTAAAGTCTATGACCGATAAACGACGAAGGTCTGTGACGAAGGTCACAGTTGGACGGGTACCAATCCCCCTATCGCCATGAAAATGGGTAAGAAATCTCGGTACGATAGGGAACAGGCTAATGATGATGATGATGATATTTAAATCTGTGACCACAAATGAAAATCGCAGTTGGGCGGGTAGAAATCCCCCCCATCGCCATGAAAATGGGCAAGAAATCTCTGTACGCTATCAACAGGCTGATGATGATGATGAATTTTAAATCTATAACCGAAAATTAAAATCGCAGTTGGACGGGTAGAAATCCCCCATCGCCATGAAAATGGGCAAGAAATCTCTGTACGTTATCAACAGCCTGATGATGATGATGATGAATTTTAAATCTATGACCGAATCACATGCGAATTCAAAACGGTTACAAGCAAATACGAAATTGAGTACCCGATTTTCGGCGTTCCACCTATCAGATCGACTGGCCAAGCGGTCGAGTGGACGGATTTTCATTATGCTTCGTTTTGTAGTGTGTCAATGAGACGAAGGATCAATCCTCATTTGAAAATTACTGTTTTTGTAGATTTTTGTTCTTTTTGTGCTATTTTTTTACAAAATAAGTTATCAAACAACACAACAAACACCACACACAAAACTAACTAACTAATAGGTAGGTAGGTAGGTAGGTAGGTTGGTTGGTTGGTAGGTAGGTAAGTATTATTAGTATTATGCACATATTTCAATCGCGCAGCACGAAATATCCAATATTTTCATATACCTCTATCTACCACCTT
Organism: Apocheima hispidaria; assembly: GCA_947579745.1. Taxonomy (NCBI): domain Eukaryota; kingdom Metazoa; phylum Arthropoda; class Insecta; order Lepidoptera; family Geometridae; genus Apocheima; species Apocheima hispidaria. The sequence goes on along the minus strand of OX388165.1, from coordinate 3,815,856 downwards.
ACCACCTACCTATATAGGTACCTATACCTATATAGGCACCTTTTACAAAAAATCTATTATTTCACTAAGAAGGAAGTTTTTCAGAATTTTTTCAATATTTTTCCCGGGATCAGTGAGCGTGCGCGCAACGAGATCATACATAAAAATGCAAAAACCACATTCATCATCATTATTGAGGTGAATTTTTTTCCAGAAATTTTGCATTATTTTTCCTGGCACTGATGGAGCGCGCACCGAGCCCCATACTCAGAAATGCCGAATTCCAACAAATTTTAGATATGGGGTTATTAGTTAGTCACACCAAAAATAAATATTATAAAGAGGAAAGATTTGATTGTTTGTTTGTTTGCATTGAATAGGCTCCGAAACTACTGAACCGATTTGAAAAATTCTTTCGCTGTTGGAAAGCTTTTTAGCTTTCTTTATATATATATTTTTTTTGTAACTTGACGCAAATAGAAGGGTTTTGTGTGTGTATTATAATTTTTATTTTTTTGTTATATACCCGTGCGAAGCCGGTGCGGGCTGTAAAGGATTCAAACAGACAGACGGACAGACAGACAGACAGACGGACATGACAAACTTATAAGGGTTCCTTGTAGTACTACGGAACCCTGAAAATTTATAAATGGTTACCTATGTCAAAGTCCTCAAAATATAAGAATAGGGGTTCATTTTTATACATATAAACTAGTATTTCGCGAGGCTGCACGGGCCGCGTGCGGGCCCGCGGGGCGTTCCTGCAGTTGGGTATGGTATAGGGAACAGGTTGATGATGATGATGATGATCCTTAAAATCTATGACCGCAAATGAAAATCGCAGTTGGAAGGGTAGAAATCCCCATCGCCATGAAAATGGGCAAGAAGTCTCGAATTATATTTTTTATTTATAAATTAGGTAGGTAGGCACTTACGAAACACCTTCGCCATGATAATATTTCAGCCGAGCACGAACACGTTTCGTGCTCTTTTTTTGGCCAGAATATTGATGGCGTCTATAGCGCAACGATGATGTCTGCTGCATTCTATTATAATTATGTACGTTATTATTAGGTTACTAGCAGCCCGCCCCGGCTTCGCACGGGTATTTAACAAAAAAATAAAAATTATAATACGCACACGAAAACCCCTCTATTTGCGTCAAGTTACAAAAAAATATATATAAAGAAAGCTGAAAAGCTACCCAACAGCGAAATAATTTTTCAAATCCGTTCAGTAGTTTCGGAGCCTATTCAATGCAAATAAACAAACAAACAAAGAATCAAATCTTTCCTCTTTATAATATTGGTATAGATAGATTATTCTATCATCATCAATAGTTGTCGCAACGCACGCGATGTAAAGGATATTTTAGGTATTTTTTTTTACATCTTGGGTTACATTATTCGAGTTTTAGTAAGGATCCCAAATTTTTTAAAAATATAATATAATATAGTATAGGGATAGTGTAGCTTCCCAACAGTGAAAGAATTTTTCAAATCGGTTCAGTAGTTTCGGAGCCTATTCAATGCAAACAAATAAACAATGAAATAAATAAACAATCAAATCTTTCCTCTTTATAATATTGGTATAGATAGATTAGGTAACCAAATCAAACACTGCACTGCACACCGATACCGAATCTCGCAACGTCGCAATTATCGAAGGCCGCGCGTGGACTAAGCCGCGAGGCAAGGATTCCTAGTCTCGCTCACACACGCTCCGACAAGCTGGCAACGTCGCGTAAACCGCGTGACGCGCGCGCGGCACAACCAGTGTACACGATTTTTGCAAGACGCACGCACACATGAATATTTCACGCACACCATGATCGCATGATTCGCATGTAAAGAACACACCACTACATTCGTAAAATTTGTCGTAATTATTGGGATGAAAAATGGTATTTCCTAGCCATGAACATTTTAAATTATAGACTTTGCGATACTTAGAGGCCAAATTAGACCTATGTTAAGTCATGCCCAGTTCAAAATCGTAGTAGGACGCCTAAAAAGACATCGATAGTTTTGTATGAAAGTCGATGGACCTTAACACCAGATTGTACATAGCTAGGACAGAAAACATTTTTTTTTATTGGTTCAACAAATGGCGGCCTTACCGCTGCAAGCGATCTCTTCTCTTCTTGAATTAACCTCTATTTTACCTACGAAATACTAAGCTCAAGATTATCATTTCAGTTCCAAAAACAACACCTTAATCATCGTTCAATACAAATAAGCTTAATAAAATCTGATAATATGACCAAATAGGACGATTAAAGGCGATTATATTGATATAGAAAAGTTGTCAAAAAAAACAGGGACAGTCGAAAGATAAAAATAATACTGTAATACCACGGTAATACATCGAATTATCACCCAATACGACTTGATAAGAAATAAGCAGGTTTGGCTTGTAGATTACTTAAAATTAGACCACCTTACTATAGGAATAAGATAAAACTATACCAATAAAGTCCCTACTTATAGGTAGTTTGTATTAATTGTGTTTATTTTATGTAGGTATTTATGTAGGTTTATGTATGTTTTTTTTCATATTATTATTATTTTTATGTATCTACACCACCGACCGTAGTTTTTAAGTCATAATACTGTCCATCCAAATGTTGTCTGGAAGAAATAGCTTTAGGCGATAAGGCCGCCCATTATACTACCGTTTTTTAAATATTATTGTTATTTTTTTTTAAGTTTGTGTTTTTGGTTTATAATAAAGCTATATTGTATTGTATTGGTAGCTTAGTAGATACCTACTTTTTCAGTGCTTGCCAAATGGCTATACATGGCCTGACCTGACATCGTGAAAGAGGTGGCTATATATAAGTTTCTGGTGGAGCGAAAGGGAGAAGCTATAGCCTTAATAGTTTGTTTCTTTTGCTCCCGTGAAATTCAAGTCTAGCTGTCCTTTTCACACGATGTCAGGTCAGCTTATCCTCTAACTTTGAAACGTTCGTTATTCTGTTTGCGAGAGCATGCCATCCCGCTCGTACCAACTTAATCGCACTATGCGCGGTCTCGCTTGCGCACTATCACTATCGCTTAGTTACGGGATAAGCCCGCTGGTCATGTATAGCCTTAATATTTGTTACCTACTAGCTGCGCTCCGCGGTTTCTTTTTTTCCCGAGGGAAAAAAACAAAAGAAAAACAAATCGGCCTAGCCATTTTCGAATTTTTTCGAAACTAAATATTAATAGTATAATTAAATCAGTATTAAGAGCTCCCTCCCATAATTTAGCTATATTGTACCCACTTTTCTAACGTCCTAACAAATTTTGTAAATGCGAAAGTAGCTGTCTATCTGTCTCTCTGTCTGGGTGTTTGTCGCTTTATCACGTCTAAACAGCTAAACGGGTCAACCTGAATTTTTACATAGATATAGCTGGGTCGGAGACGAATATAGTCAATTTTTTTTTAGGTCCACGCGATTGAATTCGCGCGTAACAGTCTTTTAATACAATCATATTACTTGTAGTTCGCGCCGAACTGAGACCTCGCGACCCCTATATCTTCACAACCCCTGAACCGATTCAGCTCATGTTCGAACTTAAAAATTGTATTGAAATGAATTACTTGCCTACAAATTTTCATGAAGATCGAATTAACGGTTCGCAAGTTATCATCGGACAAATATACACACAAACATACAAACATACATACAAATGCCGATTTGTCCCAGTAAACTCTGAGACCTTCGCTTCACTCGGTCAATTATTGAGTGGAACTTTAACAAATACATTTTGGAACGATTTTCATGTTATTTATTTTGACAAAGAAGGGTTTTTTTTTAACAAATCAAAATAGAAAACCTACATAAAATAATTAGGTACAGAATGCCGGCTACAAATAACGAGAGTTACAACGAGTGCGTACACATAGCCATTATCATAGATATCAGTACAAGAAGTTCTTCAAGAACATCTTTCCCATCGTTAAATTTGTAAATAGGTACGTACGAAGATTTCGGATCAAGTTGATCAAGCAGCTCGTGTATCATTGTGGATTTGTCCTTCTACCTACAGAAATCAACTACAATTTATCTTACAACATTTTATGTTTTTAATTTTTTTGTTTCTAGTTGGCCCAAACTGCTGCTCGCCGTGGTGGGGACTCGGAGGGCGGCGTAAGGGCGGGCAGGTGCGTTTCACAGCCGCCCAGACGGGAGCGCTGGAGCGCCGCTTCAACGCCAGCAAGTATCTGAGTCCGGACGAACGACGCGCTCTCGCAACTACGCTCAGACTTAGTGACCGACAGGTTTGTACCAAGTTCCTTTTAGGAAAGTAGGTAATATGCCTACTTTTATATGTTTTATGATTCTGGCTTCGTATTACAAGATGCTATTAAGATTAGATATAGGTACTGGCACCGCCTACTTGTCCATACAAAAAGGTTCCTTTTGGAAAATTAGGTAATATACCTACTTTTATGTTTTATGATTCTGGCTTCGTATTACAAGATGCTATTAAGATTAGATATAGGTACTGGCACCGCCTACTTGTCCATACAAAAAGCTCCGTTTCCCACCACTAAATATTATCCAATTTCGACGATATATTTATATGTTACTACGCCCCGCGGTTTCACCCGCTATCCTACAGGAACCGAATATTGTTCCGTATAAGCAGCCTATGTATTATATCCAGGATATAATCTACCTCCATACCAAATTCCATTCAAATCCGTTCTGCCGTTACAGAGTTAAACGATAATAATAGTTTGCCTGGAAGAGATCGCTTTAAGCGATAAGGCAGCCAGTTGTTACACTAGTTTTAAGTTGTATTTTTTTTGTCTTATGTATGTAATTTCTGGTGTGAACAATATAGAGTTATACTTATCTATTTATCTATGAGGAACCTAAATTTTTCGGATTGACGTCACCGTCTGGACCACCTGTATAGTGACTGTTTTACCAACATACCTGAAAGTGAATTTACTTTGAGCGTTATTATTTTTCTGTAATAATCTTCATTTATTAGAAACAACTTTTCTATTCTAGGTGAAGACCTGGTTCCAGAACAGGCGCGCCAAGTGGCGCAGGACAGCTCCCGACTCTGCGGATGCGGGCAGCCCGCCCACCTCCGCTGACGGATCTGATGACGAGCTGCAGAAAGCAGATGATGACAGCATTCTATAGACTGCTGATGATGATGACTGAAGATAGCTTGGAATATGGACTTGAATATATGACATCTACCTAAACTTTGCGACTTTTTATCCTCTCCTTATCTAATATTATAAACGCGAAAGGAACTCTATATTGTTTTTTTTTTGCGTCTAACATAATCCCTTATTAATAGCACACCCGTCCTTAACCTCTTCCATACAAATCCTCTCCATGCTAAAGTTGCCTGGAAGAGATCGCTTTAAGCGATAAGGCCGCCAGTTGCTACACTAGTTTTAAATTGTTTTTTTTTTGTCTTTTGTATGCCATTTCTGGTGTGAACAATAAAGTTATTTATCTATGTCTTTCTGGCTTGGTGTTTGTCGCGATTTAAGCGCCTGAGCGGAGATGGACATAGATAATTTTTTTTTTGTTTGTCCACGCAAACTTATAGTCACGGGTAACAGCTAGTTAATTATAAACTGGTTGAGACATCTTTATAGCATGCCGTAACTAGAATCTAACATGGTTTGAGAGCCTATTTCCATTCAGGGCTAGGTGTTTACCATGATTACCTACCCAGATAATAACTAACATCAGGTGTGTTTGTGGTCAAATGCCTAGTCCGTCATTAGATATACACTCGATTCCTTAGTACGCACCAAGAATCGGTCTAAATACACCTATAAGAACTTACTCTCTATGGTTCATTACGAACAGCGCGTCAGCTCGTAATGAACCAATGTAAGTAGGCGTAACCTTGAGATAGCCAAAGAGAACGCTTTGTCTCAGTCCCCGCAACCCGCGGTTCCCTCAAACATTGATGGCTTTTTCTCGGAACAACGATCTAGTAATGTGGTACGTACCTATATACAATATATATAATATAATATTGAAAGGTATGTCTACTAATAATTATGAATAACTTTTACTATGAAACCAACAGAACAACGTACAAAAAAAAAAAAAAAAAAATATTTATAAAATATATAGAACAGCTGTTTTTTTTCCGCGTTTCTGTTTTGGTCCCATAGTAAAAGTTGTTTATAATGATGAGTACATACATGCCTTTCAATATTATGCACCATTCAGTAACACCTGTATAATCTGTGCCATAGACCTTATAGTCCGTTCGCAATAGGATGATCGCTGACAACTGCAGGAAATTGTAAAAAACTAATTTAAATACCTAAAATAATACGAGTTCTTAATTAACTTAAGAGCCAGATGATACAGCTATCTCTTTCGCACGTTTACAACATTTTTTTTAATATAAACATAAGATAAATTTAAAAAAAAGGTCTTAAAATTTTTACAATACCATTTCCGTCGTTTAAAAACAATTTTCATGTAGTTATTTTTTTGATTTTAAAAACATTTGCAGCGGTATTCTATAGATAATGATTTAATAAATCAAATTTCCGCCTGTGTAATTTATATATAAAAAAATGTAGAAAGTGTGTGAACGAGACAGCGAGAATTAATAATAGCGAATATTAATTGTTTTTATATGTCTGAGCTTTTCTTCCTTCAAAAAACTTAGACTAATAAAAATAATTATAGATAGTATTTAGACATTATTTCATTGACTTTTTCAGTGAACATCCGACAACGTACGGACTATTATAACAGAATACTGCAACATCGCAATTGCAATATTCTGCAATACGAAAAGTGTGTATTCGTGATTTAAACTAAAAACCAAAGAAAACGCAGAACAATTAAAAAATATTTCTGTTTATTAGAAAAAAACAATCAAGGGAAAACCTCAAAAACAAACTCTTAAAACACCAATACAAAACGGCCAGAATTAAATATTTATTTACAAACATTTTCATTTAATTTATAACATTAGGCCTTTTAAGAAAACCCTTCTTGCACCATTTTCTACTTAACAAGTATATATTAATAAAATGGGATTGTGATGATAGTACAGTGCGAGGCAAGAAATATGGCACACTGAACATCGTAATAGTACTTGTGGCGCCATCTTACGGGAAAGCAATCACATCGTTTCGTTGTTTACAAAGTTATAATTAAAACTTTGTATTTTAAAATTGAGATGCCATATTTCTTAACTAACCTACACTTTGATATCGATTTTGGAAGCTCGAGTTGTTTTTTAAGTGTTGCTGTCCTCGTCCAATAGACTGAAATGAAAAAGACAGCAATAAAGATTAACATCAAAATCGATATCTTTATACAGGATTTTTAGTACCTAGCCAATCCTCTAGTAGGCAGCTTCCTACCATCCTACATAACAACTTTTGTTCTATGACTCTTTACAAAACATAATACATTAACAAAAATTATTATTTAAAAAAATAGTTATTTTTATCCTTGTATTTTTTAAAAAAAAAATTTTTTGGTGTAGATGTCAACTCCTAAGCTTCACCCTCGCGTTCCTTCTGATTTGAAACAGCGTAACATTATTTTCATTGGAGCCCTAATTTAAGCGTTTCTGTTTTTATTTTAGGAGAAAAAAATGAGAAGTAAGCCATGGAACACGAGTTGTTCCGTATGGTGTAGGGAAGCTGCCTATCAGAAGTTGTTGGTTAGTTACCAATAACCCTGTATACTGCTTGTGTTTATTAACAACTTAGTACATTAAACAACGCTGGAGAGTAATTGATAAATTTTTTGGCAACAAAAAATTGTACAAAATTTAAAATATAATAAATTGTATGTGGCCCAGGTGCAAATCTGTTAAATAACATACTATTCAGTCAAAAAACAACAATAAATACGATATTCAAAAAACTACATTTTGATTTAAGAATACATTAATCGTGTACAATTGGAGAAATAAAAAAACCCAACAATAGATCGATTATTTAAACCTGCCACTAGCTTTTAATGTGCACACAAGAAGAGTTAGTTTTGAAGTCACATGGATCACACATAAACGCTCTTATTATTGTGCACAGTTATTTTACTCGCGCATTTGCATCTTTATTAGTGCACAGTGTGCATTTTCGTTCAAAATCGTATTGATTTATTTTAATTTGACAAAAGTAATGTTTTTTTACATTTTCCGACAAATTTAAAGACATCAAAACGAATTGTTTCTTTAAAACTTGTTCTTATTAATTATTTAGAATACGTAACGCTATAATAATAATTGCATCAATTTTTTGTACGTATTTATTTGCAATATTAACGATACAACATTCACTTTTTGGAAATTCACACTTACTGATTTTATATCTTCAATAATGTGAAAATGCGCGTGCAAGACAACTGTGGATGGGACTAATGGCATTAAGAAAATACTTTCGCAATTACTCTTGTGCGTAGACCCGAGGAAAAATATGAACTTATTTATTTTTACTACTAGACACAAAACTGCATTATTTATAGTCGCTAGCTTTGAATTATCGACCTATTGTAAAGTATAGAATCGTTTCTCCCAAAGTACATACTATACAACTGCCTACCTCTAATGTCTCTTTAATTTCTAAAACGACGTTATGAAAGAAAGCTACATACAGTAAATAAGATTCATTTCGAGGCCATCGCGCAACATATCGACTTGACATAGACTCTGCACAGCGCCTTTAGTTTTGTGCTTTATCGAATTGACTAACATGACAGTTGTAATCGATAAATATATAAACTTTTTGTCGTTTATAAACGTCAAATTTGAAAACGGTAAATGAATTTGTCGACGAACAATGTCATACTAAAGTAGTCGTTCTATAAAATACCGTACTTGCACTGCAACTGCAGATTCGGAGTGGAACTTTTGAATGTGGGTTTTATGTCTTAAGTGTACATTTCAATTTTGAGTAACGTAAGGAAATCGTAAACCCGTTACGTATTTAGCTGAGAGGCAAGATAAAAAATGTCCAATATGGACAATTTTCAAACACTTCGCCGGAACATTGTACGCTCAAGTCCAAAATGACATCAAAATTATTGTGCGATACACATTTCTTGTTGTTGATTACGCGTACTATTTTTTAAAAAGTGTGCTGTTGAAGCGATCAGTTCTAAGTTCGCGGGCATCGTTGATGTTTAAAATGCATTGTGTGATTTTTCTATTTCATAGTAATGAATCTCTTTCGTCATTTAAAACTGACTTTATACATCTCTTTCGTCACCGCGATATAGGGCTCACATTCCATGCCTTATTTTGATTTGAGTCGCTGTCGAATCAATACGATGCACGAGGACTTTTAGTATTATTTACATTATACTTCTAAAGTGACATTAAATATACTTTAGTTGAGACATTATTCTTGTCATTTGCGCTTGAATATTTTAATAAATATTTTGTACACGTGTACGTATCTAAAATAGACATAAAGAGACGACTCTACGTAAATATAAACCGACTCTTTAATTTTTCTTTGCCAAAAAGTACTCACAGCGCACGACTGAAAAATAACTTAGTGAAAAAATCGGACTAGTGCGACTATATATTTAAGTTGATAAGATTATTATTATTATTTAAAAACATCGATCAGCGCACGCTTCGAGCGTTTATGAATGACGCGATTTTCTTGAATCGGCCGTGAAGGCCATCAAATTTTATGAAGGAATTTGATAGAACATATTTTTAATAACACCTTTTTTGTAATATAATATTATCTAATAAATGTATAAGCCTTACTGAAATGATGATAAGCTAAGATTTCAAAATTTTAATTGCCTGTTTTTTTTTTTTTTGTGGACAAGTATTAATAATGTGCCATTATTTCAGTCGTGCACTGTAGAACATTTTAAATCCATATTTAGCCTACGTGTTACATTTTACTAAACACCGATCAATGTGAAATCTAATATCAGTGCGACCAACGTATCCGGCAGAGGTGAGAAAATAGAGGAACTAAAACTATTCAATGGAAAGTTGTCAATTATGTTCAGGAAAGACGAAGGTGTCTCTTTCATTCAAGTTTTCAGATGAGTTGGTCGCATTGTATATCGCCTATACATTTAATCTTTTTTTTTTTACTTTATTTTATTGTGGCAGTGGGTACTAAATGTAGCAAATATATAAATCAGTAAAGAAAACTATTGTCCTAAATAATGTATGTGGTAAGTACCGGTCAATAGAATTGATAGCTGTTGTAGTGCTACCTATTGGTTACAAGCGCCGGCACAAAGCAGCTTTTAGCAGCGATGCAAACGCGCGTCTACATCGATACAAAAGCACATTCGCATCAACGCTACTCTAACGCGTTTGTATTACGACTTAATCGCGGTTGCATCGCGACTGCATTTCTTTTGCATCGCGTTTGCATCATGTATGGCGTATGGTATGGTGTATGCATCATGACGGTATCGCGTTTGCATCTTGACGGTGTCACGTTTGCATCGCGACATTGTAATCTGTAAACGCGCTGTTATACTTCACCGTGCTAAGCCAAAATGACTTTTGTGGCTAGATTACAACTGTTACTATTTCATGAGGTTCATGAGAGGTTATGTGTTTGACCACAGACTATCTGATGTTGAGTCGTAGTCGAGGATGGCTGCAAGCCTTGATATCAATTCTTTTCAGGACAGTAGTTTACTTTCATAGTTACTATAATGACTTCATTGGTTACTCACAAGGCGATCTCAAACAAAAACATATACTAACATTTTTAAACCTATGATATCAAAGTATTCATCAAATACAAAATGAATCTTATGCACCTGTGTTGTTAGTCGGTTTTCCTGAGCGCGCCGCGAGCCCGCCATGCCTTCAATAGGTTATAGCTGAAGTACAGTTGGAAGAAATGGATTTGAGACGTCAAGAACACGAAGGCGTACCATAGTAGACCATACGGGTAACCCTGGAATTAAAAACGACGTATGTTAACACCGAAAAGAAAGGATATCTATAAAAAAAATTGACTGAAAAGTCTATAATATTTTAGTCTTCTGGTAGACATAACGGTTTTGTTAGTCTGTGGTTAAGTCCTGCAAAAATCAAAAAGAATGGAGCTTCACTGAAAATAATCCTAAAGCTTAGTAGGTAGCTTGTCTGCCTGAATGAGCAGGAGTTCCCGGATTCGATGCCAGACCGAGCAGACATTTAATGCTACTCACAAGTCTCCGTTAGATTTCCCTGTGTTGGGGTTGCCGTGGAATGTACACATAGATAGGAATAAAATTTAAATTCGTCATTCAAACAATATAGGTGAATAAGACTCAAGGAAGTTTAGTTTTTAGTTCAAAACTAAAAAGTATCGATATCTTGAATAGACGATAAAAAAACAAGGACCCATCTCAATAACATTTTAGTTGCATTATCATTAGATTCCGCTCCCTGCCTATTACTAACCTGCCAAAGATCGATATCAACCTCGGAACTGTCTTCGTCCTCATCCATGGACAGGTACCTCCAGACGTCCCCGCAGTAGTAAACCAGACAGTACAGTAGCGGACCGAAGCCCAGCGCAGTGATACCGTACATGTAACGCACCAGATGAAGTATGTTGTTCCTTTTTATGGCTGAGAGACCGAGGAAGGAAAGCAGGAGGGATAGACACCAGATGTATTCCCACCAGAGGGGCTGGAAAAAAGATAATTGGCTTTTAATGGTCAGAATTTTGGGCGCAGCTATCTCGCTCCCTCACTTGAAGTTATTAAAGATATTTGAAATTCCTAAACATTCAATTATCATCTTTCATTTTTTATTTTTCAATTTTCTTCAGTTCTATTTTTCTTATTGGTAACTTTGGGAAAAACTTCATCTTATTTTTACGGTAAATATGAAAAAACAGAACACGAGAACAAAGTGTCTTCCCCTTAAATAGAGACAATAAGAAAAGTGTTAGTGGACACATTCTTAGATTTTAGTCTATTTAGCAGTTAAAGTTAAATTACTCATTAGTCTCAAGGGTAGATGTTAATATTAATGAGGCACCATATGGTACATCATTGACCATTGACATTGAAAATTAAAAAATATGATATTGAAAACCTGTTCAAAATATTTTGGAATACTAAGCTCATAAAATTACCCTAGCACATTTTTATCACAATTTTATCCCAGGACCCGTGATATTTTCTCACCTGTGGTATCTGCAGTTCCTCAATCTCCAGTATAAATATGTCAAGTTTGTCGAGTATGTCTGAAGACAGTTTGGCCAGCATCGCTAGGAACATCACATGGTGGAAGAAAACGCAGTACTTTAGACGGGACTTGTTCAATGCACTGAAATAGAAACAAAACAAATTATCAATATAAATTCTTTAAAATGCGTTTTACAATCATAAGCTAAAAATCCAAGTATCGAACAGATCGAGAATCTGACTAGCATTTTACAGTTTCCTATAAAAACATTTTTTTACTTTTTGTTTGTCTTGTGTCCAGCTTCGATCAGTCTTCAGACTATGAGCAACTATGAGTTGTAGACTTTTGGTCGTGCACGAGAAGTGATCCAACGAGCAGTTCTCTTTTACTTTATGCATCATTTTAATCCAATTCTATGATGTGTTGTCTGCGTAGCCTCTTTAGATAGCTGATGGTAGTTTGTTCTGCCGCTACAGGGTTCCTGCATGGTCAGTCGCTTTTTGTATATTGTTGAAAAAAGTTATTTCACCTTTGACTAATTTAATTCATTAATAAGTATAAATAAATAAATAATAAGGAGCAGACAGCTGGATTTTATTCAAGAAGGGGATGATAATATAATTCTTGTACTGATATCCTGTGTATTTCTGTATTGTGCATGTCCCATTCCAGGGTGTCGAGGTTACTGATCTTTGACCTGGGTATAAAGGGAAATATGGACTGAGGATAGGGCTTTATTAAGTTTCTGTTTTTTTTTCTTTTCTTGTGCTAGTGTTATAGATGATGAGAAACAGCTAGCTAGGCTCTTGTGGCAACATGATGATGCTGAAGCTTCCTCAATTTATCTTATCAATCACTTCATAATAATATGAAGATTATAAAAAAAAGCAGTAACCAAATATACAACATGCAAAATACTAAGAGAAAGTAGGTTGCAGCATCTCAGCACCTACATTCGTCATGCTTTCGATTTGTTTATAAACTGTGATATCACCACGAGGAAGTCGCGATCATTTAGGCCGTGGTAATGAACATTGGGATGTTTAAAATTATTGGCGCGAACCATAATTTCGCTATCGATTGCTTTCGTCTAAAAATAATTTGACGGAGCTTGGTGAAAAAAATACCTGTTAGCCATCAATGCTAGATTTTACCGGGACCTATACAGGTTGAAAGGAGCCCTAAATATGCAGAAATATTAAGGTAAACTCACCTGAGCTGATATTGTATCGCAATTTTCTCTCGATGTTCGAAGTCTGCACCGTTTGTTCCTGTTACCATAACACCGCCTCGTGAAGCCATTTTTCTAACTAATTTCTCACACAAATTGATGTGAAACACAAACTATAAGAATCAGACTTTAAATACAGGGCATCATTCAGAAAATCTGGCCAAGAATTTTGTATTTTCAATTCATATTTCTTGGCCAGCTGGTGAGTGAACGGCGGTCGCAAAAGCTGAAATGCTAGCTGTCACTGTCAATCGAAATCGGTATCTATAATGTACAGCCCAATAATGTACGACCTGCGGGCTTATCCCGCAACTCTGAAAGCGATAGTGATAGTGCGCAAGCGGGACCGCGCATAGTGTGACTAAGTTTGTACGAGCGGGATGGCATGCTCTGGCAATCAGAATCACGAACGTTTCAAAGTTAGAGAATAAGCCCGCTGATAATGTACGGCCTGGAATGTAATACCGATAATTGGTGTACCAGGCTGGCAATTATCAGATCATACAATACAGGCCGTACATTATCAGCACGTGCCAATAAAGCACGACCAGGCATTCCTGGTCGTACTGATAATGTACAGCCTGATAAAAGACGACCCAGCTCGTGTTGGCTGAAAAAATCTGCTCCTATTGTTCGTTGTGTCTATAATCTGTTTTGATTCCATGCTTCGTTTAGACGCGACAGTGTAAATAGGGCACAGATTAAAAATACCTTACCAACTTTCATGTTACGAGACATAACAGAAGATTTCCGGGCTTTATAAAAAAAAAAAACCTAATAACCTAACCAGTTTTGACACAGCAAAGATTTCCGAGCTGTCATAAAAAAAATACCTTGACTACTAACTGTAATCCTCATATTTTTAATCTGTATCTTATTTTTACTATCGCGTTCAAACGAAGCACGAAAACGTTAGATTTCATAGACACTGAGGCTCTCAGCGAATGAGGGGTGGGTTGTCTTTTATCAGGCAGGCTGTACATTATCGGCCCTTGTCAATCATGTACGGCATGATATTGTACGTCCAATATTGTACAGCCTGATAATTGAATATCATATTAAACCAGTACATTGAATATCGGGCTGTAAATTATCGGCTGTGCAATGTGCATTAAAGGCCCGTGCCGATAATGTACGGCATGATAATGCACGGCCTTATATTCCATGAATCAGTACACCAATGATCAGGATGTACACTATCAGGCTTTACATTATCGGTTCGTCAATTATCGGGTCGTACATTATTCTCTCATCAAAATGACAAAATAGATGACAAATGCCAACGTCAGCCAACGTTTTAAGCTTTTACGTTCCTTTACACGTTGCGGGCCTTTTGCGGGCGTACAATGAGGGCAGATTAAAGTACGCTTTAATATTTTTTTCAGTATGGCATTCATTTTTTAAATATTTACTGGAAGCCTAGCTCGGTACGAAAATTCTTCATCGATTATGTGGCCACATCTAATATAAGTACCAAAAATTCCCACTTCTTTATAGAGTGCGGTTTAAAATGCGCTCACAGTGCAAAAACCACAAACGCTAACGATCGGTTTAAATTTTTAGTAGGTACACCAATAGCGCGCCAACAAATTAAACCGTTCAATAGCGTGCTTATGTCAGATGGGTTTCATTTTTCAGGTTCTCTGTCTCATTGCCTCATATTTGATGGCCACTCACAGTTTCATTTCTGTCTTCACAGAAGACTGTGTTCTGCATTAAATCCATTTTTTCTAAAACACTGAATGACGGAATTAACAGATGTCAATTTTAATTTTATTGCACATACAGTGCACTACCTCATTTTTCTCCGCACCGTTAGCACGCTCAAATGACGTCACTCATGACGTCATGTGGCTGACAGGAGCCTATAAATGCGCATCCTACACCGACTTTTTGCACGCTGACAGTGCAAATGGTTACTATGTGCGCATTTTAAACCGCACTCTATATCCATCCACGTATTATAAATACCTACTTACCTATTAAGCTAATATTCTGTGACCATACCTACCAACATGAATAGTAGGTAGGTACTTTCCTCTCATTGCGATGAAAGTCACGTCGGAGAATTTCGTGTCTACGTATGTAAGATAAACGTGTAGGTACTTCCGTCCCGCACTACGCGATTGTAATAGTCGTATATGTGGTGGTCTATATCCATGGTCACCGGATCACCGTGGTCATGAAACCGGAATCAAACCTCAACTTTTCGCATATCTACCTACTCAAATGGACAGTCTTTTTATTGTTTACACCAATGATATTTTTAGTCTCGTAGTACACATCATCATCATCAACCAGAAGACGTCAATTGCTGAACATAGGCCTCCCTCTTAAAGCGCCAAACCGACCGACAACGTGCCACTTGCATCCACCGGTTGCCCGCGACTTTCACAATGTCGTCGGTCCACCTAGGGGAGACTTGCCTACTTGCGTCTTCCAGTTCGTGGTCGCCTCTCACAACCTTTCTTCCCCACCGGTTATCGGTTTTTCGAGTGATGTGGCCTGCCCATTGCCACTTCAGCTTGCAAGCTCTACCTATAATTATGTATGAGCTCTAAGCGGACTGGCTTGATCGATTTTGGATAACGATAAGTATGTGCCGGTATAGATTCTTCTATAATTTCAAAGTGTCATAGATTAGGTAAGGTACATTTCATAGTTGAGTTTTTTAAAATACTTGTTGTCTTATCTGCATCAGCCTTTACATCCCACTGCTGAGATATTAGCCTACCCTCGAAGGGTGATTGGGCCATATCCACTACGCTGGCCCAGTGCGGGTTGGCGGATTCATATACGCCATCTAATTTCTTTCCCAGAAATATGCAGGTTTCCTCACGATGTTTTCCTTCACCGAAAAGCCAGTGGTATATATCCGTACGTAAGTTCCAAAGAACTCATTGGTACGAACCCACGCACCACGAATATGAGGCGAGCGTGCTCCCACTGAACTACCACGGCTTTTTTTAATCGGCTAGGGAGCGGTTGTGGGGATGTTGTATATAAGATATCGAACAACTTTTGTTCTACGACTGTTCAAACTTCAAAGTCAAAGGACATATTTTATTCCATAGGAAGTAACATCACAAGGCTGCTCCGTAAAAAAATGTTCGTGAATCTTGCAATAAAATGTATCGGACGAACAGCAGTATTTTTACCCGTGACTTTTCAAAAGTAAAACCAAACTTTCTCATGTTTAAGTAAATTAACATTAATGCTTTTAGTACGGACGAGAAAAAAAAGATAAAAAATGACAGACTACGCTTTTTGTATGGACGAGCCGGCGGTAGGTATACTCTATTCTTAATAATCCGCTATCGGACCAAATTGCTGGCTCAGCATTTGTAACATTTGAATTATTAGGTAACATGCCTATAATAAGTAGTTAGAGACATGCTTAGGTAATAATAATAAACCTAAGTACGTGAACAATCACTTAATTGAATCGCATATAGTCACGTCGCGTTTCACCACCCTACCGAATGACGCGTTTTCCATCAAAACTTACGATAACATTGATTGTTTCATAGGATGTTTTATAAACTCGGCCATTTCGTTGTTCTAATCGTTTGTTTTGAAACATAAGCTTAGTCGGTTATATATAGGGGTGGTGCGGTGATCGGTCTGTTAGTTTGTGATAATGAAGTTCTTAGTGATTGTTACCCTTTTCGCGCTCGTCGCCGTGCAGGTGAGTCTTTAACATAATTTTTTTAATAATTCTAATATATTTAATTGGTTTAGATTCATTAAATAAAATTATTGTGCGCGTGTAATAATGTGTGATAATTACCTACAATGCAGGAGATTTTATTTTTTTCAATTCTTATTTGCTCGATAATGGTAACTTAGATCAGATTATTATTATTAATTAATTATTCGAAAATTATTTAAATAACTAAGTACCTAAGTACCTAAGTAGGTATGTCGAAATAAATTGACCCCCGAATACTGAAACGTTTGTTAACTTTGGCAACAGATTAATTCTAATACTGCCTTTGTCTGGCACTAAGCAAATGCAAAGGCAGCAATAGACTTAATCTGTCGTCAAAGTTAACTAATGTTTCAATATTCGGGGGTAAGTACTCTAAAGACATAAAAGATAGCGAATATAATATCAAGTCATTTTTTTCGGATATTTGGATCGCATTGACGAACGTCGCACTTTTCACATACTGAGAGCAACTGAAGCAAGGTGAGCGCGCTCACTTTAAAGTCATCAAAACTCTCTTACTTGGGCCAGGCGTCTATTCATTTTACTCTGGTTTAAGGTTCTCTTAATAAGTTATTCTTACTTGTTTCAGGTGTGTCAGTCGTCACCAATACCCGACGATGACAAAGTAGACGCCCTTGAGAAGAAGGACGAGGCCGTCGCGCCCGCGGCAGAGGCGGCATCTCATGCTGCAGAGGTAATTGAAACCAGTCTTCGTATTCTGAAATAGCATCATCAGCCACAAGACGTCTACTGCTGAACGAAGGCCTCCTCCCTTGGAGGTGGGAGGTTGCCATAATCCCTCGCTTGGCACCTGCCAGTTTGGGGATCTCAGAACATACATTACATTACCAGTCCGAATCCTTAGTAATCGAAGAGAATTCGATTCCAGATCTAACACCTACACTATTCGTCTCTTGTATCCTGACTGTTGACTATATGGAGAATATTTGGACAACCACGAGGCCAAATAAACCTAAATTACGTTTTTCACACAGCGCCATCTAGCCCCAAACTAAGCAAGCTTGTACTATGGGAACCAGATAACTGATAGACTACATACTTTTTTTTGTAAATACAATACATACATTCACCCAGACAAAGAACAAACATCCGTGTTCATCACACAAATGTTTGTCCTGGGTGGGTATCGAACCCACAACCTATAGATCAGAAAGCGGAACCACCCACTGAGCCACAAGGCTAGTTCAATTCCTTTATTTACTAACGAGAAACATTACTCATCAGACTGTTTCTTAAAAAATTTAAAAACCTTACCTAGTTTTAACATCTATCCTTTCTCTCCAGGTAAAAGCAGAAACTGAGCCGAAAGCAGATGCAGCGGAACCCAAAGCGGCTGAAGATGCGGCTCCCGCTGCTCCAGCAGAAGAAAAGAAAGATTAAATAAGCCATCTCACTCCCTCTTTCTTCTTAGTACCTCAATTCATTTCGGCTGGCGTGAAACTCTCTCTCTACGGTGAAGTTGTCTTCTAAAATCCGATTAAGGCCTCGATACATGGCCTGACCTGACAGCGTTTGAAAGAGATGGCTATATATAAGTTTCTAGGGGGGCGAAAGGGAGAAGCTATAACCTTAATAGTTTGTTTCTTTTGCTCCCGTGAAATTCAAATATAGCTGTCCCTTTCACACGATGTCAGGTCAGGCCCTGTGTAGACACCCTTACACGCATGAGAAAAGGCCACGATCGTGCCAACAATGAACGAAATACTCTACAAGTCTGTTTTTCTTCCTAAGTTTTCAAAAGGTAAACAAAGTAGGATCGGCAACCAATGACAAGTTAGTTACGACATGTTGGTTCTCATCAGTTGCAGATCCGCCATCTTTGTTTACACTGTTCGAAAAAGCAAGTTCACGTCAACTTAACTAAATTGAGCGATCCCATAAATATTTCAAGACAGCTGCGCAGTTATCTAACACGATCTAATTTCTTTCTGTGCTTACCTACACTAACTATTCAAATTATAACAAAGTATTTAATTATCTATGTAGCATTACCGCGTAGTACCTTTGTAAAATAAAAGAGATTTATCTGTAAATCATTCGTGGCTATCTTTATTTCACTCACTTCATCCAAATACTTTCCCTATCATTATTATAAATGTAATATTAGTTCAAAAACTAAAACACGATTACGTAAAAATATGAAACAAGAAATTATTATTCGAAATTCAAAATGGCACTAATATTGGCATCAGACTAGGGGTGTGGTTTAAAATGCGGACATAGTTAATATTTGCACTGTCACCATGCAAACAGTCGGTTTAAGACACAGAAGAGAGAAGAAAAGGTAAAAAAAAAATCCTCTTCTGTGGTTTAAGATGCGCATTTACAGGCTCCTGTCAGACACGTGACGTGATGGGTGACGTCATTATAGCGTGCTCACGGTGCTCACAAGAATGAGGTAGTGTGCGCCAGTGTCAAATTCAAATTGTCATCTGTGAATTCCGTTATTCTCTGTTTTTTATAGAAAAAAATGGATTTAATGCAACCACAGAGCGCATTTTAAACCGTACTCCTAAGGTTAAAGTGTTTTTTTAAGTCATTGGAAAAATATTGTGTACTATATTTGGATCATGCCATTTTGAATTTCGAATAATATTTTCTAGTTTCATACTTTTACAGGCGGGTTTTAGTTTTTGAACTTATATTTTATTTACACATTTTAACTAGGTATAAGAAGTTAATTTACTAGGTATAGAAGTTAGGTTATAAAGTCCGCCATATTGGATTTTGTGTGACGTGATATTATATCCTATGACTTTCTTCGTATTAAGACTCTCCTATTAACACCTTATTTACTAGAATCTGATTAGTTGTTTTGTAGATGGGTTTAGAACGAAACGTGAAAATAGGCACCTTTTTAGACATACATGGTTTGCTCGTGTACTTAAATATATGGAATCTACTCATGAAGCCCTTTATTTTAATACCAAATACAACATTTTGCGTTTAATGTTTATGTCTGCTGGTAGCTCTTGGTGTGTAGTTTTTTCTCTCTATCTGTACGCTATATTTTTAATAGAAGTCAAAATCATAATAAAACATCAAAATCATTGCATTAAATCTGGTTCAATACTGATGTAAGTATATTCAGCTATTATTAGTGGTAAAGAATAGGATATCCCTGACAGAGCCACCAGAGGGCAGTTCGAGCGGCGTGAGAGACACACTGTTAGGGCGCCGTACCGCAGTCGGCTCCGATCCTTGTATGTAGAGCGTTACCTGAAAATTAACGGCTGTAATGTAATAAATAAATGTTATGTTCGTGTTACAAGCGGTCTAGTAAGTGGCCGCTGAGACTGCGGCAGCGTTGTCTTCGTTAAGAACAGAGTATACCGCCGTCTTGTCGATACAAAAAGCGTAGTTTGATACCCACCCCTAAACGTTATCCGATTTCGATGTTTATTTTTAAATGTACGTTATCTACACCGTGAAAATCTATGTTTTTATGTTTGTTTTTTATTACTGTTAAATCAACTTAGGATAAGTTGGTCGTATTGTATGTCATTGGCTATTTTCATAACTCTCCGCTATCTGACTTCCGCTTTTTTTTTTTTGTGCTTGTGCTGTTCCATTTCCTGTAGATCTGTGTTTTAACGCATAATAATAGTGTCGCTTGGAATTATGATCAGAAAAGAATAGGAAAAACTAACAAAAAAAAACTGTAATAAGGAGTTATGTGTTTTTATGAATAAAGATTCGAAAGCAATGTTTGATCTTAAGTGAAGTTCCACGTAAGTAGGTTAACTACAACAAATGATTGTTCTATGTTATTTAGTACTTTTATGATGATGATGAAGACTGACCTGTGGCAGATGAGTATGCGCGCTAGCTTCGCTGGAGAGTGGCACTGAACGTGGTTCCATGTTACGCCGACGCTTGGCCGCGCGCCGCTCATGCCTTTTGCGCACTCCGGTCGACACTATTGACGATTCTGCAAATAGAGGAATAAAATAATAACACATCATACTATGCCTTAGTGCGAACAGCCAAGAAGGGTCCCAGTCTTTGTATCTTAATCAGGTACACCAATAGTATTTTCAAAGCACCAATGACGATGCATGCGTGCAAGCAATTTTAGACCGTATCACGTACCAACACCGTCTTCAGGTGTTCTGTTTCAAAATTTTCGTTTCACCTATGTACCAATTATCTGTGTTCGAACAACACTAACGTCAAATACAGTTTTCATCGGTACGTATACACAGGAATACATACAAGTATCTACATTATATCGTAGCTTTAAAAAATATTATTTATTCTTATTGAAATAAAAGTATTCTTATTCAATACCGTTATTCTACTTTATAATATCGGGGCAAAGTCGTACAATTTGAATAAGCTATTCTATAAATACCATCAGAACCGCACAGAATCTCATAGCAAAAAGATCTATAGATTTCTATAGATTTTAACATAATATTTGTACTTGTATTTGTACTAGGTCGTCACTTTGTTTCCTTCTTTTGTCTGTAGGTTCTGGTCGACCTATAGCTAGCTAATAACTTTTACCTAAATTAATTTTATAATGTAGTAGGCTTACCGTCATTGCTATGTTTTGGCATCGGCGGCGGTAGCGGCTGCAGCACTGTGGCATTTTTAAACGTGGTGCTTCGTCGTCCGTCTATTAGACGCAGCAAACACTCTAGCGCGGTTTGCTTATTCTGGACATTGTTCGAAACTAGTCAGATGCTTGTATACAAACATGGCGGATTTAGATACAATCACAGATCACACTAGATACCGCAGTTTAAGGAAGGCGCGGGTCGTGGGGAGTGTGACCAAGCGTTCTCATTGGCCATCTCAAGGTTACGCCTACTCGCGCCTTACAATCAAACAATCAGAGTAATTCGCCTTACAATCAAACAATCAGAGTATTTTTTATAAGTGTATTTGGACCAATGCGTGGTGCGGATCGAGCGTCCTGAATGCAGAATCTAAGGTGTGATCTGTGGATACAACCAAACAGACGTAACGGTTCCGTCAGCGATTTCGATTGGTTGTCAATCCGCCATCTTATTTTACGTTTTTGGACAAGTTAGACATATATTGATGTAGACTGTCGGGTAGTGTAAAGGAATGTTTGCAGAAAAACTAGTACTCAGTACTACCACTAAGCTATGCTAACTATTGTTTATGGAATCTTCAGTCCTCTACTGAATATATTACTCAAATGGATTTGAAACACGAAACGAAGACGTAACTAACTCTGATTTCTTCGATAAGTGTATCAAAAGCTGCCGGATCGCTGGAATCTTTCAAAGCCTCCCAGCCTTTGTATAGTTTTCGATCAGACATCCGGACTGTGTTTTCTAGTTCTCGCACTTCTGTTGGGATAATCTAAGTAAGCACCTACCTATTTAGTATTTATGTAAATACCTTCAGCTTTATCAGGGATGATAACATTAAGTTTCTTGTTTTGGTCCACTGGATTGGTCGGTGAAAGGAATTCGGTACCAAAAATAGAGACTTTTTTTTAAAAAAGTAACTCAAATAATTTGACATTCGAGAAGCATACCTAATATTATCTAATCACTAATATCATAAATGTAAAAGTAAGTGAGGCTAAGTGATTGTATTTGCTAACATTCAACTCCGAAGCTACTGAGCACATTTAGGTGGAATTGGAGTTACCTACCTTAGACAGACCTCTCAAAGCGAACACGAAACAAATGTCACTTTTCCAATTAACATAACGAGTGCGAAAGGGGCTGCGAAAGGGGCTGAGTCTGTGGGCTGAGGTCTCCGATTTCTCAGATAGCCTTCTGTATACATTTATCTTTTTACATCTTGGCTTTTTAAACCTTAATAAATAATGTAAGTACGGTTCCTGTAAGTTAGCGGGTAGTCATTAGTGTACCTACCAGTATCCTTCAAGCTAGTGAGTTGCTCCTGCAGCTGACGGCGGTGGTCGCGCAGCGCGCGGCGCTGTACTCGGGTGCGCTGGATCACGTCACGCGCATTGCGCGTCTCCGCGGCAAGAGCGGCAACTTCACGCGCCTCGCGCTCCAGCCGACGTTCGAGCTCGCTGGAGAAACACGCAGGTAAATTAAAACTTGTTACCCGTTCAAAATTAGATGTTTGCTTTAGGCTGCCGCAATGATCATTTGGATAATCTTTAAACTTTAACCGTATGAAAGTTGAAGGAGGGGGTGACATCCACAGTGGAGTTTTTCTATTTCTCAAAGGAGCCTGCTGCGATAGCTGTACAGGACCGGAGACAACTGTGCAACTGTGTCGTTACATTTTGTATGCGTGATGCAGACTTTAGTCTGGCATTTTGTGGTGCATGTTGGCGCTGTAGGTAAGTATTTCCAATATACGAATACTTAGGTGGTGCTGATGTGCATGTTGTAGTTGATGTCGCCGTAGTTATGTTACTTACCTCGCCTTGTGGCTCAGTGGGCGGATTTCCGTCTTCTGAGCTGTAGGTTGTGGGTTCAATTTCCACCAAGAACAAACATTTGTGTGGTGAACATGGATGTTTGTTCTTTGTCTGGGTGTTTCTATGTATTATATGTACGGACATTTAAAAAAAAAAGTATTTATGTATTCTATCAGTTATCTGGTCCCCATAGCATAAGCTTGCTTAGTTTGGGGCTAGATGGCGTTGTGTGTGTAAAACATCCACCAATATTTATTGTTATTTATTATCAGTAGGCTGGGTGCGTTCCCGCTCGGTGGTAGGGACCTTTAAAATTATCTTTAGATTTTCAGCTTTAGTCGTATAATAAGTAATCCAATCGTTTTTGTAGTAGATAGAATAAAACTTAGATAAGACGTTTCATTTCTGAGAATCTACCTAAGTAGGTATGAAGAAAATAATTAATTTCTCACGTGGGATATTCCCCAGTGACGTGCGCGTAAGACTGTATGTTTCTTATAACTTCGACCAGATGGTGCAGCTGATCGCAGAACCCTGGTAGCTGTTCCGCGGTCATATATTGACCACCGTACCTGGAAATGACACTGCACTAGTTAAACATAGCAGTTTTGGGAGATTCCCTCTTTTAAAAGATGACATGTAGACTATATAGATGACAGAGACAGGCCATCTCGTCATCATTAGGAAATATACAAAAAAATAGGTACTCCAAGCGGGGTTTCAGACGTTTCAGTGCAATCGTCTGCACAACGAAACTTAATAAACTGTCTATGAGCGCCAACTTGCACACGTGCTTGGTAAAATTTATTACCGACGCGCCCATGTCTTTAATTACTTACATGCCACCTATCCTTACCAGTGGACGTAATATAAGTACCTACCTACCTTATAGATACAAACCCTTCATATTATATAAATGTAGTTTAACGAAATTAAAATTTCATTTAATTTGATAGTCATATTTGCGTAACTACGTAATTGTGCGTAAATATTCACACTGCGCCCGCAGTTTTTGCCTCGCCTAATCGTTCGAAAGTATTCAGTTTTGGTGAAACAGGCGAGACAAAAGGCTCAAAAGGAAAAAGGATGTATATTAGTCCAAGCATAAACCTACTTTTTTGCATTCGAGATAATTAATTTTAAAAAAAAAGTCAGTGATCTCGTATACCAACCTCAGGTCAATATTAGGTGCGAAACAGTCATCAGACAAGGTGGTCGAGGCGTTGGGTGAAGGCGCGTGTATGATGGGCGGGTCCAGAGATTCGTCTTCGTCATTTGTGCTACCGCAGCCTGTGGTTTCACTCATGCTGGAAGGTCGAATAAATAAACGAAACAATTCAAAATGAACAAAAAAAAACAAGAATGATAATGTCGCGTTGCGTACTTACCTACATTTGTGGATGCCAATTCGTTGCATGAAAATTGTTTCTGGACACATATACCTAATTGGCTAATTGGCTAATCATTATGATTACCTGTTTTTTTGTTTAAAAAAATATCTTTATTATCCTTTCAATTAAGTAGTGTTACTGTCACAACTTGTAAGTGTAAACAAATATGGCGGATCGGTAACCAATCACAGGGAACCGTTTCTGTAACTAGGGGTTGCTGCGATTGGTTACCAACTGTGGAACTAATACTGTTGGGTTGTTAAATCCGCCAATTTTTAAACTCTGAACAATTGTATTAAAAGCGACACATAGATAGGTAGTATTTGAATATTATTTTTCATAAGCTTTTATTCTATTTTACCTCCTTGCCATTCTATGGCAAACTGCGGTAGGCACGCTGTTTATAGGTTAATTAAATGTTTAGACCTTGGTTAGGAGGTCAAAGGTTAAAACTTACGCAGCAGAACAAAACGAGCTGGCCTTGCCGATAGAGTACTTGTGGTGATCGCCGCGCAGTCTGTGTAGGAGCCGGCTCAGGCGCGACTTGCCGCCTCCCTCCATGGAACGGTCACTGCTGGATGACTTAAAACACCACCTATAGTTTTCACTGAAGGCATCATCAGACTAAGTATAGGCATCTAGGTAAGCATTTGACCTTTTGGGCCTGCGTAGGTACCTACACAACGCTTTGCAAGTCTCTGATACTAATGTATACCTAAGTAGTCACGTCAACTTTTAGCACACGGTCAGTGAACATAGCTTTGAATTCGCGAAATGCCATATTCAGGAACAGAGCAGAAGCGTGCTAAAAGCAGCCCTAGCGATGTGTGGCGACTACCTTGCCCGGCAGGCCGTATATGCGAGACAAACGACGTAGAAAAAAAATTGTTCGGGTTTAAGACTTGCGTATCGTTGTGCACGATGATCCCTAGTCATAGGCATCGCGTACACCTAAGAGCTCGGACTTCAGGCTCGGTATCCAGTTCCTGCGCCGCTTCATAGCTATAGGCGACGTGCGGATTTGATCCAGCCAGACAAGTGTAAACGAGAGAAAAATCCTTTTGTCCGTCCGCCGTGCCTACCGCGACGACGCGCCTGTTAGACGCAGATATCAGAATACTGATATCTGTGGTTAGACGGTGTATTATTACAGTCATATCGTCAATCCCACCACGGTCACTTGGCCGCAGGATGTCCTACACTGTTTTTCCTTACAAGAGGTTACCAAGCTAGAGGTACTTACCTACTCCAGCTGTTATTGTAACGACCGTTTGTTGGAAACCTTCAAAGATCAGTTTTCTAATCACTTATTCTAATAGTATAATTATAGCACCTGCGCCTCGCTTTTTAGATTTACCCCTTTGTCCGCATATTTAGTGCCAACAGTCTTGTGGATTTGGTTACCGCGGACCACCCCGTTTAACAAACGAGAGAGAATTATATCCTCGTTATTGCGAGAAATTATTTAAAAAAATATTCTCGTTGCGTCTCCCAGCCCGATATATTCCAGTGTCTATTGGAAATTTAAATTCCCAACGTCACACTGATTTTTTATTAGCAGGCCTGCCGCGGCATTGGCAGGCGAGCACTCAAAGTAACTGTAAATAAATATGGTGTTTATTAATAGTATAATTTGAATATTGGTCATTTTTACATGAAACATTTTTATTTATTTTTTATAATGTAGTGATGCTGCTGATTTTTCTCGTAATTATTTGAAGTCAATAGTTTTGGTTGGGATCGTTGGGAATTTAAACTCCCTACGTCCCCACTAATAGAAATGGTAGGGACGTTGGGAATTTAAATTATCAGCGTCCCCACCCACTTATGTAGTGGGTCGTTGAGAATTTATAAATTTATTTCTATTAGTTGGGACGTTGGGAATATACTCCTGGCCCAAAGACAAAGGAGTGAATTCTGTGTCCTAGCCCTATATTTTTTTTCGGTATGAAAGAACTCTGGTAGACAGGTATGGAGACTTACGTGTTTTGTATTTTGGATGGTTTCAGTGTGAGAAACGATACTTTTGGTGGACCACTGTCGATAGTAAAGCCATGATTTTATTGCTTTTTTGCATTTAGGGAAAAATTAAGCCCATTCTGATGACAAAGCTTTATGATTTTGAATTTTGATTAACTTGTGATTTAACAACATTTTGATGTTGAATTATTGACAGATAAGTGACAAAAGAGCTTTAAAACTCTTTGTTTAACCAAAAAGTTCCTTGGTTGCGGTTACAGAAAGTTCTTTTTCCCGACTAAGCGAAGCCAAAAGGAGAGATATGATTTTGACCGATTATTCATGTATATTCATCTATTCCCTCATAACTTCAAACTGCTTCAAACATGATCATATTTTTTTCAAATGAGGTATCGTTGGAAGCTTCATGATTTTCCGCTGGTTATAGGCTATGTAACGTTACATTAAATTTTATACGACGTCCTCTAGAGGACAATGTGATGAACTAAAAATAATTCGTATGATGCCGTGTTGGTATCAAATAAAAGGGCTTAATTAGCACATTTCAAAATATCTAATATATAATAGTAACTAATTTTATAAATTCGAAAATAACTCTCTCTCTCTCTATCTGTCTGGGTGTTTGTCGCTTTATCACGGCTAAGCGGAATCGAAATGAACAGGATCGAGCTGAATTTTGCATAGATATAGCTCGGGTCGAACGGACAAAGACAATTTTTTTTGTAGATCAACGCGAATGAAGTCGCGTGTAACATCTAGTATATAATATATTGTTAGCTGTGTTGCTCGCGGCTTTGCTTGCATACACCCGATAAAACTAAAGTTCAAGGACGTAGTTCGGGATCACAGATCACACCTAGATTCTGGTCGCTCGAAGTGCACATCAGTCTATATACACTTATAAGAAATTACTCTGATTGATTGATTGTTAGGCGCGAGTAGGCGTAACCTTGAGATAGCCAATGAGAACGCTTAGTCGCACTCCCCGCGAACCGCGCCTTCCTCAAACTTTGCAGACTTTTTGTAGGAACAATGAATCTCAAAATGCGGTATCTAGTGTGATATTCTGTATTCGGGATTTAGTTTTTCAACCTATATCTTGTTTGTTATATCATTGTTTTACATGTGTATTATTAGTGGTGATCATTATTTTTGTTATCTAAGACTTTGCCTTGAATACAATATCCTAATCCTAAGCCTAATTAATATTATAAAAGCAAATGTAACTCAAGCTGTCTCTGGCTGGGTCTTAGCCGCGTTATCACAGCTAAACGGCTGAACAGATAGACTGTATTTTTGCATAGATATAGCTTAAGGGTCGGAGACGGGCATAGGCTACTTTTTTTCTCAGAAAATTTATGTTTTTGTAAGCCCTCGCGAACGAAGTCTTGAGTAACAGCTAGTTATGTATAAATTATAAAGATTGTGACATTGAAGCACTGATTTCAGTTTTACTGGTATAATTATGTCAGTAAATTGCAGGCTGACTTTTTGTTTTTATTTGTACCTAGGTACAACCACTTACTCATATCAGACTATGTGGCCAATGTAATAGCTTATGTTACAGTTTTACACAACAAATAATTCCGCCCCATGTACTGCGCAGTAGACCAATTTTAGTAGCGCCGGAGATTTTGATGGCAAAGTAGAGTACTACGCTCCCTAATATCTAAGGCTGTTATTGGTCGATCGATTTCGCGGCAAAATCGCGGACAGTTACGAATCGTGTAAGCGGGACAAAACTAAGAATGCAAAGCAAGCAATTCTCTGCCATATGAGCTTGCAAATTAAGTTCAATATATTATTTACACCGGTCTGCGCTTTTCTGTCGGAAACTGCCGATCGGATATTTTGTTGTATAAAACAAAAATAAATTGCATTGCCCTCAAATTAGTTCTCAACATCAAGAAAAAAACTGCCTTTCACTATTTCTCCTATTACTATCAAGACGATGATTATTATTTAAAAAAAACTACTACTTTCTAAGGTTTTTTCAGCGATCTACCTAGTTATGGCCAAGCGCCTAGCCTGCCTCCCAAAAGAAAATATACAGAATTTATAGAAATCTCAATATCATAGAGTACCAGCAAAAAATAATCCGATCTGTTAGCATCATGTAATAAAAAGACAAATAAAAAACCCATTTACATTTTCCATATATTGTAATTCGTATAAAAATACAATTATAATAATTATCAATATACATAATCGCGTTTGCTGGCGACGCATACAATTAGTAAATTTATCAATAAAATCGCAATAATTGCAAAACATCGAGGATTAAGTACAACATCGAATTGCGTACAGGCACAAGTCAGTTCTTCACAATAATTAAAAAGTACAGTCGGAAAGGAAGATACTTTTAG
The DNA here is from genome assembly GCA_947579745.1 of Apocheima hispidaria. Lineage (NCBI taxonomy): Eukaryota > Metazoa > Arthropoda > Insecta > Lepidoptera > Geometridae > Apocheima > Apocheima hispidaria. Next base: position 3,786,669 of record OX388165.1, on the reverse strand, counting down.
GTCAAAATATTCTGACCGAAGTCTAAATAGTTTGGCTGCGTCTGAAGACGCGAAAACATAAAATGCGAGATAGTTCGACTCTTGTACACGCTGTACATCGACACGTGGTCTTGTGACGTCATAACTCTTTGTCTTATTCTCCCTTATTCATTAGTTTCAATTCTAGAATACAATAAAGGTGTCAATACCACAAGCAAGACGTACGAGAAACTATTAAATAGGAAGAAAAGCGGTCTTGATAGGTTTTTTTTATGTGGGGGTAGTTTCACATTTTCAATGCAAGCAGTTTTAAGCTTCCAGTAAGACGCTGCTGTCTTTTGTATAGCGTGTACACACACATCAATCCGTAATTCTAAAGTATGTAATTAAAACTACATACAAACTAAAAGGATACATTTTGTTCAGTAAATAAGATAGCCTTTGAAGCCACCGTTGCTTACAAGCGAGACGAGACGCCAGGACCAGGCGGCTGATTCCATTTCCTATCACTAGGAATCGCAACCGGGATTACGTCACCAGTTGATGGGTGCCCCATTGCGTAAAGCGCGAGGTTTTCTTATGCCTTGTATGAATATCCATCTTATAATCGGATGATTAAGGTATTTCTTTATCAGTCTCCGATTCCGTTGTATTTCAGTCGCAATTATTTTCTCTAGTTCTCGTGCAATTTGTTTGCGCCATTGGCATTGTGTTGGCAAGAAACATTCCACGAATTTAGGGGGCCTGTGACGTCAATACGATTGCGATTGTAATGTGACATTTATCGGAATCACCCTGCAGGCCTTCCTAACAACTACAAAACAACTAGCATCTAGCTCACAACAAAGGCACAACAAACCCTAAAAAGCTGGGCACATAGGGTTTAGGTAGAGAGTATGCGGCGATATGAAGCATATTTCTATAGTGAAACAGTGCTAAGCGTACAGCAAGTTACGTTCACAATTATCTTGTATTAAGATCTGCCAAATGCCTTTAGCACATCACCGCAATCGCGCGCGTTTCGCTTGCGATCATTGACGAATGACGAGATCAAGAGGGATGAAACGATCTCAATCGCGGTAAAATGGAAAAAAACTGCGGAAGTGTGCTGAGGGCGTAAGGCTCTTATATCATCCCTAGTAACATGCTGCCAGAAACAAGGTCGCAATTTTTTTCTGAGACTTACGTGCAGTTTTTACACCCTGTATGTTTACGCCTTGTATTGATTTATAATCACACATAATACATTCATATGGTTTTTCTCCAGTATGTATTAATTTGCGAAGTAAGAAAAAACTTGTCATACTGATTTATTATCACACAACATTAATGTTTTTTTCCAAAGTGTGTCAATTTTTGATGTACGAAAGCACTTGCATTTGCCGATTTAAAATCACACATAATATCACATTCATATGGTTTCTACCCAGTATGTGTTAATTTGTGTGGTAAGAAAAAACTTTATCATACTGATTTAAAATCACATATCACATTCATATGGTTTTTCTCGAGTATGTGTCGTTTTGACTTGCGCAAGCTGATTTAAAATCACACATAAATATCACATTCATAATAATAACATGGCTTTTCACCAGTGTGTGTAAATTTTTATTGTAATAAAGAATTTGCTCATGATTTATAATCACACATATCACATTCATATGGTATCTCTAGTTTGTTTACTTGTTTATAAAGATTTTTAATTGCCTTGTTTGGTCACACATCGACCTTTCACAACTTTTTTGTTACACTCGTCTTAATCCTGAATACGACATGCGTTCCTTTGGATGACAGTACCTATCGTAAAACGCAACACACAGTTATACTTTAGCACTGTTTATAGCCTAAAATAATAATATAATAGAATATGCACTACAATCGTGTAATCACCTACAAAATGTGCCGAAAAAGACTACTACATAGTCATAAAAAAGCCAAAAGAATTAATCGATCGTTCGAGAATGCATAAAAATTTCAATGGACAAAATGAGATAATGATATCTTTTTTTTCTATGCTTTGGCTTGGCAGAGACTGGCGGACTATTCAGAGCGTGAGCGAAAGCTAAGCAGAGTTGCAAAAACTTATGCGACATTTCAAAAATACTTGGAACTTGAGAAACAGAGCTGTCTCTTAACCGACTTCAATAAAGAGGTTGTCCTGCTCGCTGCCTCTAGTTACCACCGTCCCTTTGGATGAAAATGATTTTTTTGTGATATGCTTATTCGGGCGTGGCGATAAAAATATAACTTGAACTAAAATAATAAAAAGAAATAAAATAAATGTAAATGCGTCACCAACACAAGCCCAAATAAGTGTATCGATGATTTAGTGATGATCAATTAGTGATCGATGATGTGAGTGATGGTAAAATATAAATAACTCCATTCACATTTTTTATAAAATAAATGATATTTCAGACTTTGGTATAACACTGTCTAATTACCATGAATCCGATGATTATGAGATCTAAAGTCTTGCAATAGAGTCCTAAATAAAAAAAATCACATCCACCGCATATGCCTATGTGCCCCGCAAAAATAAACCTAACTGGTCCCAGCGAGAATCTCATCGAATGAAACTGACCATTATAGCAACAATCACTCTTCTATACAGTGATATTAATTACATGCCTTATGATAACGTGTTACAGTTGAAATTGGTTTACAAAACCTGATAACACGAGGACTGGCATTGGTTCTTGAGTGTTGTTGGAAAATATTATGAGTAATTTTTAACATATGTACCGGTTAGTTAGAAATGAAAGTACATTACTATCTGAGTGTTACCAGTCTTTGAAAAAAATACCTACAATAGACTGATTAGCTCACTGGTTAGTTATATAAGAAGTAATAAAGAAAAAAAAACACTCGTTGATCGTCTAACATCACTCTACAGAAGTAACGCGTTGCTAGGTCGTAACGACGCCCACTCTTACCAGAGCCCCGAGGAGAAGCCACCTGGAGGCACGCGGACGCGCTTCGGCGGCTCGGCCCTTGCTGGTTCAGGGAATGAAGCTGGCTCCTGTTTCTCGGGCTTCGCTTCCACCACTGGTTCTGGAGTCTGGACTGGGGCGGGTGCGGGGGCGGGCGCGGGTGCGGGTGCGGGCTCGTTCACTGGAGCTGGTTCCGAAGTCCCGTTGGTAGGCTTGGGCTCGTCACCTTGGCCTGAAATGTGAAAAAGTTATACTATTAAAAGAAAAATTAAATTACCCTACAGCAAAATGTAGCCTAAGTCACTCACTTCACTTAAAACATGAACCAAATACGTTTGCTTAGATAAGATTTATTACAGCATGCCCAAAAGTTTGAGCCCAGCAGTGGGCGGTTAGAGCTTGTCTAACGGGTCTTGTCCATTGATTTCTATAGTTCCAGCTCCTTATTAGTAAAAAAATGCACGTTTAATTGGATGTTTTTTTTTTTAAATAGATGACTTTATTCTATTGTCATTTTGTAAACTAACAAAATTTTAATGAGATCAGATTTGTTAACTGCTAAGCATTTGGTAAACAATCAATAAAATTGCAAAAACTACATAGATATGCCATTTATTAGCTTTTTATTTACTAGCAAAGCAATAGCAGAACCCTGATCATGACAAACAAATGTTACAAAAACATAATGTTTTTTTTTATTTATTTCTTTAGACTTTTTTATTATTATATTTTTTTAGTCAGATTTTACGATCTCATCTCTGAATGAGCCGTTTTTCTATTTGACATTTCGTTCTGTTTCTTTCATCTAGAATAGATGGCGTGGCAATCGTTAAACAATACCCGTCAAAGTTGAAGTCATCTATTTTGGATGAACGAAACGGACATGAAGTATCAACCGGTAAAATTATTAAAAGAAAAAATATACCCAACTGCAAAATGTAAGTTAAACTAGCCTGTGCCAATCAGGACATAAGGACGAATCCAACGACACCTTACTCGTCAAAATCGGTCAAGCCGTTTAGGCTACAGGCCGTGATATTATATGAACACACAAACATACCAAAACATTACTATAAACAATTGACTAGCCTTGTGGCTCAGAGGGAGGATTTCCGATTGTGGGTTCGATTCCCACCCAGGACAAATATTTGTGCGACGAGCATGAATGTTTGTTCTTCGTCTGGGTGTTTCTACTCTATGTATGAATTCACAAAAAAAGTATCAGTTATCTGGTTCCCATAGTACACGACTGCTGGGGCTAGACGGCGCTGTGTTAAAAACGTCCACCATTATTTATATTTATTACCCTCCTTCTTGGGCAGTCGGGTAAAAAGGAAAACGGCTCATTGCATTCTTCGATCCGACTTCTGAAAAGTACGCAACTACATCAACTCACCGATGACATTAGTAGCGGGCTGTTGTGGCATAAGACGCCTACCGCGTGGGGGCTCTGGGTCTCCGCCGAAGATGTCCGTGTGTCCGCCGCCTGGGGGGCGCAGCACCCGGGACGACAGCCGCGACCCATCGCCAGAGAGGCCGACGTTGAACGAGGTTGAAGTCATTCTAGCAATCTTGAAGCCGGTTCTAACAGATCTTCACAAAACTGGAATTAAAGAAAGAGAATTTATACCATACTAGCTGATACCCGCGACTTCGTTTGCGTGGACCCAAGTAAAATAAAGTAGCCTATCTCCGTCTCCGATCCTTACGCTATATATATGCAAAAATTCAGGTCGATCCGTTTAGCCGTGATAACGCTACAAACACCGAGACAGAGTTAATTTCGCATTTATAATATTAGATAGGATGGCACAGATTAACAGTACAACATAACAGTAAATTATACTAAGAAGGAAAAAATGCAGAAGTTCCTCTCCTACCTCTCCAGGGCCCGTACCGTGAGGTGCTTATTGCGATGATTGTTAGATTCAGCCGACGACGCTGCGCGACCACGAACCGTTTGGGCGCGCGATAAGGTGTATGGTCGCACAGCGTCATCGGCTAACCTAAACATCATCGCAATAACCACCTCACGGTACGGGCCCAGCACTCCTAGAAACACACTTCACACTAATATTATAAATGCGAAACTGAGTTGTGTGTTTTTCCCACTCAATTCCGTAACCGGCGGGCTTATCCTCTAACTTTGAAACGTTCGTGATTCTGATTGCGAGAGCATGCCATCTCGCTCGTACCAACTTAGTCGCACTATGCGCGGTCTCGCTCGCGCAACTCCCGCTATCGCTTTCAGAGTTACGGGATAAGCCCATTGATTTGGATAAAATTTGGTATAAAGGAGAGGCTACGTTTTGTCCCGGAAACCTGAACGGAACTATTTGGTTCCTTTAAAATACATTACATTACGACGGAGCTCTGCTATACAGGGTTATAAGGAAAGAGTATGCTAAGCCGAAAAGGGGTCATAGTACTCATAATAATTATAAACAACTTTTATTATGGGACCAAACCTGAAATCGAAGGGGGAAAAATCAGCTGCTCCATAGAAAAATGTCAATGACACTCGAAAAAATGTATGGAACAGACTTTTTTTTCTCAATTTCAGGGTTGTTCCCATAGTAAAAGTTGTTTACAATCATAAGTACTATGAGCCCCTTTAGGCCTTATAACCCTGTAGATAGATATATAATTTCTAGTGTAACAACTGGCGGCCCTATCCCTTAAAGCGATGTCTTCCAGGCAAAGATAAAATATAACATAAAAAAAAAGAAGATATATAAAAGATAATTGTTGAGACAAGGCACTTAATTAGCGATATCCTATGTTCAAAGCCCCCCATAAAGGAATAAGCAATATGCCTCAGTTCACTGAGTTATCTGAATCATCTACAATACAATACACTGAATCATCTGATTACTGGAGGCAGATAAAACCTTCCTCTTGGAAAGTTCTTGGTGCTCTGCCAGTTTTCTAATCGATTTGTTACGTAAGATACGTAGAATCTAGCCAACCTAGGCGAGTTTTGTTTGTGCTATGTTAGGTCTGTCGTTTGTGTTTGCCGCAGTGGAGGTTACCAAGTCCCTGGGTACGATCCGAACCGTGATTCCTTATTGCGATGATTGTTAGGTACAGCCGTCGACGCTGCTCGACCGTGAACCTTATCGCGGCGCAATACGATTCACGGTCGCGCACCGCATCGGCGGGTGGACCTTACAAACATCTGCCCGGCCCTGAAGTTTGGATAGTGAACTACGAAAGGGATTCCAAAAGTATTTCATTAAAGGCCAATGATAATAAAAACCACTTGATGGCACATGCAGAAAAATTATCTCACAGCGCCGGGCGCGGGAGGCGGTAATTATTCGCACTAACGGTTGGGGAACTGAAAATAAATTATAGCAATTTGCGCTTAAGATTGGCCGACTCAAAAAACCAGTTAATCATATGCGATCCAATTGGCGATTTAAGCTATTTTGCGCATAATATTTTCGTAAAGAGAAATAGGTACGGGTTGTCTACCGGTCTACCGGCGGACGAAGCCGTCATAAATAACAATAGCCATAATATGTAATTCATTTTACCCAGATTATATTACTTCCTCCACACCTTATTTATTACTAGTTCCTAAACGCGACTTCGTTCGCGTGGACCTACAAAAAAAAAAAAGAGTAGCCTATGTCCGTCTCCTATCTATGCAAAAATTCAGGTCGAGCCGTTCCGCCGTTTAAACGTGATAACGCGACAAACACCCAGACAGACGGAGAGACAGTTACATTCGCATTAATAATATAAGTTAGGATGAACCTGTCTTGGCCCAATTGTAGGTAAAGGCCTCCCTATCCTCTTTCCATTTATCTCTTCTGATCTCTGCTATTACTGGCCAGTCTGCTTGTTTGCCACATATGGCATTAAAAATAAAGGCTTTCTGGTGCTTGTCGAGGTCCTCCCGCCATCGCTTTCTTGTTCGTTTGCGATCTGGCAACCACTAGTGGTAATTTAGCCCAGATCATGCGACCACATGTCCAGCCCAATACCACTTCAAAAAAAAACATCCACAGCCAGTTATAGCTAACATTTTCCTCATGACTAAGACAAATAGTTTTATTAGTCCAGACGCTCGACAGACAATGGTTAATCAGTAATCACAATGGCTAGAAAGCTCATTAACATTACAACAATGGCATACAATACTTCGGGTTCGCACATCCTCTTAAAAATATTAATATCAAACAATAAGTGTCATCGTGTCAATTCCATTACCTACTTTGGAAAGGGTTTGCCTTGAAATCCGAACACGAGATGTTTTCTTCATATTCCCGTTGCGAGATAAGAAAGTTTAAAGGTGATCGCACATAATATCTTAATATATAAAACAAAGTCGGGTTTGTTCGAACACTTATAACTCGAGAACGGCTGGACCGATTTTCATGCGTTTAGCGAGGCCGAAGGTCGAGCTTGCATAGCGTACGAAGTCGCAGCCATCAGCTAGTTACATATATAATATAAATGTTGATAGAATATGTGTTGCGGTTTTTGATGTGACTAATACTCTATCCAAACTATCTTGGTACCGAAAGGGCGGGCTGCTATTGGCTAGAATATGACTGACTGCGCGGGACTTTTTGCTTCCAACTTTAAACTTTCCAGTGGGTTTATTGTTGGATTTAGATAGTTTTCATCAAAAATCATTTTAGTGGTCTGTGACAGAAACAACAGAGTTGCCAATGACATACAAATGTTGCAACTCAACAAAAATTGACTTTGTTTTGATTCTATACCCCTCAACCTCAAGTGAACGTTCACCTTTACAAATTAAAAGTTTGATCTATCCATAGGAAATGTATGAGAATCGATTAACAACAGAAACTGAAAAT